>CM048745.1:875457631-876719298 GCA_026315105.1 Locusta migratoria
TTCATTTGCCTTCTAGCCACTCTTGCTTAGCCATTTCGCACTTCCTGTCAATCTCATTTCTTAGTCATCTGTACTCCATTTTGCCTGTTTCATTTACACATTTTTATATTTTCTCCTTTCATCGATTAAATTTAGTATGTCCTGTGATATCCAAGGATTTTTTGTAGGTCTTGCCTTCCTACCTATTTTGTCCTCTGCTGCGTTAACTATTTCATTTCTCAATTCTACCCATTCCTCCTCTACTGTTTTATTTTCCCCCATTTCTGTCAATTGTTGCCTAAAGCTCCCTCGGAAATTCTCAAGAACTTCAGGTTCCTTCAGTTTATCCAGGTCCCATTGCCTTATTTTCCTACATTTCTGCAGTTTTTTCAGTTTCAGCCTACCAGTCATGACCAATAAGTTATGGTGAGAGTTTATATTTGCCCCTGTGTATGTCTTACAGTTTAAAACCTGGTTTCTAAATCCATGTCTTACCATTATAATATCTATCTACAACATAACTGTAAAAGTATGATCTTGAATTTTTTAAATATTTTTACCTGAATCTAGAGGTTTAAATGCATGGAAACTGCTACATTTTGGGTGAAGATTGATTTTTTTTTTTTTTTTTTTTTTTTTTTTTTTTTTTTTTTTTTTTTTTTTTTTTTAAAAATGGGTATGGCGCACGTGGCTGCTGCACACGGAGTTCAAGTGAAAACCCTTTCACGCGATAATTATAATACATGCAGAATTCAAGTTTAAGCAGTACTCATCAAAAATAACACATGAGGATATGTATCAGATGACACCCCAGAAACTGTAGTAATTGGTGAAGGTACAACACCCGCTGCTGCTGTAGCCGGCTACAACACGATTATTTCATACAAAAAAATAAGTGTGTGTGTGTATGTGCACGTGCGCTGTATAATATTAGTTTTGATTCCACAATTGTTAAAATTTTGTAATTAATGTCACTGAAAAAAATGTTAACAAAAGCACATGTCCAATAAACCAGTGTATGTTATTTGGTATGGGATAAAACTTAACTAGCGTGATCGTGCGGATCACTTTCTGAAAAAAGTATGATCTTGAAATTTTTAAAAATATTTTACATGTATCTAGAGGTCTAAATGCATGGAAACTGCTACATTTTGGGTGAAGATTGAAAATTTTTTTTCTCAGGTCTGAAAGGAATATGGCGCAAGTGGCTGCTGCACACAGAGTTCAAATGAAAAAGCTGTCATGCGGTAATTATGACACATGCAGAACTCAAGTTTAAACAGTACTCATAAAAAATAACACATGGGGATATGTATCAGGAGCCACCCCAGAACCTGTAATAACTGGTGAAGGTACTACACTCACCGCTGCTGAAACCACCTACAACACATGGCTAGCGGCAGACAGAAAAGCGAAAGCAAACTTGATCTTATCCATCAATCCCTCGGAGCTGAAGCAAGTGAAGAACTGCAGTACATCATGTCAGGTATGGATTAAACTAGAACCTATCTACATATCCTAAGTTACCTGCTTGCAAAGCAACTTTGCTTAAACATCTCACACTTCACAAGATACAAGATGCAACCTAAAGATGAAGTGACAAAACACCTTGCTCAATTCTTCCATGCTGTGGACAAGTTGCAGGGAATGGATGTCAACATAAATGGTGACCTGTTGTCAATAATGCTGCTCTACAGTCTTCCAGATAGTTACAATAAATTTAGGTGCGCTATCGAATCTTGTGACAATTTACCAGATGTCACACTCTAAAAGTGAACTTGGATGCAAGGATTCAGAAATACAGTGAAAATGCAAGTCCCGCAATGTTCGTGAAATCGGGCAAACATTTAGTAAACATGTTGAAAGGTGCTGTGAGTGACAGTCACAAATCAGAACAAAATTCAAAACAAAAACATATACGGGAAAAATCATCACTCAGATGCAGTTTCTGGAACAAGAAGGGATACAAAGAAGACGAGTGCTTCTTCAAAAGGAAACAAAGTGTGCAAGCTGCTAACGAAGTTTATGAAGCTTATTGCTGTTTTCCTATCAATGAACATACTACCAAGTTTCATGACCCAAATACTCTTTGGTGCATAGACAGTGGTTATACATCACACATGTGTAATGATCGAAAAGTGTTTACATATGTTACAAAAGCACAAGAACGTTTAATGCTTGCAGACAGGAGTGGTATGCATGTATCAGCTAAGGGCAATGTACGTATCAAAACTACAGCCAATGGTGCCAGTTCCATAATGTTAAAAAACACTTTGTTCATGCCAAAACTTAGAACAAACCTAATTTCAGTTGCAGAATTGTGGACAATGATCATACTGTGACTTTCGAGGAAAATTGTGCATTTATAAAGACACTAACAACAAAATCAAAGTAATTGCAAACATAATTTGTAACTTGTTCTATTTACAAGACAATAGGTGTGTGTATTCACTGAAACAAAAGTTATGAAAAGTGATATGCAAATCTGGCATGCACGACTAGGCCACCTGAACTCGGGAGACATGATTAAAATGCTCAAAAATGACTTTGTGACAGAATTAATATTCAATGATGTTGACCTCACTACTGCACCACATGTATTGAAGGAAAGATCACATTCACCCCTTTTAAGAAACTGGGTGGAAATTTGTGTGAACTTCTGGAATTAATCAATTCTGATGTCTGTAGATCAATGAGAGAAACATCTCAAGGTGGTGTGAGATTCTTTGTGACTTTTATAGACAACAACAGCAGATGGCATCTAGTCTACTTCTTTCAACTAAAGGAGCAGTTGTGGACAATTTTATCACATTCAAAAACCTTGTTGAGAATAGACTGGTCATAAAATCCAATCCTTCCAATCGGATACCTCCTTATGAAAAGTGGCTAAGGAAGAAACCAAACCTTTCTCATCTTCGTAAATTTGGTGAAGAGGTTGTCATCCTGCATAAATCGCCAAATGAAGGGAAGTTTGATGCAAGAGGCAAACAAGGTATCTTTGTAGGTTACACAGATTGTTCAAATACCTATCATGTATGGACACCGAGAGACCACAAGATTCATGTATCAAGAGATGTAAAATTCATTGATCATGACAGTTTCGAACCTAAACAGAGTTATGTAGACTTCTTTGAAGGTGAACAACATCATTGTCAGAGGAGAAGCATCTGCATGGATTTATCAACACAAGATTCAAATAGAAATGAAAGCTCTGAATCAGAGCCATCATCAGATGATGAATCACTTCATGGCTTTGGAGAAGACGTTGTTCCATCAGTGTGCAATGAAATAAACACCAGATGATAATGTATCATGTTATGAATACAATAATTCAAATGTCACACCTGCTCAGCAAATTGTACCAGGTACAGATTCATCAGATGTTTCGAGTCATGACATCAATTTTGCTGCAAATGCAACACAGATCAACCTCACAGATGCATTAAATGGTTCTGATAATCATGTGTGGTTTGAAGCTATATATGATGAAGGTCACTGGCAAAAAATGAAAACTTGCACATTGTGGACAGGGCAACAGAGAAAAGGGTGATTGACTGCAGAACTGTTCTTAGAAATAAATACAATAGTGTGTGACACAACAACCCAATGGCCACTACCTAGTTACACAATGTATAATAAAAGGTTGATTATGAGTAATATTAAATCAAAACTGTGGTTCCTGTCTTTTAATGAACTTTGCTTACATAAATTTGTGGTCAACTATGTAGTGAAATACTTAGACCATTGCAACTGCTTAATAACAGGTTTAATAATTACAATTCATGAAGTTAATGAATCTATCAGCAATCAATCAAGCTTTAAGGTGAGGTATTTGCAGTTTGATAAGTATTTGAGTTGCATTTGCTACCGCACTTGGGTAATTGTTGCTTGCAACTAATTTACTATTCAAGCTTTCAAGAAATACAGTGAAAATGCAAGTCCCGCAATGTTCGTGAAATCGGGCAAACATTTAGTAAACATGTTGAAAGGTGCTGTGAGTGACAGTCACAAATCAGAACAAAATTCAAAACAAAAACATATACGGGAAAAATCATCACTCAGATGCAGTTTCTGGAACAAGAAGGGATACAAAGAAGACGAGTGCTTCTTCAAAAGGAAACAAAGTGTGCAAGCTGCTAACGAAGTTTATGAAGCTTATTGCTGTTTTCCTATCAATGAACATACTACCAAGTTTCATGACTCAAATACTCTTTGGTGCATAGACAGTGGTTATACATCACACATGTGTAATGATCGAAAAGTGTTTACATATGTTACAAAAGCACAAGAACGTTTAATGCTTGCAGACAGGAGTGGTATGCATGTATCAGCTAAGGGCAATGTACGTATCAAAACTACAGCCAATGGTGCCAGTTCCATAATGTTAAAAAACACTTTGTTCATGCCAAAACTTAGAACAAACCTAATTTCAGTTGCAGAATTGTGGACAATGATCATACTGTGACTTTCGAGGAAAATTGTGCATTTATAAAGACACTAACAACAAAATCAAAGTAATTGCAAACATAATTTGTAACTTGTTCTATTTACAAGACAATAGGTGTGTGTATTCACTGAAACAAAAGTTATGAAAAGTGATATGCAAATCTGGCATGCACGACTAGGCCACCTGAACTCGGGAGACATGATTAAAATGCTCAAAAATGACTTTGTGACAGAATTAATATTCAATGATGTTGACCTCACTACTGCACCACATGTATTGAAGGAAAGATCACATTCACCCCTTTTAAGAAACTGGGTGGAAATTTGTGTGAACTTCTGGAATTAATCAATTCTGATGTCTGCAGATCAATGAGAGAAACATCTCAAGGTGGTGTGAGATTCTTTGTGACTTTTATAGACAACAACAGCAGATGGCATCTAGTCTACTTCTTTCAACTAAAGGAGCAGTTGTGGACAATTTTATCACATTCAAAAACCTTGTTGAGAATAGACTGGTCATAAAATCCAATCCTTCCAATCGGATACCTCCTTATGAAAAGTGGCTAAGGAAGAAACCAAACCTTTCTCATCTTCGTAAATTTGGTGAAGAGGTTGTCATCCTGCATAAATCGCCAAATGAAGGGAAGTTTGATGCAAGAGGCAAACAAGGTATCTTTGTAGGTTACACAGATTGTTCAAATACCTATCATGTATGGACACCGAGAGACCACAAGATTCATGTATCAAGAGATGTAAAATTCATTGATCATGACAGTTTCGAACCTAAACAGAGTTATGTAGACTTCTTTGAAGGTGAACAACATCATTGTCAGAGGAGAAGCATCTGCATGGATTTATCAACACAAGATTCAAATAGAAATGAAAGCTCTGAATCAGAGCCATCATCAGATGATGAATCACTTCATGGCTTTGGAGAAGACGTTGTTCCATCAGTGTGCAATGAAATAAACACCAGATGATAATGTATCATGTTATGAATACAATAATTCAAATGTCACACCTGCTCAGCAAATTGTACCAGGTACAGATTCATCAGATGTTTCGAGTCATGACATCAATTTTGCTGCAAATGCAACACAGATCAACCTCACAGATGCATTAAATGGTTCTGATAATCATGTGTGGTTTGAAGCTATATATGATGAAGGTCACTGGCAAAAAATGAAAACTTGCACATTGTGGACAGGGCAACAGAGAAAAGGGTGATTGACTGCAGAACTGTTCTTAGAAATAAATACAATAGTGTGTGACACAACAACCCAATGGCCACTACCTAGTTACACAATGTATAATAAAAGGTTGATTATGAGTAATATTAAATCAAAACTGTGGTTCCTGTCTTTTAATGAACTTTGCTTACATAAATTTGTGGTCAACTATGTAGTGAAATACTTAGACCATTGCAACTGCTTAATAACAGGTTTAATAATTACAATTCATGAAGTTAATGAATCTATCAGCAATCAATCAAGCTTTAAGGTGAGGTATTTGCAGTTTGATAAGTATTTGAGTTGCATTTGCTACCGCACTTGGGTAATTGTTGCTTGCAACTAATTTACTATTCAAGCTTTCAAGAAATACAGTGAAAATGCAAGTCCCGCAATGTTCGTGAAATCGGGCAAACATTTAGTAAACATGTTGAAAGGTGCTGTGAGTGACAGTCACAAATCAGAACAAAATTCAAAACAAAAACATATACGGGAAAAATCATCACTCAGATGCAGTTTCTGGAACAAGAAGGGATACAAAGAAGACGAGTGCTTCTTCAAAAGGAAACAAAGTGTGCAAGCTGCTAACGAAGTTTATGAAGCTTATTGCTGTTTTCCTATCAATGAACATACTACCAAGTTTCATGACTCAAATACTCTTTGGTGCATAGACAGTGGTTATACATCACACATGTGTAATGATCGAAAAGTGTTTACATATGTTACAAAAGCACAAGAACGTTTAATGCTTGCAGACAGGAGTGGTATGCATGTATCAGCTAAGGGCAATGTACGTATCAAAACTATACCATTCATAATTTTTCCACATTTTATTAATATTGAGTTATTTTTCCAAATTCCCCCTCCCCATGTACGAGGTGCATTCAAGTTCTAAGGCTTCCAATTTTTTTTTCAAATTAACTACTCACCCGTAATCGATGACACTGGTGTTACATCTCGACGTAATCGCCCTGCACACGTACACGTTTCACAATGCTGACCCCATGATTCCATGGCAGCGGTGAAGGCTTCTTTAGGAGTCTGTTTTTTCCACTGGAAAATTGCTGAGGCAATAGCAACACGGTTGGTGAATGTGCGGCCACGGAGAGTGTCTTTCATTGATGGAAAAAGCCAAAAGTCACTAGGAGCCAGGTCAGGTGAGTAGGGAGCATGAGGAATCACTTCAAAGTTAGCTCGATGTGTGGGTGTGTTGTCTTGGTGAAACAGCACACGCGCAGCCCTTCCCGAACCTTTTTGTTGCAGTGCAGGAAGGAATTTGTTCTTCAAAAGATTTTTGTAGGATGCACCTGTTACCGTAGTGCCCTTTGTAATGCAATGGGTAAAGATTATGCCCTCGCGGTCCCAGAACATGGACACCATCATTTTTTCAGCACTAGCGGTTACCTGAAATTTTTTTGGTAACTGTGAATCTGTGTGCTTCCATTGAGCTGACTGGCGCTTTGTTTCTGGATTGAAAAATGGCATCCACATCTCATCCATTGTCACAACCGACGAAAAGAAAGTCCCATTCATGCTGTCGTTGTGTGTCAACATTGCTTGGCAACATGCCACATGGGCTGCCTTGCGGTTGTCCATCAGCATTCGTGGCAACCACCTGGATGACACTTTTCGCATTTTCAGGTCGTCATGCAGGATTGTGTGCACAGAACCCACAGAAATGCCAACTCTGGAGGCGATCTGTTCAACAGTCATTCGGCGATCCTCCAAAACAATTCTCTGCACTTTCTCTATCATGTCATCAGACCGGCTTGTGCGAGCCCGAGGTTGTTTCGGTTTGTTGTCACATGATGTTCTGCCTTCATTAAACTGTCACATCCACGAACGCACTTTCGACACATCGATAACTCCATCACCACATGTCTCCTTCAACTGTCGATGAATTTCAATTGGTTTTAAATATCTAAAACAATTGTCATTCTCGCCGCTGGCGGTAAAATTCCATCTGCCATACGGTGCTGCCATCCCTGGGACGTATTGACAATGAACGCGGCCTCATTTTAAAACAATGCACATGTTTTTATCTCTTTCCAGTCCGGAGAAAAAAAATCGGAGGCCTTAGAACTTGAATACACCTCGTACATTGTTACGGGAGTGCGAAAGTACATCGTCTCAGTTGTAACTTCCACTACACTAGCGTTCATTTCTGATACCTTTACCCGAACAATTAGAGAATTTTAGGCACACGGGTTTAATTAATTGTTCAGTACATTGCCGATAGTGTGGGGTCAGAAGGTTACAAGTGATGGATCTTTGCTGAGGAGAAAAGCAAGAATAGTTGCACAAGGATTCAACCAGTGGCATGGAGGGACTTTACAGAAACATTCTCGCCAGTCGCAAGAATTGAATCATTTAGGCCACTCATGGCTTTCGCTGTCAAATTTAATTTGTGTATTTCACAGATAGATATCACCACTGCATTTCTCCATGTTGAAATTGACACAGAAATATTCATGGAACAGCCGTATTCTCAGGCCAAATTCTTACAGAAGATAAGAGATGTGGAGAAAGATGGTCATGTAGCCAAGAAGGCAAATGACATGCTCCAAAAGTTGAAATTGGGTGATAAAGTGTGTAAACTTATAAAAGCCATTTATGGGCTGCATCAAGCAGGTAGACAGTGGTATGCCAAGTTAAATGCAATACTGACAGAAATTGAATTGCATCCTAGAAGTTCAGACCCATGTGTTTATGTAGACAGTGCAGAAAAATCTCAAGTCTTATTAGTCATTTACATTGATAACATTATTAATTGTTTCATCGGACCCAGAAAGTACAAATCAGATCAAGAGTGAGTTATCTGCCAGATTTTATGTCAAGGATTTTGGTGCTGTAAGACATTATCTGGGCACTGAAGTACATCAATCCACTGACAAAATGACATGGTGTCAAAGTTGGTATATCAGTAAGGTCTTACATCGATTCAGAATGGATGACTGCAAACCAGTAAGAACTCCATTGGCAACTGGGATAATGTTGGCTGCAACAGCTGTGAATGCAGAAGATAGGACTCATTATCCATTCAGGAAACTGGTTGGAGCACAGATGTACCTTGCTCTTGGTACTCATCCTGATACATTATATGCTGTCAACAAGCTAAGCCAGTGCAACAACAGCCATAGTTTTGTTCATTGGTAGGCAGCTAAGCAAATCCTTACATACCTCAAAGGAACAATTGACAAGAAACTGACCTACACAAATGATATGAAAGGAATCTTCGGTTTCGCTGATGCTGATTGGGAAAATTTGGACGCTGATAGGAGGTCATATACTGGCCACAACTTCATCTTTTGCAAAGCAGAAATCTCATGATGTTCACGTAAGCAGAGAACAGTCGCTCTTTCATCAACTGAAGCTGAATACATGAATATCCCCGAAGCAGCAAAGGAGGCAATTCACCTGCCAATGCTTGTAAAGGAATTGAGTTTAGCAAATCTGTCAAGCATGATCTTATTCAATGACAACCAGTCAGCCGGAAAGTTAGCAAACAACCCAGTTTTTCACTCAAAGACAAAGCATATCCATATAAAGTACCATTTCATACGTGAACCCCTACAAAAGTATCCGCTGAGACTAGAGTATCGGTCAACAGAAGACATGGTGCCAGATGTGTTGACAAATGCTCTTCCTGCACCGTAGCATGAAGAGTGTGTTGAAGGAACTTGGACTTTGACTCTAGAACCAAAAACGTAGGACTCAATTGATTGATTTATAGCTGCTTGTAAAAGTTGAGGAAGCATGTTGAGATTCAAATTATACTGCCATGTAATATTGGTGCCATCCATAGATGTCACTATGTGTACATTCAGTTTGTAATGTTCTCAGTCTTTGTATATTTGTTTTCCTGTGTGGCACTCTACGAATAAAGCTGTCATCTAATCACATGTCATGTCTGTATTTTTAAGCCATAATCCTAATAAGATGGAATGATACAAGGAAAATAGATTTTACTCTGTGTTATTTGGTGGGTGAGATGGCCCAGTGGGAATGCCAATTTCGTTCATGGGATGATTTTAAGACAAAATTTAAGGACACGTACTGATCAGCAAATAATCAAGAAAAATTAAAAATAGAATTATCTGACCCACCTATTTATTCAAGACAAAATGGTAGTATAAAGCAATATATTCAAGCTCACCTGACTAAGGCAAAATTTTTAGTCAAACCTATAGATGAGGAATATCTGGCAAATTTGTTAGACGACTTCTCTTTTATGCACATGTGAAATCTGGTGCAGAGATTGGAAAAATATCAAGAAATTGTTAATAGCTGCAGATGGGGTTCACACTTTGAAAATATATAGGGGTGAAGGTAACAAATTTTCTTCTCAATGAAGTAAAGAACCTTCAAAAACAGTTTACGCACAGTGAGACGCACAGAAAACAAGAACAAAGCAGCCCTAAGAGACAGTTTAAGACCAGAAAATACTTTTATTGGAATCAAAATTCAAATACTGATCCTAAGAATGGTAGTAACCTGGTCCAAATGTCTACACAAACCATAATTAATAATCATCATTCAGCTGGTAGAGGTGTCTCAGAAAATAAGGTAAACTAAATACACCTTGAAAAAAGGATCTGTTTCCAAGATGTGTCACATTTAGTGTGGATCTGTCTAATAACTTTGCAATAAATTATATGCATTCTATTCCTACCAAACAATGGCTTTTGAAGGAGGATGAAAACACAGAATTAGTACACAATAAACCTTTGATAATGGATTATATTTTGTACTGTTACCATGTTTTGACAGTACAATATTCTTCTGCGTGATTACCAGTAATTCTCGGATGTGAATATACAGAAGTTTATTGGTTCCTTCTACAAGGTCCAGCTAGTCCATGCCTTGTGTTAAAGGAAATAATTTTTGTAAATCAGATTCTTCTCTGAAGATATCTTCATATGATCATTAGAACACCTGGAAATTTACTTCTCAATTCCATTGATAAAGTACTAACTCTTCTTTAAGATCATACAGAACTTTCTGTTCAGAACTAATACATTAAAGAGATATTATCAGTTCTGATGTATATCTAACAGAATCTAAGTCAACAATAATTACCATAATGATTGCATATAAAACAAATGATAATGAATCACAGATGTTATAGTCTTATTTCTTCCTTAGCACTACGCAGTTCCTTTATTCTGTACAAGTGAGCTCCTATTCCCACGCAAAAACCTGCGAACATAAATTCTGTTTGGCAGTATTTACTCACAAAGTGTCAAACCCCTAATATAATAAACCATTTGAATATCTTGGGTCAAGCTATGAACCAGTAGTGTACAATGTCACACTACAATACTGGTTGGTAGTGGTAGTGATATATCCATTATTTCACAAGATGCATTTACAAAGTCATCACAAAATCACATGTTTCCTATGTTACCTGTATCAGGTGTAAACATCATCAGTAATAGCAGAAATAAAAGCCAACCGATAAGGAGGGAGACTAGGTTACTGATTAAGATATTTGAAGTGTTATTTATGCTTCCATTATTAATAGTGCCTAAGATTAAAACCGATGTATTATTTGAATTTGACTGGTTAAACAAATGTGAAGTTTGTGTGAATTTTCGACTTTGGGTTATTACGAGAAACACCAGAGACAATAATTTTTAATAAAAATATGTAATTATGTGAAACAAGGATCATTTGACATGGAGATTGCTTTTCTTGTGCATTGTCAAAATCTAATATTCCACACTTTTCTTCATATTGTGGAATCCATCTCCTATTGTCTCATTCTGTACTCAGGCGAGCACTGGCAACTTTCCTGTGCCGCACATGTAAGTACACCACTGGTGCTACTGTAGACTTAACTACAGCTAACGTACTTTCATTCACTTATACAGAGAATATACAATGTAGGTCAATTCAATGGGATTACAATTTTTAATCATGTACATATGCACAATTAATTTTTTTTTTTTTTTTTTTTTTTTTTTTTTTTTTTTTTTTTTTTTTTTTGCTCATACTATGGTGATTAAATCTATTTTTCATAATATTTGGAGAAATACAAATCGGGACATCCATTAACATAAATCATGACCCCCAGCTCCATAACTCAAAGGTGGGATAACTTTGAAATCTTAAATAGACACCCCTATTTTTTATTGCATAATTTGATTCTCCAGGAAAAAATAAGTAACTTTTGTGTAGAACATGTTTTCCGTTTCATGATAGATGGTGCTGTCATCAGTAGAAATGAAAATGAGTAAAATTGTTGTAAAATGGTAATATTTAAAACAAATACACATCATATTAGAAAAATCAAAGAACACATTTTTGGCATTTTTTATAATGCTATCAAGTGACGTCTCTCACAGACTGTGACCATGATCTCAGTCCTTGGTAAGATTCATCATTTTACTTCAATTATTTGGAATATACACATCTCTAAGCAATTATTCCCATGATGTTAACAAATGTAGAGAAAATAGATATAGAATGAATCTTTCACTCTGCAGCAGAGTGTGCGCTGATATGAAACTTCCTGGCAGATTAAAATTGTGTGCCGGAACCGGGACTCAAACCTGGGACCTTTGCCTTTCGCGGGCAAGCGCACTACCGACTGTGCTATCCCGACACGACTCACAATGCCACCCCACAACTTTACTTCCGCCAGTACCTCGCCTCCTACTTTCCAAACTTCACAGAAGCTCTCCTGCGAACCATGCAAGACTAACACTCCTGGAAGAAAGGATATGGTGGAGACATGGCTTAGCCACAGCCTAGGGGATGTTTCCAGAATGAATCTTTCACTCTGCAGCGGAGTGTGCACTGATATGAAACTTCCTGGCAGATTAAAATTGTGTGTCGGAACCGGGACTCGAACCTGGTTCCTCACTTTTATTTTTCTGCAGCAGATAAATCGTCTACTAAAACCAATGAGTCGAGGCCACGGCAGTTGATTCTTATGAATTTGTTGGCCAATCGGATGACAATATACAATATCAAATGAGATTCGTCAATTTATTTTCGCAACATATCTGAATGCATGAAATACACAACGTTGTTTCCTTTCGGCAGTCTACATTAAGACAGTGTTTTTTTTTCACTGAGTATCTGTATTTCATTATGGATAAAAGAATTGTTACTTTTATGAATCTTATTTTGGAGTCAATGATAGGATTACTTTTTAATTGTATTTTTCTTTACGCATTTTTTTACGTGTGTCAGAATCCATCAAAGTAAGATTCTTTTGTTGTTGTTGTTGTTGTGGTCTTCAGTCCAGAGACTGGTTTGATGCAGCTCTCCACCCTACTCTATCTTGAGCAAGCCTTTTCATCTCCTCATAAGAACGACAACCCACATCCACTTGAATCTGCTTACTATACGCGTCTCTTGGTCTCCCTCTGCGATTTTTACCCCACACACTTCCCTCCAATGCTAAATTCACAATTCCTTGATGTCTAAGAATGTGTCCTACCAATCTATCCCTTCTTTTAGTCAAGGTATGCCAGAAATTTCTTTTCTCCCCAATTCGGTTCAGTACCTCCTCATTAGTTACGCGATCCACCCACCTAATCTTCAGCATTCTTCTGTAGTACCACATTTCAAAAGCCTCAATCCTCTTCCTCTCCGCACTGTTTATCATCCATGTTTCACTCCCATACAAGGCAACACTCCATACAAATGCCTTCAGAAAGGACTTCCTTAGGCTTAAATCAATATTCGATGTTAACAAATTTCTCTTTTTCAAAAACGCCTTTCTACCCATTGCCATTCTGCATTTTATATCATCTGTACTGCGGCCATCATTTGTTATTTTACTGCCCAAGTAACAAAACTCATCTACCTCCTTTATTGTTTCGTTACCTAGTCTAATTCCTTCAGCATCACCTGATTTTCTTACACTGCACTCCATTACCCTAGTTTTACTCTTGTTAATGTTCATCTTATATGCACCTTTCAGCACACTGTCCATTCCGTTCAATTGCTCTTCCAGGTCCTTTGCTGTATCTGACAGAATTACTATGTCGTCGGCAAAACGCAATGTTTTTAATTCTTCACCCTGAACTTTAATTCCTTCTCCAAATTTCTCCTTGCTTTCCTTTAGAGCTTGCTCAATGTACAAATTGAACAACATTGGGGAAAGGCTACAACCCTGTCTTACTCCCTTTCCAACCACTGCAACCCTTTCATGCCCTTCAACTCTGACAACCGATGACTGGTTTTTGTACAAGTTGCAAATAACCTTACGCTCCCTATATTTTACTCCTGCTTGCTTCAGAACTTGAAAGAGTTTATTCCAATCAACATCAACATCAACTTTCAATACTTTTATCCTTAATGAACTACTGATACTCAATGAAAACAAAAAAGTCTTGATGGACACCAAAGAGGTTATTCTAACCTCCTTGAAGGATACTGACGAAACAAAACAATGACCACCTATTTCATGAATTATCAATTATATTATTAGAAAATATGAAACACTGAATTATCAATGGATGTCCAAGCATTAGTGCACACTCACCTACAAATCTCTGATTGTCTTTCAAAACAGAGTTGCAATGTGCATTACAAATAATGGACTTCATTTTGAACATATGCTTCAACAAAACATTTGTGAGAGGCAAGGAGATTGACAGTAATCAAGCACCCTGAGATAGTGAGAGGAAAGGTGATTCACCAAAATCAATCAAACATTACTACTATGTCCATGTCATTGTTCTTGGGTAACAAAGTAGTATAAAAATGCATCGAGGGAGGCTAGATGGTGTAACTCGATAGCATTATCAATAATATAATCTGATATGTATTTGTTTGAGATATTACCACTTTTTAACAATTTTTAATTCTTTAATTTGTGCCAATTACAGTGCCATCTATCATGAAACGCAAAAATTTCTTACAAAAGTGACATATTTTTTTCCTGGAGTATCCAAATTTGCAATGAAAAATAGTGGTTCCTATTTAATATTTCAAAATCCCCCTGCCCATCCCACCCCTGCTGGTTGAGATTTTTGTTAATGGATGTCCCTCTTGAAAGCAAACCACTTTTATTGCAACTTTTTCAATCTAATGTATATTTTTCCAAATATTCTGAAAAATAATTTTAAGTTTCTCCCCCCAAAAATAATTTTTCACTTGCATGTGTATGCTTTGACAGAAGTTGTTGTTGTGGTCTTCAGTCCGGAGACTGTTTTGATGCAGCTTACCACAATACCCTATCCTGAGCCAGCCTCTTCATCTCCACATAAGAACGGCAACCTACATCTGTCTGAATCTGCTTACTGTATCCATCTCTTGGTCTTCCTCTGCGGTTTTTACCCCACACACTTCCCTCCAACGCTAAATTCACTATTCCTTGATGTCTAAGAATGTGTCCTACCAATCTATCCCTTCTTTTAGTCAAGGTATGCCAGAAATTTCTTTTCTCCCCAATTCTGTTCAGTACCTCCTCATTAGTAACGCGATCCATCCACCTAATCTTCAGCATTCTTCTGTAGCACCATATTTCAAAAGCCTCAATCCTCTTCCTATCCGCGTTGTTTATCATCCATGTCTCACTCTCATACAAGGCAACACTCCATACAAATGCCTTCAGAAAGGACTTCCTTAGGCTTAAATCAATATTCGATGTTAACAAATTTCTCTTTTTCAAGAACGCTTTTCTACCCATTGCCATTCTGCATTTTATATCCTCTGTACTGCGACCATCATTTATTATTTTACTGCCCAAGTAACAAAACCCATCTACCTCCTTTATTGCTTCGTTACCCAATCTAATTCCTTCAGCATCACCTGATTTTCTTACACTGCACTCCATTACCCTAGTTTTGCTCTTGTTAATGTTCATCTTATATGCACCTTTCAGCACAATGTCCATTCCGTTTAACTGCTCTTCCAGGTCCTTTGCTGTATCTGACAGAATTACTATGTCATCGGCAAAACGCAAAGTTTTTAATTCTTCACCCTGAACTTTTATTCCTTCACCAAATTTCTCCTTGCTTTCCTTTATAGCTTGCTCAATGTAGAAATCTAATAACATTGGAGAAAGGCTACAACCCTGTCTTACTCCTTTCCCAACCACTGCATCCCTTTCATGCCCTTCAACTCTGACAACTGCTGTTTGGTTTTTGTACAAGTTGTAAATAACCTTACGCTCCCTATATTTTACTCCTGCTTGCTTCAGAACTTGAAAGACTTTATTCCAATCAACATTGTCAAAAGCCTTCTCCAAATCTACAAAAGTTAGAAATGTAGGTTTGCCTTTTCTTAATCTATCTTCTAGGATAAGCCGTAAAGTGAGTATTGCCTCCCGTGTTCCTACATTTCTCCTGAACCCAAACTGATCTTCCCCGAGGTCGGCTTCTACCAGCTTTTCCATCCTTCTGTATATATTTCCTGTTAATATTTTGCAACCATGACTTATTAAACTGATGGTTCTGTAGTTTTCACACCTGTCTGCACCTGCTTTCTTTGGATTGCGGATTATAACATTTTTCTTAAAGTCTGAGGGTACTTCACCTGTCTCATACATCTTACACACCAGGTGAAACAATTTTGTCATGGCTGGTTCTCCCAGAGACTTCAGTAGCTCTGAGGGAATATCATCTACTCCAGGGGCCTTGTTCCGACTTAGATCTTTCAGGGCTCTGTCAAATTCTTCTCTCAGTACAGTATCTCCAATTTCATCTTGATCTACTTCCTCTTCCCTTCCTACAACATCGTCTCTAAGTTCATTTCCTTTGTAGAGCTGCTCTATGTACCATTTCCACCTTTCAGCTTTCCCTTCTTTGCTGAGAACTGGTTTTCCGTGTGAGTTCTTGATATTCGTAGAGTTACTTTTCTTATCCCCAAATGTCTCTTTTATTTTCCTGTAGGTGGTATCTACTTTTCCCCTTCTTATACATTCTTCTACAGATTTGCATTTGGGTTCTAGCCACTCCTTCTTAGCCATTTTGCACTTCCTGTCGATCTCATTTCTAAGTCATCTGTACTCCATTTTGCCTGTTTCATTTACTGCATTTTTATATTATCTCCTTTCATCGATTAAATTTAGTATCTCCTGTGATATCCAAGGATTTTTTGTAGGTCTTGCCTTCCTACCTACTTTGTCCTCTGCTACCTTCACTATTTCATCTCTCAATGCAACCCATTCCTCCTCTACTGTTTCATTTTCCCCCGTTTCTCTCAATTGTTGCCTAAAGCTCCCTCTGAAATTCTTAAGAACTTCAGGTTCCTTCAATTTATCCAGGTCCCATCTCCTTATTTTCCTACCATTTTGTAGTTTCTTCAGTTTCAGCCTACAGTTCATAACCAACAAGTTATGGTCAGAGTCTATATCTGCCCCTGGGTATGTTTTACAGTTTAAAACCTGGTTCCGAAATCTATGTCTTACCATTATAAAAATAATAAAAATAGAAAAGAGATGACTTACCTGAAGGACCGGCTCGTCGATAGAAACAAATAAAATAAATAAAATTACACACAAACACACATACAAGCTTTCGCAGCCTAGCTGCTTTGTCAGGCAGAAGGGAAAGAGAGGGAAAAGGAAATGATGAGGGTTTTAAGGGAGTGGATAAGGAGTCATTCCTTCCCTTCTGCCTGACGAAGCAGCTAGGCTGTGAAAGCTTGTATGTGTGTTTGTGTGTGATTTTATTTATTTTATTTGTTTCTATCGACGAGCTGGTCCGTCAGGTAAGTCATCTCTTTTCTATTTTTATTATTTTTGTTTATCCCACCGGGAAAGTTTCCCTCTATAATTTTCTTACCATTATAAAATCTATCTAGTATCTCCCGGTGTCTCCTGGTCTCTTCCACGTATACAACCTTCTTTTGTGATTCTTAAACCAAGTGTTTGTAATAACTAAATTATGTTCTGTGCAAAATTCTACCAGGCGGCTTCCTCTTTCATTTCTTTTGCCCAGACCATATTCACCTACTATCTTCCCTTCCCGTCCTTGTCCTACTACCGAATTCCAGTCTCCCATAACAAGTTTTCCTCTCCCTTAATTGTCTGAATAATTCCCTTTAGCTCCTCATATATTTCTTGGATTTCCTCTTCATCGGCAGAGCTAGTTGGCATATAAATCTGTACTACTGCTGTCGGCGTTGGCTTCGTATCGATCTTGACAACGATAATGCGATCACTGTGCTGGTCATAGTAGTTTATCCTCATTCCTATTTTCTTATTCATTATCGATCCTACCTCTGTGATACCCCCAATTGATTTTGTATTTATAATCCTATACTCACCTGACCAGAAATCCTGTTCATCCTGCCACCGAACTTCACTAATCCCCACTATATCTAACTTCAACCTATCCATTGCCCTTTTTAAATTTTCTAATTTTCCTACTCGATTAAGGGATCTAACATTCCACGCTCCGACCCGTAGAATGCCAGTATTATCTTTCCTGATGATCACATCCTCCTGAGTAGTCCCCGCCCGGAGATCCGAATGGGGGACTATTTTACCTCCGGAATATTTTACCCAAGAGGATGCCATCATCATATGTTCATACAGTAGAGCTGCATGTCCTCGGGAAAAATAATGGCTGTAGTTTCCCCTTGCTTTCAGCCGTTCGCAGTAACTGTGTGGCAAAGCCAGATTAGTTGATGTTACAAGGCCAGCTCAGTCAATCAGACTGTTGCCCCTGTAACTACTGAAAAGGCTGCTGCCCCTCTTCAGGAACCACCCGTTTGTCTGGCCTCTCCACAGATACCCCTCAGCTGTGGTTGCACCAACGGTACGGCTATCTGTATCGTTGAGGCACTCAAGCCACCCCACCTCGGCAATGTCAGTGGTTCATGGGAGTACTAGTACTGTACTAGTACAAAAGTACTAGTACATATTATGGACAATCGGGTCTGAATATAAATAATGTTATGAAAAGGATAGATTGAAATATTTCATAAAGATAACATACTGACTTTCTGACAGGGATTATGAAAGAAGTGTCACACAACTTAGCTTTGGCCAAAGACTTCTTCTAAAAAAGAAAATACACACACATATTCAACAATCATGCAGTAAAAGAAACAACTCATTGGCATATAATAGCTGTCTTTGGTAGCTGTGGCCAGTCTGCATCATTTTGTGTGTTTGTGTTTGTGAGTGTGTGGGTGGTTCTTTTCCTGAAGAACACACTGAGCAAAAGCTACACTGTGTGACTCTTTTCATTATGCCCATCTGAGGCTCAGCCTATCATCTTAACCATGAGTAGCAATCTATGCTTTTCATAATATTGTAGAAATATTAATAAATACTATGAGTGTAAAAGAAGCATTACAGCAATACATAAAACAGCCAAGTGAGTCAAGCACTTGAATTTTACATAACATACCATACCTGTTTTTAACGTGTACTGCTAAATACTGCTTTAGCATATTGCTCCATTTGCATACTGTGTTAAGTAAAGCTTGTTTAAATGGGCGCAAGTTTACACGAAACCAACTGCAAAATATTTTTTCTGTATCCATACTTTCTATCTCCAAATACAGATTCTCATAATGATCAATCTGAAATACAACAACACTGATCAGAAATGTACAGGGAAAGCTCAGTAGAATAAAAATTTAAGACATAAGGTTTCACCAAGACAGACATTTGTTAGTTTAATTGTGTTTCTATTTGTGTTTTTGTGTCTATCAACGAGCCTGTGCTTTGGGTAAGTTACTCAATCTCTGTTTTTATAGATATTTATCCCACCAGAAAAGTTTCCTTCTATATTATATTGGAAGGAGACTTTCCTGGTGGGAAAAATATGTATAAAAATAAAGATTGTTTGACTTACCCAAAAGACAGGCTCACCGATAGACACAAATAACAGAAATGAAAACACATACAAACAAACATTCAACCTTTCGCAACCGTTCGTTGCTTCATCAGGAAAGGAGGAAGGAAGGAGGGGGAAAAGGACAGGTTGCGGGTTTGAAGGGAGTCGATGAGGCATCATTCCAATTCCTGGAGTGGAAAGATTTACGTTAGGGACAAAAAAGGAAGGTAAACAAATTCACACATGTAAACATGCGAACACATTTAGGTAGACATTTAAGGAAGCTGTATCCCTGCTGGAGAGCCACATTCAGAGTCCCCTCCAGTCCCGAAAAGTATCCGGTGACAAGAGGGGCACTTCTGGGGTTCTTTTGTAGAAGGTTCTCAATTAGGGGAATGAGGAAGTGGCTCTGGAAATTTGATTTTGTACCAGATCAGGAGGATAGCTGCCGGATGTGAAAGCTGTTATTAGGATATTGGTGTACTCGTTCAGAGATTCGGGACTGGAGCAGACTCGTTTGTCATGAAGACCTAAGCTGTAGCAGGGATACGACTTCCTTAAATCCTGCCCCTAAATAAGATCCAGCCTTCAAGACAATCCTTCCCACTCCACCGAGAGTGTCTTTCCACCACCCACCTAACCTCCTAATCCATCTCTATGTAATTCCCAAACCACCTTCCCTACCCTCTGGCTCCTACCCTTTTAACCGCCCCCATTGTAAAACCTGCCTTTCCACCACCACTTACTCCAGTCCCGTAACCCGGAAGGTGTACACGATCAAGGGCAGAGCCACTTGCGATAGCACCCACGTGATTTACCAACTGACATGCATGCACTGTGAAGCTTTCTATGTGGGAATGACCAGCAACAAACTGTCCATTCGCATGAATGGTCACAGGCAGACAGTGTTTGTTGGTAAAGAGGATCACCCTGTGGCTAAACATACCTTGGTGCATGGCCAGCACATCTTGGCACAGTGTTACATCGTCCGGGTTATCTGGATACTTCCCACCAACACCAATCTTTCAGAACTCCGGAGATGGGAACTTGCCCTTCAACTCATTCTCTCTTCCTGTTGCCCACCTGGTCTCAACCTCCGCTAAATTCTAATTCCCGCCAACCATCTTTAACATCTTTGCCTCGGTTCTGTGGACAGAGCCTCTGCCTGAAGTGGTATCTCTGTCTAACTTCTTTGGTTTCTACAAATGTCTGGCTTGGTGTGTTTGCATGTGGATATGTGTGAGTGTGTGTGTATTTGTTTACCTTCCTTTTTGTCCCCTAAGGTAAGTCCTTCCACTCCTGGGATTGGAATGGCTCCTTTTCCACTTCCTTAAAACCCGTATCCTTCCCTTTCTCCTCTCCTTCCTTCCTCTTTTTCCCAAAGAAGCCACCAGTGGTGGCAAAAGCTCGAATGTTTGTGTGTTTTTGTGTGTGTTTTATGTTTCTGTCGACGAGCCTGTACTTTAGGTAAGTCAAAGATCATATATATATATATATATATATATATATATATATATGCCTGTGTAAATGTGTGGGTGTGTGTGCATTTATTTCCCCTCCATTTTTTCCCACAAGGTAAGTCTTTCCTGTCCCGGGATTGGAATGGCTTCTTACCCCCTTCCTTAAAACCCTCATCATTTCCTTTTCCCTCTCCTCCCATCTGCCTGATGAAGCAGCTAGGCTGTGAAAGCTAGCATTTGTGTGTGTGTGTGTGTGTGTGTGTGTGTGTGTGTGTCTGTGTGTTTATTTGTTGCTATTACTGTGCCCCTTCGCCTGGTAAGTGTACTTCATCTATTTTTTAGAGGGAAACTTTCCCGGTGGGGTATATATATACACGTAAAAAATAGCTGAAGTCCACTTACCAGGCGAAGGAGCACAGGCAGTGATAGCAACAAATAAACACACAAACGCAAGCTTTCGCAGCCTAGCTGCTTCTTCAGGCAGAAGGGAAGGAGAGGGAAAAGGAAATGATGGGGTTTTAAGGAAGTGGGTAAGGAGTCATTCCAATCCCGGGACAGGAAAGATTTACCTTTGGGGAGGGGGGGGGGGGGTAGGAGGGTAAACAAATACACACACACACACACACACACACACACACACACACACACACACACACACACACATTTACACAAGAGAGAGAGGGGGGGTGAGGGAGGGGGGACGAAGGTAAGGAAGGGGGATGAGAAATGAGTAATGAATAGGTGAGTTGAGGGTGTAGGGAGGGGGAGAGATTAGTGTAGATTTAGGCCAGGATGGTGGTGGGAGGAGAGGATATGTTGTACAGCAAGTTCCCATCTTTGTAGCTCTGAGGGATTGGTGTTAGGTGTCAGTATCCAAATTGCATGTGTGATGTAACAAGTGCGCAGATCTCTTGACTAATGCTAGAGGGCATGCTCTGCAACAGGATATTGAGTGTCCCCCAGGTGAACAGTCCATCTGTAACCATTCATCCGCTCAGCCAATTTGTTGGTTGTCATACCAACATAAAAGGCAACACAGTGGACACATGTCACTTGATGCATGATATATGATCACTTCACCTTTGAGGGCCAGACCTACAAACAAATCAGGGAGACAGCTATGGGTACCAGGATGGCCACTTCCTATGCCAACCTCTTCATGGGCAGCATGGAGGAGGCATTCCTTAAGACACAGAAGTTGCACCCCTAGTTTGATATAGATTCATAGATGATATCTTTGTGGTCTGGACTCATGTTGAAGAAACCCTTCTGAACCTCCTTCAAGACCTTAACTCCTTCTCCTTCACCTGTTCCTTCTCTAAAACTCAAGCCACATTCCTTGATGTTGACCTTCACCTTGTCGAGTCTCACATCCACATTTATGTCCATATTAAACCCACAAACAAGCAACAGTACCTTCACTTTGACAGCTGTCATCCATTCCATATCAAATGATCCCTTCCCTACAGCCTAGGCATCTGTGGAAAACATATTTGCTCCAGTAACGAATCCCTCATCATCTACAACAACAATCTGTCCAATGCTTTCCTACAGACCTTAGGCACAAACAGATATCACAAGCAGTCCATTCCTCTCCCTCCAGCAACAATGCTCCTAACCCCAAGCCATGCAGAAGCATCCCCTTAGTCACCCAGTACCATCCCGGCCTGCAAAGATTCAACAAATTGATCCATCAGGTCTATGACATTCTCAAGTCATTCCTGAGATGGGATCATCACTCCAAAGTGTTCTTCCCACATCACTCAGAGTAATTCCGCTGTCCTCCCAATATCTGCAACATCCTCGGACAACACTACAACATCCCAAAACCATCCTCCATATCTAATGGTTCTTACCCCTGTAAGTGATTCCGCTACAAAACATGTCCAATGCATCCTCCTACAACAACATACTGAAGCTCCACCACAGGAAAAACCTACCATATTTAAGGCAGGGCCACATACGAGACAACACACATTATATATCAACTGACATGTCTCTACTGTATGGCCTTTTATGTTGGTATGACAATCAACAAATTGGCAGAGCGGATGAATGGTCACAGAGGGGCTGTTCACCTGGGGGACACCCAATATCCTGTGGCAGAGCATGCCTCCAGCGTGAGTCCAGGGACCTGGGCACGTGTTACATCACACCACTCCCTCAGAGCTACGGAGATGGGAACTTGCCCTCCAACTTATCCTCTCCTCCGTATATATATAAAATAGAAATTGAATAACTTAGCCAAAGCCAGGCTTGTAGATAGTCACAAAAAATGAATAAATTAAAAATAAACACACACAAATAAAAACACAGACAAACACAACATTCAAGCTTTCGCAACCATTGGCCACTTCTTCAGGAAAAGAGGAAGGAAGGAGGGGAAAAAAAGGGAAGGATGCAGGCTTTAGGGGAGCTGAGGAGGAGTCATTCCAATCTCGAGAGTAGAAGGACTTACTTTAAGGGGAAAAAAAGGAAAGATAAACAAGTGCACACCAACCCACACACATACACGTGCAAAAAAGCAAAGAAAGTTGGACTTACCAGGTGAAAAGGCACCAGTTTGTTGACACACAATTAAAAACAGACACACACACACACACACACAAACACACACAAAACTGAGCTATCGCAACCTAAGATTGCTTCTTCAGAAAGAGCAGGGAAGGAGAGAGGGGGGGTGATGATGGTTTTAAGGGAGTGGGTAAGGAGTCATTACAACATCTAGGAAATTTTGGTATGCAGATGACAGGGCATTTTGCATGTATCTGCCTAGGTGTCTGCGCATGTATACATGTGTGGGTGTGTCTGTTTAGTTATACTTTTTGCTGTGGTAATTACAGCACCCACAAATCTCTAGAAATTGTTACTTGTTGGTGGTATCCATCTAAAATATTTATCAAGGTCACACAAGAACGCTTTCCAGTCTGCTTTTCTGAAGTTCCATCTTGGATGAGGATAAGAAGTTGTGATGTCCTGTGTGATTCTACCTTTTCGGAATCCCGTCGCATAAACAAATGTCTTCTTCATATATTTCTTATGACATATAGAATTGCAGAGGTCCTGAAACTCAGTGCCTCTAGTAACAGTTAATTTAATACTCAGGTCAATCATACTTCTTCTTTGATATAAGATGTATAGAAGAGATGAAGTATTTTAATCAGCATATAACTCATTAATTAAGTGAGTACATACTCCAGTGCTAGTTGAACATTAAAAATGGGACTACTAAACAGTTAATACAACTCCAGTAAGAGTATAATCTGGTTTACACTTATACATCCAGATGCAATTACATGTATCATTGAAACCAAACTTAGAATATGTTATCTATCCAAGACATCTCTCATAACTAATTAGAAAGCAAATGTATTACAGCTTGATTAATTCCACTTTGTCCCTTGTTTACTCCAAGTCTCCACAGAGTTCAGTTACCACACAACATCTTCTGGTTGTATGTCTTTGACAAGTAGAAGGTTCCTGTCTGGGCATTCACCTGTGAAAGAAATAGCCAGTTCCTGCTATGGGAAGGTATACATTTCATATTCAAATGTACTGTGAATTTGAGACCAGTGTCGAGCTAGTCAGACATGGGTCGTTTATCTTTGGTTGCAGGCTTATTTTTCAGTGGCAGTACTATCGATATTGGAGACGGTGATAGTATTATTGCTGGGAAGTAAGGTTGTGATAATTGAGAGAGCAGACTTTGTTAGGTGTGCAGATGAGAAGGCTGAAGTGTGGGGACCTTGGTTGGGTGCAGTTGTCGTTCTGGCGGGATAGCCGAGGAGATGAGATTTTTGAGACTTGAACGCTGAGCCAAGTTGTTTGTTTAAGATATGGAGACGTAAGGAACAGATGACATTGAAGAAACGATCTTTTGAAGTTTTTATAAGGTAAAGATTTTCATGAAATACTTGGCATGTTTCTATGGCACAACTTCGCATTGTTAGCTTGAACTGATGGTAACAGTAATGGTCGGGAAAGATCCTGCTGTTAGCTTGTGGTCTTACGATTCATGCTAGGGACCCCATTCTGTGTTAAGAAAAGAATTTATTGTAATAGATTAGTTTTGAGAGAGATTTTTTTTTTTTTTTTATAAAATAGGAACTTCATGGATAGTGTTCTTGATATATCTTATTGTTGTAACATTGTTTGTGTGAATCGAGTTAAATTTATTAACAGTAAAGAAATGTTTATCTTTGTTTAAAAATAATTTTGTAGGAAGATTAAATATCTGAATTATATTTTTCTCTGAAAGATTTTAAAATCCAGAACATGACATTGTTAGTTATTTTCATGAAGTTACATCAGTTAGAAAATAAACCAGATATTTCATTTTTTTAATATTAGTCTGAGTTTCTTAAACAGATTACCAGTTTATCCCTCCTCACATTTTTATTAAAAGTGCCATATATGTTTTCTGTAGTTAGCTTTCCGGTAGTTAGTACAGCAGGAAGCAGTTTGGTGTTGCACAAATTTATGCAATAAGTGAAAGTGAGAAAGAATCAGTTTTTGTTGTCTTGCTTAAAGTTCAGTATGATTTACAGATTTCAGGGTAGGACAATTCATACAGTGTTCAGTACAGGTTAACAAGTGTTTGCACTGAGTCAGATTGCATTGATAAATATAGTATTCATTGCATTCAATTAAAGATTGTTAGTGCTGTCAGAAAGTAGTTTGTAGGGCCAGAATTATTAACACAGTGATTTTATTATCAGTAATTTTCAGACAGTTAACTTTGTTATGACATTTTCATACAGAAACAATTAGCAGTTTGTGTTTCATTATAATAAACAATATGTGGTCAGTTAGGTTTGCAATACCTTGATATTCACATTAAATACAGTTAAAAACAAAAATACGCAGTCAGATTAACGTAATGTTGTGCAAAGGCGTTCAAATAGAACAAGTTCAAACACATTCAGTTACATTTCATCCAAGTAGCGTCAGTCAGTTAAATTTCTTATATGATATGGTAAAACACACAACTTTCGTAACAGACGTAAATTTTGAAACAGACAAGGACAAGCAAGAAACTTTCAAGGACACTAATAGTCCAAAAATAAACCTCCATAAATACCCAAAATTAATTCATTTGGTCATCTTGTCTAGCTAGAGAAAGCATGTAACGCTTGAGACACTATAAAGTTACCATGGGTATTTGCATTCCAACCTCAAGACATATAGGTCGATGATGACTACGTGGAAAATCTTGAAGTACTTTCCATGATGTGAGCAGAACAAAACATAGCTCTGGATTGCATTCCTGTTTCCATGCAGCAGATTTAAACGTTCCTCTATCTTTTGCATCAGATAGAAGATGAATATTATGTTCCTCAGTCCAGTTCATGAGAGTTTCTCCATTAGTATCAGTGGTGCTATATTTCCAGTCTTCATGTTGACTGTTGAAATTACCCACAGCTGGATGGTCGTGTACCTGAATCATCTGGGAGGGCCATGGTGGAGGCTTGTAGATGTTTATGATGGTGACATCTCCAACTTTGATGACAATGGTATGTATGTCATCATTTGAGCTAGCTGCAGGCAGTGAGGTGTTTTCAATAGTGCTTCAGACATATGCAGGTGTACCATATGCATGGTGATAGTTGCACCTACGATTTCATATCCTGGTATTAGGCCCCTCATTTGTAATTGGTGTTCATCCGTGGCATGTGTTTCCTGAATGTCAAACACATTGATTTCTCCATATCGCAGGATTCTTGACCAGTATTGCCATTTGGATTTGCCTACGCCTTCTATATTCAGATGGAGAACTTAAGTATAGGCCGGAAAGTCTTTGCCTGTTGATTCTGAAAAGAACCATTTGAATGATTTTTCATTTTCATGTAAAATAGCCAGGAGATCACTAGACAGTCTGGCAGCCTGATCGTTGTTCCTTTAGCACCAGGGAACATATGTAGGGTAATTTAAGGTTAAAACCTATGGTCATGAGCAACTTCACTGCATTACACAGTTACACTTTAATAGTCAACATGGATTCAGAAAGTAATGTTCTTGTGAAAAACAGCTAGCTCTTACTCACATGAAATGATGAGTGCTGTCGACAAGGGCTCTCAAATCGATTCCATATTTCTTTTTCCAGAAGGCTTTTGAAGCTGTACCTCAAAAAAGGCTTATAATTCAATTGAATGTTTATGGAATATAGCCACAGTTGTGCTAATGAATTAGTGATTTCTTGTCATAAAGAAAACAGTATGTAGTAACTGACGTAAAATCATCGACTGAAACAGAAATGATACCTGGCATCCCCCAGGGACTGTTCATCATCTTTATAAACAATTTAGGAGACAATTTGAACAGCTCACTTAGGCTGTTCACAGATGATACTGTCATTTATCAGTTAGTAAAGCCAACTGAAGATGAAAATCAACTGCAAAATGGTTTAGATAAGAAATCTGCATAGTGCAAAAATTGTCAGTAGACCCTAAAGAATGAGAAGTGAGAAGTCATAGTTATGAGCACTAAAACTTCATCTACATGATAAATCAGTCAAATACACAATATTGTAGAGAAGACAATCCAAATGTATGTTCATTGGCAGAACACTTAGAAGATGCAACATTTCCACTAAAGAAACTGCTTACACTATACTTGAACATCCTACTTTGGAGTATTTCTGCATTATGTGATTCCCATCAAGTGGGACTGATAGAGGACATAGAGAAAATTCTGAGAAGGACAGCCCATTTTGTATTATCACGATGTAGGGGAGAGAGTGTCACAGAAATGATGCACAATTTGGTGTGACAATGATTATAATAAAGGCATTATTCATGGAGACAAGATCTATTTGCAAAATTTCTTTCAGCAACTTTCTCCTCTGAATGTGAACATATTTTGTTAGCACCAACCTATATACGGAGAGATATCATTAGAATCAGAGAAAGCAGACGGAAAACAGAAACCTTTAGGTGTTCCTCTTTCCAGCGTGGTATTACAGAATGCAATGGTAGAGAAATATCATGAAAGTGGTTCAATAAACCCTCTGCTAGTCAGTGAAATGTGATTTGCAGACTAATATGTAGATGTAGCTGTAGATGTTCATTTATGAAACTTCTGGATTTCAGGTCTCCTAATTAAATGACCACTCACTGACTTCCTGCAGTTTTCTACAAAATATGCATGTGATTAACATAAAAACATGGAAATTTGTGAAAGTCAGGCGAGAAAAGTCATGTGAATTCATTTTATATTATTATCAGTATATCCTTCACCAAACAACATAAAGTGTCTGTCTCATGGAGTAGAAATGCAGGTGAAGATGTAGTGAAATGTCAGTTATTGGAAACTACAATGCAGAAGTAAGGTATTTATGTTGTGTGGTCTTTGATCTAAACTCTGGTGTGATGCAGCTCTCCTTTCTACTCTATCCTGTGCAAACCTCCTCATTTTCCATTAATTATTACAACCCATCCCTCAACAATCCCTTCCCCAGCCCACTTCCCTCCAATAATAAATTTGTGATCCTTAAGAAAAGTCCACTATGATTGAGGAACTAAAGCAGTTTGAACAAGACAAATCATAGTCCAGATCACAATACTTGTACTAGAAGTGAGCAAAATCTTGATTACAATCAAATGGATCAAGATAGCACTTGTCCTCACAGACTGACATTATTTTTACATGTACAGTAACCTAAAATTGAATAAATTAATTATTATTGCTACAAAATATTCAAGAAATTTTAAATAAGATGTGATCATACTGAGAGCTGAGTGTCACTACATGTGTGTATATTTGGTTGTCTGTATAGCTGTAGCTGAGAATTTTTGTACTTTTGCTAGAGATAGGGCTTGCAAGGTAATGAGAATACTGTTTCCTGTTAAGTGTTCCTATGCACCCCACATCAGTCAGGTATAAGTGAGTGACTGTCTTTCCATTATTTTAATTATTACTTAGGAATGAAATATATGGCACAACAGGTCTATACATTTAGTTTCTATCTCTGCTAAGAATTTCATTGCATCTGAAGGAGCAATAATAATAATAATAATAATAATAATACAATTCGTGATTTCTAAAAACACACCTGTTCCTTGAACTGCTGTAGAGTAGGTTTCGTGTCAACCACTATCTGCTCTTCCATGCCAGTGTTTGTTGCGTCAACTTCTTCACACGTCAGCTGGGGACCATATTCCAGAAACTGTTCAAGAAATGCTTCACGGTCATCCAACCACAGGTATGAATGTTCTTCAAAATTTTCACTATATGTTATAGCCTGTAAATAATTTAGATATTTAAGAGTTTTAAAAATTATTTCTTATTTATTATAAAATACAAAGGGATTAGTCAAGTTGAATGAGATAAATTCCTGTACTCAAAAATACTATGAGAACCTAACACTTTTCCAAATCTGTACAGGTACCACAGTCTTTTAACGTATCACCGCATTAAATGTTAATGCCTCTCTGTACATTGTATAACGATATAGAACCAAACAACTGAAAAAAAAATTAAACTTTGAATATGAAGCATGATTACCCAATTACTTCATTGCAACTTACTGTCAAAGTCATTACGAATGAGTTCTTCTCAATTCTTTACAGTGCTTGTGATTGTGAAAGGGGCAAGAAAATAAAAATCAGGTGCCCTTCTTTTCATAACGATGAGAAAATTCATAAACAATATTTTTGTTCTTTAAACAAAGTATCCAAATTGTGCACCACTGACTATAATTACTGGACACAGTACTAACTGGGCAATGGGGCTGTGGTGTGGGGATATGATGCTATGGCAGGGCAACAGATCCTTGCACTAAATCCCACCAAACCTTGTTGAATTATTACAGTAGCAACATCCTACACTAGCATGCTGTCTGTGCTACTGCAATACACATTGATATGTCCTAATATCATCAGTATAGTGCAGTTCTGCAGAAATATACAAACTATGTACAGTGCCATCCCCATGAACCACAGACATTGCCGAAGTGGGGTGACTTGCATGCCTCAACAATGCAGACAGCTATACCATAAATGCAACCACAGCGGAGGGGTATCTGTGGAGAGGCCAGACAAATGTGTGGTTCCTGAAGAAGGCAGCAGCCTTTTCAGTAGTTACAGAGGATACAGTCTGGATGATTGACTGAGCTGGCCTTCTAACATCAGCTTACATGGCTCTGCCATGCACTTACTGAGAACAGCTGAAAGCAAGGGGAAACTACAGTCGTTACTTTTCACGAGGACATGCAGCTCTAATGTATTAATATCTGATGATAACATCTTCTTGGGTAAAATATTCTGGGGACTACTCAGTAGGATGTCATCATCAAGAAAAACAAAACAAGCATTCTACAGATTTGGTAGGTAAGTTAGAAAATTTGAAAAGAGAAATGGATAGGTTAAAGTTAGAAATGGTATGGATTAGTGAAGTTCGGTGGCCAGATCAACAGGATTTATGGTTAGGTGAGTACAGGGTTATGAACACAAAATCAGTTGGTGGTAAAACAGGAGTAGGTCTGATAATGAATACAAAAATAGAAATGCAGGTAAGTTACTATGAACAGCATAGTGAATGCATTATTGTAGCAAAGACAGACACAAAACTAACACCGACCACAGAGTGCAAATTTATATGCCAACTAGCACTGCTGATGATGAGGATATCAAAGAAACATATAGGAGATAAGAGAAATTATTCAGAAAGTTAAGGGAGACGAAAACTTGATTGTGATGGGTGACTGGAACTCAGGAGTAGGTAAGGGAAGAGAAGGAAATGTAGTAGGTGCATATGGACTGGGAAAAAGGAATGAAAGAGGAAATTGCTTGGTAGAATTTTGTGCAGAGCATAATTTAATGATCACCAACACTTGATTTAATCATCACGAAAGACGGCTGTATACGTGGAAGAGAACAGGAGACACTGGAAGGTACCAGACTGAACTAACGGTAAGGAATAGATTGAGAAACCAGGTTTTAAACTGTAAGACATTTCCAAGAGCAGATATAGACTCTGACCATAACTTATTGGTAATGAACTGCAGATTAAAAATTAAGAGACTGCAGAAAGGTAGAAAAGTTGGGAGATGGAACCTGGACAAATTGAAGGAACCAGAGGTGGTTGAAGGTTTCAGAGGGAGCATTAAGCAGGGATTGGCTGAAACGGGATAGAGTAATAGAGTAGAAGAAGAATGGGTAGCTGTGAGAGATAGGGTAGTGAAGGCCGCAGAGGATCACATAGGCAGAAGGACAAGGCCTAATAGGAATCCCTGGATAACCCGGAACATACTGAACTTAATTGATGCGAGGAGAAAATATAAAACTTTAGCAAGCGAAGCAGGCAAAAGGGAGTACAAACGTCTAAAAAATGAGATTGACAGGAAGTGCAGACTGGCTAAGCAGGAGAGGCTAGAGGACAAATGCAGAACCGTAGAAGAATGCATTACTAAGGGAAAGATGGATACTGCCTACAGGAAAATAAGGAGACAAGAAAAGCAGCTGTATCAATATCAAGAACTCAGATGGAAAACCGTACTAAGCAAAGAAGGGAAAGCTGAACTGTGGAAGGAATACAGCAAAACCTCGTTTCTACATTCTCGGTTTTTATGTTTATCCACCATTTACACCATTTTGTGCCGGTCCCGTCAAATTTCCTATGTTTACAATGTTAATTCACCCTCATTTTTGCGTAAACATATTTACACTTTTCCCGCATTTTACACATTTCAAAAGAATTTGTGTGAAGAAAGATGACGTAATGTACATAAATTGACAATAGCATGGCTTTCCCCATAAAGTATAGCGCTTAAAAATTATTCGCAGTCGAGTTTCTTGACATTTTGCATTTATTCAAACGTATATTTCGCCTTTTGTTGTTGATTTACGACATGCCGATTTGTGGCGATGTAGTTCCTCTTTTCACCAGCTTCTTTGCCAGAGCGCTTGGCATGAGAATAACGCTTATTTTGTGGTGGTGTAGTTCGTCTTTCTGCTAGCTTCTTTGCCAGAGAGGCTGGCATCTACTCAAACAATCAGAACCAGTTGCTTTGTTGAAGTGAGAGTAAAGAGTTGCACTGTTTTTGTGATACATATTTCTGATTAATAAAGAATGTTGTCTGTCAAAGTTGGGTATCATAATACCCACAGCCTCAAAAAAGCGATAATAGTGAAAGGTGCCGATACTATGCAAACATCACAAAAATACTTATGCATATGTTTGTACTCGAGAACGCGAATAAATTCTCTAATATCGTCGTGTGAAACGTCTAAAAATACAAAAATAACGGAACTTTGAGTTTAAGTAATTATGTAATGCCAGTAAAAGGTAGTAATTTTGAAGATGTGTTACATAGCCTGGCAGCAGCGTCCAAACGATATCGAAGCGGTTCAGGTAATTTTGAAGATGTGTTACATAGCCCAGCAGTGGCATCCTCAATTATAATGAATGAAATTACATCAAAAAATTCTTCTTCCCATAAAATTACCAATTCTGTTTGGCACTTAAAATAGCGGCGTCCTCAATTATAATGAATGAAATTATGTCGAAATTTCCACTTTCCATAAGATTACCAGTTTTGCCTGGTGCTTAAAATAGCGGCATCCTCGATTATGATGAATGGAATTACGTCAAAAATTTCTACTTCCAATAAAATTACCAGTTCTGCCTGGCGCGTAAAATAACGGCATCCTCGATTATAATGAATGAAATTACGTCAAAAAATTCTACTTCCCATAAAATTACATTATGCCTGGCACTTAAAATAGTAAAAAATTGGATAACCTTTGTTGTATAATAAACTTCCTGGTGAGTATTTAGATGCCTATTATGTACATATATCACAAATAAACTACGAAAATGCAAGGCTGACGCAGTAAGTATATTTTACCATTTAAAACATTATTTCCTGCATTTTACATTTTCCTGAATTTTACACCATTTTACTTAAGTCCCTTGAAAAGCGTAAAAATGAGGTTCTACTGTATATAGAAGGCCTATACAAAGGAAATAAACTTGATGGCAGTATTCTAGAAATGGAAGATGAAGTCGAGGAACATGAGTTACGAGATATGATACTGCGAGATGAATTTGACAGAGCACTGAAAAATCTGAGTCGAAACATGGCCCCTGGAATAGATGATATTCCATCTTAACTGCTGATATCGTTAGGAGAGCCTGCCATGAACAAATTGTTTCACCTGGTATGCAAGATGTCTGAGACAGGGGAAATACCCTCAGACTTCAAGAAGAATACTGTAATTCCAAAGAAACCAAGTGCAGACAAATGTAAAAATTACAGAACTATCAGTTTAATAAGTCATGGTTGCAAAATACTAAAATTATTTACTGAGGGAAGCAAAAAACCTGTGGAATCTGACCTCGAGGAAGATCAGTTTGGATTTAGGAAAAAGGTAGGAACACGGGAGGTAATACTTACATTACACCTTATCTTAGAAGAAAGGCTAAGGAAAGGCAAAACTACGTTTTTAGCATATGTAGATTTGGAGAAAGCTTTTGACAATGTCAACTGGAATACACTCTTTCAAATTCTTAAGGTAGCAGGGGTAAAATGTAGGGAGTGAAGAGTTATATTCAACCTATACAAAAACCAGACAGCAGTTATTAGAGTCGAAGGGCAAGACAGGGATGCAGAGGTTGGGAAGGGAGTAAGGCAGGGTTGTATCCTTTCCCCAATGTTGTTCAATCTGTACATTGAGCAGGCAGTGAAGGAATGTGAGGAGAAATTTGGAGAGGGAATTAAAGTTCGAGGAGAAGAAATAAAAATATTGTGATTTGCCGGTGACATAGTAATTTTGTCAGAGACAGCAAAGGACTAAGAGCAATTAAATGGAATGGACTGTATCTTGAAAGGAAGGTATAAGATGAACATTAACAAGAGTAAAATGAGGGTAATGGAATGTAATGTCAGAAAATATGGCAATTCTGCAGGAATTAGATTAGGTAATGAGACAATAAAAGTAGAAGATGAGTTTTGTTATTTGGGTAGCAAAATAAATTCTGATGGCTGAGGTATAGAAAATATATCAAATTCAGAATGGCTATGGGAAGAAAAGTGTTTCTGAAGAAGCAAAACCTGTAAACATCCAATATTAGTTTAAATGTTAGAAAGTCCTTCCTGAAAGCATTTGTCTGGAGTGTAGCATTGTATGGGAGTGAAACATGGACGATACGGAGTTCAGACAAAAAGATGATAGAAGCTTTTGAAATATGGTGCAACAGACAAATGATGAAAATTATATGGGTAGATTACGTAACTAACGAGGAGGTGCTTAACCGAATTAGGGAGAAAAGAAGTTTCTGGCATATCCTGACTAAGATAAGGAATAGATAGCCTGCCATATGCCACTAAGCGTTTAGTCACTCTAAAGGTTGATTAGGAAAAAGTGAAATGTTTTTCAAATTAAAAATTCCATGTGTTTGCCATTTCTGTTTGAGTTATCTTCTTATTACATGTGTGCTGTGTTCAATAACATAGAAAATGGATATATAATTTTATAGAACAAACATCCCTATCTAAACAAGAATTTTAAAGGTCTCTATGTTTGTTGGCATTGTCAAATTTGTAAACAGCGATCTCTTGTAGATTTATTTATTTATTTTATGTATTTTAAGGTTATAAATCCACTAGGTCAAGATCGTAATATAATTTATGTATTTTTTATGTGGTTATTAGTTCGGCTTCATCAAGCTATCTTCAGATTAGTGATATGCTGTAAAGGGATGATCTACTGTTAAAAGCTTTTTACAATAACATCCATACAGACAACACCAGTAAAATAATTATAAAGTATCAGTTGCCCTGTCATAACCTCACACCCCCACACCATAGCCCCACTGCCCTATTACTATTGTGTCCAGTAATTATAGTCAGCGGTGCACTTGTTGTACATATATGCCACTACCAGTTACATGTCTCAAAACTCCCATGTTCCCGGCTCAATTAGGAACCAAGTACCATGACTACTTCTTCACTTGACCTTTTTCAAACATTTTTTACAGTGCTACCAATATGTAAGGATAAAGAATTGATGAAAAATGTACTCACTACGCACGGGCAAGAGGAAACATATAAAACATGAAAATAAGGAAGCCTTCAGAACCAGAGACTTGTTATTAGGGCAGAAGGGTTGAGTTTTAAGAGGTCATATGCTAAATCTGCAATCTGCAGTCACGGTCTGCACGGCCAGTACGGTCCGGGGTTCGAATCCCCCCTCGGGCATGGATATTTGTGCCTTCCTTAGTATAAGGTAGTTCGTAAGTAGTTTGTAAGTTTAGGGACTGATGACCCCGTAGTTGGGTCCCATAAGCTTAACAAACATTTGATTTTTTGTATGATCTACCAAGCTAGTAGTGTGTTAACAAGGAAATTAGATTGACAAATTTGAAACTGAAGAATCTCTATGAACAATTTGTAAATGTACAGCTATTATACATTAGCACTTATGAAAGAAATTGCTTCAATTGGCATGGTATGCACCTTAACAAATGAGGAAAAAGTCCACTAGCTTCAGATATAAACAGGGACCTTGAAGAGATATCTCATGAAAAGGATAAAGCAATCTGTTATTGTACTAGGTGCACATCCAAAGGGAAACTAAGGTGAGTGGTACTGTAGATATCCTCTCAAATAATATTCTCAAGATCTTTCACCAAAATGTTCAGTCCCTAAACAACAAAGTTAAGGAATTAAATATTCAAATAATGCATGAATTAGAAGATATTTCTGTAATTTGTCTCTCAGAACACTGGCTTGATTAAGCCCATATAAAATCTGTCTTCCTCTATAACTTCTCTTTGGTGAACTACTTCTGTGGAGCTGGTGGTTGCTATAGGGGAGCAGCCAATTTCACGAAATATGGCATGGAAGCTACAAATATCACCCACCAAAGTAGTGAAAAGAAGTTTGAGATTGCAGCAATCAAAATTTAAAAAATTAAACTTAATAATAGCCATGGCTTATCATTCTCCATCGGGAAATTTTCAGATATTCCTGGAAAAAATGGAAGGGTTCCTAAGTAGAGTTAATGACATAGATAGGAATAATATTATAATTTGTGGTGATTTTAACATAAGACATCCTTACTAAATCAAAGCAAAGAGATGCTCTAGTAACTCTCAGAGAATCATACAATCTTAACTGCATGGTTGCCTTTGCTACAAAAATAATAGCAAACAGTCAAACAGGCCTAGATCAAGTAATAATTGAAAAAGAGAAATCCAAATGCTCTATAAAAGGGTTCCAGGACCATAAATCTGTGATAATTACCACCAACATAAAAGATGAAGAGGCGAAAAACACCAAACTGAAGATCAAATATAGGATATACAGCCAAGAAAACACAAAATCCTTTAATTCATTATTGCAAAGTGAAGACTGGTTCGATATATGCCATGGGGAAAGTGTAGATATAAAATTCAACCTATTTGTAGAAAAACTAGTAGGGCATTTTAATACAGCCTTCCCTTCAAAAATGGTTAATATCAGAAATGATACAAAGGGAATGGCTGGATAATAAAGGGAATAAGAACTTCTTGCAAGAATAAGAGAGAACATCACAAATTATGCAAGGAAAACAATGTTACAGCAGATATGCATACCCACTATAAAACATACAGGAAAATTTTACGAAAGGTCATTAAAAAAGCAAAAAGATTGTAGATAAAAAATTCCTCAAAGTTAAAGCTATGTGGAACATTGTAAAAAAGGAAGCTGGTAAAAATGAGAAAACCAATGAAAATACTGTCTTATTACATGACAGCAAAAAGAGCCAATCAAAACATCAGACATATTCAACAACTATTTCACAGGATTAGCTGAAAATCTAATCAAAACAAATGTCAGTGCTAACAAACAGCCAATGGAAAATAAGATCAACAATTGCAAATCTTCAATGTTTGTTGATAATGTTAGCAGGGAAGAAATATTCAAGGCTGTAAAAGAAGTAAAACCAACATACTCAGCAGGGATAGATGGCATTCCCAGCAGAATATTACAGCTTTCCCTCCAAAGTATAATTGCCCCACTCACTCATATTTGTAATTACTCATTAATAATAATAATAATAATAATAATAATAATAATAATAATAATAATATGGTTTTCTGTTCCATAGGACCCAATTGAGGAGTGAGACTCCATGGTCATGGAACAAGTCAATACATGAATTTTTACACAAGAATAGTAATAGAATATTTTTAAGTAGTCCTATGCACACAACAATCTTAAGACAAAGTGAAAAGAATCAATAAAGAAAAAAATGAATTAGCTTAATTGTTTAACTTCTCTAAGAGTTCCTCGACAGAATAAAAGCAGTGAGCCATGAGGCAACTCTTCAATTTAGATTTGAAAGCATGTGGATTAGTGCTAGATTCTTTAGTTCTTGTGGCAGCATATTGACAATGGTGCTGCAGAATACTGTACACCTTTCTGCACAAGTGTCAAGGTGGTATGATGCAAATGTAGATTCGACTTCAGTCTAGTATTCACCGAGTGAAAGCTACTAACTTGTGGGAATATGCTGATATTATTAACAACAAATGACATTAAAGAAAACACGTATTGTGATGCCACTTTCAAAATTCCCAGACTACTGAAAAGGAGTCGACATGAAGTTCATGAACTTACACCACATATTGTTTGAACCGCCCATTTTTCAGCCAGAAATATCCTTTTTGCATCAGGTGAGTTACCCCAAAAAACAATGCCGTATGTCAGAAGTGAGTGAAAGTAAGTGTAATAGACCACTTTTTGTGTTGAAAAATCATTTATTTCAGATATTGTTCTAATGGTAAATATAGCAGAATTAACTTTTGGAACAAGATCCTGAACATGGGCTTTCCACGACAGCTTACTGTCTATCTGAATACCTAGAAATTATAACTGTTCAGTCTCACTTATCACATGCCCATTATGTGTAATCAATATGTCAGCTTTCGTCAAATTATGTATTAGAAGTTGTAAAAACTGAGTTTTACTGTGATTTAACATCAACTTGTTTTCTACAAGCCATGAACTTATCTCTTGAACTGTATTATTTGATACTGTGTCAATATTACAAGCAACATCCTTCACTACCAATCTGGTATCATCAGCAAACAAAAATATTTTACAGTCACCTGTTATACTCAAGGCATATCATTTATATAAATAAGAAACATCAACGGTCCCAAAACAGGCCACTGGGGCTCCCCACACTTAATTGTGCCCCACTGCGACTGTATGTCATATCCATTTTCTACACTGCAGAGAATTACCTTCTGTTGTCTATTATTAAAGTAAGAGGTAAACCAGTTGTGAGCTACTCCTTGTATTCCATAATGTTCCAACTTCTCCAACAATATTTTTGTGATCAACACAATCAAACGCTTTTGTTAAATCAAAGAAGATGCCTAATGTCTGTAGCTTTTTATTTAACCCATTAAGTGCCTAACAGAGAAATGAAAATATAGCATTTTCAGTCGTTAAACCACTTCTAAAACCAAACTGTACATTTGACAACAAATTATGTGAACTGAAATGATCAATTGATATTGAATATACAGCCTTTTCAATAACTTTAGAAAAAACCGATGGCATAGAAATAGGTCTATAGTTGTCTACATTATCGCTTTCTCCTTTTTTATAAAGTGGTTTCACTACTGCGTACTTTAATCTGTCAGGAAACTGACCATTCTGAAAGGAAAAATTACAAATATGGCTTAGTACTGGACTAACATATGGAGAACAGTACTTTAGAATTCTGCTAGATACCACATCATATCCACAAGAGTCCTTAGTATTTAGTGATTTAATTATTGACTCAATCTCCCCTATGGAAGTATCATGAAGGACCATTTCAGGTAACAGCCTCGGAAAGGCATTTTCTAAAAATGTTATGTGATTACCTGCAGAAACTAGGGTTTTATTTAGTTCACCTACTATATTCAGAAAGTGATTATTGAATACTGCAAATATATCTAACTTCTCAGTAACAGAACATTTCTACTATGCCCTAACATTATATATTCTACCTGCTGCTGCTGACCAGACACTTCCTTCATGACTGACCAGATACTTTTAATTTTATCCCGAGAGTTTGCTATTCTTTTTGCATATCACATACTTTTTGCATTCTTAATGACATTTTTCAGAACCTTACAGTACTGTTTGTAATGAGCTACTGCATCTTCATTCCGACTGCTTCTAACATTTTGATACAATTCCCACTTTGTTCTACATGATACTCTTATCCCCTTTTAGAATTGGGCATCTTTCCCGAACAGTTAAAAATGTCTAAAGTAGTTCCCATATTCAAAGCAGGTGACAAGGGAAATGTTACAAACTATTGCCCCATAACAATAACATCCAGTTTCTCTAAAAGACTGGAAAAGATGTACAACAAGTTAATTAAGTTTATAAATAAAAATGAAATATTAACAAATTGTCAACATGGTTTCAGAAGTAAGAAACCAATGGAGACTGCAATTTATGAGTGCACAACTACTGTATGAAAAGCAATCAATGGTAAATACCAAACCACAGGTATATTTTTAGATCTAACGAAGGCTGTTGACATGGTAAAGCATAAAATTCTTCTCAAAAAGCTTGAATGTTATGGAATAAAGGGGCCGACAAATGAATGGATCAAATCATTTCTTAGCATCCGCAAGCAGAAAGTTTGCAACAGACATGTGGATGACAGCTCTCAAATCATCTCTGAATATTTGTCAGAAGAATGCCAAATCACCTACGGAGTGCCTCAAGGGTTGGTAACAGGTACCCTTCTTTTCCTAATTTACAGCAATGATCTGCAAATGCATGTTCATACACATAAAGTTAATTCTGTTTGCTGATGACACACAACATTATTAGTAAAAGCAGCAAGAAATGAAGAGAGCCAACAAACCCAAGTAACCCTGTCACAAACCAATTAAATAAATGGTGCACAATAAACAAGCTTATCATCAACAGCGAAAAAACTGTAGCAGTGAATTTCCACAGCAGTCAAAAATCTCAACCTGTACTATCAAGACAACACAGTAAGCCAAGAACCCATTGTAAAGAGAGAAGCAACAAAATTTATTGGCGTATGGATGCAAAGTAATCTGAAATGGGACAAACACATCAAACATGTAAATGCTAGGCTAAGTTCAGGCTGCTATCTTATAAGGACTCTCAAAGGATGTGTAAATGAACAGACACTAATGAGTGCCTACTACGCATATTTTAATGCACATATGAGGTTTGGACTCATATTCTCAGGAAATTCCCCAGCAGCCATGAGTAGAGCTAGACAATCATGAAAACCTTTGTTTAAAATGCTGAAAGTACTTTCACTACCTTGTATGTTTTCACTTGACACACTGATGCATATGAAAATGTATATTATTAGGAATGACAGAACCGTAAAGAAAAATTGTGACATACATAATCACAATACTAGGTTAAAAAATAACCTGCATCTACCATCAGCAAACACAAGTTTCTACCAAAATGGGCCATGCAATATGGGAATAAAACTGTTCAATAAACTGCCGATTGAAATACAATGTTTATCCAATATTAATGTTTTTGAAAGATCTATTAGAGAATACCTGCAGTACCACTGCTTCTATCTAGTAAAAGAATACTTGAACAATAATATGTAATTTTGTAATTCCTGATAATCAAAGTTAAGTTCAGTAAAATCCTGTACAAAGTTGTAAAATTTTGTAATTTAAGATAGTTAAGTCCAATATCACCATGTACAATGTAATACATGTGATCCATGGGCTAAATAAATAAATAAGGGAACGGAAGTGGGATGAAGAAAAACCTCAGGAGTCCTCTTCCTTGATCCCTCTCGCCTTTTCTTCAACCTTCTGCCAGAAGTAGAGACCACTGGTTCCAAAAGCTTGCACATTTTCATCTCTTTTATATGTGTTTTCCCCTGCCACTGATTGGTGTTCAGAATTTTTTAACCATTCCATTATATTGAACAGTTATCGAATAATACAGAAGTGTAGTCTACATTTATTAGTCGCATTTGAGGTAAATGGAAAAGCAGCCAACAATCTGATATTGTGCATTACTAGGCACATGTCTGTTTGGCAGTGGTGTGCCATTAACTTTCTTTGACCTTTGAACTGACTTACCTAACCAATAATAGAGGGACCAACGATTTATTGTGGATTATGAACCACAGTTCAACTCTGTATTTTTCACATAGATAACATTACCAGAGGTGATAGAAGTAAAAACTAACAGATTAAAATTCTAGGACTGAGTGAAGGTCAAACCCATAACCTTTGGATTAATAGACTACAACTCTACCACAGAGTTGTAGACCCATTTATAAGAAAGTAAATAATTTCACAATTTTAAAATAATTTACCACTTACTTGCTTTATTACTTGCTGAACACGTGCCAAAGTTTCTTCTTTCATTTCAATTAAGTCTGCATTTGACTCCATTTCTTCCTAATTTGTAAATAATGACAAAAAGCATACAAAAATGGTCTGTTAAAGTAATGAACATAAACATTCAATATGACAGTTACTTTGTCATTAAATTTCAAATATACCTTATAATCATTTTGTCCAGAGTTAGGAGCCACACGAGGAATAATAGTAGCCATGTAAGTAATGTCATCTATAATGCTCTGTATTAGGAAATAGAAACCTTTTGGATCATTTATGTCCAGTGAAGGAACAAATACAAGGTCTGGTTCCTGCAACTCAAGTGATACTTCAAACAGAGGAGGCCTTTTACGTTTCTCATCCATTTCATCCATGAGGAACTGCAAACTAAAGTCACAATAACAAAAATATAAAAAGTTTCTCCAGTTGTCATTTAATGTATATTACAGCAATGAAAAACACAGTCTGTATTTAGATGTACTCCAAATTATCAATGTAGATGGTTGCGAAAAAATCATTCTCTGAGATATGTAGCTAGATTACATGCACTGTTCATTCCATAGAAACAAATTGATAAGATCCCTGGGTTGTGGAATACGCTTAAAAATACACAATACATTATGTACAAAAGAAGTTAAATGTTGATTTTCTTCTACAGATTCTAGGGAAAATGACTCTTAACAATGTTGTACAAGTCCAAAATTAGAATGAAATTTTATCTATAAATTAGCTACAAGTAGAGGAACTGGAAAAACAAATGGAAATACCATGAAATTTGCATGATTCAACCTAAATGCAGATGTTAGCCACTATTTTAAAAAATATAACACATAATTAGAAGTGAAAAAAATTTACAAACTTCGAGGGCTTGTACAGGATAGAAAGTAAATAGTATTTTCAATAGAAAATAATGTCCAGAAATGTCATCCAACAATTCTATGAGCACTTCTTCATCTTAAATATTGTGAAAGTAGTCTCTTCTACTGCCTGCTCTTTGCTTTCCATATTTTGTGAAGAGATACTAGAAGGTAAAACAAGAAAAAAGTCTCAGAAAGATGGACCCTAAAATGAATACATGAATACATAAACAGCTATGCACACTTGATTGGCATGAGAGATGTGTTTCAATGTATAAAGATGAAGAAGTGATCGTAGCTCTTAACCTTTTCAGTTTGGCGCTGTGATTGTTGCGCTGTATGCTGTGTATGAGTGCCAGTCACGCCCGGCCGTACCCGCTGTACGGCGCATTTTTCGCGCTCCCACGATGCTACTCTGTCCTGCTTTCACACTCTCAGTGTTATCGCAATTATTGGAGATTATACTACATATTTATTAGGGAAAATATTTATAGAAATAACATGTTACTGAAATTCATTTTGAATAGAAACAGTTTTCTTCCATCTTTTAGATAAGTTACGTAATTTTTTTGTACATTCTAGAAGATCCAAGTTTTGGATTCAGCTCTGGTGGAGTGTGGGCTTTATTATTATAAACATATATAGTTCAGTAATATTTATTTACAATTTGTTTACAACACATTTCAGTGAGATTACATTACGAGAGTATCATTACACAGTGTAACATTTCAAAAATTCTTTTATGTATGGTAAATTCGAATCAGGGAAAGACACAAAGTGTTGTATTGCATTCCTTACAACATGTTTTAGTCTGCTTCTGCTTCTTTTGCGCTCTATAGACAATGCAAGTTCTGGAGCTGCTCCACTCGTCAGGTAGGTGAGGCCCTGCTGTCAGTCTTGATGGATGTACTGATCTTTTTCCTATACTCAATCTCCTTTTTTCCACTTTATATTTTTCTAGGATTTCTGTATGACTCCCATTTGAAATTTGGCATAGCTAATTTTCCTTACAAATTTCTTATATAAGGAATATGCATTGAAAAGCAACATGTCCACAATGTGAATAAACAGCTTGCCATACCATTTAGTGGATTTTCTCATGCTTTCCACAGTCTTTATTACCAAGTCACTTTTATCGACAGATCCCATTGATTTATTGTAGTCTAAAACTACTGAAGGTTTCAATTGCTTCGAGCCTGCCTGATGATCCATCTTCAATGTTTCCACCATTTCTGCGGACTAGACTGTTGAAAGCTTACACCAACATTTCATAGCCTCCGGCATTGTCTAAAGCTTTGTTTCTCTCTTGGATATCACCATGAATCTATTAGCTGTTGGGTCAACTTGCCCCCTTGCAGGAATCCGCAGCATTATCCTTTGATGACATATGCCATCTCATGTCTTCAAACTATCAGCCTCAAACACACGTCATAGCAGCCAGGGTCGAGTTCTATCATTCATGAAAATAATCAAACCAGTCTTACCAAGCCTGGGTGGCAGGGTTACATAGGCTTAGCCGCTATTGCTTGTTCATCACAGCTACGCACATAGAATCCTATGCAGATGACATGATTCGGGATGCAATTCTGATTCTTCACCCAGAAATGAGAGTGTGTCAGCGGGCTCTGCAGTTCAACAACCTGGCATTAGCAGATGTTCTCAATATTGCTCAAACCTTTGAAGTAACATGGTCCATGGGGGACCAAATTGAAGTATGGGGGAGGACGTTGCTACAGTTTCCAAAACTGAGGAAAGGAGATTGTTTGGGGATGGTGATGATGCTGCAGCAGTTCACGACCGCCCCAATTGCTGCGTGCGCAGCCACCAGCCACAACAGGGTAAACAACGGATGTACCCTTTCACTGGTCAGAGAGAACAAGCTTTTTGTCAGATCAAGCAGCTTCTCGTTTTGGCTCCTTGCTTGGCCACGTACACTCTGGGACAGCGTCTGGTTCTTGCTACCAACACGTCCCAATATGGAGTCAGAGCAGTGCTAACACCCAAGTACTCGGATGGTTCTGAATGCTGCATCGCATATGTTTCTAAAACTGACACAGACTCAGCAATGCTATTCTAAAGTTTACAAAGAGGCTTTGGCTATTGTTTATGCTCTTCAAAAGTTTCATATGTACCACTACGATGTCAAGTTCCACCTCATCACGACAGACCACAAGCCGTTGGTCTCACTTTTTCGTCCACTGCTGCATTGCCAGATGAGGCTGCGCATCGTCTTCATTGCTGGGCACTATTGTTGTCTCGACAATTATAAAATTCATTTCCGGCCCACCACCCAGCATTCCGGTACTAACATGCTGTTGTGCCTCCCCTGTAGTATGGATCCAGATTTTGATTGGGAAGAGCTTCTCTGTTTTTATTTGGACGAAGAAGTGTAGGTTATGGTCAAGGGGGTTCCCTATAACATTTTCCAAATTATTGGTGGCTGTCTCTTCTGAAACAGTGCTGCGCATGGTCTTAGGATACGTCCTACATGGATGGCCCCTGGGGGGTCTCACACACCAAAACTTTGTCACAAAAGCATGTGTTTTGGCCAAGCATGTGTTTTGGACGGCGATTTCACACGCTTGGTGTTGCCTTGTTCGAATTGCACCTCTTAGCAGGCAGCTCCGCAAGTGTCACTTTTTACTTGGCCTCAGCCCAATGTGGTTGGGTGCGCATCTATGTGGATTATGCTAGGCCCTTTCTCAACTCTTATTGGTCTTTGTAATCACTATGTATTTGAACTTTCCTTATGTTGCGCACTGCCATACTATGTCTACAGCCATAACCACCTAAACCTTTCCAAAGTGTTTGCTATTGAAGGCCTACCACATATTTCATTTCTACTAATGGGCCTCAGTTTACCTCTATAGCTTTTTGGGATTTTTGTGCATATTGGTGGTCCGCCATGTCCTAGCCCCACCCTTCCACCCCCAAGGCCATGCCGATGCAGAACAGATGGTCTGCACATTCAAAGTCGAAATGCGCAAATATGTTGAATGTTCTATGGTGGACGAGGCTCTTCGTCGGTTCCTCTTGTCATGCCGGTTCACTCTGATGGGTGATCACAGGACAGCAGGATACTTCTTGGCTGCCAACCATGCACATTACTACATCTCCTCTTGCTGCAAGCTTGGGCACCCTCTGCCCAGCCGTCGAACCGTTACTCTCCGTGCTCCACCATCTGGTTGCGGGGGTTCGGCTGAAGTCCTGCTGGCTGCCAGGTGTCATCATGGCCTGCCAAGGCAGTCGCACATGCTCCACCCACAAGCAGCTGGGTGAGAGGGAGTGGTACGCTGACACTGATCCCCATGGCCACAGCCGAGCCACCTCCAACTCCCCATACTCCACCATCACTACCACCTGCACCGCCACCCCTGCACCTTTCTACTCTGCCGGATCATTCATCGCTTCCCATCCTTTGCCGGCACCCTCTTTGATGCCTCTTCCAGCACTGGGAGGTCATTGTCCGGTGACCTGCACACAGCGTCGTGCTGTGCCAGACAAGGCAGCGTCGCCTCCCCCCCCCCCTGGAGACCCCCTCTACACCTTCGGCAATGCCTGCGACTGGTGGGGACACCTCCACACCCAGTGATACTGCCTCTGGTTTCAAAGGGAAAGCCAGGGTGAGGCCCACCACAGTAGAGACCACATCCATGGCAACCCAAAGACTGTCAGTGATGGGGCTCTGCCCTCTTTGATACTGAGGTAATCCTACAGCCAAGTTCACCAACGATTGCAGGCTGTATCCCACCAACCACAGGCCGCCTTCGTCCGCCGACCCCAATCAGTATCAGCCGTACAGCCACGTGCCAGCTCACCAACAACTCCAATGCATCTACTACTGAGGAAATATCAATGGACATCCCCTGGCTACGTTCGCTGCCCATTGACATCTCCCCCTAATGGGGGGAGTGTTGTTGCGGTGTACAACATGCCAAATGCTCTGTTTCTTCATCTTGTCCCATTAAGTACATCGTGGTGACATCCGATTATTGTATTCATCACTGGAAGACCATGTTTTGAATCGTGAGTCCTTGCATTGGAGTAGGCTGAGTTATTGCTTTGGTTACTTTAAATTGAGTATTTTGTCACACTTCTGCAGTGTGTGTTTCCAGTCATCCTAGTGTGGAGTGCAGATACTGTTTTCCATTACTCAGACTGATGATACGATTCTGCTATTTGTCTCTAGTGCCCTGTTTTTACTTTCTGTCTATTGTTCCATCTTTCCCCTGGTAATTTTATTTTTCTGTGTCGTTTTGACTAGGACTCTTAACCGAACCAAAGCAGTTGCCTTGGTCTAATGTCTGTGTGTCCTCTTTGTTATTATTAAATTCACATTCTCATTCCTCTTGAATTAATGTCCGTGTGTCCTCTTTGTTATTATGAAATTTGCATTCTAGTTCCTCTTGAATTATTGATGTACTCAAATTCATTAATTGCAATTTCTGCTAGTTTTCTGAAACAGATCAATCTTGAACTGTCATGTAGTTGTAAACAACCTTACACTTGGTGAAATTTTGTTGTAACTGAAGATGCTACTTTCTGTGTAAAATCAATCACCGACTTTTCTGGGGTTTTTATTTGCCGTGTGGCCGTTTTTTCCACCTTTGCCTTGCCTGGGGAACAAGTGTTCTATTTGGTAGGGCTTATTCCTTCCACATGGAGATACTGCCGCCCTTTGTGCAGTTTACATTTTTGGTTACCAATTACCTTTTCCTTCGATCCCTCTTCCGTTCGTAGCTGTGGTCACTAGCCATTGTTAAGTTTACCAATCATTGACGCCATTCCTGCTTCACGTAATTTAACCAAATGTTCTGATTATCTCCTGTATTTTCTTAACCATCAAACTTTCTTGCTGTTAATCAGTTTTCCATCTGCATTACTGATTAAATTATCTTCTGTATTTCTTGAATGGTTATTGTGTCGGAATTCACTAGCTTATTTTATCATGAGATGGTGACACTGTGCTAATGTCACAAAAAATGGTGGAGGTGCTGTCAAACATTACAAAAGGTGAATTTAAACAATGATTCTAAAGCTTGAATAAAAAATTAGAAAAGTGCATTGGTGCAAGTGGAAATGGTTATTACTTTGAACAGGACTGAAGGTTTAGGCTAGAAAAGGGAATAATTAATTTGACTTTGAATGGGTTGACAGTGAAGATTTTATCATTGGACTTCACAGACATGTTTGGGTGTCCATACAGAAACATTGTCCCTACAGAATGTGTCCCAAGTGCAACTCGCCATACAGCTTTCAATGTCTTATAGAGTTAAGCACTTGGATGAAGTATTCTCTTTTGGTGTGATAGTGCTACATGTGCTGAATTTATCAATGATTTTAAACTTCCTGGTAGATTAAAATTTTGTATCAAACCAAGTTTTAAACTAGAAACCTTGGCTATTGCTAGCAATACTATCACCAAATGAGATATATACTTTTAGAGAGAGCAGTATTAGTCTCTGAAGAAGTTTCAAATTGCTCCCTATCTTAATGAATTCAAAATTCATGAACTATTGTTTGTCTTCTGTAATAACTATGCAGTATCTGACATAGTGATCAGTACAGTTTGTATATATATTTAGGAAAGAGGTAGAATTTGTTCTAAGTACTCCCCTATTTGACATTACCCACCAGTACAGCCACACAGTTTAAGGAGTATAATACAGGGTATCTCACGAAAGACATCCGCGAGTTGTGCAGCGTGTTTTGACGGCTGTAGCTGCTCTGCCTGCCAGTCACCGTTATGCATGTTCTGGGACACTTGGCAACAGCGCCGAGTCTGGCCCTATTGTCATCAGGTAGAAACACTGAGCCTTTGTGTTCTGTACTGCGTGAAAAAGTGTTCGGGCATTTTGTTTTGAGTTTGCTGTTGAATTTCCTTTCAGTACGGTACACGCAAAGGATCAACGAGTGTTTCTTGTGCTGAACTATGCAAAAAAGAATCATATGGGAAACATCAGCTAGAATTCATACAGACATAGGATAGTTGACGGGCCTTCTTGTTCTCCAGATCTAAATCCCTGTGACTTTTATCTTTGGGGAATGTTAAAAGACAAGCTGTATGCAACCAATTCACATACACTTGAAGAGTTGGAAGACAGGATTCTACTAGTCATTTCCCAGATTTTGGCAGCTGAAATTCGTTGAGTGTTCACAAATGTGTTCAAGAGATGTTAGACCGCTTTTTGCATAGAGGGACATCATTTTGAACATCAATTGTAAATAAAGGTAAGCTTAGGTTACTCAGATGGCAATGTTTTTAGACTTCAACTCAGTGTATGCGCCCATGGCACAATAAGAGTCCGAGAATCCGGCACTGCCGTGGCCGGCAGATGCAGTGGCGGAGGCCGGGAGCCGTACCATGCGATTCACGGACACCTGGCAGGCATCTTTTGTGAGACTCCCTGTATTATTTGCAGATATTTGGGGTACAAAGATTTCCTCCCAAGAAGTAATGGGATGTTAACAGGAAGAACACCCAGTCACTCCTCAAATTAACATGCCAAATCTCTAATAATAAGGCTAACCCCTCATGGATCCAGGATAAGGGCAAAAGAAAATGAAAGTGTTCCCTACACAACATTATTCAGTCTACAAACATTGATGAACTGTCTTTTTCTATAGTATGGAATATTTTTGGCTTGCTGCATTGTTGCCCTAAAAATACTACTCCATTTTTTAATATACTGAATGAGATTTTGTAAAATAAATAGTACTGTACTGATTATAAGAAACTGATTTCTGGGTGGTATCAATGCCGCAATAAAATGAAAGAACATTGTCTTCACTAAACAGTTAGCTTAAATGTACACTTCACTATGTAATAATACCTAATTTAGGAAATGTCATCATTCTCAAGAGCTCAACATATGCAGGTATATTATTTTCATAAGTTGTATTAAACATCAATCATATACCATGTACAGTTATGAATGGTACAGACAATAGACACAGATTCAAAAGAAGATATTTAGACATTATGCATACAGTATCAATTTTGAAAAATTTATAAGGTGTGTCCATCTCCATCATATTGCATGAAGAAAATCTGTGAGCTTACCTGCCTCCAATAGCATTAAGAAGACCTTCGGTTACAATTTCATCAACATATTTTACATATGCCATCCATTTGTCAGTACACTTTTTATCATTTAGCTTCAGCTGTAAATGACAAAAGAGATCTTCCATTTCACATAAAAAGTGCACAAAATATGATACATAAATAAATGACTACAGTAATTATTATTAAGACGAAAAATTCCTAGCAGGAAAAATAAAATATAAAAAATAGACGAAGATTACTCACCAGGCGAAGGAGCACAGGTGTGACAGCATCACAAATAAATAAATGAATACACACACACACACAATCACAAGCTTTCGCAACCCAGTTGCGTCTTCAGGCAGTAGGGAAGGAGAGGGAAAAGGAAATGATGAGGGTTTTAAGGAAGGGGGTAAGGAGCCATTCCAATCCCGGGAGAGGAAAGACTTATCTTGGGGGAAAAAATGGAGGGTAAACAAATGCACACATGCCCACACATTCACACAGACACAAGTCAGACACAAGTCAGACTTGTGTCTGTGTGAATGTATGGGCATGTGTGCATTTGTTTACCCTCCATTTTTTCCCCCAAGGTAAGTCTTTCCTCTCCCGGGATTGGAATGGCTCCTTACCCCCTTCCTTAAAACCCTCATCATTTCCTTTTCCCTCTCCTTCCCTACTGCCTGAAGACGCAACTGGGTTGCGAAAGCTTGCGATTGTGTGTGTGTGTGTATTCATTTATTTATTTGTGATGCTGTCACACCTGTGCTCCTTCGCCTGGTGAGTAATCTTCGTCTATTTTTTATATTTTATTTGACTACAGTAATTAGTTTGGTATAGCATAATTAGCCATTGAACTGATCACTTTTGCTATGAACTCTGAAGGTATAATTATAGACTATATTTCAAAATATTGTGATAATCATAAATCAATTGAAACTTTGAAGATGAAACACCTATAATGTCAATAAGCAATAACTACTGATAACTTCTTCTTCCTCCTTCTCCCCTCCCCCCGCCCAAACCCTTTTCCCCAATATCATAGTACATTATTTTTATGACTTAAACTACACCAAGAACATCTTTCACATAAGTCAGTTGAAAATTAAAAGCTTCAATAAGCTGTCCCACTTGTGACCTTGTTACCTAGGTTGGCACTATCAGGCCTAAGTCAAAGGTTGGCTATGCTTCCTGCTGCCTTGTGGTCTTTCCTCTTTTGTGTGATGTGTTCCACTGGACACAGTCAGGGCACACAAATGATCAATCAGTTGGTGCACAAAGCCAAGAGAAAAGTGGTTGTTCTCTCACTTGGGAGGAGTCTTGGCTGCAAGATGTGAGTGTGGTACCAGCTACACAGATAGAGCATGTAGCGTAACAGCTGATTTAGCTGTACACTATGATATTGTCCTGCCACGAGGTGTGCAGATTCATCATATACAGATAAGTAGGTATTTAAGGATTTTACTGTGTACCATACGCTCGTGTGCGCAGGTACGCAGGAGCGAGCAGGTGAGGTGGTCCATAGACAGTCATAGTGGCTGACAATGAGGTCGTTGAACAACATAACAAAACATAAATGAGCTTCGGAGGAAACTGTGTTGACATGGACTTTATACATTCATTATTATGATAAATGAAATGAGTTTTATTGAAGCAGTTTTTAGTAAAGTTCTTCTTGAAACTTGATCCAGTAAGGGTCCTATGTAATCTTAGCCTACAGGGCATAATACAAGATGTTTGTAAAAATTAATTATCTTGTGGTTTTTTATTCAGTTAAACTGTATTCTCACTGAGTGTGTTCCCTCCCTGCTACAGAACAAAGTCCTATCCTGAATTCTAGGTGGTAGCTACATGCCAAATCTTTACATAAGCATAAACTATCAAAGAAGAAAATATTGCTCAAGTTAATTTGACAAAATGTGGTGCATATATGAACTAACCATGTAATAATTTGGGTGCTGTGTCTTGGGAGAAGAGTTTGATTGTAGCAGCATGATCATTGCAACTTCTGTCTCACCAGGAACACTGCAAGCGATAACAGCCCTGCTGTATTGTGGATTTTGGAGATTGAGCATTCTGAGTATACATCACTATTTATAGTGTGTTTAACCAAGTTTTATGTACAGGGTCAATTCTAGCCATGATCGATGTATGCATCCAATGGAAACAACTACTGTGATTTGGTATGGCCATATTGTCACTTCCTAGGAACCACTTGTAGAGTGTGAACCAATAAAATAGGCCTTTAAACAAAGAAGAAACACCACTAATTTGAATTTAAACTGTGTTCATGGATTTTTTCATACATTCTGTCTAGAGGCTCTATGGTGACTGATTTCATATGAATTACATCATTAACAGGCAGTTGGTTTATAACTGTCTACTGTTTCTATGGAATGTAAGCACTCGGTCATTATAAAATTCAGCACTAAACTTGGCACACTCTGTAGCTGGATTACATATGGCAATGAGGGAGGTTTCTGGAAGCATAATGTCTGCTTCACTGTTCTCTTTTTCAACCCTCAGACCTTTAGGTCCGTCTTCTTTGCCCTGACCAGATACTAGCATAGAGATGTAACAATAAAGGGTGTATACGTGGACAAGAAGGAAAAAAAATCCTGAATATTTTACATACTTCCCAGGTAAAAGATAAAATTTATTGGGATAAAACACACTTTTCAAGGTGAGATATACTTTTTCCCAGATGACTTACGCTTCTTCTGTTATAATGGAGAATATATTTGGCTTGGAGCAATAAAATGTATCAATTCTTTAAAACATAAATATTTTATACACTAGTGTAGGACTTCCCAGTGTTAAAATGCAATTACAATGTTGATGTATTTTGATTTCTATCCATTTTTCATATATATTCATTTTTTCCTTGGTTTTTTTTTTTTTTTTTTTTTTTTTTTTTTTAAATACATAAATGAGTAGTAATAATGGCCAATCAGAGACAGGTGCAAATAGACAGTGAAAACTCATAAATGCAGATCACTTATATTTCAGTTTATTGATGATGACACGGATGTTGTTTATGAGACAAGTGTTTACTAATTACTTCATTTTGTAAAATACTTCACAGTTTTGTAGGAATATGTTACAGTATGATTTTCAAGTATGTTGTTAGACTGCAACCCAATAGGACAGCTTCAATTGCTTGTCAAAAATATTTGAATGTGTTACAATTTTTGAATAAATTGTAATGCATCAACCTAGTAAGGAAATACATAATTATGCAGAAACCCCTGACTGACTCTCTTCGCTTTCATAATTTTTTAAAGGATAATTATACTTTTTACAATTGCTGATACATAAGCTGTAATTTATCTATTAGAGAACTAAAATAAATATTATCAACTAAGCTTGAAGCTTTCTCTTTTCTAGCAAATGATACCCTTTACAATATATCAAACATAATGTGCCATTAATTTGTAATGACAAGCTGTGACAGTCACATAAAACATAAAAGACACACACATACAGCAATTAACCTATTAGCCATGGCCTTCTTCAGAATAAATAACATTCACACAACCGTCATCTCTGAATCATGCTCTGCAGTGAGGAAATAGTGGAGGGGGGAGGGGGGATAGGAAGGTTGTGTCACGGTGCTGGGGATGGATACATCAGGGCCTTTTCTGCCCCTTCCCTTTACCGTATTCATTACCACACTACGGCATTTACCTGTGTTAAAAATATGGTTCAAATTGTTGTTATTCTGAATGATTATAACATTCAGATAGCATTTTCGCTCATTATTCTTACAAAACATCTGTTTTTTTACGCAATTAAAGGTTAAAAATCATTAAATTCCAAGATTACATCACATGATCGAAAACACTCTGTTATTGGCTGAGGTACTAGTGATGTCACAGACCACTAGGACGCAGCAACTAGAAGACGGAACTGTATCGTTGTTAGCGTTTCCTTAGTTTCTCAGCATAAAGTCCAGTTTCTGCGTGATGAAAACGCATTTATAGTTTTTATGCCACAATGGAAAATAACTGTGTGAAGGCTGACAGCGGAAAACTCCATAATGCATTTATGGTATCTCCAGTCTTCAAAAACAATCCAAATGTTTCCCGGCCAGAAATAAGAAATGTGAAAACTGCATTATAAGTAACGTGTACCTGCATTTTAAAGATAATTATTGCTAGAGATATTTATGCCGTTGGAAAAAAGTACCATACTTGTTGGTAAATAATGCTGTTCCTGCCCTATGATTGACAGGTTCTTGTATGTTCCCTTGTTCGGTCTCCTGTCAGTAAAAGTAATTACTCGCGTAAAGCCAAGGTTTCATGACAAAACACTTGCGTCGTCACGCGATTTACTAATGGCGATGTCACTATCTGTTGCCAACATTACCACAGGAGGCTGCCAGGATGGTTGGTAAAATTTAACCCAGTAAAACACGCAGTTAATGGAGTAATTTCATTTTTAACTACTTCAATAGATGTAACAAGGTGTAACAACAAAACCTGTAAAATGCAGCAAAATGCCTTCTGTATATTTATACAATATAAGTAAAGTCTAGAACAGGGACAGCAGAAGCACCATCGACGTTTTCATATCACTCATAGGTTGGCAACACACATTTCACAAATTTAAAGGCTAAATGAATCGGCGCATCTCCCATATATGTATTTTACGATGGCGTATGTTGTAGTAAAGTAACCAGAAGGGCGTTGTCGCTGTATAAAGCGATTACCTTTTATTGAAATGGTTGTTTGAATAAGATCTACTGGTGATAAAAGTACATTTACTGGAGGTAATTAATTGGTGCTATACTTTATAGTGGGCTAAAACAATGTTCATGTTGTAGTTTCACCAAATATATCCTCTACACACAAATCATATGCGTGTAACATTATGAAGTTTTATTTCACAAATGAACATCAGCTAATTAACCTGCACATAATACTACTACATACCCTTGCAGTAGAAAAGAGTAATACTTAAGATTGAAGTAATGACATAATATTACGTGTTTATTTCTGTGGGTCATTTTGATTTAAGCAAACACATGAAGTGACCGCCGTTTGATTTGGACCTCTTCCAGCGAGTGTCAATCACACTTTGCGCATCTTCTCATTTTTTGAGACTTGCAAAAACAATATTTCTGTTGTCTTTGTAGATGTATTGCTACAGTGCGAAACTACGTAATGTCTGTAGGTCATTTTGTGAACATGAACGCCCAAACAATGTAACACTATTTGTGTATCTTACGAGAGCAGCAGCAGCATCGTGGTTTCTTACGTCACAGGACTCACGTACTCAAATGTAGCATTTTAGCGGGCTTTTAAATTATTTGAATTTCATTTCGCTTTCTTTTATAAAGTACTAAAATTCACAAGGTAAACAAGCATGTTCGGAGCATAATACGACATAATTAACAATTTAAAATGCTTTCCAGAAAACAGTCAAATGTCCTATTCAAAATCCTGCCTATCAACTCCTTCATAATCCATTATACAACTCAGAACTTTCCATCCCCTCCTTTATCCGGCATCCTTCCCTCCTCCACTCCCCACCTCACTCACAGTTTAGATGCTTGTAATGCTGGAGTAACTGGACATGATGGTTGTGTGTGTATGGTTGTCTCAGTGAGTGCATGTATATATGTGTTTCTTTTTCTGGCAAAGGCCAGGGCCGAAAATTTAAGTTGAGTGAATGTGATTATCTATTTTTGTGTCTGTCAGCAGGTGAGCCTCTTTATGGTGAGTTGTTACCCATGCTCCATTACCGACATTCCTATCAGATTTTCCACTGTTAAAATATTAAAAGCAGGTTACAAACTACTTACATTTACTTCACATGTATTGTCTGCATCTCCTCTTTCAATGGAAAAGTTACCATTAAGACTATCATCAATGATAGGAACTGGAAGATCACTCTCCTCTTCTGCTGAATGTTGTCCACTTGCATAATTTCCTGATACAACTTCAGTAGCTGCATCCAATTGTTCGTGGTTATTAATGGTGTTCTCTCCATTAATAGAATTTTTGTTTCCTTTCCCTACTCTAAGAGACTCGTTATTAATTAGTACTATTTTATTTTGCTCATTCAGATAGTTGGAGTCAAAATAGAGATTGTAATTAATTTCCATAAAATTATGTATCATGACACCAGTTTCTTTGATGATGTTGTACCTAAAATCATTAAATTTAATTAAAACACATTACACATCATCATAAACAAATTTTACAACGTTTTTGCAAAATGACTGTATCTCAAACTCCAACATACCTCTTTTGCACGTTTTCCAAACGATCTTCAATATTAAGCAGAGCAAATTTCTTTCGTTCTTTCCGTTCATATAATGGAGTAGTAGACCATGCTTCCATAAGATCTCTAATTTTTTTAATATTGGATTGAGCATTAGTAACTCTCTCATGAAGCTGTTTAACCATTCTTTTGAATTTATCAACAAAATCCCAAACTGAAAATAAGTGAGCAGTGCAGACTCTTGCAAATAATGTTTCATGACAGTAAGCATTCTTCTGCCGTTATTAAATAAATTTCATTTATCTTGCATGGCCTAACAACTAATGGTTATCATCTATAACTGAAATGTCTAATTATGGGCTCATGTAATTAGAACCATATAATTTTCTTCTTTGAAAATTAGCTTGGTAACATGATTACAGTGTAAGAGCAGTGCAGTTTGAAACAGTTCAGTAGCAACAGTTATATAAGAAGATTTGGAAAATTGTGAGTCCAGAAGTTCTATCCCACTCCAATGAACCACAGACATTGCCAAGGAGGGATAGCTTGCGTGCCTCAACGATACAGATAGCCGTACCGCAGGTGCAACCACAGCGGAGGGGTATCTGTGGAGAGGCCAGACAAACGTGTGGTTCCTGAAGAGGGCAGCAGCCTTTTCAGTAGTTACAAGGGCAACAGTCTTGATGATTGACTGAGCTGGCCTTGTAACATCAGCTGATGTGGCTTTGCCACACAGTTACTGTGAACGGCTGAAAGCAAGGGGAAACTACAGCCGTTACTTTTCCCGAGGACATGCAGCTCTACTGTATGAGTATGAACATATGATGATGGCATCCTCTTGGGTGAAATATTCCAGAGGTAAAATAGTCTCCCATTCGGATCTCCGGGCGGGGACTACTCAGGGAGATGTGATCATCAGGAAAGACAACACTGGCATTCTACGGATCGGAGTGGAATGTTAGATCCCTTAATTGGGTAGGGAAGCTAGAAAATTTAAAAAGGGAAATGGATAGGTTGAAGTTAGATATAGTGGGGATTAGTGAAGTTCACTGGAAAGAGGAACAGGACTTTTGGTCAGGCGAGTACAGGATTATAAATACAAAATTAGTTGGGGGTATTACAGGAGTAGGTCTGATAATGAATAAGAAAATAGGAATGCGGGTAAACTACTATGAGCAACACAGTGATCGCATTATCGTAGTCAAGATAGTTACGAAGCCAACACCGAGCACAGTAGTACAGGTTTATATGCCAACTAGCTCTGCCGATGATGAGGAGATCGAAGAAGTGTATGAGGAGCTAAAGGAAATTATTCAGACAATTAAGGGAGAGGAAAACGTAATTGTTATGGGAGACTGGAATTTGGTAGTAGGACAAGGAAGGGAAGGGAAGATAGTAGGTGAATATGGTCTGGGCAAAAGGAATGAAGAGGAAGCCGCCTGGTAGAATTTTGCACAGAACATAATTTAGTTATAACAAACACCTGGTTTAAGAATCACAAAAGAAGGTTGTATACATGAAAGAGACCAAGAGACACCGGGAGATACCAGATAGATTTTATAATGGTAAGACATAGATTTAGAAACCAGGTTTTAAACTGTAAAACATACCCAGGGGCAGATATAGACTCTGACCATAACTTGTTGGTTATGAACTGTAGGCTGAAACTGAAGAAACTACAAAATGGTAGGAAAATAAGCAGATGGGACCTGGATAAATTGAAGGAACCTGAAGTTCTTAAGAATTTCAGAGGGAGCTTTAGGCAACGGGGGAAAATAAAACAGTAGAGGAAGAATGGGTAAAATTGAGAGATGAAATAGTGAAGGTAGCAGAGGACAAAATAGGTAGGAAGGCAAGACCTACAAAAAATCCTTGGATATCACAGGTTATACCAAATTTAATACATGAAAGGAGAAAATATAAAAATGCAGTAAATGAAACAGGCAAAATGGAGTACAGACGACTAAGAAATGAGATTGACAGGTAGTGCAAAATTGCTAAGCAGGAGTGGCTAGAAGGCAAATGCAAGGATGTAGAAGAATGTATAAATAGGGTAAAAATAGATACAGCCTACAGGAAAATAAAAGAAACATTTGAGATAAGAAAAACAGCTCTATGAATATCAATGACACTGGTGGAAAACCAGTACTCAGCAAATAAGGGAAAGCTGAAAGGTGGAAAGAGTATATATAGGGGCTCTACAAAGGAAATGAACTTGGAGACAATATTGTAGGAAGGGAAGAGGATGTAGATGAAGATGAAATAGGAGATACTGTACTGAGAGAAGAATTTGACAGAGCCCTGAAAGACCTAAGTCGAAACAAGGCCCCTGGAGTAGATGATATTCCCTCAGAGCTACTGAAGTCTCTGGGAGAACCGGCCATGACAAAATTGTTTCACCTGGTGTGTAAGATATATGAGACAGGTGAAGTACCCTCAGACTTTAAGAAAAATGTTATAATCCCCATTCCAAAGAAAGCAGGTGCAGACAGGTGTGAAAACTACAGAACCATCAGTTTAATAAGTCATGCTTGCAAAATATTAACACGAATTATTTACAGAAGGATGGAAAAGCTGGTAGAAGCCAACTTCGGGGAAGATCAGTTTGGGTTCAGGAGAAATGTAGGAACTCGGGAGGCAATACTCACTTTACGGCTTATCCTAGAAGATAGATTAAGAAAAGGCAAACCCACATTTCTAGCTTTTGTAGATTTGGAGAAGGCTTTTGACAATGTTGATTGGAATAAACTCTTTCAAGTTCTGAAGTAAGCAGGAGTAAAATATAGGGAGCGTACGGTTATTTACAATTTGTACAAAAACCAAACAGCAGTTGTCAGAGTTGAAGGGCATGAAAGGGATGCAGTGGTTGGAAAGGGAGTAAGACAGGGTTATAGCCTTTCTCCAATGTTATTCAATTTGTACACTGAGCAAGCTATAAAGGAAAGCAAGGAGAAATTTGGTGAAGGAATTAAAGTTCAGGTGGAAGAATTAAAAACATTGTGTTTTGCCGACGACATAGTAATTCTGTCAGATACAGCAAAGGACCTGGAAGAGCAATTGAATGAAATGGACAGTGTGCTGAAAGGTGCATATAAGATGCACATTAACAAGAGCAAAACTAGGGTAATGGAGTGCAGTGTAAGAAAATCAGGCAATGCTGAAGTAATTAGATTAGGTAACAAAGCAATAAAGGAGGTAGATGAGTTTTGTTACTTGGGCAGTAAAATAACAAATGATGGTCGCAGTACAGAGGATATAAAATGCAGAATGGCAATGGGTAGAAAAGCGTTCTTGAAAAAGAGAAATTTGTTAACATTGAATATTGATTTAAGCCCATAAAAGCCCTTTCTGAAGGCATTTGTATGGAGTGTTGTCTTGTATGGGAGTGAAACATGGACGATAAACAGTGCGGACAGGAAGAGGATTGAGGCTTTTGAAATGTGGTGCTACAGAAGAATGCTGAATGGGTGGATTGGGGAGAAAAGAAATTTCTGGCCTACCTTGACTAAAAGAATGGATAGATGGGTAGGGCACATTCTTAGACATCAAGAAATTGTGAATTTAGTGTTGGAGGGAAGTGTGTGGGGTAAAAACCGCAGAGGAAGACCAAGAGGTGGATACAGTAAGCAGATTCAGACAGATGTAGGCTGCCGTTCTTATGTGGAGATGAAGAGGCTTGCGCAGGATAGGGTATTGTGGAGAGCTGCATCAAACCAGTCTCCGGACTGAAGACCACGACAACAACAACGAAGTTCTATTAGAGAAGCCAATGGATAGATACAGAGGGCAGGAAAGATAAAAACTATAAAGGTTCCTATAACAGAGAGGGTCTGAATAAAGAATATGTAAACACTGTTAGAATTGTATGCTAGAATATAAATGCAGATGCCATCCACACCTGCAGAATCATGAATTCCACTGGTATGTTACAAATGAGTCATGATCAGAACAGTTTCTATTTAGTTGTGTGTGCATTGTACCAAAGCTAGATGAATTTGTATGTGGTCAAATTGTTGGTGCTCATGAAGTGGGTGCTTCCATTAACATGGTAGAGGAAGTGTCTGGTGTTTTAAGAGCACTGTAATGAAGATATATCACATATGTGGAAAGCAGAAAAAACGTTATCTGCTCCCTGATAATGTTGACAAAAATGTATGTAGAATGATCATAAACAGACTGTAATTAAGGAGGATTATGACAAATAATAAGAGCTGCAAAACTCACTGCACAACTGGATCTCAAACTCATAAAATCTGTCAGCATCAACAGTTGCTTTTGTTAAGCCTTTGGCCTATACAGCATTCGTAATAGAAACATACACACACTAATACACCGACGCATACATGACCACTGTTTCCAGTCGTTGCACAAAAACTGTAACATATGGACAGCCCGTGGCAGTTGAAATGGCGGTGAGGTTGAGGAGGCAGCATGGGGAGGGAGCTAAGAAGAGAGGGCTGCAAGGCATGATGGGGGAATATAGCACCGCAATTCAGAAAAGGAAGGAAGGAAGCTTGGAGTTTAATGTCCCATCGACAGCCAATTCAGAAAAGCTGGTGTTGTAGGAATGAACTCTTCCTATAGTACATCCTGTTTCCACAACCCTCCAGGCTTCAACCTAAGCTAGTATCTGACCTCCAACTGTGCATGAGACCAACATCCGATGATTCAGAAATGCACTCAGTGTGGACATCTTATTATTTGTGTTATATAGAATATATATTATCTTCCTAACAGTGAAACGTAAAGTTAATTCAATTTGGAAAACACTTCGGCTAAGACTTGTTGTTGGATAACAGCTGTAAGTACATAACTCAAATGAAGCAGCTTCCACAAAATTCCACCAATCAACTCAGTACATTAGGCACTGTCATTACAGTATTAAATATTAGCCGTTGTGGTAGCTCTCCTTCCTTGCCCACAGTCCAGTCCAATGTACACCTTCCATTCCACAAACCCACTCCAGTCTCTCCCCCTTCCCTTCCTCCTCTCCCCCTAAGAGAGTCCCCAACCAACACAGCACATAATAGCCTGTCCTGGTGTTTGTAGAGAGAGAGAGAGAGAGAGAGAGAGAGAGAGAGAGAGAGAGAGAGAGAGAAGGGAGAGAGAGAGTGAGAAAGAGAGAGACATTAGCTTTAAAAGGGATGCTTCTTTAAACAGTACATGTATCGCATTCATACAATCGCCAAGGCAAATCTTACTAGCACTCAACCAACATCCTTTGCTGCTGCATTCAGAGTAACGTGCCTCAGTGTGAGCAACTTACGATAGAGGGAAATAGGAAAGGGAAAGGATGCAGGGTATGGGTGTGGATAGACATACTAACCCTTGTTATTGTACATGGTTCCCCGGCCCTCTTATAATATTATTATTATTTTTTTCCCCTTGAAAATGACTATACCTATCATTGCAGAAATAAATTCCAAAATTTGTCTTTCGCAGTAGACTAATATATAATATATATTGATAATTAGAGTGGAATCACTGTAATACTTATTCATTCTGTAACATTTTATTACGTGATTTTTGCATCATATGAACAGAATATCTGTTCGAGTTCCTGAACATTGTGCAGAAAGCAGTGCTGTACATTGCTGATTGCGTGCTGTACATTGCTGATTGCCACTGAGAAGAGATCATTTTTCTAAAGTAAATTTCTTAAACATCAACCATAGATGATAAATGTGAAAACGTTGATCTGTTGGTGGACGATGGACAGTAGGAAGCAAATGTTAATGGCATAAAGAAGCAAGTTTGCTTTGATAATGTTCACAAACTTGGGGAAGAATCAGATACCATAGGAGACAGTAGTTATAAATCTGAATTAGATCAATCTTTGTACAGTCAGTCTGATGTAAGTGGAATGATAGATGAGATAGCAAAAGCTTCATCCACTATGATAGGTAATGTAAAGCCAGTATCAGAAGAACCTCCTGATTGTGCAATGTTATTATTTGCAAAATTAAACCATAAAATGGATGAAAACTATAGAGATTTAAACCAGAAAATGGATGAAAACAATCATGATTTATATCAGAAACTGAATGAAAACAATAGGAATTTGTGCCATGAAATTCTGCATTAAATAGTACTTCAATATATATATATATATATATATATATATATATATATATATATATATATATATAAAAAACGATTATTAAGACGAAAAATTCCTAGCAGGTTTCCCCCAAGGTAAGTCTTTCCTCTCCCGGGATTGGAATGGCTCCTTACCCCCTTCCTTAAAACCCTCATCATTTCCTTTTCCCTCTCCTTCCCTACTGCCTGAAGACGCAACTGGGTTGCGAAAGCTTGCGATTGTGTGTGTGTGTGTATTCATTTATTTATTTGTGATGCTGTCACACCTGTGCTCCTTCGCCTGGTGAGTAATCTTCGTCTATTTTTTATATTATATATATATATATATATATATATATATATTTTTTTTTTTTTTTAATTTGAAAATTGGAGTCGTGGAAGCTAGTTGTCGGAATAAAATAAAAGCTGTAGAAGAAAAGGAAATGTAAAATTAACTGAAATTAGTGAGTCCTGTGTAACTAATTTAAAAAAAAGAGTGTTGGTAGTGCTTGTGATAACAGGTTACAGTCTGTCAGGGTATATTGTACAGAGAATAAAGACGAATTTGATAATCAAATTGGTCAATCAATTGGTTAGGCACAGTAGAGGATAAAGTGGAAGGAAACTCACTAACTGTCTCTGGTTCACAAGAAGTGAAAGAGAATTATGAACATGGAAAACTCAAATGAGAGGTGGCAGGAGGCTTCTGGTGATGTAATAATTAAGACAGCATGAAGAAATTAGGTGTCTGGAATTATGGTCAAATATTCAGGATAAAGGTAAGGTGATAAATAGTTTGTCTGAAGCAAGTTATAGTGAAAAGAGTTCAGGAACAAGTAGTAGTGAGAGTAGTGACGAACCTCTGGAAAATAGTAGGGAAGTGGAAGCAGACCGTAATGTGTGTCACTGAACAGTAGCTTCAAATGATTTGTCTGAAATGTATGATCGCTTATTCAGGGAGAGAATTAATGACAATCTGTTGTATGAAGAAGAAGAAGTAGTAAGTATAAATAAGGTGTGGCATCCAATAGTGTCAAGGTGTACCTGTAAAATGCTTGCTGCACAGTGGCAGTGATCTTAATGGTATTTCTCAGACTTTAGTTCTAATATTGATTATGTATGTTTCTCGAATAAAGATTATTAGTTTTCCAAGAGTGTGAAGCAGAAAGTCCTTATATCAGTGGAATTAGCTGAACGAAAGTTGGAGTATAATTCTATAGTGATACCAATCTTAGTCTTGTCATGATTCTTGAAACACAATTTTTATGCCTTTAAGTGGTAAGTCAATATTGATTCTGGTAGTAGTAAGTTTAACTAAGTAGGTAGGGGGTTCATCATTCTTTTATAAATACATTACTTGGAGAGCAATGCCTTCTCGCCAGCTGCGGTGGCCAAGGGGACTGAGGCGCTCCAGTCACGGTCTGCGCAGCCACTACGGTCGGGGGTTCAAATCCCCCCTCGGGCATGGATATTTGTGCTGTCTTTAGTGTAAGCTAGTTCATAAGTAGTTTGTAAGTTTAGGGAATGATGACCCCGTAGTTAAGTCCCATAAGCTTTACAAACATTTGATTTGAATGCCTTCTCTCAGCTGGGTGATCCTATTTTTCATTTCTTAGGTCACTCCATTCTTCTTCCACTATCCTATGAGTAGTTTGTAAGTCTGTAAAGTTTCTCCTACTAAGTTTTGTTTAGTATAGTTAGATGTAATGGTGTAATTGTAGGTTGTAGTGTCTCAAACACTACATGCTCACCTTGGATGGACAAGATGAATTATTTTTTATATGTTGTAGGAGGCTTTTGTGGACTATTACTGTCCTAAGTTATCTTTTACAGGATAATGGTTGAAAATAAACCTCCCCTTTGTCATAAGAGGTTCCAAAGAGACATTTTATTTCTTTAATAAAACTTTGGTGAACCTCAGAATAATTAAAACATCATGGAATTGTCATTCAGTTGTTATAGTTGTTGATTAGTTCTGACTGAGCTAACACATTAAAAAGTTGTAAGACATCTGAATGTATTGTGGTGTAAACAATGGCTGAGGATATCTCGGCCGAGACGTTGTGGATAGTAAACCACATGACACAGCTGGAAGCCTGAGAAAATTTTATCAATTAAATAAATGTTTAAGTATTTTATCCATTTCACAACTGTTCAGATTATAAATAATTATCCATTTCAGCAACTGTTCAGATTATAAATTTCAAATAAATGTTTGCTGAAGGACAACAAATTGTGGGCATTTTTTCTTTCTATCTCTCACAGAAACTGCCGCCAAGTATTGATGGCAGAGATGTAAAAGAAGAAGCAATGAAAGCAAAATAAATAAATTAAGATATCTATGGCTTAACAATGGAAAGTACAGGTTGGGAATCAATAATACAGTGAGGACAGTGTAACTCACTGCAAAGACGCACATCGAGCTGTGACAGGTACACAAAAAAGGACATCATATACACAAAACTAAAGCTTTTGGCCATTAGCCACTGTCAGAAAAGATGTCACTCACACATTGACAAAGACACACTTAAAAGACACACAACCATCATCTCCAGCCGCCACTCTCTACAATGAGGGGAGACGAGGAGACGGGTGGGGAGGGGGCAGACAGGAAGGTTGCAAGGCAGTGGTTGGATGGGTGCAGCACAGCCTTACGGGGCTTGTAAGTACTGCATGGGTGGATAAAGATGCAGCTTAGGAATTGAGTGGGGAGGCAGGGAAGGGGAGGGAAGCAAAACAAACACACACATACAGAACACATAATGGGGAGCTGTAGGAGTCAGATAAAACTGCTGGATTTCGTGAAAAGAAAGTTTTATCGTAGGTTGAGTCCTGGATAATTTTGGGATCAGAGCATGTCCTGTAAGGATAACACCCATCTGTGTAGTTCATAAAAGCTGGGTGGGAGGGGGCAATGATCTAGGTAGCCTGGGTTGTGAATCAACTGTTGATATCATGCATATACTCAGCTATGTGTAGTGCCACAAGGTGGTCTAATTTGGTTTTCACCATCGTTTGGTCATGGTCATTCATCATAAAGGAGAGATGGTTAGTAGTCATGCCAATTTTAAAAAAAGCTGTACAGTGATTTGTAGCACAGTTGGTAAATTACATCATTGCTTTCACAGGCGGCTTGGCCTTTGATTGGGTAGGAGAAAGCCTGTGATGGGACTGGAATAGGAGGCGCTGGGTAGATGGATTGGGCAGGTCTTGCAGCCACTATGGTTGTTATAGAGATTGGATGAATGATGAAACACCACTTTAGGAGTAGTGGAGAGGATCTTGGGCAGGATGTCTCTCATTTCTGGACATGAATACGGAAAATCAAAACCTTGGTGAAAGTTGTGGTTTAATTTTTCCAGTACATGGTAGTACTGAGTGACAAGGAAGCACTGTTTTGTGGCTGGTTACTGGTGGCGGAAGGAGGATTTGGGGTGTGTGGAAATATGTCACAGGAAATCTCTTTAGGGTGTAGGTCTGGGTGACAGTTTCTGTTTCTGAAGACCTTTGTGAGACCTTGAGCATATTGAGAAAGGGAGTTCTTGTCACTGTGGATATACTGTCTATCAATGCCTAGGTTGTAAGGGGGGGGGGGGATTTTAGTTTTATTTTTATTTATTTATTTATTTTATGTGGAAGGGTTGGCAACTGTCAAAGTATAAGTACTGTAGTGCTTGGTAGGTTTAATGTGGACAGAAGTGTGGATGGAGTCATCAGTGAGGTGGAGGTTAATATTCAGGAATAAAGCACAGTGGGTTGAGGAAGAGCAGGTGTAGTGGATGGAGCAGAAGGAGTTGAGGTTGTGAAGGAAGGAGGATAAGGTGCCCTGGCCCTGAGAGCAGATCATGAAAAAATTGTCAACAAACCTGAAACAGAGCAGAGGGTTGGGATGTTAGTATGCTACGAAAGTTTCCTCCTGACGGCCCATAAAGAAGTTGGCATAGGAGGGTGTCATCCAGGTGCCCATGGCCATGCCACATATTTGATTGTGTACTTTCCCTTCAAAGAAAAAGTAGTTGCTTGTCAGGATAAAGCTGGAGTTGGTTATGAGGAATGAGGTACCAGATTTGGATTCTGAGGGATGTTGGGAGAGGCATGTGGGATCTTGGTATATAAGGAGGTGGCGTATAGCATTACAAATAATGATCTAAGAGGTACAAGTGTAGAGATGGCAGAGAGTGGTCTGCAGTGTCAGAAATAATAGCTCTCTCTCTCTCTCTCTCTCTCTCTCTCTCTCTCTCTCTCTCTCTCTCTGTCACCCTCTTTTTCTTGCCCCAAAGTAAGTGTTGGAGGGCAATCTCAAGACAGAAAACAAATTCAAACACTGGGTTATTTTTTACATACCTATTTGGAGCTGCACAGGATGAGGGAGGTAAACATTGTCACTAGTTACATAGTCTGCCGTTAGTAGACTTACCAGCAGAATTCCAGTTTAGAGACTCATGTGCCTCAGCAATCAATGCATCAATACATTCAATATCATCAACAACCAAATTAAATTCAACCGGATGACTGCACTGCCTAATCTGGTTGTACCTGCACGAGAAAAGATATGTATTCAACATGTGCCACGATATTCAAGAGATTCACAAATAAAATGTAAACTGCATTTTTTTTTTTTTTTAATATTGATTTTTCTGTTATTATAGAGGCACTGTTGACAAAGTATTGGCCTTATGGAGAATAGTTCGCAACTCACCACAAAGACAATCATCGAGCTGCATCAGACACATAAAGAAGACATTCCTACACACATCATTTTAAAAATTTTCAGCCACAGCCTTCTTTAGAAACAGACACACACTCTCATTCATGCAATCACACAATTTCACTACATAGACACACAACCATCACCTCGGTTGCTGCATTCAGAGTTGTGTTCTGCGGTGAGGTAATGGAGGGGTGGTTGAGGGGAGGGAAGAGGAGACAGGAAGGTTCCAAGATGGTGGTGAGTATAGATACAGTATACCATTATGGAGCATGTAGGGACTAGATGGGTGGAAAGAGACAATGCTTAGTAATGGAGTGGGGAGATGGGAGAGGGGAGGGAAACCTCTTCTCTGTTATCACTGATATAGTTCCAGACTGTTTTAGATAATTTGCAGAGAAGTTTATTTAACTCATTTTAGGTGGCTATCCTTCTCTTTCCTTGTCATCTTAGAGTAACCTTTTTTCTTATACTGTAGACCTCATGGAAAGAAATATGTGTGTTCTTTCCAATTAAAGCTGTTTCCAGTTGTAATTGCAAGGAATTTAATTGAATTGTCAGCCTCGAGATTTGTGCTGTTTATCATGTAACCAAAATTCAACAAATTTTTGTTAGTGATCATGTGGAAGATCACATGTATTTCTTTATTTAAGGTCAACTGCTACTTTTCAAACCATTCACATAGCTTGTCTAGATCATTTTGTAGTTGTTATTGATCTTACGAAGAGTTAACTAGCCCATACATGACAGCATCATCCACAAGCAACCTTAAAGGACTGCCAAAAACTCCTAGATCATTTATAGTATAGATTAGATCAGTGGAGGGTCTATGACATTTCCTTGATGTACACAAATTATCATATCTGTTTTAATTGATAATCAATTGTAACCTTTCTGACAGAAAATAACAAATGCTGCCATACAAACAGACATTACTCCACAGGCAAGATGATTAAAAGTCGCTTGTGGAGAAATATGGAATGAACTCAAGCTCGCTGTGGATAGAACTCATTACTATATGAAGCGCACAAAAATAAATCCAGTTGTGTAATGCAAGATCAATTTTCTGAACCTGTGTTGTTCATATATCAATAGATTATTTTCCTCAGGGTGACTCCTAATTTTTTAAAACAGTAGCCTACTTACTCAAAAATTCTACAGCAGATTGAGATAAGTGATGTTGGTCTGTAATTGACTACTCCCATTTCCTTTTTTGAATATGGGTCTGACCTGCACAATTTTCATCTTTTGGCAGGTTTTTGTGGTGGTCTTCAGTCCGGAGACTGATTTGATGCAGCTACCTATCCTGAGCAAGCCTCTTCAACTCCACATAAGAATGGCAACCTACATCTGACGGAATCTGCTTACTGTATCCATCTCTTGGTCTTCCTCTGCGGTTTTTACTCCACGCACTTCCTTCCAACACTAAATTAACAATTCATTGATATCTAAGAATGTGTCCTATCCATCGATCCCTTCTTTTAGTCAAGGTATGCCAGAAATTCCTTTTCTCCCCAGTTCTGTTCAGTACCTCCTCATTAGTTATGCGATCCACCCATCTAATCTTCAGCATTCTTCTGTAGCACCACATTTCAAAAGCCTCTATCCTCTTCCTGTCCGCACTGCTTATCGTCCATGTTTCACTCCCATACAATGCAACACTCCATGCAAATGCCTTCAGAAAAGACTTCCTTATGATTAAGCAGGTATCTTTCATCAAATGAGCATTTGTTTATGTTTGCCAAGTATGGAGCTCTTATATGAGTGTACTCTGAAAGGAACATAACTTGTATTCAATCAGGATGAGAAAACTCCTTTATCGAGCTATCCGTGTTGCTTTGCAACACTATGGATAATTACCACTAAGCCACTACAGTATTCATTCTAACAGTTGTCACGTTACAGCAATTTTAGGCCCATGATATGGAGTGACATTCATATTTAGACAATTATAGTCAAATGATTTGAACCCAACAGAACATGTATGTCAGTATCAGATACCAGCTCCACATCAGCAAACAAACAGCCTGAAATTTACAGGAAACGCATGACCTGTGCATAGACGTATGATGCCATACACTTCGAGAAAAGTAACAAGTATTGGAAAATCATTGCTATTCCAGAAGTAGTACACTAATAATAATTTGGCCATAAATGTTTTGAACTAAAAGTGCAACTAACAGCACACACACATTTATTTTTAGACAAATAAGAAAAGAAAAGTAGGCTACAGATATTTCTTTTGATTTCACAAAACAATCATTAACCCTTTTGGAGTCAGCTGATTTGGAGTGGTGTGTGCTAAAAATGTCATGCATATTTATACCGTTAAGCTACATTCTGTTGAAATTTCCATATATCACCTAGCATTCATTTTAAAAATATGAAAACATTACCACTTATTCATAAAAGTATATAGAATATTCTGACTTACACAGATTATCATAATGTTTTGCATGAATCTGATTGCAACAGTCCAAATAAAATATTTTTTTTTACAAAATATTATAAATTTGACTTTGATTCCATAAGTCCAACACTGTGCTTCAAGTTAAGAAGGCTAAGCACTGTCCATAGAATCTACACACATTTCTGAGTAAAATGACATGAGGGATATGAAATATGTGTTATTATTTACAAAGATAATAATTATTTATTTGAAGAGAACATTACAGAATTTCCACAACTACATTATGACTTAGCATTTGTGTTTAGGAAAACATTCACCATGCAACCCCTTGTTACATCTATTACAAACAGTTCTTGGTCTTCTTTTACTTCCCTCACTAGTACACACACACAGCATCTTGACTCTTCCTTCTCTGGAAGTTTTCTCAAACCTGGAGAACCACAAGGATCATCAGTAGAATTTTTTTTCTTGCAGCCATTCATCTGACAAGGTTTCAATCATCATTACAGTATACACATATCTGGAAACAGTTTTCCTTCTTTTATTATGTTCTTTGGATAATATGTAAGAGTTCAGCACCATTCTTGACATTATGTTGAAAGCTACCTTCTTCCAATAATGGAGAGTTCGCCTCTCATCCAAATATGCATACAACATCATGTCGGATGTGTCTATTACACCCACATACTGGTTGTACTGGTGTATTATTTCTGGCTTGTTTACTGTTTCATTTTTACTTTGGACTTCATTGTCACCAGCACCAACTTTATTAGACAATAAGAGACTGCGGGTACGCTGGGATTTTTTCTCTCGGTACACACATGCTAGTACTGGATCTGACTTTCAATACGTTCTTTTCCCTAATTCCAAATTTCTTCCTAAACTGCTCTGGCAAATACTTCCTGTTTTTTCTTACAGTGCCAGTAATGTATGTACCTAATTTATGAAGGCTTTTTACAAGTGGTACTGACATGAAAAAGTTGTCCACAAGGATGTGATATCTCTTGTTCAAATAATTGCCCAAACACAGTAACTTCAGGACAACACAGTAACCTAAGCCATGTCTTGCAATCTCGGCCTTATCTTCTTCTCTTTTGGCACCTCTGTAAGTATAAAACCCAAGACAGTAGTGGATTATAAAGTCATACAACATCCAGAATTTGATTCCCCATCGATGGTGGTGTTTGTTTGGCAAATACTGCAAGAGGGAAGTGTGACATTTAGTGCCAACCTCTCATCAATACTGAGTTGTTCATGAGGTGTGTAATAATGTCTAAATATATTATTAGCATGATCTACCAATGGCTGGTACCTGATACATGGGTCATAATCAGGATGACATGGTGCTGGACATTTTTCACTATCCACAAGATGAAAGAATTTCATAAGATGCCTAAACCGATGGGCAGAAAACATTTTACCAAACCATGGAAATGTCTGTGATGGTTTTGTGCTCCAGTATGAGAGCATTGTGGGCCTTTTCCTGAGTCCCAATATTTAGTAAGCAAGCAATAAAACCTCTTACCTCAGTACCTGTCACAGTCTTCCATTTCTTATATGGTTTGAACAATGTTGCTGGATGTTTAGTAATAAACTGTTTATCTGAGCAATTTTTTTAAGTTACAATAAGCTGCAGCAACATTGTAGTAAAAAATAGATTGAAATATTCTATCATAGGAGATCCTGCTGGTGGCATATGTTTTGGTCCTGACAGCTCTTGAAATGGATGTGGTAATAGCTGCAGTGTTTCAGGTACAATTACTTCAGTGTTTTGTGCATCTTCCATTTTGTCTTCAATTTCGTAAGCAAAATCGTCAAGTACATCACTGTCACTTTCTGAACTGTTGCTACTTTCACTAAAATATTCTGTATCACTAGTACATTCCAAAAGTTCACAAATTTCTTTGTCAGTAAGTCCTCTGCTGTGGCATCGAGTAGGTAACATTTTTCACAAAAATTGGAGAAAATAAACAAACTGTAAACTCTTAACGTGAAAAAAAAAACCAACAACACAGAAACAATGATAAATAACAATACTGCGCAAAAATAAGAATGTTGAAAGCAATAACAGAATGTAAACATGTGCTGTGAAACACGATGTCAATAAACAAACGATGCAAACTCGGAATAATCGAAAGCTAATATTTCATCGAAACAATGCTCAATTGTCGATAGCTATCAACCTACATGTAGCTTGAGGCAAAGATCATCTGTAATCAACTTGCCAACACCATCTAGTGCCCGATTCTGTAAGTTAAACAAGACGAAGCAGAGTACCTATGAATCGGCACCCTGACAGTTTCAGAGTCAGTAGGGGGTAACAATAGATCGTTACCTTGGCATTCAAAGGGTTAACAGTTAATGCCTATGCAGTTACCTTTCAACAGGTATATGTTGCCTACTTTAGTTATTATAACAACTAACTAAATATTTTTCAGAACCTCAACAAAAACTAAACTGTTGATTTAAAATTTCTTACACTAGCTGTCATAAAATAATCATGACCCATAACTTACGAGTTAATGCAGGCATTAAGGCTGAATATCCACTGTCTAAATGTTTCATCTCTTTTATGTAAGTTGACTGCCTCCTCCGGAATTCCATCTTTTCCCAGCATCTTTAAGTATCTCACTTCTCGGAGAAGTATTACAAGCTGCAATATTAAAGAGTATTCATTATCATCTCCTAAAAATATGTCTTCTATTCATAATTCTGTAACTTGAGAAAACAATAAGAAGTAGTCATCTGAAATAATGAAAGTCAACTCATTTCATAATAATAATACATTTTAAAATAAGTTAGTATGAACAATAAGCCCAGATGCACAAATTAATTACAGGGGATTAAGTCAAAATGTGTATCTTAAATTTTTTTCTATCTACCCTTGGAATAGGCATGGATTAAAATAACTGATGACATATGTTACTAAAGGCAATAAAGTATATTTTATACTATTTTGCCAAAAACTGATATTTTGGACCGTGTCTGCATGCAAAATACAGGTTGATTCTTGCAAAGAAGGAAATAGAAACCAGCCACTATTAATACTGATATTTTTACAAATGTAAAAGTTCATCATGAAATAGCCATTTCATGTCCGAATACATCTGTTACTGTTTACTTCTGGAGTTGATCCTAACAGTCCTTTGTGGTAAAATACTCTTGGATGGTGATGCCCACAATACACAAAAGATGATTGAACTGACCTACTTGAACGTAACTAGTTCTAATTAGAGCACCTGCATAAAGACGGGCATGTGCAACCACCATTTTTGTTCCTTCCTGTCAAAATGACAGAACAGCATAGGGAACTTAGTATTCTTTCAGCCTGGTGGGCTGTGCAACTCCAAACTGTTCTAATTGTTCACAGAATAGTTTTCTTGTTCTTCCATTTCAAGTGGATCCTCAAAGGAATAAAGTAAGGGTAATAAACTGTCGTCTTAACAAATGGACATCAACAAGCTCTTCAAAACAATGTGAAATGGATTAAATTATTTATAGTCAAGCACATTTCAACATGTAGCAAATGATAGGATTCAACACATGTTTTTAGTGATGGATCCGATGGTATGACCTTTCCTTACAGACTTTTATTGAGGACAGTCTCACTGCAAACAAACGACAAAGAGATGCAACAGGCACATAAAAAAGACACACACATACAAGACTTAAGCTATCGGGCATGACCTTTTTCAGAAAATAGAACATGCATGCAATCACACAGGCACACAACACAGTCACACAACCGTCATTTCCGGCTATTGCACTTGAAATCACAAAATCACACTCTGCGGTGTGGAAACGGGATGGATGAGGGATAGCAAATTAGTGTCATGATGGTGGGGATGGATACAGCACAGCTTAACAGATCATGTACGTAGGTGGGTGGAACGTGATACAGCTTAGAAGTGAAGTGGGGAGGAATGCAAACTAAGCAAACCGAAGTAAAAGGGCACGCACACACACGTTTGCACACTATGTATGCTCATGAGCATGCATGCACCTGAGCATGCACCCACACAAACAGAAACACACACACACACACACACACACACACACACACACACACACACACAAACACGTAAACACACACTATGAAGTAGTTAAAGTTTAGGATAGAGCGGATCCAAACTTTTGGAAGGGGGGGGGGCAGTTGTTGTAGGTTGAGGACTGGATAATGTACTGTAAGAATAACTCCCATCTGTGCAGTTAAGAAAAGCTGGTGGTGAGATGGAGGATCCAGATGGCCTGGGTTGTGAACCAGCCATTGAAACCTAGCAAATGCTACACTGCATACTGTGCCACAGGGTGGATGACCTTGTTTTTGGCCACAGTTTGGCAGTAACCATACATCCTAATGAACAGCTGGTCAATGGCCATGCTAATATAGAAAGCTGCGCACTGATTGCAGCGCAGTTGGTAAATGACATGGCTGCTTTCACAGGTGGCCCAGCCTCTGATTGGGTGGGATAAGCCTGTGAAGGGACTGGAGTAGGAAGTGCTGGGTGGGTGGATTGGACAGGTCTTGCAGTGAGGTCTTCCACAGGGATATGATCCCCGTGGCAGAGGGCTGGATTTCAAGGTGGCAGATGGATGGATTAGGATATTATAGAGGCAAGGATCTTGGCCAGGATATCTCTCACTTCTGAACATGAGGACAGAAAATCAAAGCCTTGGCAAAGGATGCAATTTAGTTGTTCGGGTCCAGGGTAGTACTGGATGACAAGGGGAGTGCTCTCTTGTGGACAGTTACTGGTGGTAGAGGGAGGATTTGGGAAACGCTGAGCTATGGCACAGAAGATCTGTTTTATGGACTACGTCTGTGGGGTAGTTTCTGTTCATTATTAAACCTGAACCAGACGAGAGGTTTGGGGTTTTGGGATGCTAGGAAGGATTCCTCCAGACAGCCTCTATTAGGAGAGATAGTGTTTGAGAACGGCAAGGCCATGGGCATGTAGGTTTTGTTGTATAGAGAGGTGACATCCACCGTGACAAGTAGGGACCCAGGAGATAAAGGGGAGTGATGTTGGAGAGTTGGTGAAGGAAGTGGCTGGTATCCTTGATATGGGAGGATAGATTTTCAACAATTGGTAGAAGGTGTTGGTCAACAAAGACAGAAATTCATTCAGTAAGACCAAAGTAATCAGACACAATTGGGTGTCCAGGATTATTTGGTTTATGGATTTTTGGGGGGATGTAGAAGGTGCGTGTGTGGGGTGCTGTTGGGGTGAGGAGGGACATGGATTCAGAAGAGAGCTTTTGGGAGGGGCTGAATGATTTTAACAGGGATTGGAGATCTTGTTGGGCTATTGGGATGGGATCACACCGGTACAACTTGTAGATGGAAGAATCAGAGAGTTGTCAGAGGCCTTCTACAAAATCACTCTGATTGATAACTGCAATGGTGGAGCCTTTATCTGCAGGGAGGAAGATTATGTTGGAATTTGTTGTTTCTCCTTTCTTCTGCTGAAAGGTTTTAGTTCTTAGGAAGATGCTTGGGGAAATATGGTGAGGCCAAGTTGTAGGTGAGAAATACTTGGAGATTACCCAGAGGGTTGTTAGGTAAGAGTGCAGGAGGATCTCTGTGGGATCGTGGGCTGGCTGGGAAAGGCAGGTTTCAGTGTTGAGATTAGGTTGGCTATGGTCAGAGAGGTTGGTGGCAAAGTAGAGTTTTCATTGCTCCAATGCAGCAATACAATGTCAGCAGGCTGTACAACTTGTGGAAGTGGGGTTTGGAATGCTCCTCCACTTGCTGGAGAGCAAAGAGATGGGATGTGAGAATGAAATTTTTATGATAAGACCAATGGGATGGATTCTATGATTTAGGCAGCCTTTTAAGAATAGGATGTGGGGTTGGGTTTTGGCCAGGAAAGGGATACTTTTATAAACTGGTGCAGATAGTTGGAGCAGGGATGGTGTAAGAAAAATGGAAAATGATGGGAGAGATGGTGTTAGCAGATTATGAGGAGCCTTGGGCCTGGGAGGATGTGCCTCAATAAGCAAAATATGCACCACGGATGCAAAGATACGCAAATTCACACACACAAGCACACAGAAACACTGCAAATTAACGACCAATAATGCAAAGTTTTGCACAAGCATGCGAAATCACACACATGAACATTCAGCATACTGCAAAAATTGTGCACAGATAGGAAAATATACGCGCCAGTATGCAAATGCAAATTCGCACATAAAAATGCGAAACAAGGACTCGGACTGGTACTTCAAGATCACTTAAAATAATGCAAAATCATGTAAATTTAAGTATATATTGTACTATGACTGAAGGGGAGAATGATTGAGAGGACTGGAACAAACGTGTGCACATGCGCCTGCAGGCCAATTGGTTCAAAACAGACTGATTTCAGGATTCGTTGGTTGGTTAAATACATAAGAAATAATTTTAAAAAAAACACACAAAAAATTACAAGAGGGACAGGGTGGAAATGTATATAGTTGGATAATTGCAAAGGGGAGGAGTTAGCTGCAGCAACAATCAATCTGTGTGGTTATAAAGCCTCAGTTGTAAGCAGGTGGGATTGATTATATTGTCTCCAAAGTCGAATTGTGTGCAGTTATAAAGGCTATGAGAATAAGGGAAATACAAGAGAGAAGGAATGCTTTAGAAAACAGTAACAAAGGAAAATAACAGGGTTATGGGAGAGAAGAGAGGCTGTTAGGCAAAATCTAATAAAGGAAAGTCTATGTTGGAATTAAACAAGATAATAACCCACAGTATTCCTCCTCGTGAAGCTCTTATAGCACCCAGACCTTGCTTAGCTCACCTCCTGAACCTACCTCATCCCTCCAAACTCTCTACCAACACTTTACAACATACAATGCCAATAATACCCCAGAACACTGTGGTTAACCAGTCCACAAAAAACCTCAGACTCACATAATTTTCCATTTTATTCAAAGGTCTTACCTTCAACCCTACACCCAATTCAATCACCTACTCTCCTTATTGTGGTCCCTACAATGGAAACACTACTTTGCCACCAACCCCTCTGACTGTAGCCAACCTAATCCCAACATTGAACCCTCCTCTCCCAGTTCATACCACCACCCAACAGAGATCCCCCTGCACTTCCACCTAACCACCCTGTGGTTACTCTCCCAGAATTTCTCACCTCTAACTTGGCCTCACCATGTTTCCCCAAGCATCTTCCAAGAACTCAAACCTGCCAGCAGAAGAAAGGAGAGCCATCCACAACCTGTAAACAAATCTCAACATAATTATCTTCTCTGCAGATAATGGTTCCACCACCACAGTTATGAATAACAGTGATTACCTAGCAGAAAGGCTCTGTCAACTCTCTGAATCTTCCACATACAAGTTGTACTGGGATGACCCCATCCCAATAGCCCAAAAGGATCTGCAATCTCTGTTAAAATAATTCAGACCCTCCCACAAGTCTCTCCTGAATCCATCTCCCTCTTCACTCCAACAGCACCCTGCACATCCACCTTTCCTATGTGCTCCCCAAAATCCACAAACCAAATAATACTGGACGCCCAATTGTGGCTGGTTACTGTGCTCGTATCAAAAGAATTTCAGGCCTTGTTGAACAACACCTTCAACATATTGTCGAATATATATCCTCCCATATCCAGGATCAGTGGCGGATTCAGGACTTTGATTTGGGAGGGGCTTGACCCAGTTGGGTTAAAAGCAAGGTACTTTTGGAGGGGGCTAGACCTAGTCGAGGATGGGAATTACCAAGAGAAACATTAAAAGCAAGGTACTTTGGGGTGGGGGGGGGCTTCAGCCCCTTAGCCACCCCCCTGGATCCGCCACTGTCCACGATATCAACCACTTCCTTCACCAACTCTCTATCATCGCCCCCTTTATGTCCTGGATCCCTACTTGTCACAGTGGATGCCACCTTCCTATACACCAAAACCCACATGCCATCCTTCCGAGCATCCCAGAACCCCAAACCTCTGGTCTGGTTCAGGTTTATTGATGATATTTCATGATCTGGGCTCGCTGCCAGGACACCTAATCCCCCTACCTTCAAAACCTCAACTCCTTCTCACCATCCACTTGACCTGGTCTTCCTCAAACATTAAACCTATCAACCACCAACAGTACCTACACTTTGACAGTTGCAATCCTTTCTAAATCAAAAACCCCCTCCTTTACAGCCTGGCTACCCATGGCTCGTGTATCTGCAGTGAAAAGAACTCCCTGTCTTAGTATGCTGAAAACATCACAAAGGCCTTCGCAGAAAGAAACTACCTCGCAGACCTAGTCCACAAAACAAATCTCCCATGCCACTTCCCTGCATTTCCCAAATCTGCCCTCTATTACCAGTAACCATCCACAATACAGTGGTCCCCTTGTCACCCAGTACTACCTCGCATTCAAACAACTAAACTGCATCCTTCACAAAGGTTATTATTTTCTGTCCTCATGCCCAGAAATGAGAGACATCCTGCTCAAGATCCTTCCCAACCCTCCTTAAGTGGTGTTCCATTGCCATCCCAACACCTCTAACAGCCTAGTCTATCTCTATGCCATCCTGAAACCCAGCCCACTGCCACAGGCATCATATTCCTGTGGAAGACTTCATTGTGCTGCAATGACTGTGCAGCTTTCTATACTGTCAAGATCACTACCCAGTTGTCAATTTGGATGAATTGCCACTGCCAAGCTGTGGCCAAAAACAAGGTTGACCACCCTGTGGCACAGCATGGAGTGGAAAATTTGCTTGATTTCAATGGCTGCTCAAAATCTGGGCCATCTGGATCCTCCCACCCACCACCAGCTTTTCTTAACTGCACAGATGGGAGTTATCCTTACAGTACATTATCTGATCCAAAAATTATCCAGCACTCAACCTATATTAACTGCCCTTTTTTCCACCCAACAGTTCCTATTTGCTCTACAGTAAACCTCTCATGTATCATGTTGTGTGTGTGTGTGTGTGGGGGGGGGGGGGGGGGCATGTGCCCTCGCATTTGTGTACATACATGCGCAGGTGTGTTTTCTTTGTTTTGTTTTGCTTTGTCTGCTTTTGTACCCTCACCCGCCTCCCCATTCCATTCCTAAGCTGCATCTCATTCCTCCCATCTAGCACATACATACTCTGTAAGGGCATGCTGTATCCATCCCTACCACCATGCCATAACCTTCTTACAATCCCCCCACCCCCACCTTCACCACCAATGTTTCCACACCGCAGAGTGTGATTGCATGACCATTCTATGTTCTGAAGACAGCCATGGCTGATAGCTTAAGTGTTATATGTGTGTGTCTTTTTTTATGTGCCTATCGCAACTCGTCGTTCCACCTTTGCACTCAGTTGTAAACTGTCCTTATTATATTGTTGAATTCCAATCTGGCCTTCCCATTATTAGAATTATATTTATACATATGTTGCTAATAACAAAGAAAATCTATATATAAACAATAAAAATGATAATTACTTTTAAATAAGACATGCTGTTTCTTACTAATTATAGTGCCTCATACAGCTTGTACGTGATGTTAAAAGCATGAACTTCTGTGAGGCTACAACATAATTATCTTGTACAGTACTGGCAAGGTATCTACCTCCCCATCAAAAATTTTCAAATTTGTGAAAAGCTAAGGAACAAAACTGCTGACATCATTGGTTTCAAGATTTAAAAATTACTTAATACAACTTAGACTAACAAGGAGACCAAATGGTTATCAGATTTTAGAATTTTTTTATATTTATAGTATGTGAATTCTGAACTCAAATAACAATCAGGCAAAGCCAGTTGATGTAACTCTCAAAAATTCTCGATAAAATCTACTTTGAAGTTTTACAAGTACATGTAAGTTGTGTGGTCTTCAGTCCGGAGACTGGTTTGATGCAGCTCTCCAAAATACCCTACCCTGAGCAAGCCTCTTCACCTCCACATAAGAGCGACAACCTACATCTGTCTGAATCTGCTTACTGTATCCATCTCTTAGTCTTCCCCTGCGATTTTTTCCCCATACACTTCCCTCCAACACTAAATTCACAATTCCTTGATGTCTAAGAATGTGTCCTACCAATCTATCCCTTCTTTTAGTCAAGGTATGCCAGAAATTCCTTTTCTCCCCAATTCTGTTCAGTACCTCCTCATTAGTTATGCAATCCACCCACCTATTCTTCAGCATTCTTCTATAGCACCATAATTCAAAAGCCTCAATCCTCTTCCTGTCCACACTGTTTATCGTCCATGTCTCACTCCCATACAAGGCAACACTCCATACAAATGCCTTCAGAAATGACTTCCTTAGGCTTAATTCAATATTCGATGTTAACAAATTTCTCTTTTTCGAGAACGCTTTTCTACCCATTACCATTCTGCATTTTATATCCTCTGTACTGTGACCATCATTTGTTATTTTACTGCCCAAGTAACAAAACTCATCTACCTCCTTTATTGCTTCGTTTCCCAATCTAATTCCTTCAGCATCAACTGATTTTCTTACACTGCACTCCATTACCGTAATTTTGTTCTTGTTAATGTTCATCTTATATGCACCTTTCAGCACACTGTCCATTCCGTTCAATTGCTCTTCCAGGTCCTTTGCTGTATCTGACAGAATTACTATGTCGTCGGCAAAACGCAATGTTTTTAATTCTTCACCCTGAACTTTAATTCCTTCTCCAAATTTCTCCTTGCTTTCCTTTAGCGTGCTCAATGTACAAATTGAACAACAATGGAGAAAGACTACAATTCTGTCTTACTCCCTTTCCAACCACTGCATCCCTTTCATGCCCTTCAACTCCGACAACCGCTGTCTGGTTTTTGTACAAGTTGTAAATAACCTTACGCTCCCTATATTTTACTCCTGTTTGCTTCAGAACTTGAAAGAGTTTATTCCAATCAACATTGTCAAAAGCCTTCTCCAAATCTACAAAAGTTAGAAATGTAGGTTTGTCTTTTATTAATCTATCTTCTAGGATAAGCCGTAAAGTAAGTATTGCCTCCCATGTTCCTACATTTCTCCAGAACCCAAACTGATCTACCCCGAGGTCGGCTTCTACCAGCTTTTCCATCCTTCTGTAAATAATTCATGTTAATATTTTGCAAACATGACTTATTAAACTGATGGTTCTATAGTTTTCACACCTGTCTACACCTGCTTTCTTAGGGATGGGGATTATTACATTTTTCTTAAAGTCTGAGGGTACTTCGCCTGTCTCATACATCTTACACACCAGGTGAAACAGGTTTGTCATGGCTGGTTCTCCCAGAGACTTCAGTAGCTCTGAGGGAATGTCATCTACTCCAGGGGCCTTGTTTCGACTTAGGTCTTTCAGGGCTCTGTCAAATTCTTCTCTCAGTACAGTATCTCCTATTTCATCTTCATCTACATCCTCTTCCCTTCCTACAATATTGTCTCGAAGTTCATTTCCTCTATATACTCTTTCCACCTTTCAGCTTTCCCTTCTTTACCTGTCCAAAAAGCAGGATGTACAAGTCATGCTTCTATGTTTATGAAGAGTCACAAAATAAAATTTAAAGGCTTTAGGTAAGTACATATAATCTACATCTACATTACATAAATACTCTGCAAGCCACATTGACGTTCACGGCAGAGGCTTCATCAAACTGGTTTTATAATATTTTCTACAGTTCAATTCTCTAATAGCTCACCGAAAAAGAAACACCTAAATCTGTCCATTTTCAATCTGATTTCTCTTATTTTATTTTAATGATAATGTCTTCCTATGTAGGTGGGAGCTAACAAAATATTTTCACATTTGTAAGAAAAAGTTGGTGAAAGAAACTTCGCGCATAGATCTCTTCATAACAAATAACGCCTTTCTTTTAATGATTTATGCCCCAACTGCATCATTTCTGTGAGACCCCCCCCCCCCCCCCAATATCGCAATGATACAAAATGAGCTGCCCTTCTCTGAACTTTCTCTAAAAGGTCTGTCAGTCCCACTTGGTGGAGATCCCACAATGTGCAGCAATACCCCAAAATAGGATGCACAAGTGTGGTATAGGCAGTTTCTTTAGTAGAACTGTTCCATCTTCTAAATGTTCTGTCATCAAAACTTAGTTTTTGGTTCACTTTCTCTACAATATTTTCTATGTGTTCTTTCCAATTTAAGTCATTCATAATTGATACTCTTAGGTATTTAGTTGAATTTGGGGCCTGTAGTTTCGACTGATTTATCCTGTAAATGAAGTTTATTGCTCTTTCTTCTTCATCATCATATGGTTGACTTCACACTTCCCATTATTAAGGGTCAATTGTCATATTTTTCAGCATACTGATATCTCATCCAATTCATTTTGTAGTTGCTTTGGAACTTCTGGTGACTTTATTAACTGATAAATGAGAGCATCGTCTACGAACAGAGCTACTCAGATTGTCTCCTAAATCATCTATAAAAATAAGGAATAGTAGGGGCCCTGTATCACTACCCTGGGAAACACCAGATATTGCTTCTGTTCTACTCAATGATCTTCCATCAATTACAATGTACTGTGTATGATGGGAAATCACAAATCCAAATCGCACAACTGTGCAGACTTTCCATAAGCATTCAATCTGATTAGAAGACACTTGTGAGGTACAGTGCCAAAAGCCTTCTGGAACTATTTGATGTTCCTTGTCCATCATGTGAGTAAAGAGCTAGCTGTGTTTCACAAGAACAATACTTCCTGAATCCATGTTGACTATGATGCAAAATGTCATTCTCTTCGAGGTAGTTCATAATATTTGAGGAAAGTATGTTTTCTAAAATCCTGCTGCAAACAGACATCAGTGATACATGCCTGTAATTTTGCGTATCATTCCTTTTGCCTTTCTTGAATATAGAAATGACCGGTCCAACTTTCCAGTCTTTGGGTACAGAACGTTCACTAAGCTAGTGGTTGTGTATGAAAGCTAGGTATAGAGCTATAGCATCAGCATACTCTGTAAGAACCCTAATTGGTATAAAATTGGGACTGGGAGACTTTGATTGAAACACAAGGTATTACTGTTAGCAGTGACTTTGTTTATTGTAACCACAATATGTTTCAGGGGTTTAAGCCCCCATCATCAGGTGGGCTAACATATACAAGGTCTGTCAGGAAAGTAATGAGATTATGTTTGTAAACCATGTTTATTTACAATTCATTACAAACCCATGTGGTCAGTTTTGAAGTAGTTCCCTTGGGAAGCTACACAGCAACACAGAGGTTGCTCCCACTCAACAGAAGCGTTGCTGGAAGACTCAAGTCATGCCTTTCGAAGTTCCTGTGTCATGACCCTTTCAATGTATTCTACGGACTCAAAATGATGGCCACTAATAGAATTTTTGATTTTGTGGAATAGGAAGAAGTCACAGGGACAGAGATCTGTGGAATAGTGCAGTTGTGGCAAAACAGGAATGCCCTTATTTGCAAGATACTCATTAACAAAGAGAGCAGTGTGGCAGAGCGCATTGTCGTGATGGATGATTGGGACAATTCAGGACGGCCACGAATGACCCAATTCCTTAGTTTTTCAAGCACCTGAATATAAAATTGTTGATTCAACGTTTTTCTTTGAGGAACAAATTCCTTATGGATCTCACCTCGATGATCAAAGAAGCAAACAACATGACCTTGAATTTTGATTGCTTTTCCTGATCTTTTTTGTTTGCGGTGAGCTGCTATCATGCCACACAGCACTTTGTCTTTTAGTTTCAGGGTCATACACAAAAACCCATGTCTCATCACCTATCACAACATGTCTGAAAATGTCTGGTTCCGTTTCAATACAGTTAAGGAGTTTTGTACTCGCCACCTCTTCAAGGAGCAACACTAAAACACCCTCATAAAATATTTTATAAACTTATTTTTGTTCACCGGAGGTACTTCAAGTTTTCACTCCTTGTAGCCAAAGGATGGTTCTATCAGATCCACTGGTTTCATTGTGCTACTGTGTATAGTTTCTGAAATATATCTCCAGTGATGACAGGTCCCTTACATTATCATAACCTCTCTTATGTGTAATAAATCACAGCCACCATCTTCGTTCATTTCTAACAGATGCAAAGAACTTATACTAAAGACTTAATGCACCAAAGAATGGACTCTTAACATCATTTTATGCTTTAAATGGTGATAAACTGAAGACAAGTATTCAATGCACATTATAAGTTATATATATAAAATAATGATGTGTAGACAGATGAATGATCATGCTTCAAATTATAATGATCTGATGACAAATATACAATGCACATTATATATGGACTGACAAGAGTTGTGTACATTTGGATGGATATGTGTGTGTGTGTGCATGTTTCAAATTTAGGCTTCTGTCGAAGACAGAAATTATACTTTGTATATGTTGTCAATTTTGTCATTTAAGATCTATTCAGGATGTTTGCTTTGGTGTATGTAGATCTGAAGTGTCTTAAGGATGTCCAGTTTTCTGTCTTTCAATTGGATGTGTAGGATGCTAAGATTTGTAATACTGGTATGATGTTTTGTTTCATATTGATGATGGGCTACTGCTGATTTCTGGTATTTTTTGTCTTTTTAGTGCTGCCATATTCCTTGAAACTGATCTCATCTCAGTTGTTTCCATCCCATAATCTTCATGGCATCCGTATGGACCCATTCCACATTTGGAGTGACTCAACCCAGTATGCACATGGAGTGCATGTTGGCCTTCTTTCCCTGTTTGGCAGCCATATCTTTAAGGGGCTGTATTACCCGCCTAACATTAGAGCTCCCAATTATGAGCAAACCCACCCTCTGTGATAGCCCGGATTGTGCAGGATGTGTGGTGACCTCAGGATGAGCGATCCCATTCAGCTCAGAAACATTTTCTTGAATAGATAGTGCCTTGAACCGGGAGGGCCTCACAATTGGTCCTCCATAATGTATTACGTCTCCTGCCACACAATGAAGTGACCTCCCACACTACCACAGGTATTGTGTCTCCCTCATTAGGAGCAGTAACAGGGCTTGTCGCTGCCGCAGGCCAATCGATGTACAAACCAGGCATTCATTCGGTTCCTACAACCGGCCAACAACATCAGCGACCCTCAACCGCAGCCTAAAGCTGTGCAACTGAGGTTAACACAGCCCAAAGCTGGGAGCATAGTGTTACCAGCTCAGTTCACATCTGCACACAGCAGTCAAAGTCCATATTCATGATTTCAGATAGTGTGATGTAGACTCGATAGATGGTAACTATGGTAAACGAAGACGACTAGAGCTGATACTAAACCAATGAAAACAAAACAGACGACTGTCGGGGTATCACAAGGCAGAAGAATACACTAACCAGATGCTAACATGAAACTGAATCTAATATATACACAAGCACAAGATAAATTTAAGAAACTGATGCAATAACCTCACAGGACAGTCAAAATATGTTGCTTCTAGTAAGAGGCCGGTAACACAAGTATGGTGTGTGTGTGGCTCGGTACTACGATGTGCTCTGTGCAACAGCCTTTCTGATGGTAGTAAAACAAATCTAACTGTGTTCAAAAAAGAGACAGAAAATGATCTCGGTTCACACAGCAAAAGATTGCTTTAAAAACAGTGTTATCACACATCAACATAGCTTAGGTAATGCATCTGGTATCTGATAAAACTGAATGATTAGATGTGAAAAAATTGCACAGAATACACACTCGGGTGGAAAAATTCTAAATATATTTAACAATTTTTCGAACCATATTACAATAATTTACATCATGAGATTAATTTTCAATTCATATACTTACTTGCATTTGAAATGTGTACCAGAAATGAAGCAATCAAATTTTAAAACAATAACAGCAAAATAAGTCACGTTTGAGAAGCTCACATTATCACCACTTGGAACTAAAATGGTGGCAGAAGCTACTACAACAGCAGAAGTCGTTGTGCATGCCTGTCTATATCAAAGTTCCCTAGCTCTAATAATGGCATAACATCTGTAAACAAACCTTCACATGGGGTGCCGTTAATGATTTGACAGTGAACATTTTTACAAAGAACAAAAATAAGTTTTAGTTTATCTTGATGAATCTTATTGGAGCAAAACATGTACGTATTTGTTAAAAGCTACATGTTATTTGGAGATGCTGAAAATCCCTACAACTGCTATAGCTGACACACCATGTTTACAGGAAATCCTCCTCATACCTTCTGAAATTTGTGCTGGAATGCCTAATGGTATCATAAATACTCATCATTACTTCATATTATCTATTTTTATTTGTCAGCAATGTGACGATATGCAGCGACTCTTAGAAAAACAATCATTGAGCAGGCACATAGAAGACAACAGTCTTCATTAGAAAAATATACAGAAACATTTACACTATCATTCATACATAATTCATGCACACATGACCACTATTGCTGGCCACTCTTCCAAAACTAGCATCTTGACAGTGAGTGAGGAGATTGGAGGGAGAAAGATGCCAGACAAGTATGGGGATAGATCATTTTGCCCTGCATGGCGGAGTGTAAAGGCTGTGATAGGTTGGAATGTGTGACACAGCTAGGACTGCAGTAAAGGAAGCTGTCGGGGCAGAGATAGGTGTGTGTGTGTGTAAAAAACGTACATTGATAAGAATAAAGAATTATTTATGAAATAAAAACAGCTGGAAGACAGAAATTTCGTTTTTCCTCCCATTCTGTTCAGTACCTCCTCATTAGTACACACTGTAACCACCTAATCTTCACCATATGTCTGTAGCACTACATTTAAAACCCTTCTATCCTCTTCTTGTCCGAGCTATTTATCATCAATGTATCCCTTCCATTCATGGCAACATTCCACACAAATGCATTTAGAAAACACACTCTATCATTCAAATTAATATTCAATGTTAACAAATATCTCTTTCTCCCAGCATATACAGCTGATGAAGAGTTCTCGAGCTCTTGTTTCGATGAGTGACATACCCTTCTATGTGAAGATGATGAGTATGTCACTCATTTGAACATCACTGTTAGAAGACAATGCCACCTGTCTCAAAGCCCGATAACTCTTCATCAAATTTCTTTTTTTCAGAAATGCTTTTCTTCCCATTGACATTCTGCATTTTATATCATCTGTACTGAGACCATTGTAAGTTATTTTAATGCCCAAGTGAAGAAACACATCTACCATCTTATTAACTCATTTCCTAATCTAGTTCCTTCAGGATTGCCTAATTTTCATTGACTTCATTCCAAAGATATTGAATTGAAGGAGAGGCATTTAATATTTAATGCCTTTGATATATATTAAGACAGAATATTGTAGTGTAACAAGGCTCACTATATGTCTCAAGTTTGAATCAAGATAATCAAATTATTTATTTATGGGGTATTAAATTCTTTAATGCTAGAAACTGTACAGGGAACTCTGTCTTTGCATGTTCCATGCAAATGCAAAGTTTTTGAGCTGCCACATCTAAGAAGCTCTAGGATGCACAGAAGAACCTATACCTAGGAGCTCCATGGTGGAATAAAAACAAAAGAAAGGTATTGTTAAAACTTTAGGTTCTGTAAGAGTAGCCTGTCTTATTACACTTTTAGATTGGTTGTCATAAAGTAAAGACGTTCAATATTCCATACTTAGAGATGTATTAAGATGGAATGAAACTTCAAAATGAATTAAAAATATGTGTAAAGAAGTTATTTACAATATAAAGTTGAAGTATTGATATGATTTAATATATTAACTGGATCTTCGGAAGAATAAGGTCTGAAAATAAGAGTTGCAGAAACATCGTTACAGAAACAACTAGCTGTTTCCATCAAAACATTTGAGCTGTCAACTCTAAACAAGCAATCTCTTCATGATACACATTAAGTGTGGTGTCTGAGTAAATTTCACTGTTAAGACATGGAAATATGTCTCTGGACACTGATTTATTATTAGATTTCATTGCAATGCCCTTGTTTCGCTCTTGTTAATTAACGTTCACCTTATACGCTCCTTTTAAGACAATGTACAATGGGGGACAAAAAGATTACCCGGCCTGAATAATTTAAAGTCAAAGAACAGAGCACTGCACATGCCCAATCTCATAAGTGCAAGTGTTGCCAACTCCAGTGGTCTGTGCAGCATCAGCTTCTGTCAAGATTCATTGCACTTTTACTCACATATCATTTATTTTGGAAAATATCAATTGAGCACATAGAAATGGCTGAGGTATAAGAATTCCATTGGGGTATGTTAACTACAATGAACTGCTTCTCAGATGTGTTGCATTGGGTGAGTGGACAGGCTGACGGTTTATGAATACAATGGGGGCTCATTTGAATCCGACTACAGTCAATTTCTTTTTTACTTTTTGACCTCTTGAAGGTAATATTTTAAATATTAATTTGCTAAAAATTGTGCAGTTGTAGGCTTTTATAGGTGTTTAGAAGATTCTATTTTATAACAATCTAACCTTTAATCAGACAATGTTCATATTAATAACATTGAAAATGGATGTATTTTGTTTGTAATTACTCCGACTGCCATGCGGTGAGTCTTTAGTTTTCAGCTAAGTGAAATGTATTAACATAGTAGCATACATCATAGATCCACACCAAAATGGCAGATGTAAATGTTCACGAGTGCATAATTGCTCTCTTTGAAAGCAGAGTTAGTGCATTTGAGGCAGGATGATATTATAGTGTTGATGCTTCCACAGCAAGGAGATGGATCAGATGATTCAGAGATAATGATGAGGTAAGCAGACACCCATTACCTGAAAGACCACAAGTCTCTACTTAAAGAAAAGATGACAAATTGGTCAGAGCTGCCTAGATTGCCCCTTTCTGAAACATCTGGGAAATAGGGAGAGCTTCACATTTCTCAGGCTCATCGAAAACTGCTCTTGGATGATTAAAGACTATGGAATCAGATCCTGTCATGCTGTCATTAAAGAACCATTATCGGACGATCAAGCTGTGGACAGATTGGCAATTGTAAGTTCCATGGAAAATGTTGATTGGAGGAAATCTAATAATGAAAATTCCCGGTTGGAATTAACAGTATAGTAATGACAGTTTACAACTCACCCCAAAGAAGTGATGATGAGCTGCAACAGGCACATAAAAAAGACACAAACATACAACACTTCAGCTATGGACCTAGGCCTTCTTCAGAAAAAAGAACATTCATGCAATCATGCAGGCACATAACACAGTTAGACAACCGTCAGCTCTGGCTGCTGCAAAACGAATGTGGCTATGCTTGTCGCACCTCATTATCACGTCTTTGCAGCAAGTTGTAAACTGTCCTTATTACTATATTGTTGATTGGAGGAAAGTGATTTTTCACCAATGAGTGCACAATTGAGTCTTACAAGCAGAGGTCCTGCTCTTGTTTACCGCACAGACAGGCAATGATAAGATGCCCACTTTGTGGCTACAAGCAGTGAGTACTAAAACAACTTTAAGTCACTAAACAAAAACAAATCTTCTGGTCCAGATTGTATACCAACTAGATTCCTCTCACAGTATGCTGATGCAATAGCTCCACACTTAACTATCATTTACAATCGATCACTAAAGCGAAAAATCCATGACCAAAGACTGGGAAGTTGCCCAGGTCACTCCAATATTCAAGAAAGGCAATGGGAGTGATCCCCATAATTACAGGCCCATCTTATTGACGTCAATTTGCAGTAGGATTTTGGAACATTATTAACTACCTCAAACAGAACAGCCTATTAACCAATAGTCAACACAGATTCAAAAAGTATCGCTCTTGCGAAAAACAGCTTGCCCTTTATTCACATTAAGTCATAAGTGCCATTGACAAGTGATCTCAAATCAATTCCATATTTCTTGATTTCCGGAAGGCCTTTGACACTGTGCCTCACAAGCGGCTTCTAATGAAATTGTGTACTTATGGAATATCGCCGCAATTGCCCAATTGGATTCACAATTTCCTATCAGAAAGGACACAGTTCGTAGCAATTGACAGTAAGTCATCGAATAAAACAGAAGTTATATCTGGTGTTCCCCAGGACTGCGTTATAGGTCCCCTACTCTTCCTTGTGTTTATGAATGATTTAGGAGACAATCTGAATAGCTCTCTTAGACTGTTCGCGGTTTATCGGTTATCGGTTAGTGAAGTCAACAGAGAATCAAAAGCAACTGCAAAGCGATTATGACAAAATTTCTACATGGTACAAAAATTGGCAATTAACACTAAACAATGAAAAGTGTGAAGTAATACACATGACCACTAAAAGAAATCCGCTTAAATTCAATTACACGATAAATCAGTCAAACCTTAAGGTCGTAAATTCTATCAAATACATAGGATTAACACTTACGAACAACTTAGACTGAAGAGAACACATAGAAAATATTGTGGGGAAGGTGAATCAAATGGTGGGACCCTCACCAGGTGGGACTGATGGAAGACATTGAGAAGGTTCAGAGAAGGGCAGCTCATTTTATCACGTTACGCGAGGGGGGGCGGGATCATCATGGAAATAATGCACAACTTGAGATGGAAATCATTATAAGAATAATGTTATTTGTTGTGGCAACTTTTACTTCTGAATGTGAAAATATTTTCCTAGCACTCACCTACATAGGGACACATGATCATCCCAAAAAAAAAAAAGAGAAAGCAGATCATAAATGGAACAATTTAGGTGGTCTTTCTTCCTGCACACTATTAGAGAATGGAACAGTAGAGAGAGGTTATGAAAGTGGATAATGAACCCTCTGCCGGGCACTTAAATGTGATATCCAGAGTATCTATGTAGATGTAGATATAGATACACTAGAAGTGAGTGCATTAAGTGTGATATGTTGGGGCTGGATGTCATGTGGGTGCAGGAACCTTAGAACAAGTCCAATACAATTTCAATTTAGCAATCTATGAATATTTCTTTGACAATGTAATCATTCCTGGAGCTCGCCTTTGGTACCCCGAAGGATGTCTCATTTACCAACATAATAATCATCCATCAGTCACCAGCATTAGGATTCAGAGCTGATTCCAAAGGAGAGAGAATATTATTCAATGCGCCATGACTTCAAAAATCACCTGATCTCAATCCCACAGAGAATGTATGGGCTAAACTCAAGAAGACTGTGCAGAGAAAGGTTATGAAAGTGGATAATGAACCCTCTGCCAGGCACTTAAATGTGATATCCAGAGTATCTATGTAGATGTAAATACAGATACACTAGAAATGAGTGCATTAAGTGTGATATGTTGGGGCTGCTCCAAGAACTGCAGATGCCTTGTGGGATTTGGTATTTCTTCTGGGACAGAATTGCCAAGGATGAAGCCTTTTTCTGCAGACTAGTAGATTCTATGCTTCGAAGGATCTGGGCTGTTCTTGATGACAAGGCATGTGGAAAAAATACTGAAGATATATGTCACCTACATTATATTATTTTTATTTTAATGGGAGGTCATACCAACATCAACCTCCAAGGAAGATTATTTTTATTTTTATAAGGTGTCATATGAAAAATACCCTACAAGGATGTTTATTTTTTGTTATGGGTTCTCAAATAAATATTAACTTCCAAGGAAGATTATTTTTAGATATCAAATTGAAAGACTGTAATTAGTTATTTACTAAGAAGAATACTGAAAAAAGTAAAACCAATATATTTTAATAACAAGAAATAACTAAAGCAAAAAATCATTTGTACCATGGTAAACAAAGAAATAAAATAAAAAAGTACAAGCTTTTGTGGCATCCAATCCAGTGCACACCACTTAACCAGGAATGTCGATACTCTATCAATGGTCTACCTGTCCTTTCTAGTTAGTGTAAAGGTCGAATAGTCAAACAGAGTTGAAGAACAAATATCAAACTGGAAATAACACATAATGGAAGGCACAGCTACTCACTCGTGTAAACCGAGCATAAGGACTTAACACTATAGATTCACCATTTGGCAGTCAAAGTGATGACAAATACATGCGTCCATTCTCAACATTTTTACTGGCTATCATTTGTCTCGTCGTTTAACTCTATAAGTACCAAGCATGAGAAAATGGCTGTATATTTTTCTTTTATTAAAAAATCATATTAAATTCCTTCTTTGTTCATGGGCCTTTTACCATCTGTCTTTCACCTTATAAAGTACTACACCATACATTTCTATCATTAAAATTTTAAAAACGGCAAATGAAATATAAAAATCTTATGCCCAAGGGCACATTTTGCCCTGAGTTGGTACTGGTTGTGTCTTCCCTACAACCATCAAGCATGGAGAAAAAATGCTATTGTCAAATCAGAGTCCATCACCTCTAACTTCAGTATATCCTAACTATTTACAAGCCTAACAGGCCTGATAACTGCTGAAATTATTGTAAATAATAGTATATAAACAAAGAGGCTCACTGAGCTGCAGAAGGCCATGGCCGAAAATTTAAGTTGTGTGAATGTGATTATCTATTTTAGTGTCAGCAGCTCAGTGAGCCTCTTTATGGTGAGTTGTTATCCATCCTCCTTTTACGATATCACTATCACATTTTCCATTGTTAAAAGTATATAAACAAAATTTCACACGACTGCGAAAGTAACTCTTTCAGCCCTATATCTGCAGGTAATCTAAGATGGCAATATTGCAATAAGAATAACGCAATGTACATATGTTTGACAGACAACAGCTGATGGCAGGGACAGAAAATAAATGCATTTTACAAGATTCAGAGCTTATTGTAATATGGGAAAAATTTGCCCTTGCTTGGTGCTCCATGTAACCTAAAATACCTTGATGCTGCTAGTGTTAAACATTAGTCTATTACAAAATGGAATATGTTTTAGAATGTGGAATGTAGAAAAGCCTATAAATGCACAATTTGTAGGGAATAATGTTAAAAAAAAATATTACCTACAAGGGTCTAAAAAAGTTTATTCCAGTGGTACTCGAACTCACGCCCTATGTGTTCGTAATCCAGCAGGCAATCCACTTAGCCAGCAAAACATATGTAAGAAGTGGTACGTAGTAGTTGTGACGGGGCGGAACATGCTTTTCCCTCTTTCTGATGGAAAAATGTTTTGTGGTCATTTAGGGGATGACACTATATGATTCCCACTTTGGTGCTGTTCCATCCACGTGTGCCTTAATACAGTTTCCAATTAATAAACAAAAGTACATACCAATTATACACACATTTATGGGCATACAGGGCGAGTAGAGAAAGAATAATGTTCACCACACTGTTGTTTTAAATAAGTTTAATTTGTCTTCATCACACTGCACGTATTTAATATTATAAAAATGTTTTTTGTACAACTCGAGCACCCACGCAACTACGCACTTTAGCCCACACACTGAAATCCTTCAACTGCAAAGGCAAAAAAAAAAGCATCACACGTTTTCCCAAAATCGCCGCGCCGAGCAACCGTACTCCGCCGTCGTCGGCAGTCCCCACGACTCTTCACTTACCTCGAGCGGGCGGGCTTCTGTTTTTCCAGTCCCCTACATCACAAAGTTCCCCAAGCTTATATATCCTGCGCGCGTTCACACGCACACGATTTAAATGTGCCAATGTGTGGCTCTGTAGAATACAAGTGTGTGGCATAAGCCTGGGGGCACTGTCTTGTCATAATACCCCCACTTGCGACTTTCAAACATAGTGTAGGATGTCGCAAGTAGCACCAAAACATAACACAAATATACCCCTCAAATAAGAAAATACAACACAAAAAAAAAATCTTACAACTAGTGACAAAAATTAAATTTGGTTAAATTGTACATATTTAAAAGTCTGTATATGTGACACACATCAACAAGAACATACAAAAAAATCACTAATATTGATGGGTATGGCCCATGTCATTGTCTCATTACGGAATGAATATCCATCATTTTTAACATACACTTCACGTTGCACTGAAAAAATTACTTCCAACATCCCTTGTGTTGCACTTCAGTATATGGGCACTGGTCCTTAGACTTCTGTCTTTCAGTTTGTAAGTCGATGCTGCTCAGGCTACTGACAATGATTTTAGCTCTCTTGTCCTCTCAGCTGGCATGAAAACAATGAAAGGGAGAAAAAAAAGGAATACCAATGATTTTTCTTTTGACATACGAATATTATAGACGAAAAATTCCTAGCAGGAAAAATTATATATAAAAAATTGACGAAAATTACTCACCAGTCGAAGGAGCACAGGTGTGACAGCAGCACAAATAAATAGAACACATACACACACAAACGCAAGTTTTCACAACCCAGTTGCTTCATCAGGCAGAAGGGAAGGAGAGGGAAAAGGAAATGATGAGGGTTTTAAAGAAGGGCGTAAGGAGCCATTCCAATCCCGGGAGAGGAAAGACTTACCTTGGGGGACAAAAAGGAAGGTAAACAAATACACACACACCCATACATTTACACAGACGCAAACACACCTAGGCAGCCATACTATAGAAACCAAAGAAGTTAAGAAGTTAGACAGAGATGCCACTAGAGGCAGATGCTCTGTCATCTTTGCTTCGGTTCTCAGGACAGAGCCTCTGCCTCTAGTGGCATCTCTGTCTAACTTCTTAACTTCTTTGGTTTCTATAGTATGTCTGCCTAGGTGTGTTTGTGTCTGTGTAAATGCATGTGTGTATGTGTATTTGTTTACCTTCCTGTGTTTGTGTGTGTGTGTGTGTGTGTGTTCTATTTATTTGTGCTGCTGTCACACCTGTGCTCCTTCGCCTGGTGAGTAATCTTCGTATTACAGGAGAAATTCCTAGCAGGAAAAATATAAATAAAAAAAAATAGATGAAGATGACTTACCAGGCGAAGGAGCACAGGAAGTGATAGTAGCACAAATAAATTAATAAATTCACACACACACACACAAATGCTAGCTTTCGCAGCCTAGCTGCTTCTTCAGGCAGAAGGGAGGAGAGGGAAAAGGAAATGACGAGGGTTTTAAGGGAGTGGGTAAGAAGTCATTCCAATCCCGGGACAGGAAAGACTTACCTTGGGGGGGGGGGGGGGGGGGGGGGGGAAGGAGGGTAAACAAATACAGACACACCCACACATATACACAAACGCAAGCACACCTAGGCAGACATACTGTAGAAAGCCTTTACCATAATACATATTGTAAAGCGTTAAAACCCAATATTTATTTATAAACATCCAGTGATATAAAATAAATATATAAAATAGAAAACAGATGACTTGCCCAAAGGACAGGCTCGTCGACAGACACAAATAAAAACACACACATACAAGCTTTTGCAACCGTTGGTCGCTTCTTCAGGAAAAGAGGAAGAAAGGAGAGGAGAAAGGGATGGATATGGGTTTTAAGGAAGTGGAAAAGGAGTCATTCCAATCCCAGGAGTGGAAGGACTTACCTTAGGGGAAAAAAAGATTCACACCCCACCCCTCTGCTATCCAGATTTAGCACAATCAAAACAGAACTTCATACAGTTACACAGACATGAAAATACTCAGATCATAAAATAACTTGTTCTATTCAAAAGCAGAAAAGTCATTCTTCTTTTATTATATATCCCTCAGGCCGCTCCAATGAAAAAACAACTCAAGATGTGGCATGATTATTGTCATTTGTATGTGGATTTTATTATCGACAATTAATAACAGTTGTAAGGATTTCACATACAATAGTGCACCCTAGTGGCATGTTAAGGTAACTTTACAGTGATCACAATACCGCCTGTTAGTAGCTTGTTGTCACTCACAACTGTACAATATGGTGGTTATTTATGTATATATAACAACATGAGTTTTATATCTGACAACCAAATGGCATATTTTAATGTGTGACAACCCACCATTAACATCCAACTGGCTACATTTGCATTTATGTAATAATGTTATAACTGAGTGCAGGTATGTGAGAAAAAACTGTTGACATATGATTACCTATGCATACTGTTATGTGGCATGTCCGTTTGTTGATGTTTTTGTAACCATACATTTTATGTTCCCCCTTAGAGATCAGAAGATGATGTCTATGTACATTTTAACCAGTCGTCTGTTATAATAAAAGACAAAATATCGCGATCTTGGCATTTAATTATTCACAAAATACATTTATAAGATTGCTCCCTGCCATGAGCAAATTATAAGATGACATCTGTTACTGTCATTACTACACTCTAGCATCAGGACTGTAAACTGTAATCACGAACTTTGTGCCCTCATTAGTCACACTATTCTGTGCAAACAACAAATCTAGCATGCCAAATTACAATTCTGATTTCTCTGTTGATAACTGTGGAACCTGTACTTTTATCTTTGGTTTGACTGTTAAAGCATAGATATCATTAGTTGAGTTTTTATCAGTTCTAATAAGTTGCAGAACTGACTTCCTATTATTCAGTGAATTTTGAATTTTTGTATTTTCTTCTGTTGTTCTCTTCACACCTCCAGCAGTCGCGTTTCCAATTGCTTTTGCTTCATGTCTTGATTATTTCTTACAGTTTTTTCACTCATTTGTTCTTAATTTGCAGTGTCACAAATTAGTAGCTATTTTGCATGACTTACATGTATCAAATTAATTGATCAACTCTCTGGAGCAGCAATAATAAATCAGTCAAGCTTGAAAAATTAACAACTCTCAAAACTCAACAAACAAGGACTAATTTGAGCTCCATAGAGCAAAAATATAATAAATACAATTGCTGTTTCAAAAGTACACAGAAATTCACTTTGTAGTTTGTTTCTCTGGTACCAAATCCCACAAACTTATTTTAAAACCAGCTGTTCATATGCTTGGAATATTTACAATTGAAAAAAAAAAAAAAAAAAAAAAAAAAAAAAAAAAAACACATTTTTCATGAAACATCCAACAGTCATTCAGTAATACACTCCAGGTTAAATAAATTTTAATAAAATTAGACAATCACAAAGATAACTGATGTGATAATAAGTGAACAAGAAAAGTAGACTTCCAATATTATGTGAATTATTACTATAATTTCGTACTTGCAGCACTTACTTCTTCACTGAAGTTCAAGTTCAGAGTAAAACCTTTTCTTCTTGTTAATATGGTTTTTCTTAGATTTTCTGCACATATGTTAGGAACTGTGGACATCCAATTAGAGAAAATATAATCTTCAAATGAACTGAGAGACTCAAATAACTTATCATATCTTCTTATAAGGTTTATTGCTTCTTCGGACTTTCTCAATCTGCAACAAGACAAGAAATCAAGGACACCATGACAAATTACTAGTGAAATTATGTTGAGCCCTTTTTGCATACTCGTGAAGAACTTGAATATGTAGAACAAAGAATATTGTTTGCTCTAAATTGAAGAAGGGGACTGTGCTTGCAACCTCAGAATCAGCCCTCAGTAGCTGCTGATACCTTCCTCAGCTTCCATCCCTACCCCTAATCCACCCAACAACAATGCCATCACTGCTTATTAGTTTTTAATACTTCTCTCTCATACTTAAGCTTATTAACCAAAATAATCACTTTTTAAAATTCAATTTAATTTGACAGATAAAAAATTTACTCACCTAACGGCAACAGGAAGAAACACCCAAATTGTAGGAAAATGAACTTTTTTTTTTCCTTTTACTGTTTGGTGAGTAAATTTCAAATTATCATAAACTTGTCAATGGGTTATCATTCATACTGTTCTTTCAGCATTCTCTTGCTCTCTATGACTATGATCTATTCTATCTGACTCCATCTGCCAAGGATTACTGCTTTGTGTGTGTGTGTGTGTGTGTGTGTGTGTGTGTGTGTGTGTGTGATGAGTAGGGCCATATTAAGGCAAGTGCACATGTGCAGCTGCACAAAGTGACAAAATTCTGGAGGGGGGGGGGGGGGGAGGCGGGGAGCAGAAAAATTTTGCCATCGGAAAGAAAATTATAAATACAGTGTGATCAAACCTCAATGCAACCGCCTTTGCAGCATGTGACTTGCCAGCAATGGCAGCTATGGTGCCCGCTTAGTGGGCCATCTGACGTCCGCACTAAATTTAATACGGATTGGGGTGTGAGTTATTTCTGACATACATAACACAAACACTTAGAAAGAAAAGTTTATTACTCACCTGTATTATGCAAGGAGGTGCAGAAACTGCCACCCTTCATTGTACAAGCATTACTGACACCTGCTGAGGAAGTTGCTCATTACACTCTGAATTTCCCTCTCAGAAATTGCAGTGATTTCCTGATGAATGTTTGTTTTTAGTTCATCTAAAGTGGGGGGATTTGATATGTACACTTTCTCTTTTAATGCTACCCACAGATAAAAATCGCACGGTTTTAAATAGGGAGAATGAGGGGGCCAAATGGTCATAGTGATAAGTCTTCCACCGTACACATTCCCAATTTCCCGTAGTAATAAGTTGGCTGTATGTGCCGTTGCAGAGTCTTGGTGAAATGTTGTGAAAGCACATTCTCTCTCAGTTAATTGGGCATAAATAAAAAAAAAATAAATAAATAAGGCCGCAATAGGTTTTCAACATACCTGTCACTATTAACAGTTTCCTGGAAAAAAAATTTGGGCCTATTATTCTCTCGCCACTAACAGCGCACCACACTCCAACTTTATGACTGTGCAGGGGCAGCTTGTGAATTAAGTTAGGCTTTTCCGAACTCCAGTAACGATTATTTTGCGAATTAACATACCCACTTAGGTGGAACCATGATTCGCCTGAAAAGAGAGTTATTTGGGCCAATTTTCCCGTCAAATGCACCTTTTTCAGAATCAATTCACAAAATCACAACCTTTTTGCAGGGACACCCTGTTTAAGTTCTTGTACTGTGGTTATTTTGTATGGTTCTAACTTCAGTGGCTTCATAGCCGTCTGAGCAGAGCCGTAGAAAATCTGCTGAGAAAGGCGTCGAACTGATTTTCTAGGAGGCCTTTCCAGGGCTTGTGCAAAGTTATCCAACATTTCTACTGTGAGGACTGGACGTGGCTGTTTGTTGCATGTCTAGAACAGAACAAATAGATGAAACGTACTCCAATTAGGAACATGAACAATAGGATATTCGTCACAAAATAATCTCTGTACCACATGTGCTGAGTCTGTGTGCACATATGAATCATAGATGAATATTCTTTGGTGAACAGAATAATTGATTTTCACCATCTCCCTATAAACACTGTCACACAATACACAGAACTGCATCGCCTGAGAAACACATTCTACTTTCACAATAATGAGACACAAACACAGGCCTCGCAGTGCAGCAGCCATCGGCAAGCTGAAATGCCGGACAATGGCTGGCCGCCAGCCATCACAAAAAATCTGCATCAAGTGATTGTCTGAGGATTGATCACCCTGTATTATTTTTAATGTTAACTGAATTGTCATTCTGGCATTTCATAATTTATTGGCAAAGTGTTCAGATATTTCTACTTGTCATTAGACTCCTTCTTTATTACTCATAAACATTTATAAAGTCTTCCATGTGCAAACATTTTAAGTCTCAGTCAGAAGAAGGGTAAGCAGCCTGAAGCTTCCAGCCATGCTACACTGCCCTTACCTGCTGTGTTCAGTTGTCTGCTTGTGATTTTCTACAGAGACTGCAGCAGGAAAGTGCATGCAAAAAGGAGGAAAAACAGATAAACAAGACTCTCTTGCTGAGTGCAACTGCATTTTGGTAAGATATAGAACACTGTTATTACAAACATATTATTAAAATGTGAAAATAAGAAAGAAAATTGACGTAGGTTTAAATCAAACAAGCTGCTCTGACATCTTCTGCAGTATCATGTTTTACCTACATCTATTAACCTTGAAAATATTTATGGTTTTAAGTGAATATACCGAGTGATAAAAACTGATTGAGGTATTAAATGATAAAATCTTGTTGACTGGTGTTACATATACATTTTCTTTGCTTCATAGAAGTGGGTACTGTGGTGTCGCACAAGTCTAAAGTGCGCGCCACCTACTTTCGCCGCGAGCCGCCATGCACGCACGGCGCGGCGTTCTTACGACGTCAGCCACGAGCGCCCTCTGTTACAACTCCGCTCATGGCCACCACTGAACAACATCATTCACTTGGGACTGATAGGAACCAGTTAACACTTCGGAATCAGATAGGCACCAGTGAAGACTTGGCTATCGGATAGGCACTAGGCAGGCCTCTAGCTCAACTATGTTTCAGCATTCTGCAGTACTGAGCTATGTAAAAGTTAACTATTGTATAAATTCTGTGCAACATATATCTTGTTCTAATTTACTCTAGTGTTTCTAGTTTCTGCTGTCCCACTGACTGCTCACCTACGTACCTGCACAAGCGTGCTTCCTTTATTCCTGTGTCGGTACTTTCCTACTCGGCCACCGACACCTACGACGGAAATGAGACACAAAATCGGCGACGAAGCTGGAACACAAAAGTGGCGATGAGGAGTGTTAGACGAACCTTGGACCAGCCTGCTTGCAGCAGCCAGACAGCAGCAGTCAGAGCACGCAGAAATTGCTCCCGCCCACCCACTCTTATTATAAGAATTTTGGGGGAAGATATTTTGTTACGTGTTTTGTGGACTTTTTTGCTGCAGTGCGTCTTTATTTACCTTGCATTTGTGTTTTGTTCTAATTTTCCTCTATGCTCGGCGCCTAGTCAGTCAGCATGGCAACTACCCCGAACATTCGCACACCTGTCGACCGCCACAAGCAAAAACTTTTTGTGACTCTTTCAATTGAAAGTAAGTCTGTGCAATTTCAGCTCGTCACTGGTTCCGCTGTCACATTAATGAATAAAGAAACTTATGAATTCCTGGGTTCGCCAAAATTGTCGCCGTGTCAACAAGTGTTAACAGCATATACAGGTCAAAATATTCCCGTGTTAGGAACGTGTAGCCTGCCCGCCTGTTTTCAAGGTGTAACAAAAACAGTTTCTTTTGTAGTTCTTCAGGTCAAATCTACACAGAACATTTTTGGACTAGATGCATTTGACTTGTTTGGTTTATCAATTCAAAGAGATGTGCTACAAATTTCGTCAGTAGTGCCTCATGACAAAATCAATGCATTGTGTGAAAAATATAGTGACTTGTTTTCGCCGGAACTAGGTTGTGCACAAGACTTCGTGGCACATGTAACTTTAAAAGGATTTGCAGTACCAAAATTTCATAAAGCTAGACCAGTGCCTATTGCAATGTGTGATACAGTTGCCGAAGAACTTAAACGTTGGCAAGATAGTGGGATGATTTCTCCTGTTTCTGCAAGTCAGTGGGCCTCGCCTATAGTAATTATACCCAAGCCGTCAGGAAAACTTCATCTCTGTGCAGACTTCAAATCAACAGTGAACAGTCAAACAATTGTAGACACTTATCCCCTGCCCAGACCTGACGAACTAATGGACAAATTAGGACAGTCTCGCTTCTTTTCTAAGATTGATTTAGCAGAAGCATACTTACAGATTCCACTTGATGACGAGTCAACAAAGTTTTTCGTCATTAACACTCACATGGGCCTTTTTCAATTTCAACACCTATCATTTGGCAGTTCTTCCGCCCCCACTATTTTTCAGCATTTTTTGGAACAGCTGACAGTTTCTGTAACATGCTGCTTGAACTATTTAGACGATATTGTGGTATCCGGACATACAGTTGAAGAACATTTAGCAAACCTGGAGTGCCTTTTCAAAGTGTTGACTGCAGCAGGTCTACGTTGTAATAAAGCAAAGTGTTCGTTTTCCCAGACTGAAATAGAGTACCTTGGCCATGTGATTAATGCCCAAGGAATCCATCCCTTACAGTCACATCTTCGAGCAATCAAAGACTTGCCTACTCCTAATAATGTGCATGAATTGCAAGCAGTAATGGGAAAGCTTAACTATTATTTCAGATTTATTCCCAATGCCTCTCAGATTGCAGCTCCACTACATCGCTTACGTACGAAGAATGTTCCTTTTGTATGGTCTAAAGATTGCCAAATTGCCTTTGACAACTTAAAGTCTGCACTACTCAGTGATGCATGTTTGATTCCCTTTGACCCAAAGAAGCCTGTAGTGCTAGCAGTCGATGCCTCGTCGTACGGTCTGGGCAATATTGCCACGATCGACCTATTGCCTTTGCATCCAAGCTACTGACGCCAATGCAACAGAATTACAGTCAGATAGAAAAGGAGGCCTTAGCAATCATTTACGGCGTCACAAAGTTTCATCATTATCTCTATGGCAGAAAATTCTCTTTGTTGGCAGACCACAAGCCTCTCACGTCGTTGTTCTCACCCACAAAGCCAATTCCGACACAAACGGCACAAAAGCTTCAGAGATGGTCCTTGATATTGTCTAATTATCAGTATGAGATTTTGTATCGACCTATCTCTAAACATGCCAACGCGGACACACTTTTCAGACTTCCGATCGGCCAGGATGTGTCGTTTGATTCTTCCGAAATGGCATGTTGTCAGATAGACTCCAAAGATGCTTCCGCTGTCGCATATTTCCCTTTGAACTCTCGTCGGGTTGCACAGGAAACAGCTGCGGATGCAGACCTGAGTGTGGTAGCATGTTTTGTTCGCTCAGGGTGGCCTGCCAGAGCCAAAGACATTGATCGGCCTCTGGTTTGACGTTATTTTGCACAACGTCATGCATTATCTTTAAGTCAGGGTGTTCTGTTGTTACATACCGACAACGACCAAACAAGAGTGATTGTTCCTCATTCCCTGCAACGTGAAGTGTTATGCCCCCTGCATCAAGGACATTGGGGTATTGTTAGGACAAAGCAATTAGCCAGACGTCATTGTACTTGGGTTGGTATGGACGCTCAGATAGAGGGCATGACGTCACAGTGTACAGTTTGTGCGGAGCATCAGGCGGCTCCTCCACAACGTTTCTCAGACTGGCCACGTCCCAAAGGACCATGGCAACATTTACACATTGACTTTGCCTGACCTTTTTGGAATACGCGCTGGTTAATTGTTGTAGACGCTTTCAGCAAGTTTCCTTTCATGATTGCCATGACCTCAACAACGGCGTCTAGTACAATCAGTGCCTTAACATCAGTGTTTTGCATCGAAGGTTTGCCTGAAACTATCGTCAGTGACAATGGACCTCAGTTTGTTAGTGCGGAATTTCAACAGTTTTGTCGTGTGAATGGCATTCAGCATATCACCACCGCACCTTTTCACCCTCAGTCCAATGGTGAAGCAGAACGTTTCGTTCGAACATTCAAGTCACACATGGAAAAGATGAAAAGTCAGCACTCCACGCAGCAAGCTCTTCAAATTTTCCTGTCTACGTATCGGTGCATGCCACGCTCCTGCCGAGCTGCTACACGGCCGCCGTCACCGCACTCTCCTTCACCTGCTGCAGCCTCCCACGCACCGAGTCGGTTCGTATGGCGCTACGCATTTTCAGGTTTCTACGCCGGTGCTGTACAAGGTGTTTGCTGGGAAGAAGACGTAGTTGCCAGGCACCATTTAGCGCATGCTCGGTCGCAATATGTATGTTGTGCGTTCTTCCACAGGGTGGGAGCTGCGGCGCCACGCAAACCAATTGCACTTGCACAGGCCGCGCGATCGTGTCTCCAGTTTCTTGATTCCAGACCCAGTTCACCGCCAGGGAGCACAGCCACATCGCTCGCTGCCGGGTCCAGCTTCCCCGGACTACGAGATCATCCCGATAGATGTCGACGCGCCTCCTACGCCTCCGTCACTGCCTCGGCTGCCAGCCTCAATGAGAAGGACTCCGGGACCGTGCGTGCCCTTGCCATCTGGGCCACGCACCTCAGAAGATGATGACCTCCTCCCTCTGGGCAGAGGCGTGTGCCCTTCCTCTGGTTTTGGTGGGTTTCCCGGAGCAACGCAAGGTGTATACCGGGGCGCGGACAGCGTCTCGATCCCAGCCTCAGCTACGACGCCCGTCCCACCAGTAACGCCCCCAACCAGGCCCTCCTCCCAGTGCCGTCGCTGTGGCCCTCAGCCCTATGCCAGCCCTACGACGACGCGGCGGTTTGGGAGGGAGGGGTGTGGTGTCGCACAAGTCTAAAGTGCGCGCCACCTACTTTCGCCGCGCGCCGCCATGCTCACACGGCGCGGCGTTCTTACGACGTCAGCCACAAGCGCCCTCTGTTACAACTCCGCTCGTGGCCACCACTGAACGACATCGTTCACTTGGGACTGAGATAGGAACCAGTTAACACTTCGGAATCAGATAGGCACCAGTGAAGACTTGGCTATCGGATAGGCACTAGGCAGGCCTCTAGCTCAACTATGTATCAGCATTCTGCAGTACAGCAGTACTGAGCTATGAGTTAACTATTGTATAAATTCTGTGCAATATATATCTCGTTCTAATTTACTCTAGTGTTTCTAGTTTCTGCTGTCCCACTGGCTGCTCACCTTCATACCTGCACAAGCGTGCTTCCTTTATTCCTGTGTCGGTACTTTTCTACTCGGCCACTGACACCTACGACGGAAACGAGACACAAAAGCGGGGACGAGGCTGGGACACAAAAGGCACAAATAAAGATGTCAGACGGCTGAGCTCGGAACTGTCGGGTGGGCAACAGCTGACTCGTTCACAATGAGCACTATTCAACCGGATGGATTGCATCTTGCCTACACTGTGTGGGAACACATACACAGCTGAGAGAGGCTGGCAACACTGCATTCTCACCACAAGGGCAGTCCGCTCTAACTCAGCCTTTAAAATCTACTCGTGATTGCATTGCTGTTATAGACAACACAACATTGTTCCAAGTGTTTCTCAATTTAAAATCAAGGTATGTGCTTTTAAATACAGTACTTCATGGTAGGGGTATGGATGGATGATCTCGATGCTGGATATAGAAAGAAAGCTGAAGAGAAAAGACAGAGGGACAGTAAGCTTTTATAGAAGATACCACAACTGGGCTCTTATTTTAGTGGTAAAAGTGACAGTGAGCTGTGTGTCTCTTAAACATTCAGGTGAAGCTGCGGTTGAAAACTGTAACAATGAACAGTGTATTTCTGGAAATGCAGGTCTGAGTAGAGTTATAAACAGCACACAGAATCCAGTTCTGAATTTTGGAGTTCTGGAAGCATGTCAGAAGTCTACATGTTCTAAAGCAGAAATTTTTTCTATTCACAGTAATGACCCATTTTATTGGGAACACACTGACCAGACAGTAGATTATTTGATTCAAAATGGTATTAATCAAAGCAAATATGTTAATTTTTCCATATCCTCATGGCAATACGGGGATGGATCACAGCAATTTTGCAGCAGGAAACTGTTTCAGATAATTCTGGTTAATGGGAAAGTGACTAACTTGTGTCTTCTCCTAGCCAAGGATCATCGTTCTACACATACTGTAAATTATTCGGTGGTGCATCTCTGGAGTCATGCTGGAATACAAATAGTGGAACATGAAAACTCTGCCTCTCACAGAGACTGCTTGTTAAAATTGAGAAAACAGAGCAAATGAGATGAACAGAACTGACAAACAATTACTAACCCAAAATAATTAAAATTGAGAAAACAGAGCAAATGAGATGAACAGAATTGACAAACAGTTACTAACCCAAAATGAGTATGAATTTACATATTGGAGAAATTTGCTGAAAAGAGTTGTTCCTGTAGTTAAGAAGCTTCCGGAGATGATAGTTGTGTGACTGTGAAGTGTGCCTGTGTGATTGTGTGAATGTTCTTTATTCTGAAGAAGGCCGTGGCTGATAGCTTAAGTGTTGTATGTGTGTGTCTTTTTTATGTGCCCGTCGCAGCTCATCATTAAGTCTTTGGGGTGAACAGGAAAATCATTAAAATTACAGCATCATATCTTTGTATGTTCATTCTGATCAAAGATGATGTGGGACTATGACTGTACTATCAGCTGTTAATATTATGTTAATTTTGTTAATACAGTACTACCATCTTCAGACCCCTGCTTAGCACATAAATTTTCATATGTTGGATTGTGTCGTGTAACACATGGTCCATAATTATTAATATTATGTAGATCTATCATTTGTGCGACCTGCCTAACAACATTAACCTTCCAGGAATCAGCAAATGGCAGTCATCTGCTATGTTGTCATTTGAGAATGCCGGAATAATTTCTGAAACATTCACATGATGCGGAGAGCAATTCAAAACCTGTCAAGCCCAAATAGAAACTGACTATGATGAAATTAGTGTGAATGGTTACAAGGGAATTGTGCTGAGGTGTGAGGATCTGACTGAATTAGTGACACATTTACTATTTCCGCACATGTGTCTCAAAGCATAAATTTATATATAAGAGAGATTCATATGATTACACATACCTACATTTCAAGCACTGCGATTTAACAGTCACAAATACGGAATGAAACAACTATTCAATGAGATGGAAAGAATGACATGCATAAAGTATGACATGTGGTAAAAAATGAGTGACTCAGATACATCTGAAGGAGATTAGTCAATGATTGGAGAAAGTGAAACACAAAGAAAATTTTCTATTGTGACTCATACTATGTATCTTCAAACTGAAGGTATGCTACTTAGTTTAAAGAAATAGATTGTCTAAATTAAAATAAATACATACGGATTATCAAATGATTTCAAATTCTCAATTTGTGGCTGAACTCTCTCTCGTAACTTGTGTATTGTCATAATTGCTCCAGCTACTGGTGGGAAATTCAAATCGGCAGGTACATATTTCCTCTGGGAATACAGCATCTGATGTTCTTCAAAAAGTTCCTACAAACAATATTATTTATCTACATGAAAACTTTAAAAAATATATATTTGTGTTTTGCAGACACACATAGGCACTTACCTGAACAGTGGCCATCTCTTCTTCCAACATTGTAAGAATGACAGAATACTTTGGCTCAATTGCTCTCTTAACAATATCACGTTCAAGAAGGGTCCCAGCTATGTTGATGAACTGTAACATACCAAGTGAATAGCACTAGATCATCCAAAAATTCTTGAAAATATTAAAAGACCATAAGTTCATTTGCTGAAAACAACTTTAAAATCATATTGCTACCCAACTAACAAAGACAAGAACAACAAACATAGTACATGAATATTCAAATATGAGGGTTGGAACTTAAAATAGTGACAACTATTTAATCAATACTGATCACCTGTCACCAGCATTGTGTAGAACCCGTTTCTGCAATGTGGAAGGCATAGTATACCATTAACAGAGCCTGTTCTACTACCTGTAGAATCTCTGGAATAGTTCCACAGGAAGAGACCTGAATTGTGGGAAAACCAGAGTTAGATATTGCATCATGACAATGTGCCAGTTCATGCATCACCACTCTATGTCTGCAGCCACAAAGTGTTTTCTTCATCTTTGGAATCAAATAAAGACACAAGGACTTGAGCTTTGTGAAAGAAGCGGCAACACTTTTTGCGCAACCCACCCATTATTTTGCATGACAATGCTTGGGCGCATACAGCACAAGCTGTGTCTGCACTTAATCCTTGTGACATTGATTTCATTCTGAAGATGAAGGAACCACTTCGTTGTACTCGCTTCAGAACTGTTCAAGAGATTCAACAGGTAGTAGTCCACTCCATTCGTACCATCAACAGAACAGACTCTGCTAATAGTATACTACACCTTCCACTTTGCTGGCAACGGGTTCCGCACAATGCCGGTAACTACTTTGAAGGACAGTAACAGGTGCAATCACATAATGCTTTTGTATCGGTTGTGAATAAATAGTTGCAACTATTTAAGTTTCAACCCTCGTATTAGTTAACTGAGCTCAGAAAATAAACTGCCTTCATACTTTGGTGCGGATTAGAATTCATGTACAAATGGCTGCAAATAGCCTGCCCTGACGTTCACCATCTGAAATTTTACAGGTGCCATTTCTCAATCCTGCACATGTTCTTACAGTTCTGGCTTGTCTGTGCTACTCACTGGAACTGTAGTCCCAGTATTATGAGAAAAAAATCTAACTTTTGAAAGAGTGCACCAACCAGCAAAGAGAGTATACTGCAGCTATTGAGTGCACCTAACGGTAGGTTTAGACAACAAACTGTCATTTGCCTCATGTTGCTTAGACAGTTAGCAAGAGAACCACAGCTACAGCTGCTGAAGTAAGTATGTGTACAGCCTGATAGCCAGATTAGTGCAATGAAGGAGCTTGAATAACAGTGTGTGTGTGTGTGTGTGTGTGTGTGTGTGTGTGTGTGTGTGCACATTTGCTTGCGTGCATGTGAGTGAAATTCTGCCACAAACTTAACAGCTGCGCAAAATGTCAATCTGTGATGATTCCAAGTGTGGATGTCCTTCCACATCAACAGTTTTGGCCGTGTGGACAGTGTTCATGTTATGATTCGCAGAAACCTTAACTGTTTAGCAAGTTGCTGAGGAGGTGGCCATCACTGTAAGGTCATATCATAAAATTCTGAGTGAGAAACTTGAGATGTGTCATGTACCACATTTGTTGAGTGAAGATCAGAAATAGACCCACGTTGAAATGTGTGAAGCACTACCTTCCACTGTTAATGACAATGAAAATTTTCTTTAAAACATCATAACAGTCAATGAGATGTGAGTGTATGGCTATGATGCTTAAATGAAAAAGCAGTCGTCACAGTGGGCAGGCAAAGTATCACTTCGCCCAAATCAAGCATGTAAGATTCGGTCAGAGATCAAGATGATGTTGGTTGTGTTTCTTTACTACAGAAACATGAATTTGTGCTATGTAGTTGGATGGTAAACAAGGAATTCTACCACAGAATCCTAGTGCGCATGAGGGATGCTGTGTGCAGGAAGAGACATGAATTGTGAGAAAACCAAAGTTGGATGTTGCATCACGACAATGTGCCAGTTCATGCATCACTCCTTGTCTGCAGCTAGCTAGCAAAGCTCCACATTTCTGTTGTGTCATATCCGTCATATTCTATGAACCTAGCCCCCGCAGACTTTTTCCTGTTTCCTAAACTAAAAAACATGTTGGAAGGACATTGATTCCAAACCATGGCGGGGATACAAGACAATGCAATGAAAAACTTGCATGCCATGACACAAAATTTGTTTCAAAAGATGTTACAGAACAGAAGAATTTGGGTGGGGGGGGGGCAGTGTGTTGTCAGTAGAGGCAACTATTTTGAAGGGGACAACGCTTAAAATGTTGTACAGTAACCAATAAATCTGATACAGCAACATCAGTTTATTTGTGAACATGCCTCATATTTTTTTTTATTTTATTCATAGTTGTTTGATAACACCATGGCTATTTTAATAATGATAAATTAAAAGAAAACTGCAGCCAACAACACATTTTGATGAATGCTTTGCAGCTGGTGTGTTAAGGGGGCAAAATTGGACAATGCAATAAATAAATAAAATAAAATGACACAAATTAAAAAAATCAAAGGTTTTTCATCTGGATCTGCTGTGTCTCTCTGGGTGTGTATTTGTACTGCTAACAAATTTACACGGCACATCTCAAGTTTTTCATTCAGAATTTTATGGTATGATCTAACAATGATGCCCATCTCCTCAGCAACTTCCTAAACAGTTACGATTTCTGTGAATCATAGAATGAACACTGTCCACATGGCCAAAAACTGTTGATGTGGAAGGACATCCACACTTGGAATCATCACAGATCAACATTCTGCCCAGCTGTTAAGTTTGTGGTATAATTTTACATGCGCACACGCACGCGCGCGCGCGCACACACACACACACACACACACACACACACACACACTGTTATTCAAGCTCCTTCACTGCACTAATCTGGCTATCAGGCTGTACACATACTTACTTCAGCAGCTGTAGCTGTGGTTCTCTTGCTAACCTGAACATTGCTTGGACCAATATACTGCATATCCTTTAGTTCATCAAAATCAGATAAAAGAGTTAAAACTTTTAGGATTCTGCTCTGCTCAAAAGTACAGTGAGATACACCCCAGAACCAGTGTTAGTTTCACGGTACACCACAGAATCGATAGGTTACACAATCTTATTTATTAACATTGAATATTCTTGGTTAGCATATGTGGATGTACTAATCTTGCTGTGTATATTCCAATTTTTACAAAACTGTTTGGCTCATTTCATTTATATTTGACAAATAGAGTAGGAAAAACTAATTTACTAGCTAAACAACTCACTCAGATTTGTATCTGTGGGCCGACAATTGTCACCACCCAGCTCAGTGGGAAGGGGTTCTATGTACCTAAGTGCACAGGGTGCACTTCAACTCAGACAAGGAAAGTTTGACTACCGAGTTGTCCCATCTGGAGGTCAATTTTCGACATAATGGTTATAGTGAAGTGCAGGTTAAAAGAGCACTGCACAAACAACCAAATATGCAATGGGCTAGTGACGATAGCACAGAGGTGGCATCCAAGGCCATGGCTTTCTACCATACATTAGCAGCATTTCTAACAAGATTTGCTGTATTTTACTTAAATATGACACGAAATGTGACTACCTTCCAAAATTAAGGCACAGTTTGCGTTTGCGCAAGACCGATGTCCCCATATCCCATGCCATTGTGGCAAGCCCTTTTTTGGTCAAACAATTAGAGTTGTTAATGACCGATGTATTGAGCATGTAGCGATCTACAGTGCCAATAATGCAAACAGCTGCTTTATCGGCGTGGCTGTCAAATGAGTCTGCGCACCTGCCGCCAGGAGCACTGTGTTATGAAAATACTCTCTGGTGCAGTGCGATGTTCCGTGACAAGCACGCTCTGTCCAATATAATAAACTTTACTGAGTTACCGTCTCCAGATATTGTCATTCAAGTCGTTTATATTCTCTCATGAACTGACTAGTTGTACGATTTACATATTTAAGTAAATAAAAAGGTTTCCCTGTTTGTTCCTGGAAATTCAGCATTAATGATTCGTAAAGAGCTGTCTGAGAACTGAATATCAAACTATTGTTCGGATCGCTAATAACTAGCAAACTCTGACATTGGTGACCCCAATGTGATTCAGCCAGTGGGAACTATCCATACTAAACAACAGAATCAACAGAATCGACCTTGCTTCCACAGATTTATATTCAGCAGAAATGGAAGACGTACCGGCAGTATCCCAACTCGCAGTGAAGCTACCTCCATTCTGGCCAAACAATCCAGCACTATAGTTTGCTCAGGTTGAAGTAAGTTTTCTCTGTGCGGGAATAACTACTGACTCAACGAAATTCGGCCTGGTGGTCAGTCAATTAGACCATTGTTATGCTGCGGAAGTCCAAGACATAATTACTGCGCCTCTGACGACGGACTCGTACAACAAACTTAAAACAGAGTTAATATGAAGGGTGTCCGCATCACAAGAAGAAAGTGTGAGACAAGTGCTTACACAGGAAGATAAACAGAAAACCCTCACAATATCTAAGGCATCTGTGCAGTAATGTTGATGTAGGCACAGAACCTGATACTCTGTTACGCACACTGTGGAGCAGCCGACTGCCTGTCCAGTTAAAAGCTATAGTCACATCACAAGCTGATATGTCCTTAGATGCAGTAGCAGACCTGGTAGATAAAATTCAGGAAGCAATTATGCCGTCACCCAGTGAAACTGCCACAGTGTTGTCTAACAGCGCATTGACATCCACAGTGACATGCACGGATTACAAGCGTCTCGCTGATAAAGTGGACGCCCTGAGCAAGCAACTTAGTGAACTGTTGTCTCGCTGAAGCGACAGCAGACGTCATTTTCAGAGAAGAACTAGAAGTCATTCTTCAAATAAAACATTAGCTGCGAGTGACGCAGAAAAATTGATGTCCGACATTTGTTGGTACCATCGGAAATTCGGAGAGCATGCACCCAAGTGTACTTCGCCTTGTGCTTACAAAAAACAGCAACAGCAGTCGGAATTAGGCATGCCCGATTGCCAGTCGCTTGCACTGCACCTCTTTATATCAGACAGGAAGACCGGACAAAAGTTTTTGATAGATACTGGATCTGATTTATGTATTATTCGATGCACTTTGTTACACAAACATCGACCTTCGAAATCATTTCGTCTTTCTGCGGCCAATAACTCTACCATAACTACCTATGGCACGCAGCCATATGGAATTAGATTTGGGATTGCATTGTGTATATGCTTGGAATTTTATCGTAGCGGATGTGGTGCAGCCAATCATCAGAGCGGACTTTCTGGCATACTATCAACTGCTGCCAGACATTGCCAATTCACGTCTCATCAACAGCGTCACCGGCCTTGCTGCTAATGGGTTTCGATGCGCTGCAACAATGTACGGCACTAAGCTGATCCAAGCGACAGATAACAACAAATACGCCGAGTTCCCAGGTATCACGAGACCTTCTGGCACACGAAACGAGGTATGTCACAGCACTCTACATTTTATTAAGAATGAAGGTCCACTGATTTCGTGTACGCCAAGATGCCTAGCTCCTGACCGTCATGCTATTGCCAAGGCAGAATTTGATTCCATGCTGAAGGAAGGAATCATTCGCCCTTCTAATAGTCCCTGGTTGTCTCCTCTACATTTAGTGCCGAAAAAGACTTGTGCGTGGCACCCTTGAGGAGATTACTGGTTTCATGTTTTGGTTGTCCATTGCATATCACTACAGATTGTGGACAACAATTCGAATCAGAACTGTTTACTCAGCTGAGCAAATTCTGCAGTGCTCTACATCATAAAACTACGAGCTATCACCCAGCAAGTAATGGTATGATAGAGTACTGGCATCATTCTTTAAAAGCTGCACTCATGTGCCATGATTTACAATGGACAACAGCTTTACCATGGGTCTTACTGTGTCTGCGTAATACTTACAAGCCTGATTTGGACTCTTCAGCGGCAGAGCTCCTCTATGGTGAAGTGCTTAGACTTCCTGGCGAATTTTTTGACCCGAGTACTGTCAAACTAGACGATATCAACACAGCAGACTTAGTTTCCCGACTGAGAGAGCAAATCACGCAAATTTGGCCACGTCAAGCTTTGAGACATGGAATTCCGAATGTCTATGTGCATCCAAACGTACATTCATGCACATATGTCATGTTGCGTGTGGGTGGAGTGAAGTCAACACTAACACAAACATATTCTGGTCCACACCGTGTTGTTGGCAGAACTGACAAAACAATGGACATTCTGCTTAAGGGGAAAACCATTACGGTCTCTATTGACGGAGTTAAGCTGGATTTTGTGCTTCCTGAAGTACCATCAACGCACATTCAACGTGCCCGGCCGCAGCCTGTACCACAAGCACAGCCACGTCCATTGGAAACATCTCCACCTTAACGCTGTACACATTCTGGACAACGTGTCCATTTTCCATCAAGATTTTTGGACGACACTCCGCTTCTGCCGAGGGTGCTGTGTAACGATCTACAATGCCAATAATGCAAACAGCTGTTTTATCGGCACGGCTGTCAAATGAATCATCGCGCCTGCTGCCAGAAGCACTGTGTTATGAAAATACTCTCTGTTGCAGTGCAATATTCCATGAAAAGCATGCTCTGTGCAATATAATAAACTTTACTTAGTTACTGTCTCCAGTTATTGTCATTCAAGTCGTTTATATTCTCTCATGGATTGACTAGTTGTACGATTTACGGATTTAAGTAAATAAAAATGTTTCCCAGTTTGTTCCTGGAAATTCAGCATTAATTATTTGTAAAGAGCTGGCTGAGAACTGAATATCAAAATATTGTTTGGATCGCTAATAACTAGCAAACTCCGACAAGCATAAATGTCACATGTTCGCAACGACCTAACAAGTCTGCTGTTGCTGAATACTGTTTGGACACAGGTCACCGAATGGAAGGCAACAAAATGGAAATTTTGGCATGCACTTCTAGCTACTGGGATTGTGTTAATCAGGGAAGAATTGAAATAAAATTAGCATACAACCTGTTGAATAGAGATGGAATTATGCTCTCTCACTTGGCCAAAAACAGAGGGACAAATTAATGCCACCTCATTCACTGAAAACTGATATTTATTATTGATATTTCTGTAGGTTTTCATCTTTGGTCATGTGATGGCACTGTGTGCTTGCTTGCTCAATGTGTGTTGTCTTTCTGTTGGCATTGAGAAATGAGATTTTAAATAGTGTTGCAAATTGCTTCCTCGCTGCAGTATTGCCTTGAGATTGGTAGAGTGTGCTCCTGCCAAAATATCGGCCAATGTCAAGTTTAATATCTGGCTGCATACACGTAAGCTTTTTGAATACGCTATACACCAGAACAAATTAAGGTATTTCTTGCTATGTTAAACTTTGTGATTTTGCATAAAATTCATAAAATTTTTGAAATTTAAATGGTCACTATCTTCTACTAGGAAATCTATATTAAAATCACCACAAATAACAATTCTGAAGTTTTTCCATTTTGTTAGTTTCTCTAGTACTAAGGCCAGTTTGTTATAGAAGCAGCTCAAGTTGCCTGAGGGTGATCTATAAACGGATACTAAATAAATATTAAAGTCAGTGAGTTCTATGCCTGATAATACTATGTCTTTTTCGGTGCTGTGAGAGTTGCATATATCCAGAGGTAGAGCAGTAATATTATCTTTTACAAATATGCAGCTCCCTCCACCCCTGAAATTTTTCCTTGAGAAGTGATTCATCAGTTTAAACTGTGGTAACACAACACGTTCAATTTCAGAAGAACACATATGGTGCTCAGTAATACATAGTATTTGCACATTTGCTAATTCACTGTTACTATTTATTAATATTTCTATTGCATTCACTTTGTTTCTAAGTCCTTGCACATTATGAAAGTAAATTTTCTGATTGCAAAATTCTAAAGGTACTGGACACTGTTGAGAGGTTACCTTAAGGGCTTCTTCTCTTTGCTGCCTTCAATTAAAAAATCGTTGAGCCGGAGAGAATACTGAAATATCGTGATTTTAATGTTTAAATATATAACTAAAGTTGACTAAAGTGGTAACACAACTAAAACATTACAGAACAAATAATTACTATAAACAATCGATTAATGATGAAAATTCTCCTCAGAGATGATAAATTATTGTTCAAAGGAGATAGATTGGCTGGCCAGTACTTACCTTTGTACTGTACCGCTGATATTTACACAAATGAAGAAACAGAAAGAAAGGGGTCCTTTTTGTCCCCTTTCTTTCTGTTTCTTCATTTGTGTAACTATCAGCAGTACAGCACAAAGATAAGTACTGGCCAGCCAATCTATCTCCTTTGGACAATAATTACTATAAACAGTTTAATATGATATAAATCTTGTTTTCCTTTTGTTTATATATGCAAAGTGAGAGAATACTAAAGTGTCGTGATTTTGGTATAAAATAAAGATTTTTGACTTACCTAAAGTACAGGCTCGTCAACAGAAACACCAAATACACACAAAAACACACAAACATTCGAGCTTTCGCCACCAGTGGTGGCTTCTTCGGGAAAAAGAGGAAGGAAGGAGAGGAGAAAGGGAAGGATACGGGTTTTAAGGAAGTGGAAAAGGAGCCATTCCAGTCCCAGGAGTGGAAGGACTTCCACTATTCGCACCTACAACAATGACATCCCAAGTACAGAAAGTGTTGCAAGAGGCGTATTCAAGAGGTGGAAGAAGAAATGGGAAAATGTTGACCAGAGTGACAAGCCAAAGAACACAGTCAAAACACTACAGGCTTGTTTGGATTCTTTCTTCCAAGCATTTGAATGCTTCTTGAAATATTTTATGTCCTTCTTGTGTTCACATGCAGTTGGAAGCAAAGTTTTAGCTGCTTGTGTCATCTGAAAACTTACTTGCCCTTGACAATGAAGGAAGAGAAGCTGAATGGACTGGCACACTTGTCTATAGCCAACACATTGATGTGAACCCAGACAACATAATGTATATTTTCGCTCAATCCCCACAATGACTTGTCATTTTGCTTTGTATCCTATGTAACCTTAGTAACAGAATAAAAGAATAACATGAAGTATCTCAAGTTATTTCAATCTACAGGTTTTATTATATTATTTATTTTATTATTTCACATCGATGATTCCACTGACGAGAGACTGCAATACTAAAATTGTGGTTAATTTTACACTGATAGAAATCATTTAAAATGAGAAAATTTGAGTCTTGTAAAGTTTCATGTTGATGGAACCATACCTCATAAAATTCTAGTTACATTCCTGCATTTAATTAGATATAGAAAATTCCTTAGTAACCTATGTGAATAAGGGATTCTGTTTATAAAGCTCACAAGACATATCAGAAAGAAATCAGCAGTAAGGATTTAAAAATTAATCTGACAGTAAGGCTAGTTCATGATGAGATTACTGCCTGCAATTAAGTACACATCTGAACAAATAACACAGGATGATTTCAACTACCATGAAATGAAAATTAGGATGAACCTTTAAACATATATTCTGATGATAAATATTACACAAGCAAACTATTGAGAAACAAAAAACCTATTGATGCCTACTTTTTAATGGTTCAAGAGGATAAAAAAATAGTTAAGATACAAAGTGCAGTAAATTCTTAGAGCAGAATAGTAAGAACAATATTATGTATATATCCCCATACTTTTGTACTTTTGTTACATAATATCTCTGACTGTTGGTTTTATAGTTGCTGACGATATAGTACTGTCATTTGCCACACTTGCTGTCATATTATTACATAAGCAAGTATTACATCCTCTGTAGTCTTTTTATTCTTTGCTGTGTTTGTTTTTCAGCTGACCACCAGTAACAGTGAGCCTGTACACTAAATAAATATTTAACTATTAGTTTTGCAGACATTTCAGGTATGAACACGTTTATGGACCATTTAAAGTGAATAAAATAGCAAATCAATTATTGTCCACCTGTCTGACCTGTAAAAAGTTTAAATCAAATATGTATTTATATTAAAAGGTAAAAAGGCATAGAAGGTAAAATTAGCTTTCCGACTTACCCTGCCACCCCCTCTGAAAAATACGGTAATCCTGTCGGTTGTGAATGAATTTGTGTGAGCTTGATTGTCTTTTGTGTGTGTCTGTCAGAGCCTCAGTGATCAATATGAATGATATAAATATACACAATATAACTGATATAAATGATGTAATTATGTAAATAATATATTTTAGGTAAATAATATAATTGATACAAATAATGTAGTTGATACTGTCCCTGTGTGCTGCACAGCTACCACTGCCAACATCGTCATGGTCAAGATGGCGACAAGTGCGGGTGGAAGTAATATTAGTGTGACGAAAAGTTATAGTTATGCTGTGAAAAACGGTATTGTGAAAAACGATGTATGTAAAAACTGTAAAGAAGAAATCGAGAAGTTAAATGAACGATTAAAAAGTCTCCAGCAAGTTACCGATACGCTGTTGCAGGAAATTGCAAAACTCGGAAACGAGAATCGTGAGTTAAAAACACTAGTTAGTAGCAACAGCAAAGTACGGAGTTCAAATGTGTTGCGGAACACTAAGAACAATTCGAAACTTATTGAGACAAAAGGTCACAGTAAGGTAATGGAAAATAACGGTCAACCTCGTGTAAACAGTTCAAACATAATAACCCGTGGAAATAACGGCCAGAAATGCGTAAATAACTCGCATGCGGACCAAAGTGAAAACAATCGCTGGAAGTGCACAAACAGTTCAAATAGTGTCTCGGAAGAAAAATCAAAAACAGTGATTGGTAAAGTGCAACGCTCCAAACAATACCAAATAAATAAATCTTATCTTGTCTGCAGAAACAAGTTTAATGTGTTATCTGAAAGCAGCAACATGGACGTGAATAGCGAAAGTGAAAACAAGCCTAACAAATGTGAAGCTAAAGACGTAAAGGAAAACCGTAAATCAGCCGCAAGCAATAAGAAACTACCAGCCGAGAAATGCAATGTGCTTTTTCTAGCGGACAGCCATGGGAGAAAGCTAGCCAGTATTTTAGGCGATGTGAGTACGGACTTAAACACGACTGGCATCATTAAACCCGGCGCGAAAACGAAGAATATCATTGGTGACGTCTCGGAATTCAAGACTACAATGAAGAATAGTGATTATGTTGTTTACATTACTGGTTCAAACGATGTAGCACAGAATGAAGCTAAAAAGTGCATTACAGGTTTGAGAAAGTTCTTAGATGCAAATAAGACGGTAAACAGTCTTGTTGTGACAATACCTCAGAGGCACGATCTGAACTATAATTCATGTGTAAACAAAGAAATTCGTAGGACCAATGCTAAAATCAAACAGTTATGCTCCAGTTATGCCAAATGCAACATAGTAGATGCCAGTAGACTGAACAGAAATCTACACACACAACATGGGCAACATTTAAACTATCACGGGAAAAAATTCCTATGTCAGGAAATAAAGAACGTTATAAATGAAACACGCGAACGCAATAAGTTTGTTCTAAAAGATAGTCCCTCTGTACATGCTCATGTCCATCCTTTTTTAGACAAAACAATGACACAAAGCAAGGAAAGGTAGAAACAATGTTGATAGGAAACAGTAACAAATTAATTCAGCTGGACCATTGCGATGATCCAGAACATGTAGCGAAAATAAATGAACACACTGCACACAATGAAAACAAAATACCCACTAGTATTGATGGCAAAATTCTCCTTCTACATATAAATGTACAATCCCTTAGAAATAAAATGAATGAACTTTAGTATTGGCTTGAAAGAATCAACTGCAGTGTTTTGTGTGTTAATGAACACTGGATGAAAGCCTGTGAAATAGACCTGTTTGTCCCTATAGGTTACTTACTAACCACTAGTTACTGCAGAAAAAATATTGTACGTGGCGGAGTCTCAATCTACATAAAAAGCAACCTAGACTTGGAACACTCTGTTATAGATCTTAACATGGTTTGCATTGAAGGTACATTAGAAGTAGCTGGTATAGTTTTGCACACTCAAAAAATTGTAATTGTCTCAATTTATAGAACTCCAGGCTCTGATGAAATAGTTTTTATAGAAAAAATTAATGCTTTAATATTACACTTGTCCAAATATAAACAACATAAAATTGTAATTGTAGGTGATATTAATATTGATATAAGGGCTACGAGGAAAAATGTAGTAGATATGATTAACTCTCTGAAGTCATTAAATTATTACTGTCTGAATGAAAAGCCAACTAGACTTAATGCCTGTCTTGATAACATAATAAGTAATGTACATAGAGACTCGGTACAATGTGATGTCATAGAATTAGGTTTATCAGATCACGCAGGTCTATGGCTCCAAATAGATAATTCAACTCCTGTTACCAAAGAAAGGCAAGTGACATATCGATTGCTAGGTGAATCCAATGTAAGCAATATGAAAAATATGTTACAAGGAAAGGATTGGTCCCAAATAATGAATAGCAATGAAACCGTTGATAAATGCTTTTCCATTTTCCTGACAGAGATTACGAACATAGTAGAAACGACATGCCCCATGGTAACTAGCAGATATACTAATACCCCATATAAGCGCCAACATACTAATAAATGGTACACACCACAGCTAAACAGACTCAGGATATTATTACTCCTACCGAAAGATAAGTCTCATAATAGTGATAGGGATAAAGAAAACTACATAAATATGAGAAAACTTTACAGGTCTGAAATAAAAACCGCCAAATGTAATGCAAATAATGAATACATTTTGAACTCAAAAAATAAATGTAAAGCAGCGTGGAATGTCATTAAGAGAGAAATTAATAACAACAATAAAGAAAACAGTATACCCATAGACTGTGATATTCTTAATGAACATTTTGTAAATGACAACAGTACCCCACCCATTGACTCTAATTTCAATATAGAAGCTTCTCTGACTTATGCTAAACAAACAAGAAGTGAGAAATTTACTTGGGGCCCAATCACCTTAAATGACATTCAACAATCAATAACCAAACTCAACTATTCAAAAACAGAAGACTATTATGGTATCAGCAATTTCATCATAAAGGCTATAGTGAAGGAAGTCCAAATGCCACTTCTCTCAATGTCAAACAGAGTATTAGATGAAGGAACCTTCCCTAAATGTCTTAAGCTTACAGTCACACTACCTGTGTATAAAAAAGGAGATAAAAATCTTCCAAGTAACTACAGACCCATCTCAACAGTACCAATCTTATCTAAAATAATTGAAAACTGTATGCATAAACAGATATACAAGTACTTTGAATGCAATAAATTATTAAATGAACAACAATTTGGATTTAGACCACACTTATCAACTGTGAAAGCAGTTGAATCACTGGTAAATAATGTTTATGAAGGATATGAAAAACGGCTATACACTTCTGGAACCCTTATTGATTTAAGCAAAGCATTTGATTCTGTGTCTCATGATGTGATAATCAAAAAGCTGGAATACTATGGAATAGGAGATAAACCACTCAAATTACTCAAATCCTACCTAAGCAATAGGGTACAGCTTGTTTATGCAAACAATCAGAAATCATCAATCCTCCCAATAAAAAGAGGAATACCCCAAGGCTCGGTTCTTGGACCCTTCATTTTCATTGTTTATGTCAATGAATTTCCAACTTACATACCCTGTAAGAGTGTATTATACGCAGATGACATGACATTAATAACCACTGGAGACAATCTACAGAGTGTATTGGATAAAAATAAAGAGATTATAGAAATGACTACCCAATGGTGTCAGGCCAATCAACTCTGCATAAATCAGACAAAAACAGAGGAAATAATCTTTAACTTGAAGGTATCTAAAAATGAAAATAAAACTGTGAAATTGCTTGGACTGGTCATAGATCAAAAGCTCTCTTGGGAAGGACACACCAATTACCTATGCAGCAAACTAGCTCGTGTACTTTTCCTATTGTACAAATTGAGGGGCAGTATTAGCAAACAATTATTGCTTCAATCGTACTATGCTTTCTTCCATTCCCATCTGCAATATGGAACATTGCTCTGGGGAAACTCATCAGGAGCTAAATGTGTATTCAGATGGCAAAAAAAAAGCAGTAAGGTGTATATTAGGGCTAGCACATAATGAGTCCTGCAGAACTCGCTTTAAATCGCTTGGAATAATGACAATTCCTAGTTTGTATATATATAACTGCTTAGTATATGCTAAAGAAAACATAGATAAGTTCAGCATGAGAAGAAATGTTCATTCTCACAATACACGAAACAACTGTATGCTGGATTTGCCTTCCACGAGACTAGCCATAGTACAAAATAACTATAAGTACTTAAGCCTAAAATTCTTCAATAAGCTACCAGAAGCAGCTCGTACAATGCCACTGAGCACATATAAAAACACAATACAAACTTGGCTAAAATCCAATGAATTCTACGCAGTTGAAGAATTTCTAGAAACTGACAGTAAAAATATATGTTTCTCTTAAATTATGTTATTGTTTCGTTGTAATATGTGAATTTGTATGTATGATATATGCTTAATGCATAAATGTAATGTAGGCTATAAATGTAAATTACACTGTACCCTGACGAAGTCAATTGTATGAAAAATATTGAAAGGCCAATAAATATTCTGTATTCTGTATTCATGTATACAAATATAACTAATTGAATAAAGTCACACTAAGTGAAATTGGATTTCCAAATCCTCAAAAAAAAAAAAAAAAAAAAAAAAAAAAAAAAAAAAAAAAAAAAAAAAAAAAAAACAGGCAGAACGTCTGATCCTCCTTCCTTCAAAACCTCTTCTCCTTCTTTCCCCATCCACTTTACCTGATCTTCCTCAACCCACCATGCCAAATTCCTGGATATCAACCTCCATCTCACTGACAGCTCCATCCAAACTTCCGTCCACATGAATCCTACCAACCACCAACAGAGCCTACACTTTTACAGCTGCCATCCCTTCCACATAAGAAAATCCCTCCCTTACAGCATGGGCACCCATGGACGGCATATATCCAGTGACATGAACTCCCTTTCTGAATATGCTGAAGGTCTCACAAAGGCCTTCAGAGATAGAAACTACCCCACAGACCTAGTCCACAAACAGATCACCCATACCATATCCCCACACACCACAAATTCTCCCTCTACCACTAACGACCATTCACAAACGAGCACTTCTCTTGTCACCCAGACTACCCTGGACTCAAACCACTAAATTGCATCCTTCGCCAAGGTTTTGATTTTCTTTCCTCGTATCCAGAAATGAGACATCCTGCCCAATATCCTTCCCAGCCCTCTTAAAGTGGTGTGCCATCGCCCTCCCAACCTCCATATCATCCTAGTCCATCCCTATGACACCCGAAAACCCAGTCCACTACAACAGGGATCCCTGTAGAAAACCCGCTGCAAGACATGTCCAATCCACCCACCCAACAATTCCTATTTCAGTCCCGTCACAGACTTATCCTACCCAATCAGAGGCCAGGCCACCTGTGAAAGTAGCCATGTAATTCACCAACTATGTTGCAATTACTGCACAGATTTCTATATTGGCAAGACCACTAATCACTTGTCCATTAGTTTTTATGAAGTGTGCAGATGGGAGTTACAGTATATTCTCCTGTCCTGAACTAATCCAGGCCTCAAACTATGATGACTCCCTTTTTTTCCACACCCAATAGTTCCTATCTCCTCTATCCTACATCTCACCTATTACTTGTGTTGTGTGTGTATGCATGTGTGGAAGTGTGCATGCACACACTCCATTTCATTCCTAAGCTGCATCTCGTTTCACCAACCTAATATATACATGCTCTGTAAGGCTGTGCTGTATACATCCGCGCCAATGTGATGCAACTTTCCTCAGAGCATGATTTGGAGTGGGGCAGCAGAAATGCAGTTGTGTAACTGTGTTGCATGAATGTCCCTATTTTCTGAAGAAGGCCATTGCTGTTAGTTAAAATTGTTGTATGTGTGTGTCTCTCTTGTGTGTGTGTGTGTGTGTGTGTGTGTGTGTGTGTGTTGCAGCTTGTCAACATGTCTTTGCAGTGAGTTGTAAACTGTCCTTATTACTATGCTGTTACCTGTTAATTCCAATCTGCATTTTCCATATTAGATAACATCTTTGTAATTCATATTTTGGAATACCCAACTGTGTGTGGAACATTTTTTGGCTTCTTATATATAAGCTCTTTGGCACCACTGCCCTACGATACCTATTTTTATTGTCAACTCCCACTAGGCTTGGTTGGGTATAAGCAAAAAAGGGCTACCATCCTACTGGGTGTCGTGTGACCAAAGGGGACACATGAAATATTTATAAACATTGTAACAAATAAAAAAAAATTAAACCTGTTAATTTGTCTTTTATTTACTGTATCATTTGTTATATTGCTGTTGACCATTTATCTGTACTGGTTCTTAAAATGTTTAATTTAATTTATAATTACCCTGTGTAATTGTACATATTCTTTGTGAAACTATTAAACATATTGTAAATAAATACAGTATACCTTTAGGCATAATGAGACTGATATTGTAAAGTACACAGAAAATTACAAGTCTGACAGATATACTTGGAACCAGGAACTACAGGGGATGAGTTTAGGCTCACTCTGTGCACCTATGTCACACAGTCTCCTACAGCAATTACTATTGCTCTGAGCATTCTGCTCTGAATGTTGTAGATTTTATTCTATTTGTTGCAACCTGTCACTGATGATGGTGCTGGTATGCGACAAGTTATACATTAGCAAGCTAGAGACATTATTCGCATGATTTAAACACTCTTCAAGCTCAAACCACATGTAAATACATAACACAACTGTTGCTTAAAACCAACAACAATTCTTTCTCCGTCTGTGCCTAGACATGGATGGGTCTAACTATAAGTGTGTACTATTTTACAGGCTTCATTTTGAATGTCTATTTGATATCTTCAGTTATCACTTTATAATGTACATATGTGTTTTGCATCTTTTTGCTGTGTCGTAATCTTTAAATTGTGACTAAACATTTTTTGTGAATATTATTAATATCTTAATCATTATGTTCATCTACATACTTTAAGCTTTCATTCAGTAAAAATTTAAAATGTTAAAGTACCTTGTAAATGCTCTCAAGGTTGTAGCAATCATCAATAGCTTGACACAAAAGAGTAGCAAGTTTGCGGTCAAAGTCCTCAATTTTCTCTCTGAATGCTGCATAATCTTTCACAAAACTTTCATCACTGGGGTCAAATGGATTGTATGTAATGCTCCCAAACTGGCTGTACAAATCACAAAAATCAGAATAAACTTTTTGTACTTTAGGCCCAAGTACTCGTCCCATTCCTCCTCCAATCTCAACTTTTTCCAGTTTAAAAAATTCCAATGCCGTTACAAAGAAATCCTGAAAAAGATCAAGCAATGCTTATGATATCTGTTATCATTTACATCTGCATTCCATAATGAACCATAACAAATTCAGAAGAGTAAAATGGGTACATAGGTAATCAAGAGGAACATATAGCACTTAAGAAAGCACTGTCATTTGTAAACTTGGTCCTTGTCGTTTTACCTTCTTTGCCATCGAAATCTAGATTGTTAGCTTTGAAACTACAAATCTAAGCATGGAAACTGCACCAAAGTGCAATTTACAAATGTCCATAATACTGGAGCATACTGAAACTATGTAAGTCACAATATCAATAATTATTCACTTTTGTGATGTCTCTATGAAGTACTTCTATTTATTACTGTACTGCAGTGATTTGTATGGCAAATTAAAAAAGTTGCAGCTACAGATTAAATTTCTTGTACTACATTTTCAATATTTTAACTGTAATTTTCCCCAACAATGAAATGTGTAAAACAGCTATGACTAGCTACAGACCTGAGTTTGGTTATGTTTGAAAGGAACACAAGTTTTTATTTGTGTTCTTATTCATAACTCCAAACCTCATAAATATACTGACAGTGTGTATTTATTAACTGTTTAAAGTTTAAAAATATTTAGGAAAGGATAGGTTGCTACTCATGACAGATGCCTGATGAGCCACAGAAAGGCACAAATAACAGAAAAACAGAAAACATAGCTTTAGGCTGTTAAGCCTTTGTCTGCCAGAGTACACACACACACACACGTGCAAACCCAACCGCCGGGTCTGGCTGTTGTGGCCAGACGGCGGCTGGGTTTGTGTGTGTGTGTGTGTGTGTGTGTGTGTGTTCTCTGGCAGAGGAAGCCTTAACAGCCGAAAGCTAAATTTGTCATTTTTCTGTTATGTGGACCTTTCTGCGGATTATCAGGCATCTGTGTGGTGAGTAGCAACCTATCCTTTCCAAAATATTGTTGAATTCTTTAAGGTACTTCCATTGTTTTATTCTGTGTGAAGTTTACTGATAAATGATTAACAGTAAATAAGGACAAGAGTGAGACAAGAAAATGGGGGCCAAATATTTTGTATGCAAAGACACATGGAAATTCACAAAAATTAAGTGAAAGAACAAAAGAAAATAGTTGTAACAAATACTGCAACAACACGAGGAAACAAGCTAGACAAATAAAATAAAACATACAAAAACCAAACAAAACTCATGATCATTTAGAAATAAAATACAATAGTTTCACTGAACTAAAACAGAAACAAAATGTAAATATTGTAATCTTACATTTACCTTAATTAGCTGCAATCTTTTCATAAACTGATTTTCATATTCAAATACCAATTTTGTGTCAAATGTCCACTGAACAGGTTCATTGTTTCCCTTGAAATATGACGCTAGAGATGTGCGACATTCATCGAAGATGTCACTAGAAATAAAAACAGTTACATTTAGTAACCCAGTATCACTAAAAAACTTGAAGCACTATTTTTCATTCATTTTTATTGTCTTCTTGTATTTGTTTTAGACTAAAGCCAAATGAAAATTTAAGTCACTATTTTACAAAACCACAGATAATGATTCTGATCGAGGAAAAGTATTCATGTCAAAACTAGTACCAGAGGTAATGTCATGTTGAAAACTGCAGGTGGTCCGGAATTCGAAGGCTGATCAGTAATAGAGCCCAACGCTTTACACTTAGAACACATGTATTACTAACACAACATACTAACATACACTTGATACAGACTAACTACTGCTTGGAGTGTTCCAATATTTATACATAGAAAGAATTTTCTGGAACTTGAAAGTACATCAAACATAAGAACCATGTAGAACATTCTAGAAATAGTAAATACAAAGAAATAAAGTTTCTTCTGACCTTGGCAGGATTTGAATGGAGGACCACAATCACAGCGAAATGGATGCTAACCACAGCACCACGCGTTTTGTCGGAAGACTCGCGGCAAGATTAGAGGAGTAGGTTTAATAATGGATAAGCAAATAGAATGTGGGGAGCACAATGATCATATTATCGTAGTCAAGATAGATATGAAGACAACACCAACCACAGTAGTACAAGTTTACATGCCAATCAAATTCTAACCGTGGTTCCAAATCCAAATTTTCACATTTAATAGATTTGCCCATAGTTCACCTGCTTAATGGTTGAATTTCCAAAAATATCGGAACATGTGTTCTTAAAATTCCAATCAAAAATCTAAAGCCAAAGTTTTGTATTTCTTGCTTCAAAATTGCCTTATTTAAAAAAAAAAATAAATAAATAAAAAAAAAAAAAAATAAATAAATAAAAAATAAAAACATTTTCCCCTATTTCACCCCCTTATGGATAGGAATATCAAAAAATCGCTAATGCTTATAGTGTAAGATAAATAACAGCTACAAATTTCAAGCTTCTATCACCTGTAGAGTCACTTTTCAGTGCCATATTCTGTCTTTTAGAAATGGATAGAGAACACAAAATTTCTTTCTAACACTTTGGCATCTTTCTTGGTAGTTTTACTTTGCAGACTGCAATATGCACTTATTTTTCTTTATTCACACTCTAGTTGCAGAGAAACAACTGAAGAATGTGCATCACATCCGAATTTTATATAAGCTAACGAATTTCAACCACTATATCTTCCAGCCTCTTATAGCTATCGACATGGAACTGCTATGGCATACAATGGGAGACATTGTACTACAACAACACATAGAGATTGTTCCTCTCCATTGTGTAGCTTTCACTGAAGAGCAAAATATTGACACTCACAAGTAGAATTTTATATAAGTCAGTAACTTTCAACTCCCATATCTTCCACCCCTTATCATTACATCTACATCAACATACATACTCCGCAATCCACCATAAGGTGCGTGGCTGAGGGTACACTGTACCACTACTAGGCATTTCCTTTCCTATTCCACTCCCAAAGAGAGAAGGAGAAGAAGGATGAAGAGGGCGGAAGGAAGGAGTTGGAAGAAAGATAGGGAGAGATGGAGGGAGATGGAAGAAAGAGAGAGTGAGGTGGAGGGAGATGGAGTGGGGGAGAGAGAATGCCTGCATGATGGGGGATGAAAAAATAATGTTGGAAGAAGGCATGCACAATATGGGCATTTGAGTGGGGTGGAATGAATCCACTAAGGAGACTGCCTACACTATCCTTGTCCAACCTTTCCTATGACAACCCATTTATGGCCCATCTAGAGGAAACCTTCCTAGCTTCCCCAAACCCCAAACCCCTAGTCTCATTCAGGTTCACTGATGATATTATTATGATTTGGACTAAGGGCAGGACACCATATCCTAGTTCCTTCACAACCTCAATCCTTCTCCCCCATCAATTTCACGTGGTACTTCTCAACCTGGCAAGTCATCTTCCTGGATGTTAACCTCCACCTCACTGATGGCTCCATCCACACCTTCGTATAGCTGCCATCCATTCCACATCAAAAAATCCCACCCATACAGCCTTGCCACCCATAGACGGTGAATCTGCAGTGATGAGAAATCCCTTATCCATTATGCTGAAGGCCTCACATGGGCCTTCACAGACAGACATTACCCTCCTGACCTAGTCCACAAACAGAATTTCCATGCCATATCCCCACACACCACCAATCCTCCCCCCAACACCAGTAACCAGTCACAACGGAGTGTCCTCCTTGTCAGCCAATACCACCCCGGACTGGAACAACTTAATCACTTCGTCAGGGCTTGGATTATCTGTCATCACGCTCTGAAATGAGAGACATCCTACCCAAGATCCTTCCAAGCCCTCCTAAAGTGGTGTTCCGTCTCTCACACAACCTCCACAACATCCTAGTCCATCCCTATGCCATTCTCAAACCCAACCCCCTACCACAGGGATCATAACCCTGTGGAAGACCCCCAATGAAAAACCTGCCCAATACACCCACCCAGCACTTTCTATTCCAGTCCCGTCACAGGCTTATCCTACCCCATCAGAGGTCAGGACACCTGTGAAAGCAGCCATGTGATATACCAACTCTGATGCAATCATTGCACAGTGTTTTATATCAGTATGACGACAAACCACCTGTCTGTCAGAATAAATGACCACTGCCAAGTTGTGGTAATAAAACTAGATAGACCACCCCATGGCACAGCATGCAGATAAGTACAGCACTCTGGATTTCAATGACTGCTTCACTACCCAAGTCATCTGGATTCTCCCCTATACCACCAACTCTTCTGAACTGCACAGATGGAAGTTGTCCCTTCAACACATTCTACGGTCTCGCAACCATCTTGGCTCCAACCTAAGATAACTTCCCATCCCTGCACCTTATGCCTAACTTCTCCCCCTATCCCCCATCTTCCTTCCCTGCCCATTATCCTGAATTAATGTCTTCCTTACAATATCCCCTTAATTTATTACTTTTATTTTACTTATTTTTTCCTACTTTTCCTAACTTTATTTATTCTTATTTTTCCTCACTACATTTTTTCCGTTTTCCTAATTTTTTTTTTTTTAATAACTTTATTATTTACTTTTTTTCCCCAACTTTATTTTTCCTTTTTTTCTAGTTTTATTTTTCCTTATTATTCTTATCTTTTCAAATCATGCCACTCCCTCCCCACACTCCTCTGCACCTCCCTTTTATCCTTTCCCGCCCTTTCCCTTCACTGTATTCATTGCTACAATTCAAATTCCTGCCTATCAGAGCCTTTAAAATCCATCATGCAATGGAGAACTTTCCATCCCCACCTAAACGCAGCATCCTTCCCCGTCCACTCCCCACCTCGCTCACTGTCTAGCTTGTGTTGCTGGAGTGGTAGGACATGATAGTTCTGTGTGTATAGTTGCCTGAGTGATTGTGTGAATGTGGCCATGGCCACAAATTTAAGTCGTGTGAATGTGATTATCTATTTCTTTGTCTGTCAGCAGCTCAGCGAACCCTCTTTACAGTAAGTTTTCCATTATTAAAATAAAAAGCGTGGTGATAAGAAAGTTAATCAAATAGCTACAAATAAAAAATACGAGTTACAAAAATAACATTAATCTATGTTACACATTCTGTTCATCCTACACTGGCCATAAAACTACAAAAAGCTCCAATACATAATAAAACTTAATCATTATTGAATTATTTTCCAAAAGAGATAGATTGGCTGGCCAGTACTTACCTTTGTGCTGTACCGACGATAGTGACACAAATGAAAAAAAGATAAAAAAAGGGACAGAAAAGGACAAGCTTTCGGAACACAGTTCCTTCTTCAGGTGGGAGAGAAGGGAAGAGATAAGGATGGGAACGGAAGGGAAAGGCAATTCACGACCTAGGTCATGAGGATGGTGTTGGTCTCCTCCATCGCCACATGACCTAGGTCATGAATTGCCTTTCCCTTCCGTTCCCATCCTTTTTTTTTTTTTTTTTTTTTCTTCCCTTCTCCCCCACCTGAAGAAGGGACTGTGTTCCAAAAGCATGTCATTTTCCGTCCATTTTTTCTTTTTTTTAATTTATGTCACTATTGGTGGTACAGCACAAAGGTAAATACTGGCCAGCCACTCTATCTCTTTTGAAAAATAATGTATCATCTCTGAGGAGAATTTCCATCATTATCATTATTAACATAAATATACAACATATTTACAAAACAAGTGGAAAATTTACAAAGTATTGCATTTCAAGAGAGGAACACTCATCTCCCAGTTTTATTCTTGTATGGCACAAAAAGGGAAGACATGTTGTAACTTACTGGGTTGTAGTTTGTTGATTCTTGTTATTCTCATTGACTGTCACTCTCGGTAGCAACTGGCTAAAAATAATCTGTTACAAATAATGTAGGCGACACACAGAATTGCAGTCCTTTGAGACGCTAACTATTTTTTATTACTGACCAACTGTCCTCATTTATGGCCAGCATACAGTTTCATTAATTACAATCTCCACAATCCAGGAAGTTACATTCCACACATCAATAATACAAATTTACACAGTTCGTATGTGGAATAATAAGATCCAAGGTTGTACCATGCGGCATGGAAAAATTTAGCTTTTCATCATAATGGTAGAAACACTTTCCACATGAGTAACACTGATGAACTTTTACATAACTGTTCAAAATTAAAGTTCCAAGTTACGAGGATTGAGCCTCAGGTACGACATGATACAAGACTCAATTACATGGCGCGAATGCATCTTATTTATATCTTCCAAACAATGATACTGGAAATTGTGCATTGTTAATTATGTACATTAAATTAATTATAATGAAAAACTAAACAAGTACATACAACTGGCTATAGTGAAATACAAATCTCTGTAAATTAATAGTGTTTCATTCATGTATTTCATGAAATAGGTTTGCAAGAATACTTTTGTAATTAACTCTAATTAAACAGAAACTAATGAAAAACGTTGCGACGAGCTGCGACAGGCACATACAAAAGACACACACATACAACCCTATCAGCTATCAGCCATAGCCTTCTTCAGAAAATAGAACACTTATGCAACCACACAGGCACACAAAACAGTCATACAACCATCACCTCCGGATGCCGCACTATATTATTTATTCCAACCTGGACTTTCCATTATTTTATTATATAATACCTACCCACCCCCATGAACCACAGACATTGCCGAGGTGGGGTGGCTTGCGTGCCTCAACGATGCAGATAGCCGTACCGTAGGTGCAACCACAGCGGAGGGGTATCTGTGGAGAGGCCAGACAAACGTGTGGTTCCTGAAGAGGGGCAGCAGCCTTTTCAGTAGTTACAGGGGCAACAGTCTGGATGATTGACTGAGCTGGCCTTGTAACATCAGCTAATGTGGCTTTGCCACACAGCTACTGCGAACGGCTGAAAGCAAGGGGAAACTACAGCCGTAACCTTTCCCGAGGACATGCAGCTCTACTGTATGAACATATGATGATGGCATCCTCTCGGGTAAAATATTCCGGAGGTAAAATAGTCCCCCATTCGGATCTCCGGGCGGGGACTACTCAGGAGGATGTTGTCATCAGGAAAGACAATACTAGCATTCTACGGATCGGAGCGTGGAATGTTAGATCCCTTAATCGGGTAGGAAAATTAGAAAATTTAAAAAGGGAAATGGATAGGTTGAAGTTAGATATAGTGGGGATTAGTGAAGTTCGGTGGCAGGATGAACAGGATTTCTGGTCAGGCGAGTACAGGATTATAAATACAAAATCAGTTGGGGGTATTACAGGAGTAGGTGTGATAATGAATAAGAAAATAGGAATGCGGGTAAACTACTATGAGCAACACAGTGATCGCATTATCATAGTCAAGATAGATACGAAGCCAACACCGACAACGGTAGTACAGGTTTATATGCCAACTAGCTCTGCCGATGACGAGGAGATCGAAGAAATATATGAGGAGCTAAAGGAAATTATTCAGACAGTTAAAGGAGAGGAAAACTTAATTGTGATGGGAGACTGGAATTCGGTAGTAGGAAAAGGAAGAGAAGGAAAAATAGTAGGTGAATATGGACTGGGCAGGAGGAATAAAAGAGGAAGTCGCCTGGTAGAATTTTGCACGGAACATGATTTAATCGTAACAAACACGTGGTTTAAGAATCACAAAAGAAGGTTGTATACATGGAAGAGACCAGGAGACACCGGAAGGTATCAGATAGATTTTATAATGGTAAAACATAGATTCCGGAACCAGGTTATAAACTGCAAGACATACCCAGGGGCAGATATAGACTCTGACCATAACCTATTAGTCATGAACTGTAGGCTGAAGCTGAAAAAGCTGCAGAAAGGTAGGAAAATAAGGAGATGGGACCTGGATAAATTGAAGGAAAGTGAAGTTCTGGAGAATTTCAGAGGGAGATTTAGGCAACAATTGACAGAAACAGGGGGAAATAAAACAGTAGAAGAGGAATGGGTAGCATTGAGAGATGAAATAGTGAAGGCAGCAGAGGACAAAATAGGTAGAAAGGCAAGACCTACAAAAAATCCTTGGATATCACAGGAAATACTAAATTTAATTGATGAAAGGAGAAAATATAAAAATGCAGTAAATGAAACAGGCAAAATGGAGTACAGACGACTAAAAAATGAGATTGACAGGAAGTGCAAAGTGGCTAAGCAGGAGTGGCTAGAAGCCAAATGCAAATCTGTAGAAGACTGTATAAGAAGGGGAAAGGTAGATACCGCCTACAGGAAAATAAAAGAGACATTTGGGGACAAGAAGAGCAGATCTACGAATATCAAGAACTCAGATGGGAAACCAGTTCTCAGCAAAGAAGGGAAAGCTGAAAGGTGGAAAGAGTACATAGAGCAGCTCTACAAAGGAAATGAACTCAGAGACGAGGTTGTAGGAAGGGAAGAGGAAGTAGATCAAGATGAAATAGGAGATACTATACTGAGAGATGAATTTGACAGAGCCTTGAAAGACCTAGGTCGGAACAAGGCCCCAGGAGTAGATGACATACCCTCAGAGCTACTAAAGTCTCTGGGAGAGCCAGCCATGACAAGACTATTTGAACTGGTGTGTAGGATGTATGAGACAGGCGAAATGCCCTCAGACTTTAAGAAAAATGTAATAATCCCCATTCCAAAGAAATCGGGCGCAGACAGGTGTGAAAATTATAGAACCATCAGTTTGATATGTCATGGTTGCAAAATTTTAACACGAATTATCTACAGGAGAATGGAAAAGCTGGTAGAAGCTGACATCGGGGAAGATCAGTTTGGATTCAGAAGGAACATAGGAACCCGGGAGGCAATACTCACTTTACGTCTTATCTTAGAAGATAGATTAAGGAAAGGCAAACCTACATTTTTAGCTTTTGTAGATTTGGAGAAAGCATTTGACAATGTTGACTGGAATACACTGTTTCAAATTCTGAAGTCAGCAGGGGTAAAATACAGGGAAAGGAGAGTTATTTACAACTTGTACAAAAGCCAGACCGCAGTTGTTAGACTCGAAGGGCATGAAAGGGAAGCATCAGTTGGGAAGGGAGTAAGACAGGGTTGCAGCCTTTCTCCGATGTTATTCAATTTGTACATCGAGCAGGCGGTGAAGGAAAGCAAGGAAAAATTTGGTGAAGGAATTAAAGTTCAGGGGGAAGAAATAAAAACATTGCGTTTTGCTGATGACATTGTAATTCTGTCAGAGACAGCAAAAGACCTGGAAGAGCAGTTGAATGGAATGGACAGTGTATTGAAGAGAGCATATAAAATGAACATTAACAAGAGCAAAACAAAAATAATGGAATGCGGTCTTAGAAAATCAGGCGATGCTGAAGGAATTAGATTAGGTAACGAAACAATGAAAGTGGTAGATGAGTTTTGTTACTTGGGTAGTAAAATAACATGCGATGGTCGCAGTACAGAGGATATAAAATGCAGAATGGCAATGGGAAGAAAAGCATTTTTGAAAAAGAGAAATTTGCTAACATCGAATATTAATTTAAGGGTAAGGAAGTCTTTTCTGAAGGCATTTGTGTGGAGTGTTGCCTTGTACGGAAGTGAAACATGGACGATAAGCAGTGCGGACAGGAAGAGAATAGAGGCCTTCGAAATGTGGTGCCACAGAAGAATGCTGAAGATTAGGTGGATAGATCGCATAACTAATGAAGAGGTACTGAACAGAATTGGTGAGAAAAGGAATTTTTGGCATACCCTGACTAAAAGAAGGGATCGCTTGGTAGGACACATTCTTAGACATCGGGGAATCGTAAATTTAGCATTGGAGGGAAGTGTATGGGGTAAAAATCGCAGAGGGAGACCAAGAGACTCGTATAGTAAGCAGATTCAAGTGGATGTGGGTTGCCGTTCTTATGAGGAGATGAAAAGGCTTGCTCAAGATAGGGTAGGGTGGAGAGCTGCATCAAACCAGTCTCCGGACTGACGACCATAACAACAACATAATACCTACTTTAATATTATAAGAAAAGAATTTACTTAGTTTTATCAGAAATACTAATTAGCATACTATCTTAAATGTAACAATACGTCTCTGGCACATACACTAATCAATATTTGCTGATTAAACATCTCCAACTTCAAATAATAGAAAATGACTCCAGCTAGTTACATTATAAAAAACAATAACTAAGTTTTGGAAAAAGTGATAATAGACTAATTATATTCATATCTATTATTATGCAACAGTGCTATCGGGAGGTTCAGTAATGCAAGCAGATGGGAATAAATCCCAACATGCTTCATTACAACATTATCTCCTACTCCTCACACCACACTTCACTAGAGCACTTAAATTTTCACTTAGCGTCACAGTGGGTCCATGCCTTCATCAGGTCCAAAAATGGTTGTCCCACATATCACACACTGTCCTTGTCCTGGAGGTGGCTCTCCTCCAGCAGAGTACATGAAAAATGTACAAAAATATACAAAATTCCCTACATTAGTTCCTCAACAAAATGTATCACTAATTACACAAAAATATTTATTCCCTACCATAGTGAATGACTACAAAGCAGGACTAAACCAATATATACTTGATTCCTATTAAGAAAATCTTGATTTGCATTACAACAAAAATCTCCATATAGGCTACACTTAATCAAAAATTGAAATGAAATTTAAAGCAAAAACTTGAATTCCCCCCCCCCCATACCAAAATCTAAATTTTATCCTCTTACATCACAGTACTAAGATAATCAAATACACTTCTACAGACAGCATAGGAACCAGAAAATATTACCCCCTCTTCTTACTTACAGATGAAAAGTACTGAGCAGGAAAAAAAGAGGTAGATTGTCAAACTTGAATTCCCCTCCCCCCCCCATACCAAAATCTAAATTTTATCTTCTTACATCACAGTACTAAGATAATCAAATACACTTCTACAGACAGCATAGGAACGAGAAAATATGACCCCCTCTTGTTACTTACAGATGAAAAGTACTGAGCAGGAAAAAAAGAGGTAGATTCTCAAACTAGTGTTACACCAAAAATCTGTAAAAACATCTTACACAAAACCAATTGTATCTGCCCGAGATGAAAAATATGTACCTCTGCCTACAATCTCTCACTTTCAAACTCACAAATCTTACCTAGTTATCTGTAAGTAGAATCCATAGAAAATCTGCAATAGCAAAGACAGGCTCCCTAACCATTGACCCTACCAACTCATTATCACTGTTTCATTATACCTCATCACTAAATACTCATAACATCTTATCAATATTCTTCATCTTATCTCATCAATTAATAATCTTCATTTTAACTAACCCTTCATCTATATCATCATAATTTTTCATTACCTTATTACTCATTATACCTCATTATGCCATCCATATTCATTTCAAAACCCTATCAAAGAACATATAATAATCTGTCTAAGCCACAACAAATTTCCAGAACGCTACTCCACAGTAACTCACCAGCTTTTACTTTCATTACTACAACAGAGACAGAACCATGTACATTTCGGAACTTCACTGTCCATTATCATACTGCTTTCAATTCGTAGACACAGATACAAATTCCTACGTAGCTACATACCAACACCTCCAACCAATTGTCCAAAATCTATCTTCCCACATCAAGGATACCAACCACTTCCTTCACCGACTCTCCACCACTCCCACCCCCTTTGCCTCCTGGATCCTTACTTGTCACAGTGGATGCCACCTCCCTATACACCAACATCCCACATGCCCATGGCCTTGCCGCTCTGGAACACAACCTCTCCCAACGTCCCTCTGAACTCAAACCTGATACCTCATTCCTCATAACCCTCACCAATTTCATCCTACTTAACAACTACTTTTCCTTTGAGGGGTCAAATCCAAGACAGAGCCATGGGCACCCGCATGGCACCCTCCTATGCCAACCTGTTTATGGACCATCTGGATGAATCCTTCCTAGCATCCCAAAACCTCAAACCTCTGGCCTGGTTCAGGTTAATTGATGATACTTTCATGATCTGGACTCAGGGCCAGGACACCCTATCCTCCTTTCTTCAGAACCTCAATTCCTTCTCTCCCATACACGTCACATGGTCTTCCTCAACCTACCATGCCACATTCCTAGATGTCAACCTCCACCTCACTGATGGCTCCATCAACACTTCCGTCCATATTAAACCTACAAACCACCAACAGTACCTACACTTTGACAGCTGCCATCCCTTCCACATCAAAAAATCCCTCCCTTACAGCCTGGCCACCCGTGCAGTGACAAGAACTCCCTTTCTGAATATGCTGAAGGTCTTACAAAGGCCTTCACAGATAGAAACTACCCCACAGACCTAGTCCGCAAACAGATCTCCCATGCCATATCCTCACACACCACAAATCCTCCTCCTAACACCAGTAACCATCCACAAAAGAGCACTCCCCTTGTCACCCAGTACTACCCTGGACTCGAACAACTAAATTACATCCTTCACCAAGGTTTTGATTTTCTATTCTCATGCCCAGAAATGAGAGACATCCTGCCCAAGCTGCTTCCCACCCCTCCTAAAGTGGTGTTCCATCGCCCTCCCAACCTCAACAACATCCTAGTTCATCCTTGTGCCACCCCAAAACCCAGCTCACTGCCACAGGGATCATATCCTTGTGGAAGACCCCACTGCAAGACCTGTCCAATCCACCCACCAAGCACTTCCTATGCCAGTCCTGTCACAGGCTTATCCTACCCTATCAGATGCCAGGCCATCTATGAAAGCAGCCGCATAATTTACCAACTGTGCTGCAAACACTGTACAGCCTTCTATATTGGCATGACCACCAACCAGCTATTCATTAGGATGAATGGCCACCGCCAAACTGTAGCCAAAAACAAGGTGGACCACCCTGTGGCACAGCATGCAGTAGAGCACATGCTTGATTTCAATGGCTGCTTCACAACCCGGGCCATCTGAATCCTCCCATCCACCACCAGCTTTTCTGAACTGCACAGATGGGAGTTATCCCTACAATACATTCTCCAATCCTGAAATTAACCAGGCCTCAACCAACAATAACTTCCCTATTTTTTTTTCTTCCCTCCATACCTTACAGTTTCTACCTCTCTATCCCAAACCTCACCTATTTTGAGAGGTGCGTAAATGTGCGATTGTGTGTGTGTGTGAACACGTGCATGTGCATGAGTGTGTGTGTGTGTGTGTGTGTGTGAGAGAGAGCGTGCATGTGCGCATGTGTGGGTGTGTGTGTGTGTGTGTGTGTGTGTGTGTGTGTATGCAGTCTTGTGTACTTGCAGTTGCACGCATTTTGTATATTTATTTTACTTTATTCCCCCCCCCCCCCGTTCCCCCTCCCCCCTCCATTTCTAAGCTGCAGTTCGTTATTCCCATCTAACCCATCCCCATCATCGTGACGTAACCTTCCTATCCCCTCTCCCCTCCCCTCCCCTCCCCACCCGTCCCCGATTCGCTGCAGAGTGTGATTCGAAGTGCGGCAGTTGGAGGTGATGGTTGTATGACTGTGTGATTGCATGAGTGTTCTATTTTCTGAAGAAGGCCATGGCCGATAGCTGAAAGTGTTGTATGTGTGTTTCTTTCAGCTCATCGCCACGTCTTTGCAGTGAGTTGTAAACTGTCCTTACTATATTACTAATTCCAACCTGGACTTTCCATTATTATATATATCATTATGCTCGCAACTCACTTGTAGATCACAACTGCACTAACAAAGAGTATAAGCTGATTTCATCTTGCTAAGTACCAAATTTGATTTTCATTGCACTAAGTATAGGTGTAGTCTTTTGCTCCTGCTACACATATGCTGTTTAGAAGATACTTAATTCAGGTGGATGGTACCGGTTTCACTTAAACAATACACAATCTACATTAAACTATGGCAAGCTACATTACACTATGGTAACTTACAATTAAATTACAGTAACTTTACACTATTACATCAACTATACTAAACAACACATCGTTCAAGAAAATTTACTAATTTACAAACTTCTCATAGGATAGTGGAAGAAGAATGAAGTGGCCTAAGAAATGAAAAATAGGATCACCCAGCTGAGGGAGGGCATTACTCACCAAGTAATGTATTCACCAAAGAATGACAAACCCCTTACTTACTCTAGTTTAAACTATTGGAATATGGAGCATTCTCTCTTCCCCCACTCCTATCTCTTGAGCTTCTTCTATCATTCCTACGACAAATCTGATCATTCTTATTCCATCTGTTCCTGTTATTACCATTGTCTTTACCATAATCATATCTCCTCATCCTGTTTACACGAAATTCTCTCCTATGCCAAAGTTCTATGATCCTCGACATTTGGTTTAATTCTTTCAACTGTGCCTACATAATCCAAAAAGTCATTTATCTTATTTCTTGGAGCAGGTACAAGAAGCTCCCTAACTCTAAGAGGCAATTTTGCTTCCAGACCAATAATAGCATCTTCACTGGTCAGTATTTTGTCTAAAATGTATTGATCCACTACTGGCAAAAACCTTTAATAGTACCTCTCCTAGAGTCATACCTTTCCCCATTCCAAAACTCACTCAAAATTCTGTGTTATTTTCCCTTAGACCAATATTCATTCAAAAATGACTTCTTAAATTCTTCCCATGAGGTACAAAAATCCGATACCCCAGCTGGCCAACTGTACACATCACCCTTTAAGAATCCCCTTACAAAAGACATTTTCTGCTAATCATTCCAAATTTCAGGCAATTCATTAAATTCCCTAATGAGATGCACATCACCTCTACCATGCCCAACCTAGTTTCCAATTCAGATTTTACCTGACCGAATTTAATTTTCAAGTTCTGCATTATTCTCTGTACAAGTTTTCCTGACAGACTGAAATCTGTTATCAGCACTACTAGTCACTATTTCCACTCTTTTTTAATCTACTAAAGTACTATTTAATGCAGCCAGTTCCTGATGAAAATTACCAATTTCATTACTGATTTTAATTTCAATCATTTCAATTTTACTACTGTTTTCATCTATTTTCTGGTTAATAGACAAATAGACTAATTACATTCATATCTATTATTATGCAACAGTGGTATTGGGAGGTTCAGTAATGCAGGCAAATGGGAATAAACCCCAACATGTGTTGTTACAGGTGTCATCATTAATTAACTGTAATAGCAAACAGGATGACTTAAACAGAATTTCTAGTTGGTGTGAAGAATGGCAGCTAGCTTTAAATGTAAGAAAATATAAGGTGCTGCTCATGAATAGGGAAGACGATCGCAAAATGTTCGAATACAGCATTATTAGTGAGATTCCTTATGCATATATCTAGGCGTAACATTGCAGAGCAATATGAAATGGAACAAACATGTAAGGACACATGTGAGTAAGGCAGACACCAAACTTCGGTTTATTGGGAGAATTTTGAGAAGTTGTACCACATCTTGAGTACTGCTCAAGTGCTTTGGACCCGCAGTAGATCAGTTTAACGGAAGACATGGAAGCAGTTCATAGTTGAACAGCTAGGTTCGTTACTGGTAGGTTTGGGCAATGAGCAAGTGTCACAGAAATGCTCCAGGAACTCAAATAGGAATCACTGGAGGAAAGAAGACGTTCTTTTTGAGAAATTATGTTGGGGAAATTTACAGGGCTGGAATTTGAAGTTGACTGCAGAACAATCTTACTGATGCCTACTTACATTTCGCATAAAGATCACAAAGACAAGCTAAGAGAAATTAGGGCTCGTACAGAGGCATATAGACATTTTTCCCCTTCACTCTATTTGGGAGTGGAATAGGAAAGGAAATGCCAAGGAGTGGTACAGTGTACCCTCTGCCACACACCTTATGATGGATTGCGAAGTATATACATAGATGTAGATGAATAAACGGAACCTGTAAACCACAATGGTTACATTTGGTTCAGAACGATTTCAATTGTGTCCAACAGCAGAAGATCACTAGTCGAGACTTTCGAGAGCGTCCAAACCGCGATATGGGCATTCTGAACTGCTGAACATGAGACTAATGTAACTCTACTATATACAGATAACAACAAAAGAGGCAGACTAAATAAAACATTTCATAATATGGGATTAAGAAACTGTATTTCATGATAATCAAATATAGGGCCTTATGCTCACTCAATATTGAAAGATACTGTACAATTTTGGGGAAACTGTGGAGCAAGATTGAGATCATTTAGCTGACAGAACAAGAATATTATATTTAATGAAAAGGGTAAACTAAAGATTATAATTCAGGAAACAACAATATTTAGGAAAAATAAAATACGACTATTGCATGTAATTACATACTAAAAAACTAATTGTTACAAAAAGACAATAATAGTTGCTCCATTGTCCATAATGAATCTGCATACAGCTATCAACATAACAAATAAATTATGCAAATGTACAAAAGACAAATACAACAATATTACAGAAGAGCATACTGTAACCAGGCACCTCTATAGTGCCTTAACCAAACCTAAAAAATAATAATAATGGACAGGAGTAGTTTCAAATCAACTGGGAAGGATTACTTGCTCAAGCACTGCTTCTTTAGAGTAACAAAAGAACAGCAGCCTGTAAAGCAAACAGAGTAATAAAATATTGTATACCATTACTATTTATTAAAATGAAGTTAGTAAAATTATAAGAAAATGTGTATAGTAATCGTAGTGTATAGTGGACACCACAACAGCTTGTGTCCCGAAAGTTGGCAGCTGAATCTGGTATGGATGCCGACAATGATCAGGTGATCAATAACGCATACCAGTTGAGATGAATCTCCAACAGCTGCTGCTAATAGTGACCTCTATGAAGATCACACATAGAATGGCCTCACATCAGCCATGTACAGTTCTCCAGTGGGAGAGTTCGTCATTATTAGTCACAGAGATTGCTTTACTGAATGTCAACATCTTTGTTCCGAGCTCTCCATTAGCGGTGATAGCTTTCTACTCTATAGCTTAACAATCTGACATATTGATAGAATATAGAAAGACGCTGCAGGTTCTGTAACCAGTTGTCTAAATGTACTGTCAAGTTATCTTGTGCGGACATGAAAGGTTGTGGCAACCCACCCCCTATTCTCAGATATATTTTTAATCCTCTCTGACTCCTGTTCTTATACTACATAAATGACATGCCTTGCAAAGTATATACAGACACAATACTTTATGCAGGTGGCTCAACAGCAGTGGTCTGCTGCAAAAGCATTGAAGAATTAGCATCAACCACGAAACAAACTCTACAAGAACTTGAAAAATGGATAAAAAATAATGCCATGAAATTAAATCTGGAAAAAAACCCAAATCATAAACTTCAGGATCAAACAAACTACTGAATGTACATCACAAATAGAGTATTCAGGTAAATAACTGACCACAGTCGAGTCTGTAAAATTCGTTGGAATAATTTTAAATAAAAACTTATCATGGACTGACAACATGGACAGTTTATTAAAGAGATTAAACAGCTTAGTTTTTGCAATGAGGGTACTACACAAAATTGCGGACTTAAAGTGATGAAAGTTGTATACCATGCTTATTTCATAACAGTTACAAAATATGGAATAATTTTCTGGGGTGTTGAAAAGACAAACCTTCTTAGAATTTTAAAACTACAAAAGAAAATAATCAGAGCAATGACAGAAACAAATAGTAGGCAATCGTGCAAACCATTATTTAAAAGCCCTTCAATCTTCATACATGAAATACTCCTCTTTGAACACTAAAACTCTCATCTGTTTGAAGGAAATGCATTCAGACATGACTATGAAACAAGACATAAATCACAATACATATTACATGGCTCTGAAGATCAGAAATAAAATGAGGTCAAAATTCGGGGAATCCACACTGGAGACCATGATACATACCTTAAAAGCAAATTTTATTATAGCCTCAAAGAATTTTTAAATGATTAAAATCAAATGATATTATAGTCTAGAAGAATTTATAAATGGGAATAGTAATGATAGAAGTACAAAAGGTATATAGTACCCTTTAAACACACAACAACAACAAAAGGTATATTTTCTAAGTCATATAAATACAAAATAGTTAGACTTTTGCTGTACATTCATGTATACATATAGCTCTAAACTTAATGTCTGAATGGTGGTATGCATACCATTCTGTATATCTGTACTTCATATAGGTGTGTGAAGTTTTATTGTTAAATGATGATGAGATATGAAAAATTTATAATAAAATTTGGTATATTTCTTATAATTCATAATGTATATACTTCATATTTACGTTAATGTATAAATCAATGTAACAATTTAGATTAAAGACTGACTAGTCACCAATGTTCTCAATCAAACGATTGTAAAAAAACATGTCATGTGACAATAAAGTATCTTATCTTATCTAATCCCATATCAACCTTCTTTAATCCCTTCTGGAGGAGAGAGATTAGCCACGAGTTCTTTTAAACATAATAAGAGAGTTTCTTTGTTTTTTTATTCCCACTACACAATGACCCTGCGAAGTAATTCAAGCTATCACCAAGTCATGAAATGGAGTTGTACACCATTACGGCTAATCTTTATTTCGTGCAACTATAGTTATCTCTTTTGCAAATTTTCCTTGGTATCATTAACTTCATGTCTTGTGTTAAATTCTCATAACCTGAAGTCCCATCTTTTTGTTGCTTGTTATGATTCAAAAGTCCAATATCTGCCATTTTTTCTGAATTTTTCTATGCCCTCTTTAATCAAAATCTTGCACATGGTCAATAGCATGATAACTAATTAATGTAATAGGTCCAAATTCATCTCAAGACAGTGCTGTACCTTAATAAACATTATTTATTATAGCTAATCTTCTTAATTTAATGAAAGTCCAGCTCCAGTTGCATTTATTGGTGCTTATTTAAGCCCACACTAACGGTTTCGGCCTCTATGTTAGGCCATTTTCAAGTGTGACAAACGTTATGCCTTAGAGAAAACAACGTCAAGTCACCCACTGTTTCAGTCACCGAGATCTACAAAAATTGTAAGATAAACTCCGTCACTTTTTATAACACTAACTGCCACTAATCCCATTTAATTGTTAAAAATTCCTTTCTTTTTAATATTAATCCACCATTACCCATTTCAATCAGTTTATCAAGGTATTTATCTGAAATTCTCTTTCTTTTTATCCAAACCTTAGACTTAGCAACACTCCGCTCAATAACCCAGTCAAACAGGCAGTAGCACTACGGAATACAAAATTAAGTAAAAATCATTTTCAATTTATCTTGTGCTGGCTAACGTACTGCTCCTGCGAAAAAACCTTACGATGACTGTTTGCTGCTTTCCATTCCCAGCTATCTATTATTCCATGTTGGTGTGTCCACAAGTAAACACCACATTAATTATGAAATGGTCCAATGTATTTTATAAGCAGTGTAGTTGTAGATTCATAAAAATCAATAAACACAAATAAATTAGGAAACTACAGTTCATAGATAAAAATTTCATGAACAAGGGCAGAAATAGAGAGACAGAGAGAGAAAAGAGGGGACGGGGGGGGGGGGAGTCTCAGTTGCATAAAAGCAGTATGACTAATTCAATGCAGTTCAAGAGATAAGTTCATGGCTTGTAGATAACAAGTTGATGTTAAACCACAGTGAAACTCAGTTTTTACAATTTCTAACACATAATTTGATGAAAGCTGACTTTGATTACACATAACAGGCATATGATAAGTGAGAGTGAACAGTTTAAATTTCTAGGTGTTCAGATAGACAGTAAGCTGTCGTGGAATGCCATGTTCAGGAGCTTGCTCCAAAACTAAATTCTGCTTTATTTACCACTAGAACAATAAGTGAAATAATTGATTTGTGAACATGAAAAGTAGTCTACTATGCTTATTTCACTGACTTATGATGTACGACGTTATTTTGTGGGGTAACTCGACTGAAACAAAAAGGTTATTTTTGGCTCAGAAACGGGTGGTTCGAGCAATATGTGGTGTAAGTTCATGAACTTCAAATTGACCCCTTTTCAGTAGTCTGGAAATTTTGAAAGTGGCATCACAATACTTTTTTCTTTAATGTCGTTTGTTGTTAATAATGTCAGCTTATTCACACGAGTTACTAGCTTTCACTCGGTGAATACCAGACAGAAGTTGAATCTACATTTGCATCACACCACCTTGATACTTGTACAGAAAGGTGTACAGTATTCTGCAGCATCCATTTTCAATAAGATGCCACAAGAAATAAAGAATCTTAGCACTAACCCACACGCTTTCAAATCTAAATTGAAGAGTTACCTCATGGCACACTCCTTTTATTCTGTTGAGGAACTTCTAAAAAAATTAAGCAATTAAGCTAATTAATTTTTTTTTCTTTATTGATTCTCTTCACTTAAACTTAAAGAGTGTCATGTGCATACGACTACTTAAAAAATTTCTATTACTATTCTTGTGTTAAACTTCATGTATTGACTTGTTCCACGACCATGGAGTCCTACTCCTCAATTAGGTCCTGCGAAACAGAAAACCATATTATTGTTATTATTATTATTATTCAGCTTTCGTCAGTTTCTGAAAAACAAATTAGTCTTGACAGAAACAATACTTACTGGAAAAGCTCAAGTGTATCGATACACTTGAGAATCTTATCATATGATTCTTCTACTTCTGCTTGGAAAATGGTAGATGGATCTAGGTACTTAATTGCCTGCAAGTGTACAAAATTTACAGCATCCCATCAGTCAGCATGTAAAACACATACATCTGAAGTCTACAGCAGCTAAATATTTCTAGAGGTGATTAAGTGATACATTATGTCACATCAAACATTAGTAGGAATGAGAAAATTGTGAGAATATGCAAATAACTGAAACAACAAAAAGGTGCTTAAGTAGATTAGTAGTGTACTGGGTTCACAAGATAAAGTGTCAATATTCAGGGCTATGATAGAAATGATCATTTGAAGCAAAACACAAGGGCTAGTTTTATAGATGAAAGACTTCCCAATCAAAGAGGAAAAAAACTCAAAAATGTAGGTTGGGCTAGAATAAAACATCAAAGTGTGTGAATGGATAAAAGACATGCAACTAGCAGAAAAAAATGTATATTACAGTGTTTGTAGCAGAAATCTAAAAATAAATAGGAACTTAAAGGACCAACTTCTTAAAAAAAAGGGGACCTACAGAACTTTTAAGGGACCAACAGGGATACAAAATATGAGACACCAATAAATTTCTTTTTAATGAACAACCCTACCCAATGACCCATTCTTCTTTATTTATGTAATAAATAATTATTGATTGTACTTTATTTCTTTGTGCTAATGTTTTTTGCTATTTTGAGGCATCTTCAGAATGATATATACACAAAGCTTATTCTTAGGGCTTGAATATTTTGCCTTCATAGTTTGATTTGTGCACATCAGGAGACACATACCTATTGTTCTAAAAATGACCAAAAAGGATGAGATGCATTAGCAGTATATAAATAACGTGCTATCAAAGCTGTTTTTAATTTCCAAATTGTTATCACTGCAAATAGGTGAACATTTCAATTTGTTTTTATTGTGCTTACTAAGCCCTGCGAACACCAACTTAATAATCACCATGGTTTTCCATTACAACACTACCGTACTCAAGTATAACATTGATGCATGTTGTCATTTTAATGCAAGTCTTGCGATATATCGTAACTTCTGTTATCAAATCCATTTTCGGTATGGATATGGGCTGATGAAAAGAATAGTTTATAATCATGAAAGGTCTGCTATTTTAAGGGTTTGCAAGCCGTGTAAGAACTCTTGGAAAAAAAGAAAAAATGTTTTGACATCTACAATATCGTATTCCACAATTCCTGTGATCTAAAAGTTAAACATTGTTTATTAACTTTAATTTCAGTTATTTGCCTGCTCCACTAAACTTAAAAGTTCTTGGATATGCAAATCTCATCTTTACACCTAATCATTAATAAAATATTATAAGACAATACCAGTCTGAAACTAGTTACTATACCAATTAATTGTCTCGAATGTATTATCGCGACTTTCACAGCCGCAGCTAACAACCTACCATTCAGACAGCTTACCAAAGTGCTGTAATTCTTTTGCCCACTTAATGGTTTTGGCGCAGCTACAAAATTCAGTGTGGTGCAACTTAAACATACATACAGTGGCTGCGAATAACGTACTACTGCCACTGATCTCAGTAGCTAAGGGTTTCTGATTGCAGCTGAAGTTGGTAACACATTTCTCAGCATGTCCTGCCTCAGATCGATATTATTTAGTCAGTGGGTTGTCGCAAGTCATCCTTGTTGGAGCTGCTATAAAAGATGAAGAGCAAGTGGGGCAAAAGTTTCTGGCACTCCGTAGCACTGTCTCCGCGTACATTTCCTCGCTCCACAGTCGACGATGTCCTACCACCACTCCCAGCACTTACCTTGACAGGACAGTTTTGTATGTACATGAGCTGAGAAGGGACAAAAACGCTGAGATAAAGGTTAAAGAAAGCTGTAACATGAAAGGTGCCTCAGTTAAGCTTTATTGTAGTTATTAAAATTAGACACAATGTGTTTTCCAATTTGGAAAAAAGGTACTTTAGGGACCAAATTGAAAAAATAGGTACCTTTTATGTACTTTTAGAAAAAAAGGGACTTTAGGAACCAATGGGACCTCCGCTAAATACATGGATATTAAATACCGGTTTCTCCCCCAATCCAACACCCCACCCTCTCCTCCAATGAATGTTCCTGTCACATCCCTGAATACTAATGATTCCTTCAGAGTGAATTTGTATTATACTTCACAACACTTTACAAAGTATTTATAAGTTACAATATACTTCATGGGTAGCACAATGATTTTGTGTTAATCAAAAAGATATGAAAAATTAAAAAATAACTGAATTGTCACTTTTCAAGTGAAGTAACTAAAGCTGCAGTAATGAAGTCTTTAGCTAATCAGCCCGAAGGGCAATCTCTTTTCCCAGAAAAAAAATTACCTGACTTTTCAAAGTAGTGTTGTAGTGTCTTTGAGCCTATGATGCTTCACATTTTTTCTTATGTAAAAAGTAAAACATGCATTCTTGCCTACATGTGTTTAATGTGTTTATAATACTTAAAAAACATTGTGTCAAGTGCAAATATCAATGAATATAATCAATTTATGACAATATCATTATAGTAATGATGAAATAAATACTAATGAGAATGTCAAGTGTAGAGTCCTGGTTTTCGTGGTTCTTGGTTTTCGGTTCCTTTTTGTGATAAGATCATTTGGTTAACAGTAACAGTAGCTATGTTATATAATAATGGAAAGTCCAGGTTGGAATCAATAATATAGTAAGGACAGTTTACAACTCACCACAAAGACGTGGTGATGAGCTGCGACAGGCACATACAAAAGACACACACATACAACACTTTCAGCTATCGGCCATGGTCTTCTTCAGAAAATAGAACACTCACGCAATCACACAGGCACACAACACAGTCATACAACTATCACCTCCGGCTACCGCACAATAAACTTAGTTTCGGTGCAGACAGTGGCGGGTTGGACCAAGACTGTTTTGGCTTCCCTGGAAAAATCAAAATCACCTCCGGCTGCCGCACTTCAAAAAGTTTGTATGAAAACTGGACATGTAATTCCAACCAAATAAACAAATCAATTAATCCTGTTTGCAAAACATGTCAAATAGCTTGAAATTAATGTTCTGTCAATGGTGCCAGATAAATTTGGATTTTATATACAAAAAATGGCAATTTTGAGAAGTGCATCACTTCTACCTTTTCAACTAGTATGAATTGGTTCAAACTTTGCATGAAGGTAAATAAAATATAAAGTAAAAAAAAATAATTGTATCAAAATTATCTTCCTGCTATTGAGATAGTGTGGTTTAAAGTCCAGTTACATTTAGCGTATTCTGAGGCTCGCTGAACACCCAGGGTGGACTTAAAAGTGATCATAATTTAACTGCAGTAAGGTTTCAACTAGATATAATAAAATAATCATAAAGACAGTGTTTATTCACATTTTATGAAGAAATTTTGTAGACCTTCTAATTCACAACCCCCGTCCACTGTGACAACTAATCAACTATGGTAGAATAAAAGTTGGGAACCCAAATGAAAAATACCCCTATCCTGAAACAACAAAAGGTGAAAATGTCCTGGACAGAGTCAAAACTGTAAAAGAGGATAGCCAGCCTTTTTACTTACGTGGCAGCTTCACTAAAAACACATTAACGATTTCATATAAGATTAAATATCAACAAATAATACATTTCCTTGAGACAATATTGTCTCGTTATAACAAAGGTGTTAAAGATAAGGAGAGGCATTGAATCAAAAATTGTGCTGTGGCCAGGATTCAAACCCATGTCCTGCTACTTACTAGGGAGGCCCTTTAGACCACGCAGTTAACATAGTGTTGCAGCCAAAGTGACTACACGGACTGAGTGGTCTAAAGTGCCTATCTAGTAAGTAGGAGGTCCTGAGTTTGAATACCGGCCACAGCACAAATTTTAATTCAATACCTCTCCTTATGTTTAATGCCTTTGGTATAATGAGACAATGTTGTCTCAAGGAAATGTATTATTTGTTCATATTTATATCACCTCGGCCTGAGGAACAAGGAATGTTCCCATTCACAATCTTTGCTAGGATGCTATTCCAATATAGAAAAGCTTGGCAATTTGAGGCAGAATTAAAGTATGTGGTGTGGAGGGAGATGTGTTTTAAGACCGACAATGTAGTCGCTTTAGTTGCAATGATGTGTTAGCTGAGTGGTCTAAAGAGCCTATCTAGTAAGTAGGAGCTTTCTACAATATGTCTGTGTAGGTGTGTTTGTGTATATGTGTGGGTGTATGTGTATTTGTTTACCCTCTTTTTTTTTCGCCAAGGTAAGTCTTTCCTCTCCCGGGATTGGAATGGCTCCTTACCCACTCCCTTAAAACACTCATCATTTCCTTTTCCCTCTCCTTCCCTTCTGCCTGAAGAAGCAGCTAGGCTGCAAAAGCTAGCGTTCATATGTGTGTGTGTGTGTGTGTGTGTGTGTGTGTGTGTTCATATATTTGTGCTACAATCACTACCTGAGCTCCTTCGCTTGGTAAGTAATCTTCATCTATTTTTTATATATATTCTTCCTGCTAGGAAATTTTCGACTAAAAATTTCTAGCATTAAAAATTATATATAAAAAATAGACGAAGATTACTCAGGCGAAGGAGCACAGGTGTGACAGCAGCACAAATAAATAGAACACACACACACACACACACACACACACACCACACACACACACACACACACACACACACACACACACACACACACACACACAAATGCAAGCTTTCGCAACCCAGTTGCTTCTTCAGGCAGAAGGGAAGGAGAGGGAAAAGGAAATGATGAGGGTTTTAAGGAAGGGGGTAAGGAGCCATTCCAATCCCAGGAGAGGAAAGACTTACCTTGGGGGAGGAAAAGGAAGGTACACAAATACACACACACACATTAATTGATGATATGTCTTGATTTGAGCTCACAACTGAGACAACCTATCCTCACTCCCCCAACATCATTTCCCCTGGACGTTGCCTTCCATCTCTCTGATGGCTGCAGCCACACGTCCATGCACATTCAACCCAATCTCTTTCCACCCAAGTAGTGCCTATATGCTTAGCAGAGCAGTTCTGCATCCATACCCAACACCACCTTGCATCCTCCCTCCCCCCCCCCCCCCATCCTTTTCCCATTCCATCAGGACAGCAGCCGGAGATGACGGTTGTGTGTCTGTGAAGTGTGTCTGTATGATTGTATGAATGAGAATATTTGTCCTTTTCCTGGTGAAGGCTAAGGCCGAAAGCTCAGCTGTGTATGAGTGTCTTTTTTATGTGCCTGGTGCTGCTTAACAAATGTTTTAGTGGTGAGTTGCCGACTACCCTAATTATATTGTTGAATTCCACGACTATTGATACAAGAACCAGCCAAATGAAAAGTAAGACGCAAAAGTCTTCACAATGCCATTAGGCACAAAATAAAATATCAGCATATACAATATGGGCATTTCATTACTGAGTAGTACCTATCCAGCAATGAAAATCTAGATTAGAATGTCAATAATGGATGATAGATAACAACTGACCATAAAGATGATTGCTAAGCACCTAACTGGGAAGTAAAATAGACAATAAAATTCACACAATTTAAATTTTCAGCCATTGCCTTCATCAGAAAAAGAAACAAATACAATCACACAATTACTAAGACATGAACACATGACCATTATCTCTGGCCACATCAGTGCAACAACCATCTTGACATTGGGTGATGAGGGGTGTAGAGAAGACTGGAGGAGGATGCCGGGCAAGGTTGGGAATGAAACGTTCGTTTCCTTTACTGCATTCTAAGCTGCTCTCATATTTTCACCTATCACAGCCTTTACAATCTGCCATTTTTTCCTCAAAAAATTTATTTGTGTGAATGTAATTGTCTATTTTACGTGCCTGTCTGTGGCTTAGGGATTGTCTTTAAGGTGAGTTGTTATCCATCATCTATCACTGAGTACTGTACCTATATAAAATATAATAAGTGAAGACCATTTGTAACTGAGGGCAAAACAGCATGTTAACACAATCACACTGAGAGAGAATTTATAGTGAATATTGCATAACTTGCTCCATGCCTTTTGATAATCAAATGTTATCATGTAATGCAATTAGGGTGATTAATATCTACATTTTGACAATCTTGGTTTATTTTCATGTTAACATCAGAGTGAATCTGCCACTTTGCAGTGGCTTTTTAGTGTTATGAAGCTTCCTGGTACATGAAAACTGTGTGTCTGACAAGAACCATAACTCAAGATGGCTCTCTCAAACCATACAAACTTCAGAGAAGCTCTAGGTGGAATAGAAATGAAATAAAGGAGCTATAATCTTGCAGAAGTTTTGAATCATCTTCAACAGTCACACCATCAAGATTTTTCTTCCCCCTTTTACTACACAAATGGACCTCTGCAGGTATGAGAAGTTTTAATTGAACCTGCACTTTAGTTAAACAATATAATAAGAATAGTTTCGAACACACCACAAATACATAACAACAAGCTGCAACAGGCACAACATTTACACACTCGCCCTTCATAAGTCACACAATCATCATCTCCAGCTGCCGCACTCCAATTCACACTCTGCAGTGAGGGAATGGGGGGGGGGGGGATAGGAAGGTTGCATCCCGGTGGTGGGGATGGATACGGCATGACCTTAAGAGGCATGTATTTTTAGACGGGAGGAGCAAGATGCAGCTTAGGAATGGAGTGGGGAAGCAGATGAAGAGAGGAAAGCAAAACAAAACAGAAAACATGCATACATACACGCACACACAAGACACACACACACACACACAGCACATGAAATGGAAGCAATGTAGGATAGAGGGGGTAGCAACTATTGAGTGTGGAAAAAAGGGAGTTATCATAGGTTGAGGCCTGTATAATTTTGGGATCGGAAAATGTACTGTAAGGGTAACTCCCATCTGTGTAGTTCAGAAGAGCTGGTGGTGGGTGGTAGGATCCAGATAGCCCGGGTTGTGAAGCAGCCATTGAATCAAGTATATGCTCTGCTGCATGTTGTGCCACAGGGTGGTCTACCTTGTAATTGGCCACAGATTAGCGGTGGCCATTCATCCCAATGGACAGTTGGTTATAGGTCATGCCAATATATAGTGTGTATCAAAAACGATGGCACAAACTTATACAGTTGAAAGTACACGATAATAGAACCAAAAATGTCCCAGTAAACATGGATTCACAAGCAAGCCATTTGCGACAAAATTATGATTGTATGGTTCCAAGCCGCAATTGACATCACTGTAAACATTGTCCTGGTTAACACACATTGATTTGGAATTTAGACTTTACTATTAAGATTTACTTTGTATTTAGTTCACATTTCACTGAATTTATTGTAAACACTGTCCTAGTTAGTACCAATTAATTTGAAATTTAGACTTTACTATTAGGTTTTACATTGAATTTCAAAGTGTCTTCCTTGCATCTGCATGCAATACTGTGCTCGTCTCTGCAATAAATTTCAAATTCCTTCAAAAACCCCTGGTTCACTTTGGAATTGTTGATGAGCATGTACAACTCTCCACTCCAGTTCAACCATGTTAACTGGTGTGCTGTACACTTGGCTTTTGAAGTATCCCAGACACAAAAATCCAAAGGATTTACATCAGGTAACCTTGGAGGCCAATGTATAGGTCTGCCTCGACCTATCCATCTTTGGCCGTATTTGCAAGTTAGATGTCGTCTTCTGCAACAAAATGTGCCAGAGCTCCATCATGTATGTACCACATACTCTAACATTGCTGAAGAGAAACATCCTCAAGAAGTTCTGGAAGATAGTAAAGTCTAAATTTCAAATTGATGTGTACTAACTAGAATTATCTTTACAATGTCGTCAGTGCTGGTTTGGAACTATACATTCATAACTATCTTGCAAACAGGTTGATTGTGGACCCATGTTTACTGGGAAATTTTTCCTTTTATTATCCTGTAGTTTTCACTGTGTAAGTTTGCAGGTGGTCCAGCTTCTGATTGGGTAGGATAAGCCTGTGACAGGACTGGGATAGGAAGTGCTAGTTGGGTGGATTGGATAGGTCTTGCAGTGGGGTCATCCAGAGGGAGATGATCCCGGGACTGGGATAGGAAGTGCTAGTTGGGTGGATTGGATAGGTCTTGCAGTGGGGTCATCCAGAGGGAGATGATCCCTGGCAATGGAACACCACTTTAGTAGAGGTGGAAGGATCTTGGGTATGATGTCTCTCATTTCTGGACATGAGGGCAGAAAATCATAAACTTGGAGAAGGATGCAGTTTAGTTATTAGAGTACAGAATAGTACTGGGTGACAAGGGAAGTGGCTTTTTGTGGATCGTTACAAGGGGTAGAGGAATGATTTAGGGTGTGTGGGGATATGGCAAGGGATATCTGTTTGTGGACTAGGTCTGTGGGCTAGTTTCTGTCTTTGAAGGCCTTTGTGAGACCTTCAGTATATTGAGAAGGGGAGTTCTTCTCACTGCAGAAACACTATTCACATATTCACATCTGGCTAGGCTGTAAGGGAAGGATTTTTTGATGTGGGAAGGATGACAACTGAAAAAGTGTAGGTACTGTGGATGTTTGGTAGGTTTAATATGGACAAAAGTGAGGATGGAGTCATTAGTGAGGTGGAGATTAACATCCATGAATGTGGCATGGTAGTTTGAGGATGACCAAGTTAAGTGAATGGGGGAGAAGGACTTGAGGTTTTGAAGGAAGAACGATAAGGTGTCTTAGCTCTGAGTCTAGATCATGAAAATATCAATATAGTTGAAGCAGACCAGAGGTTTTGGGATTCTAGGAAGGATTTCTACAGGTGGCCCATAAACAGCTTGCCATAGTATGGTGCCATGTGGTATCAATGCCTGTGCCACAGGTTTTCCTCTCAAAGGAAAAGTAATTATTTGTTAGGATAAAGTTAGCGGGGATTATGAAGAATTCAGAACAACAACGGGAGAGGTATTGTATAGGAAGGTGGCAGTCACTGTGACAAGTAAGGATCCAGGAGGTAAAGGGCTGGGGATGGTGAAAAGTCAGTGAAGGAGGTGGTTGGTATCCTTGATATGGGAGGATGGATTTTGGGTAATTGGTTGCAGATGCTGGTGTATTATGGTTGAAATTCTTTCACTACGATCACAGTAATCAGTCACAATGGTGTGTCCAGGATTATCTGGTTTGTGGATTTTATGGGGCATTTAGAAGGTTGGTGTGTGGGGTACTGTTTGGGTGAGGAAGAGTTGGATTCAGGTAAGAGCTTCTGGGAGGGACCATATGATTTGAACAGGACTTGGAGATCTTTTTGGACTATTAAAATGGGGTCATTCAGGAACAACTTTTAGGTGGAAGAGTCACTTCGAGAGTTGCCATCCTTTCCGCATCAAAAAATGACCACCCTTAGAAACTAGCCACCTGTGGACAAATATTCTGAAGGTCTCACAAAGGCATTCCACAAATAGATCTCCCATATCCACACACAGCACAAATCCTTCCTCTGCCACCAGTAACCATCCACAATAGAGCACTCCCCTTGAAAACCAGTAAGACCCCAAACTCAAACAACTACACTGCATCGTTTGCAAGATTTTGATTTTCTGTCCTCATACCCAGAAATGAGAGACATCCTACCCAACATCCTTCCCAGTGTGGTGTTATATGACCCTTCGACCATAACAATCTAGACCATCCCCAAGCTATCTCAAAACTCAGCCCACTGCCATAGCGATCTTATCCCTGTGGAAAATCCCACTGTAAGATCTGTCTAATCCACCCACCCAACACTTCCTATTCCAGTCCCAACACAGGCTTATCCTACCCAATCAGATGTTGAGTCACCTGTGAAAGTAGCCATGTAATTTACTAACTGTTTTGAAATCACTGTGCAGCTTTCTGTATTGGCATGACCTCTAACCAGTTGTCCATTAGGATCATTGGTTACTGCCAAACTGTGGCCCAAAACAAGGTAGACCACCCTGCAACACAAAATGCAGCAGAGCATATGCTTGATTTCATTGGTTGCTTCACAACATAGGCTATCTGGATCCCCCTCTCCGCCACCAGCTTTTCTGAACTACACAGATAGGAGGTACCCTTACAGCACTTCTTCAACTCCAAAATTATCAAGGTCTCAACCCATGATAACTAACTTTTTCTCTACACCCAACAGTTCCACACCCTCTATCCTACATCTCTCCCATTACGTGTGCTGTGTGTGTGTGTGTGTGTGTGTGTGTGTGTGTGTGTGTGTGTGTCCACCTGCGTCCCCACTCCATTCCTAAGCTGCATCTCACTGCACCCATCTATGACATACATGCTCTGTAAGACCATGCTGTATCCATCCCCACCACTGTGATTCAACCTTCCTATCCCCCCCTTCCTCTCCTACTCCCTCGCCACAGAGTGGGACTCCAAGTGCAGCAGCCGGAGATAACAGTTGTGTGATTGTGAGATGTGTGTGTGTGATTTTGTAAATATTCTGAAGATGGCCATGGCCAATAGCTCAAGGGTTGTATGTGTGTGTCTTTTTTATGTGCCTGTCACAGCTCATTGTTATGTCTTAGAAGTGAGTTGTAAACTGTCCTTATTATATTCTTGGTTTCTAACCAGGAGTTTCCATTATTAGATTTTGCACCTTATTTCAGGTTGAACAGCATTAAAACTAACAGGATATAATCAAGGTGATTAGCTTAATTTATGTCCATAAATAATTTATTTGAAAACATATAACATACCTCTTGAATAAGCAGATTACATATTTCCTTTATAAGTACAGTAATTTTTGAATTGTTACAATAATATCGGCTATTTGCCCATACAAGGCACACTGTATGCATAAGTGGCCACAGAATAGGTTGACATTCACAAAAGATGGTATTTTCCAATTGATCAAAATATTTTTGCAGAGGCTTCAAGTAAATGACTATGTCACGTGCTTCTGCAACAGCTGAAAAAGAATAATGTCATATTAAGTACAAAATGTGAAAAAAATTATATTTTGAATAAGTACATTAGTAAGTCAGCTAGAGCAATTTAGAGGAAAATCTTCAGATTAGTCCAGCAGGTGATCCTGTGAAGTTTGGTATCTAACTGTAGAAGCAGTAATTCTCTTTGACTTTTTTAACTTTGCCATATTTAAAATGCTTTTATTGCTTGCTATGTTCTATCTAATTTGATGCAACATAATGAATACCATGCTTATGCAATCCTCAGTGTGTCTAAAACATATGTCAATACTACTATCACAGTCTAATGTACACGAGGACTGATAACCTAGCAGTTTAGCCTCTTTAAAATACCAACAACAATAACAACTAATGTATATGCAAAAGCTTACATCTGGCACTAGGAAAGCCAGGGAAAAAACCAACTGTAGTGGCACTATCAATTCACAGTCTAACATGAACAGACACAGATGCAACAACAGTGCACCATGTGGCAACACTGCATTAACAGAAGAATGGTACGATGCAAACAGAGAACTTAATGCTGTTATTTTCATATTTCCCATTCACTAAATATAATGGTGAATTTTCTAATAGTGCCACCTGTGAAAATCTGAGCGGGTAGCTAGTAGAGCTTGAATACTTACCTTTCTTACTATTGTACTGTTTTATCAGCCTTTTGCATTTAATAAGTTGGTAAGATTAGCAATATGTTTACAACTGTCTACTGAAATCTGAAAATAATTAATTTTGGTCAAGGCGAATTATGAGTGACGGAGTACCAGATTCACTTTCCACTTTAGTTGTGATTTTTATCTTTGAGTCTGTATGATTTTTTAATCTTGTGGCGGCGCTAGCCACCGATTCGAGTGAAGTGTGACATCTTTTGTGACGCTCTTTGCTTTTGGCTCTGGCCTTCTCGACTACCGCCATGTTTAAACAGTAATGGTTTGAACATTGTACGCTCAACAGTGAATAAAGTTGTGTAACAGTAAAGTCCGTGGTTATTTGGCTTCCCTGCCTCCGGTAATCACCACAGTGGTGACCCCGTAAGAAAAGTTGTTTCTACACGTTCGAACAGTGCAGTTTCGCGATTTTCGGTGTGTAACTCGCTCACACTCGGTACGCCAACGGTCCCGCGCCCAAGCTCAGCATGTCGACGCGAACTAGACTCTCACTTTCTCATCAACCTGTGGCTCACAGCGTCTTCACAAGTGACAGCAGTCCGCATAATGCCAGGCTGCCATTCTTGTTCGGACTTTTGCCACAAGACATGTTCATGTCACCGCAGTTTAACAATGCCGTGCGCGATGTGACTCTGGCTTTGTTACGCCACAAATGTTTTCGAGTGCTCCTGTGTATCCTCCCCCGTCGTTCGAGTGCTCTCAACAATTTTGTTTTGAACAATACAAGCTGCAATGCGAATCTTGTGCAAAATTCAAACATGCAACCACCTGCCGCCATGCCAGTGTATCACTCCGCTGGCTTCGCGCCCGGCCTCCAACACCCGGGTGGCCTCCGTACTTTTGCCTTGTCAAATGCTGTACAACAAAGTGCAGCTTTTGAACTTAGACAGTAACCATGTTTGTGCTGAACATTGTTCCTACTTTTCTCGTTCGAATTCATCTCCGGCAGCTCGCCCCCCCCCCCCCCTACCGCTGTGTCAGTTCAGCTGCCTCACTCCGTGTATTCAGTGAACATGCAAGGCACCGATCCAACATACGACGCTCACAGTTTCGTCGACTGTGTGAACCCCATGAATGTGGGTGCTCCTCAGTATGTGCTACCTTGTGTTGTACCTCCGAGCGTGCCTTCCATGTCACGAAGTGGTACCCTTCCACACCTGCACTTTGTTCGACTAACGACCCATGCCCCGGCGCCACCTATGGCCTTTGCTGTGCCAAGTGATGCTTCCGAGCCTTCGCCATTCAACAATACAAACGTTGCAGTCACTCCGCCACCTCCTGGCTCGCCTCCGTCTCCGCCGCCGGGCCAGGGAAGAGAGAAGATGAAGGTTATTTGTAGATGACTGTCTGTTGTTTTATGATTTAAACCCATTTGTTATTCTTAATTAGAATTTCATTCAGTCCATATCAGAATCAGAAATGTAAAACTGATGTAGTTCTTAATGAAGAAAGAATAAAGTTTAATGTTATTGGAAAGAATAGTCATCTTTCAAATGTAGATGTGGACAAAGTTTCCAGGTGTCCTGATAACCATATCAAGCAGCTTCGGATACTAGTCTGATTATAACGACTATTTCTTTCAATACAAGGTACTGACTAGCCGGACCTTGTGGGAAGAACAGCTTGAATTATATATTATATCCTGAAATGAACAAGCAAAGGTATTATTTGTGCTGTGGAAATACTGAAAGAAAAATACACTGTGACAGCACAAAGTTGGCGCCCTAGAAGACAGGACCAAGCCAAAGAAGATTGGGACAACCTGGGGACTGAAGGCGACCGTGAAAAACGAGAATTACCGAAGTATTAATACAAAAATCGAGGCAAATAAACTGGTTGCTTATGGTTACCAAAATCAACAATGATCAAATCGTCGACTTGATAGCCTAAGATGACGATTATAAATACTGGGAAGAAGGAATACGTCACCAGAACGGAAAGAAACAACTCATGCTGTTTCGGGTCAACGCTTCAACCGGCCATCGAGACGCAGGACTACAGTTTCCAACTTGCCGCTTCACAACGATCGTCGCAGCAGCCGACCCAAATCTTCCAACGTGGTGCGAGCTGTGAACCTGTGGTGAGCATAACCAGTCTTAATATTATACTGTGTTGGACTTTAATTTTTGTAGGAGTGATTTCATTCCACTAGCTAGAAGTTTAAATAGACCAGACATGTCACAATCGGAGGAAATTTCCCCTGCTTTGTTGAAATTTTTTCAACAAATGTCAGATAAAATTAGTGAACAGTTATCATCTAAAATCAGTGAACAGTCTAATAATATTTATGATAAATTTGAGGATCTGTCACATGAATTGAAGAAAAATAACAAATCTATGAGCAGGAAAATTATACTAAAATTATAGAGGATGTTAGTACCTTAAGAGAATTGATAGTTCCTAGAGAGGAAATAATAGAGTTGTCCAAGCAAATTGTGCAAAATAAACTTGAAAGTGAGAAGCCAATCTTAAGAGAGCAGTTATCACAGAATTTTAAGGGAACACACGAGCTTGTAGAATTATTTAAAGGAGAGGTTAATTCAAAATTGTTTTTGTTAGACCAAGATATACAATCTACATGTAACAGAATCGATGTTTTAGAGGGCAAATCTCTCTCTGAAATGTCACAAATTAATAAAAGGTTTACAATAGCTGAGAAGAAAATTGATACCTTAGAAAGGTGTCAAAATATGACAGATGTAAATCTATCCTTGGGTGATACAACTGGTAATTGGGAACATAAGGTTGAATATCTTATTAACAAAAAAATTCAGGAGATAAATAGTAGCAGTTTACAAGGGGTAGAAGATAAGAGATCAGATTCAGAATTAGTAAGTCACCAATTTGATAAACTTTGGGCTGAATTGGAATGGACAAAGGCAGAATTAAATTCTAAAAAGTCTGTCAACCCTAATAACCTTAGCAATAGCCTAGTAAGTTCACCTCAAAGTTCTAATGGGGTTAGTAGTTTCAATTTAACTTCAGGGATAAATTTATCGAAACAATTGCCAAAATTTAAACCTAATGGTGATGTTCATCCTAACCACTTCCTGAGAATTTTCTCTAGGATGTTACCTAATACATGGCCAGATTCGCAAAAAATAGATTTTGTGTTGTGTTATTTAGTGGGGCTGCTTCAGACTGGGGTAATACAAACAGATAATTTTACATCCTGGGAAGATTTTAAGAAAAAATTCAAGGAACAGTACTGGTCAGATACTACTCAAGAAAATCTTAAGTTTGAACTATCTGACCCTAAACCATCTAATAAGAGTTTAGGTAGTATTAAACAATATATTCAGGATATGCGGTCTTTCACGTCCGTAGTGGGGCAGCTCACATCTAGCCTGCCATTTTTTGCCCTCTGGTGTGTTAGGTGCCATGCTGGATAGATCAGGGGTTTCCTGGCGTAGGGAGTGGGGGTGTGTTTCCTGTCTTTGGGGTCTGTCTTCTTTTCTCTTTGCTCCAACATCCTGTGCTTCCTTTTCCTTTCTTACTTCTCTAAATGAGCACCAGTCTATAGACCCCTATCCACTAAGCAAAGTCTTTATCACTAAGACCCTTCTTATTTCGTCTGACTACAACCCCAGTGTTTACCCTGAAGGTATGCCTGAGGAATAACATGCTACACTTTTTACAAAATTACACACATGCACAAACATCCTTTCACACAAACATTTATACACAAAGCCTATATTATTACACTTACGATACAATAGTACATAACATTAGACACACATACATGAGACTTAGGTTTTAATAACGGCGGAAACACTACCGTCTCTACCAGAGGGGCACAAGGGGCACAGGCCCAGGGCCGCCAGCCTGATGGGAGCCCTGAGAAACTCATTCCTTTCTCCTAGGCAATGAATTTTTTAAAGTGACTTTTTGTTTAAAGAAACCTATATGAGACTTTAATCCTTAATACCATGATATGAGGTTATTTTTTAGTTACATATCTATGTAGTTATTATAAATTATATTGTATTTATTCCTTGTTTTCTGATGAATATCTGCTAAAGAGGCAAAAAGTATCTATTTGTCTCTAAATGGAAGAGACTATACTTCAGTAATTGATAATATTTATATTGGGTAATTTTATACTTTTGTAAACATTTCATGAGTAATAACATGGGAAAGGGTTATTACTTCATTTTCTAGGGGAGGTTTGTTCAGTTTGTAGTTGGATATGCTACAAACTAAAGGTAGGTACACAATCACACACACACAGCTACACATACACATTTTACACACACGTACACTGCACAAACAGGTGCTGTTATTCACTCTTCATGGCACTGCAATAGAGGGAGTTGGAGCTTTTCTTCGGGGGATCTTGAAAGCGGTCTTTCACGTCCGTAGTGGGGCAGCTCACATCTAGCCTGCCATTTTTTGCCCTCTGGTGTGTTAGGTGCCATGCTGGATAGATCAGGGGTTTCCTGGCGTAGGGAGTGGGGGTGTGTTTCCTGTCTTTGGGGTCTGTCTTCTTTTCTCTTTGCTCCAACATCCTGTGCTTCCTTTTCCTTTCTTACTTCTCTAAATGAGCACCAGTCTATAGACCCCTATCCACTAAGCAAAGTCTTTATCACTAAGACCCTTCTTATTTCGTCTGACTACAACCCCAGTGTTTACCCTGAAGGTATGCCTGAGGAATAACATGCTACACTTTTTACAAAATTACACACATGCACAAACATCCTTTCACACAAACATTTATACACAAAGCCTATATTATTACACTTACGATACAATAGTACATAACATTAGACACACATACATGAGACTTAGGTTTTAATAACGGCGGAAACACTACCGTCTCTACCAGAGGGGCACAAGGGGCACAGGCCCAGGGCCGCCAGCCTGATGGGAGCCCTGAGAAACTCATTCCTTTCTCCTAGGCAATGAATTTTTTAAAGTGACTTTTTGTCGCACTTATTCATTATAAAGACCCAGAAATTGTCTCGAAACATATTATATATAGTGTGGCAAGTGACTTAGTTTGCTGTCTGCATGCAAAATCATAGTTGTTGCGGGTCTTAGCTACAGAACACACGGCGACACTGTTGTAGTAGAGCTTGTGGCAGTCTGTTTCAGATATAACTTGGCAGAACATTGTATCCAACAGCGGCATTCACACGGCGCCACACGGGACTGCTGTTGACCGGTCAAGCAGCTGGTAGGCACTTATGTCACAAGACGTCAGCGCATACAGCCCCAGTAGTGGCGGCATCAAAGTTGCCCACAACAATACAGCAGCTGCACCGGTCTCATTAGGAGCGTACAGCATCGCGCCGTGGGAATGCATGAGTACCGCTGCTTCACCGTGTTAAAAAATCAACAGCTCAATACTGAGTTGGAACTGCAACGTTCGACCGAAAAGGGAACGACCGCGAGGCCACCCTGGAGCTGGAACGGGATCAGTCATGTGACCGGGAGCGCCAAAGTGAACGTTCCTTGTAACCAGTTTCTCGGTCCTTCTGTCCACTCTTGTAAACCGTTCCATTGGACCCGTTCGTCCGCAAACGATCCATCTCTAGTGTAGAGAGCAGTAGCATTTGATGGAGAGGCAATTATTGGAACTAGGAGTCTTTTTGAAACGGGTGAACTCAATGTTTTATAGTACAGTAGTTTCCAATATCCAAACAAGCGAAAATGAACAGTTCATAAAAAAATGAAAGATGATGTCTTTCCATGCAACGTAATTGAGGTAGTGCAAAAGAAATCCTAGTGAGCAACGCAAAGGGTCACATAATATCATACTCTACCGTAACTACTATCCTTACCAATGAAACACACATAAGATCCAACAGTTTGAAAACTGGGCCAAACGGTGTGAAGGATTTCAGATGTGGAATAGTGCCTACAGACTTGCTTTCGACAAAAGCATGCAGCTGACAAACCTATTTCGAGCGCAGTACTGAAAGTTTCATTTTAGCATTAATCTCACTTGTACGTTTATTTTAGCATCTTCCTACAAAAACGTATAAACGAGGTTTCACTGCATATCATTGTGATTTCCTGATCACATTGAAAATTATGAGTATTTAGTCAATATGGCATTTCATCTTTCCCCCTATTGTAATACTACTGGTTTTTTAGTATCAGCTTGATATTTTTGTAGTGTCTTTCAACAATGTCAAAAAGAACATACTTAAGTGGTTCAGAAAAAAGAAAAAACTCGCAATTCAAAAAGAAACCATCAGCAGACTATCTAAACTTACTTCATTTTTCACTGTTGAAACTACCGTATTTACTCGAATATAGGCCACACTTTTTTTCCCAAATTTTGGCGTACAAAATCATGGTGCGGCCTATAATTGAGATTCTATCCCCCCCCCCCCCCCCCCAACCGCTCCTTTTCTCAAAGTCGTTAGTTTCAAAAATTACACATTCACTTTTATTTTGGTTTGAGAAATGTAGCAAACTAGATAGTCTTCAAAAATGCTACAGTAACAGTTTCGCAGAATTGCATATATGTTTTGGACACATTTACAGAAACGGCGCGGGAATTTGTGAAAGTCGATATTTCGATATAAATCGAATGGTGTCATTCTGTTCCACAGCATACAAAAGCTGACGATTTTTTTTAACACATCGGTGCGGCCTTAAACATAAATAGTACTTAACACACACACTTCCTAAGCACACAAATGATTTTAATTTGATGTAGTCAATGAAGCTAGTCTTCGTGATAAAAGTTTCGTGTGTGTCGCGAGAGATTCTACCATGACGTTTACTTTGATATGTGAACACCTATCGCGAGCGGTGATGGGAAGTTAAGATAGCGGAACAACTGATTTGTGTAGCTAATGCTGATGTTGAGTTCCAATGTTACGTTTTAAAATAAAGTATTTTACTATGACCAGATTCACTGGTTTCACATTCGTTGGGGGTTATTTCCATGAAACGATGTACATGGAACTCGGGGCTATTTTGCAGCCTTGCAACTGAATCATTTCTGTTGTAACAGCAAAACCACAGTCCCTGTTTCGAATTATGAAATAAAACAAATATGGGGATATTTACATTTTAGCCCTTGAAATGCACAACGACTCTTCGAACATTTTAATAGTGTGTCCTCACACACGAGCATCGAACTTTTTTTCGTCAGCGTTAAATTTATGTCGAACTTCCCATTTTCCATGTTCGTTACTGAGATGGCGGTGTAACTCGTACATTCGTTTCCCGCTACAAACATACAAGCCAAAACATCGTCTCACACACACACACACACATACACACCGATAAAACTATCTTTTCACTGCACATACATATGCTATACAACACTTCACACATCCGGTAACATGCCTTGGTTTGGCGTTCCCTCACTTGGGGTGCCCCTGATCGGCCTGTCGTCTCGCTTTTTATTCATAGTTTTGTATATTTGTTTTAAGTTTATTGAAAAGAGAACATTATTTCATAACATTGTGTTTCTGATTACAAAAAAGTTCGATTATAAAAAAAATAAATAAAATAAAAATTAAAAAACTTGCGACCTATACTCGAGATTTTTTTTAATTATTTTTTTTAAATCTCGTGTCAAAAGTTTAGGTGCGACCTATATTCGCTTGCGACCTACATTCGCACAAATACGGTAACAGGCAGAGTGATTCATCTACCTCATCATCTAAAGATATCTCTAAATCTCAAAACTTAGAAATGGTGCCCGTATTTAACATAGAGGATACATTTGTGTTTCGAGTTCATCAGTTCCAGTTATGAAGACAACTGCACACACTTCACAACATGCTTCTTCCATTGCAAGCCACTTGTATTCAACAAACTGAAGTATGTTAAAGAACATTTCTCACGACCCTGGAAAGTACTGTAATGAAATTTTAACAGAAGAAGTCCATGATATTTGGATTCACAAGGGCCCAGAGTTTTTCCAAAACAAAAATAGTGACTTCTTAGAAACCAGTACACATTTTGCTGATGTAAGTGGTAAAACAAAAACCAGAAAATTAACTAGGATTGTTTTCACTCGCAAACTGACAAATGATGAGTGTGCGGAAAGAAAGTGGCTTCTGTATCTGTGTACCGTTATTGTTGGCGTCTATTCAATAACACTGTTGGCAATAATTTGAGTTCTTCCAGGGGATACAAAAATTGGAAGCATATAAAAAAACTTATAAAGGAGTATGAGAACAGCTTACAGCACAGGGAATCAATGATGAATCATGTTGCAAGAAGCAAAATTGTTGGACGAGTTGATACTGGATTGCTTTCCCAGTTTAATGCTGAGATCAACTACTGGAGTTGCATATTGAAAAGAATTGACAAAGTTGTGAAATTTTTGGCGTCAAGGGGACTAGGATTTCGTAGTGAAAATTATGTCGGGGTCTGAAAACTGTGGAAATTACTTGGGATGCATAGAATTAATAAGCAAATTTAGTCCTTTTCTTGCTGATCATATACGAAAGTATGACACTCATGGCAAAGTAAATACATCATATTTGTCTGCAAATATTTGCAATGAATTTCTTAATGTAATGCAACAATACATTTGAAAGACGATTGTCAACGAATTAAAAGCAGCCAAGTACTACTTAATAAGCGTGGATGCCTCGCCAGATCTCTCCAACGTTGACCAGCTAACTTTCATCGTCGGTACGTAAAAGATGGCCAGCCTGTTGAAACATTTTTGCAATTTTTGCCTTTGGATGAGCATAGGGTTTAAAGTATAGAAGATACTGTTATGAAGTTTTTGGATAGCTTTGACATTTCAATAAAAGGTTCCAGTGGACAGAGCTATGATAATGCAGCAAATATGGCTGGAAAGTATTCAGGTCTTCAGCCAAGCATAAAAGATAAGATAACAGATAAGATGCTTTATTGTCACATAACATGTTTTTATACAATCGTTTGATTGAGGACATTGGTGACTCATCATGTCTTTAACCTAAAATGTTACATTGATTTATAGATATTAGTAAATATATAGTATATACATTATGAATTATAGGAAGCATACCAAATTTCATTATAAATGTTTCACATTTCATCAAAATTTAACATTAAAACTTCACACATCTATATGGAGTACAAATATACATATGCCATTTGGGCAGTAAGTTTAGCACCACCGGTATATATAAACATGAATATACATTTTTTCTAGACTATATCATCATTTGATTTTCATCATTTAAAAATTCTTTTAAGGTATTTAGCAATGGTCCCCAGTGTGGATTCTCCAAATTTTTTCCTCGTTTTATTTTTTATCTTCAGAGCCATGTAATATGGAGTATTTTCGTATAATTTGAGTCTATGGCAAGGTAACCTGTATTGTGATTTATGTATTGTGTTATAGTCATGTATGAATGCATTATCTTTGAACAGATGTGAGTTTTTCTGTTCAAAGAGGAGTACTTCGTATATAAAGATTGAAGGGGCTGTCATTAAGTCCAGGTTTTCAAATAACGGTTTGCATGATTGCCTACTATTTGTTCCTGTCATTGCTCTGATTATTTTCTTTTGCAGTTTGAAAACTCTAAGCAGGTTTGTCTTTTCAACGCCCCAGAAAATTGTTCCATATTTTATAACAGTTACAAAATAAGCGTGGTAAACAACTTTCTTCACCTTTAAGTCTGTAATTTTGTGTAGTACCCTCATTGCATAAACTAAGCTATTTAGTCTCTTCAGTAAACTGTCTACATGATCAGTCCATGATAAGTTTTTATTTAAAATTATCCCAAGGAATTTTACAGACTCGACTGTGGTAATTTCTTTACCTGAGTATTCTATTTGGGATACACATTCAGAAGCTTGTTTGGTCCTGAAGTTTATGATTTGGGTTTTTTCCAGATTTAATTTCATGGCATTGTTTTTTATCCATTCTTCAAGTTCTTGTAGAGTTTGTTTCGTGGTCAATACTAATTCTTCAATGATTTTGGAGCAGACCACTGCTGTTGAGTCATCTGCAGAAAGTATTGTGTCTGTATTTACTTTGCAAGGCATGTCATTTATGTAATATAAGAACAGGAGTGGTCCTAGTATTGAGCCCTGGGGTACGCCTGCTTGTATTTCTTTCCAGCTAGAGCAAGTTTTCTCACCCATTTGATTTATCACCATCCTTTGTTGTCTGTTTTTGAGGTAAGAAGAAAACCATCTTATAGAGTTTTCATGGAAGCCATATGTACCCAATTTTTGGAGCAGTATCGAATGCCTTTGTCAGGTCACAAAAAATACCCGATACACATTGTTTGGTGTCGATACATTTACTTATTTTAGAGATTAGGTCATTAACCGCTTGTAATGTGTTTCGTCCCTTCCTAAACCCATATTGGTTATTAAGAATAATATTACCTTCTTTATCATAGTTTTCTAATTGATTACATACTATTTGTTCAACTATTTTGGAAAAAAACTGGCAGTATAGACACTGGGCGAAAGTTACCTATTTCATCTTGTTTTCCCTTTTTGTAAATTGGACGAACTTCTGCATATTTTAGGCTGTCCGGAAAGCAGCCCTCATCAAAGGATTGGTTTATTATTCTACAGAGTTGAAGTGCAATGCTGTCACATCCTGCCTTTATGATTCTTGTTGGAATTTCATCCCAGCCCACAGAATTAAGATTTTTTAGAGACTTTATGGTATTGGCTACTTCCTGACATGATACTTGACTTAATTTAAACCCTGTTTGTTCTTGCAGTACTGCATTATGCCTTGTTTGTGGTGGGGCTAAGTTATTCATTCCGTTCGCAGTTATGAAGTACTTATTAAATTCTTCACAGATATGTCTAGTATCAGCAACAATTTTCCCGTTGATTTGTATTTACAATTTTTTGTTTCTTCTGTACCAATTTCCTTCTTAACAACCTGCCATACTGATTTTGATTTATTTGAGGCATTAGCGATATATTTACTGTTTGCCATTTGTTTTGCCTGTTTCACTACCTGATCAAATATTTTTTTTATATTTGTTTTTGTAGCTGATAAATTCAGCATCATGATTGGTTTTAGCTTCCTTATGTAATTCCCTCTTTCTAATACTAGAGATCCAGATACCTTCTGTAATCCATGTGTTTCTGTTATTGTATTTGTCACGTGTTGTTACACGTGAATGTGAATTTGCTATTTTTGTACCGTGTGCCACACATTTCCTAAATTTAGTAGGTGTTCAGGAGGTTGCATGTTTTTGAGGCAATAGCATACTTCCAGTTTGTCCAGAACTTGTCCACTTTTTTTTCTGCTTCAAACAATATGATGGAAAGTTTTGAAAGAATGTTTAGGTGCAAATAATGTTCTGATGTCCCTCTCTGAAACCAGATGGTCTGCTCGTGCTGACGCTCTTAGCGCTTTGCATAATGGCTACAATGATATTTTTGCAGCTTTAAAGTAAATTAGTAGTAACACTGATCAGCCAGTGAAACAAGAAATAAAGCTCAAAGCCTTTGCAAGAAAATGAAAAGAACTCTTAGACTATTCTTGTAACGGATATATGGGATGACCTTATGATGAACTATCAACACCACTAATATAACTTTACAAAGTAGTGCCGTCACAATAGACATTGTAACAAAACTTGTTTCATCTATTTGCGATTTCATCAGTTCTGCGTGCAGTAGATTTGATCAGTATGAATCTTCAACCAAAGAGAAAAATCAAGGTGATGACTGTAAAGGTAATTCCCAAAGGACGAGAATTTGCAAGCACATCACTTTTTCCGAAGATTTGTCAGAGACTGTCCAGCTGAATGCCAAATAAAAATTTCGTGTAGCAGTTTTTTCTGTCTATAATCGGAACATTGGATTCTAGTGTGATGCAATGTTCAGAAGCTTACGAGAAAGTTAGCAAACCTTTTAGTTTCCTTTCTCAGTTAAAACAAATCTATTCTGAACAGTTGAGAAATGGGTGCAAAGAATTCATTGAAATTTATCATGCAGACGTTAATGCTGATGAGCTCATATCAAAATGATTTCATTTAAAACACTATTTGAAAAACATTTCAAATAAATCTCCAGAGCTAAGTATATATCCTTACATTCTTTAACAAAAGCAGATAACATAGAAGGAACCTTTCCAAATGTAGAAGTTGCTATCCGGATATTTCTTTGTCTAATGGTAACCAATTGCAGTAGAGAGCAGTCATTTTCCCAGCTAAAGAGAATCAAACATGAATTACGAACGACTATGCTACAGGAACGACTTACTAATTTGTCAGTAGTGTGCATAGAAAGTGTTGTCCTTCAACAGTTGGACTCTGAAGACAAAATAGAAGATTTTGCCTTTCAGCAACCTTTAACAGCAACGTAAGACCAATTTCTAAAACAGTAATCACTAGAATTGTATTTGTGTATTTCTAACCATAATAACCAATAAATTCTATAAACAAATGTACATCATTTTAATGAGTTCATTCAAAGGAAAATTCTGTTTTGTTGTAGGGTCCCCTAACCTGTGTGCCAGCCATCTGCATAGAAAGAGACATACTCCAAAAAAAGTATATTTTGTATTTTGGAAATCTTTAAACAAATCATTAATTTCAATGAAAGACTAAATTGTGGAACTAATCATTAGTATTTGGTTTCTAATATTTTAACCAATTAAGTCTCTAAATAAATGTACACCATTCTGATGCATTCATTTAGTTTTTTTAAGGGCCCCAAAACACTGAGTGCCCAGGGGTCCCTGCATGGCTTAAGATGGCCCTGGGCGGAAAGGTATGTTTAAATACTATGGAAAATGTATAGAATGTATGTGGGTAACATATTCACTAGATTAGATGGAAACATGTTGCAGGTCTGTGTCAAAACGGTATACCTACAATATTGGTATCGTCTTAGTCATACTGCAATGTTAAATTTTAGTTATCGGTCTTGTTGACGAACACTGCTACACGTGAGTGAACAATTGAAGACTATTCGCTGACATACAACAACCAATATTCCTTGCCAGCGGAAGCTTCTTCAGATGCAGCGGCGTGGATATTTGACACACTCCACATCAACAAATCATTTCGAAGTAACAAAGTTGTGCCTCTGAATCACAATATAGATCTATGACATTAGTCATAGAATGTAGTGTATATGAAACATTCAACATCAGGAAACAAAGTGATAAGTGATATATTAGTTTCTTTACTCACTGTACACTCGTTTCAGGTGTGGGGAAGAAGTGACAAGGAGAATTACGAGTGCACATTAGTAAAGTGAAAAGGTAAGAAAGAAAATAAGCTGGGGAAGGGACATTTGAGGCATAAATAAGAAGTGAAGTAGGTGGAAGGTGAAGAGAGTGGTTGTTGTGAGTTATTAGTAGGGTAAGCAGACCCAAGAAAGAGGCCGCTATCCTAGGTCAGGGGCCTAAAAGAGAGGCTCTGACAATTCCCAAAGGGGTGTACAGTCAAGGAAGGGCTTGATGTCACCTAAGGAATAGACACGATAGGATGGCTATTCCAAAATTTTTTTTTTTTTTTTTTTTTTTTTTTTTTTTTTTTTTTTTTTTTTTTTTTTTTTTGCTTGGTGCAGCAATGGGTTGCCTATCTTTATGTTGAATATCTATAGAAAAAGAATTTACAGTGCATATTCGTTATTTAGAAAGAGGTATCAGTGAGATTTCAGAGAGGAGAAACTTTAAAGAAATTAATTTATGTTTGAGTGTAACTTTGTAATGAAGGTACTTATCTAGTGAAGTATAGATTTCCTGATGGCTTTGAATGTTAAAATTAAACACAAAATAAGTTGCCGCCACTAATACATAATGCAACTACTTAACTTATTTGTTATGGATAAAAGATTATACTTTGTATGTAAATGTGTATTGGGAGGTTGAAGTAAACAATTTGATATCTTGTGTCTGAGTGGGGGGATCTGTAGTGTAACATTGTACACTACTGGTTTCTAGCTCGACCCAAGATATTCAAATAGTTTGTTATTAGGGGTTTGGCACTGTGTGAGCAAATACTGCCAGGAATTTATTTCCGCTGGTTTTGGCAGGTGAAATTGTGCTCACTGCCACGGAGTAAAAGAACTGCACAGTGCCAAGGAAGAGAGAAGATTAAGGTTATTTGAAGATGACTGTCTGTTGTTTTATGATTTAAACCAATTGTTATTCTTAATTAGGGTTTCGTTCAGTCCATATCAGAAATGTAAAACTGATGTAGTTCTTAATGAAGAAAGAATAAAGTTTAATGTTATTGGAAAGAATAGTTATCTTTCAAATGTAGATATGGACAAAATTTCCACGTGTCCTGATAACCATATCAAGCAACTTCAGATACTAGTCTGATTATAACGACTATTTCTTCAATACAAGGTATGGACTAGCCGGACCTTGTGGGAAGAACAGCTTGAATTATATATTATATCCTGAAGTGAACAAGCAAAGGTATTATTTGTGCTGTAGAAATACTGAAAGAAAAATACACGGTGACAGCTAAATATTTAATGGACTTTTATTCCCCATGCTAACCCACTACCTCGCACCTCAATTAATTATACACCTAACCTTCCTCATGAATTACACCGTCCGTTGGTGAAGCCCATATGAAAATCCATGCAGTAGATGTTGGGTTTATCATAGACAGAAATACATTGCAGGAGGACTTTGTTTTACATGTGCAGATAGGTTTCTATGTTCCTTTAACAAAAGCTTGTCAGATGAACTGTTAAGAAGAAGACACTGAATTTGTCCATATTTTATTATCTTAAGCATTTTACATGTGAATTTCTGTAGGTTCCATTTTGTATGCTTTATAGTGTTTCTACTTTACTGTCACTTGTTTACAATATTTTGAGGCAAAATAAATGCAACCTTGCAAAATTTCTGTTTGTTGCTTCAATTTTGGATACGAGGTATGTATCAACTTTAGCTTGTGGACAAACAAACACACTGAATGGTGTGACACAACATACATATTGTACAGACCATTCTGCTGCCAACTATTGGCATGGCATCAGAAAATCAAGTGCACAGATGTGTCATTGCATTTGTGAACTTAGTCTTTTGCAAATATGTTCTTAATTACATTTTCTTTTCAAACTGGGCTTCACAAGGTTACATGCAATACCCGTAGCCAAAAAAAAAAAAAAAAAAAAAAAAAAAAAAAAAAAAAAAAAAAAAAAAAAAAAAAAAAAAAAAAAAACGCTTACATTTTTTTAAATGTTTATCTTCGATAAAATAGTGGGTGTGGATACAGTTCTCTAAGAAATAACATCTATTAGGTAAATTTGCAGTTTCATATTTAGATGAATAATTCCCATCTACATTCACATTCATTGAAACATGCAAATGGTTCATGTCCCTATTCATAGGTTATACTGAAACAGAGCTGTTCTTCAAGAGAATTTTTGTATATTTTTAAGGGTGTACAATTGATTTTAATAAAAACACACAAAAACATTCTAAAATCAATCTACTCAGGTGTGGCACATTCTACTACTGGACATAAAGCACTAAGTTTTTGAAACAATTTCCAATACAATTAAGTATGTGGTTCATTGATCAAAACTAGCCTGGTCAGAGGAGTAAGTATAAATAATCATGGATAGGATTGTAAGAGTACAACAAGAGAGTGGAATGAGAATTAAAATAGGAAAGGTCAATGAAATTAAGATCAGCAAACATGGAGCTTCCATTAAAAAATTACGAGAAAAAGCATATTACAAATGTTTCAATCATTGAAGTCCTTGGGAAGTTCGATGATGTAAAATCAATGTCATCTAGAGTAAACAATAAATTCTGTAAAATCCTGTGGGTAAAACAGCTTTTGAAATTATGGAAGATATGTCGACAGCAAACGGAATACTAATACAATTAAAAAATATATTTCCAAAGTTTAGTACCTGGTATTAAATATTATATGGTAGCAAAGAATATACGGTAATAAAGAAAGAGGGAGATACTTGTATAGTTTGAAATTTTGTGAAGAAAAAGTGTTAAAAGTGAAATGGACTGACTGAATGACATATGAATAAGTACTTCTTAGAAAAGGAAACTAAACTGTAAGATAAGAACAACAGAAATTCTAGGGAGGATTCAACAATATTTTTGAGAAGGATAGGCTGCTAGTCACTACAGAGATGTCTTGATGAGTTGCGGAAAGGCACACATAACAGATTACAACTGACTAAATAGCTTTAAGCATTACAGCTTTCATCGAATACAGAAACACACACACTCTCTCACCCAACATGACCACCATCTCCAGCCACTGCAGCCTGACTTTTGATTGTGTAAATCATAGAATTCTTCGAAACAAACTGAAGCATTGTGATATTTGTGAGGCAATGCACAAATGGTTTAATTCATACTTAAGTGGGGGAGTGCAGGGAGTTGAAATAAGTGGTTCAGTAAACTGCAAAAATCAGTTGGTTCCCAATCAACAACTGGGGGGGGGGGGGGGGGGGTGCTAATCAAGAATGGGGTCCCAGAGAGTTCAGTCTTGGCTCCTTTGATGCTCTTGATATTAATAATGTCATTCTTTATTCACAATGATGCAAAGCTAGTTCTTTTTGCTGATGATAAAAGTATGGTAATCATGACCAACAAACAAGAGTTAACTGATGAAATTGTAAATAATTTCCTTCAGGCAAGTATTTTGTGATCTCTGCAAACTGACTCTTATTGCTTTTTGATAAAACGCAATACATGTATTGAGTATGTAAATGGCATGACACCATTAATAAATGTAGACTGTGGACAAAAGTTTGTAGCTAAGGTAGAATATTCAAAGTTTTCAGGTGTGTGCATTGATGAGAATTGAATTGGAAGCAACACGATAAACTACCGAAACATTTAAGTTCAGCAACTTATGCTATTATAGTTATTGCAAATTTTGGTGACAAACATCTCCGTAAATTAACTTTCTATGCCTGTTTTCATTCACTGCTTTCATATGGCATCATATTTTGGAATAATGCACCATTGAGCAAATAAGTATTAATTGCTCAAAATCGTGTAATTAGAATAAATTCTGAAGCCCACCAAAGACCACCTTGCAGATATTTACCGTATTTGCTCGAATATAGGCCGCACTTTTTTCCCCAAATTTCGGCGTACAAAATCGTGGTGCGGCCTATAATCGAGATTCAGTCTCCCCCCCTCCCCCCAACCGCTCCTTTTCCAAAAGTCGTTAGTTTCAAAAATTGCATGCTCACTTTTATGTTGGTTTGAGAAACTTAATAAACTAGATAATTTTCAAAAATGCTACAGTAACAGTTTTGCAGAACTACATACACATTTTTGTACATGTTCACGGAAACGGCGCGGGAATTCATGGAAGTCGATATTTAGATATAAATCGAATGGTGTCATTCTATACCGCAGCCAACAAAAGCTGATGACTGGTTTTTTTAACACGTCCGTGCGGCCTTAAAACAAAAAATAGTATGTAATACGCACTTCCTAAGCACTCAAATGATTTTAATTTGATGTAGTCAGTGAAACTAGTTTTCGCGATAAAAGTTTAGTGTGTGTTGCGAGAGATTTTACCGTGACGTTTATGTTGGTACAGTAACGCCTACCGTGAGTGGTGATGGGAGGTTAAGATAGCGGAACAACTGATTTGTGTAGCTAATACTGATGTTGAGTTCCAATGCTACGTTTTAAAATAATGTACTTTACTACGACCAGTGTCACCGGTTTCACATTCATTGGGGGTTATTTCCATGAAATGATGTACATGGAACTTGGGGCTAATTTGCAGCCTTTCAGCTGCTGAATCATTTCTGTTGTAACGGCAAAACCACAGTTCCTGTTTAGAATTATGAAGTCAAGCAAACATTGGTATATTTACATTTTAGCCCTGGAAATGCACAACGATTCTTCGAACATTTTAATAGTTTATCCTCACTTACACACCAGCGTCGAATGTTTTTTTGTCAGCGTCAAATTTACATTGAACGTCCCGTTTTCCATGTCCGTTACTGTGACTAGGCAACCTGAAGCTTACATTCGGCAGTGTAACCCATACGTTCGTTTCCCACTATAAAGTTGCAAGCCAAAGCATCGTCACACGCACACACACACACACACACACCGAAAAATACTATATTTTCGCAGCACACGCCTACGCTTTATACAACAATTGAAATGCCCGGTAACATGCCTTGGTACAGCGTCCCCTCACTTGGGGCACCCGGATTGGCCTGTCGTCTCACATTCTTATTCGTTTGCTTAAATTGTATGACACTTCTTGCGGGGCTGCAGTGGTTACGTTGGCACCAATGGTAATGACGGCAAGGTCTTTGAACTCAGATGACCAATAAATGTTTTTTCATGACAACTTCAATTAAAACGAAAATTATTTTTTTCTGAACGGACAAGGGTACATACAAGAACCTGTCAACCATAGAGCAGGTACAGTATTTATTTTACTGCGAGCGAAACGAGCAGCAGTAACATTTACGAAAAATATTAGCGCGATTCTACACTTCATTGTTTATCTGTTGCCAACATAAGCACTGGAGCCCGGCGAGAAGCATCATAAAATTTTACCTATTCATTGATTTACAGTTTTGCATATTTGTTTTGAGTTTATTGAAAAGAGAACATTATTTTGTTAACATTGTGTTTCTGATTGCGGAAAAAGTTCAATTATACAAAAGAATAAAAATAAATAAAATAAAAATTAAAAAACCTGTGGCCTATACTCGAGATTTTTTTTTTTCTATAATCTCTTGTCAAAAGTTTAGGTGTGGCCTATATTCGCATGTGGCCTATATTCGCATAAATATGTTATTTAAGGATCTTGGGATCTTCACAGTAGCTTCACAATATACATATTTGCTTGCGAAATTTGTTATTAATAACCCAACCTAATTCAAAAGTAATGGTAGTGTAGGTATTATATCTTCTGGATTGTAAGGCCGTGTTCTTGTAATCTTGCTGCTTCCTAACATATCATCCAACGCTGCGTCGGACTTCTTCAGAGGTTGTCCATATGTTGAGTCTTGCCGACTGATGGGTCGGATGTCTCAAAGCTTCTTAAATACCATCTAAACAGGGCGTGGCTAAGATACACATGATAAGCACAGATGATCCTTGTCTAAATATATAAAAATGAATTGCTGTTCGTTAGTCTCACTAAAACTCAAGAACAGCTGAACCGATTTGGCTAATTTTAGTCTTGAAATATTCGTGTAAGTCCAGGGAAGGTTTAAATGGTGATAAAATATGGAAACGTTGTCTGGAAAAAAGAGGAAAATCTAGAAAAACTGAAACAGCTTTTTCCAGTGAGCTATCAATACCATTCATCTAACTGCAATAAAATTTTGTACATTTCACGTTGAAAGTAAGAGGAAGGTTTGCATCAAATAAAAATTTCAAATACTCGCCCGGAAAGTAGGAAAATTTAGGAAAAATGGAAAACAATTTTTTTCTGTGAATAAAAATCAATTGCCACATGGTTGTAAGAGCATCACTTGAGTACGGCTTGACAGGACAAGGTTTATATGAAATAAAGTTTTTGGAAAATCTACCAGAAAACTGGAAAATTGAGAAAAACTGAAAGTGCGTTTTTCAATGTGATTTTGATTGAATTCAGCACTATAACTGACTATTCGCACAAGGGAGAGGTGTAATTCTTTTTTTTTGTTTTGTTAATTATGGTCTTGGAAAAGATTTAAGTTAAAAAAATAGGTACAGTTAAAAAGGAAAGTCGCAATATTTGAACCAAGTTCCTTTTTTAATGTGTTTCTAAATGTACTCAACACTATAAGTTGAGAACCGTTCATCCAACTGCGATAAAATTTTGATCATTTGACATTCAACGAAAGTTGAACGTTCTTTTGAACTAAAAATTTGGGAAAGTTATCTGGAAAATTTGAGAGAATCTGAAAGAGTTCTTTTCAATGGAATCTCAATATCATTCGTCTGATTGCGATAAAATTTTGTAGATTTGACGTTCACAACAAGAGTAAAGTTCTTATGTAATAAAAATTTGGAAAAGTTTCCCGGCAAATTGGAAAATTTAGAAAAAAAATAAAAAGAGATTTTTCTATTAAATAACAATTCATTCATCTGATTGTGATAAAATTTTGCATAGACGTTCAAAGCGAGAGGAAGGATTAAATGAAGTAAAAGTTTGGAATAGTTGGCCAGAAAATAGGAAAATTTGTGGAAAACTGAAATAGCTCTTTTCTTTGGGATATCAATATCATTCCTATGATTGCGATAAACTTTTGGACATTTGACTTTCAGGGCAAGAGTACATACATATTAGCAATTGAGAAGCATTGCCGGGTCCATTAGTCAAAGATAAAGCTATACTATCAAACCACGTCAAAGATGAAAACAATCATCGATCCGCAGAGCCACAGTCCATATATCGTTGAGTTTCATAGTCTCTTCTTTTCGATTGAAATTATCATTATGTTTCTATATTTCAACCACTTCTGTACACAACTGTGGATAATAATTCATCATAGAACATAAAATTTCCATCTCAGAGAACATTACTATATGATTTCCCGATTGTAGATAGTGTCCCGCCACAGCTGATTTTTCAGTCTTTCCAAGTCGGCATAGACTTTTGTGCTCCTTTAGATGTGTGTTTACACTTCTCTTAGTTGTTCTAATGTAGACTTTACCACAGGAACTTCGAATTTTGTTAGTGTGCACAGCTACAACACTAGGAGAGAGAATGATCTACACTATTCAAGGTGAAATATAACTTATAGGGGTGAATTATGCTGCCACAAAAATCTTTGGACACTTCTCAGATAACATCAAATGTCTGACAGATAGCCAATCAGCATTTAAAACAACTAGAAAGAATTTCTGAATGACAACTCCTTCTACTCAGTAGATGAACATTTAGATACAAATTGGTAATTTTACAGTTGGTTAGGTGTGTATAGTTGTCTGAGTGATTGCATGAATGAATGTGTTTCTTTTTCTGACAAAGGCCATGGCTGAAAATTTAAGTTGTGTGAATGTGATTATCTATTTTCATGTCTGTCAGCAGCTTAGCGAGCCTCTTTATGTTGAGTTGTTATCTATCCTTCATTAATGGCATTCCTATCAGATTTTCCATTGTTTTAAGTTTACAAAAAATGGAATAAAATAAAACTAATAAAAACAAGATCTAATCTAATCTAATACATTATTATCCCTCAGGAAAGCATCTCATTTCATTACATGTTTAATGGCAATGGGTTTTTGTATGGTTTATATCACAGGCTCAAACAATATTCAATTAGACTCAAACAATAAAAATTCCAGGAACGTTTCAACATTTTGAAAACCAAATGACAAGCAGTGTGTGTGTGTGTGTGTGTGTGTGTGTGTGTGTGTGTGTGTAGAGGGTGGAGGGTGTTGCCCTCACTCTCCCACTCTCTCTCTCTCTCTCTCTCTCTCTCTCTCTCTCTCTCTTACTGATCTTGGTTTCTTTAAGATAGTCACTAACAAATCAAGATTTTAAGAGTATGAATAATCAGTCAAAGAGTAATTCTTGGAAAAGTCTATGAAATTAGATATAAACAAGATGTAATATTACCTGCAACTACATTACGAAACATTGACTTGAAGCATGGGAAATAGGCACTATCAGTCATTTCAAGTATTGAAGCCATATCCACCACTCGAGGATCACGCATCTGATGATACAAATTTTCCATGTTCTTCAGACGGTTATTCCAAAACAAAATTTCTGGAAATAAAGAAAACAGTTTCAGATGTAATCAAATATGATTTTATTACTGCAAAAGGATTTGTTTATAAAACGTCTTAAACAAAGTACCTGTCGTGTGACCCTAGCATGTGTAAAAAGCCAAACCTCTGTTGTCCGGAAATTGCACACCACTAAGTGGCCTCCTTACAAGCTGCAGATGTAACATAAACTTAACACGGATGACCCTGATCGCCAGTTGGAGTTCTGCCTTTGGGCTACTGAACAACATGAACTGGAGCCTCCATTTGCCAAGGGCATACTGTTCAGCGACGAGGCGTATTTCACTTTGAACGGGGAGGTTAATCGATGTAATTGTTGATACTGGAGTGGCGCAAATCTGAAGTGAGTTGGCCCAATTGGAGAACATAGTCCAGCAAAGGTGATGGTATGGTGTGGCATATGGGACACCCGCGTCATTGGGCCATTTTTCATTTAAAACACATTAACTGCACCACAGTATCTGATGCTGCTGCAGGACCTTGTGTTCCCTTGCACATTGAGCACTGATGGCATTTTCCCATCTTATTTTCAGCACAATGGAGTCCCTCAACACTATTGCATTGGTGTCCGTGAATGGTTGGATGAACAACTGCCAGAGAAGTGGATTGGTCGTTGTGGTCCTATGGAGTGGCCGCCCAGATCCCCTGACTTAATGCCCCTTGATTTTTATCTATGAGGACACCTTAAGCAGATGGTGTATGCTGAGAGCATCCGTGATTTGAGACACCTGGAGGAACGCATACAACACACCTGTGACTAAATTTCAGGAGACACTCTCAGTTCAAATGTTTGTACAGCTTATGGGACTTAACTACGGGGTCATCAGTCCCTAAACCTACAAACTACTTATGAACTAGCTAACACTAAGGACGGCACAAATATCCATGCCCGAGGGGGGATTCGAACCCCTGACCGTAGTGGCCGTGCAGACGGTGACTGACGCACCTCAGTCCCATGGCCACCGTGGCCGGCCGTGTGCAGAGTGGTTGAGACCTTACAGTTGTGCATTGCATGGGATGGACAACACATAGAACATGTACAACATGTGTTGCAGCAGTTGGAATGAAGGTAAGTTTCCAAGTTTGAACATTAATAACTTATAAACTGTAGAAGATAGACAAAAACAAATTACACTGCTAAATACCTGAGCTCAACTGAGAGTTATTTGATGTGTCCTACACCCCCTTTCCATTAAAAGAAAAAAAAAAGACTTGAATGTTCATGAACTTTTGACTCACTCTGTAGATTATTTACCAGGCAAAGGAGCACTGGTAGTCATAGTAACACAAAAAAATAAAACGCACACACACACACACACACACAAAACGCTAGCTTTCGTAGCCTAGCTGCTTCCTCAGTCAGAAGGGAAGGAGAGGGAAAAGGATGAGGGTTTTAAGGGAGTGGGTAAGAAGCCAGTCCTATCCCGGGAGAGTAATTTTCCCCCAAGGTAAGTCTTTCCTCTCCTGGGATTGGAATGGCTCCTTACCCACTCCCTTAAAACCCTCATCCTTCTCCCTCTCCTTACCTTCTGCCTGAGGAAGCAGCTAGGCTGCGAAAGCTAGCGTTTGTGTGTGTGTGTGTGTGTGTGTGTGTGTGTGTGTGTGTGTGTGTTCTGTTATTTGTGCTGCTGTCACACCTGTGCTCCTTCCCCTGGTCAGTAATCTTCATCTACTTTTTATATACATTTTTCATGCTAGGAATTTTTCCTTTATAATTTTTGTATATATATTGCTGCGAGAGGCCACGAACACCGACTGCCGGCGTGGCGCAGGGGATAGCGTCACGGACCACAGTGCAGAAGGTCACTGGTTCAATCCTGCCCACCGGCAAAAATTTATTTCTTTGTAATTAACAATTCCAAAAGGTTCTACATCTTTATTATGTTCACTTGTAAACTCTACTTGCTTCTTATGTTAACTGTTCTTCTAATTTCTGGTAAATTCTGTCTGTGTATAAATAGCAGAACACTCTGCCTGAGAGGCAGTCAGTGCTGCGTGTATGTTGAGTTCGTAATAAACGTGCTTTCAGTATAAGTGCTGTCCGTGCGGGTGGAGAGGCTTGCGTATTCGCGTGAAGCAGAGGGCCATACCGAAGGTAGAGAACCTACTGCCGGAAAGGCCTCAGCTGATGGATCAGACTAAGAGTGTCCCACAACGTCCCGTCTTCCTCATCCTCTCCCAGTCCTTTCCCAACCCAAGGTGTGATGCGATCCGTGCCAAGGGGTGCATGGCACATTGGTGGATGTGTCTCGAACGGAGCCTCAGGGATACCGGGCGACCTCCCTGAGTAAGTAGCCTTGCACCAAGCGGGGTTATCGTGGCGTGGACCGTATAAATCCCCAAATCTCGTGGGACTAAGATGAAAACGGAGAAAGAAAGTATTTTAAAAGAATCTGAGGGGCAATCTGAGACCTCAGATACTCAGACATCGGGATCAGGACCGATGGAGTGCACTCCTACTTCTGAATCAGGGTCTAGACCTGAGCAAGAAGTGGGAACCGTAACAGAGAAGTTGGACCAGATTAGGATTAAGGCCTTGTCTGGAGCTCAGAGGAGGAAACTTCTCAAGGAACAGAAACAAAAGGAAGGAAAAGAATGGCTTCCTAAGCATAAGTGGAGGGAATCAAAAGGGCTTGAGCCCAAGACCTCCAAAAAGAAACTGCCTCAGGTTGAAGGGGATACACAGACCCCCTCGACGTCAAAGACAGGTGGCAAGAGGGTTAGGGAGGAATCTAGGACTCCCTCCTCTCTGGACAAACGTGATCCTAAAAGGCTGAGGCAGGAAATAGGGAAACAGAACTATAGTACTGCAGTCTCGGTCTTTAGAATGGCGGTTGTCCAAGAAGGATACACACTGGTGAGCATCACCTCGCAGCAGGAGCGGCTCGTGCAGATGGCCCTCTTTGAAGAGATTGGGGGAGACGCTGATCCAGGACCCAAATTCAGGAGGGTCTATCTAGATCGTGGTGCCCTCATTTTTGCCTGCGAGGGGGAGCACTCAGCAGAATGGCTTAAGGAAAAGGGGTGCCCATGATATCCCCGTGGGAGGACGCGAAGCTGCTGGTCAAGACAGCAACCGAACTCCTGAAGACCGCAAAGGTATCAATATGGGTACCAAAGATCCTTAAGGATGTCCCTCCAAAGACTCTGTTCAAGAAAATAAGGGTCCAGAACCCAAAAGTCTCAACAGAGGATTGGAGGGTAATTAACCAAAAGCTCGTTCCAGAAGGACGAACCCTGGTGGTGGAGGTCGGAGAGAAGTCCCTGAAGGCAATGCGAGAGCAAGGCCTGAAACTGTTTTTAGGGTTCTCGCAGGTCGCCGTCAGGGTAATCAAAGACCTTAAAGGAAATAATGGCAGCAAGATGGGGACTGGAAGTGCTGCAGATAAACCTCCAGCACAGTAAAGGGGCCACTGCTGCCCTGAGCCGTCACCTGGGGAGGCAGGAGGTGGACGTGGCCCTGATACAAGAACCCTATTTATACAAAGGGGGTACTGGAGGTAAGCTGATTTATGCTAGAAATCTAAAAAACTCCAGAACATGCATTTATGTTAGAAATGGAATACCTTTCATACCAATGATGGATTTTTGTTCCAGGGACTTGGTGACCATCAGGATGCAGCAACGTGAGGAAGGCATCAAGAAGGAAATTGTTTTGGCCTCGGTTTACCTTCCTTATGAAGACAGCTCTCCTCCTCCTTTGGAAGTGAGGATACTGACGGAAGCCTGCCACCAGCAAGGTGACGAACTGTTGGTGGGATGTGATGCCAATGCCCACAATCTATCGTGGGGCAGCAAGGACACCAACAGTAGAGGTGAGCACCTTCTTGAATTTCTCCTATCTAACAACTTGGAGATCCTAAATAGGGGTGATGAATCTACATCCAGGAATAGTAGAAGGGAAGAAGTAATTGACATAACTTTTGGTTCCATGATGATGGGAAGTTACGTCAAACAGTGGCATGTGGTCCTGGAGCCATCCTCATCACATCACATGTATATTAAATTCAAGATTGAAATGGGAACCAGACAGACCATGGCCTATAGGAATCCCAGGAAAACGGACTGGAAGACATATAGGAGAGACCTTGACTTCAGCCTATCGGAAATTAAAACTTCGATAAGGAATCCAGCAGAGTTTGAGGAAGTAGCAGAGGCAGTAACCTCTGCTACAATGACCTCATACCAGGACAACTGCTCAATCACTAAGAAGTGCACAAATAGGAGTGTGCCTTGGTGGAATAATAACCTGTAAATGCAAAGGAAACAGGTACGAAGACTGTTTAACCTTGCGAGGCGCAAAGGACAATGGGCAAAGTATCGTGAGGCACTTGTCAATTACAACCTTGCCATCAGATGGGCAAAGGAGGCATCCTGGAAGGTATTCTGTGAGGAAGTGGAGGGCACGGCTGCTCAAGCGAGACTTCATAAAATCCTCACCAGAGTATCAACTAATCCAGGAGGAACATTGAGGAAGGAGGATGGGGAGTATACAAAGACAGCACATGAAACGCTGGAACTGCTCCTCAAGACTCACTTTCCTCAATGTACTCTGGGGGATAACTCAGACCAGAATGTGATTCCTGAGAGACAACGGTTCTCAGGTATTCGCAAAGAGGACTGGGATCTGGCAAAGGAGTGTTTCGATTTCAGTAAGGTCCAATGGGCGGTGGGAACATTTCAACTGTTCAAGTCACCTAGCCCCAATGGAATCTTTCCAGCTCTCCTGCAACAAGTAGGAGAAAATCTTATTAGATTCCTATGCAGGTTATTCAGGGTTAGCCTAGCAGCAGGAATCATTTCCAATGCCTGGAGGGCAGTGAAGGTTGTCTTCATTCCAGCCAGGGGGAATTGATCATGCCAAGGATATGAGACCAATCAGCCTGTCCTCCTTCATTCTTAAGACATTGGAAAAGCTGGTTAATGTGCATGTTGGAGAAAGGAGGTTAAGTAGGGTTCCTCTACATTCAAACCAACATGCATATCAACCAGGTAAATCATGTGAGACAGCTCTCCACCAACTTGTTGGAAAGGTGGAGAAAGCACTACACTTTCAAGAAATAGCCCTCTGTATCTTCCTGGACATTGAGGGGGCTTTTAGCAACATGTCCTTCGATTCCATGGTTAGGGCAGCAGAGGTGCATGACCTAGGGACCACTATATGTAGGTGGACTAGGGCCATGCTCAGTGGAAGAAAGGTAGAGGCTTCCATGATGAATGAAAAAATGGTAATCAACACCACTAGGGGTTGCCCGCAAGGAGGAGTTCTTTCCCCTTTATTGTGGAATCTAGTGGTGAATGATCTCATTGGAGAATTAAACTCTAGGCAGTACTTTTACCAAGGATACGCAGACGATCTTGTCACAGTAATACTTGGCAAATTTGCTGACACAGTGAAGAAGATGGCACAAGGTGCCTTGGACATTGTCCAAGACTGGTGCAGCAAACAGGATCTGGGGGTTAGTCCTAAGAAGACTGTTGTTGTACCATTCACAAGGAAACATATCCAACACTCAAGTTGGAATCTAAAGGTTTTCAATGAAGCGCTACCTGCGAAGGGGACTGAAATATCTAGGGGTTACCCTAGATGAGAAACAGACATGGACCCATCACATTATGAATATTTGCTCCAAGGCAAAAGGTACTTTAGTAAGTACCAGGAGAGCTTGTGGCAAAAATTGGGGCCTGAGCCCCAAGTGTATGCACTGGATATACACCACAGTCATTAGACCCAGGATCACCTATGGGGTGGTCGTGTGGTGGAAGAAGGTAGAACAGCAGGTTCCTGCTAAGGAGCTTGGTAAGGTGCAGAGACTAGCCTGCTTAGCCATAACAGGCGGAATTAGCAGAACACCAACTGCTGGGATGGAAACCATGCTGGATATGCCCCAATTACACCTTTGGGTCAAGATGGAGGCGGCAGCTGGTGCCTACAGACTCAAATCTGTCAACAACTGGAACTCTTTGGGATATCCAAAATCACACACTAAAATAGTGAGTGAGGTAAATATAGGAAAGGATGGGGAAATGCCAACCGACTATATTATAACCCCATACTGCTTCAACAAGCCTTTCAGTATAACAATTGGAAGTAGAGAGCAGGGGGAGAAAATAGTTCGACACCGTACGGGGGATATTGTCTGGTTCACTGACGGGTCGAAATCAGACCAAGGCGTTTGGGCCGTGGTATACGGAGTGCAGCCAAGACTGGAGGGTGTCATCTCTCTAGGGAAACTGGCCTCAGTATTGCAGGCCGAAATCACTGCCATCAGGGCTTGCGTGGAGGAGAATTTGCGTAGGTGCTACAAAGATCGTAGCATCTATATCTATTCAGACAGCCAGGCAGCCCTGAGATCACTGGAAGCTCCTACAACAAGGTCTAAAATTGTTGCAGAATGACACAGGGTTCTGGTGGAGCTAGGGGAAAGCAATAGAGTAAACCTATTGTGGGACCCTGGCCACTCGGGGATCAGTGGCAACGAAATAGCGACAGATTAGCCAGGATGGGGGTAGAGGCTCCATTTATTGGACTGGAACCTGTCCTGACAATCACCAAGGCAATGATTAAATTGCACAGAACATTTGGTACAACCAGACCCGAAGAAATTGTGTCTAATAAAGAACTGGTAAAGGGACTCCTTGCACTGTTCAAGGGCATTGGTTGGCTTTATTAGACATACAGGGAGCGATACCGCACAATAAACTTAGTTTCTGTGCGAGCAGTAGCGGGTTAGACCAAGACAGTTTTGGCTTCCCTGAAAGAATCAAATCAAATCAAGTGCTGTGTTTAGTTGCCTTCGTAGTCAAGCCCGTTTCCATTTCAATGCGACATTGTTTGGTGGAGGCGCTGGGTACACTGTGCAACAGCTGCATCACCGTGGCTCCGATTAGGCAACATAAAAGCCGTCACTTACACGGTCTGGAACCGGAATACAAGGGATACATCGAGTACATCCTTCCAAAGGTCCGTATTATTAGAAGAACGATGGAGATGAAACCAGCAATAAGCCAGCTGCACATCAGACATCCATCGGTGTTCTCTGGAGATGCTGGACAGGACCCCAACAAATGGCTAAAAGGGTTCGACCGAGTCGCCAAGTACAACAGTTGGGATCATACGATGTGCTTGGCCAACGTTTACTTGTATCTGGTCGGAACAGCCCAGGAATAGTTTGAGAACAACGAAGACAAGTTGAATGACTGGGAGACGTTCCAGGAGGAACTGAAGAAGACGTTTGGAGACCGCCAGCGACAAATCCGTTCGGCGGAAGAACAACTGAAGAACCAGGCCCAACGAGATGGTGAGCCAACACAATCGTACATACAGAATGTTCTGGCCCTGTGTAACATAGTCAATCACAACATGACTGAGGCGGAAAAAATCACACACCTGATGAAGGGTATTGCAGAAGATATGAACCAAGCTCTTCTGATAAATGACGTTGCTATGACAGAAGAGTTCATTAAGTGGTGCCAGCGTATTGAAGAGATGCAACATAGGAGGGTTGGACGCAAGAAGTATGACAGACTCCCAAATGTTGTCCCTTTGGCCGTTGTGGAAGACCAGCATGACTTCGCTTCTCTAATACGACAAATCGTGAGAGAAGAATTATATCAGTGCATGGCAGCCGGGACTATTAGACCAGCGAGCATCAGATTATGGCCATGGATGTGGGCCCTGTAAGTCACGAGGGAGCCGACGCCGCTGAGGACGAGGTATTTCAAACATTAGCTCCTGTCTGCCCCGTCAATCGCACCCGACGTGAAGAATGGCCCTACTATGACTTTTGCTGCAGCCGCCAAGCGGCAGCCCATGAACCGGCCGACGCGACCATAGCCAACTCCGCCGGTAACTTTGACACCCCACAGAAGAACAGATGTCTGGAGGACAGAAGACAACACACCGCTATGTTTTCACTGTGGACGCCCTGGACATGTCGTACGCTACTGCAGAGAGAGGAGGCGAGTATTCCATGATTATTTTGCCGCAAGACGTCAGCCATCGGAGCAGTTCTATCCCAGGCAGTCACTTGCTGATGAGTTCAGTCGACCTATGGGAAGAAGCCCATCGCCGTACTCTAGACGAGATCGCTCCCCGACACGCCGCAGCCATTCACCGGTGCCGTACAGAGGTACGGCCTCTATGAATTTAAAGTAATGCCATTTGGATTATGTAATGCTTCAGCCACATTCTAACGTATGATGGACAACTTTCTTCGACACCTTAATTGGACAACGTGTCTCTGCTATGTAGATGACATTGTCGTTTTCTCGAAAATATTTGAAGAACATCTGAGTCGCCTGTCAACTGTGTTGTGTGTTCAGGCTGCAGGTCTCCGCCTCAATTCAAAGAAGTGCCTCTTCGTCGCCAAAGAGATAAAAGTCCTGGGGCACCTAGTCAATGGAGATGTTGTCCGTGCTGATCCAGATAAAGTAAGGGCAGTCACAGAATTTCCAACTCCTCAGCATATTCGTGATGTGGGAAGTTTTCTCGGGCTGTGCTCATACTACCGACGTTTCATAAAAGGATTTTGTAACAAGGCACATCCATTACAAGAACTTCTGCAGGGAGATGCCAAATTTTACTGGGGTGAGACAAAAGAAAGAGCTTTCCGAGCACTTAAGGAGGCTCTAACTTCCCCACCAGTGCTAGCCTTGTACAATGAGAGTGCAGAAACAGAACTTCACACAGACGCCAGTGGTTATGGGATTGGTGCAGTGCTTGTACAAGTTCAGGAAGGTGATGAAAAAGTGATAGCCTATGCATCAAGAGTACTCTCAAAGTCTGAAATAAACTACTGTACAACTGAAAAGGAATGTCTCGCAGTCATCTGGGCTATCAACAAGTTCCGGCCGTATTTATTCGGCAAACCATTCACTGTCGTGACAGACAACCATTCTTTGTGTTGGCTGATTAACTTGAAGGATCCATTAGGTCAACAAGCAAGATGGGCACTAAGACTCCAAGAGTACGATGTCACAGTGGTATTCAAGAACGGGCACAAACACAAGGATGCCGACTGTCTTTTGAGGATTCCATTAGTGGAACACAACAGCATGAATAAAATTTCAGCCCTCATTGAATTAGGTGACGTTACAGCTGAACAGAGGGAAGATCCAGCACTATTAAAAATGATAGAGACCTTGGAGAAAGGAGAACCGACCAATGGAGAGTTCCAACTTATAAACGGAAGATTGTATAAGAGCAACTACGATCCACTGGGCCCCAAATGGCTACTGGTTGTTCCAGCTCATCTCCAGCTATTCTCAAATATTTCCATGATGCTCCAATATCCGGTCATCTGGGATTCGTGAAGACCCTAGACAGAATCAGACGCACGTATTACTGGAAAGGTCTCTACCGATCTGTCAAGCACTATGTAAGTCACTGTAAAGAGTGCCAGCGACGGAAGCAATTACCTCCAGGACATCTCGTACAAATTCCGCCGGCAGCAGCTCCATTCCACCGAGTTGGGATTGATCTTTTAGGGAGGTTCCCGAAGTCGATAACCGGTAACTGTTGGATAATAGTCTGCACTGACTACCTCACACGCTACGCTGTCACCAAACTTGTGCCGACTGCAGAAGCTCCAGAGATCACAAAATTCCTTGTAGAAGACATTATTTTGAAGCATGGAGCACCACGTTTCATGATATCTGATCGTGGCAAAGTATTCCAGTCATAACTAGTATCAGGGGTAATGTCACGGTGCAACATTGTCCACAGAATGACAACTGCATACCATTCTCAGACAAATGGTCTTACAGAACGTTTTAACAAAACTTTAGCCGACATGCTGTCGATGTACGTCGATGTTGAGCAGAAGGATTGGGATACAATTCTGTCAGTCGTGACATTTGCTTACAATACCACAAGACAAGACACCACAGGCTTCACTCCGTTTTTCCTACTCCATGGCCGTGAAGCTGAGATGACAATGGATACGCTGTTCCCGTTCCAACCGGACGACACTCAGGATGACTATGTTAAACAGCTCATCACCAGGGTTGAAGAAGCAAGACAGCTGGCTTGCATACGGACACTGAACGCCCAGGAGAAGGACCGTCAGCGGTATAACGACAAGCACAGACCTGTTGTGTACAGCCCAGGAGATCTGGTATGGAGTTTTACCCCTGTATGGAAGATTGGACTGTCAGAAAAGTTATTGAAGTGATACTTTGGTCCGTATCGTGTCATACGCTGCCTGTCAGACGTCACATACGAAGTTGAGGATTATGATCCGTCATCAAAATGTCAAAAACGAAGAGACATTGTTCACGTCCTGTGCATGTAGCCTTACTACAATCCTGAAGAGCAGGTAGACGGCAATGACTTCTTGTTCAAGGACTTTAAAGAAGGTAATGTTCCTGATGAAGCCACGACAGGAACGTCTGTCGTCGATAATCGCAGAGAAGGGAAGTATTCTCTTGAACTGTCACACAGAGGACCCATGACACGGTCAAGATGCAGGACATTGCAGCTGGCTACACAGGGATCATAACAGCGGGTCACTGTTCTCCAGGAGAGGGAGCAATGCCGCAAGAGACCACAAACACCGACTGCCGGCGTGGTGCAGGGGATAGCGTCACGGACCGCGGTGCATTAGGTCACCGGTTCAATCCCGCCCACCGGCAAAAATTTATTTCTTTGTAATTAACAATTCCAGAATGTTCTGTATCTTTCTTATGTTCACTTGTAAATTCTACTTGTTTCAGTAGAAAGTAATAAAGGCTTGGAGAAATAGAGAGAAAGGAACAAGTTTTTGGGAAATTGAGGAGGATATTTTGTACGAGAAAAAGGAGGATTAAAAGTACAATGAACCAGGTAATCCTCATGTTACTGTTCAGATTGATAATTGTATAGGTAACTGTCTTCTGGACACTGGGAGTACCATTACTTGCATGTCGAAAAAATTGTGCGACAGAATGAAGAATAGTACTAACTTTACTGAATTCCTCATGATAGATGTTAGAATAAAAGGAGCCACTGCTAAGTGTCGCCAATTAATCACCAGACAAGTTTTACTTCAGTTTAAGATCAATAATATTAGCTTTGTTCAAGGCTGCATGGTAATTGAGGAGTTAAATGAAGATCTGATTCTTGGAATGAACTTGATAGTGAAAGCAAATGTGAATTTTATTTGGGGTGATATGAAAATAACATTTACTGACCCTAAAACTGGAATTTGTGCAGAAGCTAGTATTGTAATGTTAAACAGCAGCCATGTGGATCAGATAAAGGGGATGGAAGAGTTTGGAAATCAAAGTTATTTTGAAGAAGAGGAAGATAGTAATGATGAAATGAGGAGTAATGCATGCAGTGAACTTATGGCTCAAAATTTGGCTGAGGCGAAAACTTTAATTTCAGGAAACAGAGATGAACTGAGATTTTTTTGATGGGAATATTTACGATATTTTCGGGGGAAGGGCATGAAAGGGACACAGAGGTTGGGAAGGGAGTAAGACAGAGTTGTAGCCTTTCCCCAATGTTGTTCAATCTGTACATTGAGCAGGCAGTGAAGGAATGGAAGGAGAAATCTGGAGAGGGCATTAAAGTGCAGGGAGAAGAAATAAAAACATTGTGGTTTGCCGATGTTATAGTAATTCTGTCAGAGAGCGCAAAAGATCTGGAAGAGCAATTGAATGGAATGGACAGTGTCTTGAAAAGAAGATACAAGATGAACATTAACAAGGTAATGGAATGCAATGTCAGAAAATCAGACGATGCTGAAGGAATTAGATTAGGTAATGAGACAATAAAAGTAGTAGGTGAATGTTGTTATTTGGGTAGAAAAATAATTTATGGTGGCCGAAGTAAAGAACATATAAAATGCAGTATGGATATGGCAAGAAAAGCGTTTCTAAAGAAGCAAAACTCATTAATATCCAACATTAATTTAAATGTTAGGCAGTCCTTTCTGAAAGTATTTGTCTGGAGTGTAGCATTGTATGGGAGTGAAACGTCGATGATAAGGAGTTCAGATAAAAAGATGATAGAAGCTTTTGAAATGTGGTGCTACAGACGAATGATGAAATTTAGATGGGTAGATCACGTAACTAATAAGGAGGTGCTTCACTAAATCGGGGAGAAAAGGAGCTTCTGGCATATCCTGACTAAGAGAAGGGCTAGATTGGTTGGACACATTGTGAGACATCAAGGAATTGTAAACTTAGCATTAGAAGGAAGCATGTGGGGTAAAAATCGTAGAGGGAGACTGAGGGACAAATACAGTAAGCAGATTCAAAAGGATGTAGGATGCCGAACATAATCACAGATGAAGAGACTTGCACAGGACAGGGTAGCGTGGAGAGCGGCATCAAACTAATCTGCGGACTGAAGACCACGACAAAAACAACATTCAAAGATAACCAATACTGAATTTCTTTTTCCTTCCTCGCATGATGTATTAATATTTCACGGTCGATATTCAGAAAAAAGGTTTGATGACAAAAATTACTTGTTAACAGCTCCTACTGCCATTTTTCTGAACTTCTGTTTGCTTTGCAACCAATTCTAATCTACAGTCCATTTTTTTGATCCTGAAAATGTAAGGAAACAAAAGTTGAATTATACAGCAGGTGTACTATAGGAATGAAAGAAGAAGTGCAGAAAGGTGGGGGCGAATGGGACAGAGTGAAGAGAAAATAGTGATGGGAGAATAGAAAATGGTGGAGGGGCTTTTGTTCTATGCAGTCCCTGCTGGGACCGGTAACTGAAGATGAAGGTTATGAATGTAATTATATCTTTGAAACTGCCAGTTTCAGCTCTATTGTTTAAGCTTGGTTTTGTCTCCAATGACCTAACAAACAGCAGGATGTTAAGCACCAAACTTCCTTCAATCTTTACATAATTTTTACAGGAATCAGTAATTGAATCCCTATGGATAGAGCAGTTTTCCAAGCAGATATCATTCAGCAATAGAAAATACTCATTGTTATACAGCTATAAGATGCCAAATAAAACATTTTAAGGATGGAAATATTGACATTTTGAAGGTTATCCTAAATCTGCTGCCATTACAGTTCACTGTAACCTGCAGATGAATTATACCAAACAGGCTTATTTTTGTACCTTTTATACAGAAAAATAAATGTTCAAGTAATGATCACATTAAGTTGCCATTAAATAAGATAGTTGCTGATATAAACAACATAACAGCAAAGAAAAACATGTTTCTTTCATGAACTAAGTTTAACCTTCCTAAATGACTGGTACTATGCATTATGGCCTGAGTACATTAACGATAGATTTGTGGAACTTATTGCAGGAGATTATTTCAGAGTGCATAGTGGTAAAATCAGGTTCTGTAATATCAGAAGTGTGTGAAGTATTAATTCTGCAAATTATCCACTAAACTTTGGGTAAGCTATTAATTAGCAGAATCCTTTATTCCAGGAATGCTAGTAAGGTATGTAGGACTGTGTCTGTCAAGAACAGACAATGGGAGAACTGAAGCCTAACTGGATAGAGTGAAATGCAAGGTTCAGGTGTTAATAAGTGAAGAAGTTACAATTCACCACTTAATATCACATAACTCTTTTAAGCTATATCAATACTTGCACTAATTTACATATTTCACTTATGTGGGTCTGTAAATGATGTAAAAGTAATGTATTACTTCAGTTTTGCTGATACATATAAACATGAAAAGTTTTGATGCTGCTGGGCTCTTTGTGACACACATTTCTAAATCTTAGCAACCAACTGACAACTTTCCACATAGACATTATTCATAGATCTGAAGCATTGAATTAAAATTTGTGGCGCGGCCGGGAATCGAACCCGGACCTCCATCCTTCCGCTCGCCAATTATTGCCTTCTCGGCCCGGCTTCTGCGCCTTTAAACGAAATAATTCTTGAAAATGAAGTAAAATTCTTGCTTCTGTATATTATCCATTGCCATGTTTGTCGTTGCAGTATTGTATACCGTTCTGTTCTGAACTCCATTAAAATTGTTATAAAATGAATATAAAATGTAAAATAAATCTCTCTCTTAACTTTCTTGTTTATCGAGAGCAAAATAAAGATTTCTTCCAGGCACAGAAATTGACTTTAAGTAACTAAATAGGTCTTCTTTGAAAGGGACATAGTATCTGTACATATACACACATTATGTAAGTGTAACATCATAACTGAATGCTATATTAACATAAATGTCTTCGTTGGAAAACAGTATGCCCCTTAATTTTTTTTCTATTTTGTTCTTGTTATTGTAAAAAGGCAAAATCAAAACGTTAGCAAAATAAAAGAACATCTTCCATGTATATTCCTTATTGTTTAAACTTTTCCGATTGAGTGTTCTGTATGTATTACATTATAGTTTTAATCAGGAAGTTGGCATAACGCTCCTTGTATTTCTTCTTTCTTCGTATCTGGTCGTGTTGCATTATCAGGTAGTGTATGAAGTCCTCTTTTCTCTTTGGTTCTGTACTAAAAATATAGTAGACGGTATGACCCATTATCCAATTACCGCATTTCGTTTTGTCTTTGGATATGGAATTGTCTCGGGGTTGAGGCCATCAGCCGGTGTTATTGTATTTGGCGAAGTTCTTCTGACCTGCGCCAATTTTTGCCTTGTGTACTCCCATATTTCTTTATTGATACTGCAGACGAAACGGTGTTCGTCGCTATCGACTAAATTACATGTGGGGCACATGCGAGAGTCTTTTATGTGAATTTTTTGTAGTCTGGACATTGTCGGAGTTACCGTCATATACCACGTTGCCTTTACTTGTGAAGGTAAGTCAGAACTGTGGATGTTTTCCCACGTTGCTTTCCAGTCGTTATTCGGGAATTTCCATTCTATTGCATTTCTTTGTTTGTTTAACAATAGTGCCTGGTATATTTCCTTAACTGTTGTCAGTTTTCTTTCAGGAATTCTCGTTCGTATGTAACTGTAGTCAATAAGAAAACACCTCAAGTGCTGCAAGGCATGTGATAAATGACTGACATTGATTGGCGGTCGTAGGTCTAGTGGGGAAATTTCTTCCAACAGGTGACTAGTCAAAGTGTTGGTTGACAGCTTCCATTGTTTATACGTTTGGCACACGTAGAGTGCTTGCGCCTTCTTGTGTATGTCAATGAGGTTCAAGCCACCAAGTAGCAAAGGGAGAGTCAGGGTGTCGTACTTGATTTTGAAAATATGTACTCGACATACGAAGTGTCCAAGAGCTGCCAGCATTCTTTGCGCTATGTCGTGAGGTATCGGGAAGACTTGAGCCACGTAGTTCACCTTGGCCGTGATGTATGTATTCGCCAGCGCCACTTTTTGTAGCTCATCTAATTTTCTGACACTGTGCAGTTGTACACACGCCCGTATCTCAGCTAATAGCTGTTTGTAATTCGCGGCAACGGTTTGTCGAATTGTTTTACGAAAATCGACACCGAGACATTGCAACTTGGACACCTCTGTCAACTTGTGATGATTGGGCAAGCCTATTCCTTTGCCTATGTTCATGATGCCCGATTTTTGCCAATTTAATAGTGCACCGGATGCCTTTTCATATATCCGAATTATCTGAAGTGCGGTGTCAACCTCATTCGCATCGTTGACCAGGAATCCAACGTCGTCGGCATAAGCTCGACACGCTAACTTCTGACCGTGTATCTGTATTCCTTTTAAATGTGCCGTCAGTGTGGATAGCAGTGGTTCTATAGCAATCGCAAAAAGTGTCGCCGACATGGGGCACCCTTGTCTTACGGAGCTTTTTACCGGGATTATGTCACCTGGTCATCCATTGACAATCACCCGTGATATGCTATTTTGTAATAGATTCTGTATTACACTGATGAAATTCAGGGGAAAACCTAGCGACCGCATGACGTTGAACAAATATCAGTGGTTTACTCTATCGAAAGCTTTATCAAAATCCAAGCTTACTATTGCACATTTAATTTTGCATGCGTCTGCCACCGATATTAGATTGCGGTAGTCAACTAATGTTTGATAGATGGTTCTATCTCTCCCGACACTGGTTTGATAAGGTCCAGTAATTGTATTCATTACATTTTTCATCCTTTTTGCAAGAATACGTGCAAAAACTTTATAATCGCTATTCAACAGAGTAATCGGTCTAAGATTCGAGACAGCATTACGATTTGCGCGCTTTGGGACTAAGACGACAAGTCCTTCACTGAACTCTTGAGGAACCTGTAGTTCCGGTTTCATTAATTCTGTACATATCTCTAACAGTTGTGTCTTCATTTGCGACCAAAAGGCTTGATAAAACTCCACCGGGAGTCCGTCACTTCCAGGAGATTTATTCTTGGGACTGTGGAACACCACATCTTCCAACTCGTCTTCTGTTATTTGTGTTATAAGTTCATCATATTCAAAAGGGGTAAGTCTGTTCGTTAAATTGTTAGTCAGTTCTTGCAAGGCGTTGTCATCAATCATTTTCTCAGACATCAGTTCAGTGTAGAGAGTCTGAATCTCATTTCTAATATATTTCTGTTGAGTAAGATTGTGCCGTCTCTAGTTTTTAGTTCCGTGAGTATCTTCTGTCGTCCTCGTTTACTCTCACGTGCCAGATGGTAGATTGACATCATTTCATTGTGTAGCGAGTCCTGGGTTCTAGATCTGACTTTCAAACCTTCTAACTGTTTCCATTTAAGAAGTAGTAGTTTAGCTTGCACTTTCTTAATTTCGGCGTAGTTTTCGATTACTGTCGCATCCAGTTTATATAGTTCCCTTAGACTTGAGTAGTGAAATTCCATGGTTCGCTTAAGCCACCAGTTCTTCTCCCTTGAGTAATGTAGCATGGCTTTCCTTAATTTGGGTTTAGCACATTGTAGCCACCATTTGATTGCCGAATTATATGTCCTATACTTGGCGAGGCTTTCATTCCACGCATGTGTGAAGGCATCCTTACATCCTTGATCATTTAAATGTGAGACATTAAGTTTCCATGTTCCTTTACTACGGTATGTTCCCTGTTTCTGCAAGTTTAAAGTACAAATATATGCAGCATGGTCTGTGAAAATAGTGGGCCAGACCTCGCAATGTATAATTTGGTGTTTTAAGTTGTCTGATACATATATCCTATCTAATCTGCTTGCCGAATGAGTTGTCACATACGTAAAACCAGGAGTTACTCCATACTTATGCTCCCAACTGTCTGTTAAAAGTAAATCCTTTACTATCCGTTCTAATTCCACGGATTTGTTAAAATTAGGTGTCTGATCTTTAGGGTGCAGAACACAGTTAAAATCTCCCCCCACGATAAGCTGGTCAGACGTTGATGTAAGTAGCGGAAGAATCTCCTCCGTGTAAAACTCCGCTCTGCGTCGCCTGTTATTAGATCCTGAGGGGGCATAGATGTTTACAATTCTAACGTTATTGATGGTGGCAGCGATCCCTCGATTGCTGACAAGCATTTCTATGTTTTGCGCCACAATTCCCTCTCTTAATAATATAGCAGTCCCCAAATCTGCACCACGACCTGGGTTTGCTATGACGTTGTATCCGAATAGTTCTTCTAACTTAATGTCTGCAACCTCCTGTAGCAAAAGAATATCAATATCATCAGAATACAAGAAATCTTGAATATGATGGAGCCTAATGGAGCTGCGACTCTTATTGATGTTTAATGTTGCAATTTTATAAGCTTGACGATCACACATGTGGGTTATGAAATGAAAATTGCCTACAGTTAATAGAAATCAGAGTCCTCTTCTTTCTCCGCTTCTGGTATTTCCATTGCTTCCATGCTATTTTTATTCTTCACTGCAGCAGCAGTTGGCAGATCATGTTCTGCATTTCCAGAATCCCCAGAAACATCCTCCATGTCTACCTCCCCTGTCCAGTCGACGCCAGTGATAAATTTGGAAGGCAAAGTATTTTTCCGTTCTTGGTTCTGCGTTAGGTATGCATGTTCTGAAGTAAGTTTGTCAGACGTCATATCTACGGTTTCCTTACTGGGCTTGGTTGACTGCTTCTGTTTAGCTGAACCATCTGGTGACTTTCCACATATTTTTTCCTTCACTTCTTTTGCCTTTGCTCGTAAAGGAGCAGCCTTCTCCTCTGCCCCCTAGCAGGCGGGCCAGTCGTCTTTTCTTGTGGGTTCGTGGTGACTTTGCTGGAGAGCTATTCTGCCCTTCTGCGAAGGTCTCAGTCTCACTTACTGGTGTCTGGTTGTCAGCTGTTTCCCGATTCCTCGTATCCCCTTTATGTACCGGAATCTCTTCCGCTGACTGTGGAGGAGACTGTTCAATGGCTTCTTTCTGTGGTGCCTGTTCTGGCGTGCTCTCCAGGATGTCCATTTGAGTTACAATGCCTTGCACGATGTCATCAGGTGGGATATTGTCTAAAGGAACCTCACTAATTAATGACTCTGTCAGCTGACCACGTGCGACAGCTACATACGTAGCTGGCAAGATAGTCATATTCGGGGGATTAAGTGTTTCACTGGTTGGGAGCTGAGCAATTCGTCGTTTGACACAGTCAGCGCGAACGTGCCCTGGTAAATTACAAATTACACAGGTTTTCGGTTGACCATCATACATCACAATGCCTCTAAACCCGCAAACATTTATATATGACGGTATATGTCGGCACAGTTCAACCTTCAGTTGCCTAACACCATTCAACACAGGCAATTTATGTGCGCTGGACCATCTCTCGGCAAAATTGCTGAGTACTCTACCATATGGAGCAATTACCGAGTTTATTGCTTCAGCTGGAACCTCGAATGGCAACTCAAAAATCCGAACAGTTCTAACTCCGAAACCAACAAGATCAACAGTGACATTACCTATATTACCATCTCTATGATTAAATTTCAATGAACCACCTGTGTCCTGCACTAATTTTTCACATAATTCGGCAGATGCCAGTTTCACATACATGACACTATTGATAAGCGACATATGATATCCAATTATGTCTTCGAGTCGGATCTTAGCAGCTTCTATGAGCCAATCTTCAAATTCAAAGGACATTGGTCGGGCAAATTTTCGTTCGAATGTAAATTTCAAAGTGTCTCATCTACTAATGTTATCCATTACTGCGTTTTCATTTTCACAAATACACACTACAGTAAACGCTGGCGTAAGCGAACAGACTTACCCCACGCGGAAGTAAACAAACCGCTGCCGCAGCGAGGCACCGCGGGACCTCCTTACACCGCCGCTGCCGCAAGCAGACTGCCGTTAGACTACCACACCACTAACGATTAAGGCGCCTTGGAATAGTCTATGTACGGTTTCCCTCCACAAAGTCTGTAGTCTAACGGTTAAGACATCTGCCTAGTATGCATGGAGGTCCAGGTTCGATTCCCGGCCGCACCACAAATTTTAATTCAATGCTTCAGATCTATCAATAATGTCTTTGACATATTTGAGACGTAAATCCGTCTCTGGGATTCTATATTTGTATTAATTGATATTTATATCACCGTAACAGGATTGTTCCACCATGTCCATTGCTGAGGTGCTATTCCGCTGCATGGAGAGCCTTGGCAGTAGTGGCAATTATCTTTGGAACAAAGAAGCTGAATTAAAGTTTGTGCTGTGGAGGGAAATCGTACATTGACTATTCCAAGGTGCCTTAAACGTTAGTGGTGTAGTAGTCTAACGGTTAAGACGTCTGCCTAGTAAGCATGGAGGTTCGGGTTTGATTCCCGGCCGCACCACAAATTTTAATTCAATGCTTCAGATCTATCAATAATGTCTTTGACATATTTGAGACCTAAATCCCTCTCTGGGATTCTTTATTTGTATTAATTGATATTTATATCCCCGTAACAGGATTGTTCCACCATGTCCATTGCTGAGGTGCTATTCCGCTGCATGGAGAGCCTTGGCAGTAGTGGGAATTGTCTTTGGAACAAAGAAGCTGAATTAAAGTTTGTGTTGTGGAGGGAAATCGTACATAGACTATTCCTAAGCGCCTTAATTGTTAGTGGTGTGGTAGTCTAACGGTTAAGATGGCTGCCTAGTAAGCATGGAGGTCCGGGTTCGATTCCTGGCCGCACCACAAATTTTAATTCAATGCTTCAGATCTATCAATAATGTCTTTGACATATTTGAGACATAAATCCGTCTCTGGGATTCTTTATTTGTATTAACTTTCCACATAGTTTTCTTTATAAAGAATACTCACACATAAACTGTGAATATTTTACATACATTTGGTGATATAGCCAGCTATTCCTTTCGCATAACCTTAAATTGAAACAATAATCATTTACATCATAGAAATAAAAATAATTTATTTATTCCATTAGTAGCATATCTATTTGCAGGAACATAAACAATGACTGACCAGCTGTGGGTGTTGGATGTTGACCATTATCAAAGGCATCAGACGATTCCTCCTTTACAGCTTCATTAATCTGTGTTGCCCATTTGATTATCACTCCTTCAATTGCACTTTTCAAGTATAGGTCCACTTTTTCGCCTTTACTAAAATGGAAAAAGTGAAAAATCTTTATCATAATTTATAAAAATGCCATACTGGAAGATGACACAAATTTTGGTAATGACACTAACAGTTAAGAAAGAAACTGACATTATCATCCTTAAAGAAAGAAAGAAAAAAAAATTGCACCAACAAACAGTTCATAATGTGGTGCACAGTTTGTATAATATAGTAAGCTTGCCAGATTTCTTCCAAAGTAATGACCAGAAAAGGTGCCGGTTCATTGTCACGCACATAAATAAGAACATACACATACACACACACAAAAACTGAGCTTTCGCAACCGTTGGTTGCTTCATCAGAATAGAGAAAAGAAGGATGTAGGTTTTAAAGGAGTGGGTAAGGTGTCATTCCAATCCCGGGAGCACTAGGACTCATGTTAGAGGGAAAAAAAGGGACAGGTAAACAAACACATACACCCACACACATATACACGCACACACACCAAGGCAGACAAATGCAAAATGCAAAGAAGTTGGACAGAGATGCCAATCAAGGCAGAGGCTCTGTCCAGAGATTGGAGACAAAGATGACGTAGAATGGTTGGCGGGAATTTACAACTAATGAAGGTTGAGACCTGGTGGGCAATGTGGAGAGAGAATATGTTGAAGGGCAAGTTCCATATCCAGAGTTCTGAAAGGCTGCTGTCAGTGGGAAGTATCCATATAACCTGGATGGTGTAACACAGTGCCAAGATGTGCTGGCCGTGCACCAAGACATGTTTAGCCACAATATGATTCTCATTACCAACAAACACTGTCTGCCTGTGTCCATTAATGCGAATGGACAGTATGTTGCTGGTCATTCCCACATAGAAGTCTTCACAGTGCAAGGCAATCCCATTCCTGATGTCCAGGATGAGCTTCAAGGAATCCTCAGTGTCTTAGGCCCCCTACAAAACCTTTTATCTGACTCCATTAATCCTCATGAGCCAACCGACAACCCGCAACCCCACCTTCTACCTACTTCCCAAGATTGACAAACCCAAACATCCCAGTCACCCCATTGTGGCCAGTTACATGGCCCCTACAGAACAAAACTCTGCGTACATAGACCAACAACTTCAACCCATTATGTGCGGGCAGTCTCCCATCCTTCATCAACGACACCAACCACTTTCTCGATCACCTGAAATCCTTCTGCAGCCTGTTATCTCCAGAAATCATCCTTGTAACCATTGATGCCACTTCCCTATACACAAATATTCTGCATGCCCGGGATCTCGCATCGATGGAGTATTTCCTTTAACGCCGACCACCTACAACCCTACCTAAAACGTCTTTCCTTATTACCCACAAATTCTTCACTTTTGAGGGACAAACATACCAACAACTAAAGGGAACAGCCATGGGAACCAAGATGGCCCCCTTGTATGCTAACTTATTTACGGGATGCTTAGAGGAAGCCATCCTGGATGCCCAAGTCTGTCAACCCAAAGTTTGGTATAGATTCATTGATGGCATCTTCATGATCTGGTCTCACAGTGAAGAAGAATTGCCGAATTTCCTCTTCAACCTCAACTCCTTTGGTCCCATCAAATTCACCTGGCCCTATTCCAAATCCCATGCCACTTTCCTCAATGTCAACATCCATCAGTCCAATGGCCAACTTCACACATCTGTCCACATCAAACCTACCAATAAACAACAGTACCTGCATTATGACAGCTGCCATCCATTCATCATCAAACGTTCCCTTGCCTACAGCTTAGGTCTTTATGGCAAACGAGTCTGTTCCAGTCCCGAATCTCTGAAACAGTGCACCAATAACCTAATAACAGCTTTCACATCCCGCAGCTATCCTCCTGATCTGGTACAGAAGCAAATTGGCAGAACCACTACCTCATCCCCCCAAATTCAGAACCTTCAACAGAAGAACCCCAAAAGTGCCCCTCTTGTCACCGGATACTTTCTGGGACTGGAGCGGTCTCTGAATGTGGCTCTCCAGCAAGGATATGACTTCCATAAACCCTTCTCCGAAATGAGATCCATCCTTCTTGACATCCTTCCCACTCCACCGAGAGTGTCTTTCCGCCGCCCACCTAACCTCCATAGCCTCCTAGTCCATCCCTATGAAATCCCCAAACCACCTTCCCTACCTTCTGGCTCCTACCCTTGTAACCACCCCCATTGTAAAACCTGTGGCTAAACACGCCTTGGTGCACGGCCAGCACATTTTGGCACAGTGTTACATCGTCCGGGTTATCTGGATACTTCCTACTGACACCAATCTTTGAGAACTCCGGAGATGGGAACTTGCCCTTCAGCATTTTCTCTCTTCCCATTTCCCACCTGCTCTCAACCTCTGCTAAATTCAAATTCCCGACCACCATCTTTAACATCTTTGCCTCGGTTCTCTGGACAGAGCCTCTGCCTCAAGTGGTATCTCTGTCCAACTTCTTTCCTTTCTACAGTATGTCTGCCTAGGTGTGTTTACATTTGTGTATACAGTATGTGTGGGTGTGTGTTTATTTGTTTACCTTCCTTTTTTTTCCCCCAAGGTAAGTCATTCCTCTCCCGGGATTGGAATGGCTCCTTACCCACTCCCTTAAAACCCTCATTATTTCCTTTTCCCTCTCCTTCCCTTCTGCCTGAAGAAGCAACTGGGTTGCAAAAACTTGTGTTTATGTGTGTTTGTGTGTGTGTGTGTGTCTGTGTGTGTGTGTGTATATATACAAACAAAACAACCAGCCACAGTAAAACTGGTCAGAAAAGTTGTACTACTGGAGAAAGTTGAAACAAGAACAGACATGAAATAAGAATTAATACAGAAGGTCTTTGGCAAGCCACTAAAATTGGATTATACGTACAAAACTAGTAGAAGAAGGATGGACAAAAACCCATTGAGGGTGTGCACCTACAAAATAAGAGAGAGGATACTTTTTAAGATAGTAAAATTCAACATTAAATTCAAAATACCAGCACCAACCAGCACAATGCTGACTGCCAGAGCCACAATGTATCGACAGCCACTTCAACATTATTATCACAATCATTCAGTTTACATGAACATTTATTCGCTGTGATCACATAATACATAGAATTTTAATGCAGCATACCATTATCTGGGGACTTCAAGAAGTAAGATACACAATGCAACCGAAATTGTGTTTCACTTTTGGAAAGGAGGAAAATGGGGCAATTAATTTTCTTGATTTGGCCATAAGAACGGAGAGGAAAATATCTACAGAAAGATACTCTGACAGCATTATAGGAGTGACATAATGACACCCAGTGCAACAAAAAAGAACATACTTCTATGCAATGTTCAACAGAGCCCTCAAATTGTCATTCAAGAAATAGGAATTACAAAGGGAACTAGACACTATTAAACAGGTTGCTGCAACTAATGTCACATAATGCAAGATGGCATATGTATGTTCAACAAATTAGAAACAATTACTTTTCTTTGTATAAAGACACTAAGAAAATTACAGTCAAAAAGAAGTTTGTGACTTTGACATATAAAGGTCATGTATCTTAGAGAATTGGTACATACTTTACGAAAAATGTGTGTTTGGCAATTAAAAATGAAGGACAAATTTTGCAAAGGCACTCTCTGTAATGTATGGTCTACAATGCTATAGACCAGTAAGCTGCCCACTATTGAACTTTCTCAATATATGATTTGTAAATCAAGTGCACGTACTTCAAGAATAATGTCATTTGAAAACGACTGTTATGAATTATGAAAAGGTGATAATTTACTTGTCAGTTAAGATGTTGTACTACTATATGTTGTCCAATAATCAGATTTTTTAACCACATACTCTCATCAATATTGCCGCAAGAGACTAAGAACACCAACTGCCGGCGTGGCGCAGGGGATAGCGTCACGGACTGCGGAGCAGAAGGTCGCCGGTTCAGTCCCGCCCACTGGCAAAAATTTATTTCTTTGTAATTTACAATTCCAGAAGGTTCTACATCTTTCTTATGTTCACTTGTAAATTCTACTTGTTTCTTATGTTAACTGTTCTTCTAATTTCTGGTAAATTCTGTCTGTGTATAAATAGCAGAGCACTCTGCCTGAGAGGCAGTCAGTGCTGCGTCTATGTTGAGTTCGTAATAAAAGTGCTTTCAGTATAAGTGCTGTGTTTAGTTGCCTTTGAAGTCAAGCCTACTTCCATTTCAACGTGACATTGTTTGGTGGAGGCGCCGGGTACACTGTGCAACAGCTGCATCACCGTGGCTCCGATTAGGCAACGTAAAAGCCGTCGCTTACACGGACTGGAACCGGAATACAAGGGATACACCGAGTACATCCATCCAAAAATCCGTATTATCAGAAGAACGATGGAGACTAAACCAGCAATAACCCAGCTGCACATCAGATACCCATCGGTGTTCTCTGGAGATGCTGGACAGGACCCCAACAAATGGCTGAAAGGGTTCAACCGAGTCGCAAAGTACAACAGGTGGGATCATACGATGTGCTTGGCCAACATTTATTTCTACCTGGATGAAACAGCCCAGCAATGGTTCGAAAACAACAAAGACAAGTTGAATGACTGGGAGACGTTCCAGGAGGAACTTAAGAAGACGTTTGGAGACCGCCAGCGACAAATCCGCAAGGCGGAAGAACAACTGAAGAACCGGGCCCAACGACATGGTGAGCCGACACAATCGTACAAACAGAATGTTTTGGCCCTGTGTAACGTAGCGGACAAAATCACGCACCTGATGAAGGGAATTGCAGAAGATAAGTACCAAGCTCTTCTGATAAAAGACGTCGCTACGACAGAAGAGTTCATCAAGTGGTGCCAGCGTATTTAAGAAATGCAACAAAGGAGGGTTGGATGAAAGATGTATGACAGACTCCCAAATGTAGTCCCTATGGCCGTTGTAGAAGACCAGCAGGACTTGGCTTCTCTCATACGACAAATTGTGAGAGAAGAATTACAACAGTGCATGGCAGCCGGGACTATTAGACCGAGCGAGCATCAGATTATGGCCATGGATGTGAGCCCTGTAAGTCACGAGGTAGCCGATGCCAATGAGGACGAGGTATTTCAAACATTGGCTCCTGTCTGCCCCGTCAATCGCACCCGACATGAAGAATGGCGACGCCCTGCTATGACTTACCCTGCAGCCGCCAAACGGCAGCCCATGAACCGATCGACCCGACCACAGCCAACTTCCCTGGTAACTATGACGCCCCGCAGAAGAACACACGTCTGGAGGACAGAAGACAACACACCACTGTGTTTCCACTGTGGACGCCCTGGACATGTCATACGCTACTGCAGAGAGAGACGGCGAGTATTCGATGATTATTTTGCCGCAAGACGTCAGCCATCGGAGCAGTTCTATCCAAGGCAGTCACCTGCTGATGAGTTCAGTCGACGTATGGGAAGAAGCCCATCGCCGTACCCTAGACGAGGTCACTCCCCGATGCGCCGCAGCCGTTCACCGTCACCGTACAGAGGTACCAGCCGCTCCCCTAGCCGCCGCACCCAGGAAAACTAAGCGAGGCGACCATCTACGGAGGTGAGGCCGCTGCAGATGAAAATCTTCCATGGACGACAGTCGCCAAGATGTCGGGAAATCTCATCGACGTCATAATTGATGGCCAACCTGTCCGGGCACTTGTTGATTCAGGAGCCTCTTTTTCTGTATTATCGGATAATTAGCGCCGCACACTAAAGAAGACAATGTTCTGTGATACGGGAGCAACTGTGCTGAAGGTTGCGAATGGAAAGTACGTCTATCGAGCAGGAACTTGTGTCGCAAGAATAACCATCAGACGCAGCCGTTTGAATTTGTCGTGTTAACAGAATGTAGTCACAATGTCATCCTCGGATGGGACTTCCTTCAGGCATCCCAAGCTATCATTGACTGTGGAAGATCTGAGCTGCAAATTGAAGAAGTTGTTCCGCCAGATACACGTAATACAGAATTTTCTGGGAAGTTATTCGTCGTTGACAATGTGACGATACCGCCGTTGACAATGAGAAGAGTTGCAGTCACAAACACAGATGACTGGTTAAACTGTGAAGTTCTTGTTGATAGTAAAAAGTTTATCAGGCTCACAAAAGAAATTTACATACCAGCGGCTATCATAACCATTACCGGTGGTCAAGGAGAGATTTGGATCACAAATTGTCATGAGCAGTCACAACTTATCCCCAAGGGAATGTGTATCGGGACAGCTGAACCAATCCAGGACGGTGAGCTCAACGTCATCAATGAAGACCCATGCCCTGCTATTAGTACAGACAACACGCTGGAGGAAACAAATGTGGGTGCCAATAGGGCCTGGACTGACCAAGGAACAACGCCAGCAGGTGTTAGGTATACTACGCCAATTTTCGGGTGCATTCACACCTCAGCAGGGGAAAAGTCAGACAAAATTGCCCACAATAAAGCACCATATCAATACTGGGGACCATCCGCCAATTAGCCAGCGTTCGTATAGAGTGTCGCCAGCTGAAAGACGGATAATTCGGGAGGAAGTGGAGAAGATGTTGCGAGAAGACATTATTCAACCTTCGGAGAGTCCTTGGTCGTCTCCGGTGGTCCTCGTATAGAAGAAGGATGGCACGTGGCGATTCTGCGTCGACTATCGGCAGCTGAACAGTATCACAAAGAAAGATGTCTACCCATTGCCGCGTATTGATGACACCTTAGACTGCTTGCAAGGAGCTACATACTTCTCAACTATGGACATGCAGACAGGTTACTGGCAAATCGAGGTTGACGAAGCTGACAGGGAGAAGACGGCTTTTATTACACCTGACGGTCTATATGAATTTAAAGTAATGCCATTTGGATTATGTAATGCTCCAGCCACATTCGAACGCATGATGGACAACTTGCTTCGACACCTTAAGTGGACGACGTGTCTCTGCTATTTAGATGACGTTGTCGTTTTCTCGAAAATATTTGAAGAACATCTGAGTCGCCTGTCAACTATGTTGAAGTGTGTTCAGGCTGCAGGTCTCCGCCTCAATCCAAAGAAGTGCCTCTTCGTCACCAAAGAGATAAAAATCCTGGGGCACCTAGTCACCGGAGATGGTGTCCGTCCTGATCCAGATAAAGTAAGGGCAGTCACAGAATTTCCAACTCCTCAGTACATTCGTGATGTGAGAAGTTTTCTCAGGCTGTGCTCATACTACAGACGTTTCATAAAAGGATTTTGTAACAAGGCACGTCCATTACAAGAACTTCTGCAGGGAGACACCAAATTTTACTGGGATGAGACAAAAGAAAGAGCTTTCCAAGTACTTAAGGAGGCTCTAACTTCCGCACCAGTGCTAGCCTTGTACGACGAGAATGCAGAAACGGAACTTTACACAGACGTCAGTGGCTATGGGATTGGTGCAGTGCTTGTACAAGTTCAGGAAGGTGCCAAAAAAGTGATAGCCTATGCGTCAGAAGTACTCTCAAAGTCCGAGATAAACTACTCTACAAATGAAAAAGGATGTCTGGCGGTTATCTGGGCTATCAACAAGTACCGGCCGTATTTATTCGGCAAACCATTTACCGTCGTGACAGATCAGCATTCTTTGTGTTGGCTGACTAGCTTGAAGGATCCATCAGGTCGACTAGCAAGATGGGCACTAAGACTCCAAGAGTACGATGTCACAGTGGTATTCAAGAACGGGCGCAAACACACTGCCTTTCGAGGAATCCATTAGTGGAACACAACAGCATTAATGAAATTTCAGCTCTCACTGAATTAGATGACTTTACAGCTGAACAGAGGGAAGATGCAACACTATTAAAAATGATAGAGGCCTTGGAGAAAGGAGAACCGACCAATGGAGAGTTCCAACTTATAAACGGAACATTGTACAAGAGCAACTACAATCCACTGGGCCCCAAATGGCTACTTGTTGTTCCAGCTCATCTCCAGCCAGCTATTCTCAAATATTTTCATGATGCTTCAATATCCGGTCATCTGGGATTCGTGAAGACCCTAGACAGAATCAGACGCAGGTATTACTGGAAAGGTCTCTACCGATCTGTCAAGCACTATGTGAGTCACTGTAAAGAGTGCCAGCGACGGAAGCATGTGCCGCAATTACCTCCCGGACATCTCGTACCGATTCCGCTGGCAGCAGCTTCATTCCACCGAGTTGGGATCGATCTTTTAGGGAGGTTCCCGAAGTCAACAACTGGTAACCGTTGGATAATAGTCTGCACTGACTACCTCACACGCTACGCTGTCACAAAACCCGTGCCGACTGCAGAAGCTCCAGAGATCGCAAAATTCCTTGTAGAAGACATTATTTTGAAGCATGGAGCACCACGTGCGATATCTGATCGTGGAAAAGTATTCCAGTCAAAACTAGTATCAGCGGTAATGTAACGGTGCAACATTGTCCACAGAATGACAACTGCATACCATCCTCAGACAAATGGTCTTACGGAACGTTTTAACCAAAACGTTAGCCGACATGCTGTCAATGTACGTCGATGTTGAGCAGAAGGATTGGGATATAATTCTGCCAGTCATGACATTTGCTTACAATACCGCAAGACAAGACACCATAGGCTTCACTCCGTTTTTCCTGCTCCATGGCCGTGAAGCTGAGACATCAATGGATACACTGTTCCCGTTCCAACCGGACGACACTCAGGATGACTATGTTAAACAGCTCATCACCAGGGTCGAAGAAGCAATACAGCTGGCTCGCATACGGACACTGGACGCCCAGGAGAAGGACCGTTAGCGGTATAACGACAAGCACCGACCTGTTGCGTACAGCCCAGGAGATCTGGTATGGATTTTTACCCCTGTACAGAAGGTTGGACTGTCAGAAAAGTTATTGAAGCGATACTTTGGTCCGTATCATGTCATACGCCGCCTGTCAGACGTCACATACGAAGTTGAGGATTATGAGCCGTCGTCGAAACGTCAAAAACGAAGAGACATTGTTCACGTCCTGTGCATGAAGCCTTACTACGATCCTGAAGAGCGGGTAGACGACAGTGGCTTCTTGTTCAAGGACTTTAAGGACGGTAATGTTCCTGATGAAGCCACGACAGGAACGTCTGTCATCGATAATCGCGGAGAAGGGAAGGATTCTCTTGAACTGTCATACAGAGGACCCATGACACGGTCAAGATACAGGACATTGCAGCTGACTCCACAGGGATCATAACAGCGGGTCGCTGTTTCTCTAGGAGAGGAAGCAATGCCGCGAGAGACTAAGAACTCCAACTGCTAGCGTGGCGCAGGGGATAGCGTCACGGACTGCGGAGCAGAAGGTCGCCGGTTCAATCCCGCCCACCGGCAAAAATTTATTTCTTTGTAATTGACAATTCCAGAAGGTTCTACATCTTTCTTATGTTCACTTGTAAATTCTACTTGTTTCTTATGTTAACTGTTCTTCTAATTTCTGGTAAATTCTGTCTGTGTATAAATAGCAGAGCACTCTGCCTGAGAGGCAATCAGTGCTGCGTGTATGTTGAGTTCGTAATAAACGTGCTTCAGTATAAGTGCTGTGTTTAGTTGCCTTCGAAGTCAAGCCTACTTCCATTGTAACGTGAGAATATCGAGTGAGGAGCGTTACGAAACCAAAAACTTAAAACTCATACAGAATGAAAAGTACATATATTCTTTTATCACAGGCAAGGCACAGCTTGTAAGGAAAAAATAAGTTGACGAAACAATGTGTGGGGTCTTATACACCATCAACATTTTTTACAACATGAAAATGGGAAATGTGGATTCCCCCCTTTCTTCTGCCTTGACCTGGCCCCGCACATATTATCGGCACCCAGACCAGCAATGTGCACCAAATAGGCACAAGCTGGCTCGGCACATCGCAGCTAGGCTCAGCTCGGCCCAGCCGGCAGTGTGAATGCAACCTAAGGGAGGTAACAATGAAGGAAAATATCTCAGATGTAGTAGGACCACAGAGATAATTCAATAGTTGTTCTATACCAGTACATTTTCATAAAAACCATCTCAATCTGCACTGCTATTGTGAATTTTGTTTTGTATTCAGGTAATATGTGTTACAAATCATAGCAGCAGCAACTTAACAGATAAATCAAACAGTTACACGACTCTGTTAGCCTGTACCTTTCGGTAATATCAACTAGTGCTTGGTGAACTCTTTCCACTCCAGCTGGCATTGGTAGCAGTGTATGACCAGTAATTTTTCCTCTAACTTCATACACAATACTTTTTAGTTCATGAATGTGCCTTTGTATATCCTCTGCCACAACTTTAGGCCATCCTCTGTGATTCCCAGGATTCGATAAGAGAGGTACAAAAACCTGAAAATAAGAAATGATAAAGTATTGTACCAAAGAGTCACTAGACCTCCAAACAATATACCACAACAGAATAAAACAGTTTTGTAAACTGCAACATAATTTTCATTATGATAAATGCCACGATTTACTGCCATTTTCTGATCTCTGCATTAGGGGTTTTTCATGCTGCAACATTGCTATAATCATTATATATCTTTTATCGATAATGCAGGGGACTTCAATAATCCAGTTTGCTTGGTGATCAGGGGATTAGTAAAGATCGGTGGCAGGATGAAAAGGATTTCTCGTCAAGTGAATACAGGGTTATAAATCAGTTGACGGGTGGGTGAGAGTAGATCTAATAATGAATAATAAAATATGAATGCAGGTATGTTACTATGAACAGCATAGCAAAAGAATTATCATAGCAAAGATAAAAACACGAAGTTATTCAGACAGTTAAGGAAGAGGAAAACTTGATTGAGATTGGGGAATGGTACTCGGTAGTAGGAAAAGAAAGGGAAGGAGAAACAGAAGGTAAATATGGGCTTGGGAAAAGGAATGAAAGATGAGGTCACCTGGTAGAATTTTATGCGGAACACAATTTAATGATCACAAACAGTTGGTTTAAGTAGCTTTGAAAAAGGTTGTACATGTGGAAAAAAGCAGGAGACACCGGAAGGTACCAAACTGACTTTATAATTGTAACATACAGATTTCAAAACCATGTTTTAAACTGTAAGACATATCTGGAGCAGAATAAAATCTGACCATAACTTATTGGTTATGAACAGTAGATTAAAATTTAAGAGGCTGAAAAAAGGCAGAAAATTATGTAGATGGAACCTGGACAAATTGAAGGAACCAGAGGTGGTTGAGAGCTTCAGAGGGAGCATTAGGCAAGGATTCACCGACTTTGGCGAAAGTAATATCATAGAAGAAGAATGGGTAGCTCTGAGAGATAGAGTTCTGAAGGCCGCAGAGGTTCAAGTTGTAGGCACAAGGACAAGACCAAATAGATATCCCTGGACAACATAGGAGATAACAGATACCTGTAATTTCTGATACCAGTCACTTTATTTCTTTACATTTAATCTAACATAAAGATACTCATTTCAAGCATGTTCTGCTCATCATCAGGTGTTGTATGCATTCAAAAGTCATTAGATTACTTGATATTAACTAATCTAAAGTCCATAAGTCCATTTGTTATTGTTTGTTGCTGGTGGTATTGAGGGGGGGGGGGGGGAGGGACAGCAGTGAATGGCCATAAAATGAAGTGCAGAGATGTCTTCTTCTGGTCCTGGTGTCCGGTGTCACCACCTGCATGGGATGCAAACATTATTGAATCAGATGTTGTGATGACATGGGGTTGTGGTTCACTTTCATTACACGTCAGTTGTACACTTGCGATTTTCATGTTCCACTATTTTGTCTGCGTCACTGGTACACAGGTAAAGCTGCTGCATGCAGTTTCACTCATGCACTGTTTGATATTCACTGCAATATGTCATAGCATGCACTTGCACACATAAACTGTTAGCAGACATGTAAGCATTGTATCTAAAAAACAAGATGGTGGACTTGCCTATGTAAAAGTATCGATTATCACATTTGCAGCGACGTTTTGATGTTAACTGCTTGGTACCTTACTTTTTGGCATTCACAAATCTTAAAGCTATTACATCAGAATTAACTCGAACAGCAGAAGAGTTTTGAACATTTTCTGTATTTGTATTTGTAGTGATATTTTTGATGTTGGTTGTCTGGTAATTTTTGATTTGCCACTGGTACATTTAACAGAATTGGTTTTAGACTACTAAAGAATTTGGAGTTTTTGAGTTTTCTTATTTCATTAGGAATGTTGTAATCAGATTCTGTATTGTACATAAAGATCTCCATTCTTCCACGATATTGATTCTTTTAGTTTTACTGATTATGTGTAAAATTTTAAGGTTGTCTTCTATTTTCGAGGGATGTCCTGTATCTTTTATGTGTTGCTTCTGCTGATTTATTACATTTACTAGCTTATAAGCCCGTGCTTCGCAACAGTTGTTAAAAAAGGACCTGAGTATATTATGGCTTTTTAGGGTTCCAGACGTAGGTCAGCAAAAACAGAATCCTTGTTTAATTGCTCTGTCAGTAAACTCAGTTCTCCTAGCCAAGATGTTAAATTTAAGTAGAAGTCATTGTCGAAACGATGAATGTTAAAGAATCAGTCAAAAATATATTCATTAAGTTCTTCATATAAAAAGTGAAATTAATTTATGTTCGCACTCTGGAACAATGTAAATTCGATGTTAGGTTGTGTTCATAAAGTTAAGACTGTGGTGTGTGCGACAAAGTACATCTGGGTAATTGTTGAAGGAATGGCGTCAGCTGATCATCTGTATAGAACTTTCCAATAAATACAGTATTTCCAGTGAATTGTCTTGACTGTGTTAGCAGCACCGGCCACTCTTTCAACTAATACATGTTCCCACGTCCTGCAGTGATTACTTTGTAAAGCACGAAGTTGAAATCTACCTTCTGTAATAGAACTACAGATTCAGAACTCTAAGTACAATTGTCTCTGCAAAAGAAGACGTTTTTCTCTATCTTAATGTAATCCGCACCAATAGTAAGTAATTACAAATTTTAATCACAATATTGTACTAAACAATTATGAAAGCAGAGACGTTTCTTATGAATTTGTCGCTCGAGTGTGTGTATTATCTCTAGTGGCAGGCACAGAGCAGAAATACCTCTCGAGTGAGCATTCAGATGCACAGAACAGATTTTGTGTCCTCAACATAAGGTGGAAATGTCATGCGATATTGGGGAAAATCTACTAATCGCTGACTTCATCTTTGTTCCGTTAAGACGGATGTTTATGTGTAAATGGCCCTTTTAGCAATGCTTCCTCAAATTTGATGTTGCTTCTGCGACACATTTATTTAGATTATATTTCATGTTATGTGGTTGCTCTGCAAAAAGAAGGTGGGGCATCTTTGCAGCCAACGCGGTACAAACCAATCGTAAGAGAAAATAAATATGTGGAAAGAGTGGATTTGTCTCAATATCACATGGTAATTAGAGCTTAATGTTCAGAAGATGCAGAGATGCAGAGATATTTCTACTCTAAGCACAATTTAGTGGCTATACTATTCTAACCTCCTTGCATTGTACCTGTCGAAAATGCACTTCTTTTCTTTCCACGACAATGCAAAGCATATGGGATACAGCTAGGGGAACAAAATATTGTGTCCTTCCTAGGTTAAATTTTACTTGCAGTGGCAGTAGTTTAGTTTGCTATAGTTGGCAACAATGCCCTAATTAGTTATTTGGTGTACTATGTAACAAACGTCACCTCACTTTGTACTTTCCTGTACTATGGCGTTTTCGAGGCATTCGTAAACAGAATGTACTCAATATGTAATAAGTACGCACCAAAATCAGAAATGAAACAACATAAATTCGGTTTTCCTTGCAAAGAGGTCTTAGTTAATAAAAAACATTGATAGATGTGAAGGAACGTCATTATTTTTAAATATGATACCCATGGAAAGAATCACTTTTTTCCTTTCCATGGCATTGCAAGGAATTGTCATACCTGGGTTAAATTTTACTTGCCGTGGCAGCGATTTAGTATGTTAACATTGGCAACAAAATATTCGCTTTAAGCAGATCATTAATTTGTGTTGTGGTCTTCAGTCTGGAGACTGGTTTGATGCAGATCTCCACAATACCCTATCCTGAGCAAGCCTCTTTAACTCCACATAAGAACGGCAACCTACATCTGTCTGAATCTGCTTACTGTATCCATCTCTTGGTCTTCCTCTGCAGTTTTACCCCACACACTACCCTCCAACGCTAAATTCACGATTCCTTGGTGTATAAGAATGTGTCCTACCGATCGATCCCTTCTTTTAGTCGAGATATGCCAGAAATTCCTTTCCTCCCCAATTCTGTTCAGTACCTCCTCATTAGTTATGTGATCCACCCACCTAATCTTCAGCATTCTTCGGTAGCACCACATTTCAAAAGCCTCTATCCTCTTCCTGTCCGCACTGTTTATCGTCCATGTATCAGGAAATAGCCCTCTGTATCTTCCTGGACATCAAGGGGGCTTTTAGCAATACGACCTTTGATTCCATGGTTAGGGCAGCAGAAGTGCATGACCTAGGGACCACTATATGTAGGTGGACTAGGGCCATGCTCAGTGGAAGAAAGGTAGCTACCATGATGAGTGAAAAAACGGTAATCAACACCACTAGGGGTTGCCCGCAAGGAGGAGTTCTTTCCCCTTTATTGTGGAATCTAGTGGTGAATGATCTCATCGGAGAATTAAACTCTAGGCAGTACTTTTGCCAACGATACGCAGATGATCTTCTCATAGTAATACATGGAAAATTTGCTGACACAGTGAAGAATATGGCACAAGGTGCCTTGGACATTGTGCAAGACTGGTGCAGAAAACAGGATCTGGGGGTTAGTCCTAAGAAGACTGTTGTTGTACCATTCACAAGGAAACATATCCAACACTCAAGTTGGAATCTAAAGCTTTTCAATGAAGCGCTACCTGTGAAGGGGACAGTGAATTATCTAGGGGTTACCCTAGATGAGAAACTGACATAGACCCCTCACATTAGGAATATTTGCTCCAAGGCAAAAGGTACTCTTGTGAGTACCAGGAGAGCTTGTGGCAAAAATTGGGGCCTGAGCCCCAAGGGTATGCACTGGAGATACACCACAGTGATTAGACCCAGGATCACCTATGGGGCGGTCGTGTGGTGGAAGAAAGTAGAACAGCAGGTTGCTGCTAAGGAGCTTGGTAAGGTGCAGAGACTAGCCTGCTTAGCCATAACAGACGGAATTAGCAGCACACCAATTGCTGGGATGGAAACCATGTTGGATATGCCCCCATTACACCTTTGGATCAAGATAGAGGCAGCAGCTGGTGCCTACAGACTCAAATCTGTCAACAACTGGAACTCTTTGGGATATCCAAAATCACACACTAAAATAGTGAGTAAGGTAAATATAAGAAAGGTTGGGGAAATGCCAACCGACTATATTATAGCCCCATACTGCTTCAACAAGCCTTTCAGTATAGCCCCACTTTCACTGTTCCCCTGATGTACTCATTCCTTAGTCTATCCTTTCATGTAACCCCCTCATCCACCTTAACATTCTCATTTCTGCCACTTCCATCTTTTTCTTTTGGGCTTTTGTAATTGGCCAATTTTCTGCAGTATACAGCAGGGTTGGGTCCAAGTGGTTCAGCCGAAACCATTATTCGATGAATCCAGCACACTGGCTTCGGATTCGAGATTGAGTGCATAACGGCCGAATACTACCAAATCCCGAATCCAAAGAGTTACATGGAAACCTACAGTTATGAATGGTGTAGTTTACTTTGCATAACAGTGCGCATTTGATTGTGTTTTTTACTTTATTTTCCATAGATCCGCTGAAAGATGCGATGTCATAAAACAAAACTACCTCACTTTGGATAGTTCTGATAAATGGTGCTAGGAGCCGCCACAAGTAACTTTTCCTGTCTAATATAAGCAGTGCTACATAAGCTTGCTTTGCAGGCGCAAATATAAATATTGGCTAAAACTTTTGTGCTCGTAAAAAAAAAAAAAAAAAAAAAAAAAAAAAAAAAAAAAAAACCCTCCAAATATAAGTAGCAACAAAAATAAATTTCTTCACATAAATACCAACAATACGTAAAGCTTGTAATGTAACGATAAAATGGTCATTACATAAGTTATAGATTCCCGGCAAAGAGAAATGGTGTAATCTCTTTTCCGAGGTTGTTTTGTTTTATCATTGTTAAGTGAGATATCGTGGAAGTTGGAAAGTATCTAATTACAAACTATGATTACTCAGATGTAGTTATTCATTCTTCATTGTATGAATGATCTACAGTTTTGATACAAATATTATAGACAAAAAATTCCTAGCAGGAAAAATTACATATAAAAATAGATGAAGATTACTCACCTGGCGAAGGAGCACAGGTGTAATAGTAGCGCAAATAAATATAAAACACACACAAACGCAAGCTTTCGCAACCCAGTTGCTTCTTCAGGCAGAAGGGAAGGAGAGGGAAAAGGAAATGATGAGGGTTTTAAGGGAGGGGTAAGGAGCCCTTCCAATACCGGGAGAGGAAAGACTTACCTTGGGGGAAGAAAAGGAAGGTAAACAAATACACACACACTCACACACACACACACACACACATTTACACAGACGCAAACACAACTAGGCAGACAACAGTATGTCTGCCTAGTTGTGTTTGCGTCTGTGTAAATGTGTGAGTGTGTGTGTATTTGTTACCTTCCTTTTCCTCCTTCCTTTCATCACTGGCTATGATACAGTAGTAGTAATTCATTTTAAATACATGTACTTGAGTTTACAGATTATTTGGGATCGAGATTCGGAAGAATCGATTCAGGTTCGGAATTCAACACATGTTTTATTTAAGATTCAGTATTCGGATTTGATTCTGTAAAATTGGGATTCGACCCATATTTCTTCACTTTTATCTCTTTCTGGACCTCCTCATTACACCAACATGTTTCCTTATCTTCTGGTAGTCCCTTTCCTGCTATTACACCCATCACATTACTTAAATTTTTGTCCACTCAGGCACAGCTAACGCACATGACTGCCATCTCCGATTGCTTCAGTCTGACTGGTAGTTTAACAGTAAGTGGGTAAGTGGGGAGGGTGGGGAGGGGAGGGGAGGAAGGAGTATTCAGGACAAGTGTAAAGATAGGATGTTCCACACTAACTCACCAAGCATTCAGGTACTGATAGATGGGAATGTAAGCTGCAGTTTTGAATGTAGTGAAGGGAGGAGCGTAGAACGAGGTGGAGGGGGAGGGGCAGAGAAGAGGAAAAAGATGGCACACAGTTTGGAGAGAGACATGAATTGGGAGGAGGAGCAGGAGGGGAGCAGGCTATGGGGGAGGAACTTCTAAGTGTTGGGTGTACGGACGGTAAGTTACCTTAGATTTAGGCCACAATGAGAAATCGTAGAATGTGTTGCAAGGATAACTCCCATCATCACAGAACTCAAAGCTGAAGGAGGATGGGAAGATGCAGATGGCCTGGCTTGAAAGCAGTAATTAAAATTGAGCATGTTATGCTCAGCTGGTTATTGTGCTTCGGGTACTCCACTCTGCTCTTGGCCACAGTTTGGCCTTGGTCATTCATTCTTATAGATAACTAGTTGGCAGTCATGCCAATATAAAGAGCTGTGCACTGATTGCTTGCAATATAGCTGGGAAATCACTTGGCTGCTGTCACAGATGATTCCACATCTGATGGGGTAGAATAAACCTGTGATGGGACAAGAATACCAATCATACATAGGTCATGTGAATCTCATGTTTGAGTGTAGTTCACTTTAGTAAGACCATTGGCATGTATACTAACATTTGTCAGATCGCCCAACTTAACCCCATTAACCTTCCATTTATGGGACTTATTAATGGAGAGCTGTACAAAGGATACATGTACAACTAACCTAGTCACTCGTATTACCAACAATGTTGCCCCATTAATGTCCGCTGATATAATGATCAATGTGCAACACAATACACCCTCAAGTGCATTGAGAATCGGTAGCGAACTTTTTGAACCTCTCTAGTAGGATGTATGTCCCCTGACCCAACGTTATTCTATCAAACACAGCATTAAGTTAAGTAATATTTATATCTGTCTCCATAATCATTCATGGATGTGTGTAGTCTTCAACCCATAACAGTTCTGTTCCAATTGACAGTTTAACACATGTTTGTAGGACTTTTTTTGTTTATTTTCACATATAGAATCATTTCACAAATTATATGATATTCACGATGAATTAGCATGTATATAAAGGTTTACAACCAGGGCTCATTCAAGAAAATATTTTCACACAAGCAACTTATCGTTTGGTGTATTTTCTCTCCCCCCATTTCCCTTGAACAATCTCATCCATGTCAGTTTTTACTACTAACTGTGAACTGCACTTTATACAAATCTTGCATGTGACATCCCTGGCAGCCCTCTCAGCTTGTTGGGAATAATTTCAGTATGGCTTGAATAGAAATCTTACACCTTTTGTATTAGTGTTGCAAGTAATGGCTTGTGTTGTTTGTGACTTAAACCAGCCCTGCTTGTTCAACCATATTCAGTGACTGTAATGACCTTATCACCACAGATTCCTTGTTCTATGCTGTGTCGATAAGTTGGAGCCTTTGGTGAGAAGGAGACATGAAGTATTTCCACATGTTTGTTTTTCTGGTAAGTTGCTATAAATAATTCACAGATAAGGCAGTACAAAACATATGTGTGTGATGTTTCATAGAAAGTTTTTCTGTTATTTGGTAGTTAAAATTTCACTTAATCTATAAATTAAAAAAAAAAAAAGTAAGACGAAATTCAGGTTATTAATACCACTACTTCACTTTGAAAGTGAGTATATTAAATTAAATTGCATGTTATTAACCACAGTTCAACTAGATACATAAATAATTTTGTGGCATTTGTTTATTGTGTTAAAAGTTATCCATTATCAGTACCATATCATTCGTACAGTCTTCTGAACCAGTGTAGGGCATTCTTGTTAAGATCTTCTTCCATGTATTGGAAGCACACTACCAAGCATCAGCCTGAAGACCAAAATGTCAAATCCATACCCAAGAAGCCAAATACAAAATATTTTATGTGACATCTTACCTCAGCTACTAAAACAGATAACTCATCAATTGGTTTTGATGACATATCACCACAAAGTAATATCTTCTGATAGTTCTGAGATGTTACTGGTTCTTTGTAGCATTTGATAAAATAACAACATTTTGTTTTACTGTTAACAGGGAAACTGTTGATGGGTATAAGTTGCCCAGCAGTATTGACTGTGACAATTAACAAATATTCTGTAATTTTATCCAGGAAATCCATCACAATTTTCTGTAATAGAATACAAGCAGAAAGAAAATGAGTATATGTTCAATAAAAATCAATATTTTCTTAATTAAACTAGTATATACAACACTGAAAATAACATAGAACAGCAGCCATCACTTTACTATAAAATCAGCCTACTGTAAGTGGGAGATTTTTTATAAAGCTCAAACTTAGAAAGAATTGTTCCTATATTGTTTATCATTGCCTAAAATGGCTTTCATAGACTTACCACCAACTTTAGGATAACAAGACGACGACAAAACTACAGCTACAGGCCACTAGCATGCCATAATCTGAAGTCTGCCAAACAGTAGCAACAGAGACCAGCCATCAGTGACTGCCAATGGGTATTTGCACAGGACATGGCACCTGTTGTGCTATATGCAGGAAGAGGTTCCAGATAAAAGATCAGTGCATCCTACTTTCAGCCTCAGTTCTACTCTACTTGTTTCTGCTACTTCATGTATTGTGTTTTTACCTTCTATGTGGAACCTATTAAACTTGGGGTATGACAGGTCATTTCTGGAAAATTAAATCACACCTTCTGACCTCATAGACAATGAAAGATCGTTGTGAAGGTAAATAATTGTTTATTGTTTCTATTGGAGTTAAGCTGCGAACAGCCCATGGCGTGAAAAATCATGTATTTTTAATGTGCACCTGTCACGGGTTCCATGGGTGCAACATTTTAGCGGGGCAGAGTGTTGTATCCACTGGTGGAAGTCGGCTGCCCACTCTTGGAACCTTCAGCCTGGAGATGTGCTGCATACATGGAATCCCAGTCACCAGAATACTCTAAGTTTGTTTAAAAAACAATTGAATTTGAGTTTAATGTGTTTCAAAAGGTATATGGAGAACTAATGATTGTGAGCTACATACATTACTTGCTTAAGTACAGTTACATAAATATACACTGTTAAATGAAGAAAGAATTTCATTTATTAGGTAAATGAAGAGGAATTTTCTTGCAGCTGTCTATTTCACTAGACCTACCTAAAAACTACCAGGAGAAGAAGACTGATAAAACACAGCACTTTGGAATAGACTAGCTGGTCTAAGGGAAAAAAACTATCAAGAAAAAGGCGACCAATATTTAATTTAGTAAAATATGTGCAGAAATTATAAGGAACAGTGCAAACTTGAGTTTGCTATCTTACTGCTACTGTAATTTAATAATATGATAATAAGGACAGTTTACAACTCACCGCAAAGATGTGGCGACAAGCTGCAATAGGCACATACAAAAGACACACACATACAACACTTTCAGCTATCAGCCATGGCCTTCATCAGAATATAGAACATTCATGCAATCACACAGGCACACAACACTGTCATAAAACCATCACTACCAGCTGCCACACTTCAAATTCGATTCGCCACATCTTTGTGGTGAGTTATGAACTGTCTTTATTACTATATTATTAATTCCAACCTGGACTTTCCATTATGAGATTTTGCTATTGTAATGTTTTACACCATGATGAATGGTATTAGAATAAGTCAAGGAATAAAAGAGAAGTAACTTTTATAAACTCTGCACTGTTTACACTATTTGTGTTTAATGCCAGCTAAATTAAACCTAGTAAATTACGTCAAAAAACTACTACTTTTGATACATAAATTCTGCATATCTCCTATTAGAAGCATAGCTCTAAAATGAACAGTAGTACTTGCCGCGTAGCATACTGTAAATTTTAATTCTTGCATCAAAACATAAAGATTATCAGTAAAATGGGCTACTACTTGGATTGTTTCTGAAATGATATCCTTTTTTAATTTGTTTGCACAGGACAGGGTAGTGTGGAGAGCTGCATCAAACCAGTCTGCAGACTGAAGACCAGAACAACATGTAGAAGATCTTGTTGATGATCTTTGAACCAGAGTACGAAAGTCCCTTCTAAATTCCAGACAAGGAGGAAAGACAAAGTTGTTTGACAGCTCCAGTTATTTAGGGAGTAGATACTGGGTTGTAAGGGTAACTCCAATTTGTGCAGTTCAGAAACGTGGTGAAGGGGGCAGGTGTCCAGATAGACCAGGTTCCACACCTCATCTTCATCACAGGTCTTCTGCATTATGGTAGGCCCCATAATGGGATAAACCTCTACCACTTTTGTCAATCCACAGTAGAGTTTATCATTTCTGAATTTTTCTTAACTTTGAAGTTTTGAAATATTCGATATCTTTTTCTTTTCCTTTTGCCTTTCACCATTCTCACACATGCACATCTACATAAATACTGTACTCTGAAAGCCACAATATGACATTTGACAGAGGATAGCTCACAACACTACTAGTCATTTCCTCTCCTGTTCCACTACCAAACAGTTGTTCTTATTGTGGTTTTCAGTTTGGAGACTGGTTTGAGGCAGCTCTCCAGCCTATTCAATCCTCATAAGAACGTCAACCCACATCCATTTGAACCTGCTGACTGTATTTGTGTCTCACTCTCCATCTACAATTTTTGCCCATGGCTTCCCTTCAATGCTAAATTGCAAGAATGTGTCCTACAAATTGATCCAATGTTTTTGTTAAGATGTGCCATACATTTCTTTTCTCTCCAATTCTGTTCAGCACCACATTTCAAAAGCTTCTAATGTCTTTTTGTATGAACTATTTATCATACCTGTTTTATTCCCATAAAAGACAACACTTCACACAAGTGCATTCAGAAAAGACTCCCTAACACTTAAATTAATGTTCAATGTTAACAAATGTCTCTTTTTAAGATACCCTTTTCTTTCCATTGCCATTTTGAATTTTATATCACCTATACTGTGACTATTGTGGGGCTAAGTAATTTTATTGCCCAAGTCACAAAACGTTCTTTGGCTTCTTGCCTAATCTAATTCCTTCAGCATCACCTGATTTTTAACACCACATTCCATTTCCCATGTTTTACTCTTGTTAATGTTCATCTTCTACATTCCTTTCAAGACAATTACCTTTCTGTTCAATTCCTCTTCCAGATTCTTTTCTGTCTCTGACAGAATTACAATGTAATCAAAAACTGCAAAGTCTGACTTTAATTCCTTCTCTAAATTTCTCCTTCCTTTCCTTCATTTGCTTGCCTGAAGTACAGATTGAATAATACTAGGGGAAAGGCTACAACCCTGCCTTACACCTTTCCCAACCACTGCTTCTCTTTCATGCCCTTCCACTCTTGTAATTGCCATTGATTTATGTACAAATTGTATATAAGATAACCTTTTGTTCCCTATATTTTACCCCTCCTACCTTCAGAATTTAAAAGAGAACAGTCCAGTCAACATTTCAAAATCTTTCTCCATCTCTAGAAAAGCTACAAATTTTGCCTTTCTTTAATGTATCTTATAAGATAAAAGCTTTCTCCAAATCTGCAAAATAGAGAAATGTAAGTTTGCCTTTTCTTAATCTATCTTCTAAGAAAATTCAAATTGTCTTACGTGTTCCTACACTGTTCCCACATCTGATCTTCTCCAAGTCAGCTTCTATCAGTTTTTTTCGATTCTCCTGTAAATAATGTGAGTTAGAATTTTGCAACCATGACTTATTAAACTGATGTTCTGTAATTTTCACACCTGTCTACACCTGCTTTCTTTGGCATTGGGATTATAACATTTTTCTTCAAGCCCGATGGTATTTCACCTGTTCCATACATCATGCACACCAATTGGAATAGTCTGTAACATCTGCCTCTCCCAGAGACTTCAGTAGCTCCGAGGAAATGTTGTCTACTCCAAGTGCCTTATTTCAACTTAGTTCTTTCAGTGCTCTGTCAGATTCTTCTCTCAGTATAATATATTCTATTTCATCTTCATATACTTCCTCTTCCCTTTCTACAATATTGACCAGACGATCATTTACCTTGTGGAGACACACTATATATTTTTTCCACCTTTCAGCTTTCCCTTCTTTGCTCAGATCTGGTTTTCCATCTGAGTTCTTTATATTCGTACAGCTGCTTTTCTTGTCTCTAAATGTCTCCCTTATTTTCCTGTATGTGCTATATATCTTTCCCTAGTTATACATTATTCTACAGACTTGCATTTGCCCTCTAGTCACTCCTGCGTAGCTATTTTGCACTTCCTGTAAATCACATATTTTAGTCATCTGTTCTCAATTTTATCTGAATTTCCTCAATCAAATTCAGTATCTTCTATAATATCCAAGGATTTTTGTAGGTCCCATTGTTCTGCTGTCTTTACTGTATCATCTCTCAAAGCAATCCATTCTTTTTCTACTGTATTACATTACCCTGTTCTAGTCAGGTGTTGTATAATGCTCTCTCTGAAACTCTCAACAACCACAGGTTTCTTCCATTTATACATGTGGCATCTCCTTATTTTTCTACCTTTCTGCAGTTTCTTCAGTTTCCGTCTACAGTTCAAAACTAATAAGACATGGAGTTATTGTTCTGTTGTCTGTTCTTTTGGACATGTCAAAATAACAGACACAATTGCTTCAAATTAATTTGTAATCATTTTTAAATTGCCCACTACTGGGCTAGAACCCAGTTCCCTTCGAGCAGCCATAGCGTGCGGATCTCCATGCCGGCGCATCTCCAGGGGCTCAGTCCGTCATTTCATCTGATGATGGCGACATGTATGATCGCCGAAATATTGTGCCCGTTGGACACTATAGACCGGCAGTACACCCGTGGATATTTTGATTATTCTATATCCCTTTCAAGCCATACATGCACAATTTTGCATTTCTGGTTTTGCTCACTTTATTTCTTTGTGATTCACACTAGGAAGTCAGGACTGCATCACAAAATTGTGGATGGACTGTGGTAATGTGCGCAATGTATTTTAGTTCCATGTTTCTACACTGTGAGGCACCAGTTGTTATGTCATTTGTTTCAAAGGCATGTTACTGTAAAATGGTGCAGATTATACAATTACATTCATACAATACCATAACATTGGGTGAAGGCCCAAAACAGAAAATTGTGTAGTTACGAAATTTTTTTTTTAATGAATTTATTTTCTTTTTTCTAATGAATTACTGTATGTATTTTGTATCTTAAAACACAGGGGGTACAACCATTGTAGTATGCTAGAAGTTGGGAATTTGGGCAGGAAGGGAAGTGTGCCTGAATAGCCTAATTGGTTAAGGCAACCACTGCTCTGAAGCAGGAAATCTGGTTTCAAATCCTAGTCCAGCAAATTCAACTTTGTCACTGAATTTATTTCAATGCTCAGGAATAACTGAAATGCTTCATGATTTGTAAAATCATGGTCATTAATGTCAACCAATAATGTCTGTTATTTTGGACATGTCTGTAAGAACAGACACCATAACAATAATTCTATAATATGGCCCAACAGGTCGTTGACAATAGCAATGCGGATGCATTGCTCAAAATCTCTTGTGGGAATCCAGTATAGGTTGCGTGCATGAAGAAGTAATGGGTAGGAGACATTATCTGCTCAGTGTGCTAGAAGTTGAGAATTTGGGCAGGAAGGGAAACATGCCTGGATAAACTAATTGATTAAGGCACCCGCTAGCCCAAAGCAGGAAATCCGGGTTCGAATTCTGGTCCACTACTATTTGGTATACCATTTGCCTTTCCAACTCTCGCACTGACTTAACCAACCATTTACAGGAGGACCTACAGTAAAATGCAAATTTCTAACCATATTCTGCCTTGGTATTTTTCATGTTTACAAACATCACCAGAAATGTCATCATAAGTGAGGGATAAAAATACTAGGAATGACCAGGGATTGAACTTATGATCTTTACATTTGTAATTCTACACTTTGCCAGCAATCCACGGAATTGTTGCCTAAAAGTGTTTTATTCTATGTAGGTATTAAATAAATGCTAATTATTTTATCTTTCAGACATTTTACAGACTTTCCTGCTGCGCACTCAACACTGTTGTGACTGGAAATACAAGGAAATTTTTTTCATTTAGATTAACAGAAATTAATAATGAGCATAGTTACAAGCATTTCTCATTCTGCTGGGTACAGAGAAAACAGCTGCCAGCAGCTCACACGTGGCACGCCACTCGCCTCAGCTGCACTGCACCTGTCCTGTAGGCGCTATCACTGCCCCATTAGTCTGCTACAGTGTGTTCAGCTGTAGTTCAGGTGGAATTCATGTCCAACGGGAGGTCACACATCCCGCCACTCGCCACATCGCCCAGGTGGCAAAGAGCACTGTACATCTGTTTATAGTGCTTTACAGATGTCAGAGCTCTGCCTTTTCATCCTTTGAAAGAGCTCGTGGATCTTCCTTGGTTATTTTGTCACAAAGTGGTATTTCCGATCTTCAATATTTTTCTTCTGGACTCTTGTAAGATGTAATGGCTCCATTATCCAATTCACAAGCGGAGAATATAATAAAGCAGATTAAGAAATGGGTGTTAACATGTGCTCTCAGCCATGCACCTTACAATGTCAGAGTCTGAAGTATCGTCTGCCATGTACCATACAAAATTTTATGTAGACAGTGGTAGTCCCCTTGGTTTGAAGGTCAAGTGTGCAGAATTTCATGAAAATATAAAACAGTAGATTTGTATGCAAACACACACACACCGGACATCATACATAAGATGTATGTATTGTAGTTTTAAATGATTTTTGCAGACTTTCTAATAACATTTAGAATTTATAAAAGGTGAGCAATGATCTGTTATTCTTTAGATGTTAGCGATTCTTGTGGTCCTATTTAAGTGAAAATGTATTGGTGGCATTTAACGACAGTGGACCGAAGAAATGTACTAATTCCACTAATCTCACCAGCAAATAATGCAATCAGGCTAATATGCAGTAAATGATATTATTACACCTTGTTAAAAAAAATAAAAAAAACACTGAGCAGATCAACATCAGTACTACCAGACTAGCAGACAACCACAGACAAAAGATTGCCATTTTCCATTATCTAGCGTACCAATATTGCAATATTGTTGTTCTTTTTATCTTTGACATCATACATGACCATACAGTCATTGTCTATTGTACCATTTATTATCGCTGTATTTTTACAAAGAAGGAATATTTTTCCCAAGAACTTTTTTTTATAACACACAACAGTTCATTGTGTTTATTATTTTATTATTAACTCATTTACATATGCCACATTCCAAGAGAAAATACATCAAACCTGGGTGATTTCCCTTCTGCTATGAGTCTGACCAAGTGGCCTCGCTCGCAAGCTCCTGTGCCTGATCCACGAGATGCTCAATGTTCCACTCACGAGCAGTGGCCACACTTACGAGTAACGAGCGAGCTTGTTGTGCCTGCTAACCATCTCTTCTCTACTGTGAACACCGCAATGAAAAACAATGTGTTTAATATCTCAGTTCGACTCAGTCTGGTCCAACTCAGCTCGGCCCGGACTGCAGTGTGAACATGGCCTTAAATTGCTTCCACGGCAGACGGTTCTTGAGACATAATACTACCTAGGAGTAAACTGTAAACAATCTCATCTTGGACAATAGCAATCTAGAGATACCTTACTTCACAACATAAATCACAATGATTCACAATCACCACATGGCTAAAACATAGCCCGATCCCTGGTGCTGTACTTTACCTCAAATTTGTCCATTATTTATGGGTATTGTTACCAATTTTAGGAAACTCAAACTTGATTTTCTGGATGCTAAAACGTTCTCTTTCTAACTGGAATTAATTAGAAATCAGTTACAAAAAACACATTGTAAAATCGGATTGAATGTCATTGTAGTCGTTGTTGTCTTCTGTCCGCAGACTGGTTTGATGCAGCTCTTCACGTTACCCTGTCCTGTACAAGCCTCTTCATCTGAGAATATGTATGATTTTTACCTCACACACTTCCTTCTAATGCTAAGTTGAAGATTCCTTGATGTCTCAGAATGTGTCCCACCAACCTTACCTTCCTTTAGTCAGGATATGCAAGAAACTCCTTTTCTCCCCAATTCTGTTGAGAACCTCATTAGTTACGTGACCTACCCATCTAATCTTCAACATTCATCTGTAGTACCACATTTCTAAAGCTTCTATCATCACTCCTTATGATCCATATTTCATTCCCATAAAAGGCCACAGTCCAGACAAAGGCTTTCAGAAAGGACTTTCTAACATTTAAACTAATATTCAATGTCAACAAATTTCGGTTCTTCAGAAACGCTTTTCTTCCCATATCTATTCTGCACTTTATATCTTCTTTACTTCGGCGATCAGAAGTTATCTTGCTACCCAAACAACAACACTCATGTACTACTTATATTGTCTCATTACATAATCTAACTCTTTCAACATCGCCTGATTTTCTGACACTACATTCCATTACTCTCGTTTTACTCTTGTTAATGTTCATCTCATACCCTCCTGTCCATTCTGTTTAATTGCTCTTCCAGGTCCTTTGCTGTCTCAGACAGAATTAATAAGTCGTCAGCAAACCGCAAGGTTTTATTTCCTCTCCCTGGACTTTAATTCCCTCTCCAAACTTCTACTTGCATTCCTTCACAGCTTGCTCAATGTACAGATTGAACAACATTGGGGAAAAGTTACAACTCTCTCTTACTCCCTTCCCAACCACTGCATCTCTTTAATGCCCTTTGACTCTAATAATTGCTGTCTGGTTTTTGTACAAGTTGAAAATAACTCTTCCCTTCCTGTATTTTACCCCTGCTACCTCTAGAATCCACCCCCATGAAACACAGACATTGCCGAGGTGGGGTGGCTTGCGTGCCTCAACGATACAGGAGCAACCACAGCGGAGGGGTATCTGTGGAGAGGCCAGACAAACGTGTGGTTCCTGAAGAGGGGCATCGACCTTTTCAGTAGTTACAGGGGCAACAGTCTGGATGATTGACTGAGCTGGCCTTGTAACATCAGCTAATTTGGCTTTGCCACACAGCTACTGCGAACGGCTGAAAGCAAAGGGAAACTACTTTTCCCGAGGACATACAGCTCTACTGTATGATAATATGATGATGGCATCCTCTCGGGTAAAATATTCCGGAGGTAAAATAGTCCCCCATTCGGATCTCCGGGCGGGGACTACTCAGGAGGATGTTGTCATCAGGAAAGACAATACTGGCATTCTACGGATCGGAGCGTGGAATGTTAGATCCCTTATTCGGGTAGGAAAATTAGAAAATTTAAAAAGGGAAATGGATAGGTTGAAGTTAGATATAGTGGGGATTAGTGAAGTTCGGTGGCAGGATGAACAGGTTTTCTGGTCAGGTGTGTACAGGATTATAAATACAAAATCAGTTGGGGTATTACAGGAGTAGGACTGATAATGAATAAGGAAATAAGAATGTGAGTAAATTACTATAAGCAGCACAGTTATCGCATTATCATTGTCAAGACAGATATGAAGCCAACACCAACAACAGTAGTACAGGTTTATATGCTAAAACATTTATATGCTGTTTGAGTAATTTACAGTTACTTTCTACCACTTTCCAACTTAATACTCATCTTTTGAACATTGCGATGTATGGGGGTTCTGCTCGCTGCAACATTATTCTCCTGGGGCGTCGTGGTAGAAATAAACACTCGATATATACAATTTTTCACTTCTTCTTTAATTTGCAGTCAAACTTCTCCACAAAACAATACGAATTCAAAACATATACAAACAGAACTTAGCTGACAGAACTTCCATTTTAAAACACAGAGCGACATAGATTCCAGAGCACTTTAGAAAAGCCAAACTCGAACTCCCCCACGCAAGGCGGTGAGGCAAATATATAACATCGGCAATAATTACATTACACATTGTTCATAACAATTGAATATACTGATTTACAATTAACAAACATAACAGAAAAACATTCATGTACACAAAAATAATCACAATATAAAATTAAAACTATACATACAATAATTTTAGATGGCACATGGTTTTTTTAGACGAAATTTCCGATCTTTCTGTTGACAACAAAGTGTGATGTTAAATATCAATTAATTAGTTAACGAGTACATCATACATGTTCCTAACATATATTGAGCTATCAATTATCTTGGCAATTCTCAAACTAGATTCTAAATCTCGCGTCACTCAATATATACAAAGAATTCAATATTGATAATTAATGTAATAGTCGAAATAACACAATTAGCTGACCAACAGAACTTGTTTATGAGCCTGACATATATACAATGCTATTTATCTTCATTTCTTTATGCTTTACATATGTTTTTACCCTTCGTCTGTCTATTTATTGAAATAATGTACAATGACAAAAGTATTGTTTATAGAACTGTCTGGAAATGTCTTATACAAATCTCTTAATTAATGAAATCTATCATTGTTTTGATCACAGTATCACCGAGACACTGTCCTACACTGATTCCTAGGCTGGCTATATTGTTTTTTAACTGACTTCACACGTAACTTTTATCACTACTGAACCACACGATTCCGGATCCGACGCAGACAGTATCGTACGGTAACATTGAGATGCGGGGGTCAGCAGTATCGTTACAATGCCAACTAGCTCTGTCGATGATGAGGAGATTGAAGAAATGTATGAGGAGTTAAAGGAAATTATTCAGACAATTAAGGGAGAGGAAAACTTAATTGTGATGGGAGACTGGAATTCGGTAGTAGGAAAAGAAAGAGAAGGAAAAATAGTAGGTGAATATGGACTTACCAGAAGCAATGAAAGAGGAAGTCGCCTGGTAGAATTTTGCATGGAACATGATTTAATAATAACAAACACCTGGTTTAAGAATCACAAAAGAAGGTTGTATATGTGAAAGAGACCAGGAGACACCGGAAGGTATCAGATAGATTTTATAATGGTAAAACATAGATTCCGGAACCAAGTATTAAACTGTAAGACATACCCAGGAGCCAATATAGACTCTGACCATAACTTATTGGTCATGAACTGTAGGCTGAAATTGAAAAAACTGCACAAAGGTAGGAAAATAAGGAGATGGGACTTTGATAAATTGAGGGGCCCTGAAATTCTTAAGAATTTCAGAAGGAGCTTTAGGCAACAATTGACAGAAACAGGGAGGGTGGGGGGGGGGGGGGGGGAATAGAACAGTGCAAGAGGAATGGGTAGCATTGAGAGATGAAATAGTGAAGGCAGCAGAGGAAAAAATAGGTAGAAAGGCAAGACCTACAAAAAATCCTTGGATATCACAGGAAATACTACAGTTAATTGATGAAAGGAGAAAATATAAAAATGCAGTAAATTAAACAGGCAAAGTGGAATACAGACAACTAAGAAACGAGATTGACAGGAAGTGCAAAATGGCTAAGCAGCAGTGGCTAGAAGCCAAATGTAAATCTGTAGAAGAATGTATAAGAAGGGGAAAAGTAGATACAGCCTACAGGAAAATAAAAGAGACATTCGGGGACAAGAAAAACAGTTCTACAAATATCAAGAACTCAGATGGAAAACCTGTTCTCAGCAAAGAAGGGAAAGCAGAAAGGTGGAAAGAGTACGTCACAGAGGAGCTCTACAAAGGAAATTAACTTAAAGACAATGTTGTAGGAAGGGAAGAGGAAGTAGACCAAGATGAAATAGGAGATACGATACTGAGAGATGAATTTGATAGACCCCTGAAAGACCTAGGTCAGAACAAGGCCCCTGGAGTAGATGACATTCCCTCAGAGCTACTAAAGTCTCTGGGAGAGCCAGCCATGACAAAACTATTTCACCTGGAGTGTAAGATGTATGAGACAGGCGAAATACCCTCAGACTTTAAGAAAAATGTAATAATCCCCATTCCAAAGAAATCAGGGGCAGATAGATGTGAAAATTACAGAACCATGAGTTTGATAAGTCATGGTTGCAAAAGTTTAACACGAATTATCTACAGGAGAATGGACAAGCTGGTAGAAGCTGATCTCGGGTACGATCAGTTTGGATTCAGGAGGAACATAGGAACCTGGGAGGCAATACTGACTTTACGACTTATCTTAGAAGATAGATTAAGGAATGGCAAACCTACATTTTTAGTTTTTGTAGATTTAGAGAAAGCTTTTGACAATGTTGACTGGAATGCACTCTTTCAAATTCTGAAGTCAGCAGGGGTAAAATACAGGGAAAGGAGAATTATTTACAACTTGTACAAAAGCAAAACCACAGTTATTAGACTTGAAGGGCATGAAAGGGAAGCATTAGTTGGGAAGGGAGTATGACAGGGTTGTAGCCTTTCCCTGATGTTATTCAATTTGTACATTGAGCAGGCGGTGAAGGAAAGCAAGGAAAAATTTGGAATAGGGATTAAAGTTCTGGGTGAAGAAATAAAAACATTGTGTTTTGCTGATGACATTGTAATTCTGTCAGAGACAGCAAAGGACCTGGAAGAGCAGTTGAATGGAATGGACAGTGAGTTGAAGAGAGTGTATAAAATGAACATTAACAAGAGCAAAACAAAAATAATGGAATGTGCTCTTAGAAAATCAGGCGATGCTGAAGGAATTAGATTAGGTAACGAAACATTGAAGGTGGTAGATGAGTTTTGTTACTTGGGTAGTAAAATAACATATGACGGTCGCAGTACAGAGGATATAAAATGCAGAATGGCAATGGGAAGAAAAGCACTTTTGAAAAAGAGAAATTCGCTAACATCGAATATTAATATAAGTGTAAGGAAATCTTTTCTGAAGGCATTTGTGTGGAGTGTTGCCTTGTACGGGAGTGAAACATGGACGATAAACAGTGTGGACAGGAAGAGAATAGAGGCTTTTGAAATGTGGTGCTACAGAAGAATGCTGAAGATTAGGTGGGTAGATCTCATAACTAATGAAGAGGTACTGAATAGAATTGGTGAGAAAATGAATTTTTGGCATACCTTGATTAAAAGAAGGGACTCCTTGGTAGGACACATTCTTAGACATCGGGGAATCGTAAATTTAGAATTGGAGGGAAGTGTGTGGGGTAAAAATCGCAGAGGGAGACCACGAGACACGTATAGTAAGCAGATTCAAGTGGATGTGGGTTGCCGTTCTTATGAGGAGATGAAGAGGCTTGCTCAGGATAGAGTAGGGTGGAGAGCTGCATCAAACCAGTCTCCGGACTGAAGACCATAACAACAACACTTCCAGAATCTGAAAAAGTGTATTACATTCAACATTGTCAAAAGCTTTCTCCAGATCCACAAATGCTAAAAACATAGGTTTCCCTTTCCTTAATCTGTCTTCTAAGATAAGTCTTAATGTGAGTATAACCTCACGTCTTCAAGTCCAAGAACAGAGCACTGAGTGTGCCCTAGTTCTGAAGTGCAAGTGTTACCAACTCTGGCTGGCTTCAGAGCTTCAGTCTGGTGTTTACATCATCTACTAGAAACAATACAGGGTGTTACAAAAAGGTACAGCCAAACTTTCAGAAAACATTCCTCACACACAAAGAAAGAAAATATGTTATGTGAACATGTGTCCGGTATCGCTTAATTTCCATGTTAGAGCTCATTTTAGTATTTCTCTTTAAATGTAAATTGAAATAACTTGTGCAGACAATTGTCAAAATACCCAATTGTTTCTTTAGTATGTACAGTACTTCAATTCACTGCCAGTTGACCTAATTGAAGTAAGGTAATGTTCGTAATTGTTGGTGATGTTTTGATTCTGCCTCATGTTCTTCCACCTACGCTCACTGGAGCATGTTATCATGATTTCATATGGGATATGGGATACTCTACCTGTGCTGCTAGAACATGTGACTTTACAAGTATGACACAACATGTGGTTCATGCACGATGGAGCTCCTGCACATTTCAGTCAACATGTTCGTACGCTTCTCAACAACAGATTCAGTGACCAATGGATTGATAGAGGTGGACCAATTTCACGGACTCCACGCTCTCCTGACCTCAACCCTCTAGACTTTCATTTATGGGGGCATTTGAAAGCTCTTGTCTACGCAACCTCGGTACCAAATGTAGAGACTCTGGCTGCATCAGGGATTCCATGCGACGGAGGGTGGATGCATGTATCCTCGCTAACGGAGGACATTTTGAACATTTCCTATAACAAAGTGTTTGAAGTCACACTGGTAAGTTCTGTTGCTGTGTGTTTCCATTCCATGATTAATGTGATTTTAAGAGAAGTAATAAAATGAGCTCTAACATGGAAATTAAGAGTTTCCGGACACATGTCCACATAACATATTTTATTTCTTTGTGTTTGAGGAATGTTTCCTGAAAGTTTGGCCATACCTTTTTGTAACACCCTGTATCATGATTAGGATACGGTATATGTTAAGATTCATAGCAGCTTAACTCACGTATTATTTATTTTGGAAAACGTTCTTAGAGTACGTAGAAGTGGTTTAGGTATAAGAACTCCATGTGGTACAACAAACTGCTTCTTACATGATTCATTGGCTGAGTGCATAGGCTGACGGTTTACAAGCACAAGTACCACTGGAGTCAACTTCCTTTTTTTTAGACTTGAACAGGGTATAATTTTTTTAATTAATTCTTTTTCTAATGCTTTTCTTGATTCCACATTCTTAAACATATTCCATTTTGCAATAGCCTCATCTTTAAACAACAAGAACAATTATAGCCATAGTAAAAATTATGAAAATGGATGCATGTATTTGTAATTATTTCAACTGCCACATGGTGAATTTGTAGTGTTAAGCTAAGATAAATGTTTAAAACAGAGAGAAACAGTTTCGGTTGCCTTGAAACCTTTATTTGAATTCAAATTAATTCAAATAAAGGTTTCAATACAACCAAAGCTGTTTCTCCCCGTTTTAATAATTTTAATGTGGTCGCTCTGCACCGGACTCCAGGTGGAGTCGTCTACATGTAAGATAGGTGTATCAGCAGATAGGCATACTTCTCTATGTCCTTACGTGTAGCTGTTATTTCCACTTTAATATTCGTTTTTCAACTCTGGAGGACTATTCAACCAATATGCTAACGATAAAGGACAGGTAGCTCATTGATACAGTGTTGGCATTCCTCGTTAAGTGGTGTGCAGTTCAAAAGTTTCTTGCTTCAGTTACTTTTTATTATTACATTATATTGGTTTACTTTTTACAGTAATCTCTTTAGTAAATAACTAATTACAGTTAGTCAATTTGATATCAAAAAATAATCTTCCTTGGATGGTAATATTTATTTCACCAACAAAAAATAAACATCCTTCACACTCCACTGCAGAGTGAAAGTTTCATTCTGGATCCTTGGAGGTTATTTTTCAGCTGACCTCCCATAAAAATAATAATTTTTATTTAATTAATATTTATTTGACCTCCCGTAACAAAAAAAGAAAAGAAAGGCCATACCTGGAGGGCATTATTGATCTGACCTCTCATAAAAATAAAAATAAATTTTTCTTGGAGGTTGATATTGGTATGATCTCCCATTAAAATTAAAATAATATAATGTAGGTTAAATATAGTAATGGAAAGTCCAGGTTGGAATTAATAATATAGTAATAAGGACAGTATACAACTCACCACAAAGATGTGGCGACGAGCTGCAATAGGTACATACAAAAGACACACACATACAACACTTTGAGCTAATGGCCATGGCCTTCTTCAGAAAATAAAACACTCACGCAAGCACACAGGCACACCACACAGTCACAGTGGTACAGCACGGCCTAGATGGGAATAACGAGATGCAGCTTAAGAATGGAGTGGGGAGGCGGGTGAGGGGAGAAAAATAAAACAAGAAAATAAAATATATATTTAAATATAAAAAAATAATAATAAATAAAAAACAAAAATAAAATGCGTGCGCACTGCACGTACACACGACCGGGTACACACACACACACACACACACACACACACACACACACACACACAAGCACATACTCATGCGCATGCACGCACACACATACACACACACACACACACACACACACACATGCACACACACGATCACAAAATAGGAGAGTTTTGGGATAGAAAGGTAGGAACCCTAAGGTATGGAAGAAAGGGAAGTTATTGAAGGTTGATGATTTCGGGATCGCAGAATGTATTGTAGGGATAACTCCCATCTGTGCAATTCAGAAAAGCTGCAGGTGGATGGGAGGATCTAGATGGTCCGGGTTATGAAGCAGCCATTGAAATCAAGCATGTGCTCCATTGCATGCTGTGCCATAGGGTGGTCAAACTTGTTTTTGCCCACAGTGTGGTGGGTTACATATATCTTCAGTATTTTGTCCACATAGCATTGGCATCAAGAACAGAGAACAGCCCGGATCCTTTGAGTCATAGAATCTACAAGTCTGGGGAAAAAGATCTCATCCATGGAAATTCTCTCCCATGAAGAATCAACCAAATCCCATAAGGCCTCCACACTTCTTGGAGGAGGGTTTGGCCAATTATTCCACACGGTCTTCTTAAGTTTAGCCCACATAATCACTATTGGATTGAGACCAGGTGACTTTAAAGGCCATGGTAGGCATTGAAAAATATGCTCTCTCCTTTGGAACCAGCTCTGAATCCTAACACTGGTGTGCGATGAATGATTATCATGTTGGTAAATGAGACGTCCTTCAGGATACCAAATTTGAGCTTCAAGTATGATTATATTTTCAAGGAAATATTCATAGCATGCTGCACTGAACTTGTATTGGATTCGTTCTAATGTTCCTGCACCCATAAAAGACATCCAGCCTCAACATTTCACACTTATGTGCCCGCTTCTAGCACATGTAGCCACAAAGCGGACACCATATCTGTGCGGTAAACAAAAATGAGCCTCTACTTGTAGACTCTGTGTACTCAATGGTGAAAATAAGTTTCCTCCAATCGATATTCTCCCAGGAACTCACAATTGCCAATCTGTCCACAGATAGATTGTCAGATATGGTTCTTTGATGAAACCTGATTTCATTTGGCCACAGATAAATCGTCAGATTATGGTTCTTTAATGAAACCTGATGGGACCTGATTTCATAGTCGTTTAATCATCCGCGAGCAGTTTTCAACGAGTCCAGGAAATGTGAAGCTCTCAGTAGGTCCCAGAGTTTGAGAATAGGGCAGTTTGGGCTGCTCTGACCAATTCATCATCTTCACTTCAAGTAAAGACTCCATCTTCCAGGTATTAGATGTCTGCTTACTTCACCATTATCTCTGAATCATCTGGTCCATCTCCTTGCTGTGGAAGCATCAACACCACAATGATGTCCTGCTTCTGATACACTAACGCCACTTTCAAAGAGAGCAATTATGCTCTCACGAATGTTCACATCAGCCATTTTGAAGAAGACTATGACAAATGTTAATCAGCTTATATGTTTCTCTTAGCTGAAAAATACAGAAACACCATGAGGAAGCCGTAGTAATTACAAACAAAATATTCATTTTCAATATTGCTGCGAGTCTTCCAACAGAACGCATGATGCAGTGGTTAGTGTCGCAGATCACCGTGCTGGTGGTTCCCGGTTCAAATCCTATCACTGGCCAAAAAAATGTATTTCTTTGTATTTACTATTTCTAGAATGTCCTACATGTTTCTTATGTTTGATGTACTTGTAAGTTCCAGAAAATTCTTTCTATGTATAAATAGTGGAGCAGGTGGTGGTCAGTTTTGAGTTTATGTTTGTGTTAGCAATAAACCTGTAGTAAGAGTAACGTGTTGTGCTTTATTAATGACCAGCCTTCGAATTCCTGAGCACCTGCAGTTTTCAACATGACACTTTCTGGTAGAGGCACCAGGTATTGTGCAATACGTCTGCATCATCATGGCTCAGATTAGGCAATGTAAGAGCCATCAGCTAGACAGAAAAGAACTGGAATATAAGCGCTAAACTGACAACCTCCGTCCACAAGTCCGTGTCATCAATAGACCCATGGATACAAAAACAGGAGTAAGCCAGCTGCACATCAGACACTCATCAGTGTTCTCTGGAAATGATGGACAGGACACAAACAACTGTCTGAAAGTATTCTACCAAGTGACCAAGTATAATCGTTGGGATCACACGATGTGCTTGGTGGATGTTTATTTCTACCTGCTGGATGGAACAGGCCAGCAGTGGTTTGAAAACAATGAGGATAAACTCAATAGCTGGGACAAATTTCAGATGGAACTTAAGAAGATGTTTGGAGACCACCAGAAGCCAGTCCGCTTATCGGAAGAGCAATCGAAGAACAGGGCCCAACGACATGGTGAGTCAACGCAGTCGTATATACACAGTGTTTTGCCCCTATGTCACACAGTTAATCCAGATATGACAGAGGACGATAAAAGGACGATAAAAGTTCCACTATGTAGATGAAACATTTGTTGTTTGGAGGCATGGCAGGGAGGTACTAGATCATTTCCTTTCAAACCTCAACAGGATTAATCCTAGAATTCAGTTTACCATCAATAAGGAGTCAGACAGAAAACTGAATTTGCTTGACATGTCAGTTTTCAAAAAGGGAAATGGCAGCTTGGGCCATATAGTTTATTGGTAGCCGACATACACAGTCTGTACTGCAATTCAAACCACCATACACAACAAAAGCAGGGCATAATAAAGATGTTGACAGACAGAGCAAAGAACATCTGCAAACTGGAACTACTCAACACAGAATTAAAACAAGTGACTAATGCTTTACTCAAGAATGGCTATTCGTCCACAGAGATAAGAAGAGCATTGAGACTGCTACACAGAATTCAGAAGGATGAAAAGGTTCCTGTGAAATCTAAAGTCTTCCTGCCTTTTATTAAGGACATCACTGACTGCATCGGTAGAATTTTGACGAAATGGAATGTCGCTGTCATATACAAATCTACTTGGAAGATACAGGATCACCTGACTTCGGCAAATGCTGCTCGCAAACTGCTGGAAAAGCAGGAATTTATAGGATTCCATGTAGCTGCGGGGACGTATACACGAGTACCACAAAAAGAACAGTCAAAAAACGACTAGAAGAGCACAAGGATAACAGTAGAATGGGAGAGATTAACATATCAGCTGTATTTCAACCAGGAAATTACCTTATTCAGTTTCATAAGATTCAGATTTTGGCAGCCACAAACAGATATCACGAAAGACTGTACAGAGAGGCTACAGAAATAGTAAAACACCCAACAATTTCAATAGGATGGAGGAGGGTGTGAAACTGAATGAAATCAGGATTCTGGTGTTTAACAAGAAATGTAACAGTCTTCCACTATGGAATGATATTAACAATGAGCAACGGCGAACTGCATGCGACTAACCAAAACATCTGACATCACACCTCTGCACATGAGCATGAGCCAGGGTTAAAAGAGCCACAATCCCCCTTGAGAATGACCTCCACAGATGAGGACGAAACAATGGGTTTTATTAACAAATCCACAAGACCATGGCATAATAGCCTCGAAAATTTTAGTAATATTGATCTAGAATTCTGGTATGTTTGTAGAATGATGCAGTATGCATTAGGTATGAAAAAAAAATTCGTTTATATATGGTCTGTTGTACCTATATGGTAGCCTATAGTACTTCACCCCGCTAAGATAACAACACAGTCATTTTTCCCAGGTTATGGGATTTGTTTTGCAAATTGGATATCACATCAATGTACTTTGCATTTAATTTAATTATAGCTGTGTACTTGCTAGAGCCAGCTGTTAAATCGTTGATAATTTTGGCACACTGCCTTCCATGGCTATCTGATAGGAACAGAATGTTTAATACACTTCTTTCTGCAGCTAAAGCCATGGTTTTTCTACTGGGTCCAGTTTGGAAAGTTTTAAAGAAAACAGTTTCTCCCCCCCCCCTCCAACATAAGGTTGGAAATGGTGCATATTTGGCCTTTTTACAAAATTCTCAACTTTGTACTAAATTTATTCATAACTGATTCTTTAATGTGACTTTATATTTGAGAACCTTGCATTGTTAGGTTACTACATGCCAAGTTTCACATTTTTAGTGTCAGTGCCCGAGATTACAGAGCCAAATTCTGAAATTGTTTTGGGTGATGATTGGCCACAATCTAATGCTTTTTTCACTCAGTCAACTTGCACAAATACATGTGTTGAATCATTGAGATCCCTGTCTGTGAATGGTCTTTCTTTTGCTTTGTAGGGGTATTGTACCGGCTTCAGATGATTCATGTACCGCTTTACTTGTAAAACGAATTGATGTAAGTCTGCATCCATTTTTGTTCCATACTCTTGAAAAAAATCACATTGTATTCTGATGGGTGCGCCGTAAACCATTTCTGCCTTTGTATCATTACTGTTCTCTCTGATGGAAGCATCACAGGCCAAGGAGGATTACAGTTATTACTTGAATCTGTCGCGTAATTAAACACAATTTATTTATGACATACTACATTCAACTGTAACATAAGCACAGACTAATTAACAACAAAAGACTAACTACACATAACAAATGAACAGATGCAAGTCAGAGATATGTATACACAGAGTAATCGCAATTCGATAAATTATCACACTTCATCACTCCCCCCTTTAGTATCAAAGATATTTTGGGTTGAATTTGACATGTCGTCCGGAACGGGTCACAACAGGTCTTGAACTGGATGGAGCGGTATCCTGTGCGGCGGCCCATGACGTCCATTGTGGTTGATTGTTGGTAGAAAGCGGAGTAGGTGATATGTCCGTTGGGTCTGAAGGTACAGTTCTGTCATTGAAAGAGGTACTGAAGGCTGGTTTTAGCCTGTCAATGCTGACAGTGATTGGTGTACCCATTACATATATTGTAAATGTCTTTTCTTCTCTACTGAGTACACAATAGGGTCCATCATATGGTGGTTGAAGTGGTTTGCGTACTGCATTGTGTCGCACAAAAACAGAATCACATGTTCTTAGTTTGTTGAATACAAATGGACGGTGACTTACTTGTTGCCTTGGAGCCACAGGTCATAATTGCCGGATATGAGTGCGCAGTTTGGACACAAAATCTGATGGTTCAATGTGATCATCTGGCATGTTGCCTAAGAACTCACCAGGTAGACAAACCAATTGGCCATACACAAGTTCTGCAGATGAGGCTCCTACGTCTTCTTTAATAGCTGTGCGGAGGCCAAGCAGAACGATAGGCAGCGTTGCAGTCCATCTTTGTGTGTCGTGACATCGCAGGGATGCCTTTAACTGTCTGTGCATTCTTTCAATTAGGCCGTTGGACGCTGGGTGGTAAGCAGTTGTCCTTACGCATTTTATACCTAACAGACAGGTGAGTGCCTTGAACAGATAAGACTCAAATTGTCTCCCTTGATCTGTAGTAACTCGCAGCGGTACACCAAAACGTGCAATTCATCCTCTGAAGAATGTGGTCACAACAGTTTCAGCGGTAATTTCGGTGATAGGGAACACTTCCGGCCAATGAGTATAACGGTCAATGGCAGTGAGACAATAGTTGTAACCTTCTGACGGTGGAAGTGGTCCTACAATGTCTAGGTGCACATGTTCAAACCTTTGATTGGGAAGAGGGAATGTGCCAAGAGGAGATCGCACATGCCAACTGACTTTGTTGCGTTGACATGATAAGCACTGACGCACAAACTCCTTGCATGTTTTGTCTATGTTAGGCCACACGAAAGCTCATTTGACAATTCTTATTGTACCACGTACTCCAGGACGTGAAAGATTGTGGAGGGAGGCAATTGCCTGCTGCCGGAAATCTACTGTGACAAACGGTCTTGGTTTTGAAGTAGAGACATCACAGTACAACAAGACATTGGATGGCGGCAGTTGCACCTGGCGGAGCTGCAAACCTGATGGTCATGTTAATAAGTCCTGCAGTTCGGCGTCAACTTGTTGTGCCTGAGCTAGGGCCACAAAGTCAAGTGCACCAGCGATCACTTCAATCCTGGAGAGGGCATCTGCTGGCACATTAAAGTCTCCTTCAACGTGCACAATGGTGGTCTTAAATTGTCCAATATAGTCAAGGTAGCGTAGCTGACGTGTGTGGCTTTATCTGGGCGTTGTTGAAAAGCATAAGTCAGTGGCTTATGGTCAGTCACTAGTGTGAAGTGTTGTCCTGCCAGCATGTGACGAAACTTTCTGATAGCGGCATATGCTGCGTACAACTCTCGATCATAGGTGGACCAGTTTCTCTATGCTGGTGATAATTTCTTGCTGAAGAAAGCTAGGTGCTCCAGTGATCCCCTACTTGCTGATGAGTGCTGCACCGACTGCATTTGCAGATGCGGATGGGCCAGTAGGACAGCTTCAGCAATAGCGGGCTTCAAATTGGCAAATGCTGCTTCTGTTTGACTGTTCCACAATAGTTTATCAGATGGTTTTGGAGTACCTTGTAACAATTCATTTAGAGGTGCAGCCAGGGGGGCATAATTACGCACAAAACGATGGTAGTAGTTCAGTACACCAAGAAATTGTCGAAGTTGTTTCACTGTTGTTGGCTGTGGATAATTGATAATTGCCTCAACTTTTTCTGGTGGTGGTCGTATTCCTTCTGCATTTACCATATGGCCAAGAAACTGAACTTCCGTTGCACCAAAAACACACTTTGATGGGTTTATGATTAAGCCAAGGGTATGTAGGCGGGTGAAAATTATCACACTTCAAATCCATTTGACAGTTGCATGGGCACGGATAGCTGCTTTAAGTGTGCAATGAAATCTTTCAATTTTTCCATTTGATTGAGGATGATATGCTGTAGTTTGTGTTTGGTTACAACCGCACAGTTTTACCAGCTCAGAGTTAAACTGCCTGCCTTGATCGGTCACTATTTGATATGGTGTTCCAAATCTAGTAATCCAACAACTGAAAAATGCTTATGCTAATGCTTCTGCTTGTATGTCCTGAAGAGGTACTACTTCTATCCAGTTTTAACTCTATCAATGCATGTTAAACAATAAGTATGTTCATCAGAACGAGGCAATGGTCCTATCAATTTGAGGTGAACAATTTTGAAATTTTCATCATTACTGGGAAAGTGTCCTATTGGTGTTTGAATGTGTCATGATATTTTGTTTTTCTGGCATTCAATACACGTTTTTGCCCAGTTTTAGTCGTCCTTTTTTAAATCAATCCAGACAAATCTTGAGATCATTTTTACAGTTGTCTTAATGCCTGGATGAGCCAGATTATGGTAGTGGTGGAAAATAGGGTATCTAAATCTTTCAGGAATTTAAGGACAAATGATTTGTGTTGACACATCACACCATAGCTGTTTTCCTGCATGTGTCAGATGGTGTTTCAACTTAAGTGATGTATGAGGGCTGATCTGTAGTTGATGAAGCTCTTCATCATCTTCTTGTGCTTGGAAAATTCCATTGGAATATCAATAATGGAAGATAGATAACAACTCACATACTGACAGAATTACAATGTCTTCAACAAAGCTGAGATTTAATTGCTTCTGCTAGTCAGCTACAGACTGGAAAAGCAACTGAACAAAATGGACATGGTCTTAAAATCCTTATACAAAAGTACAACTTGGGTAATAAATAGTTCAGACAAAAAGAAGACAGATGCTTTTGAAATGAGGTGCTGCAAAAGAATTCTGAAGAGATGTGTAGACTGTGTATCTAATGAAGAAGTACTGAATAGAAATGGGAAGAAAAAAATTTATGGCATAACGTGACTAGCAGAAGGGTTCAATTCATGACGTATTTTGATACAACAAGAAATGGTCAGTTTAGTATTAGTAAGATGTGGAGAGTAGAATTTACAGAGGGAGACCAGAGTTGAGTACATAAGCAAGTTATGTAGGTTGCTATTGTTATTCAGAGATGAAGAAGCTTGCACAGAATAGAGTATCATGGACAGCTACATCAAATCAGCTGCATCTTACAACCACCAATAAAATGAGAGTATCATGGACAGCTACATCAAATCAGCTGCATCTTACCACCACCAATAAAATGAGTTGTCTGCTTTTTTGAATGTGTCTGAAAGAACATAGGCCTACACCAATTTTGATAATACACCCATTACAAATTAAGACAAAGAGAAATTTATAGCATTTGCTGTCAGTGAGTACTGAATTAGTAAATCAAAAGGGAAAGTTGTGCCAGGCTGGGATTAGAACCTAGGTCTCCGGCTTACAAACCAATTGTGCTGTCAACTGTACCACCTGAATGGTTTAAATTGTACAACTCTTATCACCGGGCTCCAGTGGTTACGTTGACACCAACAGTTAATTTCATCAACTCAGATGACAAATAAGTGTTTTGTCTTGAGAACATCAACTAGAACGAATTTTTTTTTTTTTTTTTTTTTTTTTTTTTTTTTTTTTTTTTTTTTTTTTCCTGAATGGACAAAGGTACATACAAGAACCTGTCAACCTTAGAGAAGGTACAGTATTAATTTTGCTGTGAGTGAAACGAGCAGCAATAACATTTACTCTGTAGCTCGTGAAAAATGTTAACGTAATTCTATACATCATTGTTCATCTGTTGCCAACATAAGCAGTGGAGCCTGGCGAGAAGCATTATGAAGTTTTACCCACCTAGACACAGAGATAACCATGATACACGCCCAAATCTCCAACATGCCACTACTGACAGAGACTCTGCACCCATTTTACGCATCACTTGAGGTGTTTCACCAATTCCTATAAGGGTTTGATCCTGGTGTGCAACTTCACAGAAGAAAGGATCACTTTGTGGGGAATGGCAGAGGTGTGGATGCACATTGGGCAAAACTCCTATAGGAATTTGCGAAACACCATTATTTAATGAATATAATGGGTAGCAGAACTATGTTTGGGGCTGGTGGTAACTGTGCTCTTTGTCTGTGCAGTCAGGGTTATCACTGTGAGCAGGTGACAAACTGGTCAAACTGACTGCCTAGTAAGCAAGAAATCCAGGTTCAAATCCCAACCTAGCACAAATTGTCAACATTTCCCGTCAATTATTTATACGCCCACTGGCAACTAATATCGTAATTGTTTTGGATCTTAACAACAAATTTACACACCAATGTCCAAGACAACATAAACGTCTAAGTTATGGATTTTTTTTTCTTTTTTAAATATGTATTTACATTTTAGATGTCATTATTTCCACTATACTTAACCGAAGTTACTCTAGATTATTTCCAACAAATTAAACAAGAGTTGTTAAAATGGCATTACTGGCATGGTGATATCCTAAATGAGTATACTATTTACTTTTCAACTGAACTATAACTTTCCTATGTTTTCTTTCATCTGACAATTACGGAGTTTATCCATGAAGTGTATCATGACCTTGATCAAGGAATGCAAACAGCAGGTATATTTCTAGACCTCACTAAAGCTTTTGATTCTGTAAACCATGAGTTACTTTTAAGCAAACTTGAATCATACAACCTAAATGTGACATCTATTCAATTGCTGACAACATACCTCATTAATCGTAAACAGTGTACAAAGTTGACCTACAAAATCAATGATCATGTTGAAAATAGCCAATCCAGGTATGAAACAGTCACACAAGGTGTACCCCAGGGCTCTGTTTTATGCCCTTTTCTTTTTCTACTGTATATAAATGACATACAGCCGCCTCACAAATCCCAGTTAGTGACATATGCAGACGATACCTCACCGTTATTTCTTGGCAAGCGACCGATGAATTAACAATGGTTGCAGCAGGACTAGACCAAATAACAAAGCAAGGTTTGAAAGTCAACCTAGACCAAATAACAAAGCAAGGTTTGAAAGTCAACATTAGCAAATCACAATTAATGCCATTTAAACATGCACAATCAAACCAAATCACTGTCCATAATATAGGTGGAATACAAGCAGTGGACACAGAAGACTGTAGATTTCTAGGTATTTACCTAGATACAAATCTTCACTGGGTTAACCACATAAATCATATATGTAATAAAATCAGCAGTGCACTATATCTAATTAGTCAATTGTCAAAAATAGTCTCAAATGAGGTATTAAAAACAATTTATTACGGGACAATATTTCCTCACATGAATTATGGAATACAAATATGGGGCTGTGCTGCAGATATACACATGGACAGAATACTAAAACTGCAGAAAAGGGCAGTAGGAATTATCCATGGAATTGGATATAAAGACTCACGCAGAGAAATATTTGTGCAACATAGGCCTAAATACCTGACTGTCTACTCATTATATCTTTATTAATTACATTTTTTGTAGCACAGCAGAATGAAGCAAACAAATGCTCAGATATTCATAATACAAGAAACAAGGACTGCTATCATAGGCAACGAACCAAACTAAAAACAACAGACCATAGCCCACATAGAAATGGCTTGATATGGTGCAACAAACTGCCAAGCTCTATAAGGAATCACGAAGGAAATACATTCAAAATAAAACTGAAATCATTCCTAATTGAAAAGTGCCTAAACTCCTTAAATGAATATTAATGTGAAACAAACTGATACATGTATTTTTGTGTAACTTTGAATATATGTATAAATTATTTATTTCTGTGTAAAATGTGAATATTTGTAAAAATTATTTATAACTGTATAACTCCTGATAATATGTAATATTTATTAAGCAACACCATTTCTGTTGTATTCACCTACCGAGAATACTGATATTTGTATCATCTACTTGTAATCATTCATGGTTTTTTTTTTTTTTTTTTTTTTTTTTTGTATGTAAAAATATTATGACGTTTGCAAAAGTCGCTGGATGGTGGCTCCATGCAAAAAATATAATAAATAAATAAATTTATGTATTACAATGTACGTAGCGATAACTGCAACAAAAGGCTATTAAAAGATAATTCGAACTTTTCTCTTACATTTGTATCTTCGTTGCTCAACATTTTTGTCCATTTTTCAGATTTTATTCTCAGCGACCTTGCGAGATACGCAAAGATGAAGTCCAATCGTGGATCTTCGTCATCTTCCTTTTTCTCTTCCTTCGCCTCAGTCATTGCGAATTTAACGGCTGAAAAAATATTTTTATTCAATACCTGTTCACAAAGTACATAAACAAATGGTATTCACCGCAGATCGCAAAAAGCAGGACATGCGATGGTCATACTACACAACAAAGGTACATTGTTGCCTCACTACCAACCAATTCCAGTGTACATGAAATGCATGTTAAGTTGAAATATTAATCAAAGGTCTTCGTGGACTAATTTTACCGTTTTCTGCACGCAACTCAATTAATTCCTTCGTCCCGACTAGATGTCATACGCATATTCCACGAAAAGATCTTTAGTCACTTGCTAGGGCAAGGTGTTAGGTCGATAGCAGTCGCTATGGCGATTCATTTTATCTTAACTATTTACGGAGGTGTTGGTCTTGCAATGGAAAGCAGAAACTTCCCTGACCTTGTACGGGCGACACTCAGTTGCTCTCAATCCACACGCTTATTTTTTATTTATACCACGATATCCTGATAGCACATGTGCAAATGAAAGTGCAATCGATCTCTTCCTTTTATTTTTAAAGGAATGGACTGCCTCTTTATAACAATAAGGTAAAATCGGAGAAATACATATTGAAATGACGAACGTAGAGGTAACACGAAGATTCGTTTCACCGTGGTAGAAGAAACAGATGGCAAACTATAACTTTGAAGGTATTAGTTTTCAGAAATGGGGAGGCCGATTAGTTCACGAAAGTATGGCTATGGTATCATAGGTACATGTCCGGTAGGGGCAACTTCGAAAATAACGGTGCAAGAATGAACGTAGGGTCATGAAAATTACCGATTACCGTACAATTACGGGCAAAAAGATATAGCTATTTCAGGTATAAGCCTAATGGAAGAAGATTTACAGTCATGAAATTGAATCATTCTGTTCTCAAGACTCAAACACTGACATTTATGGCAGTTAGAGTTAGGCCTACATAAAGACACAATAAAGATTGCTAAGTAAAATATCAATGCTCTTCGCAATGACGAAGTTTTATCTGCCGTAGTTACCGATAGTCACAGATTCCTTAATCCGTAAATTATTCGAAATAATGCCCCATAAATAGAAGTAAGATATAAAGTATTGACATTACTAGTAGGGATGGGAGTGCGAGGGGCGGCGACTCGATCGCATCGACAATTTCTCGAGCTGCCAGCACTTGAGCAGTTCTTTTTTATTTATTTATTAGCCTTTCAGCATGTTTAACACGCAATTGGCTTCGTCATATGGGTTTTACATATACATTTTATCTTTTTAGATTACAAGTTGATTACATAATATACAGCATATACACATTATTACAGTTTTTCTTTTGCATAAATAATTATCTCTCATTATACATTTTAACTGCTATCAATCTATGGATTTAATTTAATTGTGCATATTCTCTAAGTTACTTTGGAGGTATTCTTCAACTGAGTAATATGGCGTGTTTTTGAACCATACCTCTAACACTGTTTTAAAATTACTTAATGTAAGGATTTTTACAGACTGTGGTAGCTTATTATATAATTTAAGACCTAGTCGTTTGTGGCTATTGTGTATCAGGGACAGTCTTGAATACGGAATATCTAACATAGTACTGTTTCTAGTATTATGCATAGGTACATTCACTCTGACAGTAAATTTATGTACATTTTCTTTCATATATATTAGACAGTAGTACATGTAGAGACTTGAGAGTGTCATTATACTGAGCTTACTGAAGTGTTTCCTACAGGATTCTCTAGGTCCCAGCCCTTGTATACATCTAATTGCTTTTTCCTACAATTTGAAAATAAGGGATGTGTCTAGTGCATTTCCCCATAGCAATACTCCATACTGCAACTGTGATTGAAAGAATGCATACTAACAGAGAAACAGTAATTTTTTGTTTACACACTGCCTTAATTTATACAATAGAAAAATCACACGTGTGAGTTTGCTAGATACAAGTTTTATTTGATCATCCCAAGAAAGTCGTTGATCTATTTTAAGGCCCAGCAGTTTAACACATTGATTGTCTTCTTTTCGTACCGTTAAGTTAAAATATATTTCCTCAGTTTTTGTAGTATTTATACATAACTGATTGGCTTTACACCACTGATTACTTTTTTCAAATAGTTGCTTATTTTTGTCTTTCACTACCTGTTTATTTTCACCAGATATAATCATTGTCATATCATCTGCATACAGCACATTTTTACAGGATATATAATTTGGAAAATCATTAATATGGACAATAAAAAGGAATGGTCCAAGGACAGACCCTTGTGGGATTCCTCTATTAATTGTCATTAATTTTGACCTCGTTGTTAACATACACTAGTTGTTGCCTGCAGCTCAGATACGATTTAAATAAATTTAATGTTTGGCCTGCAACACCATAGAATTCTAGCTTTTTTACAATAATCTCATGTGATACAGAGTCAAAGGCTTTACTTAGGTCTATAAGTGTAGCACAAATGGTCTGCTTCCTTTCATCACCATCATGAATTGCAGTTTTAAGACTTTCGACAGCTTTTATGGTTGAGAGGTTTGATCTAAACCCAAACTAACTTTCATTCAGTAAGTTATTATTTTCAAAATACTTGTATATCTGTACTTGCATGCAGCTCTCTATTATTTTAGAAATTGTAGGGACAATTGATATTGGTCTATAATTTTCTGGTTTATGTCTGTCACCCTTTTTGAATATTGAAATAGTAACTGTGATTTTAAGGCAGTCGGGAAAATGCCCTCTTCAAGAATTTTATTTACATAATAGAGCAGAGGCATTTTAATTTCCATAATTGTACATTTTAGTACATAGTTACTTAACCCATAGTAGTCCTCAGTTCTGGAGGTATTCAACTTATTTACTGCCTTAACAATATCTATAGCACTAATTTTTTTCCAAGTGACTCTTTCATTCTTTGATTGCAATAGGAAGGTCTCAGCATCTGAAGTATTATCATTTTGTGTTACAATGGAACTTGCACAATTTGCAAAATAATCATTAAGAATATTACAGTTAAGTGGGACAGTGGTTACTTCCTTTCCTACATTTATTTCATTTTTTACTACAGTCCAGGCTGCTTTACACTTGTTTTTAGAATTTGAAATGTATTTTTCATTTGCCTTTATTTTTGCTGCTCTGATTTATAAATTTTACTCAGTCGTATATAGTCTTCCTTGTTCTCACAGTTGGTAGCAGTTCTCAAGAAGCTCGCAAGAAGCGGCGTGTGCTGCCGTACGACGGTTGACTAAAGGTCCCTATACAGAGCTTTAGCGGTTGACTGGGGCAGCAAGCCACGCCATGCGGTGCAGTTATTTGCAACGCTCGCAGCTCGCTGTTGTTATCATTTAAATACGGGCACTGGACACACGAAAACCAAAGTCACGGATTAATTGATTGATTGATTGATTTTTCCAGGGAAGCCAAAACAGTCTTGGACCAACCCGCCACCGCCCGCACCGAAACTAAGTTTATTGTGCGGTATCGCTCCCTGTATATCTAGTAAATCCAACTAATGCCCTTGAACAGTGCAAGGAGTCCCTTTACCAGTTCTTTATTAGACACAATTTCTTCGGGTCTGGTTGTCCCAAATATTCTGTGCCTTTTATTCTCCAATGCAATGCATTCGAAGATTAGATGTGATGCAGTTTCATCACTGTCATCACAAATCCTACATTTAGGGTCATCTTCTGTTCTTCCCATTGTACGTAAGTGTTTTTTGAAATTCCCATGGCCTGTCAGCAATCCAACCATGAGTCTAATCTCTCTCCTGTTCAGACCCAGGATTGCAGAGCTTCTTTTAAAACATGGCTTTGGCATCATTACCTTGCCATGTTTTTGTTGATGGACTTTGGTCCAATATTCTACGTGCTGTCTTCTGAGCCAGTTACATAGCTCCAATTTGATCATTGCCTTGGTGATTGTCAGGACAGGTTCCGGTCCAATAAATGGAGTCTCTGCCCCCATCCTGGCTAATCTGTCAGCATGTTCGTTGCCACTGATCCCCGAGTGGCCAGGGACCCACAATAGTTTACTCTATTGCTTTCCCCTAGCTCCACCAGAACCCTGTGACATTCTGCAACAATTTTAGACCTTGTTGCAGGAGCTGCCAGTGATCTCAGGGCTGCCTGGCTGTCTGAATAGATATAGATGCTACGATCTTTGTAGCACCTACGCAAATTCTCCTCCACACACGCCCTGATGGCAGTGATTTCGGCCTGGAATACTGAGGCCAGTTTTCCTAGAGAGATGACGCCCTCCAGTCTTGGGTGCACCACATATACCCCGGCCCCAACACCTTGGTCCGATTTTATTGTTATATTGTAAGGCATGTTGAAGCAGTATGGGGTTATAATATAGTTGGCTGGCATTTCCCCGACCTTTCCTATATTTACCTCACTCACTATTTTAGTGTGTGATTCTGGATATCCCAAAGAGTTCCAATTGTTGCCAGATTTGAGTCTGTATGCACCAGCCGCTGCCTCCATCTTGACCGAAAGGTGTAATGGGGGCATATCCAGCATGGTTTCCATCCCAGCTGTTGGTGTGCTGCTAATTGTGCCTGTTATGGCTAAGCAGGCTAATTTCTGCACCTTACCAAGCTCCTTAGCACCAACCTGCTGTTCTACCTTCTTCCACCACATGACCGCCCCGTAGGTGATCCTGGGTCTAATCACTGTGGTGTATATCCAGTGCATACCCTTGGGGCTCAGGCCCCAATTTTTGCCACAAGCTCGCCTGGTACTCACAAGAGTACCTTTTGCCTTGGAGCAAATATTCCTGATGTGAGGGGTACATGTCAGTTTCTCATCTAGGGTAACCCCTAGATATTTCACTGTCCCCTACACACGTAGCGCTTCATTGAAAAGCCTTAGATTCCAACTTGAATGTTGTATATGCTTCTTTGTGAATGGTACAAGAACAGTCTTCTTAGGACTAACCCCCAGATCCTGTTTTCTGCACCAGTCTTGCACAATGTCCAAAGCACCTTGTGACATATTCTTTACTGTGTCAGCAAATTTGCCATGTATTACTATGACAAGATCATCTGCGTATCCTTGGCAAAAGTACTGCCTATAGTTTAATTCTCCAATGAGATCATTCACCACAAGATTCCACATTAAAGGGGAAAGAACTCCTCCTTGCGGGCAACCCCTAGTGGTGTTGATTACCATTCTTTCATTCATCATGGTAGCCTCTACCTTTCTTCCACTGAGCAAGGCCCAAGGCCACCTACATATTGTGGTCCCTAGGTCATGTACCTCTGCTGCCCTAACCATGGAATCGATGGTCGTGTTGCTAAAAGCCCCCTCGATGTCCAGGAAGATACAGAGGGCTATTTCCTGAAAGTGTAGTGCTTTCTCCACCTTCCCAACGAGTTGGTGGAGAGCTGTCTCACATGATTTACCTGGCTGATATGCATGTTGGTTTGAATGTAGAGGAGCCCTACTTAACCTCCTGTCTCCAACATGCACATTAACCAGCTTTTCCAATGTCTTAAGAATGAAGGAGGACAGGCTGATTGGTCTCATATCCTTGGCATGATCAATTCCCCCTGGCTGGAATGAAGACAACCTTCACTGCCCTCCAGGCATTGGAAATGATTCCTGCTGCTAGGCTAACCCTGAATAACCTGCATAGGAATCTAATAAGATTTTCTCCTACTTGTTGCAGGAGAGCTGGAAAGATTCCATCGGGGCCAGGTGACTTGAACGGTTGAAATGTCCCCATCGCCCTTCGGACCTTACTGAGATCGACACACTCCTTGGCCAAATCCCAATCCTCTTTGCGAATACCTGAGAACCGTTGTCTCTCAGGAATCGCATTCTGGTCTGAGTTATCCCCCAGAGTATATTGAGGAAAGTGAGTCTTGAGGAGCAGTTCCAGCGTTTCATGTGCTGTCTTTGTATACTCCCCATCCTCCTTCTTCAGTGTTCCTCCTGGATTAGTTGGTACCCTAGTGAGGATTTTATGAAGTCTCACTTGAGCAGCCGTGCCCTCCACTTCCTCACAGAATACCTTCCAGGATGCCTCCTTTGCCTGTCTGATGGCAAGGTTGTAATTGACAAGGGCCTCACGATACTTTGCCCATTGTCCTTTGCGCCTTGCAAGGTCAAACAGTCTTCGTACCTGTTTCCTTTGCATTTTCAGGTTATTATTCCACCAAGGCACACTCCTATTTGTGCACTTCTTGGTGATTGAGCAGTTGTCCTGGTATGAGGTCATTGTAGCAGAGGTTACTGCCTCTGCTACTTCCTCAAACTCTGCTGGATTCCTTATCGAAGTTTTAATTTCCGATAGGCTGAAGTCAAGGTCTTTCCTATATGTCTCCCAGTCCGTTTTCCTGGGGTTCCTATAGGCCATGGTCTGTCTGATTCCCATTTCAACCTTGAATTTAATATACATGTGATCTGATGAGGATGGCTCCAGGACCACATGTCACTGTTTCACGTAACTTCCCATCATCATGGGACCAAAAGTTATGTCAATTACTTCTTCCCTTCTACTATTCCTGAATGTAGGTTCATCACCCCTATTCAGGATCTCCAAGTTGTTAGATAGGAGAAATTCAAGAAGGTGCTCACCTCTACTGTTGGTGTCCTTGCTGCCCCACGATAGATTGTGGGCATTGGCATCACATCCCACCAACAGTTCGTCACCTTGCCGATGGCAGGCTTCCGTCAGTCTCCTCACTTCCAAAGAAGGAGGAGAGCTATCTTCGTAAGGAAGATATGCTGAGGCCAAAACAATTTCCCTCGTGATACCTTCCTCACTTTGCTGCACCCTGATGGTCACCAGGTCCCTGGAACAAAAATCCATCATTGTTATGAAAGGTATTCCATTTCTAACATAAATGCATGTTCTGGAGTTTTTTAGATTTCTGGCATAAATCAGCTTACCTCCAGTACCACCGAAGCCCAATACAGCTCCTTTGTATAAGTAGGGTTCTTGCATCAGGGCCACGTCCACCTCCTGTCTTCCCAGGCGACGGCCTTAATCCTAATCTGGTCCAACTTCTCTGATACAGTTCCCACTTCTTGCTCAGGTCTAGACCCTGACTGAGAAGTAGGAGTGCACTCCATTGGTCCTGATCCCGATGTCTGAGTATCTGAGGTCTCAAATTGCCCCTCGGATTATTTTAAAATCATTTTTTTTTCTCCGTGTTCATCTTAGTTCCACGAGATTTGGGGATTTATATGGTCCACAACACGATAACACCGCGCGGTGCAAGGCAACTTACTCAGGGAGGTCGCCCGGTATCCCTGAGGCTCTGTTCGAGACACATCCACCCATGTGTCACGCACCTCTCAGCACGGGTCGCACCACACCTTGGGTTGGGGGTAGTTTAACGTCGTGCCCGGGACGAAAAGTCACAGAGCTGACAGTACTTTAACGAGGATGAAGACGTCACGATAAGACATTCAATATTACACATTATATGTAGCAATCAAACAGTTACAAGGGTGCATTATTATATTACAAGTCAGACAAATTACGTAGCTATTGTGTATGTTATCCATTCAAACTACATTTAAAGGAAATTCGGTAAAAAGATTGGATAGTGCCTCAAGCAGTCCGCTGGTGTCGGAAAAGTGTAATTCTTAATTCGCCTGCAATAACATGCAAAATGCATCGAAATTAACACTGTCCAAACTTTTTAACAGAGCTTTAAGCTGAAATAAGGACGAAAGCTTAGGTACATAACGCTGACTAATACTATAAGCTCTGCCGAATTTTTTTCTACAATTACTAAATGTAAGTAAGGAGTTTTTCGGTGTAGCATGTTGTAGCATTCTTCTCTTATGTAAGTATCAATACATGCAGAATCCATATTAGATTTTGGTGGTAATGAATTTCTTGTTTCATGTAAGATATTTGTTATAATAATCATCTGTTGATTTTTGCTTCCGCGAAACATTATAATAATAATTCAGTTTCTTCCTTGGACATACGGAAGACAGCGATCATGACTGCTCTGTTGCAATCACAGACATATATTACTAGACCGGCAATGCCATATGCAGTATCAATTTATTACCAAATCTTTGTCATTCACCAGCCATGGCTGGACAGACAGTGTCAAAATTAAAATATTTACATCACAATAAAATGAATCCAACAACTGTGATCAGATTACACATATTTTAACATAAATTGAGCATAATATGCTCTTAACAATAACTGCACAATAATATTAATACAAGAACAAACAAAAAACAAATAGTCTATTCTTGACATCAAGTTACAAGTCAGGTAGTCACTGTGATATCGCCGGAAAAAATTCTTCAATACTGTACATCGGTTTCTCTTTTAATTTACACAGGATAGTTTTTCTAAATTGCTCCAGTGGTAATAATTGTTTCCTTTGGTTGTCCATTAAATAATTTTATAGCTACCATTGGGAAGCTGCTTTGTGTCTTCGTTAAACGACATCTTGGTCTGTCTAGACTGTCTTTACTATGGGTGCAGTGTTGATGGATGTCACTCCTCTTCGTGTAGGTCTCTTGGTTTATCTCTATGTACATGAGGCAGTTAAATATATATTGGCTGAACACAGTGAGCACACCTAACTAGAAAAAATAGGTTTGCAGTGGTCAGTTTTTTTGCTTGAGGTAATGATCCTCATAGCTTTCTTTTGCAGTAAGAGCACATCCTTACAGCCAGCAGAGTGGCCCCATAGCAACAGCACATAACTGATGTGGCTGTGGAACACTGCATAGTACACAATAAGCAAGTACTGTTCTGAGATTATATTTTTTAGTTTTCTCAAGAGGTACAGGGTCCATGAAAGTTTGGAACACACATGTGTAGTGTGTTGATACCAGGTTAACTTGGTGACAATGAAGTAACCCAGTAGTTTAACGGCTGCTGTGTCACCTGGTACTCCAGTAACACTGAGACTACATATCATCCTCTGTGTTTTCTCTTCCTTTATTTTCATTTGGTTCATTTCGAACCAGGCTTTGGTTTCACTGAACAGAATATCTGCCTGCTGTACAGCCTGAGTAATATTTTCTCCTTTTGCAAACAAGGTAGTATCATCTGAAAACTGCAGTGTGTGTCCATTGGAGCCTAGGTCATTTACAAATATAAGAAACAAGAGGGGACCTATGACCGATCCCTGCGGCACTCCGTGTTTTACATTCTTTTCAACAGAGACTGCTCCTGCACTGTTACGATCTGCCGTCTGTTCATTAAGTATGATTCAAGAGTTTGCTGGACAGTTCCTCCAATACCATAATATGATTTTAGTTTCTTGAGTAAAGTCTTATGTGGAATGCAATCAAAAGCCTTACTAAGGTCACAGAGGACCAAAGCTATTGACTCTTTGCCTTCAAATCCATGACTTATTTTTGAAATTAAATCAAGTACAGCTGTTGTTGTTGACTTTCCCTTACGAAACCCATGCTGTGAATCATACAAGAGATAATTTTCTTCAAAGTAACTTACAAGTTGCTCTTTCATTATTGATTCGATCACTTTAGCTTGTATTGGTATTATGGATATGGGCCTGTAAGTTGACACTTCATGTGGATTTCCTTTTTTTGTAAACAGGTACTGTGCAGGCAACTTTTAAGAAATCTGGAAATTCTCCAGCATGGAGACATTTATTTATCATTACTGTCAGTGATTTAGTAGCAATTTCATATATTATGGTTTTTAGTACAGTGCAGGACATGCCATAAATATCTGGACTCACTGAAGGTTTGCAGCTTTTTACAATTTTTATTATGTCTTTTGCATAAACCCTCTTCCATGTTACGACACTGCAACTATTCTCAATTTTTTTGGCAATTGCAGGATCTATTCCAAGATCAGGATTTCACCTACTGTTCTTTCCACTGTGTTTATAAAATACTTAATAAATTCATCTGGACTGCAGGAATTTGTGCAGGAGGTTTGCTTTTCCATGTGCTCATTAACTAAAGCCCATGCAGCTTTACAGGGATTATGGGCCTCCTCAATGAATTTTGCATTGCTTTCCTTCTTTGCTTTTTCTATTTCTTTTCTATAAATCCGTTTAGCCTGTAGATAACTAATATACAGTCTGTCCTTGGTGTCAATGACTTTTGCTGCTTTTACCTTGTCATTTATCAGTTGAACAATACATTTTATTTTGGTTAGTCTAGGTGTGTACCATCGCTTTACTTTAACAGTTTTCTGGCTGGAATATAATTTGGTATTTGGACTTCTCCTGAGTTTTAGTGGATAGTGTTCATCAAACTTGCCTCTGAGAGTCTGGAACATGCAACTGAATGCATCATTTGGTTCCACTTTATCATATATTTGGTGCCAATATTTAGAGGACACAGTAGTCTTGAAAGTATCTAAGCCTTTCTTTGTAATAGTCCTATTTCCGAAGACATAATTTGAATGCCAGCTGGAAATTTGTGGTGTACTCACTGAGTTTGTACATAGTTTCATGATCACTGCACTGTGGTCTGCAATGACAGGATCTACCACACTTACTGTGTAGTCCCAGCTGTTTAGATTTGTGACAATGGTGTCAAGACAACTGTCTCCTCTTGTTGGTAGATAATTTGCCACAAACAGTCCATAGCTTCTTACCTGGTTCATGAAGGCCAATTCCTTTGTACTACCTTCTCCAATATGAATGTTAAAGTCTCCATAGAGGGCAACTTTTGCTCCTAAGCGCTCTAGGTGACACAGACAGCTTTCCAGTAGATTAATAAAGTTATCAAAATTGCCATTTGGGGATCGATATACAGAAACCACAATTAGATTAACATCTGGTAGCTCCAATGCAGCCACTTCTAGATCCTTATCTACACAGAAGTTACTTAAATCAATTTTCTTGGCACTGAGTGCACTATTCACATACACAGACACTCCACCATAGTAGCAGTTGCTCTACACCATACATTCACTATTTCCAGGTATTCAATACACTCGTAATATTCTATTTCTGGTTGAATTAGCCAGTGTTCACTTATACACAGTACATCAGGTCTCACTTCCTCAACAAAGAGCGACAATTCATCAAGTTCTGTTTTGAGACACTGCACATTTACACTTGCTATAATCAGCTCAACATTTTCTCCAATGGTGTCACTTGCTTTTCCGCCAGAAAGTCCTTGGTTTACAATGTTTATAACACTGGTGAACTGGGCATCCTCCGGAATAAAAAACGTCTTATTACAACGTTTTTGGGCCATATACTGGTATCCATAATTTTATCTTTTAGGTCGAAATCAACTCCAATCATGAAGCTATCATATATTCCCCTCGTTTCTAGTTTTTCTACTGTAAAACTTTTGTGGTTAGGGAAAATATTCTGTAAGAAGTTACTCACGGTTTCACTTGTAGTGCCATGTCTCAGTTTGCCTAGGTGAAACCAGCCTTTTTTGTCACCATATAGGAGTCCATTTTCATCACCAGTTCCTATTACAGCGTTTCTACTGCCCACTTTGAAATTACTTTTGGATTTAGTACTGATATTTGCAGATGTATGTGTAGCAGGCTTTAAAGTACACTGTTCCCCAGATTTTTCCTCTTGTAGTACAGTCCTGTCTGACAGCTTATCTCCCTGTGTTGTGCCTGTAGAGGTTTTGAAAGGTATGTTTTTTTGTTTAAGCACAGTGACATATGTTCTACGTTCGTGCTCCTTGTTCCCCTCCTGATGGCTGGTTGTGAATTTTTCGTCTATCTGACTGTTTACATCTGTAAATGGTTAGTTTTCAACTGTGGAATTCGATTTACTGATACATTCTTTGTTTATACCCGACCCTGATGCCACTGCAGAGATGTTATTGGCGTAATTTTCGATAGTGGAGTCACCAGTTGTTGATTTTACAATATTGTTATTGCTGCTATGATCGTTGGTAGAGACTGGTGCTGTTTCTCTGATACATTCGTATCTTGCATTTTTGTTTTGCGTGAGATTTGTGCTGTTTACCTGTTTAGTTTTAGCCATAACACCTGGCACACCATTTCCCACTTTTTCCATATATTGTTTGTCCAAGATAGTCGTCGATTTTGATGCTTCTTCACTTTGTTTTAACGAGAGTGGTAACCACATTTCTAGTCTATAGTTTGTAGTAATCACAGTATCTAGTTTTTCTTGATTTTTCTTTGTTATCACTCACCAATTTTTTCACTATTTCACTGAGATCACTCACTAACGCAAGTAAACTTGCCTCACCATGTTGGTATCAGTGAAGTCTCGCCGCCATATTTCTATACTATAACGTGAACGCAGTGGTTTGGGATATTATAGAAAATAGACGTAAAAATACTAAATAACTGACGTAACTACGCTGTCTTTAGACTTTTGACATACGAGAAAGTCGTGTGATGTATATGGCTGTAATTTTTTCAGCTGGATTAAGCTTTGAGACATATAGTAATGAATTGCACTAATTTCCTGTTATTAATCTATTCCAATTTCATTCTACTTCGGATGTTATAGCAGTAATATGGCCATCATAGAAGTGTTGGGATAACACATATTCTTCTTCTTTTGAGAGTTGTTACGAAATCTACAGTAGCGTTTCCTGTTTTTGCTAATCTGTTACCAGTTTCAATCAACTTTGGGATGTCTTTTAATAGTATAAATGTGCTAATTGTCGTAGATAACACATCTCTTTATGAGTGTGTTTTTCAGCTAACTACAGTCTACCTTAACTGTAAGTAATGGTAAAATTTTAGTTACCATCCCAGTGGCCCCACATGATTATATTGGCAACATCAACGAAAAGATAGAAAGCCATCGCCAAGATAATATATTCTTAGAAATCCACACAAAATGACCTGATTAGTGTTTCATATAGACGATGAAGTAAATAAATAATGCTGTACCTGCTCTATGGTTGACAGGTTCTTGTATGCACACTAATTCACTCAGTAAAAGTAATTGCCCTCGTAAATTGTAAAATATTTACGTTGTCACGAGATTGGCTAATGCCAACGTCACATGACTGACAACATAATGACACGAAGCGGTCAAGACGCTAAGTAAAATTTAACTGTACGTAACAAGTTCTGCTCATAACACGATTTGACAATTTACACCTATATGTTAAATTTAATTATTGCGGAAATATTATTTCAAATGCAAATTTTTTTCAATTCAACTAGTAAAGCTTACAACATCATATTGTATCAGATCATGTTAGTACCGTAAGGAAACTTTTTGACGTGAGGTGAGGCAAGATGGCGGCGTCAGGCTTCAATCACAGAGGGACGTTTGCCAGTCCAGTAATGTATGTCTGTGGTCGCAATGCTTCCTTTAGAGTAGTTTTGCTCAGTCTCCAGAGAGCACAGCACTGCCGACAACTTCTCGAGAGTAGATAATTCCGAACTGGACCAATCGTCTCAACCTGTCATCCACATCATCAACAGAATTTGCGGAAATGCAAAGCGAAGTTTTACACACAGGAAAAAACTTCATACCCACATCGAAAACAAAGAAGCAGGAAACTGAGCAGTGGCATAGCATGAATTTCTGCCAGTCGGTGCAAACCTATAGAGCCTATTCGTCTTCCTCAATCCTGCATCCCCTGTAGGGGACATAAAACAAAATAAATCTGATGACAATATTCAAATGTTGGTCGCAGAGCTAGGCATCTCAACACACAAACGAAAGGTGGCAGCGTGACATTACAGATACAAAGGGAAGCTGATTGTTTCCTTGTGAAATACAGGTTTTGTTAAGCTGTTGGGTTCCCCAGCCGGCCAGCTAACAGTTTGAACCTAGTGAATGGAATACAGGTCGTTAGGGAAATCCTAATCTGCTCGGAAACAGGAAACGGTGGTCTTGGCTGAGCGAGGGTGGCTGTCCTGGATTATACAATATTACTCTAAAAATCCGTATAAAATCAGGAAATGATCATATGGCAAATATAATTATATGAATGAATTTGAGAGAATCAAACGCCATAATTGCAATTTAAATATCTCTTACACATACAAAGCCGATAAATTTCAGTAATATAATAATATTATAAGACTTATATTTACAATTATTGATACATAGTGTTTATCAGTAACAGTTTAAGAAGCAAATGGGCAGCATTGCACCACGCTATCTAGCTTAGACGACACACCACGTTATATCTGTATTCTTTCAATACACTTCTATCAGAACATAGATTCTACCACAGAAACACAAATATGACCCCAGCAAAGTGCATTACATTTATATATGTTTTTTATTATATTTAATATTATTCTTAGTAGCGTTCATTTTATGTTGTAGACTGCCACTTAAATATTTCATGGCTGACTAAAAATAGTAGATATGCAGCAGATAATTTATACGTAAGCAATTATATGTATTTGTGGACAAGAACTGAATATATTTGCTTAAAAAGCAATGGTAAATTGAATATTAATTCTGTAACTATATTTCAACAGTGGCAGTATATTTGACAGTGAGACACCACACTTAATGGGTATCTGAGCAAAGAGCTTCAGTCTCAACCATTTTAGGTATTGTTAAATATATATTTGTTTGTTAAATGTAAACATCATTTGTAGGGAGGTGATAGAAGCATTTAGTTCTGTGATGTTCAAACGTGTAATATTTTGGAAGGAAACTTGTAGTTTAAAGATGAGGCTGTAGGATGCATGGAATGATACAATTTTGGGATCAGGTAGAGCATGATTTCGAACGCTTGGGAAGGGACTCATAACTTGGATGCGGTAGTGAAAGGTTGTGACGCTGAGAGGTCTGAAGCCGTGTTACGAACTCATGGTTTGAAGAGATAGGCATGTGTGGACTTAGAAAATTTACGCGACTGTGACTGCAGAACTAAGTCTCTGGTTAAAAAGTGGTAAACTATGGATTTTAAGTAGGGCTGTGGAACTGTGATAATTCAGCAATCGTGTACTCGTGTGATGACAAACTGTGTTTTGTAACAAATACTGTCATTCATCGTGAATTAATCTGGAATTGCAATGTTCGATGGACTTCATTAATTTATAAGTGATAATGTGGAACTTTTATTCTCGAGTGTGTGTGATATTTACTTCAGCTCTCATGAACAATATTTGGGACATATTCAGTTATTTACCGAAGTACGAGGTATGTCCACAAAGTAAGTTCCATTTCGTTATATAAACCAAACATGGACAGATACAGAAAAAATATTTATTGTATAAAACCTGCAACTATTCAACTACTTTTCTACATAACTTCCGAAATTTTGTAGGCACTTGTCATAGCGTGGCACAAGTTTTTGTGTGCCTTCTTCATAGAAGGTTGCCGCCTGTGTATTCGACTATGTGGTAACATGTTCTTTCAGCTCATTATCGTTGAAATGTTGACCACCAAGGACAGATTTTGGTGTAAGAAGAGATGAAAGGAGGGATTTTTTCCTCTTCACGTTAACGCCCGATCTCACTAGGCGAATGTGACCAAACAACTCTTACGGGAATTTCAGTGGGACGTGTTTGATCATCCTCCGTACAGACTCGCTCCTAACGACTTTCTTCTTACACCTAAAACCTGTCCATGGTGGTCAAAACTTCAACGATGATGACGAGCTGAAAGAACAATTTACCACATGGTTGAATACACAGGCGGCAACCTTCTGCGAAGAAGGCATACAAAAACTTGTGCTACACTATGACAAGGGCCTATAAAATTTCGGAAACTATGTAGAAAAGTAGTTTAATAGTTGTATATTTTTGTACAGTAAATATTTTTTCTGTATCTGTACAATTTTGTTTTATTTAAGCAAACGGAACTTACTTTGTGGATATACCTCGTATAAATTAGGACCAACTCCGCATTTTCGTGTACAAAAAGAGTAATAAACTCCGTTTATAAGGAATTATTTTGTGAGTGACTCACTTTATCTTAGAATCCATTTTGTTAGTTATTCAGATGTTTAATTTATGTTTTTAAATATATTTTAGCGTCATATGCAGATTGATAGACTGTCTAAACTACAGATTAATTATTGATCTTGTTTCAACAGATTGGATAGCTGTTTAGGGCATAGATGCTGACATACATAACTCACCCATATGAACAGAGACAAGGAGGCATACACCTTTTACTACCCCGAGTTATATATTGCCCAATTCTTATTGGTGAGTACCAATAGGAAGATTGCAAATGTGGTTTTTTCCCTGGGATGAGAAATAAAGAAACAGTTTTTTCGTCCAGTTAATTACAATTCTGTTCGAATATTTACTATGAATTTTGCAGTACACTTATTTAGAAGCCAAGTCTAATGCATATTGAGTGATGCGTGAGGGCTCAGTGGCCAGCGGTTCAAGTACTACGCAATGCAGGCATCAAAGTGGCCAATGGCTATGAGATTTCCAGGAGGCAGTCAACATACATCGGTGGCAGCAGCATAAGCACCATGGCAGAATAGTTAAGTACCAATGTCGATGATGAAAATGTGTGTGATTCTTGGACTGAGTCTTACGTTAATGAAATGCCGGTAATTATGCAGTCCCCAAAAATATTAGTGGGTGTGCTAGCCCGAGTTCTGAGTAAAATGTAAATGGGGAGGGCTATTGCGGGTCTAGTACACCAGCCGCTGTGAATAGAGATGACACGACAGGAAGTTCATTGGAAAGCAAACTTTACATGTGGATAATGTGGTTAAAATAGATTTGGGTAGTATGAAATCAGAATTAAAAGCAGGTTTGTGTATTGCAAAAGCAGAAGTGGGTAATGTAAAAGCAGAAGTAGCAGAGTTGAGTAGTAATATTGAGAATCTAAAATTGGACTTGGAAAAATTTAAATCAGCAGTGGATGGAATGGTAGAATTAAAATTAAACGATCTTGAAGTGGGCAAAATAAGGGAGGAAGTTGATCCTGTTAATAATAAAGTCAGTGCATTAGAGATAAATTTAGATAATAAAACAGAAAACGTACAGCACACATTGAACAGCAATGTAATAAGGATTGTGCAACGACAAGATAATTTTGTAAAGGCAACTACAGCTGAAGTATATAATTTAATGGATAGGATGGTGGGTTGTGAAATGGAGATAAAAGAATGTAGTTGGAGAATTGATCAGGAAAAGGTGCAGCTATAGCAAAAAATTGAGGAAGTGAGAACAGAAAATGGCAATGAAAATGTTAGTCCACTTGTAAATAATCCATGATTTTCAGCTGGAAATAATAAGTATTTTTCTAATGATGGCAACTACCACCCAGTAGATTTTCTTGCCATGTGTAAGGATGGATTTGTTAGGGGGATGAGTGACCAAGATTAAATTTAAATTTGTAAAATGACAGATTGATAGTAGTGTGGAGTCGTGGGCTAATTTAAACAATCATTTGTTAGAGACCTATCATAAGGCGTTAAAGAGGCGATTACCAGATTATTTGCAATGGGATTTAGTGCATAGTTCAACGCAATCGATTGATGAGTTTTTAGATTTTGTTGAAAAGTTGGAACGAGCATTCAAGTTTAAAGCGAATCATAGTAATGGATGAGGAAATGATAGAAATGGAATCATAATAGTAATAATGATAATTATGGGAACCATAGTAATAATGGTAACTTCCGGATCAACACAATCACAATGGTAAACGGGGGAATAAATTTTATAAAGCTCAAGGCATCAAAGAAGGGAACATAGTAATATGCAGTCGGGAAACTGAGAAACGCCGTGTCTCATGTGCTGGGATGGCGAAACAAACCGGTGATAGATAGGACACTGTACTGTGATAATTTTCGTGGCACCATCTGCAGATTGATAGACTAGCTGAACTATAGATTAATTATTGATCTTGTTAAACAGGTTGGGTAGCTGTTTAGGGCATAGAAGGTGACATACATAAATCACCCCTATGAACAGAAACAACGAAACCATGAACCTTTTACTACCCTGAATTATGTATTGCCCAATTATTATTGGTGAGAACTGATAGGAAGGTCGCAGCGGCTTATCTTGGAACTGAAAAGGCACACAACCTAGCCATGTATTCACTTTGCAGCAGTGCTAAAATGGCTGACAGATTGGAAAGGCTGTTTGGTGCCTAAGTGAGCACTCAGGTTTTCCATGGAACTCATTAGTTAATATAAAATTGGTCTATAGTATTAATAACATAAAAAATAGAAGCATATTAATGTAAACTGCATAGTCAAATATTACATCCTATACTGATAGTTGTCCGCTATAGGGGACACGAGTTTTTGTAGATAGTAAAGTGTCAAGAATTTTATAAAATATTTTTGAGGCCTTTTTGGGATACAATGAATCATAAAATACAAACTAAGTGCAAAAATACTGAAACACAATTGACAGGACTGAGGTGGTTAGGCTCTCTAGTGCAAACCGCAACTTCCTTCCTTGGCTATTTGCGGAATTAAACAGAAAATAACTGACCTTTCAAAGTGTGAATTGGCTTGCACTTACAGTATCAAAAAAAGATAATGATGGATGCAGTTTTATTTATCGCAAACTGTAGAGATTCGAGAGAGTCCTTACACAGCAGGTCACGCACAGTAAATACAGTATCAGGTGTTCCACAGGGCTCCTTCTTGGCGGTGTCCTTTTCACACTATACATAAATTATTTACCTTAACATATACCTAAGGTCTATTGTTTTCTGTATGCTAATGACATGAACATACTGTTAATACGTGGAGATAACACATTGCAAAATATAGTCGATGAAAACACTTCTCAAATAAAACCCTGCTTTGAATCAAACAAATTACTAATAAATATGCAGAAAACAGTAGCCATGAATTTCCACACAAGACAAAATACTACTCCATATGAAGCAGATATACCCATTGGTGGAAACATCATATCATAAATACAGTGCACAAAATTTCTAGGGCTGTCCATCAATAACACACTAAACTGTAAACTACACACAGAGACACTATCAAATAAGCTCAGCAAAATTTGCTTCTTATTGAGGTCAATTAGGGATACTACCAATGTGGATACTCTAAAACTTGTCTATCATGCCCTGTTTGAATCAGCCATGAGATATGGCCTGATGTTCTGGCGAAACAGTCCTGAGTCACACAAAGGTTTTTTTTCTACAAAAACAGGCAATGAGAATAATGACCTCAGAAAGAAAAACCGCACATTGCAAACCACTATTCCAATCTCTTAAAATTCTGCCACTCCCTTGCATGTATACAGGGTGTTACAAAAAGGTACGGCCAAACTTTCAGAAAACATTCCTCACACACAAAGAAAGAAAATATGTTATGTGAACATGTGTCCGGTAACGCTTAATTTCCATGTTAGAGCTCATTTTATTACTTCTCTTTAAATCACATTAATCATGGAATGGAAACACACAGCAACAGAACTTACCAGCATGACTTCAAACACTTTGTTACAGGAAATGTTCAAAACGTCCTCCGTTAGGGAGGATACATGCATCCACCCTTCGTCGTATGGAATCCCTGATGCGCTGTTGCACCCAGGGAGAATGGCGTATTGTATCACAGCCGTCCAAAATACGAGCACGAAGAGTCTCTAGGGTTGCGTAGACAAGAGCTTTCAAATGCCCCCATAAATGAAAGTCAAGTGGGTTGAGGTCAGGAGAGCGTGGAGGCCATGGAATTCGTCCGCCTCCAACAATCCATTGGTCACCGAATCTGTTGTTGAGAAGCATATGAACACGTTGACTGGAATGTGCAGGAGCTCCATCGTGCACGAACCACAAGTTGTGTCGTACTTGTAAAGTCACATGTTCTAGTAGCACAGGTAGAGTATCCCATATGAAATCATGATGAAGTGCTCCAGTGAGCGTAGGGGTGAAGAACATGAGACCCAATCTAGACATAACCAACAATTCCTGCCCAAACGTTTACAGAAAATATGTGTTGATGACGTGAATCAAGGAAGTACAGTACATACTAACGAAACAATTGGGTATTTTGACAATTGTCTGCACAAATTATTTCATTTTACATTTAAAGACAAATACTAAAATTAGCTCTAACATGGAAATTAAGCGTTTCCGGACACATAATCACATAACATATTTTCTTTCTTTGTGTGTGAGGAATGTTTCCTGAAAGTTTGGCCGTACCTTTTTGTAACACCCTGTATAATGGAGTAAACTTGTTTCATCATGCAGCACTTAAAATCCCTTCACAAAAATCTAGATCATCACACCCATGAGACTAGAAACAAAATGCAGCTGCAACTTATAACACACAATGCTAAAATTTATGCAAGCGAAGTTAAATATATGGCTATAAAAATTTATAACCACCTCCCAACCAGTATAAAGTCATCGAATTGCCCAAGCAAAATGAGACTTCATCTGAAAAAACTCCTAGCAAACCTTTGCTTCTACTACTACTCTTTTTCTGAATTCCTGGATACATTTTTATCCCTAATCTCATACACAAACTTTTTAATTCATACAAAATTTCACAGGTGTCAAAGTACTTTGTACATTTGGGGTATGTTTACTCCTTCTCAATGCATAATACATACATTTAATCTTACATCTTATAAAATAGGCTGTATGTGTGTATGTATGTTCCACATCTCCTCCTCAACTACTGGACTGATTTCAACCAAACTTGGTACACATGTTCCTTAATATCAGGCAACAATCGCTGTCAGTGTAAGAATCACCTACGACACATACGTAATATGACGTCATAAACAATTAGATGCGCGAAAAACTGCTGTGTCAAACGACAATAATGCTCATAATTAAATAATTCTCAGTCTTTGCTGCAATATTTTTAGTCTCCAATTACGAGTTTCGCGCTGTTAGCGCATCGTCAGGCTGGAAAAAGAAAAAAATATTTTGTTACAGTCCGTGTACCTGGCGGGCAGCAAATCTAATGTGGCCAAGGTGAGTAAATTTTGAAAAGTCAGACTTACTTGGGCGGAGATGGAGTCACACAACTATCTATAGTTGTGGTGGATGAAGCTTAACAATTTGTGTTGTCATTGGACCCCTGCAAAGAGGTGAACATACAAAGTACATAAGGGCTATTTGAAGTAGAATAACTTGGGACTAAAGGGGTATGGTATGGAAATTAATAGAATGTGATCCATCATAGCCGGTCGCGGTGGCCGAGGGGATTGAGGCGCTCCAGTCACAGTCTGCACGGCCACTACGGTTGGGGGTTCGAATCCCCCCTCGGGCATGGATATTTGTGCCGTCCTTAGTATAAGGTAGTTGATAAGTAGTTTGTAAGTTTAGGGACTGATGACCCCGTAGTTAAGTCCCATAAGCTTAACAGACATTTGAACATTTTGAACATCCATCATAATGAATGCAGCCACAGCTTAAGTACCACCCATTTCGAACGAATTTTGCAGTCCGCATCCAAAAATGACTTTCACCCATCAGATCATGTCACCAAAAAGCTCCATCAACTACTTGGACCTAACTTCTCGCCTTATCCAACAATCGCATCACATTTGCGATTTACAGGAAGCCCACAACCAGTCACACTGTTATCCTGTCACTCGTACAGTCATAAAGTAAGCTTTTTCTCGTCCATGATCGACTGCTTATGTGACCTCCCTTTAAACAGTGAAACAGTTGAGTAGGAACTAGCTAACCGGAGGTACATTGCTAGAACCAACGGATACCAGGCCAGCCTGGTAGACCGATTGTGCAGCAGAAAAAACTCTAAAAATAACACCTCCCTCCTCCCTAGCACCATCACTACTGAATCCATCTATGTCTCCTTACCGTTCATAGGAAATCTCTCTTACAGACTCGCCGATCTTCTTAAAACCACCCACATAAAAATAGCCTTCACGATCAATGACAAGATCGCTTTCACCACAGTGAACGGCTAGTTAAAGACTCTTTTAGCCAGTCAGGCGTCTACAAAATACAATGTTTGCCGTGCCCCTTATCATACATTGGCCAAACCTGGACGAGCCTTCAAAACTAGTTTCCAAAAACATCTTTTAACTAAGAAAGGCACTGCCAAAAATAGTTCGGCCTTTTCCGAGGATCTCAAAAGAAGCAAACGCATTCAGCCGCCCCCATCCCCTAGACAAACTGCAAGTTCTTCACATCGCCGCCAAAGGAAAAAAGCTCTCACTTCTTGAAGAATTAGAAATCACTAAGTTTATGAAACGGTCCCCAGAACACAGCCTCGACGAACAGCTCGTTACAAAAAATCAAACTTTTTACGACATCATATTATCCATCTTTTTTCCAAAATGACCCCCCTTCTGTCAATTCACATCATCTTTCTTCCGCCCCACCCCCAGGCCTCTAATAATTTCGTTTTCATTCATTTATTATTGTTTCACTACCAACACGTATCAATTCACAAGATTCATTCCCCCACGTCACAAAGATCTCTGATAATACCAAGATACCACTTGGCAAGCCGCTCATTCTCGGATGCGTAACTCTGCCCATACTGTTTTGTTTAACGGTCGCATTTATGTTCCGCAGTTATTAACAATACTACCAGTCGTAAACGTAGACCTACCACGACAGCGACTCCTCTGCTGCTATGGTGAGTTTTATCATATAAAGTACATTCTATTAATTTCCATACCATACTTATTCTACTTCAAATAGCTTTTACGTACTTTGTACGTTTACCTCTTTGCAGGGGCACAATGGCAACACAAATTGTTAAGCTACCTCCACCACAACTATAGATAGTTGTGTGGCTCCATCTCCGCCCAAGTAAGTCTGACTTTTCAAAATTTACTGACCGTAGCAACATTAGATTCGCTGCCCGCCAGGTACACGGACTGTAACAAAACATTTGTCTTTTTCCAGTCTGACGATGCGCTAACAGCGCGAAACGCGTAATTGGAGAATAAAAATATTGCAACAGAGACTGAGAATTATTTAATTATTCAACACTGTTGCTGCACCAGCCGCCGCCGCCACCACCACCATCATGGAATGGAATGAAATAGACAATAATGCACCTTTTTTTCCTAAACCACTAGACCGATTTCAAGCAGATTTGGTACACATATTCCTTATCTAGATAACAGTTGCTGAGGAGTACGAACCACATGCGACACATGGTTCAGGAGATATAACGTCATGAACAATAGGAATCGCATAAAACTTCTACATAATGTGACGAGATTTTATAAATACACTATATGAGAATGACAGTACTTGGCAACTTGCAACAAATTTTAAACATAATCTCAAAACTTCATTAAAATTTTACTTGCAGACAACCACATCAAAATAATAAAAGGAAAAAGAGTTTATCGCATATTACTTTTCCGCTGTTCATGGAGCAAAACTATGGCACTCAGTATAATGTTACAATTTATAATTTCTGACAGAATACACACTTAAAGCTGAATGTACGTAAGAAATTGTATCTCAGTACGACATGTAGTTCATGAGATATCAGGACGTAAAGAGTAATGTTCATGGAAAACCGCCCCATCAAGTATCACGTTTTAATCTATTACTTCTTTACTACTAACCATATTCGTAATAGATTTTACCGATATACACCACTTTTACAAATCAACTTATTCCTGCAAAATTTTACAATCGTACAACATATCTATACTAACAATAAATCTGTAAATGTAGGCCTGTTGCTGTTCGCTTCAATCTGCAAAACTACTGGACGAATTTTCATGCGGTTTTCACAGGAAACATGAGCGAAGATTCGTTCAGGATCTAGGCATGATTTCATCAAAACAGAATCACCAAGTGTTTTCATAGACCACTGTGTCTGTCTGTTCATCTATTAGAAACCACTTCTCCAAAACTACTTCACGAATTCACACGGGGTTTTCACAGGTAACTTCAGCATACCTTGGGACAACATATAGACTTAGATTCATAAAAATCGGATTACGAAAAGAAGAACATCACAATTTAACGTTTTTGATCGACAACCGTCATGTCTATCTTTCTCTTTCATCTCCAAAACTAATAGTCGAATTTTCAGGGGGGTTTTCACAGGAAACGTGAGGGTATCTTGCGGTTACAGAAACGCTTCATTTCACAAAATCGGATCAGAAAAAGTAAGATATCACAATTTAAACATTTCTCTGAAAGCAATCGAATGTGTCTGTTTGTACAGAGTACTCTCCAAAAGTACTAAATGAACATTCATGGTGGTAACAGAGATAAATAGAGAATATCCTGGGGATACATATAGGCTTCATTTCATCACAATCAGATCAGGAATATAAAAGATATCGATATATGAAGTTTTATGTGTATTTCATGCTTGGAAAAAACGGCGTAATGCAGCAAAGAACTAATAGATAGCACTGTGGGTATTCATGTGGAGTTTGGAGCAGCGATCGGATTATTACCCTTTGAAAATATTACTTACTCATTGACTGTTCAAGTTTTCCATATTTCTGAAAATCGTTTTCTTGGTTGCTTTAGTAGATTAGATTAGTATGTGTTCCATAGATCATGAATACAATACTTCGTAATGATGTGGAACGTGTCAGGTTAATGAAAGGTGTCTTCACAAATGATTACTTTGTACTAAATATTACATGACAATTTTTTCTTCAGTTTTACTAATTTATATCTAAACATTCATCTATAGTGTAGAATGAGTTGCCATTCAGAAATTCTTTTAATTTATTTTTAAATGCTGGTTGGCTATCTTTCACACTTTTGATGCTGTTTGATAGGTGACCAAAGACTTTTGTGGCAGCATAATTCACCCCTTTCTGTGCCAAAGCTAGATTTAACTTTGAATAGTGAGGATCATTCTCTCTCCTAGTGTTGTAGTTATGTACACTGCTATTGCTTTTGGATTCGGTGGGATTGGTAATAAAAAATTTCATAAGTGAATATATATACTGTGAAGCTACTGTGAAGATCCCTAGCCCTTTAAATAAGTCTGTGCGGGATGATCTTGGACGGACTCCAGCAAATATTCTGATTACAGGTTTTTGTGCAAGGAATACTTTTTTGCTCAATGATGAATTACCTCAGAAAATGATGCCATACAAAAGCAGAAAATGAAAGTAGGCATATTAAGCTAATTTACTGAGATGTATATCACCAAAATTTGCAATTACCGTAAAAGCTAATTAGCTGAACTCAAACGTTTCAGCAGATCTTCAATGTGATTTTTCAGGTCAACACCTCATCAATGCATACACCTAAAAATTTTGAATATTCTACCTTTGCTACAGATTTCTGATCAAAGTTGATATTTAGTAATGGTGTGATTCCATTTACTGTGTGGAACTGTATGTACTGTGTTTTATCAAAATTTAATTATAGCCCATTTGCTGAGAACCACATAATGATTCTTCAGATAGTTCTTGTCTGTCAGATGTGATAACTATACTTGTATCATCAGCAAACAGAACCAGCTCTGCATCTTCATGGATACAGAATGGCAAGTCATTAATATATATTAAAAAACAGCAAAGGGCCCAAGACTGAACCTTGTGGCAGCCCATTTTTGATTGTTCCCCAGTTTGAAGAATCAGCTGTTTTTGCATATTATATGAATTACTTGTGTCAACTTTCTGCACTCTTCCTGTCAGGTATGATTTAAACCATTTGTACACTGTCCCATTCATACCACAATACTTTAGTTTATCTAGAAGAATTCCATGATTTACAAAAAGCCTTGGAGAGATCACAAAGCATCCCAACAGGTGACATCCTGTTATTCAGAGCATTTAATATTTCATTAGTGAAAGTATGGAACCTACTACTGCTTTCATTTCCTGAAGTGAACTATTCTGAACCCCTCTTATGGAAACAATTTCTGCCTTCATTTCCCTCATGAAAGCCATGATGTCACCTAAAATCGTGTCGGAACCGGACAGAGGCCTAGTAACGGAAATTGAAGTATTTTGAGAGGTAGCAGAAATCGCCATATGGTTGGACGGCATATTTTGTTCACCCCTGTTATCGCTTCTGGTAATGTCGACGTCAAAACTCGCCTCGTCCTCAACGGTAATGCGGCCGTCTGTACCCGACATGTTTCCTCTTTCCGTTGAAAGATATAACCTAGTGGATTTTTCACGGTCCTCACTTCGGTTTCATCGCCTAGAACGAGTGGAAACGGACAAGGCAGACCTAGTATCCATCTTTAGAATTCATTCAGAACGACAACAGGTTACCAACACAAAAATTAGCCTTCCAAAAACCCACAATTCACTGAGGCTGTGCTTTTTTTTTTTTTTTTTTTTTTTTTTTTGCAAAAATAAATTTAAATAAAATAACTCTTTCAAGATTACACAAATATAACACAACTAAAATACACGAGTGCTGAAAACATAAATTGAAATAGATTAATACGCGCTGCTGAAAACACACACTCACACACTGGCATAAAAGGTTAAAATATTCCCACATACATTTAAAACAAAAGAAACTATTTCATTGAACAGATGATCCGCTAGAAGAGCGAATCCTGGCAGCAGTAAGCCAATGAAAGACCACCGTTATTTGTAAAATTAATTCTAGTTGAAAGGAGCCAATTAAAAGCTTACTTTAAAGACACAATTCTGGCCACAAAACCAAGTTAAAGGATTCGCGTGAACTACGGACTATTTCCTGCAACAGAATCTTGTTCTCTGGCCCAAAATTTAGAACTGACTCAAAATTAACTTAATCAGCAGGAAGACAAAGAGACAATGGCTGACACATGTCATAGATCACAAGAATTACACACAATCATTAATATAGAAGCCACTGCGAACTACACAATTTCATGAAGGTGGCCGAGAGAACATTTATGGCGCAACGGAATTAAAATATGATAATTTGCATTTGAATTTGTTCTCAGCACTGGTCAAAAACAACATTAAATAAAAATAAGGCGCCGCTATCGTATGTGAAATTCAGCGAACCGGGATGTACCACACAACACAAGGAAAATAAACTTCGTAGGTGGCTCTGGTCTGTCTTTCTCTCCTTGAGATGGTAAGCGTTAATAGCGAGATTAATTTCCATTTAAATCAAACCGTGAGCATGCAGACTTACTGAGACACAAGGCACGTGTCAGCTACTTTACATGTTCGCACCGCACAAGGCTAAGTGCTTAGATATCGTATTCATTTCAACAGTCAGATGCGATTGGGAAGGTTTTACACGGATGGATGTAGTCCAGTCTTCAAAAATCAGAAAAGTGGAATAAATTCAAAGTCGGAGTAAATGAACTAATAAACACGGAATGCAGCCTCTAGAAATACGTAGTATTTCATAAGCAAGCTAATGAAAGGGGTTGTACAAGACTAGAAGAGAATTTACTGGCGGAGTCTGAATGCAAAGTACATGTTTGGAAACGAAACAGCAATTTAAAATAGACAGAGAGGAGATCGCGATGTACTAATCAGAAGGATACATGCATAATTTCTTGAGTGAAGGGCATAGAAACAGACACAGGGGTAGCTGAAGGCTTTGTTCTAAGAACACACTACGTGGAGTACATATCACTCACGAAAGAAAAAACGGAAATGAATATTTCACATGCACTACACAGAATAAAAATTTTCCCGCACATTAGTCACATCCCACAAAGCTAGAAATAAATTAAACCGAATTCGTACACCATGAGCTAGTCTCACAAAGGTTACCGATTCTCAGCCGTTATCAAACCGAATTAGTTACATATTCACAGCGTTTACCTATGCAAAATCACCGAAATGAAATTGAATACACTTCCGTACATGATCGAGGAAACTTATTCCGAAAAATGATCCTCAGTTCTGAAGTATAACTTGAACAAACCAGACAACAAATCGCTACCATCTCAACGGAGGAAAGAAAATCAGAACATCTTACCAGGTCAAAGCGCAGCCGCAGAGTAACCAGACGTCCATCGAGTCCTTGCCAGGGCCGGAAATCGGTAAAAACCCCATTAAGCCACAGCGGTGGGGAGAGCCTAGACTCGCTCGTCCTACCGAGGCTTGCTACCAGGCATTGCCAATCCAATTTGTAACCAAAGGGTGGAGGTACCTCTATGGTAGCACCAAAAGCAGAGGTTGGTAATGACTACCTATGAACACAAAACTAGAAAACACTAGTAGCTAGCAGCCAGCAGCCGACGACAAATATTCATACATTCAGACTGCCATATTGACTGTTCATATTGCCACGTTCATAGACACAATGATAAATTATTAGCATAACAAAATCTCAGCAATATTAACACTGTATTACAGAAACTAACATTTAAAAACATGAAATGAAATGCTATTCCTCATGCCTCCGAACGAAAGGGGTTCTCGCTTAGCAAAAAGGCCCGTTTAGTGAACTTAGAAAAATTACAAACTTAAAAACCTAGGGAAGACAGCAGACAGCCATCTTTCAGAGTGTGTGTGCAAACGTCAGGATGGGTGTGCAAAGTACGTCAATTAAGAAATACGTGAGTTAAGTAAGACTGGAACGAACCAGGGAATTTACCCTGAATGGGCTATTGATGATTAACATATTCTCTCAGAGCTACTTATGGTCTCTAAAACTCTTTTAATTACGTCTTTGACCCCAGATAAAGGTACAAAATATACAGCCCTGAATAGGATGCCGATTGCAATAGTAAAATATCTTCAATGTCCAGAACTATATAAAAATAATGAAAAAAGAGTTCGCATTACCTAACATTTAATTCTAGGTACTACGCAGATGATATCAATGTTATTAAACATTAACACAGCAAGATAATGTCTTTGAAAGGTCAGTGCAGCAATTAACGCATTCATTCAGGATTACACCAGATTTAGAGACCGATGAACAAAATCCCATAGAGGCGGGTCTTCACTTTTGATTTTCTGAGTGAAGGAAGCAGCTAGTAGGATGTAATCACTTCCCTGACACACACACACACACACACACACACACACACACACACACACACACACACACACACACATATATATATATATATATATATATATATATATATATATATATATATATATATATATATATACAGGGTGTCCCAGCTATCTTGTCCACCCAAAATATCTCTGGAACAATAACAGCTATTGGAAAAAGACTTTCACCGGTATCAATGTAGGGCTGGGCCATGAATGTACATATTTGGAAACATTCTAAAACGAATGCAAATGTGTTTTTTAACACAAACTTCTGTTTTTTTTTAAATGGACGCACTATATGTTTTCTTCAGCAATCCATAGAATGACAAATCACATAAACAATGGCGTTGATTGCATCGCAATATTCCAATTACATCCCGAGATATTGTGGCGCAAAGTTGACGCTTGAAAAACCCGAAATGGGCTGCTAGTGCATGTCCTGAGGCTCAGGCGTGAACCCCATGCTGCCCGTAATCACGATGCGATTGACATGCGTAATCGCACTTCCATACTTATCAAGAGGTCCGAAACGAATTATATGGTCTGCTGCCATCCTGCATTAAAGTTGTACATTCCAGCAGGTATTTCTCCCATAGGCTAGGGGTGATGCGGTTCTGTAACATATCTGTGTACCGCAACGTTAGTCACAAAGTTAACTTCGCTTATCGTTAATCCGTTACTAACAAGGTAATGCCGTTCAATGTTAAAACGTTACTTTACTGTAGATCTAGTGCAAGTGACAGTGAATCATTCACTCATTATAGTAAAATTCATGTTGATGGTTTTAGTGAAACGAGCAAGTGGACTAAAGGTTTTACCGTTCTTTAGCTAAAAATGTTTTGATTTGGGAAGTTCAGGTAAGACACAGAAGATGAATGTAAACATGTTTAACCAATTAGTTTTATTATCACATAATTATCAATGTTATATTTATCTAATGCGTTACATGACAAATTGTTTCAAACAAATTGTTTCAAACAAGTTTCTGAACATCAATGGGTAAAATGGCCCTTTGTAGAAACTTGCACTGTGATACCAGCACTACATACTAAAGATAGCGTTCACATATCATGCTCAAAGTGATAACCATTGGTTGCATACATAGGGTCACTCTGCGGATGAAGGATGCCCTACTTCGTGCTACTGTTTCCTCTTTGTGGCTGTACAAGCATCAATAATGCATTGCTTCATGTCCTCTGGTGTTGTTGGTTCACTGCTCCCCAAAGAAAAAAATCCAGCAGTGTAAGGTCCGGAAATTGGGCAGGCCACCTAACTGGGCCACCACGTCCAATCCACCTACCAGGGAACTTACGGTTCAGAAGTCGTCACGCTCTTAAGTCGTTATGTGCAGGGCATCTGTCATGCTGATACCACATGACCATTCTCCAGTTCAGAGGTATGGTGTCCAATAGAACAGGAAGATTGTGTCGTATAAATCTGGAGTACTGTCTGCCATTTTGGGCGCCATTTACAAAGAAAGATCCGATAATGGTATCTCCAATAATCCCACACCAAACATTCACTTTCCACGGACGTTGATGCTCTACCTGACACAGCCATTTTGGATTGTCTGTGGACCAATAATGCATATTCCTCATATTGACAATTCCTTTGTTGGAGAATGATGCCTCAGCGGTAAAGAGAACATCTGCGAAAAAATTTGGATTAGTCAGAAGTTTTTGCTGAGCCCACCGACAAAATGTTACCCTGTTGCTGAAGTCATTTCCATGAAGTTCCTAGTGTAAATGAAGATGGTAAGGATGAAATTTATGACGTTGAAGAATATGCTGTGCTCTTGACTTCGACACATCAACTTCATGTTCAATTTGACGTGTGCTGATGTGAGGATTCACAGCTATGGTAGTGAGCACAGCAACTTCAGCACGTTCATCTGTGCGTGTTCTAGGACGATGTCTAGGTCTTGGATTTAAGCTTCCCGTTTCATGTAGACGAGATGTGTGACGACCAAGCATCGGGCGCGAAGGCGATGGCTTCTCAGGGAATCGTCTTCTGTACAGTCGTTCTGCCTGAACAGAATTTCGCCCGCCTACAACAGGCTACAGTAAAGGTATGTAGAGTAGGGTAGAAAACAGACATATTAACGTAATTATCATAATGTTCTCTAATAGTACTATAAACAAACAAGCAATCTAATAAAGTATTCCCCGTCAATGTACTACCATGCACAAAAATATCCGAACGACCTGAATTGCGTTTCGCCTGATGTGCATGCAACACAACTAACGTACGTGTCTTGCGGGTGCTCTGCTCGCTCCGCGGTATAGTCGTTCGACTATTAAAAATGGATCCACTACAGACAACCGCTCTTTATGGCAATCATTCCAGTTGTAAATTAACAGCACGATTTTGCAAATAAAAGGAAACACGTTATTAAGTCCTTAACGTTTATTGAAACCAATTTATTACAATGACATATCTTAAGAATTATCACACTTATGACAGTCTGATATAACAAACTCCGCCACATAAAACATTAATTAATCCTTAAACAACATTTAATATTGTTACAAACAATAGATTTTACTATAGTATCGGAAATCCTAAAGTCCTGTAGAAATTCGAAGTACTTTTGTTCTCTAAATCGTTTTCTCACAATTGCGAAACGTCGTTCCACTGGCGAGCGGATTTTTATTAACCGATTGTAGAACTAACCATATAATAAAAACTCAATTAACAGCAGCAAACGCACTATGGAAACTTCAATATTAACTGCGTATCACCAACATTTTCTCCGCATTCATACCTGAACTAATATTTGTACACATCTTTGAACTTGATATGACAAACACCTTCTTCTGGAATCAAACCAACCACCTGTAGCCATAGCTAACCAAGCAATGCATTCATGTGTTATAGATACCTGATTATGACTAAGATTGTCACAGCTGACGAAGTATAAAGATGTGTGAAATATACGAGATTCCCTCACAAATATCAGAACGGGCAAATCAAATCATATAAAACGCCAATTCTTAAAATATTTTTATTTATTTATTTTTGTACTGAACCAGGAACTTAATAATCACCGTTATGTCCCTAATCACAAGTTCCCAGACTCAGTGATGTGTGGGACTGACATACGAGGCTGCTCCTGTCGGAGTTTCGAGTCCTTCCTCGGTCAGGAGTGTGTTGTCCTTAGATTAGATTAAGTAGTTCTAAGCCTAGGGACTGATGACCACAGTAGTTTGGTCCCATAGATTTACAAACATTTGATTTTGAGTTACATACCCGGTATCTAAATGAAAGATAACTAAGTGAAGTCAGATGTTAGTAGTCTAATTATTTCACCAGCAGCGGGACGTTTGAATCTGTAATCAGGATATAATTACGTTATGCGTCACCGGGAATCGAACCCCGAACCTACCGGTGTCCTTTCTAAGCACGAATGGACGTTAAATCTCAAATGTTAACTCAACAGGAATGACGATGCGTGCGTGTCTGACTAGTAACAACGGCACATATCGTTGTTATAATAATAATAATAATAATAATTTCGTGTGACTCAGAGTCCTGGTGTATGTCATCCAACGGTGCGCCACTTCAGAGACTTGCATGTCCCTAACCTGCCCCAATTATCCAACCGGGAAAGGCGACCTGCAGTTTAACGTGGAATCCAAACCACGTGTAGTTTATGACACACATTGTTGAGACGTGAATGCTGGGTTAAAACACAGATTGAAAAAATCGGTCATCTGACTATGTTTCGAACCCGCGACCCTTCAGCTACCATTCTTTTTTTTTTTTTCCGTGACTGGAGCGCCTTTTTTTTTTTTTAATTTCTTTTTTTTTTTAGCGCTCTACCACTTTTTTTTTTTTTTTTTTTTTGCCCTTAGAAAAAAAAAATAAACTTGTCCACTTCAGACGTTGGCTCCTACCTTATCCTAGTCCCAGTTCAACTAACCTAATTCTAATAAAGGGCAAGGAAAGCTAATAGGCTACCGAAAGCAGAAAAATAATAATAAAGAAAATAAAATAAAATAGAACTCATGAGATTTGGAAGAAAAAAAAAGCTGGGAAAACTTCTTCTCTTTTGTATTCTTTATTTATTTATTTATTATTTTTTTATTCTTTATGTGTGTATATATATATATATATATATATATATATATATATATATATATATATATATATATATATATATATATATATTGTAATATATGACAAGAGGTGCGCCGTAGTGATGCCGCCGGCATACTTAAAATCGTCCAAACGTGTCTTCTCGTTGATTATTATGTTCCGTTGTGGGTTCTGTTCAGTTCAGGTTGGTTGCGTTAAGATTTATCTTCTCATCGCTTGGACGTTCCAGCTGCGAGGCGGGTCGTGAAAGGCACTCTGTAAAAAGTTGGAAAAATATTTCTGGTACTTTGGGTTACGGGTTAGGACGCAGTGTCGTTCATTAAGAAAGTTCCAGTATCCAAGTACTGATTTCTCGCCAGGATCAAAGAGGTATCGGATCGTGTAGCCACGAATCCAATTTACCGAGTGTGTTTTGGTGGTGGGGTAGAAAGTCTCCTCCGGAAATAGGAGCATGTTGATGTCGATCTGGGCGGGTGTTTGGCGAGTAAGGAACGCCAAAATTCGCCGAGCGAGCGTCCAGACATCGTTCGCCTGACCACAGTGGAACCTGTGGCCGTCTGTGTCGTCCACTCCGCAGTGAATGCAGAGGGGCGAATCGGCGAGATGGATCCGATGCAGGCGATGTCGGTTTACTTGTTTTCCGTTCACAGTGAGATACCAGGTTGACTGGACGTCTGATTCGAGAAAACGTTCGTAAATAGCTTTCCATATATGCCGCCATACATACTGTGGATGCTTAATTTCGATCGGGTTGGATGGTCGACACTGTTGTAGCAGATCATATACTGTTTTAGTCTGAGACAAACGAGCAGGTGGTAAAGATTTGTATACATAACTAAGGTCCAAGAAGAATCGTCGGATATGATGGAAGGCAACTGGAATGGCTGCAATCGTCACTGGGGCTACCAAAGAGTCCGGGGCAAAGGCATTGAATAGTATACCGGTGAGACTCTGTGGGCAACGTCGCCAGATTTTTAATTGAGAGCTGACGTAGAGCGCCGTGACTCTGGTCGGCACATGTGTTAGTCCCACCTCACCACGTTCCCGCGGGAGTGCAAGGGCGTCGTATTGCACTTTGAATATCAATCCGGAGCTGACGTAGGAGCCTAACGCAGCCAATATACGCCGTGCCAGGAGAGTTGGGATCGGTAGCACTTGAGCAACATGGGGTATGCGAGAGGCATGATAGACGTTCACATATTGTGTACGTTGAACTATGTCGAGGGATCGTAGCCGGTGATCTGCCAGACTTCCCCTGATTCTCTGAAGCAATCGCCGACCGTTGATCGCTGCTGAGCGGCGGAGATCGGCTGAAAAATCTATGCCAAGACATCTAACGGTTGTGGTTACACTTAGAGGAGCGATGTTTCTCTCTGGTAGGCCCTCGCCGATGAGCAAGACCTTGGATTTTGAGACGTTGAGCAAGCTGCCTGATGCCTCGCCATAAGTGGCCACCCACGTCAGGGCTGCCCGTACGTCGTTCTCAGTGCGTAGGTAAAGGACGATGTCATCGGCGTAAGCTGTACAACAGAATCGGTTCCCATGTAAACTCATACCTTCCAAACGTTGGCGTAGTCCCTGGAGCAATGGTTCTAAAGCAAAGGCGTATAATATAGTTGAAAGTGGGCAGCCTTGTCGGACGGATCGTGTTATAACCACGGGTGGGGTGAGGCGACCGTTGAACATGATTTTGGAGGTCGCGCCAGTCAGAAGGCGCATAACTACTGCAATAATGTCGCCAGGGAAACCCATGTGCTGGAGAACTGTCTGTAAGTAGGAGTGATCAACACGGTCGAAGGCCTGGCTAAAGTCAAGTGAAGCCAGGGCACCAGGAAGTCGTTGATATCGGGCAAGTGCTATCATGTCTCGATAGCGGCAAAGAGCCGTATTGATATTGTTGTCTCCTCCTAAGGACGTCTGGTCGCAGGATGTGACGTACCGTGCAACTTTCTTGAGTCGTGAGGCCAACAACCGTGTAAATATTTTCATATCGCTGTTAAGCAGAGTTATAGGCCGATAATCTTGTATTCTGGATGACCCGTTCGGTTTGTGTACAGGAATAATTATGCCTTCAAGGAAGGTTTTAGGGACATCAGTCGCTGGGGACATTAGTTCTTGAGTGATCGTCGTCCATGTAGGTGCTAACAAATAGTCAAAACTTTTATAAAATTCAACGGGAATACCGTCGGGCCCAGGAGACCTATTGTTATGCCCCATTTTAATTGCTTCTAGTACTTCATCCGTGGTCACGCCTTCCTGGAGTTCACGTGCCACCTCCACTGGGAGAGTACTTGGAATAAGTTGTGCGACTTCTGAAATCAGTTCTGGCGAATGCGGAACAGCTTCATATAGTCTTGTGAAATGGGCATGAAACGCCTGACCGATGGAGTATTGGGTATCGTGCCGGTGACCTTCCGCGTCAATCAGGGCGTGTATCAGAGCCCGGCGTCGTTTTTGTCTTTCCTGGATGAGATGGTACATCGACGGATGTTCTTCACGTATTCTATCATTTGTACGAGATCGGATAACAGTCCCTTCCAGGTGGCGGCGCATTATCAAAGAGATTTGGGCCTTTGTACGGTGAACCATCGTCTGCCTGGCTGGTGAGAAAGGCATCGTCACACATTCTCGAAGAATGGAATAATAAAAATTCAAAGTGTTGTTTCGCCATGTCTTGATGTCCCGGCCGTAATTCATCAGCGACTTGCGCAGCGTTGGCTTTGCACAGGAGAGCCACCAAGATAGGGTGGAGTTATAGGCATTACGACGGCGTAAACACAGTGCCCACGCACTTTCGATGATATATCGACAGTCTGGAGCGGTCAGGTGAGACACGTTTAGTTTCCACAGGCCACGACTATGCCACACACGCTGTCGGACGAGACTAACGTCGCAGATATATGCCTCATGATCTGAAAAGGCTAAGGGCCAGACTTCCGCGTGACGGGTTCCACCTGCGAGAGAGCGGGTGAGGTATATGCGATCCAGGCGGCTCGAGGAATGGGCGGTGTAAAACGTAAAGCCAGGGCGAGTTCCGTAGAGCTTTGTCCAGGTGTCAACGAGTTATAGTCTGTCGATGACCACGGAGAGAGCCGCACAGGGTGAATGTTGTGGCAGTTGGTCGGTGGGCCCTTGTGTCGAGTTGAAATCCCCGCCAAATACCAAGTCATCTTGTGGACCCATAAATAGCGGCGTGATATCCTCGGCGAAGAATGTATTGCGGTCTCGACGGTGGCTGGAGCCGGATGGTGCATAGATGTTAATGATACGCACTCCAAATACAGTAAGAGCCATTCCCCGAGCAGTGTGGAGGTAAACGACGTCGTCTGCTGGAATGCCATCGCGTAGGAGGATGGCGACGCCGCTGCCGGTGTCGGAGGCGTGTGAAACATAGCCAGTGTAACCAGTAGGGATGAGAAAATCAGCGACAAACACCTCCTGTAGGAGCGCAATATCAACATCACTTGAGTAGATGGTGTCTCGAAACATCGCCAGTTTGTGTGGGGCGCGAATGGTGGCCATATTCATCGTGGCGATACGATATTGCTGCGGATGGACACTTGCAAGGTTTACAGAAGGCGTTGCAGCGGCTCCCGAAAGTCGCTGACTTGCCGTGTCTCCCACAGTTGCCGCAATTCTTAGTTGGGTACCAAATCTGGTGCCTCCATGGGATGCACCCGCACGGCCACGTTAGCTGTCTGATCCGCTCCTTCGCCAACATCGTCGGCCCATGATGTGGATGTCGATGACGTGTGCTGGCGTTGGTCTGTAACGGACGAGGCGCATGCTCCAAGCGGTGCTGTGAGGGTAAGGTCGTTCTTAGGTGCTGACATCAAGGATGGTATGTCCTGATTTGAGGTATGGTGCGTCACCGTAGGACTGTCCAGTGTGGCAGTATCATCCTGCTGCTGGTCGGAAAATGGTACGTCACTGTCAGACATTCGTTCGGTATCCGAAAAGGTCGTCTGATGGAGGCCGTCAGCGGAGGGTGTTCGACGGCGTTTCTTACGCCTCCGAGGTGACCGCTGTTTTCGGATGTGTTGTTCTGAATCAGAATTTGGTTGTTCCTCTTCTATCGCCGCACCCGTCTGTACGAAAGCGGACGTCGGCACCACACTTAGGTCGATGTCCATGATACCAGCAGAGTCATTCGGAGTTGCCTCTATTGTTGCCGGTTCTGGTGAGGGCGCTGGAGGCGGTGCTGTGCTTGTGTCGTCAGTATTTTCTTCTGCGTTGGGTACAGGCAACGTAGGTTTAGGCGTAGCCGGGAGTTGTATTACGTGGTTCTGTGCAACTGCAGCGTAGGTGACGGGTAGGGACGTGACCGTTGTTGCTGAGGCCACCTCACCTAGTGGTGTCTGTACCAAACGTCGGCGCATACATTCGGACCGGACATGGCCTTCCTCGCCACATCCTGAACATGTTCGTGGCTGGCCATCGTACATAACGATGGCCCGCACACCGCCAATCATCAGGTACGACGGAACGTGTTTCTTCAGCTCAATCTGTATCTGACGCACACCATTTAATACCTCGTAGGTCGTAAATGTTTGCCACTTTTCTGCGAGATGACCAACGACGTTACCATACGGTTGGAAGGCTGCAATGACCGTTTCTTGAGGTACTTCAAACGGGAGCTCAAACACCCGTAGAGTACGTAATCCGAATCCTACATGATCGACCGTTACGGCACCGATGTGTCCATCAGAGTGCTTGAACTTCAGTCCGGTGTTATGTCGTTGGACAACTTCAGTGCATAGCGCTTCTGTCGTCATCTTGATATAGACGATGCTTCCCGTGATTGAAAAGTGTATTCCGATCACGTCTTGTGGGTTCAAACGAAGATCTTCTCGTATGAACTGTTCGATTTCAAAAGCTCTTGGTCGTGGATGTTCAGCCTGAAACGTTACTTTGATCGTCGCACGGCGGTAAGCGTGCGCCATGAGGTTCGTGAATGCGGGACTCAATACACACAAATACCGCGACGCGGAAGTAAACAAACCCCGGAGCGGAGCGTTAAGCGGCGCGCGGCGCAGGTGCGCACGCTAGCACGGCCCAAGGCCAACTGTGTCTGCAGTTTAACGTGGAATCCAAACCACGTGTAGTTTATGACACACATTGTTGAGACGTGAATGCTGGGTTAAAACACAGATTGAAAAAATCGGTGATCTGACTATGTTTCGAACCCGCGACCCTTCAGCTACCATTCAAGCGCTTTACCCCAAGACCACCGCAACACCTTTAACTTGCGTCGATAAGGCACGAAGAGACATTCAAAATAATTTTTTGTTAGTAGTCCAGTGTGCTCTATCTAGGGCGTCAAATGAAATTATGAATATTTTGTGCTGGACCTGGATTCGAATCCATATACGTGCCTTTCGTGGAGACCTAGAGGAGTCGGCAGTCTTGGAGAAAGCAACGAAATGATTCAAGTATATGATTCCGAGAGGGTCGAGTGAGAAAAAGAGGAGATCCGAATTACAATCCAGCACCATAATTTTTAACGTCTCAAGTTAAATTCAATACGAGACACATGACCTTAAAGGACCATTGGTTTATAAAATAAAATAAAGTTTTGTAATATAAGAAAAGCTTTCTAGCGACAGAGTTACTGGTTGCCGTGTATTCTGCCTGTTACTGGCAACGATAAATCGGCTCTGTCCGAGCTCATGGCCAAATAATTCGCTTTAATACTGATTGTTAACTACGGCGCAACTTGACGTTCTTCACTTGGTGTTACAAGAGGTGAAGTAGACATGATCGTGCCAGTTAAAAATATACACTTATAGGGTGCAATCGAACGCACACGACAGATTCTAAACTACAACCGATCCACCAGACTACTACGTCAATGTAACGGAAACTGCACTTAGCATATCGATTAGACGAAGTTAAGACAATTTGGTGCTCAATGAAATGATTAACTATAAGCAAGCATCTGACACAGAAATTGTACTAGTCTCATGTTAAGACTTTTTACTCGGTTTTGGAAGTAGTTGTCCAACCGTCAAGAAAATGTATTTCTCGACAAATCGACTTCAACATGGTTCGGCGACAGCTTTAACTCGAAAGGAATTGGTTTCTACACGCACGGAATCGGTAAACCACCTGAGCATTGTAAGTCACTTTCAGAGTATATGAGAGAATGTCGTCCTGGAAACAGCTAAACACCTTTTGACTGAGTAGTTTTGTTAAGAATTCCCTATTGATTTTCAATCTGGATACCTGTAGCTCTGTCAGAGAAGAGCTAAAAATATTTGCTCTCACCACGATTGGCATCGAAAGTTGACAGCACGCTCGTTTCGCAGCCGACTACGTTACCCGAAGGCTAGCGAGGACTTCAGGTATTTGGTTCCTCCTTACTGGCCGACAAGTTAGGAGACCAGATCAGGCGTAACTTTAAAAGAAGAGATTGGTTGCAATTTTCATGTGGAACGAATTTCCTGGACACAAAAATATGAATTAATAACTTTATGTCACACCTTAAGTGAAAATGACTCAGATTATTGAATGGAAATGACATGAAAAATCAAGTGAATTTATCAGCTTAATTCTGTGCTTACCAGGAAGTAACTCCCCGCTTACAGAGTTGCCAAGCGTACTCTGCTATGTTGCCAATTCTCCATTAGACTAGCGACAGGCAGAATACGTTTGCTGGGCGTCTGTGTTCCTCGCGCTGCCTTAGCGCTGACGGAGATAGCGGCTTCGAAGGCGCGGCGCGCAGCCTGCCACTGTGTTGACTGAGAATAGATATACCCAGCATAGAAGAATAAGTCTTCATCGATTTCTTTAACTATAGTATCACGAGACGTTATTAACATTTTCTGCACAATACTTTTTAATGTTATATACCTGAATACTATTTTTCTTATGAATTTTTTCGTTGGCACCACCTCTAACACATAAATACAGAAATGTAAAGATAGAATTATCCTGATTACAAAATGCAAACTTCACAAACATATGTCATAAGTTTCGAGCACATAGTTTCCAATCAGACGAACCGTGCAAATAAATCTTTTCCAGTGGTTGAAAAATAGATCATCCGCGAAAAAATTAAGCATCTGAACAATTTCAATGATAATTCGATTCAAGCTTATAAGTGACAGGAGAAGAATTTGTGATAAGAATATAAGACAAGAAAAAAAGTCGCGAAAGTAATGTTTAGAATATGTAATTCATTCTATAAAATCGAAAGGGACCATAAGTATGGTCTACTCGTAAAGATTACAGTGTAACTGCTGGTGATGCTGTTTAAATAAAAGTGAAAAGCAGCTGATGAATGAACTCTCCAGTTTCCAGTCTCCCAGAAACAGAGAGATGCGAAAGAAACAGGAAGAGGTTGCCCTAAGAGTGCGTGAGATGGGATTACTGTATAGTATCTCGCAGTTGGTATAGTTTGTTGGTAGTTCTAGTCTGACGCCCACCGCGGACAATAATTATCGATATGTAATTGTTACAATACGCTGAAACATTGGAACGATGTCACTTTCGGTGACTAACTCACTGGAAAGCGATCATTTTCATTTTGTTTTAAAGTGAGAAGTGATATTAACGCCTTAAAATAGGTCCTGTATTTATCAAATGGTCACCCGATGCAGTTGTTTATAGGCTTTTACTTGAATGTCACGCAGAGAGCGACGTTTAGCTCTGTAACAACTGCTGACTTCTTAAAATACCACAATAATATGGCCTTGCAGAGGTAGACTGTTTTTGAAATTGCCTTGGAAAGTCTTTCCCTCCAGAGGACTGCACCAGTTCACGCGAAAACAAGAAGGAAGATTAACGTTTAACGTCCCGTCGACAGAGTGGTCATTAGAGACGAAAGTTCATCAGAGGGGACTTCTTTTCCCCAGCTTTTACAGCAGTCTACCTTCTACAAGGTCCGATTACAATGAACGTCTCTAGAAGTTCACTATAGTTAAAGGGTTAATTACTCATTTGACATTTAATATCTGTGTAGGAGCGATTTTACAATCATAGGTCTTACGGAAGAAATGATTTATGTTTCATTTCGAAATATTTTATTAATTTCACCATCCTTACTTCTTCTAATTTTTGTTGCCTTACCAACATTTGAAATTTTCATGTTAATTAGGTAAACCTGGCTACGCTTTACTGTAGCTCAGTCTGGTATGAAATGAATGGGACAGTAAGCAAAAGTATTCTTGCTAACATAGACGTACCGAGAAAATACATCAGTCTAATGAGAACATAATATTTTGTTCCCCTTTTCCTACTTACACATTGAAATGGGTTACCAAATCTGGAATGTGGCATTTATAGTAGGCTATTATGCTATGTTTAAAATTGGGTTCGAATTGTTTTCAATCTGGATGATTGTAATGTTCAAATAGAATTTTCCGTCGTTGTTCTTACAAAACATTTGTTATTATTTTGAAATTATAGCATGAATATAATTAAATTTCAAGTTTAGGTCACGTGATCAAAAACGCTCTGTTATTGGCTTAAGCTCTGGTGATTTCACACAACACGAGGAAGAAGAAGCCATATGCGTGTTAGAGCAGTGTTAGCGAAGGTTACTAAATTTTTCCTGACTTTTTCTGTGTTCAATTAAGTTACTTGTGATGGAAAACGCATTTATAACGTTTTTGTAAGAAGGGAGAAAATTATGTGAAGTCTGATAGTGAAAAAACCTTCCGAAAGTTGATGCGCTTAAGGTATCTTAGTTTCTCGACAACAATCCAGATTTTTACGTACCGTAAGTAAGAAAGGTGAAAGTTGCATTTAAAGTAAAATATACGTATATTTGTTTATGTCAACAGACTGACTCTAGTCCAAAGATACGAACTATTACACACCATAAACGTGTGTAAATATGGATTGTGTCTTAGATTAAGTCTTCGTTTTTCTACCAAATGCATTTCACATTTAAATTAACTCTGTTATAAAAGCCATTGCAAAAATTACACGGTAAGTGCGCTACTACGTAGTTACATTTCCGATTCCGATTAATTCATGTGTATACGCAATTTAATCTTGCGCGCTAGCCACTTTCCACAAATTACTATGCATTTTTCTCGTGCTGTTTGGTTACAAAGAAATTTGTCAAGTTAAATTGGAACTTGTTAGGTCAAAGAAGAATGAAATTAAAAGGATAAGTATCTTGGCTTACGTGCCAAAATTAAAATATTCCAAGAAAAAAATGTCGAAGTTTCGAATGGACTTAATCAGTTCCACATAAGCTTGGTAGCGATGCGGTTCCAGTATCGTTCACAAATTTTGCATTCCTTGTTCAAATCCAGTTGGTTTCAGTATATGCACTAAAAAGGCGTTTTTGAGACAAATTGTTGATGTCTTTATCATATACCTAAACACTGCCTCACCGAAGTAAATATTGAAAAGACAACCATAATGAAATTTGACACTTCCACCAACTACGTTTGTAAACGACTTAAAATACAAATATATCGTGAACACCCGTTTCACAAATGTAAACATCAGTTCACTGATGTGTACACAATAATACTATACAACTGCCGGCTGCGGTGGCCGAGGGGACTGAGGCGCTTCAGTCACGGTCTGCACGGCCACAACGGTCGGGGGAATTAAACGCACCAAGTGACCGCTATCTGATTAGGATCTCTACGAGGGAGAATAAACTACATTTTATGCCTTTATCATTGCTTGGAACATGCAAAATCATATTTTCTAGATTTTTATAAATTTATTTTTACAGTTCGGCACTACGCAATATTTGTAAACCTTTTCCCAAAATACGAATGCGCAGACAATATACCACTGTTAGTGAATTTTACAACAGTTGTTTGTTTGTTAAGCTTATGGGACTTAACTACGGGGTCACCAGTCCCTAAACTTAGCAACTACTTATCTACTACCTTATACTAAGGACGGCACAAATATCCATGCCCGAGGGGGGATTCGAACCCCCGACCGTTGTGGCCGTGCAGACCGTGACTGGAGCGCCTCAGTCCCCTCGGCCACCGCGGCCGGCATGTTACAACAGTAGTAGCACACCATGTGGATTGAGTTTACAGGCATCACATGACTCAAAAGAAGCGTTTTAGCTGGATTTCAGATTATATTTGAATTCCATTTCCGTTTGTTTTTGAAGAATACTGCAATTGACGAGGAAAACAAGTCATGTTATGAAATGTTCAAATGTTTGTAAATATTTGGGACTGAACTACCGCGGTTATCAGTCTAGGCTTACAAACTGCTTAAACTAACGTAATGTAAGGACAACACCACACAGACACACACACACACACACACACACACACACACACACACATGCCCGAGGGGCGACGCTATTTCCGATGAGGAGCAACCGCGCGCTCCGCAGCAAGGCGCCTTAGAGCGCTCGGCCATTCCACCGCAGATCATGTTATGAGCGTAAGATGACATGATCGCCCATTTAAGATGATTACCAGAGAACAGTCAAATACCCTGTTGCCCTTGAGAAAAGCATTTGCTTTCTGAATTCTGTCTACCATTCCCCATTCTCTCTCTCTCTCTCTCTCTCTCTCTCTCTCTCTATTATGATCTGCCTCTGTCTCTTCGTCCCCTTCTACCTCCTCCAACTCCTCCTCTTCCCTCTGTCTATCCCGCAATCCTGTCCGTCCTATACTTCCTTTCATCCTGTCTTCCCTCTCTTCTTCCTTTCTCTCTCTCACCGTCTCCTCTTCCTTTCTGCCTCTCTTTACCTCGTCACAGATTCTGGGAATTAAGGAAATAAAAACTTAAGGACTTCATAGGATTATGTGATAAGGTGACGAGGAAGCTTCTCTTACAGATAAAGAAAGCGAAATAACGAATGCAAGAAGCAATGTTATTTACAGACTTTATTAATAAGATGTTTTGATTTCCACTGCTGACCAGATCGTAAAACTAGATGTTGTGACATTGTAGTTTAGCGTTGTACGAGTGTTACTGCAAATAAACCATTTAACCGAAACGTCTATATAATGTGATTTCACGAAACCTTACTACGTTTATGTGTCATTTCTACCATAAAACCGGATCGGTACACAGGCCAGAAGTTGGTAGTATTTTAAAACTTCGATTCAGTAATCATTATTGGAGAGTTCAGTGCTCAATAGAAAGGCAACATCACTCTTAACGGCAACGTTTAAAAATGACTTTTAATTTCGTATCATGTAAGTTTCTGTTGCCTCCAGGTATAATTAGTATTAAATTCGCTATTTCACTTTTCGTTTTCGACTATTTGAATTTTGACTGCTCAGTGATACAATGGCGAAAGTGTATAGTTTCCATGTCTGTTTGTCCTTCTGTTTTTCAAGTGATTTCCTGAAATTATTCTAGTCAAATGGCAACATGGTTCCTTTTCAAAAGCATAGCCAATTTCCTTCCACATTCTTAACGAAACAATCCCCGCTTGGGCTCCATTTCAAATAACCACGACGTCGACAGGATATTAAATCCTAATCCTCCTTTTCTGGTTTCGTAAATTTTACGTGATACTCAAGAAAGTCGATGAACAGGTGTATTGGACACCAAGTTAATATGAACAGGGTCTACTCTAAAAGCGTTACTTAGATGTTTTAATGGGCTTTAAGATGAAATTACAGTAGGCTTTGACCACTGAGTTATATTCGACTGCAAGTTAGTAAATATGGGGATGTAGTGGACCCAAACGCTCGAGTTTGCGTCTACCAGCTGGTCTTTCAACACTTTTAAAAATGACACCTCTCTTATGATTTTATCCTTACTGGTACCCTGCCTACATCTAAATAAACAGAACATTAATAAATAAAATGCCTTCTTCACTTAATAAAAAAAAGTAAATAGTTCTTTGATGCCTTCATTGGCATCGACGTCATAAGCCTTCTTAATTTTCATGCTGGTTTTGGTTTTTCTTAAAGTTCGTGTAATAATTTAAGATGAAATACTTTATTACAGAAGGGTTGAAATTAACACAAAATAATTTTTCTTTTCTACGAAGTAATGTAAATCTTCAAGAAAAATAATCGAGGAAATAAGACACTTCCATTTAATATAAACAAAGCTTTGTCTCTGATGACAACATAATTTATATCGTGTCCAGTTTCTATTCTCCTCTACAACTGCACTTAGCCGCCAAGGAACAGAGGTAACTAGTTTTCTTACAAACCCACTATTCTGCGACAGCTCTTCCCATGCATCCTGAACTGCTTCAGATAGCGCTGCCTTCGTTGCTGGCGTAGGTCTTCGGCTGCTAATAATCTCCATCTCTGCCCACACGTGCTGTATAGGATTGAGGTCAGCATCTTTGGGAGGCCAGTCCTACAAATCAACGTCTCCGTTTACTCGAAACCACTGTTTCACACAATTTGCGGTTTAGTCCGGGGAACGGTCATGTTGGAATATTATTCTGCCTTCCGGAAACGTCTCACGAACAGAAGGAAGCATTATGTTATCTAGTATTTCACAGTAGTAACTACTGGTAGGCGGACGGTCCAGTTCCCACAGAATGCCGCAACCATTTGCCGACATCCATCCCCAAACTGTGACAGCAGATCAGCCACACCTTTGCCACTGATGGACATATTTTCTGTCGAATCTCGGTCCAGTTGGACGAAACACATGGACAGAACCCTTTGGTGCTGTGGAAAATACCTTCTCTGCTCCCAGAATGAAATTGGTTTGCTTACGTATGCCAGATGCCAGTACGAAGTTTAATCTGGCAGTCTTATGTTTTTCTGTCAACATTTCCTTTATCGCCGATTTTTGTCCATATCTTCCTTCCTCGTTGAGACTACGGTGGATGGTCTATCTACTTACAGGTAGTTGTAGAACGTTCCTAATTTCGGTGCTGGTGCGGAATGGGTCTTCATCACTGCAGCGGAGTGTAACATTGTCTTGCTCCTTTGTCATAGTGCGTGGACGTCCGGGGCGACGATGACTGTTAACATGGCCTTCATCTGCCATCCTCTTCACCCACAGGTGTATCGTGGATTTGCTGTATCCTAGAGCACGGGAAATGGCGCTGATACTCTATCCCTCTTCATAAAGTGCAAGAATACGACACTTATCGAAGCTCTTGAGTTGTGTCATTTCGCAAGTAAGCACCTATCGACAAGGCAAGAGGAATCAAGTGCCATACGATGTGGAAACACTTTCTTTGCCTCAGAAGTCAAATTCATTCCCAACTACTTGGTCTGAAAAAGCTTTCATAAACAAGTTCCTAGTATTATTACGAATATTGTGGAAATGAATTTTGACTCTAAATTTCATACGTAGTAATACTGACAGTGTTTCTGAGATTAAAAGTAAAATTTAGATTGTCCCGGCTATCGTATCTTCTTAAGAAAGTGTGTTACCTCACGTATGACATTATACCAGTCAGTGAGGCGAGTGTATTCGAACGGAAGCTTCGCGTAGTGAGTAAGACGGTAAGTTGGTAATCTGTCATAAATAGACTCAAATCCCGTCAACCTACTAATTTTAATTCCTTGTAAACAAAGTATTCTTTTTTGAAGAGTCAACGTAAATGTAGCGTTCCAAGTATTCATAGCACATTATAATTTTTTTCATACGCCTTCCGATACTCGGTCGAGGAAAAAATACACCTCAGTTTGAGCATTAACTCTGCCTTCGGTTGATAATCGTTTTGCATTTTTATCTGTACCGCACTTTATGGTCTTTATTTCAGCTGATAATTTCCATAGCTACAGAAACACAACTTATGATACTTCTTACGGCAAAATAATTATGCTGTCAGACGAAAAGATTAATCTGGCCCAGACCTCATCCTACCCTGACAACGAGCTTTTCTTATTAAGGAAATTCGAGAAAAATGATATGTCTGGCCCGGTAGTCTCGGGGTAAAGCGTTTGACTAGAAACAGATGGGTCCCGAGTTCGATACCCGGTCGGACCTTGGATTTCTTTTAAGTCTGCGTTTTATTCCGACCTTCACCTCTTAGCGATGTGAGGAGTCGCCAGAAACGACACGTGGTTCGGATTTCACGATAAGCTGTAGGTCCCATTTCCCCGGTTGGATAACTGGGGTAGGCTAGGGACACGCAAGTCGCCGAAGTGGCGTGCAGTCAAAAGACTTGCACCAGGCCAATGAGCCACACGAAATTTTAGCACGTTTTAAGAGGAAATGAAATTCCTTCGCGAAATTTCTTAACAGAGTGAACTAGTCGTTTGTGAATCAATTACCGGGTTTATTTCTCTGGTTAGAAAGTAAATCTACCAGGAGGTAAGGACGAGAGAAAGGTCTCGTACTGGAAGGTCAGGCAATTTTATTTCAGTGAGTACAAAAATCAGGTAAAACAAACAATGAAGTTGCAATTTAGGTCAAGCATATACAGAAATGTAAGCCGCAGTACAAGTAAATTCTCGAATCCTTATGCATTGCACACACGCGCAATAAGTGTTGTAGTGTTGTTATGGAGCCAAATAATCCAATGCCTTACATCCCGGTAAGAAAGAGCAGAGGTTAACAGTCTTCACTACATCATACTGCTTCAGCTGACGGGACTAACAAGGAGAGGGTCTGACATGTGTATATTTTTAACTGGCTACTTCACCGCTGGTAACAGCAAGTGAAGAACGTCAAGTTGCACCGTAGTTAACAATCCCTATTAAACAGAATTATTTCGCTATCAACTTTGACAAAGCCGTTTCATTCGAGTGTCAGCTGCGGTGCTGGACGGACGTGTGGCGGCAACGCTGGCGTTCGGCAGGTAAACAACGGCTGTGTCGCTGTGTCTAAGGTTAGTCGCAAGCGCTCTGCTCCGCTAATTGTGGCTATGGTTACTACGAATAAGAAGACAGAATGAACGCGATTAATATATTGAGGAAGGACACGATTAAATTTTCTTTCGACAGATGTCACGTTAGACCAAAAGCTTATGAAGTGAAACAATGGCTTATCGAAAAAATCATGATTAATGAGAGTGACGTAATTGGTGTTCATTTGTCCTTTGTTACGAACGCTGCTTTAGTGAAACTGAAGAGTCCAGAATTATGTTGCTCAATAGTAGACAAATTTGGCGGACTTGCTAAGTTTCATCATTCAGACGGTAGTGTAAGTGACGTTCCAGTCTGTCACGCCGGATTAGGTATTCGGACAGTTCGTGTTTTCGAACTGCCCTTTGAAATGCCGGATGACGAAATACAAAAAGTTCTTAGACCCTACGGCAGAATAATTTCGATTATCGCTGAAAAATGGTCAGAGGCCTACATGTTCCCTGTCTTAAACGGCGTTCGTCAAGTAAAGATCGAACTTCATAAGCACATACCGTCATACTTAAATGTGCGCGGTTACCGTGCTTTACTAATATACGACGGACAGCCCAGAACGTGTGCTCTGTGTAATTCCACGGAGCACATTAGAAGCGAGTGTAGCAGGAGGCGCGTCCCGCAGCTGCCGGCTGCAGAGCACGCGGCGCCCGGCCAGGCAGTCGGCCTCAAGCTGACGTACGCTGCCGCCACGTACCCGCGCAGCCCCGCTAGGCAGGAGGAAGTTGTTGCCGCACCGGCCGCACCAGGAAACCACGCAGAGCCGAGTCACGTCGAGCAAGCGCGTTCTAGCGAGGCGAGCTACCCGGCCGCGGAAACGAACGAAATACCGCGACAGGGAGGAGCTTCACTGTATGTGCAGAAGACAACACCTGTCTCCACAGAATCTGAAAGTGGAAGCCGCTCTTCTGTTATTCAACACGAAGGCCCACTGACTTCCGAGGTAACTAGAATGAACATCGAGGACGTGACAGGCAGTCATATGGAGACAAATGAGACCCTACAGAAAACGTCATCCGACATAGAAGCCCAAAGAGGATCTGGGAAAGAGAATCGAAGTACACAGGACAGCACAATTGAGGACCCTACACCTCGTAACACCACGCAGAAAGACCCAAATATGGAGGTGCAAAACGGAAATCCGAACAGGCTAACCGATAAGAAGAAGGAACAGGTGGCGACTGAGACATCGTCCACAGATTCTCAAGAGAAGTCACCTGCATCATCTAACGGGGGATCCCCAAAGCGCAGGAGAAACAAGAAGCGCAGGCTGGCTCATGAAGCCGCTGAGAGTATAGCCCCCATTTTGAAGGAAAAACTGAAAACCATTAAAGAACGCGACAAGCAGGTAACTGTTTCAGAAGCAGCTGTAACTTCCAAGGAACGCCCTACAGGAAGCGGAAGTGATGCAACTGACAATACCATTGAGATGTCAGGAATTGAACCCATGTCAAGTCAAGCTACCTCAGAGGCACGACTAGACTGGGCACAAGAATTAGACGAAGACATGGCAGATGAAGCAATACACGATGAAGATATTTTTTACTAAAAGAGTGGGAATGAAACCGCTCAGACAAGAAGCAAGAAGACAGATGACGGCGAAGGGGAGAAAAAAAAAAAGAAAGACAATGAATTGCCCTTATCGGACTTAGAAATTTAAATCACATCTAACTAATGGAACATGTTTATAATGTGACAACTCTTAACATCAACAAAATTCAGAATGAAACAAAAGTGGCTGCTCTTAAAGATTTTTTGTATCAATCCGAAACAGACATAGCATTATTGCAGGAGGTTAACATCAAAGATCTATACGTCGTTGGTTATCAAGCAATACTGAATATTGCACCTGAGAGTAGTTGTGGGACAGCTATCCTTGCAAAGGACGGCATAGAGATGAAAGATGTCTGCCTTTTAGAATCTGGGCGGGGAATCAGATGCAAAATTTTTAATACTAATTTGGTAAATGTTCACACACCATCGGGCAATAATGCGAGAGATGAAAGAGCAACATTTTACAAAAGTGACATTCTAGTTTTACTTAAAGACAATCCGGAAAATGTTTTAGTTGGCGGTGATTGGAATTGCGTGTTACATGAAAAGGACCAACGCCCAAACTTCAATAAATCTAAAGAACTTCAGGGCTTAGTTAGTAACATGAAATGGAAAGACGCATGGGAAATTAAGTATCCTACCCTCGTCAGGTTCACATACATTACTAGTAGATCCCAAAGCAGAATCGATAGAATTTACGTTTCTTCGAACTTTGACAATAAAATTGCTGCAATTGAAGTTATACCAACTACCTTTTCCGACCATCTTGCAGTCAAATGCAGTGTTAAGTTACCGAAGCAGAAAACTTACTGGGGCCGTCCATTGTGGAAATTGAACATAGGTATGCTGCTAGAGGATAACCTAAATGCACAAATAGAAGAAACCTGGCAGGCCTCTTTACGACAGCGCCATAAATACAGGTCAACTATACAATGGTGGGCTGCGGTTGCCAAGAAAAAATTGAGAGCTACCCTAATAGCGCATAGCAAAGAGAGAATGAGATGGACGAGACATACAACGGAATTTTATTATTGTTGTTTACGCGATCTCTATGAACAACCGATGACTAACGATATTTTCATAGAAATAAAGAGAATCAAAGCCAAGCTCATCAATATGAAGAGGTCCCAGCTAGAGGGCTTAAAAATTAGATCCCATGCACAAACCATTGTGGAAGAAGAAAACGCTTCTATCTATCACCTCATAAGACACGAACAACGGAGGCGAAGAAATTTTATTGATCACATGCGGGCGGAGGATACGAGAATCCTTACAAACCAAAAAGATATATTAGACGAGGTTTATCGATTCTACACTACACTTTACAGTGAACAACAGATAGATGAAGATACGACAAAGGAATTCTTAACAACATCTGGCCTTAAGAATACAATAACGGAAGAGGACAATCGACACCTCCAGGCACAAATTACTCAAGAAGAAGTTTTCGATGTACTCAAGTCATCGCCAACTAAAAAGTCACCCGGCCCCGATGGATTGCCCATAGAGTTTTACAGATCATACTGGCATGTCATAGGCAATAAATGAAGTACTAAATGGGGAGGCTGTTCCTACAGATTTGAAGCAAAGCATCACAGTACTGATCCCAAAAGGCAGGAACTTGGGAATAAAAGATATCACCAAGATGAGACCAATAAGCTTACTCAACACTGATTACAAAATAACAGCTAGGGTAATTAAGGAGAGGGTAACACCAATCCTACGGAGGATCGTTGGTGTTCATCAGACATGTCTACCAGGACGAAGCATTTTTAAGACAGTCACTGAATACAGGGATATAGTCGCAATTTTCTCCAACTCTGCAGCACATGGTGGTCTAGTATTCATTGATTTTAATAAGGCCTTTGACAGAGTTCATTATGGGTATCTTTTTAAAACATTGGCATTCATGGGCCTCAATGATAACAAGTGAAGGTTTTCAACAACATTTAAAGGGAATGAAAACGAATGTATCTCTCAATGGTCATTATAGTAAGGATATTCAAATAACGAGTGGAATCCCTCAAGGGAGCCCATTATCAATGCTGCTCTATGTAATCGCCTTGGAACCACTTTTAAGAAGGTTAGAAGCTGTACTAGAGGGCATATCTCTTGCGGGACTGAAAACGGTTTGTAATGCATATGCCGATGATGTCGGTGTGCTGATTAGAAGTAACGATGACGCCACAAGAATGACAGAGAATGTAACCTTGTACTGTAAAGCAACGGGCGCAAAAGTAAATGACACAAAGAGTGCTTTTTTAAAACTGAACGGAATGGCCAACGTAAATATTGCTTGGGCAAAATGCGTTGAGCAACACACTGCCTTGGGTCTCACCCTCCATAGGTGTCCTCTTCGAACTATAGCTTCCAATTGGAAAAAAATTTTGGACAATATTCGTGGCTCCCTCATTTTAAATTATTTGAGGGACCTAAACATTAAGCAAAGAATTAAGATCATTAATTGTGCAGTTTTATCAAAAGCAACTTACATTGGGCAAATTTTGCCAATACCTAAAGAAGTTGCAAAAGCTATCACGGCAACGGTTTGCCGATACCTCTGGCAAGGTCATATATTTCGAGTAGCTGCTGGAACAGTGACTCTAACTACCGCAGAGGGGGGACTTGGATTGTCAGATATTTTAAAGAAAACCAATGTTCTGTTTATAAAGAGGTCGTTGCAACTTATTGAAATGTATCCAAACAGTGTAACTTCTAAATTATTCAAACTTTTTGAGCCTAACAGCCTTCGGCCACCAATCGACATCAGAGTAATAAACTATAAATTGAAGCACATTCGACACTTTTATTTCGAACTAAGTTACATGCAATGCCTTGTACAGGATATCAACAAGAGGAACTGCAAATACATGCTGAAAAAAATAAGATCACAGGACAACCCGAATAAGATGGAATTAAAGTACCCTCACAGAAAATGGAAAAATATTTGGCAAAATATAAATAACAAAATACTTACATCAGAAGTACAGTCGACATGGTACAAAGTTGTAAATAATATAATTAGCACTAACGAGAAATTATATTTAATAGGACGCAGTGACACAAACAAATGCCGTAAATGCAATAGGACTGACACGTTAGATCATCGTTTCGTTTGTCAGGGGTACAGTTACTTATGGCAAGAAGTTAAAATGCAAGTTGCCTTTCTCAGACGTCATGATGGGAGAGACATCAACCCAAATATAATATTCTTCCCGGAAGATGTTTTTTTTTTCACCTCAGAAAAATAATGCCATCTTATGGTTAATCGGAAATTACGTTAACTACATTATAAATAAAAATGGGATAGACAGTCTATTGGAATACAGAGACTATTTACGATCAGAATACTATAAAATACACCAGAGTAAAAATCAAATAAAAACGTTTGTAGCATGCTGCGAATTGTGATCGATAAGCAAGGAGTGGGATAGATGGTAGATGCATGCTAAAGTAGGGGACAGCTGCTGGGGGTGAAGTACGGTGGGGACTTCGTGGGCCCCGTGGCCGCTACGGTAGCCGTGAAGGCCTCAGCAGAATCCTGAAACAGCATGCCAGTAACGACGAAGAAATTCACAGTTTGATACCAAAGGACCAATACTCATTCTCAAAGTGAAAGTATTTACTAAGATATAAAGTAAAGAAAAATTCGTACAGATTAAATGGTGACGTAATTCATTTACTCACTGAAAAAAGGGCGAGAAAAAAAAAGGTAAATGCCCCATGAAATTTGCTTTTGTTCTGTATGCATACGTTTTAGTGTACACAGAAGTTATGATTCAAAAATGAAACGCCCTAGAAGAGGGATTCATCTTTTAGTTATCTTTTCTTTCATAATCTAGTACAATTTCACAAAGAGGAGCTTTTTTTCCAAATTGTTAAGGAAGAAATGTTGATAAACAGAAGTAATTTCAAAAATATACATATAAAACAAAAAGACATTCACAAAAAGGTACTTTTCTGAACCGAGGGTTTCAGTTATGAGAAGACGCAATAGGGCTGATGATGAATGCTGAAGAACGAAACTAAACAGGACAATCCAAAGATTGCGGAACAACCTGCATTTGGCAGCTATCTACAAGAAGACAAACTTTGAAGCCTTAGAGTGCAGTAGTGCCTCGATACAATTCATCAATTTTCACAGTATCCAACAGGTTGATAACGAAATCAGGAAAAGGAACCAATAATCATGGCAATCAGTAACTCCGTCGCTCGAAAGCTTTACTTATATTACAAAACTTTATTTTATTTTATAAACCACTTAACCTTTAAGGTCACGTATCTCGTATTGAATTTAACTTGAGACGTTAAAAATTTTGGTGCTGGACTAGGATACTAAATCGGATCTCCTCTTTTTCTCACTCGACCCTCTCGGAATCATATACTTGAATCATTTCGTTGCTTTCTCCAAGATGCCGACTCCTCTAGGTCTCCACGAAAGGCACGTATATGGATTCGAATCCAGGTCCAGCACAAAATATTCATAATTTCATTTGACGCCCTAGATAGAGTACACTGGACTACTAACAAAAAATTATTTTGAATGTCTCTTCGTGCCTTATCGACGCAAGTTAAAGGTGTTGCGGTGGTCTTGGGGTAAAGCGCTTGAATGGTAGCTGAAGGGTCGCGGGTTCGAAACATAGTCAGATCACCGATTTTTTCAATCTGTGTTTTAACCCAGCATTCACGTCTCAACAATGTGTGTCATAAACTACACGTGGTTTGGATTCCACGTTAAACTGCAGGTCGCCTTTCCCGGTTGGATAATTGGGGCAGGTTAGGGACATGCAAGTCTCTGAAGTGGCGCACCGTTGGATGACATACACCAGGACTCTGAGTCACACGAAATTATTATTATTATTATTATTATTACAACGATATGTGCCGTTGTTACTAGTCAGACACGCACGCATCGTCATTCCTGTTGAGTTAACATTTGAGATTTAACGTCCATTCGTGCTTAGAAAGGACATCGGTAGGTTCGGGGTTCGATTCCCGGTGACGCATAACGTAATTATATCCTGATTACAGATTCAAACATCCCGCTGCTGGTGAAATAATTAGACTACTAACATCTGACTTCACTTAGTTATCTTTCATTTAGATACCGGGTATGTAACTCAAAATCAAATGTTTGTAAATCTATGGGACCAAACTACTGTGGTCATCAGTCCCTAGGCTTAGAACTACTTAATCTAATCTAAGGACAACACACCCCTGACCGAGGAAGGACTCGAAACACCGACAGGAGCAGCCTCGTATGTCAGTCCCACACACCACTGAGTCTGGGAACTTGTGATTAGGGACATAACGGTGATTATTAAGTTCCTGGTTCAGTACAAAAATAAATAAATAAAAATATTTTAAGAATTGGCGTTTTATATGATTTGATTTGCCCGTTCTGATATTTGTGAGGGAATCTCGTATATTTCACACATCTTTATACTTCGTCAGCTGTGACAATCTTAGTCATAATCAGGTATCTATAACACATGCTTGGTTAGCTATGACTACAGTTGGTTGGTTTGATTCCAGAAGAAGGTGTTTGTCATATCAAGTTCAAAGATGTGTACAAATATTAGTTCAGGTATGAATGCGGAGAAAATGTTGGTGATACGCAGTTAATATTGAAATTTCCATAGTGCGTTTGCTGCTGTTAATTGAGTTTTTATTATATGGTTAGTTCTACAATCAGTTAATAAAAATCCGCTCGCCAGTGGAACGACGTTTCGCAATTGTGAGAAAACGATTTAGAGAACAAAAGTACTTCGAATTTCTACAGGACTTTAGGATTTCCGATACTATAGTAAAATCTATTGTTTGTAACAATATTAAATGTTGTTTAAGGATTAATTAATGTTTTATGCGACGGAGTTTGTTATATCAGACTGTCAAAGTGTGATAATTCTTAAGATATGTCATTGTAATAAATTGGAGTCAATAAACGTTAAGGACTTAATAACGTGTTTCCTTTTATTTGCAAAATTGTACTGTTAATTTACAACTGGAATGATTGCCATAAAGAGCGGTTGTCTGTAGTGGATCCATTTTTAATAGTCGAACGACTATACCGCGGAGCGAGCAGAGCACCCGCAAGACACGTACGTTAGTTGTGTTGCATGCACATCAGGCGAAACGCAATACAGGTCGTTCGGAAATTTTTGCGCATGGTAGTACATTCTCCACAGATCAGCAGCATTTCTACCATATCTTCATGTGTGTACATAATACAGTATAAGTTCCAAAACACAACGTTTATTCACAATGTGTACTACCTCTGTTCCGTCACTAGATTACTCTGATGCACGACTACACTGGCAAGCGGAGTACTGCACGCCAAAGCAACAACAAATGGGATGCTTGGAGGTTGGTGGAGTACAGGAGTTTGCATGGGTCGCAAATCACAAACAAGGCGAAGTGGTAACTGTGGCTGTTGTGGAAACTACGTTGGACACGTGTCTAGGTAGAGCTAGGCCCTGGATGAACGAGTGCGCGAAAGGCACAATGGGTCATTTAGCGCATTCGATAAACCTTATTTTGGGTATGCAGGATAAATAAGTCAACCTTACTGGTGTATACCAATCGCTACTGGTTCATATTGTGTACGTAGATACATAAAATGTGCAAGAGGGAACCCATTATGTGCTTATGAGAGTTGATGGCAGCAGTCCGTATTATTTGTTTCGGACCTCTTGATAAGTATGGAAGTGCGATTACGCATGTCAATCACATCGCGATTACGGGCAGCATGGAGTTCACGTCTGAGCCTCAGGACATGTGCTAGCAGCGTATTTCGGGTTTTTCAAGCGTCAACTTCTCGTCGCAATATCTCGGGATGTAATTGGAATATCGCGATGCAATCAACGCCATTGTTTATGTGATTCGTCATGCTATGGATTGCTGAAGAAAAAATATAGGGTGTCCATTAAAAAAAATGAAGTTTGTGTTAAAAAACACATTTGCTTTCGTTTTAGAATGTTTCCAAATATGTACATTCATGGCCCCAGCCGTACATTGATACCGGTGAAAGTCGTTTTCCAATAGCTGTTATTGTTCCAGAGATATTTTGGGTGGACAATATAGCTGGGACACCGTGTATATCCCAATGAATCCATTCGAGATAAATAAGATTCTTGATCAAGCATCAGAGTCAGGATCTGAACCTGAAAGGAAGTAAGGAAAAGCAATCGTTGCACCCCTATACATGGAAAGTAGGGATAAGACGTTAAATGAAAAACCATTAAACTGTATAAAGAAATGTTTTCTAATAAAATCGTGTGAGGCTCATCATAAAAGGTCATGGACGATATATAAAGTGTAAAGTGGATTTTTTTTTGTACAAAAGTAGTTGAAAGCATGGATAAAAAGATATTGAATCATATCAGTTGTAAATGTGTAAAATGACATAGATTCTTAAAATATTATAGAAGAGAATGTAATATGAGGTTATACCGTGTTGTATCATACAAAGGTGCAGGCATTGTTATCCTGTGTGGTGAATAGAAAGTGATAAAAATATTTATTCAAACAAAATAAAGTAAAAGTGGGAAGGAAGGGAGGAAATGTGTCTTGAGTGTTAGCGTGTGTAAGTTTACGTGATTGCTGCATATGTGTAGTAGGTGGAACACCTCACGTATAGTGTACAATATAGGGTAGGTCCTAAGATAATTATCTACACTTACCTTATCAGTGTCATGTACGACATGCTCCAGGATGCTGAGAGATCCTCTGCTGTCGCCCGAGGCGACGAACTTAACCGAGTAGATTCCTTGGTCGACACATGTTCCAATTATGCTCTTAAGCGCTAAATCCCCTCAAGCTCCCAGTTCAAATGGCGTGTGGAACATTTGGAGTGTCATGTGGTTTGGGACAGTGTACAACCTTTTGCCTACTAATCCGCAGACCAAAGACTGCAAAGGAGGTAGCACATGCCAGGGTGGTAACATCGAGTGGATAAGACGCAGGAATGATACTAGAGCGAATATCCATGGAAAGTAACAAAAATAAATAAGACGCCCTGTGGCGGGAATTATGAACACACACATGCCCCACGGCAAGGACAAACTAAATGTAAAGGAAAAAAATGCCCCATGGCATGGAACACAAATATAAAACCCTCTTTATGTATATCCATTTACACATTACTGTCATGTGTACAGTTCGTTAACATTTTATCAGTAGATAATGAGAGTTTAAGTTTTCAATTTCCTTTTCTTCCATTCATTTTATATATTATAGTTGTATCTATACTTTTTATGATTTCTAATGTGTTATGAACGATATTTTTCCACACATGATTAACCCCACATAAATAAGCGAATATCTCTTCTGAGAACAAAAATTTTATTTCAGGTACTAATAGCACTTGTAAAATTATAACAAAGGTTTACTAATAAGTAATTAATATACTTCTGCCATATGTGGGACACATCTGCCAGACATATTGGGGCAGATGTAACGATACATATATCTGGATAGTACAAAATGAAAAGCAATATATAATTAGACAAAACTTTTTCGCTATTTTATATTTATATTTTTTATTTATTTTCTCATACAGAGATATTTTTATTATTTTCTATTTCATAAAAATATCACGCAAATAATTTCATTGGAAATACATTTTCAGATTTGTTGCTGTAGATTATGGATTTCATGAATTAAGCAGCTCATTATCAATGAGTAACATCTCTGATTAAAAAAGTTAATGTCTGTGGCTGCTCTCTTGTTTTTCTTTAAGTTAGTTAGTGGTTAAGTAGATCTCATGCTATTTGGTAAAAAAGATGTAACAGTGTAGCTGATGATTAATTAAATTTTAAAGTGGAAGTTGCATCTTTTCATTTATAAAGTAGTGCATTTCAGTGTTATTTTTATTTAACTACACCAAGGCCTTAAAGTAATAAGTGCCCTCGACCTTGAGTAAAGGTACTGCTAATGACAGGTCTAGCCGGAGTAATTACCAATGTTCTTGGAGAAAACTTTATGCACATCAAAAAGAAACTTAAACTAAAAGAAACTATGACGAACATCGTCCTATATTATTATTTTTTCTCTAATTACTAATTTATTTTAATTGTTACATTATAAGAATTGCAGTCACATGAAGAAAATCAGACATGGGAAAGGCAAGTTTACCTCATGGCATAAAACCAATAGATACTAAATGGATTTTCTAGACTAAAAATAATCTCCAAGGACAAATTTTTAGATATAAGACACGGATAGTAGTCAAAGAAAGAATGTGTACAAAAGAAAGGTGTAAACTATGAAGAGATTTAAGCTCCAGTGATCAGCTATAATTCACTAGGATATCTATTTGGTTTAGCTACTAAACATGACCTAGACATAGATCACTTAGATGTTGTTAGAGCATTCCTGCAAGGTGATTTGAAAGAGGAAATATATGTCAATGTCCCAGAGGTTGATTTCAGCAACAAAACTGTTAAGGACAAAAGTATTATGAGGATTAAGGAAACGGTTTATCGATTAAAGCAAGGTAGTCGCAACTGGAATATTAAGCTAAATGAAGCACTCAAAAACTTAAACTTTACAAAGAGTACAACTGATCCATGTGTTTATCAGAACAATAATGGAAAACACATACTGATTGTTGCAGTTTATGTTAATGATATGTTAATTTTCAGCAATCACCCTCAAGAGAAGGAAAACTTCAAAAAGAAACTTAAAGAACAGTTTAAATGGAAAGAACTTGGTGAAGTATCAAATTGCTTGGGAATCAGAATAACAAAAGATCACAAAAGGGGACTGTTATGGATGGATCAATCTCATTAAATAGAACAAGTGTTGAATAAATACAGTATGCTAATATACCATATATATATATATATATATATATATATATATATATATATATATATATATATATATATATATATATATATATATATAAAGTATAGAAGGAATTGACAAATGTCTGTCTAGGTGTGTTTGTGTTTGGATATGTGTGAGTGTGTGTGTATTTATCTACCTTCCTTTTTATCCCCTAAGGTAAGTCCAATCCCATTCCTGGGATTGGAATGACTCCTTCTCCACTTCCTTAAAACCCATATCCTTCCATTTCTCCTCCCCTTTTTCCCTCTTTTTCCTGAAGAAGCTGCCAGTGGTGGAGAAAGCTTGTAAGTGTGTTTGAGTGTGATTTTTATTTTTGTGTCTATCGACGAGCCGGTCCTTTTGGGTAAGTCATCCGTTTTCTATTTATATATATATTTTACAATTATATACTACATTTTTTATTGTTTTTAAAATTTGTTATATATATATATAAAACAAATTTTAAAAATAATTAAAAAAATTAGTATATAATTGTAATGTCACCCATACATAGAATATGGGTTTCATATCTTTGACTAAAATTATGTAAAAATTTGTTTTTATGCAATAACTGACGTCTGTGAAACCAGCTATGGTGCTGCCACCTTGCGCCTAATTGTAAACTATAATTTCCAGATCTGTCAGTATTTTGTAAGCTGTCATGTTTATTTTTTAATATAGTGACTAAGTGCAATGTTGCACTTCTTATTTTATATCCAATTTTTTAACAAGGTAGGTTAAGTGCCTCTTAACCCCAAATGTATATTTTTTATGTTTTTACATTATTTCTTGCTTGTCTTTTATATTTTCGACTGATTACCAGATTATAATATATATATGACCAGATGATGGTAACACAGTGCACCAAAACCACTTAATAAATTGGTAGTTTGCGATCTTGGCTTATCATTTGGAAACTATAATGCTTTTCTAATTTGGCATGTGGGAGTTCATATTCACTATTAATAGGGGATTTGTCACAGTAAATTCTTACCAGAATTCTTAAATTATTTAGGTAGGGTGTATACCACTTAGTTACATTTATTCTGTTTTTTTTTTTTTTTTTTTTTTTTTTTTTTTTTTTTTTTTTTTTTTTTACTCTGTCGTGTTAGTGATGATGGGACAGTATTCATTAAAGTTAGTGGTAATTGTATGTAAGAAAGTGTTAAAAGCATCACTCAGTGACTCGTTCGCTATGACATAGGTATTCCAATCAATGGTCAAAAGTATTTGAGTGAGCTCTGTCACATATTCTGGATTTAACTGTCTCACTATCCTGGGTTCCACAGATTGACCATACTCTTTTTTTTAACCCCATTAGATGAAAGAAGATACCATCATGGTCAGAGAGCATGGGTTTAAGTAATTTCAGTATTAGTTCATCTTTACACATGTTTGATATGACATTATCCAGATAAGCATTCAGCCTTGTAGGTTTATCATTTTGGCAGAAGAAATTGTATGACTTGAAAGTATCCAGTAGAAGTGTACTTCTACCGTTTTGTGTAGTCACATCAATATAATCTCACCAAATATTAAAATTTTATGGTTCTTATATTGTAGTAAGCACAATAAGAGCTCATCTATATGTTCAACAAAATTTTTGTTAATAGTTTTAGGAGCACAGTAAATAGACTCAACAACAGTCTTAGCTTCAGGAAAGTGAACTGCAGAAATTTTAATTTCTCCTTCATGTATTTAATGTTTCAGATCTATTATATTAGCTGTATGGTTGAGATCACTTTGATTAATATTGACACCCCACCCTTTTCAATACTTGTTCTAAAATAACCTGTCATAAATTCAAAGCCTACTGGTATATACATATTGCATTCATATTCAGTTCGCCAATATTCATTTGAGCACAGTATATCATACTGGATTTCTGTTAGAAGGAGTCCCAGTTCATGACGTTTATTTCTAAGAGATTGTATGTTTAATAACACAGTAAGGACAGTTTAAAACTCGCCGCAAAGATGTGGCGACGAGCTGTGATAGGCACATACAAAAGACACATACATACAACACTTTCAGCTATCGGGTATGACCTTCTTCAGAAAATAGAACACTCACGCAATCGCACAGGAACACAACACAGTCATACAACCATCACTTCCAGCTGCAGCACTTCGATCACGCTCCACGACTTGTAAATCAGGGAAGAGGGTGGGTGAGGGGAGAGTGGATAGGAAGGTTGCATGATGGTGGTGGGGATGGATACAGCATGGCCTAAATGGGAATAGTGAGATGCAGCTTAGGAATGGAGTGGGGAGGCGGTGAGGGGAGAAAAATAAAATAAAATAAAGATACATTAAAAAAATAAACAAAATAAAATGCATGCAAATTGCAAGTCCACAAGACAGTGTACACACACACACACACACACACACACACAATCATAGTTACCCTCATTTTGCACAATGCTTTTGATTTGGACTTCTTTATTTAAATGGTTTGCCACCTAATAACGCTGACTATTATGGGCATTGCTAATATATGTATATATATAGGATGTTTCACTAACTGTGTTTGCCTCTGTAAGTTATAAAATAATAGGTGACAGGAAATTTTAATGCGGTAGGTCAACACAAGAAATATTACACTCTGCGGAGCTATGAACATAGTTTATTGTATCATTTTCCAAAGAGTTACAGCACAATGATATAATTTTTTAAATGGAACAATAGTTTTTTCTACCATGCATTGGATTCGTTGAAACCAGCTGCATCCAAATCAATTTAAACTACATTCCTATCACTGTTAGTTTGGGAGCTACAACGCATCAAAGTTTCAGGGGCAGATACCACAAACGCTGTGCATAATGCAATGCGCCTTCTAAATGTGGTGCGGCCGAGTTGTAACGTCGCCAGTGTCACGGAGCGAGAAGCTTCCTCGATGCGCTATTAGACTGCCGACTGTCGCCGCACATGGCGGCCACACAAACAACCGGGGCTCAATATACCACAGTTACTGACATCAGATGACGATGGCATACACGAACAACGAGTACGTTGACATGTTGCTGATGCTCGGCGAGTGCTGATACGATGCCACTGAAGCAGCCACGGCGTATGCTGTGAGATATCCTAGGCGAAGAGCCCCGGCAGCCATAACGTTCTTGCCGAACAACGACTTCGGGAAACAGGCAGCTTGGTAATGCGCCGCAGTAACCGACGAAGACCTGCAAGAAGTGAGGAGACGGAGGTGTTTGTTTTAGCTGCACTACACCACGATCCTCATGTCAGCTTACGAGCCGTTGCTGCAGTCGCTGGTGTCAGTCTCACATCTGTGTGGCGTATAGTACACAGCCACAGGTTTCACCTGTACCGCCTGTCACTGACCCAGGAGCTGCATGGGAACGATTTCCGTGCAAGAGTGACATTCTGTGAGTGGACCATACTTAATTTCACGCTGGAGTCTTTACAAAGTGTTATGTTCTCTGATGAGCCCACGTTCACAAATTATAGTCCAGTGAATCGCCATAACATGCAATACTGGGCCGCAGACAATCCTCGGTGGGTATGACCTGTCGACCGTCAACGTAGGTGGTCTATTAACGTGTGGTGTGGAATCCTTGCGGATGAAATCATCGGTCCACACTACTTCCCAGGTACACTGACAGGTGAGTTATATCGCGCTTTTATAGCCGAGAGTTTGGGTGGTCTCCTTGAACATGTGTGTCTATACACGAGAGTCCATATGTGGATGCAGCACGATGGTCACCCAGCCCATTCTGCGCGTGCTGTTGTGGAAGATTGTTGGGGCGCCATGGTCCTCATTCATGGCCCGCAAGGTCGCCCGATTTAACACCAGAAGATTTCTTTTTGTGGGGATATCTAAAGGATCGTGTTTATGTCACTGAGCCCACATCCCCAGATGATCTAAAACAGCGCATCGAGGATGCATGTCGCTCCGTCACACCGTCGATGTTATATCTCGTCCGCAGATCCTTTTGACGGCGCATTGCATCATGCATTGAGGAACATGGACACACATTTGAACATCTCTTGTAAATCAACTTCCCACCGCCATAACATAAATCACCCACCACACAGCCATGTAATTTGTACAGCGTGTGGTATCTGTCCCTGAAACTTTGAAGGGTTGTAGCTCCCAAACTAACAGTGATAGGAATGTAGTTTAAATTGATCTGGACGCAGCTGGTTTCAACGATTCCAATGCACGATAGAAAAAACTATTGTTCCATTTAAAAAATTATATCTTTGTGCTGCAACTCTGTGGAAAATGATACAATAAACTACGTTCATAGCTCCGCGGAAAGTTTAACATTTCTTGTGTTGACCTACCGCATTAAAATTTCCCGTCACCTATCATTTTATAAGTTACAGAGGCAAACACACTTAGTGAAACACCCTGGTCTAAAACCAAAACATTTGTTATAGACTAAATTGTGCAACGGATAACAATATCCCGGGTATTTAAACAATTGTCACAACCTTCAATACAGAGTTAGGGTAAACTATGACAACTGCCCAGAATTTAGCTTTTACCTGCATCTTAATCGCTCATCGGATATTAGTTACAGTCTTTAATTTCTGTTATTAATATTGCAGCTTCTTTGTTAGATTTAAATGGGTGGAGGAAAATCTATTCATAGTAAAGTCCGACTAACTCAGGACAAGATTTTTGTTTTCTGATACTATCCAAATAAAAACCATACCCTTAGACAAATTAAATGTACAAAGAAACAAAAAAATGGATTATGAACACTTGTTGTTGAGCAGACAAACATTTTGAGCCACAGGCTCTAAGATTAATTAACAAATAGACTTGCTGGTCTCCTAAACTTATAATTTTTAAACATGTTTCACGCCACACTGCATGGGAAACGAGAGATAAAAAAGGATTTAATGGACTCATAAGGATATCCCTCTTCACAGACGCACTCGCTCAACAACCACATTCACACTGCATGCACTAACCACTCCATTTCTTATCTAGCAAAGGAAATAAAAATAATTGGATCAGCAAAGAGGGCGGCCTTTATTAATTGCTGATTTTAATGCAAGTCGTGAGACATTCAACGGTATCTACCGCTCAAATCTTACTGAATCCTAACACATGGCTCCGCGATTTCCAGAAAATTAAGTACCCCCACCAGAAAAGAAAAACAAATATTATTAGAAATTTAATCTGTTCCTACAATTACACTTTACGATAAGTCGCCACTCCATCCCACTCTGCTCAATTGCCACCAATCTCCGGCATGTGGCCTCCGCGGCTCATTCTGTTTTAGGTCTGATTACAGAAAATTCCAAAATCAATGAAATACCGGACAACCCGTGGTAGAAAATGAGATCTTGCTTGTTCCCGTGGCTGCTATCGACCGCTGAAGGTGCATTATTACTTTGAAATTTGTCTAATTCCCATTACACAATGAAAACTCCGTAAATTCTCACACTATTTTCTTCACACAAACTTTAAAATGAGGGTTTTCCAAAAGCTTTACTAAATCAAACAAGCAAACGTAGCGAAATCTCAAATCGTGAGGTAGCAAGTGGATACTAAGTCCCGACCGTTTACGTTAGTATCAAACTATTTTAGTTAATCTAATTGACCAAAAAACAACCAAAATCGCTAAACTTTCTGCCATTTTAACACAAATCTGCTTTAACTATTTCGTTGCGAGTCAGATTCATTATAATAAGACACATTTTTTACCTACTTGCTTACCACATTAACAGCAGTCCTCTCGGGCCTACAAGCTAACAGTGCCAAACATGGCGTCTCCTGAGCCCAACGAACAGCTGTTTTTTTTTCAAACACGAGGAAGATACCTGCCATTGGCCGGTCCCTGCCTCCCCCTTAAGACAAGCGACACCCAAGAAAGCCACTGCCAGCCTCCCTCTTTGCCTCACCTAAGCCAAAGATTTCGAAACTACTACACCACCTCGAAACTATCTTTGGTTAGTAATTATGGAAAATTATCTACTCAAAGACATTCACACATGCTCCTTTTCATGGTGGGGGATCAAAGGAAAAAGGAAGTTTGACAAACAAATAATTAATAAAACAAATAACGTAGTTCCAGATCTAACTGGCCAGAGAAGTTGATCAGCATTACAGTTAGTAATTATTCTCCATGAATCTGTCATTAACATTTGATTTACTATGGACCTAGCCCATAGGGCTTAAATGGAGCGTACTGCAGTACCGCTTCACACACACACACACACACACACACACACACATACATACACACACGATCGCAAATTCACACACCACTCAAAATAGGTGAGGTTTAGGATAGAGAGGTGCGTACACGCAAGCAAGTTAGAACGCATTTAAATCAGCTTAAGCTCGGTAGCGGTACGGACAGTCATGCAGTATAAGCCCTCTTTTGTTCTTTGCCCTTCCATTGGTGTTGGGAGAGGGTTCTCCGAGTTAAAAGGGGGAGATTCAGTGGCGTAGCTACTACACCAAGGGCCCTGGGGCAAAAATGACATCGGGACCCTCTCTGAACTAAAACTATACCACAGGTGCCAACTTTTGAAAATCTTGGGGTATGCTAAGTGGCGTTTCCAATAGGGGAGAAAAAATCTTTATTATATTTTTCCAATTCCAGGTACAAAGGTAGAGTAATAATTTCGTTTTATTTTCGTAGTATTTCTTCTTTTTGCTTCATCTGGCGTTAATTTAGGACTATTTTAATCTCTGAAAGGAGAAAAGTAATTTTTTAACATACAGTAAAGAAATTAACAGCCTTCAATTTCATGTTTCAGAACTACTGGGCGGCTTTTGCGACCATTTGAACCTGTTTTCCCGTTGTAGTAAAAACAGAAATCATTTTCAGAGTTTTCGTTTTCTTAGACATGCATATCAGATAATGATGTGGCTGTATTGTGAATACTGTGTTCATTATCGCAAAACCTAACATCGGATGGTCTTCCTGCCTTCTTTCTTCTGCAATTTTATTTTCTATACAGTATTACGAAAATAGTCCATAACCACTTCTGCTGTCATACCATGTCTGTCGATACCAATAGGTTTATAACCCATTGCTACATCACACACCAATTCAGTAAACAGGATTAAAAATGTCACGACTTAACACTAACACGATTCCTTGAAGTCAATTGACTTCTAAGAGAATACATAAACGTTAAATTAGTAGTATACACATTTTCATCGTATCGTACCAAACCCACCTCATTTCTAGTTATTTAATACAACAATTAAAGGTTACTGCCTTCAGTTTACGAAATTGAACTTACAAGCAGCATTCCATTAACATTCGGACTATTTAGAAAATGATCACTTCACTCATATGTCAATATGAATTTTAATGCCTACGAATTCAATTACCTGTTTGTTTTAGATTAAAAAGCCAGCCGCCCATCAATGGAATGAGAGAGTCGAATTTAATTACAATTAAGAAATATAACGTAAAGAAAAATATAATACCAAAATTTTTAGTGGGGTATGCCGAGCATACCCAATTAAATTTTGGGCTATGCTTGAGCGACCGAGCATACCCGTAATCGGCGCCTATGAACTATACAGGTAAAATACTACTTCATCAGGTCCTTACCTCTTACTGGAAGACATAATAAGGCAAACCTAAATACTCTTTAAGCAAATTACTGTGTGCCATGCAGCAGATAATATTTAATCGTACTCTCTAATATAATTGATACTGTGAAAGTTAATTATGTTTTCAAGCAGAAACTACTGGGTGGATTTGGATGAAATTTTGGAGAGGGATAGAGTTGGACCTGGGTAGGATATACAGATAAAACTACCATGGAATAGTTTTCGAAGTTGCTCCATACTAGATGAATGAAGTCGCAGGCAGAAGCTAGTAAAAATCAACAATGAAATTTTAGTCAACCACGAAAATATGGCCCCCTGCCGCGAATCAAGCCATGAACAGTATTGTCACACACTGCTAGAGATTCAGCAGGTGGCAGGGTGCACGTCTTAGCGGACAAGCAATACCTTTTTTATGTTTATATTAAGAGATGGGGATAATTTTTGGAATTCACTTCGTGCCTTTGAAGTTTATTGGCAGTGTTCAAAAAGTTAAAAGTCGAAAACCCTTCATTCAGCTAGAGTATTATATACAGTAAAACGTCGATTATCCGAAGTGTAATTGGGGGACATAGATGTTCGGAAAACCCATTATTCGTATAATCGAACTGTACACTTCTACTTGCCAATAAGAAGTACTGTACAGTAAATGTATTTATACAATATATGGAGGAGCGCGATCCTTCGCATTGCGCCGAGCGGCACGCCGCAACACTTGGAAGGCGCAGCTGTTGCTGTGAACAGCTTTGATGCTGCAGCTACTTCTGCCTACTGGAGTGTGCCGACTGTTGTACTCAGCGACTGTCGGCTTGGCCTGCCAGCAGGCCACACTAGAGTTCCGCCACCTTGTGGCCCAGGAAGCTTAGTTTGACGGGAGGGGGAATTGGTGGACGGTAGGGTGGGAAGGTAAGTAAATAAATAAATAAATAAATAAAAACGACGCTGTACTGTAACTTTTTCCGAACTTTGCTCATGGACGCCGAGGGGCCCCTTGATCTCGGGGGCCCCGGGGCACTGCCCCGCCTAGCCCTATGGTAGCTACGCCACTGGGGAGATTGATACATTTGTATCTGTTTTATCCCGGGCGGGATTTGTGGTGAGCTGTCTGTCCGTGCGGCGAGTGAGGTCGTAAGTGTAGCGGTGCCTTGCTGGTGGCTCCGCAAGGTGGCGCTTGGCGTGTTTTTTGGCGGAGTGGAGAGAGGTGTGGCAGGGTGTGGCTGGTCGCGGAGGGAAACCAGAAGCGCGCCAGGGAAAGGAGCGGCTTGTTGGACTGACTACTAACCGGATTTTTTTGTGTTATGGAGCCATGTGTACTTGCGGCGTTTGTCCGAGCGGGAGGCGGCATTCCAGGCACTAAAGAGTGCTATCAGCAATGCTCCTGTCTTAGCGGTTCCTGATTTTAATGAACCTTTCATTGTCCAGACCAACGCGTCGGGTTCTGGGGTATTTTGCTCCAGGAGCAAGATGGCGGGCGTCGTCCCATAGCGTATGCTTTGAGAGGGTTGGCTGGTGCCGAAGTCAATTATTCGACCTATGAACTCGAATCTCTTGCAGTTTTGTTCGCGTTAGAGCGATTTAGGTTCTATCTTTAGACTGATAACGAAGCTCTCAGCTTGGTCTTGACCTGCCCTCGTAAGACAGGGCAAATTGCCAGATGGGCAATTCGAATATCAGCTTTCCAGTTTGATGTGATTCACATTAGGGGAGCGGAGAATCAAGGAGCCGATGCCTTGAGTCGGATGTTTGAGTCGGTCGAAGAGCAGGAAGGGCTACCCTCAAGGCAAGAGGAGGTTTCTCAGACTGTTGCCGCCGTTCCCGCTGAGATACCATCATTATTTAAAGACCTTAAACAAGAACAAGAGAAGGATGCGGAATTAGGTCCGATCTGTCAGCAGATAAAGGCAGGCCGAAACGTGGATGGGTATGTTATGGAGAAGGGTATTTTGTGTTATAAATCTAGGGGCCGGGTGCAGCCAAGGGCAGGCCTCCCCAGAAGTCTTGTTCCAGCTGTCTTCCAGTACTTCCATCAGTCATTATGCAGAGGTCATCTGGGAGTTAAGAAAACCAAAACGAAAATAAGCGATCATGTGGTGTGGAAGGGAATGAGTGCCGAGATTAACGAATTAGTAGATAGCTGTCATGAATTTAAGCAAGGGAAATCTGCTAATAATTCGAGGAGGGGGTTGTTGAACTCGTCTAGGGAATTCCGGCCCATGGAAAAGGTTGATTATGTGGATCCCTTGAAGCGGACTAAGCGGGGAAACCGTTTTATTTTTGTTGCGGTCGACGCTTTGACGCGTTTTGTATGGCTGATTTCCAGCTGAGAGACAACGGCCACAGCGACCCCCCACCATTTAGCTAATATTCGCGAGTTTTGGGCCGCCACGCAATGTAGTGAGCGATAATGGGCCGGCATTCAGATCTCGTGCCTTCCGTGGGTTTTGTTTTAGACAGGGTATTAGGCACATCACCACTACACCGTATTACCCTCAGCCATCTTTTGCGGAGAGAGTTAATAGGAATTTAAAATCGGCTCTCATCAATTACTATTCTCAGTCACAAAGGCGATGGGACTCTAGCCTAAATTGGCTTAGCTTGGCCTTTAAAACCGCTTGCCATGAGAGCCAGAAGACTACCCCGGCAGGTTTAATGTTTGCATTGAGCAATTTGTGGTCCCTTAACGATCAGTTACCGGAGCGCGTAGAAGCTGAGGAATTAAAGAAGCGGTGGAGGGCCGCAAAAATGAATATTTTGAGAGCCCATAAGCGGCAGGTGGATGTATATAACAAGGGAAGGAGAGCAGCACACTTGTGCATTGGCGTTGCTGTATATATTAAAAACGTTTGGGGGCATACTAATGCCAGCCAGGGCGTGACGAATAAAATGTCACCGCGTTTTGCGGGACCCTACAAGGTGGTCAGGGTTCTTACGCTGGTGAACGTTCTGGTGGAGCATGTGCGTAAACGCAAGCAAGTTAGAACGCATTTAAATCAGCTTAAGCTCGGTCGTGGTACGGACAGTCATGCAGTATAAGCCCCCTTTTGTTCACTGCCCTTCTATTGGTGTTGGGAAGGGGCTTCTCCGGGTTAAAAGGGGGAGATTGATACGTTCGTATCTGTTTATCTCGCGCGGGGTTTGCGGTGCGCTGTCTGTCTGTGCGGCGAGTGAGATCGTTAGTGTAGCAGCGTCTTGCTGGTGGCTCCGCAAGGTGGCGCTCGGCATCTTTTTTGGTGGAGTGGAGAGAGGTGTGGAAGTATGTGCCTGGTCATGAAGGGAACCCAGAAGTGCGCCAGGGAAAGGAGCGGCTTTTTGGACTGACTACTAACCGGATTTTGTTGCGTTATAGAGCCATATGTACTTGCGGCATTTGTCCGAGCGGGAGGCCCGCCGAGAAGAGTGGGCTGTTGTGATCCGGCGGTCTGTGCGCGCGTCCAGCTTGGAGTGGTGGTTGACGACGGTGCTTTCGTCGCCTCCGCCGCATGAGAATACATGTTTAATGACTGTATGTATATTTCTTTTATGGCCTTAAGGGAGCCAAGAACAGTGAGTGCATAGTGCTTCAAGCAGAGTGGTGTTATTCCCGTGTGATATGTGGATGTTGAGAAGGTTTAACGGCAGCGTTTGTAGGTGTGCCCACAGGTTGCATATTGAGACTCTGTTTTAGTATTTAGAGTAGTGTTAAACCCTTTTTCTAAAATGACTGAGTGTGACTTGAATATTTGTAAAGTTAAAAGGGTGTTGCACGTCGTTACCTTAATTGACATTTTGAGAATTGTGTTAAATCCTTTATCTAAACTGAGATATGGTGGCTTGAACCTTTGTAAGGTTAAAAGGGATGTTGCCCTTCATTACTTTGACATTTGGAGAATTGTGTAAATCCTTGTTCTAAACTGAGACATTGTGGCTTGATCCTTTGTAAAGTTAAAAGGGTGTTGCACATGGAGACTTTAATTGATTTTGAGAATTTTGTTAAACGTTTTTCTTAAATTGAAATACTGAGGTTGAACGCTTCTAAAGTTAATGGGGGTTTCCCTTGAAATTTGATTTACGTTTTGTATGTGAAGACCTTACCTTAATATTTTATGGGGTAACTATAAATTTTTGGTTGTTATTGTTCAGTATCAGTTTGGTCTATAGGTGAGCACTCGCATAGTTTCAAGGGCCTCCGAATTTGTTTATTGTCGTCTCTGAGGGTCCGTTTTAATCTTTTGAATTTGTTTTAAACAATTTTTCTAATCTCTCTTGTTGTTGTTGTTCAAAATGTTCAAATGTTTGTTAAGCTTATGGGACTTTACTACGGGGTCATCAGTCCCTAAACTTACAAACTACTTATCAACTACCTTATACTAAGCACGGCACAAATATCCATGCCCGAGGGGGGATTCGAACCCCGACCGTAGTGGCCATGCAGACCGTGACTGAAGCACGTCAGTCCCCTCGGCCACTGCGGCCGGCTGTTGTTGTTCAGTGACTGAACTTGTATACTTATCAATCCTAACGATCTTGTAAATTTATTTAGGAACAGTATACCTTAAGTGTTGGATTGTCTGAAGTAATATAACTCTGTTGTTCGCTACCAAGCCATGCGGTATGTAAATAAAAAAATGTTATAAAAGAGGAAAAGGAAAGGTTTTACTTCTTAGATTCTTGGGCCTGGTGTCTTGTGCGCAGGGATCCTTGTGTCCTAGATGACCTGCTCAAAGGTTAATGAGACCTTAAAAGAACCAACTTAGAACTGTAAGGTATGGGAAATAAAGGGAAGTTATCGTAGGTTGAGACCTGGATGATTTTGGGATCGGAGAATGTATTGTAGGGATAAATCCCATCTGTGCAGTTCAGAAAAGCTGGTGGTGGGCGATAGGATTCAGATGGCTTGAATTGTGAAACAGCCATTGAAATCAAGCATGTGCTCCACTGAATGCTGTGCCACATGATGGTCCACCTTGTTTTTAGCCACAGTTTGGCGGTGGACATTCATGCTAATGGATAGCTGCTTGGTGGTCATGCCAATATAGAAAGCTGCACAGTGATTGCAGCACAGTTGCTAAATTGTGTGGCTGCTTTCACAGGTGGCCTGGCCTCTGATAGGGTAGGATAAGCCTGTAACAGGGCTGTAATAGGAAGTGCTGGGTGGGTGGATTGGACAGGTCTTGCAGAGGGGTCTTCCACAAGGATATGATCCCTGTGGCAGTTAGCTGGGTTTCGAGGTGGCATAAGGATGAACTAGGATGTTTTGGAGGTTGGGAGAGCAACGGAACACCAGTTAAGGAGGGGCGGGAAGTATCTTGGGCAGGATGTCTCTCATTTCTGGGCACGAGGATAGAAAATCAAAACCTTGGCGAAGGATGCAATTTAGTTGTTCGAGTCCAGGGTAGTACTGGGTGACAAGGGGAGTGCTCTTTTGTGGATGGTTACTGGTTTTAGGAGGGTTTGGGATGTGTGAGGATATGGCATGGGAGATCTGTTTGCAGACTAGGTCTGTGGGGTAATTTCTGTCTGTGAAGGCCTCTGTGAGACCCTCAGCATATTCCAAAAAGGAGTCCTTGTCACTGCAGATATGCCATCCACAGGTGGCCAGGCTGTAAGGGAGGGATTTTTTTTTATGTGGAAGGGATGGCAACTGTCAAAGTGTAGGTACTGTTGATGGTTGGTAGGTTTAATATGGATGGAAGTGTGGATGGAGCCATCAGTGAGGTGGAGGTTGACATCCAGGAATGTGGCATGGTAGGTTGAGGAAGACCAGGTGAAGTGGATGGGAGAGAAGGAATTGAGGTTCTGAAAAAAGGAGGATAAGGTGTCCTGGCCCTGAGTCCAGATCATGAAAATATCATCAATGTACCTGAACCAGGCCAGAGGTTTGGGGTTTTGAGATGCTAGGAAGGATTCCTCCAGACAGCCCGTAAACAGGTTGGCATAGGAGGGTGCCATGTGGGTGCCCATGGCTGTGCCTTGGATTTGATGGTAAACTATTTCCTCAAAGGAAAAGTAGATGTTAGTATGAGATTGGTGAGGGTTATGAGGAATGAGGTATCAGGCTTGAGTTCAGAGGGACGTTGGGAGAGGTAGTATTCCAGAGTGGCAAGGCCATGGGCATGTGGGATGTAGGTGTAAAGGGAGGTGGCATCCACTGTGACAAGTAAGGATCCAGGAAGCAAAGGGGTGGGAATGGTGGAAAGTCGGTGAAGGAAGTGGTTGGTATTCTTGATGTGGGAAGATAGATTTTGGACAATTGGTTGGAGGTGTTGGTCAACTAGGTCTGAAATTTGTTTGGTAGGAGCACAGTTACCAGCCACAATAGGGCGTCCAGGATTATTAGGTTTGTGGATCTTGGGGAACATGTAGAAGGTGGGTGTGTGGGGTGCTGCTGGGTGAGGAGGGAGATGGATTCAGGGGAGTGTTTCTGGGAGGGGCCATAGGATTTTAGCCGGGATTGGAGATCTTGTTGGGCTTTGGGGATGGGGTTATTCCGGCACAACTTGTCGGTGGAGGAGTCAGAGAGTTGACGGAGCCCTTCTGCCAGGTAGTCACTGTGATCCATAACTACAGTAGTGGAACCTTTATCTGCAGGTAGGATGATTATGTTAGGATTAGTTTTAAGGTTTTGGATGGCTCTTCTTTCTTCTGCTGAAAGGTTGGAATTCTTGGGAAGGAACTTGGGTAAGGATGGTGAGGACAAGTTGGAGGTGAGAAACTCTTGGAGGGTAACCACAGGGTGGTTAGGTGAGAGTGCAGGGGTATCTTAGTTGAATGGTGGTATGAAATGGGAAAGGCAGGGTTCAATATTTGGATTAGGTAGGGTACGGTCAGAGGGACTGGTGGCAAAGTAGTGTTTCCATCGTAGGGATCAGGAAAAGGAGAGTAGGTCTTTGACAAGACCAACATGTATGTTTATATGGAAGAAGGATAGGTACTCACAGTCTCTAGTGTTTGGTTCTAGCACAGATTCACTATAACATGATTGAGTAGTTACTGATTATGACAGCTTTCTTTGTAATTGCATTTGAAGACAGCTTCTGGGCTGCACTATGGCGGTGGTGTCTCCTTCAGTAGCCAGTAAAAATCCTCACTTCTTGACGGTGGGTGTCTTGCTCTGGCAGGTTGTTTTCTCCTGGTGGGGGGTTCCAAAGATGGGCAGCTGTGTCACCTGATGTTGCTATTCCTGTTGTTCCTCCACTTCCTTCCTGTGTTTTAGCAGTGATGGCTGCTGCAACACCAGTTTCTCTCTCAACACTTTCCTTTGCAATTAATGTTTTGTAACATGTTACAGGTAACCCTGGGCTAGTTGGTAAGGAAGGTACTATGGAAGAGTCATAGTCAGCTGGTAAGGAAATTATATCACACTTCTGAATTCTTGAAGAAAAGCTTTCCATTAACATTTTAATCTTCTGGCAGAGTTATGATTGCCCCATTTTTTTAGATGCATTCCAAGTCACGTGAAGTGCTTCAACAGAGAGAACGAATGCATTTGAATTGGTTTTGGAGATCTTTCTGTAAGACCTGTTTGCTTTAAGATTTCCATGAAGAATCAGAAAGGTCATGCCTATGTGGTATGCCTATCACAATGGCTGTTTGATTTACTAATGTGCATAGTGTCTCTCTTAAGACTCTGCATGCTACTTTTAGTTCATTTCTATACAAGTCATTTGAGACACCTAACATTACAGTACACACTGATTTTGAGGTACACAGTCGATGTATTTACTGTATTTCAAAACTTCCTGAAAACCTGCTCCAGTTTTCGCAACACACTTAATATTCAGATCCTGCTGAAAATGAAGTATTCCTGCAATTCCTCTGTGGCTGTCGGCAAGCAGAACTGCACTTGTATTATGTGTCACACTGTTTGTGTTATTGCAACCGTCGGATTTTACTGGCGTAGGCCTATTCTGTATTTTGCAAGTTGGACCTGGCAATTTCGATTGAGATATTTCGTCTGAATTAACAATTTCGTCGGCATTCAGTTCACCATCTGTAGTAAAGCACTGGAATCGGTTTCTTAAGGAAACATTAAACTCGTTTGAAACACTGTTCAGCCGAGATATTTGAAAGGAACTAAGGATCTGAAGCTGCAGTTTACTAGGGAAGAGAATCAAGAAATAACAAGATATAGTGATACAAACTGGGCAGGAAACAAAGAGGACAGTCAGTCACTTGTTTTCTGTTTAAATCACAAGAAACCGTTATTTCCTGGAGCATCAAGAAGCAGCCCACAGTAGCTTTATCAATTATGGAAGTTGAATATATGGCTTTGGCCTCAGTTTGTCGAGAGGCACACCGGCTACAGAGGTTAAGAAAGGAAATCTCTCCATGCCCTGGCAATCACCCAATTAATGTTTATTGTGACAACAAAGGGGGCAATCGAATTATCCAAAACAAGTGGCTGTAGTGGAAGAATAAAACCCATCGATTTTAGACATCATTTTATTAGAGAAAAAATAGAGACAGCTCAGGTAGAAGTACAGCAGATTCCAACGGACAAATGTTTGCAGATATGTTCGGAATTCACTTAAAAAATACGATAAATCAAGAGTGCAATTTCTCTTTTAATGAACATTTATTATTTTCCAATGTAACGTACTAAAAAATTGAAAGCATGGCATATATTATAAAACAACAAAGCAAAACACTTTTATATATTTCAAAGTTTTCCATATATGACAAGTGGGACATTTTCCACATCTTCTCCCACCTAAGATAATGGTGGTCATTCCAACGGTAACTTACACCACAATCACAAATTCAATTTTATAGGTTTGCGAACCGTCCGCCCAGATCTTGTCTCCACCAACTCGCTGGGAGTCTGTTGTCAAGTTGCCACAGAATCGGTCATGTTCTTTTGTTTGACAATTCTTCATAAAGCGATATAACCAACCAATTAGACGCACACTCTGTTCAAAAGTAGAAAAGCGAGCATAATACCAATCAGATTCAACTGTAGCTGTGTGCATGGAAGAAACAATACTTTTCTTCTTTCCACAAGTAATCTTCTCTTCGTCAAACTGCACGTCTACCATTGGCCAAGTACTTGATGGATCTCGTAGCCAACTAGATCCCTCCCACCATCTTGATTCTAACAGCTTCTTAGCAGTAGCACCACGGGAAGGCAGGTCTGCAGGATTCATAGTGCCAGGAACGTGACTCCATTCATGTCCTTCAGTCAGTTACCTGGTTTCTTTAACTCGGTTGGATATGAACACATCCCTTTGATCTTCTCTTTGAATCCAGGCTAAGATCGTAGTTGCATCTCTGCAAAATATTGTCTTAACACCACCGATGTTAAAATCTTGAACAATCCTAGAAACTATTGTTGCAGCTAACAGTTCCGATCTCGGGATTGTCATTTTCTTCTTACGCATACTGATTGGAGAGACTCTTGCTTTAGCAAGGATAAGCTGGACACGAACCTGATCCTGATGTTCTACACGAAGGTAGGCTATGGCTGCATATGAGTGTTGACTTGCATCATAGAAGATATGAATTGTCCAGTTTCCTTGCGAATCTGGCCCTGGTAGCCATCTGGAAATTTTTATTTCTCCTAAGTGAGGCAAATCCCTCACCCAGGTCAAGAATTGTGATTTGATGTCCTCATTCACTTCCTGATCCCAACCAATACCTGATTCCCATGTCCGTTATAAGAGAAGTTTTGGAAGCAAGGTAACACTACAAGCTACTCCAATGGTCGAAAATCCTATGCGCTACCGACAGAATAATCTTCTTGGTTACCTTCTTTAGACAAATGGAGTTTACCTTGTTTACATTGATGTACAGATTATCCTCTGACTTATCCCACAACAATCCTAAGACACTGGTAGGCTTTTCTAATGGCATAGAAGCTCAAACTTTCTCTATCTCATTATGGAAGTTGCTTCGTTCATGAATTGCTGTAACTGGTCTACGTCATCTACACTGGTCACAGAATTGTCAACATAAAAACTCTGAGACAACAGTTCTACTAAATCTTGAGAATAAGATGATGTACCCTTTTTACACTGGTCCAGTACAGTCTGCAGGTGGTATTTGATTACTGATCCAAGAAGATGTGGACTACATGTCACTCCAAACACTACACGATAGTGTTGATAAAACTTCATGGTACCCTGACGCTCAATTCACAAGAATCTAAAAAATGAATGATCCAATATACAAAGGGTGATTTGCATAAAGGCACGCCGTTTGTCAGCCACTACTACAATTCTCTTCAACCTGAAACGAGCTAATACTGAAGGAAGTAGTTCTATGAGATTCGGTCCCTTTTCAACACAACTGGTAATACTGGGATTCTTGTTTTCACATTCCGATGCATCAAACACAGGATGAACAGGCGTGGTACTACTCTGCTTCACTACATGATGATGTGGCAGATAACGGCAGGGAGCATTCATTGTTTCTTCACGTACCTCTTCTATTACACCTTCTTGTATCCACTCGTCCAATACAGACTGATATGCATCATAGTAACCTTCAGATTTTAATCTTTTAACTGTGGAATGATTTCTCTTTAGAGCCATATTGTAGTTGTTAGGTAGTGGGGGATGAATTTATATCCAAGGTAGGCAACACACAAATCTACCATCTCCATTAATCTTTACTGTTTTTAAGACGTGTTGATGAACAGTCTCTTGTTGGTTAATTTATTTTCTTATCATCTGGGTCCATTATGCCAAGTGCATCTAGAGTCCACAAATCTGAAACACGGGATTCTCTTGTTATCATAGCTGTCACCATCATAGCCACACTTTTCTCGTTACTATGTTCTATTAAAATCCATCCCAAACGAGTTTCCATGGCTACTAGTCCAGTACTTAATACCTTGTGACCTTCTGTAAACAATTTTCCTGCAACATCAGCACCAATTAATATTTCTATTGGTCCGTAAGAATCAATGTCACTCAAAACAATGTCCTGACTACTGAGCTCCTCAATCCAAGGACCTTGATGTACTGAAGGTATGGCACCGCAAATTTTTGTTTGGTCTAATGCCTCAAAGTGACAGTTGTAGATGGTAGCTACAACTACCATCCATACTAGAGAGATGAATAATATACACACAATGCTTATGTACTCCAGTGGTTGTACCTACAAGTAGCGAGTGTTGTATATTGTCCTGTCTGCTGATTTGATATCCCATTTCCATGGCTGTAGTCTTAAAAATGTAGGAACGTTGCGATGCTGAATCAATCAATGCTCTTAGAGTACGCTCAATTCCTTTCCCTCAACTTTGACCACTAGTGAAACTTCCTGTCAGATTAAAATTGCGTGCCGGAACCGGGACTCGGACCTGGGACCTTTGCCTTTGCCTTTGCCCGCGAAAGGCAAAGGTCCCAGGTTCGAGTCCCGGTTCCGGCACGCAATTTTAATCTGCCAGGAAGTTTCATATCAGCGCACACTCCGCTGCAGAGTGAAAGTTTCATTCTTGACCACTAGTGTTTGCACTAGCACCCCACAATGGTTTGACAAACTAGCTAATGCCTCATCTTTCTGTACTTGCGTAGTAGAAACTATTTTGTCTCCTGTTATGTTTGGTTTCTCTACTGCTGAACCAACTTGGGACTGTTGCAACTTATCACACATTACCACAAAATATCCTCGACCACAAATAATGCATCTAGGCCTATTTTTGCATTTCTTCGATGGATGTCCATTCTTAAGACAAGAGAAACGGCATCTTTTATTCTCCAGTGCCTGACAACGTTCTTGCAAAGTCATCTTCTGCCCCTTAAAACAGTCTTGAAACTTATGATTAGCTGAGCAAAATCCACACCCTGTTGTTTCTCTATTAGATGCGGTCAAGAGACCTGCACTCCCCTTGACATTTACTGAAGACAAAACACCAAAACCTGGCATAGCCAAGGCAATCTTTTGTTCCTGTTGTACTTCACATCTTATAAAGTGCATTAAACTACTCAAACGATTCTTGGAGTTCACGTTAAAGCCATTAACACAAGTAGCCCCTGATTCAACGCCAGAACAACCTGTAACAGACTGGCCAAGGAGTGCGATTGAAGAATTTCTCTCCCAGGCTAGTAATATATCCTCAGGCAAACATGACTCCACTAACTGTAAAAGCATGGAATTACACTAGTCTGTTGTAACACCTAATGTTCCTAGGGCTTCTATGTGGCTCTGAAGCTTATCATAGAGAGACGATTAAGATATCTTATTAGGGCTCACAGCATTCTGCAAAATTAAAATTAACAATTCACTAATGTAAAATTCCACTAGCAAATCGTCTTTCCCATATCGAGCTTTAAGACATGATATCACTTCACCATAATTTTCTTCGGTAGCAGGAACGCTCTCAACTAATTCTCTCGCTCTAGATCCAGAAATGATGATTTGTATGAGATACTGGAACTTGTCACTAGTGTCTAAAAGAGGGTCCTCGTCAATTTTCCAAAATTGCGATCAGAAAGGAAGCCAATTTTTAGTTCAGCACAGAACTTCTTCAATTGCAACAAAGCCAATTTGAAAGAACGCTTAACTTGTCATGACGAACTAGAGTTAACTGATACTGCTCTAGCTTTAGAATTTAAATCGTCTTCCTGTAACAATTTCGTAACAGCGGCCTTAATCTCGGGAAATTTAAACTTATATTCTTCAGCTGAATTGACTTCTTTGTCTAACTCGTCATCTTGGCTCTCCACGTTCTCAATCATATTAGTAAAGATAAGATTATCCATACCTGTTAATTCCTGATGTTTCGTTTCTAGAAGATCCATATGTGCACGAATACCATCGGCGTGTTTCTCTGGCATCTGTAGTAACGCGTCTAGTTCATTGTATATCTTGGTCATCGACCGCCGTAATGTAGAGTCAGTCTCGCGGCAGTACGCACTTGGCTCTTCGGACATTTAGCTGTCGGAAGTTTACGTCATGTGAGCAGTCAATTTGTTTCAAGATGTCTTCCCATTTCATTCTGCTCTTTTCTGCCACGCTGAGCTCTCCGTTTTAACTTCGTTACTGCTTATTTATTTCGTTGTTAGTGTTTTCTATTATTTCGTTGTTGCTACCTTTTGGTGAACATGAGTGATTCACACTAAACGTTCCAAAAGTGTGAGGAATGCAGTACCGAGTTCAATATGCGTTAGAACCTCTACACTCACTATAAAGTTCATTTATCTGAGAACATTCGTGTGTCGAAAATTGGAAAAGGAACTGTCCATAATGTGGAATTGCATTATCAAGATGCAGTTCCTTAAAACGCCATCAAATGAAATGTTAAGCCACTATGCTCCATTCGAGTAACGTCCTACCCTGTAATTCTGTGACATTACTTTCTTGACATGAAATTATACTGGACAACGAAATTCTGCCATTCATATAGATGCCAGGAAGTTTCATATCAGCGCACACTCCGCTGCAGAGTGAAAGTTTCATTCTGGAAACATCTCTTAGGCTGTGGCTAAGCCATGTCTCCACCATATCCTTTCTTCCAGGAGTGCTAGTCTTGCATGGTTCGCAGGAGAGCTTCTGTGAAGTTTGGAAAGTAGGAGGCGAGGTACTGGCGGAAGTAAAGTTGTGAGGCGGCATCGTGAGTCGTGTCGGGATAGCACAGTCGGTAGTGCGCTTGCCCGCGAAAGGCAAAGGTCCCAGGTTCGAGTCCCGGTTCCGGCACACAATTTTAATCTGCCAAGAAGTTTCATATCAGCGCACAGTCCGCTGCAGAGTGAAAGTTTCATTCTCATTCTATATAACAACAGTCAAAGTAGCGGAGTTCGTACTGTCGCGAGACAGTCAGAGAGGCTCTGACAACCTCAAAATTTAAGATCTTTGGCTTTACATTTTAACGTGTGATCTTTGTACTGTTTAGTGTTTACATTAAATTCAAAACGAAGGAGCGCGCATTCGTGAATGGTAGAAACTAGAGAGTTAGAAGCAATTGTATTCAAAGGAGTTGTGAAGTGTTGCGAGAACGCCATAAATTCGTAGGTCCGATGATGTCTGAGAGCAGCGTGATAGATTCGAATGAAAGTATACATGGTTCGTATGAAATATAATTTTGCAATTGTAATGTTGTAATATTCACACATTTTATGGATTGGATTGTCCACTAATTGTGAAGTTAAGAGTTCTACTTTGTGTATGATGTCCGTTGAATTTGGAATATGTAAAGTTATTTATTGAACTGACTGGATACTAAATTTTTGATAAGATTTAATGACTGTTAAGCAAACTTCAGTTAGGTAGGCATTTTATAAAGTATGGCTGTACGCGAATAAATAAACAACATAATATGAATATAAGTTATAAGCCAAGTTAGATTGATTAGTGTAACCCTTAGTACTGCAAGGCCTCTTTTTATCTTGGAACGTTACTCATTTTACAAGATCTATACTGACAGTCTCTTTAGACCACGTCTATGTAGTGAAGCTCTCCTGTCAATGTCTTTATTAAGCATTTTACTGCCGTCTAATACTGAGTTATGTAATTTTTCGTATAAATAAAACTTCCTTCAGACAGTTATAAATTGTCATTACTTATAATAACTAGGCCTACTTGCAGTATAGTACTCAACTTGTTGGTGGTTTCTTTCGTCACAAATATTTTCAGATGACTGAAGAAGCAAACTTGAGTGGGAAGTAGAAAATCAAACAATACTGTACATGTACTGATCAAGAATGGGAGACCTTTTCACCGTGGAGTTAACTGATTGCTGTTAATAGAAGTTATGATTTTTCATGCATAATGTTGAAGTACCAGTTACAATAGCATCATCATCAAGAATTAACACGACTGAAACACGTTTATTACGCGTGAATAGAAGTGTAGATTGACATGGAGTGTATGGCTCATCAATGTGCGCTTCTGTTTCTACATAGAATTCTCTAATAATTTATTCTGACTCTTTCCAGAATTAAAAATCTTAAATAATAATTGCGAGAAATGAAAACTGAACTAACGATTAAAGCATGAGACATATGTATGACACTTAATGTAAAACATGTGGTATGGCTTTCTTTGCAAAACAGTGACCTCATATTTAGATGGACTAGTTGCCTGTATGAGATCTTTCTTATTGTGACTGTGGTGGAACTTCATATTCTGACCATGCCACACCTTTGTGGTCACTTTGATGTTCAGGTGGATTTGCTTCTGTCGAGGTACCGTAATTATGAGCATTATTTTCTTGTACTGGAAGTTCTGATTATCACTGTACTTCAGGATTTTGAAATGCAATAGTCTAGTCTACATCTGTATACTTTTGTATCCATGACGCATAATCAACATCCTGTATTTCTTATGTGATAAGTGAAGAGATTTATGAGCCAATAAAATTGAAGGTAGTAGTTTGTTACATTTTACTTCCCATCTCTGTTGTTGGCGTGACTGTATTGGCAAAGAATGCTGAATGCTGGAAATCATGTGACACTGTCATTAGCCAATTGCATGGCAGCACAAATTTTTCATCTTGAAATCTTTGTTGGATGATGATATTAGTTTTACTGAATGGACAAGGGTAAATATAAGAACCTCTTCACCATTGTCATACGCAAGCGAAATGATAGCCTTTTTGTCAAATACCACCACCGAAAGCTTACACACGTCGCCTGGATGCACATCAGTACGCAGTTCACGTATAGGGGACTGGTGGAGGAGGCAAGCATGGGTGCGGAGGAGCAGGAAACCCTAGGCATGGGGGAACCATCAGAGCTAAATGGTGAAGTGGGCGTGGCCAGATGGTGCGACTGACAGAGACGGGAGTGTGAACTGTCACACGAAGAAGAAAAAGCCACAGTAGAGCCTGATGGAAGATTTCGTGTTGCAGGAGGTATCAGGGGACGAAGTCTGCCTGTCGGGTCATCACACCAGATATTGCCTGCGACACCCGGAAACGAGGTGCAAATGGGGTGGAAAGAGGAAGCAGGATTGCATACGAGTTGCATTAGATCATCATCGGCAGCTTGCAATGTAGCTAGGTTGGAGAGGTTAATTAGAGAAGACATGGCATCAACCTAAGACAGAAAGTCAGCCACGATGTTGGCCACACCCTTGATATACCTGATGGCTGTCGTGAATTGAGAGATAAAGTGAAGGTAGTGGAAGTGGCAAGGAGAGGTTTGGCCAGGGATGGAGGGGGGGGGGGGGTTCTGAATTGCAGCTGTGAGATGTTTGTGGTCTATGAGTGCGAAAAAAGTGCAGCCTTTGACTTTGGAACAAATGTGTTTGATTGCTTCGTAAATGGCCAGGAGTTCACGATCCAAGGCTGAATACTTTTTCTGAGCATTATAAAGATTTTTTGAGAAAAAAGTGTAGGGTCAAAGTTACAACAGCGAGGGACTCGCTGAGCACAGCTCCAGTCATGGAGTCACTGGCATCAGTTATGATAAAAATGTCCGGGTGAGGGTGAGCAATGGTTACAGCATGGGCCAAGAGATTGTTATATTACAGATACAGGGGGAAACTGATTGTTGCCATGTGACAGGTTTTGCCAGGTTGTTGGCTTCCCCAGCTGGCCAGCTAATAGTGAATGGGATACCCCTCAGGGGCTCAGCACTAATTTGCTGAGTATGGGCTTGGTGAACCCGGGGTCCTGAGCCGTGGGCTGTGTCGCGCCAACAGTCCGCAACACTGTAAGCTCTGTGCGTGCATCAACGACCATCATTCGGTGCAACGGTGGAACGTTGTGCGTTTCAGAGCCCAGGGATCTTGGCTTAATCGCCCGGGTCATGAGAACGGTACAAACCTCTATTAAAAAAAACCTCAATCTCAAGGTGTGCTACGTGATGAGGAGATGCATGGCTGTTGAGGTTGAACAGCCGCTAGCGAGCAACCTCTGAGGAACATGCTGCACCTCAGTTGTATAAGGCTTACCCAGGCAAGCGGGGCTCTGTCTGGGTGGACCCTTATTTCCCTAGCCACTTGTGGGAACACAATGAAAAGACCACGAAACGTTGGCAGACGTACAAACGTCGTCTCTAAGCGCGGTAGAGGTGAATATAATGCTACGCAGTACGACCCCCAAACGTTTCCTTCCCTGTCCACACCGTGGGAGGGACGTAGGGCAAAAATTCAAGGTGAGGCTTATGCCCCTAAGTATTTAGTGTGTACTCATACAGATAGGGAATCTTTCATGTCCACAAAGCTAATGTTCTTTGTGGAACATTTGGAGGATAAATATGGAGGTCGATGGTATGTTGAAGATGCGATCTGGCTCAGTTCTAATAACATCATCCCCGGCCCAGTCACGGCCTGTGACAAGCTGAGTGATGTTTCCGATAGCATCACGCCACATAAGAGCTTAAATATGGTCCAGCGTATCATCTTCCAAAGATATCTTCTGTTGCAGTCTGACCATGAATTATGAGCTAACTTGGAGTGGCCAGGTGTGCATTTCATCCGGCCCATCTATAGGGGTCCGAAGGACAACAGGGTTGCCACCGGTGCCTTCATCTTGGCATTCGAGGGCGATTCATTGCCTGAAAAAGTCAAGGTGATGATCTACCGGTGCGACGTAAAGCCCTACGTTCCTCCCCCTATGCGCTGCTTCAAGTGCTGGAGGTTTGGTCATATGTCCTTCCGATGTGACGCCAACCCAACATGTCAGGAGTGTGGGCGTGCATCCCATCCGGACGCCCCTTGTACCCCACCTCTAGTATGCGTCAATTGTAATCGGCAGCATCCTCCTTGTTCTCCCAACTGCTCTGTACTCCACAAAGAGTGTAAGATCATGGAGTACAAGACCCGGGACTGGCTGACATACGCAGAGGCCAGACGTAAGTATGTGAAGCTCCACCCTGTAACCATGACCACCACTTACGCCAAAGTAGCTTCAACGTCAGTCTCCAGACCATCTGTACCACAAATCTCAGCGGGCCCCCAGGCCCGAACCACTGCACCTGCCCCCTTGACAGTTGGGGGCGCTACTCCTTCGGTTGCTCCCACACTTTTCACATTGGGAGCAACAGACAAACCATTACAGGGGACGTCAGTCCCCACCCCATTGCCGGAGAAACAACAGCCTTCTCCAGATCCTGTCGCCCAGAAGGGGTCCCACGGGACACTCCCTTCCGAGGCTTCTCTCCGTGGGAAAGTGGATCCCCCAAATGGCTGAGAGGGTAAAAAGAAAGAACAAAAGAAAAAGGATTCTTTGGTGGCTTCCAAGCCACCCACACCCACATCTTCTGCTTCAGAGGATGAAGTCGAGATCCTCGCCTCCGCTGAGGAGCTCACACTTCTTGATTCGCCTGGCCATAGGATCTCTGCACAACCAGAATCACCCATGGTATTACATTCTGTAGATCCTGACCATAAGGCAGCAGATGTTCCTATGGAATGATCTTTCTTTTCTTTTATGGCCTTAGAGCGTGGAGAAAGAGTTATTATCCAGTGGAATTGCAGTTCCTTCTTTAATCACCTGGCTGAGCTGCGAAAAGTACTGTGCTGCAACCCTGTATTTTGTATCGCCCTACAGGAAACATGGTTTCCAGCACAGCGGACCCCTGCCCTTCGTGGGTATCGGGGCTACTACCGCAACAAGTCTATATACGACAGGGTGTCTGGCGGTGTCTGTCTGTATGTCCTGGACACTGTCCCCAGTGCCACTCAACACCACCCTTGAGGCAGTGGCTGTTAGAATGCGGGCAACACAGGAATTAACAGTCTGCAGCTTGTACCTTCGTCCGGATGAGGCCGTGTCTCTCAACAACCTTACTGCTCTGGTCTCTCAACTTCCCCCACCGTTCCTCCTTTTGGGGGACTTCAACGCCCACAACCCGTTGTGGGGTGGCCTCCAGACCACAGGCCGCGGTAGGGATGTTAAGACATTATTGGCACAACACGGTCTTTGCCTCCTGAATTCATGTTCCCCCACACATTTTAGCGTGGCACAGGGCACGTATTCAGTGATAGACCTCTCCGTCTGCAGCCCCAGCCTTCGACCACACTCGGCTGGCGTGTGCGTGAGGACCTGTGTGGCAGCAACCACTTTCCAATCTTTGTGTCTCTCCCTCAGTACCAAGCTGCAGACTACTTGCCTCGTTGGTGCCTCCGAAGGGCTGACTGCCCTGCTTATGCCTCGGCCCCAGTAATAGCTGTACCATTGCCAGATGACATCGACAATGGAGTCCAGCAGGTGACTGACAGTATTGTTTTAGCCGCAGAGGCAGCAGTTCCACAGACGATCAGTTCCACTAGGCCTAGGTACGTGCCTTGGTGGACACCGGAGATTGCTGAGGCTATCCGGGAATGTTGGTGAGTGCTCCAGCGCCATCGACGCCACCCTTCTGTGGAGAATTTGATCGCGTTTAAACGGCTCCGTGCGCGTGCTCGACGACTCATACAGCAGAGCAAGCGGCTCTCCTGGGAGCGGTATTTAGCCAGTATCGGCTCTCACACCTCCCTGACTCAGAGTCCTGTGAAGTTGGCACCCCTTTTTTGGGAAATGTACATTTTTTTCAGAGTTCTAGACAGATATACACTAGTTCTGGAGTTCTCTGTACAAAATTTAAATAGTTCTGCAAAATTTCGCCAAAAAAAAAAAAAAAAAAAAAAAAAAAAAAAAAAAAAAAAAAAAAAAAATACAAGAAATTACCACAAAATTTAGTTTTTTGAAAATAATTTTTTGCCTAATTGTACAAACATAGTTCTGATCACAGTTCTAACTAGCTCTCAAAGAGTTCTGCAGGAAATCCTAATGACATTTTTCTGTGCAGATTATACTTCAAGAGATAATTGCAATAATGGGGAATCCATTTACACGCTACTGTGAAGTTGGCACCCCTTTTCTCAAAAATGTGCATTTTTTTCAGAGTTCTAGGCAGATATGCAATAGTTCTGGAGTTCTCTGTACAAAATTTAAATAGTTCTGCACTAATTTGCGAAAAAATTACAAAAAATTATAACAAATTTTAGATTTTTCCAAATAATTATTTGCCTATAAGCTTAAACATAGTTCTGATCACAGTTCTAAATAGCTCTCAAACAGTTCTGCAGAAAATCCTAATGACATTTTTTTGCCCAGATAATAGTTCATGAGCTAATTGCGTAAATGAGGGACATAAACTACACAAAATTGCACCAGAGTCGTGTGAAGTTGGCACCCCTTTTTTCAAAAATGTAAATTTTTTCAGAGTTCTAGACAGATATGCAATAGTTCTGGAGTTCTCTGTACAAAGTTTAAATAGTTCTGCAGAATTTCCCCGAAAAAATAGTAAAAATTACCACAAACTTGAGTTTTTTTTAGTTTTCTTTTAAATAATTATTTGTCTATTAGCACAAACATAGTTCTGATCACAGTTCTAAATAGCTCTCAAAGAGTTACAGGAAATCATAATGACATTTTTATGAGCAGATTATACTTTTTCAGATAAATACAGTACTGTGGAATTCATTTTCACGTTACTGTAAATTGGCACCATTTTTCGAGAAATACACATTTCTTTTTGGGGTTCTGTGTACATATACTATAGTTCTAGAGTTCATGTGAATATTTCGATGTAATTGCCCGGAAAAAAATTATGTTCACAATTTTGAATATCTGATAAGCTGTCTTATTTGTGCCCCTTATTTCGAGAAATATACGTTTTTCTTAGGTCTTGACAGATATGCTATCCGCTGCACATTCAATCTGTTGTTTTTATGTGTGTGTGATTACTGCTTATCGTAAAAAAGAACTATTGCACATGTCCCTAGAACTCTGGAAAAAAAGTCTAATTTTTTGAAAAAAAAAAAAAAAAGGAGGGGGGGGGGGGCGGTGCAAATTTTTTAGAAAAAACGGGTGCAAATTCCACAGTAGCATGTAAATGGATACTCCATTATTGTAATTATCTCATAAAGTATAATCTGCACAGAAAAATGCTATTAGGATTTCCTGTAGAAGTCTTTGAGAGCTATTTAGAACTGTGATCAGAACTATGTTTGTGCTAATAGACAAATAATTATTTAAAAGAAAACTAAAAAAAACTCAAGTTTGTGGTAATTTTTACTATTTTTTCGGCGAAATTCTACAGAGCTATTCAAATTTTGTACAGAGAACTCCAGAACTATTGCATATCTGTCTGGAACTCTGAAAAAAATTTACATTTTTGAAAAAAGGGGTGCCAACTTCACAGCTCTCCCACTATTCAGAATTGCAATATTTCATGAAATTCTGCAGAACCATTTAAATTTTGTACAGAGAACTCTAGAACTATTGCATATCTGTCTAGTACTCTGAAAAAAATTTACTTTTTAGAAAAAAGGGGTGCCAACTTCACACGACTCTGGCGCAATTTTGTGTAGTTTATGTCCCTCATTTACGCAATTAGCTCATGAACTATTATCTGGGCAAAAAAATATCATTAGGATTTTCTGCAGAACTCTTTGAGAGCTATTTAGAGTTGTGATCAGAACTATGTTTACGCTTGTAGGCAAATATTTATTTGGAAAAAACTAAAATTTTTTGTAATTTTTTCGCGAATTAGTGGAGAACTATTTAAATTTTGTACAGAGAACTCCAGAACTATTGCATATCTGCCTAGAACTCTGAAAAAAATGCACATTTTTGAGAAAAGGGGTGCCAACTTCACAGTAGCGTGTAAATGGATTCCCCATTATTGCAATTATCTCTTGAAGTATAATCTGCACAGAAAAATGTCATTAGGATTTCCTGTAGAACTCTTTGAGAGCTATTTAGAACTGTGATCAGAACTATGTTTGTACAATTTACCCAACAATTGTTCATGAGAGGCACAATAAGTCTCACACACATTTGAGAGTAAATGTTCCAAATTATCACTCTTATATTAGTGTAGTCCATCAAACATTGCAGTTCCAAATTAATCCGTGATTAAAGTATTTGTTCTAAAACATAGTTTGTAATCACACAAGTACACGATTGCTGAATTATCACCGTTTCACAGCCCTACTACCATGCATACTTTACCACTTTTCAAGCAGAGACTAAGTTCTGCAGTCACAGTCCCGTAAATTTTCTAAGTCCAATCTCAAGTTCGTAACGCAGCTTCAGACCATCCAGCGTCACAACCTTTCACTACCACATTGTAGTTATGAATCCCTTCCCAAGCGTTCAAAAGAGTGCTCTACCTGCTCCCAAATTTGTATCCTTCCACGTATCCTAATGCCTCATCTTTAACTATAATTTCCCTTCCAAAATATTACACATTTGAATATCACAGAATTAAATGCTTTGACCACCTCCCTACAAATGATGTTTACATTTAACAAACAAATATATATTTAACAATACTAAAAAATGGTTGAGACTGAAGCTCTTTGCTCAGATACCCATTAAGCGTGGTGTCTCACTGTTCAAATATGTACTGCCATCATCAAAATATAGTTAAACAATTAATATTTAATTTAACATGGATCTTTATGTAAATATGTTCATTTCTTGTCCACAAATACATATAATTGTTTATATATAAATTATCTGCTGCATATCAACTATTTTTAGTCGGCCATGAAAAATTTAAGTTACAATCTACAACATCAAAAACGAACGTTACTAAGAATGATATTAAATATAATAAAATACACATATAAATGTAATCACTTTAATGGGTTCATGTTTTGTGTTTCTGTGGTGGAATCTATGTTCTGACACAAGAATATTATTACCTCAACGAATAGCAGAATAAGAGTAAAACAAAATTTACTGAAAGAATAAGGAAATAATGTGGTACATCTTAAGATAGGTAGAGTGTTGCAATGCTGCCCAATTGCTTCTTAATCTGTTACTGATAAACAGCATGTATCAATAATTGTAAATATAAGTCGTATATTATTATTATTATTATTATTATTATTATTATAGTACTGAGATTATTATAGTACTCAGATTTGCAATCTGAGCTGCCCTCGCTCTACCAAGAGTGTTGTTTTCGGTATCTGAGCACATTAGGAAAATCCTAGCTACCTGTATCCCATTCACTGTTGTTGTTGTTGGTTTTTGGAAGGGACTAAACAGCGACAGATATCAGTCCCTTGTTCCAGTCATTGAGATAAAACATTTGCATTCCTAAGAAAATGTGTTAACAAGTCAAAGTTTAAAACTCACAGGCAAAGATAAAAAAGGATACAAGTAAAGACGAAGAAGGGATAAAAGATTGGAAACAGTACAAGAGTGTTTTTGCTGGCTGTTCACAGAAATGGGACACATTAAAACCATCTACCTAAAAGACTTAGGCAGGTTGAGGACGGAGCAATAACAAACACACAAACTTTAAATGTATTTGTAAAATTCACACTCACATATAAAATTTAAAACAGAGTCAACCGTGGGGGTATTGTCAGCTAATGCAAGCTGCAAAGCGTCAGGGACATTAAAATATCGTCGCATTGCGGCTAAATTGCAGCATTCAAGCAAGATGTGGGCGACTGTCAAAGGCGCACCACATCGACACTGAGGAGGGTCCTCATGACGCAGAAGGTGACCATGCGTGAGCCAAGTATGGCCTATACGGAGCCGGCAAAGAACAACAGACTCCCTGCGAGAAGCCCTCAGGGAGGTCTTCCATACAGCGGTAGACGGCTTGACAACACGGAGCTTATTCGGTTCTGTCGAGTCTGGCCATTCAGAATTCCAAACCACTAAGACCTTACGGGTCAATTGGGTTTGGAGGTCGGAGACTGGGAGGCCAATATCTAGAGACCGCGAAGTGGTGGCCTGCTTGGCCAGCTGATCAACACGTTCATTGCCTGGTATACCTATGTGCCCTGGCATCCAGACAAAAGCGACAGAACGGCCTGACGCACTAAGGGCGAAGACAGCATCTTGAATTGCTCACACCACAGTGTGTTTGGGTAGAAACTGGCCAAGGCGTGTAAGCCACTCAGGGAGTCACTGCAGATGACAAACGACCCCCTGGGGTGAGCTCTGAGGTGTTAAAGAGCTCTCAAAATAGCGACCAGTTCCGTGGCGAAGATGCTGCTTCCTCAAGGCAATGACCGCTGTTTGATGCAGTCACCATGGACAAAGGCATATTCAGCATGGCCATCGACTAAAGAACCGTCCATGTAAAGAATGTTTGCTCCGTGAAATGTGTCAAGCAGTGCATGGAACCGGCAATGGAGAATCAGTGGTGGCATAGAGACTTTCGAATCCCGGGACAAATCCAACCGAAGCTCCAGGCGAAGAATTGTCCAGGGAGGGGATACGGGGGAGTAATTGAAACGTGGATGAAGGGGTAGAGAATCAAGTGAGGAGAGAAGGGAACGAACATGGACCGCAATTGGAAGACCCGACCTGGGCCAAGGTCGCGTGGAAGGGAGTGCAGAAAATGGAAAGAAGCCTGTGGTTCGGATGGCAGGGTGAAGAATGAACCCAGGCAATATAAGACACCAACAACCATTGCCGGCGATACCGCAGAGGGGGAACACCAGCTTCAGTTAGAAGGCTCACGGGACTGGTGCGAAAAGCCCCTCTTGCGAGACGCACACCTGTGTGGTGAATTTGGGTCTAGGACCCGCAAGACAGAAGGGGCTGCCGAGCTACCAAGCTCCCGTTATCAAGCCGCGACAGAATAAGCGACTTGTAAAGCTGGAGAAAGGTGGAATGTGCTGCTCCCCAACCAGTATGGCTGAGGCATCAAAGAATATTTAAATGCCGCCAACACTGCTGTCTCAGCTGATGTAGGTGTGGCACACAAGTCAGCCGGGCATCGAAGACCATGCCCAGGAAGCGATGTGTTTCCTCGACCTGAAGTAGTTCACCACCCAGGTAGAGCTCTGAAATCCGTATCTGTGGAGAGGCCAGACAAACATGTGGTTCCTGAAGAGGGGCAGCAGCCTTTTCAGTAGTTATAGGGGCAACAGTCTGGATGATTGACTGAGCTGGCCTTGTAACATCAGCAAATGTGGCTTTGCCAAACAGCTACTGTGAACAGCTGAAAGCAAGGGGAAACTGCTGTAAGGCACAGACACAGCCGATAACATATGTCGGGAGTCGGCCGCAAGAGTGCGCTGCGGGAAAATGTGGCAAACGCCAGAGCACGCCACGGGTGAGTTAATGACATAAACAGTGCGGAGTTGTGCTCTGCCCTCAGTGTGTTGTTTACCAGGTACGAGCTCACTTCGCGGGTATTCGCACTGCCAGTACACGCCAGTGTCCTGTGTAGTAGTTGTGAGACTACGTTGTCCGTGATCACAACATTTGGCAATGAGTGCGGTATTTTTTTTCTCTGCGCATTTTCCATTGAAGTGGTTGTTCGTCTTACACAATGTCTACTGGTTCTTCCGATGAGATTCTGCATCGCCTCTTTCAACAACAAGAGGTTTTTGCAACGGTGATTCATGCTCAAAACCAAGTATTACAATCTCTTGCTACAGCCTTGTCTAGTGGGTCCCAAAACCCGTCCACCCCACAGGTAGTTTTGCCCCCCGCACCCCGTCTTATCCGCCACCCTTTCCGGCGTACGACCAGTCCGTCGAAGAGTGGGACGCTTATGAAAAACGATTAAGACAACATTTTCAGGCTTTCAGCTGGTCTGATGGCACCTTATGTCGTGCATTATTCCTGTCGTGGCTGTCGCCTCGTCTGTATCAGCTCCTTTGTCAACTCGCCCCTTTGCAGGATCCTTCGCTGCTGTCTTTCGATGAAATGTGCGGCCTTTTTTCACAATATTACCGCAAATGGACTCATGTGATAGCGGCCCATGTTGAGTTTTACCGCTGCAGGAAGCAGCCACAACAGTCTTATTGGGCGTGGGCCGCAGACCTCCGTGGTTTAAGCCGTTGTCATCATTTTGTTAGGGATGTGCATAAAGAATCGTATACCGATAATCCTCCTGATAAACTCGGGAAGGTGCCAGATGACTCGTTTGAACCTATGGAATATGACTCTCTGCCTCTAGATGGCGACAGTAGTGCTCCCTCGAAGTCCGGTCCTCAGCGGCCGTCGAGGTGACCCCACCTGCTTGTTCCTCTTTATCTTACTTTCTTCTCTTATTTTTTATCATGGCGCTCCTTCAATGGAATATTCGCGGCTTTCGTTCCAATCAGGATGAATTAAAACTACTCCTTCGATTGCACTGCCCGCTTCTAGTTTGTCTCCTAGAAACGAAGTTACGTTCAAGTGATTGTGCAGACTTACCCCACTACACCTCTGTGCGTTTCGACCTGCCGCCTGTGGAAGGTACCCCAGCCCATGGAGGGGCTCGGGTGCTGATTTGGGACGATGTCTATCACCATCCCATCTCATTGCATGCTCACCTACAGGCAGTGGCCGTCCGCATCACTCTACCCAGCTTTTCCTTTTCCCTCTGTAATATCTATTCGCCATCGTCATCCGCCCTTACTAGGGCAGATGTGCTACACCTCGTTGACCAGCTCCCTTCACCTTTCGTGTTGGTAGGAGACTTTAATGCCCACCACCCCCTATGGGGCTCTCCGGCACCTTGTCCGATAGGCTTTCTTTTGGTGGACCTTCTCAAACACCTCAATCTTGTCTGCCTCAACACCGGTGCACCGACCTTCCTTTTCGACATGACACACACCTATTCCCATATAGATTTCGCGATATGCACTCCTCAGCTTGCCGGTCGGTTTGAGTGGTATGCACTTTCTGACACGTACTCCAGTGACCATTTCCCTTGTGTCATCCACTTCCTGCATCATTCCCCATCTTCTCATCCCACCAGTTGGAACATTTCTAAAGCTGACTGGGGGCTTTATTCTTCCATGGCTGTTTTTCACGATCAGAATTTTCCCAGTTGTGACAGTCAGGTCGAATACCTCACAGAGGTTATTCTCACAGCTGCCGAACATTCCATACCTCGTACATCCTCTTCTCCACGTCGTGTCCCGGTCCCTTGGTGGACTGCAGCCTGCCGCAACGCTCTTAGAGCCCGGCGACGTGCTTTACGCACCTTCCACCGCCACCCGACGTTGGAGAATTGTATAAATTATAAACGACTGCGAGCGCAATGTCGTAAAGTTATAAACGACAGCAAGAAATCTTGCTGGACTGCTTTTACAAGTTCTTTTAACCGTTTTACTCCCTCCACAGTTATTTCGGGTTGCCTACGCCGTTGATCCGGCATCAAGGTCCACTCCCCGATCTCTGGCCTGACCGTCGAGAAAGAGTCCTTGTGGACCCCGTTGATGTTTCCAACACACTGGGCCATTCTTTTGCGGAGGTTTCGAGCTCTGCTCATTACTACCCTGCCTTCCTCCCTCGCAAACAGGCAGAGGAGGCACGACCGCCTTCTTTCCACTCTTTTAATCGTGAAAATTATAATGTCTCCTTCACCATGCAGGAGCTAGACCGTGCTCTCGCCCTGTCCCGATCTTCTGCTCTTGGCCCCGATTCCATATTGAGATGCTGAAGAACCTCTCTCCTGCGGGCAAGTGTTACCTACTTTGCACTTACAACCGCATATGGACTGAAGGTTATGTTCCCACAAATTGGCGTGAAGCCATTGTTGTCCCCATCCCCAAGCCAGGGAAGGACAAACATCTTCCTTCCAGCTATCGCCCTATTTCTCTGACGAGCTGCGTCTGTAAGGTGATTGAACGCATGGTTAACGCTCAGTTGGTCTGGCTCATCGAATCTCGCCGCCCCCTAACAAATGTCCAATGCGGTTTTCGTCAACACCGCTCTGCTGCTGATCACCTCGTTACATTGTCGACCTTCATTATGAATAACTTTCTAAAGAAGCGTCCAACAGTAGCGGTGTTCTTCGACTTGGAGAAGGCATACGATACCTGTTGGAGAGCGGGCATTCTCTGCACATTGCACACATGGGGCCTTCGGGGCCGCCTCCCTCTTTTCATTCAACCATTTTTGGCGGATTGCAAGTTCCGGGTACGGGTGGGCTCTGTTTTGTCAGATAACTTTCGCCAGGAGAATGGGGTACCGCAGGGCTCCGTCTTGAGTGTGCCTCTCTTTGCCATTGCAATCAATCCGATTGTAGATTGCCTTTCAATAGACGTTTCGGGATCCCTTTTTGTAGACGATTTTGCAATTTATTGCAGCGCCCAGCGGACGTGTCTCTTGGAGCGTTGTCTTCAATGCTGTCTTGACCGTCTATATTCCTGGAGCATCGGGAACGGCTTCAGATTCTCCACTGAGAAAACTGTGTGTATAAATTTCTGGAGATACAAGGAATTTTTTCCACCTTCTCTACGTCCAGCCCTGTTGCTCTCCCTTTCGTGGAGACTACGAAATTCTTGGGACTCATGTTGGATCGTAAACTTTGCTGGTACACACACGTGTCCTACCTGGCTGCCCGTTGTGCCCAATCCCTTAATGTTCTGCGTGTCCTCAGTGGCACGTCATGAGGAGCGGATCGTACCGTCCTGCTTCACCTTTACCAGGCCATTGTTCAGTCGAAGCTCGACTACGGAAGCCTTGTATACTCTTCTGCACGGCCGTCGATTCTCCGCCGTCTCAATTCTATTCACGATCGAGGATTACGTCTGGCGACAGGTGCATTTTATACCAGCCCTGTTGAAAGTCTGTATGCCGAGGCTGCTGTCTTACCCTTGCCCACTCGGCGTGACGTACTCTTGTGTCGGTACGCCTGCCGCCTCCGGTCGATGTCCAACTATCCATCCTACAGATTATTTTTTGACGACTCACTTGATTGCCAATATCAGTTGTCTGCGATAGCCTTGCTTCCACCTGGAGTTCGGTTTCGCCTCCTACTACAGCGGCTCGATTGTACCCTTCCTTCCACCTTTCGGTTGAGCGAAAGCCCATTGCCACTGTGGCATCAGGCCCAGGTTCACACTCACCTTGAACTTAGTTCGCTCCCCAAGGAGAGTACTCCGGATTTGGTATACCACTCGAGGCTTGTCGAACTCCGTTCGCAGTTCGATAATGCCATATTTATTTACACTGATGGATCCAAGAGTACTGACGGTGTCAGATCTGCCTTCGCTGTCGGGGACAACCGTTTCCAATACAAGCTCCCTGACCGGTGCTCGAATTTCACGGCTGAGCTTTTTGCACTCCACCAGGCCATCTTGTATACCTGCCGCCACCACCAATCTTTCTATGTGCCATATGTTCGGACTCCCTTAGTGCCCTGCAGAGTCTTAAGGACCCTTTCTTGAACCATCCTCTCGTGTATCGGATCCAACGCTCCCTCCAGTTGCTAGCAGATTTCCTGTGGGTCCCTGGCCATGTGGGTGTGCCCGGGAATGAGACCGCCGACATAGCAGCCAAGGCAGCAGCTCTTTTGCCTCGCATGGCTACCTTTTGCGTCCCATCGGGCGATGTTCAACGGGCTCTTCGCCGGAGTATCGTGTCGTCCTGGCACAGTGCGTGGTTCTCACTGCACGACAATAAATTGAGAACTGTAAAACCGATCCCAACCACTTGGAGGACCTCCTCATGCCCCTCTCGGTGGGAGGAGGTCATCCTGGCTCGGTTGCGGATCGGTCACTGCCGTTTCAGTCACCGTCATTTGCTAACCGCCGATCCTGCACCGCTGTGCTCCTGCGGAGAATTGCTGACGGTGCGACATGTTTTACTGTCTTGTGTTAATTTTAATCATCTCCATGCAGCCCTTCACTTTCCGTCTACTCTGGTGGAAATTTTAGCTGATGACACATGGGCAGCTACTCGAGTTTTGCGTTTTATCAACTTGGCCAATTTATCAAAGGCTATTTAACCCTTTTAATTGTTTTTTTATTTTTTGTTTTTAGCCTTCTCTTGATATTCTAACTGGCAGTTACCAATTTTTTGAGATCTAGCGAATCTCTGTTCTTGTCTGGGTGCTAATGATCTTAGCAGTTGTGCGCCCTAAAACCACAGAAAAAAAGAAGGAACTTCTCCATGGGCGGCAGCCCCGGACTCTGCTCCATCTCCTGCATCCGAGCCTGGGACATTCACCCATGTCTCCATTTTCTTGCTTCAGACCAGGGATGGCTGTCTGGGCACATGGGTTCAAACGTCGACTGAAATGAATTCCTGCCATCAATATCAGATGCCGCATTCACCGTCTCTGCAACATACGCACAGAAGATGGCATCACTGCACGTCACCACGACTAGCTGCTCCTGCTTGTGGAAGATCGGGAGCCCCCCATCACTCGGCCGATGCTTCCGCACCAGTCTGCTCCACTAACCAGTCCACAGGCCGAAGAACTTGTCTGCCTCAGCAAGGGACTGACCAAGGTCCCTCCCCTCAGGGACCTATACGTTTGCGGGTGCAGCCACCACCCATGCCAGATTCATCTCCTCCTGATGCATTGCTCCCTTTGGAATCACCATCGCCAGGTCTGGGGCCCGAGGTGGAGACGGAGATCTGGCCACAATCACCGGTCCTGCCATATGGGTTGTCGGGGGAAGGGCGCCGATGCTGCCCGCTCTCAAAGTACTTTCGACCCTACACAATGGTGCCCAACCGCAACCTCATTCAGAGCACAACAGATGACGACGTCATGGTCATTGCTCGCATCCGAGCCTCCCCAAGGGGAAAGGAATGCTGTAAGGCACAGACACAGCCGATAACATATGTTGGAAGTTGGCCGCGAGAGTGCGTCGCGGGAAAATGCAGCAAACGTCAGAGCGCGCCACGGGCGAGTCAATGACATAAACAGTGCGGAGTTGTGCTCTGCCCTCTGTGTGTTGTTTACCAGGTACGAGCTCACTTCGCGGGTATTTGCACAGCCAGTGCACGCCAGTGTCCTGTGTAGTAGTTGTGAGACTAGGTTGTCCGTGATTACAACAGAAACTACAGCCGTTTCTTTTCCCGAGGACACGCAGCTCTACTGTACGAACATATGACGATGCCATCCTCTCGGGTAAAATATTGCAGAGGTAAAATAGTCCCCCATTCGGTTCCCTGGGCAGAGACTACTTGGGAGGATGTGGTCATCAGTAACACAACACTGGCATTCTATGGATCGGAGTGTGGAATGTTAGATCCCTTAATTGGGTAGGGAAGTTAGACAATTTAAGAAGGGAAATGGATAGGCTGAATTCATAGTGGGGATTGGTGAAGTTTGGTGGAAAGAGGAACAGGATTTCTGGTCATGATTGTAAATACAAAATCAGTTGGAGGTATTACAGGAGTAGGTCCAATAGTGAATAAGAAAATAGGATTGTGGATAAACTACTATGAGCAGTGCAGTGATCGCATTAGTTTAGTTGAGATAGATATAAAGCCAACACTGACCACAGTAGTAAAAGTTTATATGCCCACAAGCTCTGCCGATGATGAGATTAAAGAAATGTGTGAGGAGGTAAAGGAAATTATTCAGACAGTTAAGGGGGAGGAAAATGTAATTGTGATGGGAGACTGGAATTTGGTTGTAGGAAAAGGAAGGGAAGGAAAAATAGTAGGTGAATATGGACTGGGCAAAAGGAATGAAAGAGGAAACTGCCTGGTAGAATTTTGCACGGAACATAATTTAATCATAACAAACACTTGGTTTAAGAATCATGAAAGGAGGTTGTAGATGTGGAAGAAACCAGAAGACAATGGAAGGTACCAAATAAATTTTATAATGGTAAGACATAGCTTTCGGAACCTGGTTTTAAACTGTAAGACATACCCAGAGACAGATATAGACTCTGACCATAAAAAACTGCAGAAATGTAGGAAAACAAGGAGATGGGACCTGGGTAAATTGAAGGAACCTGAAGTTCTTGAGAATTTCAGAGGGAGCTTTAGGCAACGTTTGTCAGAAACGGGGGGAAAGAAAACAGTAGAAGAGGAATGGGTAGCATTGAGAGATGAAATAGTGAAGGCAGCAGAGGACAAAATAGGTAGAAAAGCAAGACCTACAAAAAATCCTTGGATATCACAGGAAATAAATTGACAAAAGGAGAAAATACAAAAATGGAGTAAATGAAACAAGCAAAATGGAGTACAGACAACTAAGAAATGAGATTCATAGGAAGTGCAAAGTAGCTGAGTAGGAGTGGCTAGAAGGCAAATGCAAGTCTGTAGAGGAATGTATAAATAGAGGGAAAATAGATACCGCTTATAGGAAAATAAAAGAAACATTTGGAGACAAGAAAAGCAGCTGTGTGGTTATAAAGAACTCCATAAAGAAAACCAGGTCTCTGCGAAGAGGGGGAAGCTGAAAGGTGGAAAGAATATATAGAGGGGCTCTGTAAAGGTAATGAATTTACGCACAATATTGTAGGAAGGGAAGAGGATGTAGACAAAGATAAAATAGGAGGTACTATACTGAGAGAAAAATTTGACAGAGTACTTAATGACAGAAGTCGAAACAAGGCACCTGGAGTAGATGACAGTCAGGGTGAAGAAATAAAAACATTGCGTTTTGCTGATGACATTGTAATTCTGTCAGAGACAGCAAAGGACCTGGAAGAGCAATTGAATGGAATAGACAGTGTGTTGAAGAGAACGTATAAAATGAACATTAATAAGAGCAAAACCAAGATAATGAAATGCAGTCTTAGAAGATCAGGCAATGCTGAAGGAATTAGATTAGGTAACGAAACCATAAAGGTGGTAGATGAGTTTTGTTACTTTGGTAGTAAAATAACATATGACTGTTGCAGTACAGAGGATATCCTTAATTACATTCTCTACAATCCGGTTAAGTACATTCCACACAATAATACAAATTTGCACAGTTTGTGTGTGGAATACAAAAGTCCGAGGTGTACATCTTAATGTGGCACAAATATTAACAGGCCATTCATAATACTGGTAGAAACACTTTCCATGTGATTAACATTGAAGAGCTTTCACATAGTTGTACAAAATTAGAGTTCCAACTGGCATGGATATGCCTCAGATCAGATGAAACAATACTACATTACATGGTGTGAATACATACTATTTGTATCTTCCAAACAATTTCACTGAAAATTGAGTATTGTTCAAAAATTTTTCTAAAGGTTAAGAGATGTAACTGCAGGGTCATCAGTTCGTAAACTTAAAAACTACTTATGAACTACCTTATACTAAAGATGACACAAACTTCCATGCCCGAGGGAGGGGGGGGGATTCGAACCCCAGACGGGGAACAGCCTCGCACAATGGGGCGTAGCTCCTCAAGGTGCTAGGCCACTCAGCCGCAGCTGTGTATTGTTTATTGAGTTCATTACATTAATTATAATGGAAAAGTAAACAATTACGTGCAACTGGCTATAGTAAAAGATAGCATAATTAATACTGATGAAATTGATATACAAATTTCTGTTAAATTAATAGTGTTTCATTAATGTATTAAATGAAATAGATTTGCAACAATCCTTTCATAATTAATGGCAATTATGCAGAAACTAATGAGGGCATAACTTTCTTAACATTACTTGTGAAGCACAGTAATACCTACTCTAATATTATGAGAAAAGAATTCACTAAGTTTTATAATAAATGTTATTTAGCATACTATCTGAAATATAATAATATACCTTTGGCGTTAATTAGTTAACATTTGCTAATTAAACAAACTTCTGCGACACCAAATAAGACAATGACTTCTGGTAGTCACATTACAAAAAAGAATAACAAAAGTTTTTAAAAGAAAATAACTGACTAATTACATTCACATCAATTATTATGCAACATTGGTGTCGGGAGGTTCAGTAATGCAAGCAGATGGGAATAAATCCCATGTTTCATTACAACACTCATTGTCTCACAACCATCTTTAGACAAAGTGGTCTGATGATGAGCTGATCAAAAACGGTCACCATGGCCCCCACATTCATTTACAGGCGCTGTATCCTGCTCTCAAGGCAGGCCACCTATTTTACAGTGGAGAGCTACATTATAGCTAATTGAATGGATTTTTTCCTGTTGTTGTTGTTATTGTTGTTGTTGTTGTTGTTGTTGTCTTCAGTCCACAGACAGGTTTGATGCAGCTCTCCATGCTAACTTGTCCTGTGCAAGTCTCTTCATTTGAGAATACGTTCGGCAACCTACATCCTTTTCAATCTGCGTACTACATTCTTCCCTCGGTCTCCCTCTAAGATTTTTACCCCACACACTTCCTTCTAATGCTAAGTTGACAATTCCTTGACGTCTCAGAATGTGTCCAACCAATCTATCCCTTCTCTTAGTCAGGATACACCAGAAATTCCTTTTCTCCCCAATTCTGTTGAGTACCTCCTCATTAGTTACGTGATCTCCCCATCTAGTTTTCATCATTCGTCTGTAGCACCACGTTTCAAAAGCTTCTATCATCTTTTGGTCTGAACTCCTTATTGTCCACGTTTCAATCACATATAATGCTACACTCCAGACAAATGCTTTCAGAAAATACTTCCTAACATTTAATTTAATATTGTATGTTAACACGTTTCGCTTCTTTAGAAATGCTTTTCTTCCCATAGCAATTCTGCATTTTATATCTTCTTTACTTCAGCCATCAGAAGTTATCTTGCTACCCAAATAACAAAATTCATCTACTACTTTTATTGTCTCATTACCTAATCTAATTCCTTCAGCATCGCCTGATTTTCTGACATTGCATTCCATTACCTTCGTTTTACTCTTGTTAATGTTCATCTTATATCTTCCTTTCAAGACACTGTCCATCCAATTCAATTGCTCTTCCAGATCTTTTGCAGTCTCTGACAAAATTACTAAGTCACCAGCAAACCGCAATGTTTTTATTTATCCTCTCTGCACTTTAATGCCCTCTCCAAATGTTTCCTTCCATTCCTTCACTGCCTGCTCAATCTACAGATTGAACAACATTGGGGAAAGGCTATAACTCTGTCTTACTTCCTTCCCAAACTCTATGTCCCTGTCTTGCTCTTCGACTCTAATAACCACTGTCTGGTTTTTGTATAGGTTGAATATTACTTTTCGCTCACTATATTTTACCCCTGCTACCTTCAGAATTTGGAAGAGAGTATTCCACTCAACATTGTCAAAATCGTTCACCAAATCTACAAACATCAAAAATGTATGTTTGCCCTTCCTTAGCCTATCTTCTAAGATAAGTCGTAATGTGAGTATTGCCTCCCGTGTTCCTACATTTCTCCTAAATCCAAACTGATCTTCTCTGAGGTTGGATTCCACAAGTTTTTCCATTTATCTGTAAATAATTCATGTTAGTATTTTGCACCCATGACTTATTAAACTGATAGTTCTATAATTTTCACACTTGACTGCACTTGCTTTCTTTGGAATTGGAATTACAATATTCTTCTTGAGTCGGAGGGTATTTCCTCTCTCTCATACATCCTGCATACAAGGTGATACAATTTTTTCACAACGGGCTCTCCTAACGACATCAGCAGTTTAGATGGAATATCATCTACTCCAGGGACCTTGTTTCGACTCAAGTCCTTCAGCGCTCTGTCAAATTCGTCTTGCAGTATCATATCTCCTATCTCATGTTCCTCCACTTCGTCTTCCATTTCCAGAATACTGCTTTCAAGTTGATTTCCTTTGTATAGGCCCTCTATGTATTCCCTCCACAGTCCAGCTTTCCCCTCTTTGCTTCGTACTGGTTTTCCGTCTCAGTTCTTGATATTCATACAATTGCTTTTCTTGTCTCCAAATATCTCTTTTATTTTCCTATAGGCTGTATCTCTTTCTTCTGGTTATGCATTCTTCTACGGTTCTGCATTTGTCCTCTAGCCACTCCTGCTTAGCCAGTCTGCACTTCCTGTCTATCTCATTTTTCAGAAGTTTGTACTTCCTTTTTCCTGTTTCACTTGCTGAATTTCTATATTTTCTCCTCTCATCGATTAGGTTCAGTATATCCTGTGTTATCCAGGGATTTCTATTTGGCCTTGTCCTTCTGCCTATATGGTCCTCTGCAGCCTTCACTACCCTATCTCTCAGAGCTACCCATTCTTCTTCTACTGTATTACTTTCCCCCATTTCAGCCAATCCTTGCCTAATGCTCCCTCTGAAATTCTCAACCACCTCTGGTTCCTTCAATTTGTCCAGGTTCCATCTCCTAACCTTTCTACCTTTCTGCAGTTTCTTAAGTTTTAATCTCCAGTTCATAACCAACAAGTTATGCTCAGTCTATATCTGCCCCTGGATATGTCTTACAGTTTAAAACCTGGTTTCTAAATCTATTCCTTACCATTATAAAGTCAATCTGGTATCTTCCAGTGTCTCCTGGTCTCTTCCACGTATACAGCCTTCTTTCATGATGTTTGAACCAAATGTTGGTGATAATTAAATTGTGTTCTGCGCAAAATTCTACTAAGCGATCTCCTCTTTCATTCCTTTTTCCCAGCCCGTATTCACCTACTACATTTCCTTCTCTTCCCTTTCCTACTACAGAGTTCCACGCCTTCCTTAACTTTCTGAATGATTTCTTTTATCTCCTCATACATTTTTTTGATATCCTCATCATCGGCCATGCTAGTTGCATATAATCTTGCACTACTGTGGTCGGTGATGACTTCATGTCTCTCTTTGCTACGATAATGCGTTCACTATGCCGTTCATAGTAACTTACCCGTATTCCTATTTTCTTATTCATTATCAGACCTACTCCTGCGTTCCCACCAACTGATTTTGTATTGATAACCCTGTACTCACCTGACCAGAAATCCTGTTCATCCTGGCCAGAACTCTACCTCTGGCCATCATCTACTATTGTTGATTTGCATGTTTTTGCATTGAGTTGGTCATGCAACTACCTTGCTACACCAGCTGATGCCACATTGTCTCAGAATACAATTTATTTCCTGTTGCCTGCACCTGGCACATACCTGCTGGCGCGTTCAATAGCCGTATCACCACACTGATGACTGTGGCAGCAGCGGCGGGAGGCACAGCAGCGAGCTATATGCACTACTGCTGTACAGTGGGTTACGCACACTCCCAAAATGTGACACCTGATGTGCCAGAAGCAGCTGCTCCGCTCGTGAGGCGTCCCTTTTAGCTCACATCCAAGTCATTCACTGTGGTGTGTGCTGCATCAGCACGCTGCGTTATGTCTGGACAGGCTCTTATTGGACCCGGTGGTCCACCTGGCCCCAACCTTGTGGGGGGTCCGTACTGGTCACATTTTACTGATTTTTCTTTTTCATGTTAAAATATTGCTGAAGTGTTTGGGATCCCCACCAGATCAGTTTAAAGGAAGATATAAAAGCAGTTCAGAGTTGGCGGCTAGGTTTGTGACTGGTAAGTTTGATCAATGCACGAGTGTTACTCAGATGCTTCGGGAACTACAATGGGGGTCACTGGAGAGAAGATGTTCTTTTCAAGAAACACTGTTGAAGTAATTTACAGGGCTGGAATTTGAAGTGGAATGTAGAACAATTGACTGCTGCCAATGTATATTTCATGTAAATACCATAAAGATAAAATCAGAGATTAGGGCTTGTACAGATGTATATAAGCATTTGTTTTTCCCTCATTTTGTATGGGAGTGGAACAGGAAAGTAAGTAACTAGTAGTGGTACTAGGTACCTTTGTGTGGATTGTGGTGTATGTATGTCGTCATAGAAAAGTGGCACTGTATTCTTTTTCTAAGTCTCACCATTTGTGTGTCTGTAGGTGGTGAGGATGAAGAAATTTCCCAAACTGCAATTGAAATTAATGAGATACTACTCAACAAACAATTTATTCGTGAAACTGTGACAAAGGTGCAGGAAGTTGTTGAGGACACTGACTTAGAACAATCAGATTTTGTGTAAGTATAAAAGTAACTCTTAAATCATTAAATAATATTGTCCATTTCACAAATTTTTAAAATTTTATATAAGGCAAACTCTAGTGCTTCAGTTGTTGCAGGAGTAAACAAATAGTTCCATATCTGTTGTCATAGCTTACATAAGTTGACAGTGAGCCAAATCATGTGATTAAATTCTTAGTTGAAGTTTCAGGTAAAGAGGGCAGTCATTGATACAACTAAAAAGTACATAAAATATTTGCTGTAGCTATGGAAGAAATTTGAAAACAGAGGTAGGTGGCAGTTTTTTAAGAAAATAATTAAATCAGTTGGAAACTCGTACCCCTGCAGTGTATATTGAAATTAACCTTTAAACACAGTTGCAAGTTAACTGTTTGTTTGTTTTCTTCAGAAATTCAACATTCCAATTTTACTCGGGAAAGTTAAAGGTCAATTTTAGCCTAGCATTCGGGTTTTCATTGAGGTGGTTGCCACTAGATATTTGTTTTTTGTGCATCTTCTAACCTTGAATCAGCTCCTCGAAAGATTTTTGTTCTTGCTTCCAGCCACTGGGAAAATTGTCAAAATGATTCTGGTAATTCCACAACTATTTTCACAGTTCACACATTTTAAAAGCCAAATGCTACTGATTCACAATTTGCACTTAGAAATAGAAAACATGTTTAAAATGTTTTGGGTTTGTTTTAGAAGAAATTGAGTAACTGACGTTCATAACGAAGTTTCTGCACTTAACAATTTGCTTCCTCTTGAACAGTTAGTTGTCAGTAGGCAAGTAATCGAAGATTACTTAACTGGAAGTATGTTAAGACGTGTGGTTCCTAAAGAATGCCATAGAATTTTACATCGCATTGCACTGTTGAAGAGTCTGAAGTTTTTAGATAATAAAGTAAGTGTAAATAGCAAAAACCTGCCCCTTGGTCTTGAGACTGCACAAATCATGAAACCCCCCAGGGGGCCCACAGCTCTTTTGTGGGTACATGTGTGGCATGCACAGGTCCCTGAGCCATTGCAGCCTTTCTTCTTACACTCCTGGGCTGCATTACCTTCCCTAGTTCCTCTCCTCCTCCCCATCCTAATTCCTCCCCGTCCCTCTCATCTCCCAGCGCCTCTCTCGGTGGTTTCCTTTAAGATTGCATGACTATTCCAATGGTTCTGATGATGGACCTTACTGACTCAGTTCTCTCTCTGGAACCTGTCCCCGTCCTGCAAGAGAGAAAGTTATATAGAGAGAGAGAGAAGGAGAAGAGGAAAAAGAAGCGAAAGTCCCAGGACAAGGCCCTTCCGGTACTCCCGGAGGCACCACCTTTTTCCTCACAGCCAAGTAACCTCAATGAAATTGTGTCTGATCCGCTGTTTATGGATGTCGTTCCTCTTTCGTCGGTGATGGATGTTGACCCAGCTTTGTAACATGCATCAGTCCATTCGCCTTCCATATGGATCCTTTATCTGTCCTCATCCAATGGAACTGTAACGGCTACTACCGTTGCCTCCTGGAGTTGACACATCTTATTGCCTCTTACTCAGCAACTTGTGTTGTTTTGCAGGAATCACATTTCACTGATGGCCATTCACCAACACTCCGTGGGTTCCGTGCTTTCTGTCAGAACCGTGTTCGCCTCCTACAAGCATCTGGTGGAGTCCGTTAGTTCATGGATCCCTCTCCGTATCACACTGGAATTGGTTGCTGTTAGGGTCCACTTACACACCCCATTGACAGTTTGTAATCTATATCTCCCTCCTGACAGGCCACCTATGTCTGCTGCCCTCACAGCACTCCTTCAGCAGCTCCCTTCCTTATTCTTGGGGACTTAATGCCCATCATCTTTCATGGGGCAGTGCTTATACAACCAGTCGGGGCCGCCTTGTCGACCAATTCATTACAGATCATGACCTGTGCCTCCTCCATGATGGCTCCCCAACCCATTTCAGTGCCGCTCACGGCACCTTTTCCTCCATAGACCTTTCACTCACTTCTCCCCCCCCCCCTCCTCCTTTTCCCTTTTTTTCGCTGGTCCCCGCATGACAACCTTTACAACAGTGACCACTTTCCGTTGATTCTTTCACTCCCCTCCCCACACATTTGTATACATCACAGGTGGTTTTCACACCATTCCCATTTGACTCTATAGATGAGGTCTCTGTGATGTGTGTAATGCAATTACTCGAGCTGCTAGCATTGCTGTCCCCCAGTCGACTGGTCCTCGTCACCGCCCAGTTCCGTGGTGGAATGAAACCATTGCTTTGGCGATTCGTGAGCACTGTTGAGCCTTGCAACATCTTAAGCACCACCCGTCCCACGCTGCCCTTGTCAACTTTAAACGCCTTCGTGCCAAGGCTCGTTACGTAATCAAACAGAGCAAGCGGGTGTGCTGGGAGTGTTTTCTCCCCTTCTTGGGATCTTCTGTACCCTTGTCACGGGTGAAGGCTATGCTGGCCTTGCCTTACCAGATGGGGTCTGTACTGATCCATTGGTTATCGCAGAGTACCTTGCGGCTCACTATGTGAAGGCATCGACGATGGCTTCCTACTTGGTGGCTTTTTGTCTCGAGAAACAACATGCTGAAGCCTCAAATTTGTTTTACCACTCACTGGGAGGAACCTTATAACAAACCCTTCACGGAATGGGAACTACGTCTGGCTCTTTCTTCTTCTCATGATTCTGCACCAGGACCTGATACCATCCATAATCAACTTCTCAAACATCTCAGCCCACTCAAATGGCAATATCTACTGCAGGTATTTAACCACATTTGGCTCCGAGGGGTTTTCCCCTTGCTCTGGAGGGACAGTATAGTTGTACCTGTTATTAAGCCTGGCAAGGATCCGTTATCCCTGGACAATTACCGGCCCAGTATCCTGACAAATGTGCTATATAAACTGCTCAAATGGATGGTTGCCTGCAGACTATGCTGGGTACTCGAGTCACATGGACTTTTGTCACCTTGTCAGTGTGGGTTCTGGGAGGGCAGGTCTCCTATCGACCATCTACTTAGACTGGAAATGGCAATCAGAAAGGCCTTTTCCAAACGTCAACATCTTGTTGCTGTTTTCTTTGATTTACATAAGGCATATGACACCACTTGGCGTCACCATATTTTATGTACCCTTCATGACTGGGGCCTACGAGGCTCCCTACCAATTTTTATTAGTCAGTTTTTATCCCGCCGCCTGTTCCGTGTGAGGGTTGGCTCTTCGTTCAGCTCCCCACAGATCCAGGAGAATGGCGTTCCACAGGGTTCTGTGTTAAGTGTTACACTCTTCTGAATCGCTATTAATGGGTTGGTGAGCTCTGTTGGGTCGCTTGTCACCCCTGCTTTGTATGTAGACCTTATTAATATCCATGGGCGAATAGCCAAAATCACGAAGCACGAGGTTTTGTTGCAGCTCCGTACAGAAGAGCGACACACTCGGGTGAGGTGTCCGAATTTCCCACATCAATTACTAGTGACCCATCTGTGCGGGCACGATTCCCAAGACCCCCCAGGGGGCCCACAGTTCTTATGTGGGTACGTGTGTGGCGTGCACGGAGCCCCGAGCCGAAGCAACCTTTCTTCTGCCCCAGGCTGCTTCACTTTCCCTCCCGGTTTATGCCTTCGACGGAGACGAGCGTATTTCGTGAGTTAAGGTGGTTTCTTGTTGTCGTTCCTCTTATTCCTTTGTTCCTTCCTTTCTTACCCTTTGTTTCTGTCTTTCTCTCCTTGTACTCTCCTAGCCTTCTTTTCCTCATTAGTCTCCGCCTCAGCATTTGAGACACTTCTTTCCTTCTTCCTCTTCACTTTCTCTATTCTTCTTCGTACGTACCCCCTGGTAAAGGCCAGGCCCAGGGAGCGGTGATTACCCGAGCTGGTACCTTCCGAACATGTCGATTGGTCTCTGTCAGTTCTCGGGAGGTGTGACCTGAGGTGTGAACAGTCACCTAAGGCGGGTAAGCCCTCGGAGAGGGCCCCCACCAGGAAGGTGCACGCCATCGGAGACGCCGGTAATCACGGGGGACACTTCCGCAATGACTTCCTTCACTTCTTCAGTGATGTTGACCCAGAAACGAAAAATAGATTTGCCTCAGCAAAAGAAGACTCTGCCTTATCTACCGAAATTTCTTGTCGTCTCTCGCACCGCCGGAAAAGATTTCACGTCTGTCAATCCTTTCGTCATCCAGAAAGGTGTAGATGCAATTGCTGGCCCTGTTAAAACCTGTTCACGTCAGCGCAATGGCACATTGTTGCTGAAAGTGGACAGTGCCTTCCAAGCTCAGAAGCTAATCCGGACTACATTGTTACACACGTTTCCTGTCAAGGTAGAAGCGCATCGCACACTCAATTCGTCACGGGGGGGGGGGGGGGTAGTCTTCACGAAATCCCTTGACGGGTTGTCTGACAAAGACATATAAACCTACATGTCCGATCAGGGTGTCACAGCCGTGCATAGGGTTTTGAAAAAGGTAGATAACCGGCTGACACCGACTCGTACTGTGTTTTTGACGTTCGACAGAGTTGAACTCCCGTCTAAGGTCAAAGCGGGGTACGAAGTTATCTCTGTCCGCCCTTATATTCCAAACCCAACGCTTTGTTTCCAATGCCACAGGTACAACCATACCCGTGAATCTTGCCAAAATGCAGCAAAATGTGTCACTTGTGGTAGGGACGCCCATGAGGGGGATTGCCCACCTCCGTCCCCTCACTGCCTTAACTGCAACAGTGACCATGCGGCTTCCTCTCGGGACTGCCCTGTATACAAGGATGAAAAGGTCATCCAGCAAATTTGGGTTAAGGAAAAGGTCTCAAAATCTGCCGCTCGAAAGTTGTTGGAGAGTCGAAAGCCCGCTGTCCTCCCAGCGGACACATACAGTAAGGTCCTCACCTCCACTCGACCTACTAAGGATTCAAGTACCCAGACCTGTGATTTTACCTTCGCTGACACAGTTGTGCGATCCGCCAGCCCGAAGATTGCCCGTTCCACGTCCCCGCTTCCTCCTGCTGTTTCTCAAGTACAGTCTTTGTCAACGTCTGGTAAACCGCGGGCACCTAAACAAGATGACCGGACTTCGAAAAAGGAACCCGTCCGTGAGGATTTTCTGTGTTCTCAGGCTTCCCAACCATCAACTGCCTCTTCTCACCGTCAATCTTCCAGAAGAGCCAACAAGAAAGAGTTCCTCACCTTCACCGCCGAGGCGTGACACATCCGTCATGCCGCCCATCAGTTGCCGGCCTCAGCCGTCTTCTGTTTCACCGGGATGCTCTGTCTGCCGGGCACCCGGCCCTTCACTGGCGGTGGAAACTGCCCCTCCTGATCAACTCAAGGAGGTGGCAGGCGCGTCAGTCGAACCTAGGTGACAGGCGCGTCGGTCGAACCTATGGACCACGACCCTTTGCCCCTAGACAGCGATAGCAGTGCTCCCTCGAAATCCGCTCCTCAGCGGTCGTCGAGGTGACCCCGCTTGCTTGTTCCTTTTTATCCTCATTTCTTATCTCATTTTTTTATCATGGCGCTCCTTCAATGGAATATTCGCGGCATTCGTTTTAATCGGGAGGAGTTAAAACTACTCCTTCGATTGCACTGCCCGCTTCTAGTCTGTCTCCAAGAAACTAAGTTGCGTCCAAGTGATTGTGCAGACTTTCTCCTTGTACACCTCTATGCGTGTCGACCTGCCACCTGTGGAAGGTACCCCAGCCCATGGAGGGGTTCTGATGTTCATTCAAGACGACGTCTATTACCATCCCATTACATTGCATACTCACTCACAGGCAGTTGCCGTCCGTATCACTCTATCCACATTTACCTTTTCCCTCTGCAATATCTATTCGCCATCGTCATCTGCCCTTACTAGGGCAGATGTGCTACACCTCGTCGACCAGCTCCCTTCACCTTTTGTGTTGGTAGGCGACTTCAATGCCCACCACCCCCTATGGGGCTCTCCGGCGCCTTGTCCGAGAGGCTCCCTTTTGGTGGACCTTCTCAAACACCTCAATCTTGTCTGCCTCAACACAGGTGCACCGACCTTCCTTTTTGACACAACTCATACTTACTCCCACATATACCTTGCGATATGCACTCCTCAGCTTGCCGGTTGGTTTGAGTGGTATGCACTTTCTGACATGTACTCGAGTGACAATTTCCCTTGTATCATCCACTTCCTGCATCATTCCCCATCTCCTCGTCCCACCAGTTGGAACATTTCTAAAGCCGACTGGAGGCTTTATTCTTCCATGGCTGTTTTTCACGATCAGAATTTTCCCAGCTGTGACAGTCAGGTTGACTTCCTCACAGGTTATTCTCACCGCTGCCGAACGTTCCATACCTCGTACATCATCTTCTCCATGTCGTGTTCCGGTCCCTTTGTGGACTGCAGCCTGCCGCGACGTGTTTAGAGCCCGGTGCCGTGCTTTATGCACCTTCCGCCGCCACCCAACTTTGGAGAATTGCATCAATTATAAACATATGAGAGCACAATGTCATCGTATCATAAACGACAGCAAGAAAGCTCGCTGGACTGCTTTTACTAGTTATTTTAACCGTTTTACTCCCTCCACAGTTGTTTAGGGTGGCCTACGCCGTTTATCCGGCATCAAGGTCCACTCCTCGATTCCTGGCCTGACTGTGGAGAACGCAGTCCTCGTGGACCCCGTTGCTGTTTCCAACGCATTGGGCCGTTTCTTTGAGAAGGTTTTGCGCTCTGCCCATTACCACCCCGCCTTTCTCCCTCGCAAACACGTAGAGGAGGCACGGCCGCCTTCTTTCCACTCTTTTAATCGTGAAAATTATAATGTCGCCTTCACCATGCAGGAGCTAGACCGTGCTCTCGCCCTGTCCGATCTTCTGCTCCTGGGCCCGATTCCATTCATATTGAGATGCTGAAGAACCTCTCTCCTGTGGGCAAGTGCTTTTTTCTTAGTACCTACAATCGCATATGGACTGAAGGTCATGTTCCCACAAGTTGGCGTGAAGCCATTGTTGTCCCCATCCCCAAACCAGGGAAGGACAAACACCTTCCTTCCAGTTATCGCCCCATTTCTCTGACGAGCTGCGTCTGTACGGTCATGGAACGCATGGTTAACGCTCGGTTGGTCTGGCTCCTCGAATCTCGCCACCTCCTGACTAATATCCAATGCGGTTTTCGTCGACACCGCTCTGCTGCTGATCACATCATTACGTTGTCGACCTTCATTATGAACAACTTTCTAAAGAAGCGTCAAACTGTAGCGACTTGGAGAAGGCATACGATACCTGTTGGAGAGCGGGCATTCTCCGCACATTGCACACATGGGGCCTTCGGGGCCGCCTCCCTCTTTTCATTCAAGCGTTTTTGGCGCATCGCAAGTTCCGGGTACGAGTGGGCACTGTTTTCTCAGATACCTTTTGCCAGGAGAAATTGGGTACCACAGTGCTCCGTCTTGAGTGTGGCGCTCTTTGCCATTGCAATCAATCCGATCGTAGATTGCCTTTCAGCCGACGTCTCCAGATCTTTTTGTTGACGATTTCGCAATTTATTGCAGCGCCCAGTGGACGTGTCTCTTGGAGCGTTCTCTTCAACGCTGTCTTGACCGTCTATATTACTGGAGCATCGCAAACGGCTTACGATTCTCCACTGAGAAAACTGTGTGTATAAACTTCTGGAGATAAAAGGAATTTCTTCCACCTTCTCTACGTCCCGGCCCTGTTGCTCTACCTTTCGTGGAGACTATGAAATTCTTGGGACTCATGTTGGATCGTAAACTTTGGTGGTCCACACACGTGTCCTACCTGGCTGCCCGTTGTGCCTGATCCCTTAATGTTCTTCGTTTCCTCAGTGGCACGTCATGGGGATCGGATCGTACTGTCCTGCTTCACCTTTACCAGACCATTGTTCAGTCGAAGCTCGACTACGGAAGCCTTGTATACTCTTCTGCACGGCCGTCGATTCTCCGCCGTCTGAACTCTATTCACCATCGGGGATTACGTCTGGCGACCGGTGCATTTTATACCAGCCCTGTTGAAAGTCTGTATGCCGAGGCTGCTGTATTACCCTTGACCACTCGGCGTGACATACTCTTGTGTCGGTACGCATGCCGCTTGCGGTCGATGCCCAACCATCCATCTTACCGATTATTTTTTGATGACTCACTCGATCGTCAATATCAGTTGTCTTCGATTGCCTTGTTTCCACCTGGAGTTCGGTTTCGCCGCCTGCTACAGTGGCTCGATTTTACCCTTCCTTCCACCTTTCGGTTGAGCGACAGCCCATTGCCACCGTGGCATCAGGCCCAGGTTCACACTCACCTTGAACTTAGTTCGCTCCCCAAGGAGAGCACTCCGGATTTGGTATACCGCTCGAGGCTTGTCGAACTCCGTTCGCAGTTCGATAATGCCATATTTATTTACACTGATGGTTCCAAGAGCACTGCCGGTGTCGGATCTGCCTTCGTCGTCTGGGACAACCGTTTCCAATACAAGCTCCCTGACCGTTGCTCGAACTTCACGGCTGAGCTTTTTGCACTCCACCAGGCCGTTTTGTATACCTGCTGCCACCGCGAACTTTTCTATGCCATATGTTCGGACTCCCTTAGTGCCCTGCAGAGTCTTAAGGACCCTTTCTTGAACCATCCTCTCGTGTATCGGATCCAACGCTCCCTCCAGTTGCTAGCAGATGACAGCTGTCACGTTTCTTTCCTGTGGGTCCCTGGCCATGTGGGTGTGCCTGGGAATGAGGCTGCCGACATAGCAGCCAAGGCCGCAGCTCTTTTGCCTCGCATGGCTACCTTTTGCATCCCACCGGACGATGTTCAACGGGCTCTTTGCCAGAGTATCGTGTCGTCATAGCACAGTGCGTGGCTTTCACTGTACAACAATAAATTGCGAACTGTCAAGCCGATCCCGACCGTTTGGAGGACCTCCTCATGCCCCTCTCGGCGGGAGGAGGTCATCCTGGCGCGGTTGCGGATCGGTCACTGCCGTTTCAGCCACCGTCATTTGCTAACCGCCGACCCTGCACCGCTGTGCTCCTGCGGTGAATTGCTGACGGTGCGACACATATTATTGTCTTGCATAATTTTTAATCATCTCCGTGTAGCCCTTCACTTTCCATCTACACTGGAGGAAATTTTAGCTGATGACACACTAGCGGCTGCTCGAGTTTTGTGTTTTATCAACTTGGCCAACTTATCGAAGGATATTTAACCCTTTTCATTGTCCTTTATCTTTCGTTTTTAGCCTCTTCTTGATTTTCTGACTGTCACCATTTACCATTTTTATTTATTTATTTTTTTTATTTAAAAAAAAAAAAAAAAAAAAAAAAATCACGAAAGATAACACTGGCATTCTACGGATCGGAGCGTGGAGTGTTAGATCCCTTAATCGGATAGGGAAGCTAGAAAATTTAAAAAGTGAAATGGATAGGTTGAAGTTAGATATAGTAGGGATTAGTGAAGTTCGGTGGAGAGAGGAACAGGATTTCTGGTCAGGCGAGTCAGGATTATAAATACAAAATCAGTTGGGGGTATTACAGGAGTAGGTCTGATAATGAATAAGAAAATAGGTATGCGGGTAAACTACTATGAGCAACACAGTGATCGCATTATCGTAGTCAAGATAGATACGAAGCCAACACCGACCACAGTAGTACAGGTTTATATGCCAACTAGCCCTGCCGACGATGAGGAGATCGAAGAAATATATGAGAAGCTGAAGGAAATTATTCAGACAATTAAGGGAGAGGAAAACTTAATTGTTATGGGAGACTGGAATTCAGTAGTAGGACAAGGAAGGGAAGGGAAGATAGTAGGTGAATATGGTCTGGGCAAAAGGATTGAAAGAGGAAGCCGCCTGGTAGAATTTTGTACGGAACATAATTTGGTTATAACAAACACCTGGTTTAAGAATCACAAAAGAAGGTTGTATACTTGGAAGAGACCAGGAGACACCGGGAGATACCATGTAAGACATAGATTTCGGAACCAGGTTTTAATGTGTAAGACATACCCAGGGGCAGATATAGACTCCGACCATAACTTGTTGGTTATGAACTGTAGGCTGAAACTGAAGAAACTACAAAAAGGTAGGAAAATAAGGTGATGGACCTGGATAAATTGAAGGAACCTAAAGTTCTTAAGAATTTCAGAGGGAGCTTTAGGCAACAGTTGGCAGAAACAGGGGAAAATAAAACAGTAGAGGAGGAATGGGTAAAATTGAAAGATGAAATAGTGAAGTTTGCAGAGGACAAAATAGGTAGGAAGGCAAGACCTACAAAAAATCCTTGGCTATCACAGGAGATAGTAAATTTAATTGATGAAAGGAGAAAATATAAAAATGCAGTAAATAAAACAGGCAAAATGAAGTACAGACAACTAAGAAATGAGATTGACAGGAAGTGCAACATGGCTAAGCAGGAGTGGCTAGAAGGCAAATGCAAGGATGTAGAAGAATGTATCATCATCATAAGTCGTTGTGCTCATTGCTGAGCATCGTGACCCCATGAACCAAGCGTCTCCATCCCGGACGGTTGTCAGCTTCTCTCAGTGCCTGCTGAAGAGGTAGACCAGAGATTTTCTTGAATTGGCCTATCCATCTGCTCGCTGCTCTTCCTCTTGGTCTTGTGCCTTCGATCTTTCCTTGTAAGATCATTTTTTCTAAGTTTTCTCCGTTTCTTCTCATAATATGGCCAAAGAACTGGAGAATTTTTTCGTCGACTCGAGAAGAAAGGCATCTGGAGATGTTCAGTTGTTCAATAATGGACACATTGGTTCTTCTTTCAGTCCATTTTATGCGTAGCATCCTATGCCAGCACCAAAGCTCAAACGCATCAATGCGTTGTTTGTCTCTGGCCTTGAGTGTCCATGATTCACAGCCATAAAAGAAGACAAAAACACGAGTGTTTCAACTAGCCGGATCTTTGTGCTATTTGTTATTGCTCTGCTCTGCCAGATCTTCGTGAGCTTCTTCATAGCCACTCTTCCTAGCGTGATCCGCCTTCTTATCTCCTCTTCACAACTACCTGTGCTGCAGATGGTTGACCCAAGATAGGTGAAGGACTGCACGACTTCCAGTTCCTTTAATTGACCTGTGAGCTGGATCTGTTGTTCTCGATCAATTAACATGAGTTTGGACTTACTGAGGTTGATGTCGAGTCCATATGCTAGACTAATGTCTTTTATTCTAGTTAGTAGCTCAGCAAGTTCATCTTCGCTGTTGGCTAAAAGTACTGTGTCATCAGCAAAACGGAGGTTGTTGACAGTTCTTCCGCCAATTGAGATGCCTTTGGTCCAACCATCAAGAGCTTTCCTAATGACGTGTTCTGCATAGATGTTGTACAGTTGTGGGGATAGAACACAACCCTGTCTCACACCTTTTGAAACTCTGAAGGAATCAGACGTGCCAGCACTTGTCTTTACAACTGCGGAGTGATCATTGTACAGATGTTTGATCAATGCTGTCAAGTGGGGAGGGAAAAATAGATACAGCCTACAGGAAAATAAAAGAAACATTTGGAGATAAGAAAAACAGCTTTATGAATATCAAGGACACTGATGGAAAACCAGTTCTCAGCAAAGAAGGGTAAGCTGAAAGGTGGAAAGAGTATATAGAGAGGCTCTATGAAGGAAATGAACTTAGCGACAATATTGTAGAAAGGGGAGAAGAAGTAGATGAGGATGAAATGGCAGATACTATACTGAGAGATGAATTTGACAGAGCACTGAAAGACTTAGGTCAGAACAAGGCCCCAGGAGTGGATGACATACCCTCAGAGCTGCTGAAGTCTCTGGGAGAGCCAGCCATAACAAAATTGTTTCACCTGGTGTGTAAGATGTATGAGAGAGGTGAAGTACCCTCAGACATTTAAGAAAAATGTTATAATCCCCATACCCAAGAAAGCAGGTGCACACAGGTGTGAAAACTACAGAACCATCAGTTTAATAAGTCATGGTTGCAAAATATTGACACGAATTATTTACAGAAGGATGGAAAAGCTGGTAGAAGCTGACCTCGGGGAACATCAGTTTGGGTTCAGGAGAAATGTAGGAACATGGGAGGCAATACTCACTTTACGGCTTTTCCTAGAAGATAGATTAAGAAAAGGCCAACCTACATTTCTAGCTTTTGTAGATTTGGAGAAGGCTTTTGACAATGTTGATTGGAATAAACTCTTTCAAGTTCTGAAGCAAGCAGGAGTAAAATATAGGGAGCGTAAGGTTATTTACAATTTGTACAAAAACCAGACAGCGGTTGTCAGAGTTGAAGGGCATGAAAGGGATGCAGTGGTTGGAAAGGGAGTAAGACAGGGTTGTAGCCTTTCTCCAATGTTATTCAATTTGTACATTGAGCAAGCTATAAAGGAAAGCAAGGAGAAATTTGGTGAAGGAATTAAAGTTCAGGTGGAAGAATTAAAAACATTATGTTTTGCCGACGACATAGTAATTCTGGCAGAGACAGCAAAGGATCTGGAAGAGCACTTGAACGGAATGGACAGTGTGATGAAAGGTGCATATAAAATGAACATTAACAAGAGCAAAACTAGGGTAATGGAGTGCAGTCTAAGAAAATCAGGTGATGCTGAAGGAATTAGATTGGGTAATGAAGCAATAAAGGAGGTAGATGAGTTCTGTTACTTTGGCAGTAAAATATCAAATGATGGTCACAGTACAGAGGATATAAAATGCAGAGTGGCAATGGGTAGAAAAGCATTCTTGAAATAGAGAAATTTGTTAACATCGAATATTGATTTAAGCTAAGGAAGTCCTTTCTGAAGTCATTTGTATGGAGTGTTGCCCTGTATGGGAGTGAAAAATGGACGATAAACAGTGCGGAGAGGAAGAGGATTGAGGCTTTTGAAATGTGGTACTACAGAAGAATGCTGAAGATTAGGTGGGTGGATCGCGTAACTAATGAGGAGGTACTGAACAGAATTGGGGAGAAAAGAAATTTCTGGCATACCTTGACTAAAAGAAGGGATAGATTGGTAGGGAACATTCTTAGACATCAAGGGATTGTGAATTTAGCGTTGGAGGGAAGTGTGTGGGGTAAAAACCGCAGAGTAAGACCAAGAGATGGATACAGTAAGCAGATTCAGACAGATGTAGGTTGCCGTTGTTATGTGGAGATGAAGAGGCTTGCTCAAGATAGGGTATTGTGGAGAGCTGCATCAAACCAGTCTCCGGACTGAAGACCCCCACAACAACAACAACAACAACAACTGTAGATGTTGCTGCAATGTCTGTTCTGTAGTGGGTCCACAACTAACTTGTGTGATGACATGGGCCCTCTGGTGTTGCAAATCAGCACTGAAAGGACATTGGTCCTTGGGATGGGGGGTAGGAACGGTTACCTGTCTTTCTGGGGCTATCTTCTGTCCTTTGACTCCAATATCCAATACTTCATTTTAAGAAAGATGCTGCTCTAACCCACTAGTGAAACTACATGTAATTTATATAAACTTTGTTGATTAGTTTCATTAATAAAAATGTTAATTACCTGCATGTATAGTGTGTCACTAACATACAAGTGTCATTATAAATGGTGGTTCTAATAAGTTAGACCACAGTTCATCAAAAGTAGTGTTAAAATTTTGTATTGAAGATTCTGTTAAATGATGAAGAGTATGGAACACTTCACTGTATCTTAGTTGAGTATGGTCTCCATTACAAGGTGATTCAGGAACTCTAATGGGACTCTCTGGATGAAAAAGACATTCTTTCCAAGAAACAGTATTGAAGGAATAAAGAGGTCAGCATTTTGAGGTGACAGCAGACTTATTTTACATTTCACAGAAGGACCGCAAAGATAAATTAAGCCGATAAAGTCTTAAGTCATTTTGCCCTTGTTGTGGTACAGGAAAGGAAAGCATTAGTAGTAGTACCATACAATGTACCATATGGTGACTTTTGGTGTATGTATGTAGATATTTGTGGTTTCTGGCAACGTGGTTTTACATTTAAAGTGTTGTCTATTGATAATGGTCAAAGATGAGTGTGGTTTTCGTATTTATGACTGACAGATCTAAAAAAAAAAAAAAAATTATTAATCTTGTTTTCCAAATCTGAAAGTAATTCTTCAGTTTTTTAGCAATTTGTGTAATATCTGTTGGTTGGTGTTGGTTTCATCCATTAAGAATGGAGTATCAACAACATTCCAACTGCAGGTTATAATTTTTAAACTAGTATATTTGTGGGTTTTAAAAATTTCTCTTGTAAGGTGTTTGAAAAGATGTCTGCAATGCTACTATCCATGGCTATGATGACACTTCAGCACTTTTGATGGACCAAATTGTAGTTTTAATACACAATGATGTATAACATAATTCTCTCATAACATCCTTTTGTCAAAAGTTTCTGTAAAAACGTGATAGCTAACTCGAAGCCCCAGTGTCTGTATAAAATTATTTGGTAGAGCAAAGACAGTCAGCAACACTGTTATTCCAATCTGGGCAGCACCATCAAGGTGAAAGCAACCCAAAGTGCCAAATTGTGCTTTCTATATTCCCTGCAGATAAGCTTTGTTGATGAAAGTCTCAATCTTTGCATTTGTTTAACAATACTTCACTGCACAACACATTGGTCTCATTTTACACTGGAAGTAGCTTAGAATGGAGATCCTGATCATCTTGTGGTGTCGAGAACAGTAGTATGTGGGGCATGGCATTTTCTTACATAATGTCATCTTATACTCCATAGTGTAATGGGCTCACTGATCAGGACTGAAAAGTTGATTTGTGACCAAGCAAGGTGGGGTAATGGTTAACATACTGGGCTTGTGTTTGGGCGGATGGCAGTTAAAATCCATAGGGGCCATCTAGATTTAGGGCAAAAAGAAAATGCTGGCTTGGTTCCTTTGAAAGGGCACAACTGATATCCCTCCTCATACTTACCAGAACACTCGGAGCTTGTACTCCATCTATAATTACTCTAGTTGTTGTCAGGGATGTTAGGCCCTAACCTTCCTTCCTTCCTTCCTTGATTTGTAGCCACTTCTAGTTTAGTTAAGTAATAGTCTCCTGCTTCAGAACATGTATATATGGTGAAACCAATAGATAATTTAAATTTGTTTCAGGGCATCTGTTGCTACCCTTGATGATATGATTCATATCCTTGATAATATTGACTTTTATAAGCAAAGTAAGGCAGCAACTGAAGAAATAATTTTGAAGTTGGTAAGTGATTATCTTTTCCTTATTTGAACCATTTTAGAATACGTGATACAGGTTAAAATGAGTCTGTATATAATTTAATAAATGTAACTCTCATACAAAATTTTCAGGAGAATTACATTGCTTTCATTGGTTTAGAATGTCATCCTGTTTTTAATTCCTATTTTCTTCTGATAATTGTAGAAAATTAGAAATACTAAGAATGTAGAAATATTAGGAAGTTATTATAGTGCACAAGTCTTTCAACTAAATGTTGAAGTTTCAAGTGTACATATGTACATTTTTCCATGGAGACGGTGCTTGAGTCCTAAAATAATATAGTATTTTTCATAAACTGTGTTGTGGACTATGGTTGTTTTAGGCCTTGTATATCACAAAGATAGATCAGGTAAGATCGGAGGGGGGTGTTACTTGAAGTCTACAAAAGTATTCCTTCTGCTGAGTTCGAAGTCGAGAGTGACTGTGAGGTCATATGGAAATGTGTAACAGGTATAGGCGAAATGAAGTTAATAGTTGGGTGTTTTTACTGGCCTCATGCTTACACTGTGCTTTAGTAGCTGTAGGCGCCTTCAAATGGCCAAAAATGGGTCACCTATGCTTTCAGTAAAGGAGTATAGACAAGCAATCTTGTGACCCATTGCCGAGTATGTTTTCTGAACAATATTTTGAGCAGCTAAATCATCAGCCCATATGCAGTGGAAATGTTTTGGATATTATAGCTAAAAACGGGCCATATTTTGTCAATGATGTCACTGCAGAGACAGGGGTTAGTGATAATGATGTCATCATAGTGACAATGGCCACTAAAGTTAATAAACCAGTCAAGAAGCCTAGGAGAGAGTTTGTGCTAGAAAGAGCAGATAAGCAATTGTTAGTGTCCCACTTAGGGACATCATTCAGTTCTGGTATAGCGGATGTAGAGGAAAACGGGCGATATTTAAATGCATTGTAAATAAAGCGCTGGAGAAATATGTGCCGATAAAGTGGATTAAGGATGGTAAAGACCCATCATGGTTTAATAGTAATATTTGAGAAATGCTGAAAGCAATGCAGTTGCACTCTCGGTTCAAAAAAGGTCAAGCAAATCAAATCGGACAACAGTTAGTAGAGATTTGTGCATCTATAAAAAGAGCAATGGATGAAGCATACAATAACTACCACTGTCACTTCTTAGTAAAAGATCTTGCCGAGAACCCGAAAAAATTCTGGTCCTAAGTAAAATCGGTGAGCGAATCAAAGGTCTCTATCCAGCCACTCTTTGACCATCCTGGGTCGAAGTTGTAAAATTATCATTTAAGAAATCATTCAAAATCATTAAAGCAGGAGGACTTAGCAAACATACATTCATTTGATGGTCGCACTACCTCCCAAATGGAGGACAAATTACTGTATTTGCACAAATATAGGCCACACCTAAACTTTTGACATGAGATTCTAGAAAAAAATAAATCTAGAGTATAGGCAGCAAGTTTTTTTTTATTTTATCTAGTTTTCTCTAATCGAACTTTTTTGTAATCACAAACTCAATGTTAACAAAATCATGTTCTTTTCAACAAATTCAAAACAAATATGGAAAACTGTAGATCAACAAATAAGAAATTTAGATGACAAGCCGATAGTCATGCAGCGCTCCAAGTGAGCGTGGGACGGACTAAGCTATGTTACCGGGCATTTCAAGTGTTTTATAGTGTAGCTGTGTGCTGTAGAGTTGGGGAGTCCGATCCTGAACTTATTCAAAGAGCCAGATCCATCTAAGGTGTGAGTGATGGATGGAAAAAAAAAGGTGGTAGCTCATCTGATCTGTAATGTCCCTCTGCTGATAGCAATGAGCTGCATCAGCACCCCATGCCACGTGCTTGAAGATTCCCAAGCTACAAAATAAATGTGGTATAGACCATGTGCAAGTATAAAACTGCAAAAAAATGAGCGCCTAAATACGTGCAGTGTCACCGCTAAGAGATGAGAATCGGTGAGTCACGCAAGCAGCAGGATTCGGCAATTGTGCAGTTCCCGAATCATGCTCGCTTGCTGCTCCGCACAACTCCGGCAATCAGGGCGATCGGATTGGCAGCTGAATCGCCGGTTCACCGATTCACCGGTTCACCTCTCCCCACTACTCACGTGACTCAGCTTGCTTGCTGAGCTGCCCGTGTGGTGCGCTGCTCACAGTTCCCCTCCACTCCTCTGGCGAACCGCATGGTGCCCAACAAAGCAACTCCATGCATCACTCTGTTCTCTCAACTCCTGTGTTCTGATAAAGCTTGCAGCTCACTTGCAGAAATGATCATCCGAAGCAACAGAAACAGTCATATAGACAAATGTCCTATTCCGAATAGCTTTCGAGATAAAACATATTTATTTAATGTTACTTTTATACATTTTTTCTTAATGACGGGAAAATGCAGTCTGTAGCAAAAACATGTTACTGTACAAAATTAAACTACATAAAATTTCCGCGAAGAAGATCCTACTCATTATTTCTCCCCCCAGGGGGCCCACAGTTCTTTTGTGGGTACGTGTGTGGCGTGCATGGGGCCCCGAGCCGAAGCAACCTTTCTTCTGCGCCAGGCTGCTTCACTTTCCCTGCCGGTTTATGCCTTAGCCCGGAGACGGGCATCTTTCGCGAGTTAAGGTGGTTTCTTGTTGTCGTTTCTCTTATTCCTTTGTTCCTTCCTTTCTTACCCTTTGTTTCTGTCTTTCTCTCCTTGTACTCTCCTAGCCTTCTTTTCCTCATTAGTCTCCGCCTCAGCATTTGAGACACTTCTTTCCTTCTTCCTCTTCACTTTCTCTATTCTTCTTCTTTCCTCCCTGTGCGTGTCTGAAGGCCGACCCACGCATTATCATGCGTAGCAGGTGACGGCTTAACGCGCAATTACCCGCCCCGGGTAGACAAGTAGGGCACGTACGTACCCCCTGGTAAAGGCCAGGCCCAGGGAGCGGTGATTACCCGAGCTGGTACCTTCCGAACATGCCGATTGGTCCCTTTGTCAGTTCTCGGGAGGTGTGACCTGAGGTGTGAACAATCACCTAAGGCGGTAAGCCCTCGGAGAGGGCCCCCACTAGGAAGGAGCGCACCATCAGAGACGCCGGTAATCACGGGGGACACTTCCGCAATGACTTCCTTCGCTTCTTCAGTGACGTTGACCCAGAAACAAAAGATAGATTTGCCTCAGCAAAAGAAGACTCTGCCTAATCTACCAAAATTTCTTGTTGTCTCTCGCACCGACGGAAAAGATTTCAATTCTGTAAATCCTTTAGTTATTCAGAAAGGTGTTGATGCAATTGCTAGCCCTGTTAAAACCTGTTTGCGTCAGTGCAATGGCACATTGTTGCTGGAAGCGGACAGTGCCTTCCAAGCCCAAAAACTGATTCGGACTACATTGTTACACAAGTTTCCAGTCAAAGTAGAAGCGCACCGCACACTCAACTCGTCATGGGGGGGTAGTTTTTACGAGATCCCTTGACGGGTTATCTGACGAAGACATACAAACCTATATGTCCGATCTGGGTGTAACAGCCGTCCATAGGGTGTTGAAAAAGGTAGGTAACCAGCTGACACCGTCTCGTACTGTTTTTGAAGTTCGACAGAGTTTAACTCCCGTCGAGAGTCAAAGCAGGGTATGAAGTCATCTCAGTCCGCCCTTATGTACCTAACCCAACGCGCTGTTTTCAATGCCACAGATACAACCACACCCGTCAATCTTGTCCAAATGCAGCAAAATGTCACTTGTGGTAGGGACGCCCATGTGGGGGATTGTCCACCTCCGTCCCCTCACTGTCTTAACTGCAACGGTGACCATGCGGCTTCCTCTCGGGACTGCCCTGTATATAAGGATGAAAAGGTCATCCAGCAAATTCGAGTTAAGGAAAAGGTCTCAATATCTGCCGCTCGAAAGTTGTTGGCGAGTCGAAAGCGCACTGTCCTCCCAGCGGGCACTGTCCTCCCACGTCTCCGCTTCCTCCTGCTGCTTCGAAAGTTGAGTCTTCGTCAACCTCTAATAAACCGCGGGCACCTAAACAAAATACCCGGACTTCGAAAAAGGAACCCATCCATGAGGATTTTCTGCGTTCTCAGGCTTCCCAACCATCAACTGCCTCTTCTCACCGTCACTCTTCCTTCTCCGCCGAGGCGTGACCCTTCCATCACGCCGTCCAAAAGTAGTCGGCCCCGATCATGTTCTGTCTCGCCGGGACGCACTACTGTTAGCCGGGCAACCGGCACTTTACCAGCGACGGAAGCTGCCCCTCCTGATAAACTCGGGAAGGTGGCAGATGACTCGTTTGAACCTATGGAACATGACTCTCTGCCTCTAGATGGCGACAGTAGTGCTCCCTCGAAGTCCGGTCCTCAGCGGCCGTCGAGGTGACCCCACCTACTTGTTCCTTTTTATCTTCCCTTCTTCTCTTATTTTTTATCATGGCACTCCTTCAATGGAATATTCGCTGCTTTCGTTCCAGTCGGGAGGAATTAAAACTACTCCTACGATTGCACTGCCCGCTTTTAGTTTGTCTCCAAGAAACGAAGTTACGTTCAAGTGATCGTGCAGACTTACCCCACTACACCTCTGTGCGTTTCAACTTGCCACCTGTGGAAGGTACCCCAGCCCATGGAGGGGTTCTGATGTTCATTTGGGATGACGTCTATCGCCATCCCATTTCATTGCATACTCACCTACAGGCAGTGGCTGTCCACATCACTCTTCCCAGCTTTTCCTTTTCCCTCTGTAATATCTATTCGCCATCGTCATCCGCCCTTACTAGGGCAGATGTGCTACACCTCGTTGACCAGCTCCCTTCACCTTTCGTGTTGGTAGGAGACTTTAATGCCCACCACCCCATATGAGGCTCTCCGGCACCTTGTCAGAGAGGCTCCCTTTTGGTGGACCTTCTTCAACACCTCAATCTTGTCTGCCTCAACACCGGTGCACCGACCTTCCTTTTCGACATGACACACACCTATTCCCATATAGACCTCGCGATATGCACTCCTCAGCTTGCCGGTCGGTTTGAGTGGTATGCACTTTCTGACACGTACTCCAGTGACCATTTTCCTTGTGTCATCCACTTCCTGCATTATTCCCCATCTTCTCATCCCACCAGTTGGAACATTTCTAAAGCTGACTGGGGGCTTTATTCTTCCATGGCTGTTTTTCACGATCAGAATTTTCCCAGTTGTGACAGTCAGGTCGAATACCTCACAGAGGTTATTCTCACAGCTGCCGGACATTCCATACCACATACATCCTCTTCTCCACGTCGTGTCTCAGTCCCTTGGTGGACTGCAGCCTGCTGCGACGCTCTTAGATCCCGGCGACGTGCTTTACGCACCTTCCACCGCCACCCGACGTTGGAGAATTGTATAAATTATAAACGACTGCGAGCGCAATGTCGTAAAGTTATAAACGACAGCAAGAAATCTTGCTGGACTGCTTTTACTAGTTCTTTTAACCGTTTTACTCCCTCCATGGTTGTTTGGGGTGGCGTACGCCGTTTATCCGGCATCAAGGTCCACTCCCCGATCTCTGGCCTGACTGTCGAGAACGCAGTCCTTGTGGACCCCGTTGATGTTTCCAACACACTGGGCCATTCCTTTGCGGAGGTTTCGAGCTCTGCTCATTACTACCCTGCCTTCCTCCCTCGCAAACAGGCAGAGGAGGCACGACCGCCTTCTTTCCACTCTTTTAATCGTGAAAATTATAATGTCTCCTTCACCATGCAGGAGCTAGACCGTGCTCTCGCCCTGTCCCGATCTTCTGCTCTTGGCCCCGATTCCATATTGAGATGCTGAAGAACCTCTCTCCTGCGGGCAAGTGTTACCTACTTTGCACTTACAACCGCATATGGACTGAAGGTTATGTTCCCACAAATTGGCGTGAAGGCCATTGTTGTCCCCATCCCCAAGCCAGGGAAGGACAAACATCTTCCTTCCAGCTATCGCCCTATTTCTCTGACGAGCTGCGTCTGTAAGGTGATTGAACGCATGGTTAACGCTCAGTTGGTCTGGCTCATCGAATCTCGCCGCCTCCTAACAAATGTCCAATGCGGTTTTCGTCAACACCGCTCTGCTGCTGATCACCTCGTTACATTGTCGACCTTCATTATGAATAACTTTCTAAAGAAGCATCAAACAGTAGCGGTGTTCTTCGACTTGGAGAAGGCATACGATACCTGTTGGAGAGCGGGCATTCTCTGCACATTGCACACATGGGGCCTTCGGGGCCGCCTCCCTCTTTTCATTCAACCATTTTTGGCGGATTGCAAGTTCCGGGTACGGGTGGGCTCTGTTTTGTCAGATACCTTTCGCCAGGAGAATGGGGTACCGCAGGGCTCTGTCTTGAGTGTGCCTCTCTTTGCCATTGCAATCAATCCGATTGTAGATTGCCTTTCAATAGACGTTTCGGGATCCCTTTTTGTAGACGATTTCACAATTTATTGCAGCGCCCAGCGGACGTGTCTCTTGGAGCGTTGTCTTCAACGCTGTCTTGACCGTCTATATTCCTGGAGCATCGCGAACGGCTTCCGATTCTCCACTGAGAAAACGGTGTGTATAAATTTCTGGAGATAAAAGGAATTTCTTCCACCATCTCTACGTCTCGGCCTTGTTGCTCTCACTTTCGTGGAGGCTACGAAATTCTTGGGACTCATGTTGGATCGTAAACATCACTGGTCCACACACGTGTCCTACCTGGCTGCCCGTTGTGCCCAATCCCTTAATGTTCTGCGTGTCCTCAGTGGCAAGTCATGGGTGGCGGATCGTACCATCCTGCTTCACCTTTACCAGGCCATTGTTCAGTCGAAGCTCGACTACGGAAGCCTCGTCTAGCGACCGGTGCATTTTATACCAGCCCTGTTGAAAGTCTGTATGCCGAGGCTGCTGGCTTACCCTTGCCACTCGGCGTGACATACTCTTGTGTCGGTACGCCTGCCGCCTCTGGTCGATGCCCAACCATCCATCCTACCGATTATTTTTTGTCCACTCACTGAATCGCCAATATCAGTTGTCTGCGATAGCCTTGCTTCCACCTGGAGTTCGGTTTCACCGCCTACTACAGCAGCTCGATTTTACCCTTCCTTCCACCTTTCGGTTGAGCGAAAGCCCATTGCCACCGTGGCATCAGGCCCAGGTTCACACTCACCTTGAACTTAGTTCGCTCCCAAAGGAGAGCACTCCAGATTTGGTATACTGCTCGAGGCTTGTCGAACTCTGTTCGCGGTTCGATAATGCCATATCTATTTACACTGATGGTTCAAAGAGCACTGACAGTGTCGGATCTGCCTTCGTCGTCGGGGACAACCGTTTCCTAAACAAGCTCCCTGACCGGTGCTCGTATTTCACGGCTGAGCTTTTTGCCCTCCATCAGGCTGTATAGCTTTGGATAGAGAATATATAAAACTTTGCACAAACAACAGGTGAAGGGTTGTAGTTGCAAGTACTAAAATATGAGATAGAATGGAAATCATACCAGCAACCACAAAACTTAAAATTTAAGAGCCCAGAACGCTACCCCTGTACTACACCCACTGTAACAGCATCACCACAGTTTTAAACAATTTACCCAATGATTTATTTCAGTAAGACTCTTTGTACTTAATAAGTTGTTGATGGTTTGTAGTCACAAAAGAAAAACTCATTGATGCCATAGTTGAAAGTATCTGTACTCGTAGTCGTATTTTCGAAGAATTTGGCTGGAGATCTTCACAATCTTTTTTTCACATTTGAAGTTATTAATGAAATAGTCTACGAACATTCCACTTTCTAGTTTAATACAAATAAACAATCCCTGAGACGGATTTTCGTCTCAAATATGTCAAAGACATTATTGATAAATCTGAAGCATTGAATTAAAATTTGTGATGAGGCTGGGAATCAAACCCGGACCTGCATGCTTACTAGGCAGACGTCTTACTGTTAGACCACCACACCATTAATGATTAAAGCACCTTGGAATAGTCTAAGTATGTAATAATGTGTTCCAAAGATAGACTATTCCAAGGCGCCTTAATTGTTAGTGGTGTGGTGGTATAACGGTAAGATGTCTGCCAAGTAAGCATGGAGGTCTGGGTTCGATTTCCGGCCGCATCACAAATTTTAATTCAATGCTTCAGATTTATCAACTTTTTAGTTTATTACATTTCTCAAACCAAAATAAACGTAAGCATGTAATTTTCGAAACTAATGACTTATGGGAAAAGGGGTGGGGGGAGGATGGAATCTAGATTATAGGCCGCACCACAAAATTTGGTAATAATGTGCGGCCTATATTTGAGTAAATATGGTAATAGGCATAGCTGGTGTAGAGAAGCAACTGAGAGAGTTGAAGTCACCAGGTCCAGGTGGGGTACATCCCTGATTTTACAAAGATTACTATGTGACATTGGCCCCTTACTTAGCTTGCATTTATCATTAATTTTTGATCAAGCGCAAAGTTCTGAGCAACTGGAAAAAGGCACAGGTATGTCCTGTGTCTAAAAAAGGTGAAAGAAACGACCCACAAAATTACAGACCTATATCATTGATATTTAGAATTCTTGAATATGTTCTCTAATATAGTAAATTTCCTTGATATGCAAAAGCTTTTGCCAATGCTTCAGCATGGCTTTAGGAAGTATTGATTGTGTGAAACCCAGCTTGCCCTTTTCTGTCAAGACATCTTGTGTGCTATGGATGCAGTCAGAGTGCATATTTCTTGATTATCAAAGGGCCTTTGACATGGTACTGCACTACAGACAATTAACGAAGGTATGAGCATATGGAATAGGGTACCCAAATATGTGAATGGCTCGATGGCGAATGTTCATCAGAGACTAGGATATCGGCAGGGGTGCCGTAGGGTAGTGTGATAGGACCACTATTATTTTCTGTCTGTATAAATGATCTGACGAACAGTGAGTTGCAGTCTGTGGCTGTTTGCTGATGATGCTGTGGTGTAAAAGCTGGTGTTGACATTGAATGACTATAGTAGGATGCTGGATGACTTGGACCAACTTTCTAGATGAGGTAAGGAATGGCAACTAGCACTAAATGCAGAAAATTGTAAGGTGATGCCGATGATAAAGAAAATCAATCCTGTAATGTTCAATTACAGCATTAGTAGTGTGCTGCTGGACAAGGCTGCATCAATTAAATATGTGGGTGTAAAGCTGCACAGCGATATGAAATGGAATGTGAATATAAAGACAGTTATGGGGAAGGCGAATTGTCAACTTAGGTTTATTGGGAGTTTTGGGAAGAAGTGAGTATTGAGTGTTGCTCAAGTATTTGGGATCCCCACCAGATCAGTTTAAAGGAAGATACAGAAGCAGTTCAGAGGTGGGTGCCTAGGCTTGTAACTGGTATATTTGATCAATGCATGAGTAGTAATGAAATGCTTTGGGAACTCAAATGGGAGCCACTGGAAGGAAGGCGACATTCTGTTTGAGAAATACTTTTAAAGAAATTTGAGGCGGACTGCAGACCGATTGTACTGCCACCAACCTACATTTCATGTAAAGACCACAAAGATAAGAGAGATCAGAGCTCATATGAATGAATACATTCATTAATTTTTCCCCTTGCTCTATATTAACCAGTAGTGATACTGAGCACCCTCTGACACACACCTTTGGGTTGACTGTGGAGTAAGTATGTGGATTTAGTTGTAGGCTTGACTGATAGTAGCATGTATTGTTGTAACAAGCATTTGTACATGTACTCTATCATTAGGGTTAAGACTTGTACAATGAGAGGTTAAACGATTGCCTGATCTATGAACAGAGCATTGTGCATGCCCAAATTTAGAAGTGCCAGTGTTGCCAAATCTTAACGGTCCGTGTAACCTCAACTTGATGCTTACAATGTCAAATAGAAGCAATGTAATTGTTATAGTACAATATACATTGAGATCCATTATAATTTAACTCATTATATAATTTCTTTTGAAATCATTGTTTCAAGCATGTAGAAATGGTTATAACAAAAGAACAACTCCATGTCAGTCAAATTAATATGAGAATGCTGGTTTCAGATCCACTTTAGTGATTATGTGGACGGTGTGAAGGTTATGAACATGGCTTTTTGGCTGAAGTTCTTTGCCTTGTCAGCCGAACATTTTTCTTGCACCTATCGACTCATAAACATTTTTATAATCACAGTTAAATTCGATGACGGTACACTATATTGAACTTGAAGAGTGATAAAGATATGATTTTTCGTGTGAATGTAACATTGTACCTGCAAACTAAAACTTGATGGTATATTACACGGAGTGTATTTGGTCACTAGTCGCTGGCATCTATTGTCGCTCGGAGTATAGGAGAACAGTGAATGAATACGCTGCCACGGCGACACACAGCAACTTCAAACGCTAGTGTCTTCGTAAAAACAATTGAAACGTGGCATATCATATGGCACTTTGTTTTGGAGGTTAGGTGATACCAAACATGTCTGTTTTCCGCCAAACAAAATATTAAGCAGAATTGTAATTAAATTTCTGGAAATTTATCAAAGTTTTCCAGTATATAGGGCATTAAAAATGATTATTTAAATACTAAACTTAAAGACACTCAATTTAACTAACTGTTTGACGAATGACGAATTAAAGACTGAAGGTCTCTTGGGGGATATGGATACCAAACACCTGAAAACAAAAATCAAAACAATAAAATATCTTATCTTCATGTTTCTGTAGGCAGAAGGATCTCCACACAATAATTCTCTCAAAACATTTGCAAAAGCACTATATTTATTCCTTCTCACACCTCCCAGGGGGCCCACAGCTCTTTTGTGGGTACGTGTGTGGCGCGCACGGGTCCCCGAGCCATTGCAGCCTTTTTTCCTGCTTTCCCCAGGCTGCATTACCCCTCCTAGTTCCCCCTCCTTCCCATTCCAATTCGTCCTTCCCACCCTCTCCAATCCCGTCTCTCGGTGTTACTCTAGATGACGGCTTGGCTATCCCATGGTACCAATTGTCCTGCACTTTGGTTTTGTCTGCTGTGTACACCGGTTTTTGGCCCAGTTTGGTCCCCCTAGGGGTTTGACCTTCCATACCAAAATTGTCCGATAATGTGTGAGCCAATTGGGGAAGAACTCCCGACCTAGCCCCTACGGCGCGGATCCTATCCTTTCCTCTCCACTTCCTTTCCTCGCTGTAGCCCCCATCCCCCGCTAGGTCCCCAGCACGTGTAGCCAGTCCGTGTGGGGGGGCTGTTATGTACCCTTTGGCTGAGCCCCCTGACACCACAGGGATCACACTACTGGTGTCTAAGCTGCGACCTCTCCATGCAAGCCAAGGAGTTGATGCCTGTCCTCGGGGGTATCAGAACTCCCGGCAATGGCCATCGTGCCAGGTGGCCTTTGCTGAGGCTGGGTGGCGCCTATGGAGAGAGCCCCTGTTTTGGAGTGGGTGACACTAGGGCGGACATCTAGCACTATGAAAAGAGTTAGACTCCAAAATGGTCGTGCATCGGCCGTTTCTCAAGACAGGAAGAGATCGTTTAATGCTGCTGCTGCAGATATGAGGATGTTTCCCTCCCTTGCTACCCCTTGGGAGCAAGGCCAGGCTCGCCGGTTAGGAGCAAAACCCTTTCCTCGCTACCTGGTTTGCTCAAGGACTGATGGAGGAACTTTTACTACCACCAAACCGCTGTTCTTTGTCGAGACCATAGAGGACAAGTTTGGTGAAGTGGAATCTATGAGTAAACTTAGATCTGGCTCATTGCTCATTAAAACAGTCTCGGCAGTCTGAAGCTTTGCTCGCCTGCACCACCCTTGGCGACATTCCAGTAACAATACTCCCGCACAAATCATTGAATATGGTACAGGGTGTGATATTCCACCGGGACCTCCTCCTTCAAACTGATGAGGAGCTTAGGGCCTATCTCGAGCGGCGTGGTGTACATTTTGTTCGCCGCGTTCAGAGGGGACCTAAAGATAACCGCGTCGATACTTTATCTTGGCCTTCGAGGGGGACACACTCCCAGAGAAGGTCAAGATAATGATATATCGATGTGAAGTGAAGCCCTACATTTCACCTCTCATGTGATGTTTTCGATGTATGAGGTTTGGTCATATGTCCTCTCGCTGTACAGCAGTCCCAGTATGCAGTGATTGTGGACGCCCACTACATGAGGGGAGCCCCTGTGTTCCTCCGCCGGTGTGCGTCAACTGTCATCAACACCACTCTTCACGGTCGCCAGATTGCCCTATGTTCAACAAAGAAAAGAAGGTACAAGAGTACAAATCCCTGGAGCGTTTGACGTACCCTGAGGCCCGCAGTAAATATGAACGTCTGCATCCCGTGCAGATGGCGACAACCTTCGCTACAACGTTATCTTCTAGCCTTTCACCCTCCCCTTCCCACTCCCATCTCCCCCCTACACCCCGTCCCCACCCCTCCCTCACATCTCCCTCTCCTGTAGCTCCTGTAGCCCTCCCTTTGTGTCCCACCCCTTCCCAGCCGGAGAAGTGCACCCCTTCTCCATCGCCTGCCGGTGGCAGTGCCCCATCGCAGGGCCTTCCATCCCGGCATTCCCCAGATCGGAGATCATCGACCTCCAGTCGGCCATCGGACTCCCAGTCAGTGAGTTCAAAGGTCGCCCGATCTTCGTTAGTACCAGACCTAACTGACAAATGTCCTCTCTCTGGGGCGGGTCCTGCCCGTCCCACACGAGAGAAGGAGAAGGAGAAGGAGAAAGAGGAGGAGGAGGAGGAGAAGAAGAAGAAGAAGAAGAAGAAGAAACCAAAGTTACAAGATAAAGCCCCTCCGGTACCACCGGAGGTGCCGACTGTGCTTTCGCAACTCGCTCATCCCATTGAGCCTGAGGCTGATCAGCTATTTATGGCTGTTGTCCCTTCTTCTTTGGGGACGGACGCTGACAAAGCGGGGTGACAGACATTATGCCATTCGCTTCCCGCCTAGATCCTCGTGATGTGATCATCCAATGGAACTGTAATGGCTACTACCGTCACCTCTTGGAGATTAAACAGCTAATCTCTCTCTCTTCTGCGGCCTGTGTCGTCCTGCAGGAATAGAGGTTTATGGATGCACATTCACCGACCCTCCGTGGGTTCCGTGCTTTTTGTTGGAACCGGGTTGGTCCCCTCCAGGCGTCTGGTGGGGTTTGTACTTTGGTCCGGACAGATATTGTCAGTACCTGGATTCCTCTCCAAACTCCATTGGAAGCGGTTGCTGTCCAGGTTCACTTGGACACTCCATTAACCATTTGCAACCTCTACCTTCCCCCTGACAGGCCACCTACACTCGCGTTCCTAGTGGCCCTCCTTCAGCAACTCGCCCCTCCTTACCTCATCCTTGGGGACTTCAATGCCCACCATCCTTTGTGGGGCAGTGCTTATACGTCTAGCCGGGGCCGCCTCATAGACCAGTTTCTTGCTGACCACAATCTGAGCCTTCTCAACGATGGTTCCCCAACTCATTTTAGTGCCGCTCATGGCACCTTTTCTGCCATAGACCTCTCTCTCACTTCTCCTTCTCTCCTTCCTTTATTTCACTGGTATGACGACCTCTGCGATAGCGACCACTTTCCGTTGATCCTTTCACTTCCCTCACACCTACCACGTCCCCTCAGGGGGCTCACCGCTCTGTGGTGAGTACGTGCGTGGCGAGCACGGGGCCCCAGCCTTTGTAGCACTCCTTCCTTTCCGTGCTACATGACGCTTCTTCTACTGTCCTTTTCCCCTCTCTTGGGGACCGAGTGTGTGCATCCTTCGGGGAACCGAAGTTCTGACCCTTTTGGCTTTACAGTCTTCTTTCACCTCTTTCTTTGCCTCCGCGTCTGCGTTTGAGGCTTCTCCTCCTACTATTTCTCTCTTCCTCCTCCCTGTACGCACTTGAAGGCCACCCATATGGGTGACTGGGTAATGCGTAAGTCCCAGCCCCGGGCTGGCATGTAGGGTGCGTGCGTACCCCCTGGTTAAGGCCAGGCCAGGGGAGGGGCGATTGCCTGCGCTGATACCTTCCCGATTCGCCGATTGGTCCCTCCGTCTGTAGATCGGGAGGTGTGACCTGGGGTGTGAACAATCACCCAAGGCGGGTGTGCTTCCGTTGGGGGGCCCCCAGCAGGAAGGAGCGTGCCATCGGAGACACTGGCAATCGTGGGGGATACAACCGCGATGGTTCTAAAAAAAAGAAAATGGAAAGAGCCTTTAGAAATGGATGTACTAGACAATAGTGTGTCTGAACAGAAAAATTTACAGACATCAAAGTTCCTTGTGGTGACCCCTACTGAGGAAGGACAATCCTTTTCGTCGGTGAACCCATTTATTATTCAAAAAGGGGTTGATGCCATTGCCGGCCCAGTTAAGACCTGCAACCGCCTACGTAATGGAACACTACTGTTAGAAACAGAAAGTGGCTCCCAGGCACAGCGGCTGCTTAAGGCTACTCTGCTCCACAGCTACCCGGTTCGTGTTGAGCTCCATCCAACCCTCAATTATTCCCGAGGGGTAGTCTTCTCGGCCAGTTTGGACGGTCTGACTGAGGATGAACTGAAAGAATATCTGGCAGCTCAAGGCGTCGTCGCAGTACACAGGGTGACAAAAAAAGAGAACAATGTTGTAGTGCCCACTCGCACAGTGTTTCTGACCTTCGACCGAGTGGCTCTGCCGCCGAAGATCAAGGCAGGGTATGAGGTCATCACAGTACGACCTTATATCCCTAACCCTACTCGGTGTTATCAGTGCCATCGATTTAACCACACAAGCCAGTCTTGCAAGAACCCAGTCATATGTGTCACCTGTGGTAAAGAGGCCCATGAGGGGATTTGTCCACCACCATCCCCTCATTGCATCAATTGTAACGGGAATCATGCTGCTTCCTCCCGGGAATGTCCCGTGTTTGCCGATGAACGAGCCATCCAGGAAATCCGTGTAAAGGAAAAGGTTCCCATACCAGTTGCACGTAAGATGTACGCCAGTCGTAAGCCCAAGACCCCGCCGCGTGGTAACTACAGTACTGTAGTTGCAACGCCTCCACCAACACGGGATATGGCCACACAGACTTGTGACCTACAGTTTACGACAGTAGTTGTCAAACAGTCTACATCGACAACGGCGTCACGTTCAATGAAAAGTGTGGGTACCTCTTCCAAATCATCATCTTCATCTTCAGCTGTGAAACCACAGATAGAGACGCGAAAGTCTAAGAAAGAGCATTCGCGCGAGGATTTCCTCCGCACCCCTACCAAAACATCTGAGCCAACCAAGGAGCTTCACCAGGGCTCCAAGAAATCAAATAGGGGGAAAACTCTCCCCCCTCCTACCTCACAATGTGACGATGGCATCCCCTGGAAGCCTATAGTCTCTCCAGGTGCATCAGCCAAAGATGGGGCTGCCGACCACACTCAGGCAGCTGCTGTGGTAACCTCTGAGAATATGGAGCAAGACCCTCCTGTCTCAGACACCACCAGTTGCGAACATTCGCACTGTGGCCCGCCGCCTTCGTCGGGCTGATGTCCACCTTCATCTCATTTTATCCCATTATGGATATTCTTCAATGGAACATTCGTGGTATCCGGTCGAATTGGACAGAACTGCAGCTTTTAACGCGAACATATCATCCAATCATCTTCTCTCTACAGGAGACAAAATTGCTCCCTGGTACTCGAATTACTTTCCCACGCTACACTACCGTTCGCTTTGACCTTCCTCCAGTGGCAGGAATTCCAGCCCACGGGGGCGTAATGTTGCTTATTCGGGATGACGTACACAGTACACCGGTCCCTTTGTGTACTCCAATACAAGCTGTTGCTGTCCGGATATACCTTCCTGGATTTGTCTTCACACTGTGCAATATTTACGCTCCTTCCTCTTTTCCCGTCACTAGATCAGATCTCCTAGATCTTATTGACCAGCTTCCGCGTCCGTTTTTGTTGGTGGGAGAATTCAATGCCCACCACCCCCTTTGGGGCTCCCCACGACCATGTCCACGGGGCTCCCTCCTGGCAGATATACTGAACCACCTTCAGCTCATCTGCCTTAACACTGGTGAACCAACTTATCTTTCAGACACCACAAATACTTTCAGCCATATAGATCTAGCTATCTGCACTGCTCAGCTGGCACGGCGTCTTGAATGGTCTGCTCTCTCAGACACACATTCGAGCGATCATTTTCCGTGTGTAATTCACCTAATGATGCCCGACACCCTTGAGCATCCACACCGCTGGCAGTTAACGAAAGCGGACTGGGAGCTCTACACGTCACTGGCGGATTTTGGTACTTACCATTATCCTAGTATAGACGACCAAGTGGAACACATTACCACAGTTATTCTGACAGCCGCGGAATGTTCCATCCCCTGCAAGACTTCCCACGCACGTCGTCCCCTTGTCCCGTGGTGGACCGCGGAATGCCGTGACGCTCTGCGAGCACGGCGACGTGCCCTTAGAATCTTCAAACAACGGCCCACGCTCGACAACTGCATCCGATACAAACGGCTGCGGGCCTATTGTCATCGCCTCTTTCGCGACTGTAAACGCGCCAGTTGGCGCTCATTCGCGAGCTCTTTTAATAGGTCTACCCCTTCCTCCATCATTTGGGGTAACCTTCGAAAAATTTCGGGCACTATGGCTCATTCCCCAATTCCCGGTCTGTGTGTCGCAACTGACACTGTCGTCGATCCTCCACAAATAGCCAACGCACTGGGTCGACATTTTGCAGAGGTCTCTAGCTCTTCACGTTACACTGACGCTTTCCTAGCTAGGAAACGGACGGTGGAGGCGACTCCATTGCCCTTTACCTCTCAGAACCGTGAATGCTACAATACCGAGTTTACTGTACGAGAGCTTCACCACGCACTCTCGTCTTCGCGGTCCTCCGCTCCAGGACCAGATGGCATTCACGTGGCGATGCTGCAACACCTTTCACCAACGAGCTTGCACTTCCTACTGGCCACCTACAACCGCATATGGATAGAAGGCACCTTTCCGCGACGCTGGCGTGAAGCCATAGTCATTCCCATACCAAAGCCTGGGAAGGACAAATGTCTCCCTTCCAGCTACCGCCCCATTTCCCTCACCAGTAGCATATGCAAGGTGATGGAACGCATGATTCACGGGCGCCTGGTATGGTGGCTTGAAACGCGACATCTCCTGTCTAATGTCCAATGTGGGTTTCGCAAGCACCGTTCTGCGGTGGATCATCTTGTTGCCCTATCTACCTCAGTAATGAATAACTTTTTACGGAAGCGCCAGACAGTAGCGGTGTTCTTTGATCTGGAAAAGGCATACGACACCTGCTGGAGGATGGGCATCCTCCGCACTCTGCATACATGGGGTTTTCGGGGTCGCCTGCCAATTTTTATCCGCGAATTTTTAACAGACCGTGTTTTTAAAGTGCGTGTTGGTTCGTTTTTATCGAGCACTTTTAATCAGGAGAACGGAGCCCCCCAGGGCTCGGTCCTGAGCGTTGTTTTATTTGCAGTGGCAATCAATTCTATAGCCGATCACCTTCCACTGGGAGTGTCGGCGTCCCTATTTGTTGACGACTTCGCGATCTACAGCAGCTCTGAGCAAACGGGTCTCCTGGAGCGGCGCCTCCAGCGGTGCCTAGACAATCTCCACGCGTGGAGTATGGACACTGGCTTTCGATTCTCAGCCGACAAGACAGTCTGCATGAACTTCTGGCGGCGGAAGGAGTTCGTTCCCCCGTCCCTTCGTCTGGGCCCCATAGTACTTCCATTTGTGGATACCACGACGTTCTTGGGACTTGTTCTCGACAGGAAGTTAAGTTGGTCTCCCCACATATCCCGTTTGGCAGCTCGCTGTACCCGCTCTCTCAATGTGCTGAGGGTGTTAAGTGGCACCTCGTGGGGAGCTGACAGGTCTACTCTCCTCCATCTGTATCGCACCATAGTTCGGTCCAAACTGGACTATGGTAGCATCGTTTATTCTTCGGCTCGACCGTCCATACTGCGCCGCCTTAATACAATCCACCACCACGGTCTCCGTCTGGCGACAGGAGCGTTTTATACTAGCCCCGTTGAGAGCCTCTATGCCGAGGCCGCCGAACTACCCCTTTCTTACCGTCGGGAACTCTTGCTTAGCCGTTACGCTAGTCGTTTGTCGTCCATGCGAGGACACCCGACGTACGCAGTTTTTTTTAACGACTCACTTGACAGTCTCTTCGCTCTGCGCCCGTCTGCTCTGCTACCACCGGGAGTACGCTTGCGTTCGCTACTCGGCCAGCTTGGCGTTACAATGCCTGCTATCTTCTCGGCTGGAGAGAGCACCTCTCCACCGTGGCGAAGCCCCGAAGTCCATGTTAACTTTGATCTTCATTCTCTTCCAAAGGACTCCACACCTCGTTTCGTCTACCAGAGAGAATTTCACGCACTCCGGTTTAAATTTGATGACAATTTGTTCATTTACACTGATGGCTCAAAGACAGACCAGGGTGTTGGGTGTGCTTTTGTACTTGGCAACGTCTCTTTTAAATATCGTCTTCCTGAGTGGAGTTCCATTTTTACAGCTGAGCTGTATGCATTATACCAAGCCACACAATACGTCCGGCGACACTCGCTCAGTAAGACTGTCATTTGCTCGGACTCTATGAGTGCTTTGTTGAGCCTTCGCATCCTATATCCGACCCATCCTCTGGTACAAAGCATCCGCAATTGCCTTACTTCTCTTTCAACGAGCGGAACTACGGTGACGTTTCTGTGGGTCCCTGGCCATGTGGGAGTGTTGGGGAATGGGGCTGCGGATATGGCTGCCAAGGAAGCAGTTCTCCTTCCTCGGCTATCTACCTTTTCCACCAGCTCTGATGACCTTCGCGCTGGTATCTCCCAGCGTATTATCTCCCGTTGGTATCTACATTGGTCATCCCTGTCAGGGAACAAATTGCGAGCCATTAAACCTGTGCCTGATCTCTGGTCAACGTCATCTCGACCCTCCCGCCGAGAGGAGATTGTTCTAGCCCGGCTTCGTATTGGCCACTGCCGTTTTAGCCACCAGCATTTATTACGTGGTGGTCCTGCTCCCTTATGTGAGCACTGTGATGCACCTTTTACTGTGAACCATCTTTTAGTGCAATGTCCATTTTTTAACCGTCTCCGTCATGATCTGTGTTTCCCATTTGAATTGTCTGACATTTTAGCTGATGACGCGCAATCGGTTAACAGAGTTTTACTTTTTATACATCGTGCAAATATGGCGAAAGCCATTTAATTTCTAACCCCGGTTCTTTTTTACTATGGGCAGTGTTGGGCGCTAATGACCACAGCAGTTGTGCGCCCTAAAACCACAAAAAAACACCTACCACGAGCCCGGGTACCCCGCTGGTTTTTCCGTCGTGCTAATTGGCCGCTATATACATCCCAGGTTGTTTTCCCATCTTCCCCCTCAGGCTGTATAGATGATATTATAAGCCAAATGACCAACATGATTACCCAAGCTGCCAACGCCACTGTTACCTGGTCGACAGGCCCTCCTACTCGCCGGCCGGTCCCTTGGTGGAATGCAACTGTTGCCCCAGCCATTCGCAAGCGCCGTAGGGCCTTGCAACATCTTAAGCGCCACCCATCCCTCGCTGGTCTCATAAATTTCAAACGTCTGCGTGCCAGAGCTCGTTACTTAATCAAACAAAGTAAGCGGACATGCTGGGAGCATTTTGTCTCCTCGTTGGGCTCTTCTGTCCCTCTGACAAGAGTGTGGGCTATGCTCCGATCTATCCAAGGTAGCTGGCGGCTGTCTTCCGTCACTGGTCTTGCCCTGCCTGATGGGGTCTGCACAGAGCCATCTGTTGTTGCAGAACATCTTGCAACTCACTTCGCCAATGTATCAGCGACAACTTCATATCCGGCGACCTTTCTCCTTAAGAAACACCAGGCCGAAACCTTCAAATTAGGCTTTACTTCTCACCAGGTGGAACCATATAACGAACCTTTTACTGACTGGGAACTGTCGCTGGCCCTCTCCTCTTCTCGTGATTCAGCACCTGGCCCTGACGATATCCATAATCAATTGCTGAAACACCTCAACCCCTCACAACGACAATTTCTCCTAAAAGTTTTTAACCGTATTTGGCTTCAAGGGGTGTTCCCCTCCCAGTGGAGGGAGAGTATTGTGGTCCCTGCCCTCAAGCCTGGCAAGGACCCGTTGGCGCTGGACAGTTATCGACCAATAAGCCTGACAAGTGTCCCCTGTAAACTACTTGAACGAATGGTAGCCCGCAGATTATGCTGGGTTCTTGAATCCCGGGGACGTCTCTCACCTTACCAGTGTGGGTTCCGGGAGGGACGATCCCCTATTGACCATTTACTTCGACTGGAGACTGCGATCAGACAGGCCTTCTCTAAACGACATCATCTGGAAGCAGTCTTCTTCGATCTTCATAAGGCGTACGACACTGCTTGGCGTCGTCATATTTTACGTTCTCTTCATGACTGGGGCCTCAGAGGCTCCTTACCAAGTTTTATCCGTCAGTTTTTATCCCACCGCCTGTTCTGTGTCAGAGTTGGCTCTTCCTTTAGCTCCCCTCGGATACAGGAGAACGGCGTCCCCCAGGGCTCAGTGTTGAGTGTTACACTTTTTCTAATTGCCATCAATGGGTTGGTGAGCTCTGTTGGGTCACTGGTAACCCGGCATTGTATGTTGACGACTTTTGCATATGGTATAGCTCCTACTCAGTAGCCTCTACTGAATGTCAGCTCCAGAGCGCCATTCGGCGGGCTTCAGTGTGGGCTACGTCCCATGGTTTCCAGTTTTCCTCGTCAAAAACGAGGGTGGTGCACTTTAGTCATCGTACTATCACCCTGATCCAGAACTGTTCTTGGGTAATCAGCGCCTGGAAGTTGTAGCACAGCATTGTTTCCTGGGTCTTCTCTTTGACAAAAAATTGACTTGGGTGCCCCATATTCGCCACCTAAAGATTAGTTGTATGAGGAAACTTAATGCCCTACGTTTCCTTGCTCATTCATCTTGGGGTGCAGACCGAACAACTATCCTCCATATCTATTGGGCTCTAATCTTGTCCCGATTGGACTATGGGTGTCAAGTTTATTGCTCGGCAGCTCCTTCTGCCCTGAAATTATTAGATCCGGTTCACCATTATGGTGTCCGCATGGCTACAGGTGCATTCCCGACTAGCCCGGTCGACAGTCTCCTTGTTGAGGCGGGAATCTGCCCTCTTCGGGTTAGGCGGCATCAGCTTCTGGCGTCTTATGCCATCGCCATCCGGCAATATCCTGATCATCCCGCTTACCAGGTTCTTTTTGCATCTGAAGGGCTTCGACCCCCTGATACCCAGCTGCGGGCGGGCTTTCCTGTCGGACTGCAGCTTGCCTCTCTTCGCCGGGATTTCCATTTCCCTTCCCTAGATTGCGCCCCCCATTTCACTGCACGCACACCTCTGTGAACGGTGCCACGACCACTAATTCGGGCGGATCTCTTCCAGAGCCCAAAAGCTTTAATTTCCCCCATGGTCTTTCGGCGTTTGGTGCGCCCAGTACTAGAAGAGTTTCAGGGAGCCTCTATCTTCTACACTGATGGCTCGAAAACAGCGGGCCACTCCAGATATGCGTTTACATCTCCTGTTGGGGCGGAATGCCATTCTCTGCCAGAGGCATGCAGTGTGTTTACGGCAGAGCTGATGGCAATTTATAGAGCCCTCTGTTTTATTAAACATTCTGCCATGGAACGTGGTTTAATCTGTGCTGACTCCATGAGCAGTTTGCAGGCCATTGATCGATGTTTCCCCTCCCATCCTTTAGTAATTTTCATCCATGATCTCCTTGCTGACCTTCATCATGCTGCCTGCTCCGTGGGTGCCAAGCCATGTTGGTATTACAGGGAATGAAGAGGCTGACCGGTTGGCTAGATCGGCAATTACTCGCTGCCCACCTCCCTTTCTAATTCAGGGTGCGGACCTGCGGGTGCAGATCAGATCTTTGCTTCACTCCTCATGGGATAGCAGTTGGAAAGCTACTGCCCCTTCCAATAAACTCCGCACCATCAAAGATACGACTGCAGCTTGGAGTTCATCTTTACACCCTTCCCCGAGAGAATCAATTGTCCTCTGTCGCCTCCGTCTTGGACACTGCAGGCTGACCCATGGATTTCTTTTACGAAATGACAATCCACCATATTGTGATTGTGGAGCCGTACAATCCGTGTCTCATATTCTTACTGAATGTCCTCTCCATTCGACACTTCGTGGCGACTATGGCCTACCGCCTGCATTGCCTTTAGTTTTGGCGGATGACCCACGGATGGTTGATCGCGTCCTTGCCTTCCTCCGTGAAAGTAGATTTTATTGTCAGCTCTAGGACTCGCTTGGTCGGGGTGAGTGGGTTTGTGATTCTTGGGTGTTTGTGGGGTTTAGAGCCTTCTCCCCACCAGTCCCCCACTCTTTTACATTTTAACGTAGTTTTATTTCTCCCTGCTCTGGAGCTGTGATACGTTGACCACTGTGCCAGTAGTAACTTGTGGTTTAGGATAGTGGTCGCTCCTGGAGCTGTGGGAGCGGACACTGTAGCATTTGCTGCCCTAGGTTGGTCTTAGCCTTGTTGGTGAGACGAATTTAATTCCTAGTGTAATGGTCTTTTGGCTTTCACCTATTTTTCGTTGTGTTCCGTGGCGTATACAGTTTGAGGTTGAAGGGACTGATGACCTCGTTGTTTGGTCCCTCATGTCCACCACCACCACCACCACCACCATTCCTTCTCACAATTTATATTCTTATCAATTTTCTTTTATTGTTTTCCTACTTTTCCCTTTGATTTTGGTAGATTGTTCTTTTAAGACTCTTGCGAAAAATACAATGCCAGCATTTATTACTGCCTTCAACGTTTTGACTCGACTGGAGACTACTTTATACTCTTCTGTATATGACATGCGGTGAGCAACTCTTGCGAGCGACCAAAAACAACTGCGGTCAGCATCTAAAGTAGCCCACCTTCAACTTTAGACGCTCGCGTTTCGGAGCAGCGACTTTGTTCGCTGTCCTTGTTTACACGGAGTGCATTTAGCAGCTTCGTCGAAATTGGCCAGTGACTAGTGACCAAATATGTACCGTGTAATATACCCTTTAATGTCAACAAAGTGATGTATTATGACACACTTTCATTTTAGTAAAAAAGAAAAAAGACCACGCAATATATGACGAAAATCTGGGAGATTTAGCTGTCCCCAGAGAAGTCTTGGGGACACCGGGACATTATACTAATATCTGGGACTGTCCTGGAAAAATCTGGACGTATGGGAATCCTAATCTAAATACAAAATTTAACGTTTGTGTGTTTGGTAGAAGTACCTTAGAATTTTGATGATCAGTGAGTCAGTGACAGAATTAGTCATTTTTGGCTGCTAATATTGCCGCGAGAGACCACGAACACCAACTGCCGGCGTGGCGCAGGGGATAGCGTCACGGACTGCGGAGCAGAAGGTCGCCAGTTCAATCCCGCCCACCGGCAAAAATTTATTTCTTTGTAATTTACAATTCCAGAAGGTTCTACATCTTTCTTATGTTCACTTGTAAATTCTACTTGTTTCTTATGTTAACTGTTCTTCTAATTTCTGGTAAATTCTGTCTGTGTATAAATAGCAGAGCACTCTGCCTGAGAGGCAGTCAGTGCTGCGTGTATGTTGAGTTCGTAATAAATGTGCTTTCAGTATAAGTGCTGTGTTTAGTTGCCTTCAAAGTCAAGCCTACTTCCATTGCAACGTGACATTGTTTGGTGGAGGCGCCGGGTGCACTGTGCAACAGCTGCATCACCGTGGCTCCAATTAGGCAACGTAAAAGCCGTCGCTTACACGGACTGGAACCGGAATACGAGGGATACACCGAGTACATCCTTCCAAAAGTCCGGATTATCAGAACAACGATGGAGACGAAACCAGCAATAAGCCAGCTGCACATCAGGACCCTAACAAAAATGGCTAAAAGGGTTCGACCAAGTCGCCAAGTACAACAGGTAGGATCATACGATGTGCTTGGCCAACGTTTATTTCTACCTGGATGGAACAGCCCAGCAATGGTTCGAAAACAACGAAGACAAGTTGAATGACTGGAAGATGTTCCAGGAGGAACTTAAGAAGACGTTTGGAGTCCGTCAGCGACAAATCCGCTCGGCGGAAGAACAACTGAAGAACCGGGCCCAAAGACATGCTGAGCCGACACAACCGTACATACAGAGTGTTTTGGCCCTGTGTAACGTAGTCAATCCGAACATAACTGAAGCAGACAAAATCACGCACCTGATGAAGGGAATTGCAGAAGATATGTACCAAGCTCTTCTGATAAATGACGTTGCTACGACAGAAGAGTTCATCAAGTGGTGCCAGTGTATTGAAGAGATGCAACAGAGGAGGGTTGGATGCAAGAAATATGACAACTTCCTATTGTAGTCCCTATGGCCGTTGTGGAAGACCAGCAGGACTTGGCTTCTCTCATACGACAAATCGTGAGAGAAGAATTACAACAGTGCATGGCAGCCAGGACTATTAGACCGAGCGAGCATCAGATTATGGCCATGGATGTGAGCCCTGTAAATCACGAGGTAGCAGAGGCTGCTGAGGACGAGGTATTTCAAACATTAGCTCCTGTCTGCCCTGTCAGTCGCACCCGACGTGAAGAATGGCGTTGCCCTGCTATGACTTACGCTGCAGCCACCAAACGGCAGCCCATGAACCTACAGACGCTACCACAGCCAACTCCCCCGGTAACTATGACGCCCCGCAGAAGAACAGACGTCTGGAGGACAGAAGACAACACACCACTGTGTTTCCACTGTGGACGCCCTGGACATGTCGTACGCTACTGCAGAGAGAGGAGGTGAGTATTCGATGGTTATTTTGCCACAAGACGTCAGCCGTCGGAGCAGCTCTATCCCAGGCAGTCACCCGCTTATGAGTTCAGTCGACCTATGGGAAGAAGCCCATCGCCGTACCCTAGACGAGGTCGCTCCTCGACGAGCCGCAGCCGTTCATCGTCACCGTACAGAGGTACCAGCCGCTCCCGTAGCCGCCGCGCCCAGGAAAACTAAGCGAGGCAACCATTTATGGAGGTGAGGCCGCCACAGACGCCATGGACGACAGTCGCCAAGATGTCGGGAAATCTCATCGACGGCCAACCTGTCTGGGCACTTGGTGATTCAGGAGCCTCTTTTTCTGTATTATCGGATAATTACCACCGCACACTAAAGAAGACAATGTTCTGTGATACGGGAGCAACTGTGCTGAAGGTCGCGAATGGAAAGTACGTCCATCAAGCAGGAACTTAAGTCGCAAGAATAACCATCAACAACAGGACACAGCCGTTTGAATTTGTCGTGTTAACAGAATGTAGTCACAATGTCATCCTCGGATGGGACTTCCTTCGGGCATGCCAAGCTATCATTGACTGTGGAAGATCTGAGCTGCAAATTGAAGAAGTTGTTCCGCCAGATACATGTAATACAGAATTTTCTGGGAAGTTATTCATTGTTGACAATGTGACGATACCGCCGTTGACAATGAGAAGAGTTGCAGTCACAAACACAGATGACTGGTTAAACTGTGAAGTTCTTGTTGATAGTAAAAAGTTTATCAGGCTCACAAAAGAAATTTACATACCAGCGGCTATCATAACCATTACCGGTGGTCAAGGAGAGATTTGGATCACAAATTGTCACGAGCAGTCACAACTTATCCCCAAGGGAATGTGTATCGGGACAGTTGAACCAATCCAGGACGGTGAGCTCAACGTCATCAATGAAGACCCATGCTCTGCTATTAGTACAGACAACACGCTGGAGGAAACTAACGTGAAACTGCCAATAGGGCCTGGACTGACCAAGGAACAATGCCAGCGGGTGTTAGGTATACTACGCCAATTTTCGGGTGCATTCACACCTCAGCAAGGGAAAAGTCAGACGAAACAGCCCACGATAAAGCACCGTATCAATACTGAGGATCATCCGCCAATTAGCCAGCGTTCGTATAGTGTGTCGCCAGACGGATAATTTGGGAGGAAGTGGAGAAGATGTTGCGAGATGACATTATTCAACCTTCGGAGAGTCCTTGGTCGTCTCCAGTGGTCCTCGTAAAGAAGAAGGATGGCATGTGTCGTCTATCGGCGGCTGAACAGTATCACAAAGAAAGATGTCTACCCGTTGCCGTGTACTGATGACACCTTAGACTGCTTGAAAGGAGCTACGTACTTCTCAACTATGGACATGCAGACAGGTTACTGGCAAATCGAGGTTGACGAAGCCGACAGGGAGAAGACGACTTTTATTACACCTGATGATCTCTATGAATTTAAAGTAATGCCACTTGGATTATGTAATGCTCCAGCCACATTCGAACGCATGATGGACAACTTGCTTAGACACCTAAAGTGGACGACGTGTCTCTGCTATTTAGATGACATTGTCGTTTTCCCGGAAACATTTGAAGAACATCTGAGTCGCCTGTCAACTGTGTTGAAGTGTGTTCAGGCTGCAGGTCTCCGCCTCAATCCAATCTTCATCGCCAAAGAGATAAAAATCCTGGGGCACCTAGTCAACGGAGATGGTGTCTGTCCTGATCCAGATGGGCACTAAGACTCCAAGAGTACGATGTCACATTGGTATTAAAGAACGGGCGGAAACACAAGGATGCCGACTGCCTTTCCAGGAATCCATTAGTGGAACACAACAGCATTAATGAAATTTCAGCTCTCACTGAATTAGATGACGTTACAGCTGAACAGAGGGAAGATCCAACACTATTAAAAATGATAGAGGCCTTGGAGAAAGGAGAACCGACCAATGGAGAGTTCCAACTTATAAACGGAACATTGTACAAGAACAACTAAGATCCACTGGGCCCCAAATGGCTACTTGTTGTTCCAGCTCATCTCCAGCCAGCTGTTCTCAAATATTTCCATGATGCTCCAATATCCGGACATCTGGGATTCGTGAAGACCCTAAACAATATCAGATGCAGGTATTATTGGAAAGGTCTCTACCGATCTGTCAAGCACTATGTGAGTCACTGTAAAGAGTGCCAGCGACGGAAGCATGTGCCGCAATTACCTCCAGGACATCTCGTACCGATTCCGCCGGCAGCAGCTCCATTCCACAGAGTTGGGATCGATCTTTTAGGGAGGTTCCCGAAGTCGACGACCAGTAACCGTTGGATAATTGTCTGCACTGACTACCTCACACGCTACGCTGTCACCAAACCTGTGCCGACTGCAGAAGATCCAGAGATCGCAAAATTCCTTGTAGAAGACCTTATTTTGAAGCATGGAGCACCACGTGTCATGATATCTGATCGTGGAAAAGTATTCCAGTCAAAACTAGTATCAGAGGTAATGTCACGGTGCAACATTGTCCACAGAATGACAACTGCATACCATCCTCAGACAAATGGTCTTACAGAACGTTTTAACAAAATGTTAGCCGACATGCTGTCGATGTACGTCGATGTTGAGCAGAAGGATTGGGATACAATTCTGCCAGTCGTGACATTTGCTTACAATACCGCAAGACAAGACACCGCAGGCTTCACTCCGTTTATCCTGCTCCATGGCCGTGAAGCTGAAATGACAATGGATACACTGTTCCCGTTCCAACCGGACGACACTCAGGATGACTATGTTAAACAACTCATCACCAGGGTCGAAGAAGCAAGACAGCTGGCTCGCATACGGACACTGGACGCCCAAGAGGAGGACTGTCAGCGGTATAACGACAAGCACCGACCTGTTGTGTACAGCCCAGGAGATCTGGTATGGATTTTTAACCCTGTATGGAAGGTTGGACTGTCAGAAAAGTTATTGAAGCGATACTTTGGTCCGTATCGTGTCATACGCCGCCTGTCAGACATCACATACGAAGTTGAGGATTATGAGCCGTCGTCGAAACGTCAAGAACGAAGAGACATTGTTCACGTCCTGCGCATGAAGCCTTACTACGATCCTGAAGAGCAGGTAGACGACAATGGCTTCTTGTTCAAGGACTTTAAGGATGGTAATGTTCCTGATGAAGCCTCGACAGGAACGTCTGTTATCGATAATCGCAGAGAAGGGAAGGATTCTCTTGAACTGTCAGAGGACCCATGACACGGTCAAGATCCAGTGACAATATTTCGTAAACTATAATGTGTAGAATAGTATAATTTGAAAATATAGTTATAGTAGGTACCTTGGTAACCAAAAATTCAGGCTTCTAGCTTTATCCACAACTGAGATACAGGGGGTCGAAAGTGCCATGAACTGCTTTTAGAAAAGGATGGTATGCCCGTGCGCTCGACTTGGAGAAGGCACTGCCGTATCCCCATATAATGGAGGATAGGTAACAACTTGCCATAAAGAGGCTTGCTGAGCAGCTGACACATGAAAATAGATAAATTTTCGGCCACGGCTTTCATCAGAAAAAGAAACACATACGTTTACCCGGTCTATCAGACAACAATACACAGACAACTATCATGTTCGGCCACTCCAGTGCCACCAGCTAGATTGTTGTTGAGGAATGAAGGGGAATGATATGCTGGGTGAAAGTGGGGATGGAAAGTTCCACATTGCATGATGGGTATTAGAGGCTCTGATAGATAGGAATTTTAATTGTGGTAATGAATACAGTGAAGGGAAGGGGTGGGAAAGAATAAAAGGGTGGTGTAGAGAGGAGTGTGGGGAGGGAGTGGGGGAATTTGATATGATAAGAATAATAAGGAAAAATAACAAAAAAATAAAGGGTAATAAATTATATGGATAATGTAAGTGGCGATACACAGTTGAAAGGAAGATATGACATACAGGATTATGGGTGGGGAAGGAAGAGGGAGGGGGGTTAGGCATAGGGTGCAGGGATGGGATGTTATCTTAGGTTGAGGCCAGGATGGTTGTGGCACCATGGAATGTTTTGAAGTGTGAACTTCCATCTCCGCTCCCATGAACCACAGACATTGCTGACGTGTGGTGGCTTGCGTGCCTCAACGATACAGATAGCCGAACCGAACTTACAACCACAGTGGAGGGTTATCTGTGGAGAGGCCAGACAAATGTGTGGTTCCTGAAGAGGGGCAGAAGCCTTTTCAGTAGTTACAGGGGCAACAGTCTAGATGATTGACTGAGCTGGCCTTGTAACATCAGCTAACGTGACTTTGTCATGCAGTTACTGTGGACGGCTGAAAGCAAGGGGAAACTACTGTCGTTACTTTTCCCAAGGACATGCAGCTCTACTGTATGAATATATGATGATGGCATCTTCTTGGGTAAAATATGCCGGAGGCAAAATAGTACCCCATTCAGATTTGGATCTCTGGCAGGGACTACTCAGGAGGATGTCATCATTAAGAAAAACAAAACAGGTATTCTACGGGTTGTAACGTGAAATGTTTGAACCCTTAATTGCTTAGGCAAGTTAGAAAATTTGAAAAGAGAAATGGATAGGTTAAAGTTAGATATGGTAGGGATTAGTGAAGTATGCTGGCAGGTTGAACAGGATTTCAGGTCAGGTGAGTACAGGGTTATAAACATGAAATCAGTTGGTGGTAAAACAGTAGTAGGTCTGATAATGAATAACAAAATAGGAATGCGGGTAAGTTACTATGAACATAGTGAACACATTATTGTAGCAAAGATAGACACAAAGCCAACACCAACCACAGTGGTGCAAGTTTATATGCCAACTAGCATGGTCGATGATGAGGTATTGAAGAAATGTATGAAGAGATAAAAGAAATCATTCAGAAAGTTAAGGGAGCTGAAAACTTGATTGTGATGGTGAACTAGAACTCGGTAGTAGGAAAGGGAAGAGAAGAAAATGTAGTAGGTGAATATGGGCTGGGAAAAAGGAATGAAAGAGGAGATCACTTGGTGGAATTTTGTGCAGAGCACAATTTAATGATCGCCAACACTGGTTCAAACATCATGAAAAAAGGCTGCATACATGGAAGAGACCAGGAGACACTGGAAGGTACCAGATTGACTTTAGAATGGTAAGGAATTGATTTAGAAACCAGGTTTTAAACTGTAAGACATATCCAGGGGCAGATATAGACTCTGAGCATAACTTCTTGGTTATGAACTGCAGATTAAAACTTAAACTGCAGAAAGGCAAAAAGGTTAGGAGATGGATCCTGGACAAACTGAAGGAACCAGAGGTGGTGGAGGGTTTCAGAGAGAGCATTAGACAGGGATTGGCTGAAACGGGGGAAAGTAATACAGTAGAAGAAGAATGGGTAGCTCTGAGAGATAGAGTAGTGAAGGCTGTAGAGGATCATATAGGCAGAAGGACAAGGCCTAATAGAAATCCATGGATAACACAGGATATACTGAACTTAATTGATGAGAGGAGAAAATATAAAAATTCAGCAAATGAAGAAGCCAACAGGGAGTACAGATGTCTGAAAAATGAGATTGACAGGAAGTGCAGACTGGCTAAGCAGGAGTGGCTTGAGGAGAAATGAAAGACCGTAGAAGAATGCATAATTAGGGGAAAGATAGATAGCGCCTACAGGAAAATAAGAGATATTTGGAGACAAGAAAAGTAGCGGTATAAATATCAAGATCACAGATGGAAAACCAGTACTAAGCAAAGATGGGAAAACTGAAAGGTGGAAGGAATATATATATAAGGTCTGTACAAAGGTAATAAACTTGAAAGCAGTATTCTAGAAATGGAAGATGATGTAGAGGAGGATGAGAGAGGAGAAGAATTTGACACAGCACTAAAAGATTTGAGAAGAAACAAGGCCCCTGGAATAGATGACATCCCATCTGAACTGCTTGATATCGGTAGGAGAGCCAGTCATGAAGAAATTGTTCCACCTATTACGCAAGATATGAGAGAGGGGAAATACACTCCAACTTCAAGAAGAACATATAGTAATTCCAATTCCAAAGAAAGCAAGTGCAGACAAATGTGAAAATTACAGAACTATCAGTTCATGGTTACAAAATACTGACACAAATAATTTACAGACGAATGGAAAAACTGGTGGAATCCAACCTTGGGGAAGATCAGTTTGGGTTTAGGATAAATTTTGGAACACGGGAGGCAATACATTACAACTTACCTTAGAAGATAGATTAAGGAATGGCAAACTTACATTTTTAGTTTTTGTAGATTTGGAGAAAGCTTTTGACAATGTCGACTGGAATACACTGTTTCAAATTCTGAAGGTAGCAGGGGTAAAATATAGGGAGCAAAGAGTTATACTCAACTTATACAAAAACCAGACAGCGGTTATTGGTTATTAGAGTCGAAGAGCATGAAAGGGACGCAGAGGTTGAGGAGGGAGTAAGACAGGGTTGTAGCTTTTCACCAATGTTGTTCAGTCTGTACATTGAGCAGGCAGTGAAGGAATGGAAGGAGAAATTTGTAGAGGGAATGGAAGTTCAGGGTTTGCCAATGACTTAGTAATCCTATCAGAGACTGCAAAGGATCTGGAAGAGCAATTGAATGGAATGGACAATTTCTTGAAAAGAGGTTATAAGATGAACATCAGCAAGAGTAAAACAAGGATAATGGATTGTAGCATCAGAAAATCGGGCGATTCTGAAGGAATTAAATTAGGTAATGAGGCAATAAAAGTAGAATACGAGTTTTGTTACTTGGGTAGCAAGATAACTTCTGAAGGCTGAAGTAAAGAAGACATAAAATGCAGAATGGCTATAGGAAGAAAAGCGTTTCTGAAGAAGTGAAGCTTTTTGACATCCAATATTAGTTTAAATGTTAGGAAGTCCTTTCTGAGAAGAGACTTGCACAGGACAGGTTAGCGTGGAGAGCTGCATCAAACCAGTCTGTGGACTGAAGACCACAGCAGCAGCAGCAGCAGCAACAACAACAACAAACAACCTTGTTAAGATGGCTTTTTGCGTCGGCCTGGTTTTGTAATTAGGGTCTTACTGAGATGTGTTACATCCAACATCAAATTAATACCATGTCCCTCTCAATCCAAACTAGTACGTTATTATAGGAACTGTTTGGGTGTCTAATGACTTGCCACTTCGACATTTGTTTAGTTTCCCTTTCCATTATTTTCCATTTTGTCAGAATGATGGGGTAGAGAAACGAATAAAATGTCTGCATATTTCTTAGTTTGAGACAAGTGATCTGCTGGCATTGTCTCGGAAGATGCAGGTGCACAGTTTCAGCTTGTCAAACAAGGCAGCCTGCTGCTCCATGGTCAGACAATACCTTTCCCTAATCCTTGCCACCAGTGCATCTTCTGGCATGCAGGGAGTGGGGAACTCTCTTGCCTTTGAAGGACAGCCGTTACCTGTAGGGTTGTCTGGCTGTGCAGAATAAAGTGTCGCAGAGGGCCACTGTATTTCATGCACTGTTAAGGGTTCAAAGAATAGCAGCCCGTGTGTCCTACATTTCCCTTGAACAGTGTGTGTTTCACACTCCCATTCAATGAAAACCTGGGTATGAGTCAACAATTCAACAGCCATGAATGTAGTTTCTGATAGGTGTGGTGCCACAAACAGGATTGCCTCAAATCCAAAGTCTTCTTCCAAGGCTCCAATAAACTGAGTGAACTCCTCTTTATTTGAATTTAAATTGTTCGTCTGTACCAAAGCAGCGGTGGCTCTCTCAGTAGAAGGTAAGGTGCTTGCATTATTTAGTAGGTCTACTCTGGAAACTATTGCTAATGGCAGAGCTGCTGAGTGGCAGAGTTGACGAGGCCACCTGTTCCCCCAGCAATGGACAGAGGAACAGTAAACATGCCCTCTTCTGACAGGCTGCAGGCTACAGCGTCGTGCACTCTCTTGATGGCATCTGCCCTGCACTTAGTCCAAAAACAAGTGTCCCGTTTGGGAGACAGAATCTTTATGGACAGGGACTACATTAACTTCTCATCAGTAATTTTGTAATTTAATTCTGGATTGAATACCGCCTATTGCATGAAGACCTTTCACATGGTCTCAATTTTACAACATATATTGACTATCTGCTCATCAATTACGTCAATCGAACCAAAATTTTCCTCTGTTATCCTGTGCTACCTTAGTTTCATCTGGTCTAGCATCTCGCCCTGATTTTGCAAATGCCCTGCCTGCACATCAAGATGTTCTGAAAATTTTTATATGGCATGCGATTGCAGAATCTCATGTTATGTGTGCAATACTGCAGGAAGTATGCAATTCTGCAAATTTTGAATTTAAATTGGCATCCAATTCTGCTCTTTGTGAGTCTATCTTCGTACAGAATTCTGCATTTTGTGCTCTGTGCTGTATACTGGGTGTGCATGTCTGCACTGAAAGAGATGCGCCAGTTCTAAGCTTTTTGATGCAACCGACTCAACATAGCTTGTGTAGCATCTGTGGCAGCAGCTGGTTGGAATGCGTCACTTGCCTGTTCGTGATGTGTCTGCAGTCGGTGGTTTTGATTGTGATGTGCTCTCTTTGACTTCAGAATTCTGATAGGCGGCAGCATCGGTGTTGCTGGTAGCTTGGTGGGTTGAGCTGGCGTTGGTGTCAGTTTCCTTTCTGGGGCACTGTTGGTCGTAGCAATGGTGTTGGTAACCGCGGTGTGCTCATTCGGCTCGGTGGCAGGGGGAGGTGGGCTGGATCAGGACCTGGCTCACCAAATGTTGGCCATTAACTGGACTGGGCTCCATGTTACAAAGGCCGTAATCTGCTCCAACAGAAAGAAGGGACTGAACACCTCGTGGGATGTCCAGATTTTCTCCTCTACCTTCTGCCTATGCACCTGTTATGCTCTGTAAAAATTCCCTCATGGCTAAAGCGTTGATGATTGCAACAAGAAAGGAATTACAGGAATCGGCTCTCTTGTTCTGAAGTAGAATAATATTTTGGTTGCCACCTATAGAGAAATGCTAGCGTGAAACAGTTCACGTTCCTGTCACTGCTATGATCTGGCCAAGAGCGGCCAATAAAAGTAGCTGCGGTGAGTGACTAAAAACTCTCAATCAAAACAAACAGAAAATTTTTCTGGCTGTGAAATCTTGTCGCTCCTCTCATGGCCGCTATATCTGTAGCCTGGGGATGTTGGAGGAAGTAACCATAGCTGCAATGTCTCATTTTACAAAGGATTGAATAAATAAGAGATGGAAGAATTAATTTTCAAGGAAGCACTGACTAACACTGTTTCCTAAAAGCTCACTCACCTGTAGATCTTCTGTCCCAAGTGATTGGACTTTGTTTCTTCAGCAGGTGTACTGTAGCCAAGTATATGATTGATTTTAAAAATGGGACAGTAAGAGAAGCTACAGACAATGAAAGTCTGGAGTGTCGGTTAAAAAATATATTCTGAATGAGGCACATATGTAAGAGGTAGCCCTGTCATAGATTTTCATAAACAGAAAAAATGCTTACTTAATACAACCATTGGAGAGGAAATATATTTGCTGTAGAACAAATCGGTAATACATTCACACATTGAGAGAATGAAGATGAGACCTGAGAGAGAGCTCACCGTTGAAAGAAAACTAGCCACGGATTACTCAATCACAGAAACAGGGGTCGGACAAAGGTAACTATCATGCTGCATACCGTTTTGCAGCACCTCACTTTGGCAGTTAAAATGGAGTGATAGCATTATCACAATGAGGAACACTGAAGCACACCATCCTTGCAATGTTGATGACTCTAAAAATTTGGAACAATATGGACTGGAGAACTGCTCACCAGGCTACCAATGGATTAGTGTGTATGTCTAAAATATACGAATAGGTCCCTGTAGCCAACGTAACAGAAGGGTGGGGGGGGGGGGGGGTTTAGCCAGTACAGGTGTTTCTGCCTGCCAACAGCAGCCAACTTCCAGCCTTCAGGTTGGGTGTCCTGGACTGGCAGGAATTCCCAAACCTCAGCAGCTCAACTCCCTCCACCACCACATGTTTCCAATGTTGGTTTGAAATAACGGGCAGGAAACCGAACTAGATTCTGCCATGTTGGGTGTTTTCTGTGTCTGTTAGTTGGGTAATGCAAAAATTATCTTGCCCCTGCAATTGATACTCCTCTATGTAGGCAATAAATCGGTAGTGTCTGTGAACCTGGGGTAATTAATTTAATAGTAATAATGACACTATGAATTAAAGTTCAGGGTGAAGAATTAAAAACATTGCGTTTTGCCGACGACATAGTAATTCTGTCAGATACAGCAAAGGACCTGGAAGAGCATTTGAATGGAATGGACAGTGTGTTGAAAGGTGCATATAAGATGAACATTAACAAGAGTAAAAGTAGGGTAATGGAGTGCAGTGTAAGAAAATCAGGTGATGCTGAAGGAATTAGATTAGGTAACGAAACAATAAAGGAGGTAGATGAGTTTTGTTACTTGGGCAGTAAAATAACAAATGATGGTCGTAGTACAGAAGATATAAAATGCAGAATGGCAATGGGTAGAAAGGCGTTTTTGAAAAAGAGAAATTTGTTAACATCGAATATTGATTTAAGCCTAAGGAAGTCCTTTCTGAAGGCATTTGTATGGAGTGTTGCCTTGTATGGGAGTGAAACATGGACGATAAGCAGTGTGGACAGAAAAAGGATAGAGGCTTTTGAAATGTGGTGCAACAGAAGAATGCTGAAGATTAGGTGGGTGGATCGTGTAACTAATGAGGAGGTACTGAACCGAATTGGGGACACAAGAAATTTCTGGCATACCTTGACTAAAAGAAGGGATAGATTGGTAGGACACATTCTTAGACATCAAGGAATTGTGAATTTAGCGTTGGAGGGAAGTGTGTGGGGTAAAAATTGCAGAGGGAGACCAAGAGACGCGTATAGTAAGCAGATTCCAGTGGGTGTGGGTTGTCGTTCTTATGAGGAGATGATAAGGCTTGCTCAGGATAGAGTAGGGTTGAGAGCTGCATCAAACCAGTCTCTGGACTGAAGACCACAACAACAACATGAAGTCCATAGGATTATTAAGTAATTGATCAGCCTGTATTTGTTACCAGTTTGTTCAGAATTTAATTTCAAATTAGAATCTGTGATCATAAATAAGGTATTATTTGCATAGCTGAGGACTGGTGTAGGTGCTGTGATCTTGCCATGTGTCTTTGATGCCTCCCCACGTTACAGCTTTAGGAACTGCATTACACTTCAGTACCAGCATTGAAAGCCAGGTTAAACCTTGATTTGCACATTTATAATAGGTCATTGCTTTTGCTGCAGTCTGTAGAATTACCTTTATATCATGATTTCATGAATATCCCTCCGTCCCCCCTCCCTGCCAACCTCTCCTTCTCTTTGCCATCCAGGCTTCATTTGCTGAAAAGGGCTTTAATAGTAATTTTTAATTTAATTTTCAGAAAATGCAGAAGGACAAAGCTGAAAGCTGTGTCAAGAAACTGTCTGGTAGGTTGCAAATACTTACTGCCACTGTTGCAACTCTGGAAGGACACATATGATGAGTGAAGATCTTGAATATGATTTGCTAATGGTATATAATTCCTCATTTGTAAACTTTTTCAGTCAATAAAATAGTGGCTTCAACAAACAAACAATTTTACTGTTATGTAGATAATACCAACAGATTTGTGTGCCTAGAAGTTACTCATAATTGAAGAAACCTGATAGGGTGGCAGACTGCTTCTCACTGAAATGCAAGCCAAGGAAGGAAGGATGGGTCCAAGGCTTCAATTCATATTCCTCAAAAATGATTTATTAAACTAAGAACAGTCTAAAAGGAATTTAAAATAATGCCCCACACAAAGAAAGTTGGGCTAAATTCAATTTTACACCAATTCAATAAATAACAATTTTAAAGGAAAAGGCTGAAAGCATCAATTAAAAGCAATGACTTGCTGGTAATAAAAAAAGGCTGAAGGCCACAATAAATACTATTGACATATTGGCAAAATTCTAAACGAAATGATGGAAAGCCACAATAAATTACACGAAATGCTGCCAACAGTTTTTAAGGAAACAGCTAAAACCAGAGAAATATACTTACTTCCAGCACCAGAATAATTAAAAACCAAAGCAGGCAATTAGCTGCAGCAAACAAGTTACAGGAACTTAATATGTAAAATTAAATAACTGAATACACTACGTATTTGTTCCACAATAGTATTTATTTTTGTTATGAACTAGCTTTTGGCTTCTTAGGCCATCTTCAGACAACTCAATACTGCAGATTATCCGCGTTACACCAGCTGCTGTGTTTAGAGTAAAAAAAATTTACAAAGAAAACTGTCAGTCATAGACTATGTAGCCTTTAAGTATTTTATAAACAGAGACGTCCAACCCTTTAAAACAAAACTGTAACTAAGACATAACTGTACATTAATTTTCAACAAATAGGATGAAACAATGGTTCAGTGAATACTAGTAAATATAATTGTGTATTAAATTAACTTATATATATGAACAAAAGTAGGAGGGGAACCCATGAGTGAAGAAGACATAAAAATGAAATGTTGGTGGGGAACAATTACACAAGTATGGAGTATGTGAAAATGGAATAAAGTAGCATATTGAAGTAGATAGCCTATATTAAAATTCGCTGGTATGCAAGAGAGTAGTGTAACACATGAAAGGAAAACATTGGAAGGAAAATATTGAAGTATCTAGCCTACATTAAAATTCGCTGGTTTTTAAGAGAGTGGTCAGAGTAACACATGAAAGGAAAACATTGGAATGTGGATGAGAGACATTACACAATTTCGACAAACATGGTGGCAGAGTTATATATAATAGGTTACTTTAATAATGGTGAATACTGGAATTGGGTCTGATCACTGAGAATTAGGTACGGTTTCTGAGCTTGGTGCTTGTTGATAGAGAGAATTTCAAGCAATATTAGCTTTCTGCCTTTGTTTGCTTCTTTCCAAAGGTGGAATCTTGTCTTTGTTATTGAAGAGCAAGTTGGCACCTTTGGAAGTGGAATATATAGGATCTCTTGCAATCTTTGTGGCAAAGTATATGTAGGTCAGTTAGGTAGGGCTATAACTACTAGACTGGCTGAACATTAGAGGAGTTGGGGACTAAAAAAGAGATCCCACCTTTGCAGAACTTGCCTTAATTGAATGCCGTGCCTTTGACATTAAATGTGATGTTCTCCACAGAGCTACTCTCTTGCATACTACCGAATTTTAAAATAGGCTATATACTTCAATATGCTTCTTTATTCCATATTCACTTACTACATACTTTAATTGTTCCCCACCAACATTTCATTTTTATGTCTTCCTCACTCATGTTTTCTGCTCCTACTTTTGTTCATATAAGTTAATTTAATACACAATTGTACTTACTAGTATTCACTGAATCATTGTTTGTTTCAACTTATTTGTTGAAAATTAATGTACAGTTATGTCTTAGTTACAGTTTTGTTTTAATGGGTTGGACGTCTCTGTTTATGAAATACTTAAAGGCTACGTAGTCTATGACTGACAGTTAACTTTGTAAAATCTTTGTACTCGAAACACAGCAGCTGGTGTGATGTGGATAATCTGCAGTATTAAGTTGTTTGAAGATGGCCTAAGAAGCTGAAAGCTAGTTCACAACAAAAATAAATATTATTGTGGAACAAATACATAGTGCATTCAGTTATTTAATATGTCTATGTTCCATCAAGAACTGACGGAAGGATCCATAAATATTAATATGTAAAACTGCAAACACATGTTGCTTCAGAAAACATTAAAAATAAATAAAATAACCAAGTGCCAACACCTCTCAAACCCCAAAGTGTCACAAAGATATGCTGCAAGCACTGAACTGCCACCCCACAATAGCTACAAACAGGAGATAGCACTGGGTATCAATAACCAAATTCAATCATAACAGGGGTTGTGGCATTTCCTCTTCTTTGTTTGCCAATCTACTCCCTACTTGTACTCTACATATACATAGTTTTAGGCAAGTTGAAAAGTTTGTTGTTGGCTTGTGAAAGAAGGGCCCACAAAAATAAACGTGAAAATATAAAAAAAACACATTAATATATACTCATCTTGGCTTTGATGGTCTCTTCTTTGTTGTTGATCTGCTTATTCTTTTTATTTTTGGCCTTGCGTTGTGTGTTCTGCTAGAGCTAAAACTTGTAAATCTTGCAGGAAGTCTATCTACTGTGGATTCTTTTCTTGAAATAATACACTTCACGTTAAGTTCTTCAAAATTTTATTTTCTATAACACGTTTGCTTTTCAAAAACACATACCTGCCAACTCTCCCGATTTAGGCGCGAGTCTCCCGGTTTTTCACTGTTTCTCCCGCCTCCTGATTTTTCCATTATTTCTCCCAATTTTTAGACTATATGGTGCAACCTAAGTTTAGATTTTTAAAAACCTGCTTTTTTTGCCAATTGTAGAAAGTACTTTGGTCATCCGTCAGGTTAGTCTATATATAGTATCGAAATCGATCATTCCCGGTTATTCATCAGCTTAGTCGATATAATTATCGAAATCGATCATTTTAACCTCATTGGAAATTAAATCTCGCGCGGCTTGTGTATCGACTATTTCTGCTCTTTCCCGTGCATTTGCAGATACACCTGAATTGTTTCAGTGTTCATTGCTTCGTCCTGATGTTCGTCATTTGTGAGTGAAGACAATAGAGTGTAATTTTTGAAATCGGTGCAACCGTTTTGTGTGGGCATTTAGAGTACTGTTTCATCCACGAAGTATGGAAAGGCTACTTTTGAAAGTTATTTACGTGATCGTGGAATTTTGATACGGTGGTGTATGTTCTGCTATGGCAAAAAAAAAAAAAAAAAAAAAAAAAAATATAATTCTCTGTTTCTGAAGCAGTTTTCGGAACAGTTTCCGTGCATTGAGTCGAGGAAAGGAGCTTTATTTGCATTTTGCACTACTTGCCAGTGTGATATATCCGTATCACGTGGAGGAAAAAGCGCTGTTTCAAAACACGTGCAAACCAAGAAACACAAAGAAAATGATAAGTGTGTAAGTACAAACACAAAACTGAAATTCGCCGATAAAAGTGAAAGTGACCAGGCGATAAATGCTCAGTGCTTATTTACATCTTTTATTTCAGAGCACAATTTGCCAAGTAATTGTGCTGACCATGCAGGTCACTTGTTCCGCAGGATGTTCCCTGATAGCAGCATAGCGCAAAATTACAGAACAAAAAATGCCGCAGTTATAGGGGAAATGGCAAATAAGGAAAAAGAAGAAATCATAGTAACTTTAAGTTTTGCCATTTTCTATATCAACTGATGGGCGCAACAAAGGCGATTCCAATTTATATCCAATAGTCGTCACTGTTTACAATAAGACGACTCAAAAAATTGAAAGCAGCCTATTATCTCCCCCTAACTTAAAAGGGATTCCACATATACAAAAATAGGAGCCCTACTGCTTAACACACTGAAGGAGTGTAATATTCCAGTCAGCAACTGCTTAGCAATGGGTCGTGATAACACACTTATAATGATTGAATTGAAGAATGGAGTTGCAGGTGTGTTAAAAAACGAAATGTTTAATCTCTTTGTTGTTGGCTGTCCTTCCCATTTATTAAATTTGGCTACAAAAAAGGAAGCTGCCTGTCTACCATTTCAGATTGACGATTATTTACTTGATATTTGTTATTTTCTGCAAAGGAGCACTAAGAGAAAAGAGAAGCTGAAAGAATTTCAGCAATTGTATGATGTTGAGATGAAGATTTTGAAACATGTGTGCACCCTATGGCTTTCTGTTTTCAAATGTTTATTTCGATTGTTGGAACAGTGGAAGCCTCTCACCAGCTTGCTCAGTTACGAACTGAAATCCGGCAGCAAGAATGAATCACTTGGAAGTCTCCAAAATTATAGTATTCCAAAAGTGAAACAGCCCCCATTTGAGAGTACTTAAAGAAAGAGAGCCAGTGAATCACAAATTCCGTATTCAACTACACCAAAGTAACAAAACAGGATTTCTCAGTAAAGTGCAACCTATCCCGTGAAGAAAGGATTTTTATGTTATCTTATATTCTGAGTTAAATAAGGCTTTGTGTCAGTTTTTATCAAATGTTATATCTACATTTGACAAAGCCAATGTAATTTTACAATCTAGTGTGCCTCACGTCCATGGACTTAAAGATCTGCTGCTGGATACACTAAAAAACATACTGTGTAAATTTGTCAAACCTTCTGTAGTAAAATTCTCTCCCCTTCTTGGGGTTGATTATCACAGCAGAAGAAACCAGAAGGATGACTGTGATTTGATTATTGGCAGTTGTATTACAGAGCTTGTGGATTGTCTCAAGCAGAATGAGGAGGAGTTGTTTTATACATCTGCCCAAAAGTATTTCACTGCCACATGTGACTACATGGTCCACAAATTTCCATTGGCAAACTAAATGCTGAGGAATACAAAAGTTGTGCAAGTTACATCTGCTTCCGGTGCATCATTTTCTGCGATTAAATATTTTGTGGAAAAGTTTCCAGTTCTGTTGAATGCAGATGAAGGTAAGCACCATGAAACCATGTATGAATTGCAATCCCAGTTTTGTGCATTTCAGGTGTGCGATCTACCTGAGGACATGCTAGTAGCAGAGAGAATTGATGTACAGTGGTCTCTGGTAGGAAAACTAAGAAGTAGTTATGGAAGCCTAATATTTCACAGATTAGTTCGTGTCATGTTGGGTATACTAACAATCCCTCACAGTAATGCTGAATGTGAGAGAATATTCAGTCAGGGGACCAAAACAAGGACACAATTCAGATCGTCTACTGGCGTTGAAAACTTGGAATAATTATTAACAGTGAAGTCAAGACTACAGGGTGACTGCTTTACACGAACCTTCGACAAAGAATTTCTCAGGAAGGTGAAATTTTCAACTTTCACTTCATTGAATCATTAGATATGTGCTGTGAAGTGTTTGGTGGAAACTGTGTGACCATTTTTTTCACCATTGTCACTAAGTGTTGGGACTTTATTACAGAAAGTGATAGGACATTACTACAATTGAAAATGACTCTTATTTTAATAAGGGGGAACACTAACTATAGATTCCATCATTCATAGTCCACATAGACATAGACCCTATGTTCTATACTGCAGAAGCAGCATGTACTTCATCCACAGAAAGAAAGGTACTGTATGTCCTCTTAGGTTGTTCCAGTGTTACTCAATGTTTAAATCTGAATAGGCCTAATAAGCTACATATCTAGAGTACAGCTTTCTTAAAAAAAATTTTAACAGTTTCCAAGAATGCCAGCTAATTGGACATGATTCTATATAACATATTTAATTCTATTAGCAGTAAGGAGACACTAGGGTCTGTTAACTAAAAGCTAAAATATAGTAGTTCTGATAAACTTATATGTCAGAGAGCCAGTTAGTATGCTTATGTTTACAAATATTGTGAATGTCAAAATAATATGGCAGGCACTGTTTTATGGCACTCATACTTTCTTTGTTTAAATCCATAAAAGGGTTATGCAATTAACATTTGAGTTAATGCAAGTGTTTTTTGTTTTTGTAACCATTATATATCATTGCGAAATCATAAGAAAATGCATCTTATACTAAAATGAGATCCAATTTTTGATAGTTAAAAATCTCCTGATATTTAAATTGGATGTTATGACTAATAACACACCTATGTGCACTACGCCAGCTAAGTGTCGCTAGTATCTTGAACTGTTCCATCAAAGTCCAACAAAAGATACATCCGTACACACCCACTCTTGTGTTAACTAATAGTATTGTCCGGAGACACGTTCATGAGCACAGTAAATATATGACTGAGGCGAAGTTTACGGCTGGCCCAGTACCTCTCTCAAAATGCCGTGCGGCCGGCAGGGTGCAGCGCAGTAGTGCAGCACCGTTCAAACACACACGCCGAGCGTTACCACTTTCCTCCCCCTTCACGGTGTAATGTCCAGGGGTGCCAAACGCACCCAGGCTACGTCCATGGGTGATGCCTCGTCCGGGGATGAGGGTGCACCATCCGCCCCCAGAAGTGGAGATAAAAAAGGAGTGGTTTTATCACTCACAGGTTCAGTCACGGTCCTTTCCGGTGTCTGTATGTCCTTAGCTTCGGAAGCATTGTCCCTCTCCCCACCGTCCAGTGCTGGAGGCTCAGAGAGGGAAACCGAAGGTGGCAGTGACACAGCGCCCAGGATGTGGCTGCTGGGACTAGTGCCAGTGCCAGCAAAGGTGCCTGTACCGCCGACGGATCTTGGGCGGATACACCACGCAGTGCAGAAGTAGGCCCCCCTGAAGATGTCAGCACGGCGCATGTCGGTGAGACAGGCCCCGGAGGGGGCAGGGGTGGAGGTGGCGCCTGTAAATCTGGCGGGTGTCATGGGCACAACTGATACCAGTGTCAACGAAGAGTGCCCACAGCAGTGTCAATAGTGCTGAGGCGGAGGCAGAGACACAACTTCACCTTACCCGGCAGCCAACGAGAATGCCGGCCAAACCCGTGCGCCTACACAAACGACCAGGAACATACCGACCTGATGGCCGTGTGGGCACACTCAGTGGCTGAGGCAACAACAAATGGAAGAGTCCGGTGTTGCCGGCCATGAAGCAATTCCGTCGGGCTGCATCCCCCTGCCGGGGTGAACCAATACGACATCAAAAAACGGATAATGGCATCGTCCACTGAGCAAGAGGTCTCACATTTGCGCATATGAGCTTTAAAAGTACGCACAAACCTTTCCACTTTGCTATTAGACTGGGGATGAAACGGAGGGGCTGTAATATGGCGAATGTCCAGACGAGCACAAAAATCTTGAAAAACAGAAGAAGTGAAAGGGGTGCCATTATGCGAAACAAGTATGTGTGGAAACCCCTCCAAAGCAAAAAATTTAGACAGTGATTGAATAGTTACAGCAGTGGACATGGTTTGGCAACGAAAAATGTATGGAAAGTTTGAATAAGCATCCACAAGAAAAAAACCAATAAGAGTTCAGGAAGGGGCCCGTGTAATTGATATGGACCCATTCCCGTGGCTGTTGGGGCTGCGTCCAAGAAGAGAGAGACGCCTGAGGTGCCGTCTGTTGCAAAGCGCACTACGAGCACTTAGCCACCAGCCTCGTAATGTCACCATCGATGCCGGGCCAAAACACATGCCACCGAGCCAAAGTTTTCGTGCGGGAAACTCCCCAGTGTCCTTCATGAAGCATCTGAAGCACTTTGGAATGGAGATCCGCTGGAATCAGCACCCGAGGAGCCTGTCTGTCTGTAGCCAAAAGGAGAACCCCGTCCCATTCAGACAGACGAAAACGGAAGGAATAATAGTTACGGAGGGGATCTGAAGCCTGGCGCGGAGAGGCGTCAGGCCAACCCTACATGAATATAGTGAAGAACATGCCACAGCATGGGATCAGACGACACCGGCTTTGTCAACACTGGCGCCATAATAGGAAAACTATCAACAGTAGCTTGAGCCTCCTCATCCAAATAACAGCATAAAAGCTCCTCTCAATAAAAGTCAGGATCAGGACCCGCCGGGAGGCGCAATAATGTGTCCGTGTTAGCATGCTGTGCCTTGGGACGGAAATGGATTTCATAATTATAACGGGAAAGAAAGAGCGCCCAATGTTGCAACCTATGAGCTGCCTTGTCGGGCAGCGCTGCTGTAGGGTAAACTAGACACCAAGGGCTTATGATCAGTACTAAGATGAAATTTGACCCCATACAAGTAAATGTGAAATTTCTTCAAAGCATACACAATGGCTAATGCCTCCTTTTCAATTTGAGAGTACCGTTGCTGGGTTGCCGTCAACGTCTTAGATGCGTACGCAATGGGGCGTTCCGACCCATCGGGATACTTATGGGCCAAAACCGCTCCAATGCCATGTTGGGACGCATCCGCAGCCAGAACCAGATGTTGCCCAGGAACATATGCCGTCAAACAAGGTGCAGAAACCAGTAAGCACTTTAACGTGCAAAACGCTCATTCACACTCAGACGACCAGACAAAGGAAACACCCTTGTGAAGCAGACGATGTAAAGGATGCGCTACCGAGGCAGCCCCTGGTAAAAAACGGTGGTAATAGGCAATGTTGCCTAAGAAGACCTGTACATCTTCAAACAGATGCGGGACGCGGCAGGGACTGTACCACGGCCACGTGATCCGGCAAAGGGCGAATGCCCACTGAAGACACTTCAAACCCCCAAATAAGGAATAGAAGGTTGGAAAAAACGAGACTTGGCCAGGTTGCAGCGGAGACCTGCTGCCTGTAGGACAGAGAAAAGTGCCTGAAGGTTTTGTAAATGTTCGTAGGTTGAGGCTCAGGTCACAACAATATCGTCTAACTAGTTAACACAGCCTGGAACCGGACAGAGGAGCTGCTCTAAGTAGCGCTGAAAAATAGCCGGGCCACTAGCGACCCCGAAAGGAAGTCGCTGATATTGGTATAACCCAAAGGGAGTGTTCCCGACCAATAGACGTTTGGTGTTGTCGTCCAAAGGAAGCTGGAGTTAGGCTTCCACTAAATCTATGTGAGAAAAAGAGAGGGAACCGGAAAGTAAACCAAGGAGTTCATCTGTACGAGGCATGGGGTACGAGTCAATCACAGACTGTGCATTGATGGTGACTTTAAAATCCCCACAGATATGTAAAGAACCCCCAGGCTTCTTTACAATAACCAGTGGCATAGCCCATTCACTGGAAGAAATGGGAGTTAAGACCTGCAAGTCCTGTAGGCGATTCAATTGAGCCTTAAGTTGGTCGCGCAGGGCCACCAGCACGTGGCGCGCGGGAAAAAACTTGGGTCGCGCCGTTGGTTTCATAGTAATGTCGGCGGTAAAGCCCACGGCACAACCCAGGCCCCCAGAAAACAACGAAGAAAATTCCCAACAAAGAGCATCTAACTCCGAGAAAGGAACCAAATCCGACAGGAGATTGACATAATCATCTCTAGAAAAACCAAAACATTAAAAGCATCCAGGCCGAAAATGTTTGCAGCCGCAGTGTCATCAACAACAAGAAAGGTGACCGACCAGACGACAGATTTATACGCCATGGAAGCCGTGAACTGACGAAAGATAGGAATGCGCTGGCTGCTGTAGCCACACAAAGAATGGTTGACAACAGCCAGAGGGGGTGAGCCAAGTCGTACGTATGTGATATAATTGAGAAGCTCCCGTATCAACAAGTAAGGTAACCGCCCTGTCAAAAATCTGAACTTCAACAAAAACTTTGGCAGACGGAGAGTGAACATTCTGGACAAGATTAACATCCATCTTGTTCAGTCGGCCGGGAACGGCAGACAGAAGCCATGTGGCCTTTTTTCTTGGACAAGTGACATGTAACCCAACGCTTGGGGCAATCAGCCCTGTCATGTTGTTCAAAACAAAGGGGGCAAGATGGAAAAGGTCGCTGCGTGCGAGCCAGAGTGTGCAGCGTGGCCTGCGACTGCGACGAAGCCGTGGCCTGTGCATGACCGCGCGTGTGGCGAGTGGGGCGCTCCCATACAAAAGCGACGTCCGTGCAATCCAAAGGTGCCGAGCCCGACTGAGAAACTGCAGCGACATCACCCCAAGTCTCCATTTGGTCCTCTGCAACCCGTGAGACTTCAAAAGACTGTGCAATGTTTAAAACATCCATCAAGGTAGGATTTTCCAGCTGTAGGGCGCGTTGGCGCACTTTCCTATCTGGAGCAAGCCATAGAATTGCGTCCCGAACCACATCGTCGGCATATGACTCCTTGTGGGTCGGAGTAATGAACATACATCAACGGCTAACACCGTGCAGCTCTGCGGCCCACGCCTGATAGGACTGAGTGGGTTTCTTATGCGGCCGGTAAAATTCAACCCGCGCCGCAATAACATGCGTACGCAGGCGGTAATGAGCCGTCAACAAACGACACTTCTTATCAAAAGACAAAACAGCCGGTTCCTGCAAGGGCGCTAATTGATTCAAAAGTTGACAGATGTGAGGGGAGACTCACGAAAGAAATAAAGCCTTACACAAAGCTGGGTCAGACACCCCGAACGCAAGGAAATGTTGACGTAGCCGGTTTTCATAAGAGTCCCAATCTTCTAAAGAATTGTCAAAGCCAGATAATGGAGGTGGAACCACTGTAGTGGGAGACACAGAACTGGAATCAAACACCGGCCGAGTAGCCGGCAACCGCGACACGAGGGAGTCAAAGCGGTCCGCGTTACCCGACACAATCGTAGTTAACCGCTGAATGTACTCAACTACAGTCTGTAAAGATTGCTGCTGGATTTGTCCCCACAGGGGCAGTTGAAAGTCCACTGGAGCCAGCCCTTCGTTGTCTACAATGGAGCAAACACGAATTCAAACAACACCAATTGTGTTATGACTAATAACACATCTATACATGTTACGCCAGCTAAAAGTGTCCCTAGGATCGTGAACCGTCCCATCGAAGTCCAACAAAAGATATGTCCGTACGCACCCATTCTTGTCTTACCTAATGGTATTGTCCGGAGACACGTATATGACTTAGGCGAGGTTTACGGCTGGCCCAGTGCCTCTCTCAAAACGCCGCGTGGCTGGCAGGGTGCAGCGCGGTAGTGCAGCCAGCGCCCAGTCTTGGTAACGGGCAACGCGCCATTCAAACACGCGCGCCGTTCATTACCACACTGGATCTCCTGATTTTTCACGTTTCGTAGGTTGCCAGGTATGCAAACATGTATGGCTACAAGTCATTACAAAAGCATATGTCACCCTCCACATCCAAGCAGACAGTGTCAGTAATAGCAAATTTTGTCTTCCACTCTTCTTTCACCTCTCATTACAAATAAGTGTCACTAAAATAAACAATTTTTTGAGACTGTTGAACATAGAAAAATACTTATGTAAATAAAGTTTATAACTTAAGTAATTTGTTTTCTTATTTTAAATCAGTGTGTGTTGTCTTGTGTGGTTGTAAATGCATTTTAAAATGTATTGTTGACATGTGTTTTATTTTGACTTGGAAAAATGGCGTTGTTCTGTTTATCAACAGAAATATAATGTTTTAACACTTTTTGCGACAGTTTAGTCGAGTGTGTGTTATCAAATGGTGTTATTTTATTGAATGTATTTTGGTGTAGCTATTTCGTTTGTTTGTGATCAACATATACCTGCATTTGAAAAGTACCGTTATATTTATTTATTTGGAAATTACTCATGTGATATTTGTTGTCAGTGCATTGTAATGATTCTAGTGAGATTTGTTTATTTGCATGATATGCCAATGACGATTGCATAATTAAAACCAACTAATTGTAAATTAACAGGTTTGTATTGTATGTATATAGTATGTAAATGGGTTTCAGAATACAATTTTACATACAGTAAAACTTCGTTTTTAAGTTCCCGGTTTTTACGTTTTCCCGCCATTTACACAATTTTTTGTCAGTCCCGTCAAACTTTCTATGTTTACAATGTTAATTCGCCCTCGTTTTTGCGTTAACATATTTACTCTTTTCCAACGTTTTACGTTTTCCGAAAGTATGTTCGTGAAGAAAAAATGAAGAAATTTACATAAATTGACGCTAGCATAGCTTTTCCCTTAAAGTATAGCGCTTAAAAATTATTCACAGTCGAGTTTCTTGACACTTTGCATTTATTCAAACGTATATTTTGCGTATTGTTGTTGGCAGTACGCAGATAGTTGACTTACGAAATACCAATTTGTGGCGATGTAGTTCCTCTTTCCGCCAGCTTCTTTGCCAGAATGCCAGGTGTGTACTCAAACAGAACAGTTTGTTGACGTGAGAATAATACCGATTTGTGGCAGTCTAGTTCTTCTTTCTGCTAGCTTCCTTGCCAGAGCGGCTGGCGTGTACTCAATCAATCAGAACCAGTTGCTTTGTTGATGTGTGAATAGAGTGTTGCATTGTTTTTGTGATACATATTTCTGATTAATAAAGAATGTTATCTGCCAAAGTTGGGTATCATAATACCCACAACCTCAAAAAAGTGATAATAGTGTGAGATACCGATCCTATCCAAACGTCACAAACACATTTCTGCATATGTTTGCACTCGAGAACGCGAATTAATTATCTAATATTGTCATGTGAAACACTGCAAAATGCAAAAAGAACGGAACTGTAAGAGTTTTACTACGTAAATAATTAATGCCAGTAAAAGGCAGTAATTTTGAAGATGTTACATAGCCCAGCAGCGGTGTCCAAACGATATTTATAAAAGTGGTTCAGATAATTTTGAAGATGTTCTACATAGCCCAGCAGCGGCGTCCTCGACTATAATCAGTGAAATTACGTCAAAAATTTCTACTTCCCATAAAATTACCAGTTCTGCCCTGTGCTTAAAATAGTAAAAATTTGGATAACCATTATTGTATAATAAACTTCCTGGTGAGTATTTAGATGCCTATTATGTACATATACCACAAATAAACTACAAAAATGCAAGGTTGATCCAGTAAGCAAATTTTACCATTTAAAACATTATTTCCTGCATTTTACACTACTTTACTAGAGACCCTTGAAAAGTGTAAAAACGAGGTTCTACTGTATTATATTGTTTATGATTACTAAAACTTTCTTTCTGAGTTGAAAAATATAAATTGTTGAGAGTTTTACTTAGTAATGGTATTATAATGAAAATAAGCTGATTATAACGTTTTATATGGATAATCACTTTATACCAGCAGTATAAATGGGGACAGAAATGTATTAAGATTTGGGACTGAACTATTGGATAGAAATGTGTATAGAAATGTTACACACTCTCTGGACTTTTCTAGTGATGTGTGTAACGTAGATAGAAAAGTTCATAGTAATATTTCATGGAACAATGAAGGTATAAATGTATTATTGAGTATAAATGTGAATACCGTGTACTTATCCTACTTTTACAAATTTTGTTCGACGTCTTCTTTCTTGATTATGCTGTAGATGTAGATCTGCTGATGTGATCCGCTACTGTGGTGGTAGTTCGTACTGCTGACTGAAGTTGGCCTGCCGAAGCTGTGCATACATCTGTCGCTTGTAGACCACTGTAGAATCTTCTGGGTTGGGCCACTGGACAACTGGGATATTTTCCTATAACAGTTTTTACAATTTATTTTTTTTCCTGTGCTAGAAACCAGATATTTCCTAACCACATGTATAAATGAACTTTTGAGATATCATTACTCAAGGATAAATCTTTGTTTTATCGAAAACACAAGTAAATTATTTACAACTGTAGGGCTCAAATGGACCCACATTTATAGTTATGGAAAAAAGGGCTGTTTAGGAATCACACATGTTTCAAGTCATAACTAATAAAATAACATTAAACATAGTAAACTTATGTTGAATAAACATAAAGAAAATATTTTGTACTAATTTATCAGTTGTTGATTTTAGTATAGTAATTGTGTTAATGTTTTGTTATACTGTACTTACATTTAGTAATTGCAGTAGTTCGCTTTTTCATTTGCACTAAATAACTGGTGTTAAGATCCAACATTATCTCATGTCTTTCTTTCATTTGATAATTGTATATACATATATCTAGTAACTACTCAGTTATAGTTTTTTTTTTTTCATTTTTAAAGACTTTCAAAGTCATACCAATACTGAAACATATATCTATAAATTAAGTTTTCATACACTGTGTGTAAGTCTATATAGTGGTGACACTCTTTCTCATTTCACTTGTCTCATCATTCATATGATTGCATTCTGCAATTTATGCCAACTGTGTAACTTGTATTCATATCTGTTTGGTCTGATTACTGTAGTATTTTAGTTTCATTTCCTTTCTGAGAGTTGTTGTTGTGGTCTTCAGTCCGGAGACTGGTTTGCTGCAGCCCTCCATCCTACTCTATCCTGAGCAAGCCTTTTCATCTCCTCATAAGAACAGCAACCCATATCCATTTTGGTCTGCTTACTATATGTGTCTCTTGGTCTCCCTCTGTGATTTTAACCCCACAAACTTCCCTCCAATGTTAAATTTACAATTCCTCGATGTCTAAGAATCCCTTCTTTTAGTACCTCATCATTAGTTATGCGATCAACCCACCTAATCTTCAGCATTCTTCTGTAGCAACACATTTCAAAAGCCGCTATTCTCTTCCTGTCCGCTCTGTTTATCATCCATGTTTCACTCCCGTACAAGGCAACACTCCACACAAATGCTTTAAGAAAAGACTTCCTTACTCTTAAATTAATATTAGATGTTAGCAAATTTCTCTTTTTCAAAAATGCTTTTCTTCCCATTGCCATTCTGCATTTTATACCCTCTGTACTGCAACCATCATATGTTATTTTACTACAAAAGTAACATAACTCATCTACCACCTTCATTGTTTTGTTACCTAATCTAATTCCTTCAGCATCGCCTGATTTTCTAAGACTGCATTCCATTATCTTTATTTTGCTCTTGTTAATGTTCATTTTGTACGCTCTCTTCAACACATGTCCATGCCATTCAACTGCTCTTCCAGGTCATTCGTTGTCTCTGACAGAATTACAATGTAATCAGCAAAACACAATGTTTTTATTTCTTCATCCTGAACTGTAATCCCTATTCCAAATTTTTCCTTGATTTCCTTCACTGCCTGCTTGATGTACAAATTGAATAATATCGTAGAAAGGCTACAACCCTGTCTTACTCCCTTCCCAAGTAATGCTTCCCTCTCATGCCCTATGAGTCTAATAACTGCGGTCTGGCTTTTGTACAAGTTGTAAATAACTCTCCTTTCTCTGTATTTTACCCCTGCTGACTTCAGAATTTGAAAGAGAATATTCCAGTCAACATTGTCAAAAGCTTTCTCCAAATCTACAAAAGCTAAAAATGTAGGTCTGCCTTTCCTTATTCTATCTTCTAAGATAAGACGTAAAGTGAGTATTGCCTCCTTGGTTCCTACGTTCCTCCTGAATCCAAACTGATCTTCCCCGAGGTCAGCTTCTACCAGCTTTTACATTGTCCTGTAGAGAATTCGTGTTAAAATTTTGCAACCATGACTTAACAAACTGATGGTTCTGTAATTTTCACACCTGTCTGCGCCTACTCCTGGGGCCTTGTTCCGACTTAGGTCTTTCAGTGCTGTGTCAAATTCATATCTCAGTATAGTATCTCCTATTTCATTTTGATCTACTTCCTCTACCCTTCCTACAAATTTGTCTCTAAGTTTGTAACGAGCCTAACGGTCAGGGCTGGTGTACAACCTAACATAAATGTATCTTGGCTCGCATACTAAGGGGCGGTTGTAATACTGTTGCTTTGACCCTTTAAAGTTTATGCCTATAAACCAGTGAACTAACAAGGTACAGTACCGTTAACGTATAAGTTTATACTTGTGTTTCTACGTTAGTTTATTTTCTTTAGTCACATTTACACTATATATCACAATTTACAATAAACAACTTCGCCACACACGTAACTACTGGAGCCGAGAACGGAAGACATTCACGTACGAGCGCACTTATAAATTTTGGAACGCCACACGTGGCATATAAAATGTGAACTGCACTGATGCCGCTATAAGCAGCTACCTTACTTACTCGGTGTCCAGCAAGCAAAAGACCACGCGCCTTGCCTCCCTTGTTCCCAGCTTCATGTAGTCACGTGATTGACCACTTTAGTAAACTTTTAAAAAATATACATAAACATTGAAATCACGACACTAGTATTCTCTCACCTTGCATATATAAACAACAGGAAAACAAGATTTATATTTGACCATAACTTGTTGGTTATGAACTGTAGGCTGAAACTGAAGGAACTACAAAAAGGTAGAAAAATAAGGAGAAGGGACCTGGATAAATTGAAGGAACCTGAAGTTCTTAAGAATATCAGAGGGAACTTTAGGCAACAATTGATAGAAATGGGGGGAAATAAAACAGTAGAGGAGGAATGGGTAGCATTGAGAGATGAAGTAGTAAAGGCAGCAGAGGACAAGATAGGTAGGAAGGCAAGACCTACAAAAAATCCTTGGATATCACAGGAGATACTAAATTTAATCGATGAAAGGAGAAAATATAAAACTGCAGTAAATTAAACAGGTAAAATGGAGTACAGACGACTAAGAAATGAGATTGACAGGAATTGCAAAATGGCTAAGCAGGAGTGGCTAGGAGGCAAATGCAAGGATGTAGAAGAATGTATAAATAGGGGAAAAATAGATACAGCCTACAGGAAAATAAAAAAAAAAAAAACATTTGGAGATCAGAAAAACAGCTCTATGGATATCAAGGACTCTGTTGGAAAACCATTTCTCTGCAAAGAAGGGAAAGCTGAAAGGTGGAAAGAATATATAGAGAGGCTCTATGAAGGAAATGAACTTAGCGGCAATATTGTAGAAAGGGGAGAAGAAGTAGATGAGGATGAAATAGGAGATACTATACTGAGAGATGAATTTGACAGAGCACTGAAAGACATAAGTCGAAACAAGGCCCCTGGAGTAGATGATATTCCCTCAGAGCTACTGAAGTCTCTGGGAGAACCAGCCATGACAAAACTGTTTCACCTGGTGTGTAAGATGTATGAGACAGGTGAAGTACCTTCAGACTTTAAGAAAAATGTTATAATCCCCATTCCAAAGAAAGCAGGTGCAGTCAGGTGTGAAAACTACAGAACCATCAGTTTAATAAGTCACGGTTGCAAAATATTAACACAAATTATTTACAGAAGGATGGAAAAGCTGGTAGAAACAGATTTCAGGGAAGATCAGTTTGGGTTCAGGAGAAATTTAGGAACTCTGGGGGCAATACTCACTTTGCAGCTTATCCTAGAAGATAGATTTAAAAAAAGGCAAACCTACATTTCTAGCTTTTGTAGATTTGGAGAAGGCTATTGACAATGTTGATTGGAATAAACTCTTTCAAATTCTGAAGCAAGCAGGAGTAAAATACAGGGAGCATAAGGTTATTTACAACTTGTACAGTGGTTGTCAGAGTTGAAGGGCATGAAAGGGATGCAGTGGTTGGAAAGGGAGTGAGACAGGGTTGTGCTCTTTCTCCAATGTTATTCAATTTGTACATTGAGCAAGCTCTAAAGGAAAGCAAGGAGAAACTTGGTGAAGGAATTCAAGTTCAGGCTGAAGAATTAAAAACATTGCATTTTGCCAATGACACAGTAATTCTGTCAGATACAGCAAAGGACCTGGAAGAGCAGTTGAACGGAATGGAGAGTGTGCTGAAAGTTCCATATAATATGAACATTAACAAGAGCAAAACTAGGGTAATGGAGTGCAGTCTAAGAAAATCGGGTGATGCTGAAGTAATTAGATTAGGTAACGAAGCAATAATGGAGCTAGATGAGTTTTGTTACTTGACAGTAAAATAACATATGATGGTCGCAGTACAGAGGATATAAAATGCAGAATGGCAATGGGTAGAAAAGCGTTCTTGAAATAGAGAAATTTGTTAACATGGAATATTGATTTAAGCCTAAGGAAGTCCTTTCTGAAGGCATTTGTATGGAGTGTTGCCTTGTATGGGAGTGGAACATGGATGATAAACAGTGCAGGCAGGAAGAGGATTGAGGCTTTTGAAATGTGGGGCTACAGAAGAATGCTGCAGATTAGGTGGGTGGATTGCGTAACTAATGAGGAGGTACTGAACAGAATTGGGGAGAAAAGAAATTTCTATACCTTGAATAAAAGAAGGGATAGATTGATAGGGCACATTCTTAGACATCAAGGAATTGTGAATTTAGCGTTGGAGGAAAGTGTGTGGGGTAAAAACCGCAGAGGAAGACCAAAAGATGGATACAGTAAGCAGATTCAGATAGATGTTGGTTGCCGTTCTTATGTGGAGATGAAGAGGCTTGGTCAGAATAGGGTATTGTGGAGAGCTGCATCAAACCAGTCTCCCGACTGAAGACCACAACATCACCTTAAACTGTTTATAGTAATTATTTGTTCTGCAATGTTGTAGTTGTGTTATTGACCACTTTAGTCACCTCTGAAATATATATATATAAACATTGAAATCACGGCATTTTAGTATTCTCTCACATTGCGTATATAAATAAAAAGAAAACTAATTTATGTCTCATTAAACTGGTCATAGTAAATATTTGTTCTGTAATGTTAAAGTTCAATTCCTTTGTAGAGCTCCTCTATTATTTGTATTAAATTGATATTTACATAACCTTAACAGGATTGATCCAATTTGTCCATCACCGAGGTGCTATTCCGCTGCATGGAGAGCCTTAGCAGTAGTGGCAAATATCTTTGGAACACAGAAGCTGAATTAAAGTTTGTGACGTGGAGGGAAATCGTACTTAGACTATTCCTAGGTGCCTTAATTGTTAGTGGTGTGGTGGTCTAACGGTAAGACGTCTTCATAGTAAGCATGGAGGTCCAGGTTCGATTCCCGGCTGCATCACAAATTTTAATTATATGCTTCAGATTTATCATTATTGTCTTTCCCTTCTTTGGTGAGAACTTGTTTTCCAACTGATTTCTTGATATTCATAGAGCTGTTTTTCTTCTCCCCAAATGTCCCTTTTATTTTCCTGTAGGCAGTATCTACTTTTCCCCTTCTTATACATTCACCTGCAGATTTGCACTTGGCTTCTAACCACTCCTGCTTAGCCATTGTGCACTTCGTATCAATCCCATTTCTTAGTTGTCTGTACTCCATTTTACCTGTTTCATTTACTGCATTTTTACATTTTCTCCTTTCTTCAATTAAATTTAGTGTGATATCCAAGGATTTTTTCTAAGTCTTGCCTTACTACCTATTTTGTCCTCTGCTGCCTTCACTATTTCATCTCTCAATGCTACCCACTCCATTTCTACTGTTTTATTTCCCCCTGTTTCTGTCAATTGATGCCTAAAGCTCCCTCTGAAATTCACCAGAACTTCCCATTCCTTCAATTTATCTAGGTCCCATCTCCTTATTTTCCTACCTTTCTGCAGTTTTTTCAGTTTCAGCCTACAGTTCATGACTAACAAGTTATGGTCAGAGTCTATATCTGCCCCTGGGTATGTCTTGCAGTTTATAACCTGGTTCCGGAATCTATGTTTTACCATTATAAAATCTATCTGATACCTTCTGGTGTCTCCTGGTCTCTTCCAAGTATACAACCTTCTTTTGTGATTCTTAACGCAGGTGTTTGTTATGATTAAATCACGTTCTGTGCAAAATTCTACCAGGCGACTTCCTCTTTCATTCCTTCTGCCCAGTCCATATTCACCTACTATTTTTCCTTCTCTTCCTTTTCTTACCACTAAATTCCAGTCTCCCATCACAATTAAGTTTTCCTCTCCCTTAATTGTCTGAATATTTTCCTTTAACTCCTCACACGTTTCTTCAATCTCCTCATCGGCAGAGCTAGTTGGCATATAAACCTGTACTACCACTGTTGTTGGTGTTGGCTTCGTATCTATCTTGACAATGATACTGTGATCACTGTGCTGCTCATAGTAGTTTACCCGCATTCCTATTTTCTTATTCATTATCAGACCTACTCCTGTAATACCCCAACTGATTTTGTATTTATAATCCTGTAGTCGCCTGACCAGAAATCCTGTTCATCCTGCCACCGAACTTCACTAATTCCCACTATAACTAACTTCAATTTATCCATTTCCCTTTTTAAATTTTCCTACCCAATTAAGGGATCTAACGCTCCGATCTGTAGAATGCCAGTATTGTTTTTTCTGATGACAACATCCTCCTGAGTAGTCCCCGCCCGGAGATCCGAATGGGGGACTATTTTACCTCCGGAATATTTTACTCGAGAGGATGCCATCATCATATTTTTATACAGTAGAGCTGCATGTCCTCAGGAAAAGTAACGGCTGTAGTTTCCCCTTGCTTTCAGCCGTTCGCAGTAACTGTGTGGCAAAACCACATTAGCAGATGTTACAAGGCCAGCTCAGTCAATCATCCAGACTGTTGCCCCTGTAACAACTGAAAAGGCTGTTGCCCCTCTTCAGGAACCACATGTTTGGCCTCTCCACAGGTACCCCTCCGCTGTAGTTGCACCTACGGTACGGCTATCTACATGGTTGAGTGGTTGAGGCACGCAAGCCACCCTTCCTCAGCAATGTCTGTGGTTCATGTGGGTGGTCTGAGAGGTATATAGACAGAAATCAGTATTGTGGTTTAACACCATGCGAGAGTGAAGGTCGGGGTGAGAGTTTAAAATAGGAAAAGATTAATTTTTAAAACTCACAACCACCAACTCCGAACCAAATTCCTAAACACACAGAAACACTGGAACTGTGATTACTGCTGTTTGACTCGTTTTCTAGGGGATTATATCACACGTTCGCAGCTTTCCTTCCCTGCATATAATTAACAAAACAAATTCATAATAAAGTAAGTTCATGAGAGAAAAGGGTGTACTAACTACTAATTTTGAAAACACATGAAAGTTCACTTTATGTTGTTTATTACACCATATTAAAACCCTGTGGCTGATACGTCTGTACGTCGACACATTTATAAAATAACGTTATAGCTCGTGAGCCCCCAGACAAAATTAATATTTGTCGCAAATTGTTTTCACACCATGTGCCTGTCTCAAACGCCGTTTATGTTCATGTCTATGCGACGACACGTGTTACATTAATAAAACACAGTAACTTTAATTCAATTCGATGCACACCTTGTTCCACCGGCTAAATATTCACACACACAGTAGCACTCGATTCAACTTGGTGCAGTCTATGACGAGCAACCACACGTGGCGATTGCCACACACAAATCTATAACCACCACCAGGAGACCCACATGCCGACTGATGTAGCGCGACACTGCCCGGCCAGCTACCCCACTCGCTCCCGACTCCTCACTTGCTGCCCACGCGCTCGCCAAAAGCTCAACAGCTGGGTTTTTTCCACTACGTCATCAACTTCCCCATGTGAGCTGTTCTAACCGACTTCCAACGTACAGCGCTCAGCCAATACATTTCTAAAACTTTACTTAAAATCAAAACAATTTCACTACACATTAAATAAATGTCTTATTAGGTTTTTATATTGGTTTAAACATCCTTTGTACTATTCATCACAATCGTGCAATTTCTTATATCACAGATAAGTGATTTAACTGAATATTTCAAGATAAAATACACGAGATTAATTGAAAATAAAATGAGAAATAGTTAATATATTACTTTTATAAACAAACATTGCCATGCTAGTTGTGTAACTGTCTTGTATTCATTGGTAATTTATTACTTTTCATTGTCAATTAAACATATTATGTCAGATGTGACTATACTAGCTAATGTATTGTTTATTTGTCAACAAGCTATTTTGTAATGAGGGCCTTAAAGGTTCCTAACTGCATCGTATTACTTCAAATGCAAGTAGTATTAGAATATTTTATTTCACGCTGTGCACTGCACTGCACCTGGCACTCGCCATTGTCCCTCTCTCCCCTCACCAGAAACGAAGCCTGGAAAATCCTAAGCAGGAACAAGCCACCAACGTCGGCCTGCTCGCTGGCCTCCCGTCAGCTACAAGCACACAGCAAATCTCAACTTGGAGAATTTCTACCCTTGGCCTAACTATAAATATTGTCACCCAACTGCGTACATACATTGCTGCCATAATTAATAAGATTAAAATTGTGTAACATTTAGTGCATTGGCATGGTCAATGTTTGCAGTGAACTTCATACTGTTTAATTTTCAAATGCTATTAATTACCAGTATTTCTACTGGGCGGTAATCTCACAACCATAGCATATCATCTTCTTCGTTTCCCATCAAACATAACACAATTTTAGGTACAAGAATTGAATGCTTTAGCTTGATTGTATACTCTTATAAACATATGCAGGTGTACTGATATTACAGTCTTTCTTGCTGAGTGAAGTTTGCACTTTTTAGCAGCAAGTCTCTTGACATTGTAATATACACTTTTTATAAACATTATCAATAATGAGTGATCTATGGCGTGAGATAGGTAAATTGAAAGAAAACTTACTGGTTAGAATTTGTATGTACTGCAGGTTTGATTTGTGTATTGAAGTAAACAGTACATGGCTGAGGACCCGAGCTGGCGTCAACAGCTTGACAGGACAAAGAGTGACCTGTCCCTCTAAGGTATAATGTTTTGTTTGTCTGATCTCTAGAGACACAGTTAAAAATATATGTACACAAAATTCAAACGATTCCCATTATGGGTCTCATAAAAAAAGTACAAAAAATCAGTTTCGTCCCTCACTGTAGGTTCATATAAAAGTATAAAAAATACAAGTATAAATTTCCTTATTGGGTTCATATAAAAAGTAAAAAGTAGAAGTATTAAGTAGTGATGGGAACAATCGAATGAAAACAATCGATTCATTTGGTTGTTGGAAAAAAATTGATCATTCGGTTGTAGTGTCTCGTATCTGTTTAATTATTCATTCAGTCTTCTGAGTGAAACCAGTCGGTGGGATCAACCGAATGAAACAACTGATTCAGTCTGTTGGACTGTTCATTTGTTCTTTTGAGTGAATCCAGTCGGTGGGATCAGCCGAATGAAAAAACCGACGCAGTCAGTTGGATTACTGATTCCTTCTTTTGAGTTAAATCAGTCGATGGGACTAACCGAATGAAAAAATTTACACAGTACGTTGGCATCTTCATTAGTTCTTTTGAGTGGAACCAGTCAGTGGGAGCAACCGAATGAAAACATATGACACTTTTGCAGTTTTGTACATTGACTGAATTACTCATTCTTTCTTTTCAAGTGAACAGGCAGTAAGTTTTTCTGTCGGTTGAACCATGTAATCATTATTTCAACTGAAACGACTCATTAGTATTTTAGCTTACAGAGATAACCATTTATTTGTATGAATGAAACTGGCATGCACTGTCAGATAACTACCACAGTGCTACATTATACCGCCATGGAAAAAGGTATATTCCAAAGTTAAGATGCGTATTACAATGTTCATTTAATTATGTTCTGAATGAAGTCACTTTTCGTTTTATAATACACAGTAACAGTGATTCATATTTTGTTGTAGATTAAATTGTTCAAGGTGCCATCAACAAGTAACTAATCACATGCCATATCGCTGGAGCAGGCCTGCGATCACTTTCATTGCCCACCCCAGAATTCACAAAACGCTGATCATATGGTTCGATCAGATTACTTTCGCAGACACCCATAATCTGTAGAAGTTAAGTGGCCGATGACCACGAAGTACTGCGGGGAGTGGGGACATGAGAGGGGGTGCTGCCTAGCTTGCGTTTTCACTGCTGACTGCGCTAGCAGGCACGCGCCTTGCCGGTCAAACTACACACAACAGTGTCTGGCGGGCGGGACGGCGTCGCGGTGTGTGCCATCATTGATTGTTGTTGGTTCCTTACTGTCTCAATAAAGAAGCGTGCAAACTACAGGACATTCCAAAATTATCTCTACAGGTTTAATGTTGCATACTGTATCTCCGAAGTGAGAATAGGTAGAAATGTGCGGTTTGCGGCTTATTGTTCATACATATCTAAGGTTCTAGTAGGACAGAGTTCAGTATGTTAAGTTTGAGCATATTTTTTTATCCAAATTCGGAAATCACTAAAATATTAGGTATTGTAAAAAGAAAGGCCTTCATTAAAGTATTTTGTATCAAAATGGTTTTTATTAATTCCTTCTAATTTGAAAGAGTACGAGAAGACATACATTTATCACTGCTGTATGTTTTCATATACTGTTGACGAATACAGCCACGCTGAAGAAATTATTCATCTCAAGTTTAATCGATCTGTAAAAACGAAATAAGTTTTCACGGTTCATCCAGTAATCTAATGGACCACTGGAAAAGGAAGCACCATTCGTTCTTAAACATTGCGTCTCCGGATAGTGCGTCAGAAGATACAAAAGGCAGCCAACATACCCCATCTGATGTTGGCCCCATGTCTACTTCTTCCATGTCCGACTCCACTATGTGCGCTACCTCTTTGTCTTCAGCTGTTGGCACTGCCACGATCACGGATGCAGCAGATATATCAAATATGCAATCTGATTTCACAAACAGTATTATGGCTGAAACAACTCTGTACACCAGTGGAGAACAGCAGTATTATATTTTTTATTTTTTCCCGTAATTTTCGACATGATTTTCCGTGTCTTGCAGCACGTGCCTTAGAACAGAGGTAGTCCGATGTCCCCTGCCATACGTTTGCATCATGCGCGTCACATTTCCGCTGCCGCGCGCATTCTGAATCCCCTGGTCCGATTCGATCTGTGCTCAGCAACCGGCACGTGTCGCCGATCCATGCAACTGCGGGCGCGGAACCCGCTGATCAGAGCACATGTGTTGAAGTCCACACCGCGGATCGCAACCAATCACAGCATTAATGAAATTACGTAGATTCAGCACTACTGCTTAGCTGCGAGACCGTTACAGACGGTAAAGGTCTGTCTGCCGCTGGCTCTTGCCCCGATAGCACGCTCCCCGCTCTGCAGCCTCCTGGGCTCACTCTCCTACTTGAACACCATAATGATTATTTCTGTTGCACCACTGGTGGCTCTCCTCAGGCCGTAATATCAGATATTGTATCCCCTTTTGTGAAATACAACCATTTCGTTACACCGCAACACTCGTGTCCGAGTATGATTTGCTGGTCCCGTCAAACCCCATCCGGAAAACGCCCACTGCCTTTTCCCGTTCGTGCCATACCTGTACATATTTTGGTGTCAGAATCGTGATCTTCGGATCCACGCCAGTTTTCCGGGGTTTGGGAGCGTGTGTTGGGCGAGAGCTAATTGTTAGACACGCGACGCATGCGGCAACGCTTTGTTCAGCGCGCTGTCTGCCTGGCCGCGTGACCTTGAGGTGCGGACAGCCGGAGCGCTGTGTTTGCCAGACGCGCGATGACGCGCTGCCACCGGCTGGGTAGCCGACTCAGCTGCTACCGCCGTACGTCGCCGTAACAGTCACGGGTCCAGTATCTGCTGCCTGCAGTCCGTCTCGCCGTCACCGCATCAATAAATAGTTGAAGTAAGTGCTGTCAGCCACGTTCTAAATCCTCCTTGTAAAGTGTTTTATTGGCGCAGCAACGTAATTTTTAAGTAAGTTCTGTCCCTTAACTTATAACAATGTCACGTGAAGGATACCCACGGGACATAGTCACTGGCAATGGTGAGGATAAAATTGTAGACTCCTTACCACAGCAAGTTTCTAACCTGGTGGTGGGGCAAGCAGAGTTTGAGAGGCAGTATGCACGCCTTCAGAAGCAGTTAACTGAGCAACAAGCGAGAAATGTTGACGTTCAAGTGGATATTGGAGAAAGTGAAGCCTTTAGGGTCTTGAAGGCAATGGTAATCTTGCAAAGGGAACAAACAGCATTGTTGTTAGAGAAAAACCGTGCCTTGGTGGAAAGGATTAATCAGTTAGACGTGCAATGCGAGGATTTAGCAAATATGGTTAGGAGGTATCAATCTCGCCTTGTGGTGGATACCATGGAAGCTGAGACACAAACACCTGAGTTTGAAGAGGAGGAAGATCGTCTTACAGACTTGCTGGGGCGTATAGAATAATTAGCGGGTAAAAGAAAAGGAGTTGTACGTGAGTCACTGAACAAGGTGGGAGAGGTAGCCGCCACTTCGGTAGTGAATTCAGTTGGTAGTTTAACCAATACTTTTCCAGCAGTAAATTTTATTGCTTCCTTTTCTGGAAAGAATAATGAGAATGTCGAAAGTTTTCTGCAGGTTATCTGTGAAGTTGGCCGTTTGTGTCAGTGGCCAGACAGATTCCTTTTGAATGATCTGAGGCTCAAATTAATTGGGGAGGCACGCACATTTGTGGATTCGGTAGCCGTATTGAGAGACGCCACATATTTTGAAGTACTGGCACAAGGATTAATTCAGAGATTTACCGATAAGAGGGGTACTAGTTATTACTGGGACCAGCTTTCTATGATGAGGCAGAAGGCCGGTGTGTGTTTTGTTGCATACGCGGACCGGATTAGATCAGTTCCGGGTAAGACGTACATCTTAACCGGGGACGCGGTAAGAAATGAGGTGTTGCTTGAAAAGGCTGAAGCCAGGGCAGTGGATGTCTTTATTAGAGGTATAGATCCGTAGACTGTAGGCGAGGTGAAGGTTTCCTCCCCCACTACATTGCACAAGGCTGTTAGATTGGCCATGTTACGCGAAGAGGCGAGTAGATTTGTAGCCGCGCCAATGCGAAGCCGTGAGCTGAAGCGAGTATTTGCACAAGAAGCCAGGTGCGGCCGGTGCAAACGCGTCGGCCACAATGCAGACAAGTGTCTTGCGCCCTATTGTTCACACTGCCGCTCTATGGGGCACTTGGGTATGCATTGTCGGCAGAATCAGAATGGGCAAGCACATAACCGATACGGGCGAATCGAGGTTACAGTCAAAACCGACGGGGAAATGGTCGGGGGGCAGGTGTAGCCACCCCTCCCCGCCCCCGTTAAAAATCATAAACCCAATAAATTTCGGTGGGAACACTGAGGTGGCAAATGTGATGTTACTAGGAGAGATAGGAGAGAAACGCGTTAAGTTGTTAGTAGATACCGGAGCTCAAGTGAGCATTTTGTTTTCGTCCAAAGACGACATGAGACTGTTAAAACCGCCCCGTTGCTGTGTCCGTGGATTAGGCGATAATCTAGTTTGGCCATTGGGGGCCTGTTATGTTAACCTGGAAGTAGGAAAAGAAAGATACCCGTTCGAGATGGAAGTATTACCTAAGAAGGGACGAAAGTTTGACGTAATCCTAGGGAACACTTTTCTCAGCCAGTTTCAGGGTGTTATTGATTACCGATCGCAAACCGTACAATTTGGTGAAGTAATTCATCGGTTCGGCAGCGGTCACACTGAACAAACGCGAGGAGGCCCGGAGAATGGCGCCGTTTTTCCGAACTCCGATAAGCCACGTACTGCAGTGGTAAAGGCAACAACCCCTGTAACCATAAACGGTGGAACGGGAAAGATCCTTTGGGTAGCAGTTGAACTTCTAGAGATGAATCCAACCTCACTTTTGATCGATCCGTTCGCGCAAAATGAAGTACTGGATAAAATGCAAGTTCATGTTAAGAGAAGCCTGTGTATTGCCGAAAAAGGGGGTGGAAAATTTAGAGTACCGGTGAGCTTGGATAATTTCGGGACGAAAGTATCTGTAATTCCGCATGGGACTGTTTTAGCCAGTGTGCAGTGTGTGGAAAGAGGCGAAGTGCCGCCAGTTCAGAGTAACAAATATCCAAAGAGAGAAGTGAGTTTTTCCCATTGAAGTGCCTGCCGTCACGCCACAATTAGAGGAGTGTTTAAAGAGGAAGTTAACCCATTTGAACGAGGGTGATCAGAAACTGTTATACTCAGTGTTAAGAGAATATGCTTGGTTATTTGCAGACCGAAAGTACCTCCCTACCACTTATTTGGTATATCATGAAATTCCTACTGGGAACGCCAGATCGATTGCACAAAAAGCGTATCGACTCCGTTATCACCTGCAACCTGTGGTTGATGAAATCATCCACGAGCAGCTAGAGGCAGGAATCATTCAGCCTTCAGCTAGTCCTTGGTCGTCACCAATTGTGGTTGTGCCTAAAAAATCTGTGAATGGAGAGAAATCGTATCGTATGTGCGTGGATTTGAGGGCCGTAAATAAGGTTACCACACCTGATACCTACCCATTGCCAAGAATTGATGAAACCTTGGACAGATTGGGAAACTGTAAATACTGTAAATACTTCACTACATTGGATATGAAATCGGGCTACCACCAAATTGAAATAGCACCTAAAGATCGACCTAAAACTGCATTCATTGTTCCGTCTGGGTTGTATTTAGTTTTGAGAATGCCTTTTGGTTTGAGAAATGCCCCTGCTACCTTCCAACGTTTCGCCGATTTACTATTACGTGGGCTGAAACCTATCACCTGTCTTGTATATCTTGACGATATTATAGTATTTTCGAAAACCATTGAAGAGCATGCGGAGCGCTTGAAGAATGTTCTAACGAGGCTCCAGGATGCACACCTAAGTTTAAAATTAGAAAAGTGCTTCTTTGCAGAATCACAGGTCCAGTACCTAGGTCACATTATTAGTTGTGATGGAGTGAAACCAGATCCCCGTTTGACTGAAGCTGTCAGAACCTTTCCAGTCCCTACCAATGTCAAAGAACTGCAAAGTTTCTTAGGATTATGTAATTTCTATCGCCGTTTTATAAAGGATTATGCCACAGTGACCAAACCACTTACTAACCTGTTGAAGAAAGGAATAGCATTCCATTGGAGTCCTGAATGTGATACTGCCATGAAGCAGGTTAAGGAGGTTTTAACTAGCTCTCCTTTGCTAATTTATCCAGATTTCGAAAAGCCATTCATTCTGTCATGTGATGCTTCGAATTTTGCTGTGGGATGTATCCTAAGCCAAGAGCAGAATGGTGAAGAAAAACATATTGGTTATGCTTCCCGTCAGCTTAACAAGGCTGAACAAAATTATAGCACCACCGAAAAGGAATTATTAGCTGTAGTTTTCGGTATCAACTATTTCAGATGTTACCTGTATGGTAGACAGTTTACAGTTTTAACCGATCATGCTGCTTTGGATGCTAAGCCTTAAGGATCCAAGTAGTCGTTTAACCAGGTGGGCTCTGAGACTTAGGGAGTTTGATTACGTTGTCAGACACAAACCTGGAAAACTGCACCAGAATGCTGACGCCCTTAGCCGCAAAATAAGAATCGTAAATGTGGAGAATGTGCTTGTTGACGATTTAATAAAGGAACAAAAAGCAGATGGGGAATGTCAGGGATATGTAAGCCACCCAGATTTCCTGCTTGTAGACGATGTATTGTACAGAAAGACCTCCTTAGGAAATCGTATTGTCATACCAAAATCTTTGCGACCTCAGTGCCATGATAGTATACAAGCCTGTCACAGTAGTAAAAGAGCCACTAATGCCCGAATTGCAACTCGTTATTGCTGGAAGACACGCCGGCGAGATGTAGATCAGTATATAAGTGGTTGCCTCTCATGTGCTCAGAGAACGCAAATTGCCAGACCCCGAATACCCCTACAAACTGTACCAGAAACCTCTAGGCCATGGCAGCTCGTTGCTTTGGACGTCGTAGGGCCATTCCCGCAATCTCAGCAAAATAACAGATACATTCTCTCTATCATTGACCATTTCTCCATATATCTAATATTGGTGCCTCTCGCAGACATGACTGCAGAGACAGTAGCCCAAGCATTTGTTAACCATATGATACTGCCTTTTGGAAGCCCGGAAGCTATTCTTACGGACAGAGGATCAAATTTCATGTCCACATTATTTATTCAAGTTTGGAAGCTACTGAGAATTAAGAAATGGCGAACAACGCCCTTCCACCCTAAAGCCAATGGTAGGGCAGAGAGGGTGCATAAAACCACAGTAAAAATGTTATCTCACTATGTGAATAGTGTGCACACCAACTGGGATAAGTATATAGCGTTCATAGCGTCAGCGTATAACAGCAGAATACATGAAGCAACAGAGCACACCCCGTACGAGGTCATTTACGGTCGCCCTATGAATTCGCCTTTCGAATTAGATAAGTTACCTCCTGGTGTAGACGCTCAAGAGGTGAAAAACCTGGCCCGTCGCTTAAAAGCCATTTGGAAAAAGGTGCAAAAGAACAACAAAAGAGCCACTGCTCGTCAATTGCGGCGTGGAAACAAAGTAGCCACTTTACCCACTTACCAGCCCGGGGATTGGGTATTGTTGAGAAATACAGTCACTAAAAAGGGACGAACTAAAAAATTCACTCCTTTGTTCGAAGTACCATATCAGATCATACGTTTGACGTCACCCGTTAATGCAGAATTGCAATTATCTGGCCGCACAGTGGTCGTACGTTTCAACAGATTAAAATCGTATCATGGGCAAGTGACGCCAAATCTGTCTGCTGCAGTTTCAACCGCACCTGGATCGGCCGGTCGTTCAAGAGAAATTAGTAAAAAGAAAGCGCAACTTCCCCCTACACGCACTAAATATCCATTGAGATCCAAGCATTCCTATGGATTACGATCCAGGGATTGATGGTGCTGTATGCTCTTTGCACACAAATAGATGTGTTTAAGCCAGTGCACATGTTTTATTTCGCATGCCTTTTTGTTTGTAGTAATATCGCCGCCTACTACATATGTTTTGCTTATGTTTAGATTTAAGTTTCACATGTAAACTAGGATGTCTCAGTCTGGAAACCCCTTTTAATGCTAACCATTATGCCTCGATTTGCCATTAGAAATTTCATTGTTGCAATTACGGACACAAAGTAAGGAACATGAGCTGCAACATAGAAGTAGAGAGTGTTTAAATGGAGCGCCTCGCGTGCTCAGCAGACAGCCCTAGCCGCGCCGTATGATTACAAGGCCGCGTGGCGTCACTGGGTCACTGTCCACCGTCTCTCCCCCCTCCCAGCCGCAGCCACTCGACGCATGTCGCTGCTGCATTTGACGCCGTCAGCTGTGTAGCGCACGTGGCCACACCTGCCACACCGTGACCGCCCTGCATCAGTCCATCCGTACTAATCTTCTGTTTCACTATAATCGTAACACATACATAATCGTTCTTATAAATGTCAAACAATTTCATGTAATGCCTCCTACCTGAGCCTATTCCGTACGATGTTCTTGTGGAAAAGTGGAACATCTACTATAACCACTAATATGCCCAGTACTATCGTTATGTTCGGTATTGCACAAATCTATTTTTTCATTCGATCCTTTTCCCAAACCAGAAGATACTTTTGAAGATAAAAGGCATTCCAATTTTATGTTTCTGTAACTTCATATTCAGCATTGCTCGTTGCCTAAGGATGCTCAATGCGCTGAAAGTAGAATTCCTGAATAGTAAAATAAATACCTACCAGAATTGAGGCTTAGTCGCCTTTTGCGTATTTGATCGTTGCTAACGCCATATACGTTTTACACAGGAACTGTGTTAACACCGCAGCAGTCCTCAGAGGTTGAGTTATGCGCAACTAGCCTACTCAGTCAGCTCAGCCAGCCATCTGCACTCGTCAGCTAATTCCACGTAGACAATGCTCTGCTGCCCTATCACTGTACCCGTGATTGTAGCTGCCAGTGAGCTCCCGACAGATAGCAACTTACACTTCTGACTCCTGCTGCGCGTGACTTGCAAATTTGTCGCCGTTTACCAGCCGCTGCTTTATTTCTCTAATACACTCAATTAGCCGATAATTCGGAAGCTTACTGTCCTTCACAGTTTCCGCTGCTTACAGATTAATTCCAGTTTTAAGTGACCGGACTTGATACTACATAGAATCATCCTTGGCGTGACTTGAATGAATATTAATGGACCTGTGTGGAGTTCGTTCACAATAACCGCGTTTGGCATTGTTGCCGTGCCTGTTTGCGCTCGTATTGGTGATTGTTGTCGTGGGTATTTTGGCACCAATGAAATGGTAATCTTATTATCTGTATTGGTACGCGCCTGAAGCTACCGCATTTCCAAGTTCAGCCTTCCGATTCTGGAGTGCTTTCTGAAAGGATAGACTACATACCTTGTATCACTCACCGTGCCAGGATCTCAGCAGTGGATTGCTGGTCAACCGTTCACATTGTAACATTGTTGCTCCTACATCCAAAGTACCTGCACAGTTGCACTTCACTACAATATGCTGCATTTATCCACTGCTAAGTCTGCGTCCACCAACTGGTTGAAAATGCCTCACTTTAATAATTACCATCCCCACTATTTGCTAAACAAGTTACTAAAACATGAGAAACGCCAAATTACCATAGGACTGTGATGCTACCAAGTACCAACGCTATCCCTCTTACCTTTGTCGTGGTTGCACTAATTGTATGGAATTTATGTCGAAAGCGATGATGCAGTTGGTTCAGACAAAACACTACTGCAGAGGTTCCTGAATGCCATCAGCAAGGCACATTCCATAAGTGAAATCTTGTATGAAGACATGGTCCTCCCTTATTTTTAAGATACCTTAGCGCTAAGAATATAGTTTTTGTAATGTATTTTGCATTTCAAGAGAGGTTAATTGAGATCCTCATAATGTTGTTACATTTGTGCGTATCTCCTGTCGAAAAAAGTTACTATTTTGCATTTAATCTATAACCAACCGTACTGTAAAATCCCTCTTTGGTAATTGATATTAATATTGTAACTTAGTGTTAGGCCACACCTTCATTGTGTTTATTGTTTGTTGCTTGATGTAAATGTAGGTACTCTTGTTTCAAAGACTTTGTAAGCCCGTAAGTGGAGCACTATTCCTATTATGTATAATTTAGATTACCCTATCTTAATACTGTTAATCCTTATTGGGTATTGCCCACCTACGCTGCGCTCATTAAAACCTCTTGAGGAGGCACGCTGCCGCACAAATGGGCAACTCGCTAAGGCAAGTGTGAAAGTGTTTCAGCCTTGCCATTCCTGTCGTCAGCTGAATGCCAGCAGCCAGCAACTTCTGACTTCACCAACCAACACGCTACTCGGGCACTGCTACTGGCCATCCCACTCGAACCTTTGTGAGCCAACGAAGGCGCCCTTGGCTTATGCCACAGCTCAAGAGAATCAATTTGTACTTTTTCATATAACCATTTCTATTTATAAGTGTGAATATAATTTGTAACAGACCCTTTTTACCCACCGTCACCAACCATGGAACTTTTTATTGTAATTTCACTATTTTTTGCGAATGGTAAACCATTCCCATGGAAGGGCGAGGAGTGTACACCAGTGGAGAACAGCAGTATTATATTTTTTATTTTTTCCCGTAATTTTCGACATGATTTTCCGTGTCTTACAGCACGTGCCTTAGGACAGAGGTAGTCCGATGCCCCTGCCATATGTTTGCGTCATGCGCGTCACATTTCCGCTGCCACGCGCATTCTGAATCCCCTGGTCCGATTCGATCTGTGCTCAGCAACCGGCACGTGTCGCCAATCCATGCAACTGCGGGCGCGGAACCCGCTGATCAGAGCACAAGTGCTGAAGTCCACACCGCGGATCGCAACCAATCACAGCATTAATGCAATTACGTAGATTCAGCACTACTGCCTAGCTGCGAGATCGTTACAGATGGTAAAGGTCTGTCTGCCGCCGGCTCTCGTCCCGATAGCACGCTCCCCGCTCTGCAGCCTCGTGGGCTCGCTCTCCTACTTGAACATCATAATGATTACTTCTGTTGCACCACTGGTGGCTCTCCTCAGGCCGTAATATCAGATATATCCCCTTTTGTGAAATACAACCATTTCGTTACACCGCAACACTCGTGTCCAAGTATGATTTGCTGGTCCTGTCAAACCCCGTCTAGAAAACGCCCACTGCCTTTTCCCGTTCGTGCCATACCTGCACAACTCTATAAACCAACCTGCTAATCGCCGAAGTACTGTAATCACTTAAGCGTCCAGGAAAATACCAACGAAGGCAACGACTTTTGGTACTATGAAGGTAAAAGAACTCTCTAGTAATAAAATTAAAGAGATTGACAATCTCCTTGTTGATACTGTGGCTGAGGTTTACCTTCCATTTTCTGTGGTTGAAAATACCAAATTTATCAAACTAGTTCAGACATTATAGCCGCGGTATTCATTACCTTCCAGGAAGACCCGGACATACAAATTGTTAAATGATTGTTGTCTAGAAATTAGGGAAGTTATTGGAAATATACTGATTGAAACTAAATATCTCACACTGACTGCGGATAAGTGGACTAACATAAATGCAGAAGGATTTTTAACAGTGACAGCATACTTTATTGAGCAGTACAAGCTGCAGTCTGGACACTTTGCACATCGCTGATTGGCTCACTAGTGAGAACATTACCAACAGCATTAAAACAATTGTTTCCGAATGGGAAATAGTTGATAAGGTGTTTTCTCTTGTCACTGACAAGATGGTGGATGTAGCAAGGAAAATAAATGTTGTTCATTTGGGTTGTGCTGCTCACACACTTAGTAGTGTCAGATGTTTCCAACCATTCTGAATCAGAAGCACTAAGATCATTGAGACAGAAATATCGCAAAATCATCGGGTTTTTCAAAAGCAGTACAGTAACCACTGCAAAACTGGCCGACTTCCAAGTTCAGTTAAAACTGAAACAGGAGACGCCCACCCAGTGGAACCCTGTTTCTTATGATGTAGCGCCTAGTGTTGATCAAAGACATCGGCATGATGACGGCTGATGAGTGGAGTATTTTGGAAGACTGCCTTCCTCTACTGGAACCTCTGTTCGAGCTAACAGAAGAAATGTCTGGGGAACAGTTCGCAACTGCTTCCATTGTAGTACCATTAGTTCAAGGATGCCAAAGAGCAGTGAAAGAGACAACAACGCCAACGACTAAGGTAGTCACCGCTTTGAGGAAACATTTGCTGGGGGCCCTATCAAAAAGGATGGCACATTATGAAGAAAACAGTACTGACATTTGTGCCAAAGTGACTATTTTGAACCCTAGTTTCAAAAAGTGTGGATTCGGAGTAGCTCAAAGTGCTGAAAACGTCGTGAGTGAGCTCATAGCTGAGATTAGCCGAATTCCGGACAATGGCAGAGTTGAGGGTGATAGTTTGGTGACTCAGGTAGAAGACAGTGGAGCACAAGTTAAGAAAAAGATCTGGACTTTCTTCAGGGAACAGAACAACAAAAATGAGTCAGCATCAGCGGAATTTACAAACGCGCAAGAAGACATGAGGCTCTACTTGTCCCATAAACTTCTAGACCTAGAGGAGAAAGCTGATCCACAGATTTTTTGGAAGAAGTACCACAAGTCCATGCCATCTCAGTATGACGCTGCCCTAAAGTATTTGTCTCTTCCAGCCACTTCGACCCCATTGGAGTGAGTATTTTTTAACGCCGGACAAGTTTGTGCAGAGAGGAGGAACTGGCTGAAATCGAACAATGTCGACAAGGTGGTGTTTTTAAACACTAATCAGAAGTACACTGTTTGATAAACAATCTGCTGTATCAACATCTGATAATATGGGTTGATAGAAATTGTCAAGACTTTAATTGTAACTGTCATGTGTTTCAATGTTATTTTTGGACTTTCATTAAAAACCAATTCAAGTTTATTCATTTTGTGTTTTATGAAATCAATGGAAAGTACACAAAAATCTAGTGTTACAAAAAAATAACTTCTCCTAACCTAATTAACCGAAATATATTAGTGCTCATAATAACATTGAGCAAGTAAGTTCATTTTTGCAGTCTTGTGTGTGTGAATTGTTCTATTCATCCCAAACATTTTATGAGATTACAAAAGAGGCAATATGGTAAATTTCAGATTTGTTTCTCTTCAACTGAGTCAACCAATATAGTACTTCATCCTTCGTATATCTCACGCACAGGGCGCGAATGTAAAAATTAGGGAGAATTGAGTGAACATTCACTTATGTAATAGTAAAACAAAGAAACAGCAGTGGCACACTAAGTACCATCCGCCGAACAGCAGAACGAAAGGAAACTACTGTTTATTGTCTTCCACTTCTGAATAATGCTGAAAATTTCATGTGTCTTACTTGTCATGAAGTTGGTCTGTAATTAAGTACAAAATTTGTAATGAACAGATAAATGAGTACCCTCCACCACACATTAGACACAGAAGTAAACAATTATTGCATTATCATAGATTTATGACCTATTTTGGAAGCTACCTTGGAAGTTTCAAAACATGCATCAACAATAAAGTACCCTCCGTCACACACCTGACACGAAAGCAAGCAACTTTTTCATTGTAATCCATTTCTGTATAAAGCAGAAAGTTGAAAGTATCTAGCTCACCAGGAAGTTGGTTTCTAATCAACTGCAAAATTTGTACCGCAGAAAAACAAAGTACCCTCCAGTGCGCACCAGCTGTCAGGTATTGTGCAGCTTTTTACGTTAAAATGTTAAATTAAAGAAAACTTTTATATTTTTTTCGTAATTAACAACAGCTTTGCCAAAGATTTTTACATATGTAGTAATCAACTAAGTTTACTACATATGTAAATATCTTTGGCAAAGCTGTTGTTAATTATGAAAAAAATATAAAAGTTTTCTTTAATGTTTTAATGTAAAAAGCTGCACAATACCTGACAACTAAAAACCGTATACAACAACTAAATACGTGTATATTTCCATATAGTTTAATGCAACAGTTACACCAGATGTCAACATTTAACATCCAAACATTGTAGACGCGCTTGAGAATGACTGTCGAAACAGCTGTAGCACTATTAAATAAAACATAAGCAGCAATCCGGAACTTTATTGCAATGTCTTTCTACGACATATATGATGCTGCAGGCCCAACAATTAGGAAACTTTTTATTAGGTTTGTGTTCACCAATAATTTTTGAATTGATTGTAAACTAACTTTCTGATAAACTATAGAGTAAAACTATCAGTTCAGCTCTGACCCTGAAGTATTATCTCGCTTTCGTCTCTGGTGCGCACTGGAGGGTACTTTGTTTTTCTGCGGTACAAATTTTGCAGTTGATTAGAAACCAACTTCCTGGTGAGCTAGATACTTTCAACTTTCTGCTGTACAGCCATTGTATGAACCTAAATGCGGAAATATAAAACAATTTTATTAGTCTTATAATACAAATTTTACGAAATGTTTATACAATTAGATACCGGTACGGTAATTCTAAATCCCCATCATTTGATTCCTTGTTACACAGTTCCTTCATACTACAGAGCATCATCCCTTGTACAGTCTAGAGCATTCGATCTCGAACATTTTCAAATGCCTGTTACGCAATCTGATTTGGAACCCACTTCCACGTATCATCATTCCATTGGCACACTTGCGCGTTTTACACAACCCGTTGGTGTGAGTTGTCTGTCACTTTTCGAAAGGCAGTCGGTGTTTAAGCTCGACCTTAAACAATTTATTGAAACAAACGTCAAGTGGTTGCTGAATTGACGTCATCCCGCCTCGAGGGTGCACCATTAGGACTTTTTTTCTCCCATAATAAATAATTTTCTTCTCGAAATCCTAGTGCTTCATTACAGTTCACATATCCCAGCACTTCATGAAATTCGACGAAATTTTTTATTACAAGAGCAAAAGTTTTAGACAGTACTTATATTTTCACCTGCTAAGCAAGCATGTGTCGCCTGTGTAGACAGGAAATGTTCCTTGTGGTAGCTCCTAGCGCCATTTATCAGAACTATTCAAAGTAAGGTCCTTTCATTTTGTGACATCGCGTCTTTCAGCGGATCTATGGAAAATAAAGTAAATAACGCAGACAAAAGCGCACTGTTATGCAAAGTAAACTCCAACATTTGTAACTGAAGGTTTCCATATAACACTTTGGATTCGGGATTCGGTAGTATTCGGCCATTATGCGCTGAATCTCGAAACCGAAAACAGTGTGCTAGATTCGGCGAATAATGGATTCGGCCGAACCACTCGGGCACAACCCTATTAATAACAACTTCCTACCTGCTCATGTATTCAAAGATCATAACATACTGGCAGCAAGCATTCTTATAAGAATCCTGCAATAATGAACATCTGTTTTCTCCTTTGTGCGGTGTTACAAATTAGTGGTTAAAACTCTGATAAAAGTATCCTCTAGATTCAATGACTACTATTTTTGGCAAGTATTAGAGTTTAAAATATACGCTTACTGGTGCTTAATTACAAGGCAAATGTTTTCAGATCCTCCTTTTGTTTTGCACTCAATTCTAAGACACGGGCATTATTTTGGATCCAAGAAATATGGGAAGAAATGAGCGGATTTGATTCGGGTATGTACGATAAAACAAAAATATCCCTGACACTTTATGAAATTACCTAATATTTCCCAGTTGCACAAAATTCCCAATATTTCAGGTTTTCCCAGTTGGTGGACACCCTGTTTCTAAATTACCACAGAATGCAAGTCTTACACTAGTGATTGTTTGCTTATTAGTACCAGTATAGTACTGCTTTTTGAAATCATTGTTAGAATGACAGCTCCCTTGTTGTATTAAAAAATAAATAAATAAATAAAATCTGTCACTATATGGAAAAGGTAAAATATAAAATTTAATATCTACTGATAATTAGTTTAATGTAATAGCACATTCTGCTTCAGAATTATTAATTTAATGTGCAGTAATCATTTTTTACTAGTTTTTTCCTTGGCGAGATGTTAGCACAATTTGGAACATCTCTTATCAACTGACTTCAACTGCAGGAACTTAAAACGATCTGGTAGTAATGTAGTAACAAACTTCATTCTACTAATTGTGTTTGTTAAAACAGCTTTAATTTAATTTCACAGTCAGTGATACAAATATAAACACACTTGACGACTGCTATCCATACGATAAGTTTTATAAAACAAACTTGCCTTCTGTCACTAAAATCGTGCTTTATTTCTGCACAATGTATTTTGCAAACACTTCCCATCTTGATGGTTGTTTATAACTGTAAGTGTGCTGCAGGGCAGACAATGCACGTATCTCAGGTTGCACCAGACTTGTCTATGTTTTGTGGAAGTTCATTGCAGAAAGTGTTTTTGGAAGTGATGTTATTAGTATAAACAAGTGTAAATTTAATTAAAATCTCTTGTAATACAACAAAATGAAGAGAAGGAAAATTAAAATAAGATTCACCATTGTCAGATTGTGATTATCATCAAGGACTTGTGACTCAGCAATCTTTTCCATACTTGCAGGTGTACACCAACACATAGGCAATGAAAATTCTTGCTTCCCACAGCATATGATTAATAACTGGCATAACATCCAAGTATTTTGCTTTGTTAAAAGCTGACTTTGAGCAGAAATATTGTAAAATCTTTTTAAAAGACCATAATGTCACTAAAATAAAAATTATCTTAAGTTGTGGGAATCACTGTATTGAGAGAATAGGTGGTCTGTTGGGACCAACAAAACTGAATGTGAAAATGGGGTTTTACTGTATTTTAATGTTTTGGCATTAACTCTTTAGTTAGGAGCATTGTTTTCCAAGTGCCATTTTCTTTTTTCCCCGCCTTTTGTTCATTAAGCCATCGTTGAAAAGTTGGATTTATCTAAAATTTTAAAATAATTAAGTACTGAAATTCAAAGATTTTTCTGTTATTTGTAGTTAAATAAAAAAGTCAACAGTATCAATGTTGTACAATATGTTAGCTGCACAGAAATAATCAATGGTCTTTTTTTTTTTTTTTAATCGTTTGCTTGACAATAAGACTTCAGTGGCAACAGTTGCATCTTCTTCATACAAAATCTTCTGAATCAGTTCTGCCTTTGACAGAAAGTTTTATCTGCTTACTTCCGTGTGCCCAGGTTACAGGTATTTCTCCAGCCACTGTACTAAAAATAAACAAACATTAGGAATCAATAGATACGAACACCTTGTTGCTGTAAGTAATTGATGAAAATAGTTTTAAGTAAACTGAAATGACACAGAAGTTGTAAGGGTTGAGGGGTATGAAAGGGAAGCACTGGTTGGATAGGGGTAAGACGGAATTGTAGCCTTACCCAATGCAATGCAAACTGTATATTGAGCAAGCTTCGAAGGAAAGCAAGGAGAAGTTTGGAATGGGAATTAAAGTTCAGTGAGAAGAAATAAAAACTCTGTCTGTGACAATGATACAATCTTCCCATATGTGGGAGACTGCAAAGGACCTGAAAGGAAACCAACCATATGGACACTGTCTTGAAAAGAAGGTATTAAATTAATATAGAGCAAAACATTAGTGTAATGGAATGTAGTTAAATTAAATCAGGTGATGCAAAGGGAATTAGATTAGAAAACTAGACTATGAAGGTGGTGGGCAGGTTTTGTTACTTTGAAGTAAGGTAACTTACAATGGTTGCAGTATAGGAGATATAAAATGTAGAATGGCAATTGTAAGAAAAGCACATCATCAAAGTGTTAAAAAGTCTTTTCTGAAGGCATTTTTCTGGAATGTAGCCTATTACAGGAGTGAAACATGGAAAATAAATAGTTCAGACAAGAAGAGGATTGAAACTTCACAAATATGTTGCTATAGACGAACGCTGAATATTAGAGTGCTTAACTAATAGGGAGGTGCTGAACAATACAGTATTGAGGAGTAAAGAAATTTGTGGTATATAGTATCTACAAGAAGGGATCAATAGGCAGGGGCATCAAGGAATGCTGTATTTAGCATTGAAGGGAAAAGAGTGAGTGAGTGAGTGAGTGAGTGTGTGTGTGTGTGTGTGTGTGTGTGTGTGTGTGTGTGTGGCGGGGGGGGGGGGGGGTGAATTCGCAGAGAAAGACAAGACAGACACACACCCAAAGCAGGTTTGGATGTATGGGCTGTTCCATTTGAAATCTGGTGAAAAATGAAAAAACTGACCTAACATTATTTAAAATAATTAATAATTTCTACATTTGCCAATTGATGTAAAAGAAAACAACTGCCATATATTTATACCTGATATGATTATTATTTTTCAAGTCAAAATTAGGTGAAGTTAGCATTATTTTCCGAATGTGACACTTTGTTTGCTGTTCGATTAATGATGAAAATTCTCCTCAGAGATAATAAATATTGTTGAAATGAGATAGAATGGCTGGCCAGTACTTACCATTGTGCTGTACCGCCGATAGTAACACAAAATGAAAAAACAGAAAAAAAGGGACAAAGGGACAAGCTTTCGGAACAGAGTTCCTTCGTCAGGTGGGAGAGAAGGGAAGAATAAAGGATGGGAATAGAAGGGAAAGGTGGTTCACGACCTAGGTCATGAAGGTGGTGTTTCGGAAGTGTGGGCGTCAGAGATACTGCCAAGGCAGTATCTCTGACGCCCACACTTCCGAAACACCACCTTCATGACCTAGGTCGTGAACCACCTTTCCCTTCTATTCCCATCCTTTATTCTTCCCTTCTCTCCCACCTGACGAAGGAACTCTGTTCCGAAAGCTTGTCCCTTTGTCCCTTTTTTTCTGTTTTTTCATTTTGTGTTACTATCGGCGGTACAGCACAATGGTAAGTACTTTGTTTGCTGTGTAACTCAAGAACCTCATACTGGATTTCAGTGAACTATGGTTCATTTTGAAGCTGAATATATGTAGGTTATAGTGTGACGAGTTGCACTGCAAACCTATGACCCGACATAAGAATGTCAAATATATTTAAGTAGGAAGTATTAGTGGTCAGATATTTCTTTCCGATTTTTTTGGTTTACTTTTCAGACAAATAATGGATGGGTTTCACTTGCTGTAGCGAGCTGAAGTTTCCACGGACTACTAAACAGAGACTTTATTTATTCCTTGTTGAAGTTAATATATGTTCTTTGTTTGTCATTGTTAAAGATTATTATCTGAAAAATGTGCAAGAAGATTGACGGACATTCATATTGTATCAGCTTCTGTGATAACTATGGAAGTGCCTCTGTGTAGTTACAGGAGAGAGTAAATATTTGTTAAACATTAAGCCTCGAGTTCGAGACAATTATTTCAAAAGTAGGCGTCTCTATTTTCTCATGCTGAAAAAATTTTTGGAGAAGAAAGCCTGATATTTTATTTAGGTAAAGAATTCTAAAACTAAATGCTTGGGATACAGACTAGCTGGACCTCTTATGGCATTTTTTCATATAGTGAAGAAAGAAGACAAGAAGAAGACTCAATCGTAATCCCGATTAGTGACGAAATACTGATTTCATGGTCATTCACCCTAAGTACATTCAACAACATTAAAAAACTCTCCCAGTAACACTACAAGGTATATAACAGTAATGTGACAACAATTAGTTCCATTGTTGTAAAACCCTTTTTTCATTTATTAAAATAAGTGCACTTTTCTTAAGGATTTAACTTACATAGGCTTGAATACATTGATTTCTGTGTTTTAAGTATTACGGAGTTGCTTATCTTCAATGTGGAAAACAATAATTAGTAATAAATACGTCAGCTCACACTACACTTGCAGTGGGCTGCTATCCGCCACTCAAAAGGGGAAGACGTCTTGCAGCTGGACAGTCAACATGGGGCTTAAGGCCAGACTGGTTACATATAACACAGTGCAGTGCACACCTGGTAAATTTTGTACAGTTTTGACACATTTTATTTTTTTCCACAGTTCTCTATTCAAGACACCATAAAACTGTTTACTGTTTTTGAATAAAATGCTGAATAATATGACATATGTTTTATCCCACTGAAATATGCATTTTAGACAAGAGAAGACAAATGATGAAAAGTATTGAAATTTAAATTCTAAAAATACTAAATCAGTCTATACAATAGTGTCTTCATTTAGTAATTTGTTTGAAAATTTTACTTTGAATAGTTACCAAGCTACGAGTGTTGTGATTTCAAGAAAATATGTTCATTTCACTCGAACTTTGTAACAAATAACAGGAAGTGTTTGCGTATCAAAGCTGTGAGTTTGTCAAAGATATTAACTTAACATCTAGTTTCTATGACAGAAAAATTAAACCCCGCAAAAATACAAGGTTTCCTGCTGCCCGGTTTGAAATGGAGTGGCCCATATGTGAGTTGCCATTCTTATTTGGAGATGAAGATGCACAGAAAATAACATTGTGAGCTGCATGAAACCAGTCACCGAACTGGAGATTACCACAACAATAACTGATGAATGTGTTACATACAGAAAACATATTGGAAGGATACAAATTTAGTTCATAAAGAAAGAGGAATGGAATTACAGACTGTGACATGAATACACTTGGTAATACATGTGAAGCTGTATTAAGCTACCTTACCACTGAGTGTCTTCTTTAATGTAGTTTAAGCATTGTTCTTACAATTGTAGTCAATGTTATGAATGCTTAAGTAATCAGTTAGTTGTACATCTCTTCATCATCCCCATCAAACATAGGAATTTCAAAGATAAGTTTAAACATTCATTATACAGTAACCCACATCAATTGTAGATGTAGATTTGGTTTTCTGTGGACACACATTTCCCAGAAGACAGTCTAGGCTCTACTACTCAAATATTTCTTGGTCAGATTGCCTTTCCATTGAGTGCCATAGTTTCCCTTACAGTTTGCTGGTGATATAGCATGGACACCATCTGAATAGTCATTTTCAATCACTCTTTATTTTAATTGCATCCACTAGCACAATGCTTTGCATAGGTCGCTATGTCTTCATGTTCGAATATTGCACTCTATTCCCAAAGATCAGCGGAGATGTTATCACTAATGCATTGGAATTTTTTTTTTTTTTTTTAATCCAGATACTAAAGGGCCATCTTACTCACTACGACAATGTGTCAAATATTTCTTCAATAAAAGCTGCCTTAATTGCAGAGTGTATGGTTTGCAGGATACGAAAGTTTTCTGGATTTCTTTGTAGCCCTACAAATGACCGAGTAATGAGACTTTGAATTACCTTAACAGCAGCGGTGGACCCGGAAGGTACAAGATAAGACCATGTTTACAGTTTCAATCATGGGCAATGGGTGGGTGTGGGGTACTGCTCTGCCGACTTGTACAAACTAATTAAGAGAGTGTGGGCATAGAGTGACATACAAAGTCAGTGTAGAAGACAGGACAGATGTGATCTAGCTATTTGAATAGAAATGAAGAGAGTTTACAGCTCACTGCAAATACCTAACGGGCTGTGACAGGCATATAATAAAGACACATACATACAACTCTTAAGCTATCGGCCATTACCTTCTTCAGAATAAAGGACATTCACGCAATCATACGGCACACTTCATAGTCACTGTGACTGTGAAGTGTGCCTGTGTGATTGCGTGAATGTTCTTCATCCTGAAGACTGCCACGACTGACAGCTTAAGAGTTGTATGTGTGTGTCTTTTTCATGTGCCCATTGTAGCTCATTGTTACATCTTTGCAGCGAGTTGTAAATTGTCCTTATTATATTGTTGAATTCCAACCTGTAAGTTCCATTATTAGAAATGTAAAGAGAACAAGATTATTAAGCAGACCAAAAGTTAATAGATTCTTTATGTTGGCACATTTATTTGAACAGTCATCATAATATATTGCCGCGAGAGACCACGAACACCAACTGCCGGCGTGGCGCAGGGGATAGCGTCACGGACTGCGGAGCAGAAGGTTGCCGGTTCAATCCCGCACACCGGCAAAAATTTATTTCTTTGTAATTTACAATTCCAGAAGGTTCTACATCTTTCTTATGTTCACTTGTAAATTCTACTTGTTTCTTATGTTAACTGTTCTTCTAATTTCTGGTAAATTCTGTCTGTGTATAAATAGCAGAGCACTCTGCCTGAGAGGCAGTCAGTGCTGCGTGTATGTTGAGTTCATAATAAACGTGCTTTCAGTATAAGTGCTGTGTTTAGTTGCCTTCAAAGTCAAGCCTACTTCCATTGCAACGTGACATTGTTTGGTGGAGGCGCCGGGTACACTGTGCAACAGCTGCATCACCGTGGCTCCGATTAGGCAACGTAAAAGCCGTCGCTTACACGGACTGGAACCGGAATACGAGGGATACACCGAGTACATCCTTCCAAAAGTCCGGATTATCAGAACAACGATGGAGACGAAACCAGCAATAAGCCAGCTGCACATCAGGACCCTAACAAATGGCTAAAAGGGTTCGACCAAGTCGCCAAGTACAACAGGTGGGATCATACAATGTGCTTGGCCAACGTTTATTTCTACCTGGATGGAACAGCCCAGCAATGGTTCGAAAACAACGAAGACAAGTTGAATGACTGGGAGACGTTCCAGGAGGAACTGAAGAAGACGTTTGGAGACCGCCAGCGTCAAATCCACTCGGCGGAAGAACAACTGAAGAACCGGGCCCAACGACATGGTGAGCCGACACAATCGTACATACAGAGTGTTTTGGCCCTATGTAACATAGTGAATCCGAACATGACTGAGGCGGACAAAATCACGCACCTGATGAAGGGAATTGCAGAAGATATGTACCAAGCTCTTCTGATAAAAGACGTCGCTACGACAGAAGAGTTCATCAAGTGGTGCCAGCGTATTGAAGAGATGCAACAAAGGAGGGTTGGACGCAAGAAGTATGACAGGCTCCCAAATGTAGTCCCTATGCCCGTTGTGGAAGACAAGCAGTACTTGGCTTCTCTCATACGACAAATCGTGAGAGAAGAATTACAACAGTGCATGGCAGCCGGGACTATTAGACCGAGCGAGCATCAGATTATGGCCATGGATGTGAGCCCTGTAAGTTGCGAGGTAGCCGACGCCGCTGAGGACGAGGTATTTCAAACATTAGCTCCTGTCTGCCCCGTCAATCGCACCCGACGTGAAGAATGGCGTCGCCCTGCTATGACTTACGCTGCAGCCGCCAAACGGCAGCCCATGAACCGACCGACGCTACCACAGCCAACTCCCCCGGTAACTATAATGCCCCGCAGAAGAACAGACATCTGGAGGACAGAAGACAACACACCACTGTGCTTCCACTGTGGACGCCCCGGACATGTCGTACGCTACTGCAGAGAGAGAAGGCGAGTATTCGATGATTATTTTGCCGCAAGACGTCAGCCGTCGGAGCAGTTCTATCCAAGGCAGTCACCTGCTGATGAGTTCAGTCGACCTATGGGAAGAAGCCCATCGCCGTACCCTAGACGAGGTCGCTCCCCGACGCGCCGCAGCCGTTCACCGTCGCCGTACAGAGGTACCAGCCGCTCCCCTAGCCGCCGCGCCCAGGAAAACTAAGCGAGGAGGTGAGGCCGCCGCAGATGAAAATCCTCCATGTACGACAGTCGCCAAGATGTCGGGAAATATCATCGACGTCATAATCAACGGCCAACCTGTCCGGGCACTTGTTGATTCAGGAGCCTCTTTTTCTGTATTATCGGATAATTACCGCCGCACAATAAAGAAGACAATGTTCTGTGATACGGGAGCAACTATGCTGAAGGTCGCGAATGGAAAGAATGTCCATCCAGCAGGAACTTGTGTCGCAAGAATAACCATCAACAATAGGACGCAGCCGTTTGAATTTGTCGTGTTAACAGAATGTAGTCACAATGTCATCCTCGGATGGAACTTCCTTCAGGCATCCCAAGCTATCATTGACTGTGGTAGATCTGAGATGCAAATTGAAGAAGTTGTTCCGCCGGATACACGTAATACAGAATTTTCTGGGAAGCTATTCGTCGTTGACAATGTGACGATACCGCCGTTGACAATGAGAAGAGTTGCAGTCACAAACACAGATGACTGGTTAAACTGTGAAGTACTTGTTGATAGTAAAAAGTTTATCAGGCTCACAAAAGAAATTTACATACCAGCGGCTATCATAAGCATTACTGGTGGTCTAGGAGAGATTTGCATCACAAATTGTCACTAGCAGTCACAACTTATCCCCAAGGGAATGTGTATCGGGACAGCTGAACCAATCCAGGATGGTGAGCTCAATGTCATCAATGAAGACCCATGCCCTGCTATTAGCACAGACAACACACTGGAGGAAACAAACGTGGAACTGCCAATAGGGTCTGGACTGGCCAAGGAACAACGCCAGCGGGTGTTAGGTATACTACGCCAATTTTCGGGTGCATTCACACCTCAGCAGGGGAAAAGTCAGACGAAACGGCCCACGATAAAGCACCGTATCAATACTGGGGATCATCCACCAATTAGCCAGCGTTCGTATAGAGCGTCGCCAGCTGAAAGACGGATAATTCGGGAGGAAGTGGAGAAGATGTTGCGAGATGACATTATTCAACCTTCGGAGAGTTCTTGGTCGTCTCCGGTGGTCCTCGTAAAGAAGAAGGATGGCACGTGGCGATTCTGTGTCGACTACCGGCGGCTGAACAGAATCACAAAGAAAGATGTCTACCCACTGCCGCGTATTGACGGCACCTTAGACTGCTTGAAAGAAGCTACATACTTCTCAACTATGGACATGCAGACAGGTTACTGCAAATCAAGGTTGAAGCTGACAGGGAGAAGACGGCTTTTATTACACCTGACGGCCTCTATGAATTTAAAGTAATGCCATTTGGATTATGTAATGCTCCAGCCACATTCAAACGCATGATGGACAACTTGCTTCGACACCTTAAGTGGACGACGTGTCTCTGCTATTTAGATGACATTGTTGTTTTCTCGAAAACATTTGAAGAACATCTGAGTCGCCTGTCAACTGTGTTGAAGTGTGTTCAGGCTGCAGGTCTCCGCCTCAATCCAAAGAAGTGCCTCTTCGTCGCCAAAGGTGCTGTACCACCGATAGTTACACAAATGAAGAAACAGAAAAAAGGGGACGAAAAAGGACAAGCATTTGGTACACAGTTACTTCATCAGATGGGAGATAAGGGAAGAAGAAAGGAAGCAAATGGAAGGGAAAGGTAATTCACGACCTTGGTCATGAAGGTGGTGTTTCGGGAATGTGGACATCAGAGATACTGCATGTTCGTAATGAGCCAAGCCAGGGAGGATATATATAACCAAAGAGGAAAGATCAAGTAGTAAAGAGAAAAGAAGATGAGTGAACTGAATGATGCTGAGGGGAGTAGGAGGGGCGAGGGAAGGGGGGGGGGTTGTCTACAACTTTTAGCATTAACAGGGAAAGATGGACAACACACACACACACACACACACACACACACACACACACACAGGGGGGGGGGGGGGGTAGGAAGGGATAATGAATGGAGGAAGGGGAGGGGTTAGCGTAGATTTAGGCCAGGGGGGTGGCGGGAGAAGAGGATATGTTGAAGGGCAAGTTCCCACCTCCGTAGCTCTGTGGGACTGGTGTTTGTTGGTAGTATCCAAATGGCACGTGTGGTGTAACACATGCCCAGGTCCCTGGAGTTAGGCTGGAGGGCATGTTCTGCCACATCATATTGGGTGTCCCCCAGGCGAACAGTCCGTCTGTGCCCATTCATCCGCTCAGCCAATTCGTTAATAGTCATACCAACATAAATGGCTGAACAGTGGACACGTCAGCTGATATATGACGTTTGTTGTCTCGCAGCTATGCGTTTTTACGTTTTAGGCAACCCCCCACCCCTCAGTATCATTCAGTTCACTCATCTTCTTTTCTCTTTACTACTTGATCTTTCCTCTTTGGTTATATATATCCTCTCTGGCTTGCCTCAGTACGAATATGAAGTATCTCTGATGTCCACACTCCTGAAACACCACCTTCATGACCTACGTCCTGAATTACCTTTCGTCCGGTTCCCTTCCTTTCTTCTTCCCTTCTCTCCCACCTGATGAAGGAACTGTGTTCCAAAAGCTTGTCCTTTTTTGTCCCCTTTTTTCTGTTTCTTCATTTGTGTAACTATCGGCGGTACAGCACAAAGGTAAGTACTGGCCAGCCATTCTCTCTCTTTTTGAAAAATAATTTATCATCTCTGAGGAGAATTTTCATCATTAATTGAATTTAATTACTTTTTTATATTTTCCTTACTATTATCATTTCAATTTCCCCCACTCCCTCTCCACATTCCCCTACACTTCCATTTTATCCTGTCCTACCCCTTACCTTTACTGTATTCAATGCCGCATCTCACATTCCTGCCTATCAGAGCCTTCACAGTCAATCATGCAATGTGGAACTTTCCATCCCCATCCTTACCCGGCATCCTTCCCCCTTCACCCATCGCACTCACAGTCAAGATGCTAGTGGCACTGGAGTGGCTGGACATGGTGGTTGTGTATGTGTATAGTTTCCTGAGTGATTGTGTGAATATATGTTTCTTTTTCTAATGAAGGGCATGGTCAAAAATTTAAGTTGTGTGAATGTGATTGTATACTTTTCATGCCTGCCAGTAGCTCAATGAATTGGAAATCATTTGTGTAAAATAGAAAACTTTCATATTAAAATGAACAGTTATTTGAAAGGCATGTCAAGGTCACAGTTACAGTATTTATCCAACAATGTTACCAATGTATCAATGTTACAACAGGGTCTACTTCACCCCACACTTTTACTTATGGGGTTAATATATATCCTAGTCATTTCCATTTCCATATGAGTACTGTCCCACGAAATAAGTCACTATTATACTCATTTATTTGTCATGGCTGTTGAAACATCCTTTACATTTGTTGTAACTAAAGAAATCAAGATATTATATAGTAATCATTCCTTCCTACAAGATTCTGCAATGATTGGTGTCTGTATCCATTGCCTTTTCACTGGTGAAAGCTGTTGTCAAAGAGCTTCAGTACTGAAGAACAGTAGTTTTTGAAAAAATACCTTGCATTTTAAAATATTTTTTAAGCATTTTACACCTTTCATGTTGTGGTTTTCAGTCCAAAGATTGGCTTCATGCACCTCGCCATATTATCATATGCAAGTCTCATCATCTAACAACTACTGCAACCCAAATCTGTTGGAACATGCTTACTGTACTTATCTGTCACCCCCCTTCCCAAATACTATACTGACGATGTACAGATGTCCCAGAATGAATTCTGCCAACCAATCACCCTTAGTTTTTCTCCCCAAATCTATTGACTATTACCTCATTAGTTACGTCTAATCTTCAGCAACCTTTTGAAGCACTACATTTCAAAATCTTCACCTCGTAACTGCTTATCAACCACATTTCACTCCACCCAAATAACTTAGAAAATATGACCTATCACTCAAATTTATAAGAGATTTCAAGAAATATCGCTTCTTCAGAGATATTTTACTTACCCACTCATCTTCTCAGTTTTGGTCATCGGAAATTATTTTACTGTTCGAAGAGAAAATCTTAATAACTAATTTAATTTCTCCTCCTTGCAGTAGAATAAAGAAATTCATTTCTTTCCTTCACATCTTGCTCGTTGTACAGAGTGAAGCACATTAAAAAAGAAGTTTGCAACATTGTTATTTGCTTCTGTTCCATGTCCTTAGACTCTCTATATCTTATTCAAGATTATTTTTGATGCAAATTGCATGGTAACTGTTTACACTCTACTAATGTTAAATTCTAAATTAATGAACAAAAGCTATGAAATATAGGTGGAGCTGAAGTAAATCCCCCCACCCCCCCATGCAGTAAATTTATTTCCAGAGTTTTTTAATCTGTGTGTGTGTGTGTGTGTGTGTGTGTGTGTGTGTCCTTTTTATAGCATGTTACTGTTTTTTGTTTATAATATTGAGAAGATCTTCGAAAGCTTTGCAGTCAGTGAACTGTTCACCCACTTGACAGCAAAAAAGTATTATACAAACATATTTATATTTTTCAGTAAACTTTAGGGGAATCACTCATTTTCTTCATTCCATAGAATGACCACAACTAACTGCATTTGTATGAATTGTAAATAACCATTCATTTTGTAGTGTCCCCTACAAAAACAACATTAATATTCAGTGACACCATATTGAATTCTAATCAATACAGAAAGGCAGTGATGTCAAAGATAGTGTTACTCACTGACATGGTATTTATTTATTTATTTTACAGCAAAGAAATTCTAATATAGTTATAAATGTTATCTCAGCTCTTTGTTTGAGCACTATTTATGCCATTGTAAAATCTGTAATCCCCTTGTCATGTTGTGTCTTGATAGGGCGATACAATCATAATTTTGCAAGAGCCACTGTTAACACTGTTTTTCTCTTGAACACTATTCAAGGTCTGTTGAAAGATTGTAAAATGTTACATATGTTCTTACATAGAATGATAAACACTGTCTCATGTTCTTCACAGTAACATCACCCAGACATTTTAAGCATTTTCAGGATTTTAGTTCCAGCTGCAGCATCCAACATCTCTGCTGAACTGCAGCTGCCAGCCGCCATTTCACAGCTAATTCAAATAGATAATTATTATCCTGACTAAGAGGGGATAGATTGGTTGGACACATTCTGAGACATCAAGGAATTGTCAACTTAGCATTAGAAACAAGCGCATAGGGTAATAATCATAGAGGGAGACCAAGGGACAAATATAGTAAGCAGATTCAAAAGGATGTAGGTTGCCGAACGTATTCTCAGATGAAGAGACTTGCACAGGACAGGGTAGTCTGGAGAGCTGCATCAAACCAGTCTGCAGACTGAAGACCACAACAACAACAATTATTAAATGGTTCCGAGACAGAAGTTTAAATAAAATAGGACTTTTTAAGAATTATTTTTCAGCTTGGACTACAATCCTGCATGAAGTTGGAATGAAGTTTCACATCTTAATGAAATTTACATAGCTGGGTCTACAGGCCAAACAAAAGGAAATCATAGAAGTGTTTTTTGTATTGTGATGTAAGCCAGATTTTGAGTTGAAAACTTAATAAATCACGGAATAATGTAGATAGAGAGGTAAAAATTGACACACATGCTTGTAATGACATGGGGTTTTATTAGAAAAATTTTCAAAAAATGTCTCACAGATGGCGCTGGACAGCAAAACGTCAGTGACTGCTACTGTGACGGGTGAGAGGTATGCCGATATGTTACAGAATCACATCATCCCCAGCCTGGCTCATAAACACCTGCTGGAACATACGATTTTTATGCAGGATGGCGCTCCACCCCATATTGCTAGACGCATGAAAGATCTCTTGCACACGTCGTTTGGTGATGATCGTGTGCTCAGCCACACTTTCGTCATGTTTGGCCTCCCTGGTCCCCAGACCTCAGACTGTGCAATTATTGACATTGGTTTTACTTGAAGTAACAAGTATATGGTGATCAACTGACATCTCTGGGATGCTGAAAGATAACATCCGACGCTAATGCCTCACCATAACTCTGGACATGCTTTACAGTGCTGTTCACAATATTAATCCTCGACTACAGCTATTGTTGAGGAATGATGGTGAACATATTGAGCATTTCCTGTAAAGAACATCGTCTTTGCTTTGTCTTACTTTTTTATGCTAATTATTGCTTTTCTGATCAGACGAAGTGGCATCTGTCAGACATGTTTTGAACTTTTTTCCCCTTCTAGAGAAACTCCATGTCATGCCAAGCATGTGTGTCAATTTTTACCTCTCTATCTACATTATTCCACAATTTATTAAGTTTTCAAATTTATACCGACTTTTTGATCGCCCGATATAACTGATAGGTAATTCTCATGCTTAAAATAATTTTTAGACTGAGATTAGCCAGTGACTGGTGAATCCTTTTTATTTAATTTTTTCAGTATAAGGTTTTGGTGTTTCTTTCATTCTTCTTTTTTTTTTAACTTAATATTTAAGATACAGGACAGCCTAAAATAATTTTATTATGATCAGTTCTTTGGCTTATGCAATCTATTTGCAATAAAAAAGAATGTCTTAATTTAATATAATGTATCACAACTAAGTAAATTTCAGTTCAAGTACAGTACAGTAAAATTGGTTCTTTTTTTATTATTTTATTGCCTAAGGCGTCACAATTTCTTTTATTTTACCTATTATGCCTTCAAATTCTGAAATCAGCAGGACTAAAATATAGGGAACGGAAGGTTATTTACAACTTGTACAAAAACCAGTCAGTGATTATGAGTTGAAGGGCATGAAAGGGATGCAGAGGGTGGGAAGGAAGTAAGGCAGGGTTGTAGCTTTTCTCCAATGCTATTCAATTTTTACATTGAGCAAGCTATAAAGGAAAACAAGGAGAAATTTGGAGTAGGAAATAAAAAAAAAAAAAAAATAAAAAAATAAAAAAAATTGTTTTGCCAATGACATCATAATATCTCAGAGACAGCAAAAGACCTGGAAGAACAGTTGAACAGAATGGACAGTGTGTTGAAAGGTGTGTATAATATGAACATTAACAAGAACAAAAAGAGGGTAATGGAGTGCAGTCTAAGAAAATCTTGTGATGCTGAAGGAATCAGATTAGGTAGCGAAACAATAAAGGTGGTAGATGAGTTTTGTTATTTGGGCAGTAAAATAAAAAGCGATGGTCACAGTACAGAGGGTATAAAATGCAGAATGGCAATGGGAAGAAAGGCGTTTTTGAAAAGGAGAGATTTGTTAACATCGAATATTAATCTATATGTAAGGAAGTCCTTTTGGAAGGCATTTGTGTGAAGTGTGGCATTGTATGGAAGTGAAACATGGACGATAAACAATGTGGACAGAAAGAGGATTGAGGCTTTTGAAATGTGGTGTTACAGAAGAATGCTGAAGATTAGGTTGATGGATCGCATAACTAATGAAGAGGTACTGAACAGAATTGGGAAGGAAAGGAATTTCTGGCATACCTTGACTAAAAGAAGGGATCGTTTGTTAGATATCAAGGAATCGTAAATTTAGCAATGGAGAGGCTTGCTCAGGATAGAGTAGGGTGGAGAGCTGCATCAAACCAATCTTCAGACTGAAGACAACCACAACAACATGCCTTCAGAATTTTGACAAGCTAAATTGTCTTGTAAGTAAACATAAGCTAACCCTTATTTTAAGGTAAGTCAGAGAGTTAAGTATTACCTCATGTTCCAACATTTCTCTGAAAACCAAACTCATATTTCCAGAAGTCAGATTCTATAAGTTTTTTATTCTTCTGTAAAGAAATAATTAATATCATTATTTTGTAACTATGACTATTTAAAATGATAATTCAATGATATTAATACCTGTCAGCCCCTGTTTTTCTGGAGTGGGATTCTTTTAAATTTTTTGTGAAATCTTATGGTCTTTCCCTTGCTCTATATATCTTGCACACGAAATTTCATGTGTGTTTAATCTGGAAAGTTCTCAGACTCAACCATAGAGGCTTTCATTACTCATGGGATTTGTCCCCCTTCTTGGGTTGGTATAACTCTTATTAGGTGTTGTGGGAAACTGTAAACCAGTCCAGCATCAGTAGGCTTTTGTTTGAGTGAACTGTGAGATGAGTGCTATTTGAACCTGAAAAACAAAGCAATATCCAGTGAAAATATTCTTGACGATGGAAGGGTTAATGCAAACTGAATTTGTTAAGGAAAATCACACAACAAGGCATCGAAAAAATGTACACAATATGCTTGGGAAGGTGTGTAAAATGGTTTATACTGCAAATAAATTAAGTCAGTTACATTTTGAACAAGGAACTGCAAATGAGAAAAACAACTGCACAAGTTGGGTGTAACATGTACTAACTGTGAATCAAAAACAAATTTGCGTTGAACTTCCGTAAGAGTGTTTCACAAATTTTACAAAGGGCAAGAAAGGTTTTTGTGTTCCCACATGAAAACGGAAAAAACATGGATTCACCATCATACACCAGAAGTAAACAAACAGTCCATATTGTGGACTGAAACTGGTTCTTCAGCTCTAAAGAAGGTGAACACAAGTGCCATCAGCAGGCGAGTGTTTTTGGGATGTGAAGGAATTTTTTTGGATTAAATATCTAGGGCAAAAATTCATTAAAGAAGATCTGGCTTGCAGAAAGGGATGGGGAGGAGGGAGAAATCATCTTTCACTGGCACAATGCACCTGCCCACAAGTGCGTATGTGTTAGGGAAAACTTAATCTGTTGTGGCTGTAGACTAGAACTTAATAGCACAACACTGCTGGATGAAATATATTAATATTAAAGAAGACTGTTGAAAATTACATCTTTTGGACAAAATATATCACAATTTTTTACTATCAGCCTGAGAAGTTTCAAAAATGTTCAATTGTTTGTACATCTATCGCACTCAACTGCATGGTTATTAGTCTGTAGCTTACAAACTACTTAAACTAAGGCAAACTAACGTAAGGACAACACAAACACACATGCCCAAGAGGGGGGACTCGAACCCTCGACGGCGAACGGCGTTGCGCACTGCAGCAGGGCGCTCCAGTGTGCACGGCTTATCCGCCGTGGCTGAGAAATTTTCATTTGTAACCCAAAAACTACAAATTACTGACGAATGAGAATGTAAATGTATTATAAGAACTCATTCCTCAGTAAAATATGAGCATATTACAGTTTTAATCCAAGACACTGCTATTAAATATTAATAGCTTTTAGCGGTACAATGTTATTGGCACAATAAGCTTATTTTGGCTATTAAATGCCATCCTCTGGTCAAAGTAAGATCCAGTCATAAATAGACGTAAATACAGATTAATAAAATAGAACAACAGTTTATGACATTTGACAGATAGATTTCCAATGATATTGAATGGAACTGAAGAAAATCTCTCAACATCTGAGGAAGACGTTTAATAGCCGAAGTAAGCTATTGTGCCAATAAAAGCTATAAGTATTTAATAGCAGTGTCTTGGATTAAAACTTTAATATGTCATTAAAAGACATTTTAACACTGTGGGCCCCATACAAATCAAAATATTAACATTTTTCATTAAAAGAAATAAAAATTCCAGAGTCAATTGAACACACTCATGTACCATTTATGTGAACAATGAAAAGGATATAATACAACATTATAATAAGGGCAGTTTACAGCTCACAGCAAAGACGTAATGACAAGCTGCGACAGGCACATTAATTTAAAAAAAAAAAAAAAAAAAAAAAAAAAAATGTTGGGAGTGGTTGTGAAGCTTGGAGGATTTCAGGATGAGAGAATGTACTGAAAGGGTAAATCCCATCTGTGTGGTGGTCTACTTTGTTTGTGGCCACAGCTTGGTGATGGCCAATAATCCTAATGGACTGTGGTTACAGCACAGTTGGTTAATTACATGACTGCTTTCATAGGTGGCCTGGCCTCTGAATGGGTAGCATAAGCCTGTGTTAGGAATTGCTGGTTGGGTGGATTGGACGGGTCTCGCAGTGGGATCTTCCACAGGGATATAATCCCTATGGCTGTGGGCTAGGGATGGAGAAATATATAGTTTACATTTGTGTGTTATGTAAAATACAGGGCATTTGTGATTAGAATGAAATAGTAGATGAACTGTATGAGCATTCTGATAATTAATCCTACTTAGGTCTTCCAACACTCCTTGGTCTGCCCCCCGGGCTTGTAAGTGTGAACAGGAATTACTTTCAATCACTGCAACAAATTTTACATTACCTAAATGACATTAATGTGGGAGATTGGAAGGGGAGTAGAGGTAATTACAATCTGCACTACTCCCTCCTCTTTTTTTTCTGCACCAACTACAAAACATACATCAAACTGCATCATATGTGGTTTCCCAAAAATATTTGACTCTGATTTACAAAAGAGTCATAACGTTTAAACAAAACTCCTTGAAGAAAAATTTGCAATACAGCTCAGCTAATAAATAAGTAAATAAAAAATTACTGCTATTAATGATGTGCTTTAAATATCACTTAAACTCACATTCTAACAAATACACTCCCGCAGATTTTTGTTATACACTGCGAAAGAAGTGTTCAAAGTGGTCAGCAAGCTACAGCTCTGAATACGATATTGGATGTGTGCAAATGGTATCATTTATATTGATTTTAACATACTTTTTACATTAGAGAATGTATGTAGTGTCACAAAATAGGTAATAACTTAAAAATAGCTCCACCTTTGGCTTTCTTGTGTTTCCTAAGATCCCTGTCAAGGTATGAAATGGTACAGTGCAGTGCAATTTATTTACAATTGTCTTGTAATTTAAAGGCTTTTATTGAATAATTTTATTTACTATTAAAAATAGAAAAATGGCTAGGAAACAGCATAAGACCTGCTCTTTGGCAGAAAGACATCACTTTTCTATTCAAGAATGTTAACATTCTTCACAACAATTCCAGTAAAATCAGTGAGTGTGGAACATAGGAAACATATATAGAATGCAATAACGACATTATTTAACATACTAAATCAGCCACCACAGCTGTAGCTGAAAGAAAAGCCATGGCATGAAAATGGAAAAAGCAATCCCACTATTTTCAACAAAGAAGGACCCAATTCCGCAATTATTACTACAGCTGAACTGCAAAAGGCAAGAATCTTAAAGACATTGTCTTCTTAAGCTAAAGTAATCACACTAAAAGGAAAATGTGAGTGTATGAAAAACGAGTGAAGCCTAAAAATGTGTGGAGCATTAGATATTCCCCTCAGGGGCTCAGCATTAATTTGCTGAGTACGGGCTTGGTGAACCCGGGGTCCTGAGCCGTGGGCTGTGTCACGCCAACAGTCCGCTACACCATAAGCCCTGTGCGTGCCTCAACGACCACCGTTCGGCGCGATGGTGGAACGTTGTACGTTTCAGAGCCCGGGGATCTTGGCTTAATTGCCCGGGTCGCGAGGACGGTACATACCTCTATAAAAAAAAACCTCAATCTCAAGGTGTGCTACGTGCCGAGGAGATGCATGGCTGTTGAGGTTGAACAGCCGCTAGCAAGCAACCTCTGAGGAACCTGCCGCACCTCAGTTGTATAAGGCTTACCCAGGCAAGCGGGGCTCTGTCTGGGTGGACCCTTATTTCCCTAGCTGCTTGTGGGAACACGATGAAAAGACCACAAAACATTGGCAGACATACAACCGCCGTCTCTAAGCGCGGTCGAAGCGATTACAACGCTGAACGCTATGACCCCGAAACGTTTCCTTCCCTGTCTACACCGTGGGAGGAACGTAGGGCCAAAATTCAAGGTGAGGCTTACGCCCCGAAGTATTTAGTGTGCAGCCGTACAGATGGGGAATCTTTCATGTCCACAAAGCCAATGTTCTTTGTGGAACATTTAGAAGACAAATATGGAGAGGTCGATGGATTGTCCAAGATGAGGTCTGGATCTGTTTTAATAACAACGTCATCCACAGCCCAGTCACGGGCTTTGCTAGCCTGTGACAAGCTGGGTGATGTTTCCATTTCCATTACACCACATAAGACCTTAAACATGGTCCAGGGCATCATTTTCCACAGGGATCTGCTGCTGCAATCAGACGATGAATTGAGAGCTAACTTGGAGCGGTGAGGAGTGCACTTCATCCGCCGTATCTATAGGGGTCCGAGGGGCAAGAGGGTTGCCACCGGTGCCTTCATCGTGGCTTTCGAGGGCGATTCATTGCCTGAGAAAGTCAAGGTGATGGTTTACCGGATCGACGTGAAGCCCTACGTACCTCTCCCTATGCGCTGCTTCAAGTGCTGGAGATTTGGTCACATGTCCTCCCGATGTGACGCCAATCCAACATGTTGGGAGTGTGGGCGTGCATCCCATCCAGAAGCCCCCTGTACCCCACTTCCAGAGTGCGTCAATTGCAATCAGCAGCATCCTCCTTGTTCGCCCGACTGTTCTGTACTCCACAAAGAGCGCAAGATCATGGAGTATAAGACCCTGGACCGGCTGACATACGCAGAGACCAGACGTAAGTATTTGAAGCTCCATCCTGTCACCATGACAACGTCTTACGCCACAGTAGCTTCATCGTCAGTCTCCAGACCATCTGTAACACAAATGCCAGCGGGCCCCCAGGCCTGAACCACTGCACCTGCCCCCTTGACAGTTGGGGGTGCTACTCCTTCGGTTGCTCCCACACTTTTCACGTTGGGAGCAACAGACAAACCGTTGCGGGGGACGTCGGTCCCCACCCCAGTGCCAGAGAAACAACAGCCTTCTCCGGCTCCTCTCGCCCGGAAGGGGTCCCACGGGACACTCCCTTCCGAGGCTTCTCTTCGTGGGAATGTGGATTCCAGCAAATGGCTGAAGGATCCCGCAGCTGCTGATCGAGGAGCCTCCACCTCTTCGTCGACACCTGCAGCCCCTATTGAGAAGTCCCCACGGCCCTTAACACCCAAGGGCCATCGAGAGAAAGAAGAAAAGAAAAAGGATTCTTTGGTGGCTTCCAAGCCACCCACACCCACATCCTCTGCTTCAGAGGATGAAGTAGAGATCCTCGCCTCCATTGAGGATCTCGCACTTCTTGATTCGCCTGAACATAGGATCTCTGCACATCCAGAATCACCTATGGTCTTAGATTCTGTAGATCCTGACCATAAGGCGGCAGATGTTCCTATGGAATGATCTTCTTTTCTTTCTTTTGTTTTATGGCTTTACAGCGAGGAGAAAAAGTTATTCTCCAGTGGAATTGCGGCGGCTTCTTTCATCACCTGGCCGAGCTGCGCCAATTACTGTGGCGCTACCCTGCACTTTGTATCGCCCAACAAGAAATATGGTTTCCAACTCAGTGGACCCCTGCCCTTCGTGGGTATCGGGGCTACTACTGCAACAGGACCCTTTACGACAGGGTGTCTGGCGGTGTCTGCCTGTATATCCTGGACACTGTCCCCAGTGCCCCAGAGCCACTCAACACTACTCTTGAGGAAGTGGCTGTCAGAATCCGCGTAACGCAGGAATTAACTGTTTGCAGCTTGTACCTTCCACCGGATGAGGCCGTGTCTTTTGACAACCTTACTGCTCTGGTCTCCCAACTTCCCCCACCATTCCTCCTATTGGGGGACTTCAACGCCCACAACCCTTTGTGGGGTGGACTCCAGACCACAGGCCGCAGTAGGGATGTTGAGACATTATTGGCGCAACAAGACCTTTGCCTCCTGAATACAGGTGCCCCCACGCATTTTAGCATGGCACAGGGCACGTATTCAACGATCGACCTATCCGTCTGCAGCCCCAACCTACGACCACACCTTGGTTGGCGTGTCTATGATGATCTGTGTGGCAGTGACCACTTTCCAATATTTGTGTCGCTCCCGCAGTACCAAGCTGCAGACAGCTTACCCCATTGGTGTCTCCGTAGGGCTGATTGGCCTGTGTATGCTTCATCGCTGCACCTCTGCCAGATGACATTGACAATGCAGTCCAGCAGCTGACTGATAGTATTGTCATGGCCGCTGAGGTAGCAGTTCCACAAACCACCGGTTCCACTAGGCGTAGGTCCATGCCTTGGTGGACACGGGAGATTGCTGAGGCTATCCGGGAACGTCGGCGAGCGCTCCAGCGCCATCGACGCCACCCTTCCGTGGAGAATTTGGTGGCCTTCAAACGGCTCTGTGTGCGTGCTCGACGCCTCATACAGCAGAGCAAGCAGGATTCCTGGGAGCGGTATGTAGCCAGTATCGGCTTCCGCACCTCCCTGACTCAGGTATGGACGCAAGTCCGACGCGTCTTTGGATACCGCCCGCCGACAGAAATCCCATCCCTCACTATCCAGGGTGTGCTTTGCACGCTCCCGACAGCTATCGCCGAGCATATGGCAGAGTACTATGCATGATGCTTTGCGACTGCCACATACAGTGCTGACTTCCGCTCCGTCAAAGAGCGGGCCAAGCGGAAACTGTTATCCTTCCGCACTCGTCGTCGGGGAAAAATACAACGACCCGTTTAGCGAGTGAGAGTTCCAAACTGCCCTTGCTGTGTGTACTGATACAAATCCAGGTGAGTCGTCGGCTTATGTGGATCCTTGAAGAGCGTGGACTCCTTGCTCCACAACAGGGGGGCTTTCTCCAGGGCCGTTCTACCATTGACAACCTCTTGTCACTGGAGTCGGCCATTCGCACGGCGTTTGCTAGGCGAGAGCATTTGGTAGCTGTATTTTTCGACCTTCGAAAGGCATATGACACTACCTGGCGTCACCATATTTTGACAACTTTGTGTGACTGGGGCTTACGTGGCGTCCTTCCGATTTTTATTCGCAATTTCCTCGCCCAACGCTCGTTTCGGGTGAGGGTTGGGGCATATTTTAGCTCCCCCCATATTCAAGAGAACGGTGTCCCACAGGGCTCCGTCCTCAGTGTCCCGTTGTTTTTAGTGGCAATTAACGGTCTTGCTGCGGCTGCGGTGTCATTGGTCAGTTGCTCCCTGTTCGCCGATGACTTCTGCTTGTATTTCAGCTCCATTAGCATCGGCGTACCTGAACGGTGGCTGCAGGGTGCCATCCGAAAGGCCCACTCATGGGCGTCTACTCACGGCTTTCAGTTCTCCGCCCGAAAAACCCGCGTGATGCACTTATGTCGCCGTCGGGTAGTTCACCCTGACCCAGAGCTCTACTTGGGTGGTGAACTACTTCAGGTCGAGGAAAGACATCGCTTCCTGGGCATGGTCTTCAATGCCCGGCTGACTTGGGTGCCACACCTATGTGGCGGCATTTAAATGTTCTTCAGTGCCTCAGCCATACTGGTTGGGGAGCAGCACGTTCCACCCTTCTTCAGCTTTACAAGTCGCTTATTCTGTCGCGGCTTGATTACGGGAGCTTGGTTTACGACTCAGCAGCCCCTTCTGCCTTGCGGATTTTAGACCCCGTCCACCACACAGGTGTGCGTCTCGGAACAGGGGCTTTTCGCACCAGCCCCGTAACGAGTCATCTAGCTGAAGCTGGTGTTCCCCCTCTGAAGTTGTTGGTGGGTTACATTGCCCGGGTTTATGCTTCACACCGCCATCTGAAGCACAGGCTTCTCTTTCCGCTTTCTGCACTCCCTTCCCCACGACGTCGGCCCAGGTCGGGTCTTCCGATTGCGGTCCGTGTCCGTTCCCTTCTCTCCTCACTTGATTCCGTACCTCTTCCTCCACCTTTCCATTACTCCCCCCGTATCCCCCCCCCCCCCTGGACAATTCCTTGCCTGGAGCTTCAGTTGGATTTGTCCCGGGATTCGAAAGCCTCGATTTCACCACTGCTTCTCCGTCACCGGTTCCATGCACTGCTTGCCACGTTTCACGGAGCAAACATTCTTTACACGGATGGTTCTTTGGTCGATGGACATGCTGGTTATGCCTTTATCTATGGTGACCACATCGAACAGCGGTCATTGCCTTGTGGAAGCAGCATCTTCACCACAGAACTGGTCGGTATTTTGAGAGCTGTTTAACACCTCAGAGTAGAGGTCTGCAAATCGCCAGTTTCGCTCTCTCGTATTCGGTAGAGTGCGCAACGCTCGGCGGTGGCGCGCCGAGTGCGTTTCGCTCGAACGAGGCTGCGTGGGGCGGGGCGGGCACAGGCCGCACAGCGTGGTACTGCCGCTGTGCACACAAGGAAACCTAACCAAGAGTCACTCTCCGATTTTTATGAAATTTGCATATAATACATGAAAAACTATGTGACACGTATTTTTTTTTAGCGGTGGGGAAACATATTTAAGGAGTGAAATGGTCCCTCCAAAATTGTCGCTAAAATAGAAGAATCACGATAACTTAGAGACTAGTGAAACGATTTTAATTATTTTTAGTATGAAAGTAACTAAAGGAACTAAAATCAGTTATGCTGTAGACGTGTATTCCTGTATACTAGCATGTAACCGCAATATCATTATACCGCAAACGAGACAAAAAGGTTGTTTTCACCAACTACAACATTTGAATGTAATGTAAAGGATCCAAAGAGAAAGTACGTTTTTATTGCAATGCACAAAAGTGAATGTTACCATACAACAAAGTATACATCGAAAAGTAACATCATTATCCCTAAACTATTCGTTGGTGGCACAGTAATTGCAATGTACTGATAAAATATCATTGACACGATGTAGATCAAGTTGAGTTCTTGTATCACAGATCAGGTTCCCTGCCGCACTGAAAGTGCGTATACTAGGTTTATTTGAGGCGGGCACACAAAATACTCTTTTTGCCAATACAGCTAGCTTACGAAAGAGAGTACTGTTGTTTTTCTACCATTCAAGTGGATTGGCGTCATCACCATCAATCCGTGCTAAATAAAGGTCCACTTCATTGGTGGATTGCGCCTCGCGCATTTCACAGTCCAGCCATTCCGAAAACAAGCAGCTCATTCATTTGGCTGGTGCACCCGGGTGACAATATTCAGACGGCCCTAAAAAAAAAGAAAAATAAACAAACACAGATATCACTTAAACAGCAGGAGCACCATAAATTCGTACAGCTGTGTAAAGTAAACAATTCGAATAAGAGGATTTAAAACAGTTATATGAGCATTATACCGGCATATGACCCTGACGACAGAAGAAAGTGCGGACCCTATATATTGCACGAAAGCTCTATTATATAGATAAGAAAGACGACAGTGGCAGTGGAGGATATATGAATGCTGCAATTGAAAAAATTCCCATTAAGGACTCGCTCGGAAAAGGTAGAGGCACAGCAACCACGCACAGTGCCAAAATGCTACGGGAATATATATTAACGGGGTACAACAGAGATTCACAAACCTAACCTAACGGGTGTACATCAATATATCGTGTATTTAATATCAATATAAAAGATGAACAAAGTATTCCAGGACTTGAGAGTGATAAGAGGAATGGATATAAAATACAATCACTTCTTCGTTAAGGAGGCAAGTAACACCTACCACTAAACAGGCACTAACAGTCCACAAAATGGAAACAAGAAAGAAAGATCCTGGAAAACTCATTTAGTAAATGATTGTACCACAGAAACTTTAGATTAATCACGTATAATAACCTGCATGGTAAAGTATAAAATGCAAAACTGAATGGCTAGTTCAACTGGATCGAGATAACAGCTTTCGAAGCAACTGGGAAAGGAAACAATTGCAAACTTCACAGTCGGGATTTATTCTCTAGCGTCTACTTTGCTCCCGACACTCGCCTTGGACTCGAGCGGCACTGCGGTGGGCGACCGCGATTCGAGCGAGCAACCGAGCGAGGTGCAGACCTCTACCTCAGAGCTTGCCCCAGGGGGTCGTTCGTCATCTGCAGCGACTCCCTGAGTGGCTTACAGGCCCTCGACCAGTTTCTACCCAAACACACTGTGGTGCGAGCTATTCAAGATGCTGTCTTCACCCTTGGCAAGTCAGGCCGTTCTGTCGTTTTTGTCTGGACGCCTGGGCACATAGGTACACCGGGCAATGAACGTGTTGATCAGCTGGCCAAGCAGGCCACCACTTCGCGGTCCCTGGATATTGGCCTCCCAGTTTCCGACCTCCAAACCCAGTTGACCCGCAAGGTCTTAGGGGTTTGGAATTCTGAATGGGCAGATTCCAAATAAGCTCCGTGCTGTCAAGCCATCTACCGCTGCATGGAAGACGTCCCTGAGGGCTTCTCGCAGGGAGTCGGTTGTCCTTTGCCAACTCCGTATAGGCCATACTTGGCTTACGCATGGTCACCTCCTGCGTCGCGAGGACCCTCCTCAGTGTCAATGTGGTGCGCCTTTGACAGTCGCCCACATCTTACTTGAATGCCACAATTTAGCCGCAGCACGACGATATTTTAATCTTCCTGACACTTTGCAGCTAGCATTAGCTGACAATACCTCCACGGTTGACTCTGTTTTAAATTTTATGCGTGAGTGTGGACTTTACAAGTCCATTTAAAGTTTGTGTTTGTCATTGCTCTGTCCTCCACCTGCTTAAGTCTGTTAGGTAGGTGGTTTTAACGTGTCTCAGAGTGGCTGGATGTGTTGCTTATATCCCTGTGACCACCCAGCAAAACCACTCTTGTACGGTCTCAGCTGTTTTAGCCCTTCTTCGTTTTTAATCGTATCCTTTCCTTATATTAGTCTGTAAGTTTTAAACTTTGACTTGTTAAAGCATTTACTTCGGATCGCTTAACAAAATGTTTTATCTCTTTGACTGGAACAAGGGACTGATAACTGTCGCTGTTTAGTCCCTGCCAAAACCCAACAACAACAACATTAGATATTGAAGGATTTAAAAAAAAAAAAAAAAAAAAAAAAAAAAAAAAAACCTCTTTGTCATAGTAATAACAGGCTGTAATAGATTTTGTTTCTCTTATGTTTATATACTACTTACTTTCAGTGGAGTAAGCTGCAAATCTACAGATATTTGTAAGTATCGGTTCATGACTAAGTTCTTTGTTATACTTCTGAATCAGTTAAGTTAGACTGTTTTACATTAATTTCTGTATCGTGTATGTCTCTCAACATTTTACTAATGCTTGTAATGCAAAAATTATACTAATTTCATTAATTATGTACACAAATAATTACAAACAAACATAACTCTTTCAGTGGCATACCCACCACCTGGAGTGCTAGTGTCGCCACAACTGTCAGTTGGTAACAACTTTCATAGCAGTGAGTGTCGCGACTGTATATGTTAGACTGTGATTAAACTATCCAAGGGTTTCTAGTACAGAATGTCCAAATCAATTTAGATAAAATTAAATACTTAGATAAGTTTCAGTGGGAAATACACTGACCAGCATGAAAAACAATACTTAATTTCTTGACTATTGCACAATTTTTACAATATATGGGGATGTATTATCATGCATTATTCTGAGACCATTACAAATAAATGCAGCAAAAGGCACAAAATGCTCCATACGGATTTACTCCACATACTGAAGCAAAGCAAAGCTCCCACACACCACAAAGACCATACCGTCCTTGCAGCTGTATTGATTTCTGCCCATACCACCACAGAATTACCCTGAATAGACATCCTGCATGAGAAAGTGCTGGGGAATATCTTTCCCCATCTCTCCAGAACCCCCTCCCCCCTGCATCACGTGATGGAAGGCCAAATTGTTACTCATCGGTGAACAACACTTGATCCCATTCTTGAAGCGTCCACCAAGACGTTCCCCTGTGGCACATAGTCAAACCCAACACTCACTGGTGCGTTCTGGACCTGTGGCAGATCTTCTTTACTGAAGAAAGGGTTCTTCCAGTTTTTCTTAACGGTTTGGGGTCGAATTTGTGCTTCAATGGTGGCAGTCTGACTGCAGAGAACTTGAAGTTGTAAGAACCAGTCATCTTTCTCTGATGGTTGTCTTCTCAGGCCTGTTCCTATCTTCTTGCAAATCCTCCTGTTTCCCTGTACCTTAGTACAGTTTTGAAAATCATGTAAAGTGCTGTCCTAAATATCTAAGTCATTATGCAACTATCTTCCAACAAACCAACAACTTGTCAGGAGTTAATGGCATGTTTACTCCAGAAAACAGTCTTTGACAATAACAGAAAGATTCTACAAACACATGTGATTTAAAGTTGGTTGGATGAGGGTTTAAAGAGGACTAAACAGCAAGGTCATCAGTCCCCTCTTCCAAACATAGACAGGTCAGCAAAGGTTGACATACAGCTAAAGATGAACCTCTGCACCCAGAGGGCAGAATTCCCAGAAGTACAGAGCAGGGATGAGCACAACTGTAAGAACAGATCTTAGTGAATATTTAGAAGTAGCACAGCAAGTGGTTGACTACATTCAAAGACTACAGATAATGTCTGGATAGTTGAAACCCACAGTAAAACAGAACTCCAGATGGAGAGTTGGGTGAGCCACCAATAACACATTTCCAAAGAAGACTGACAACACAAGTGTACGAAGAAAATAAAAAATGCTGTAGGAGTGGGGGGCCTGACCAGTCAGGTGAAAAGACCCACTGCTAAATGGATTGATAAGACCCAGCCACACGGATAAAACATAAAATGGAATAAGCCATGGAGGCTGTAATGGTACTGACCCTTAAGTCTAACTAACTTTGTCTTAGGGGATGACTAATTCCTGCTACCTTTGGCTCGTTGCTGTCCACACACGTACAGTTCACACACGTACACATTTACTAAAACTAAACTCTCAATTTCAAAGTCAGGAAATTTTTAACTAGGGTGGCATCTACTAACTACAGTAAAATCCCACTTTTACGTTCCAAGGTTTTTACGCTTTTCCACCATTTACACCATTTTTTGTCGGTCCCGTCAAATTCCCTATGTTCACATTGTTAATTCGCCTGTTTTTGTATTAACATATTTACACTTTTCCCACAATTACGCTCTTTGAAACAATGTTTGTAATAGAAATAAATTGACACTGGCATGGCTTTCGCCTTCAAATATAGAGTTTATAAATGTTAAGCTGTCAAGTTTCTTCACACTTTGTCTTTATTCAAACGTATATTTTGTGTTTCGTTGTTTGCAATACATGCCTCCTTGACTCATGAAGCGGTGGCTGATGGGTGTATTTGCTGTCTTTTCAGCCACTGCTCCTATTGTCAGCTTTGAGCTTAGCTTTGATTACGCAATTGCTAATTTTTCATGCTTTGCTTGTGTTTCCAGAAGTTATTCTTAATGTGACATGCAAATATTAACGTAAGTATTTTTGTGACTTTTATAAATGATGAGACTGATGGTTTGCTTGCATATGTTTTTCTGATTGCTGAAGAAGGCACAGTATATTATAACCTCAAAAATGCGATTATATTGTGAGATATCAACCCTGTACAAATGTCACGTGCATATATTTGCATTCGAAAACACCAATAAATTTTCGAACTTCTGTCATGTGAAACATCTAAAAACACAAAAAGTATGGAAATTATACAGTTTCACTATGTAAATAATGAATGCTAGTTAGAAATTACATAAATAATTTCTACTTCCTATAAAGTTACCAGTTCCAATTCCACCTGGCACTTCAAGTAGTATAAAATTCGGGTAACCTTTATTACATGAAGTACATATATGACAAACATCGAAACTGCAAGAATGATTCAGTAAGCATATTTTACCATTTAGAACATTGTTTCCCACATTTTACAACATTTTATTCAAGTCCATTGAAAAAAGTAAAAACAGGGTTCTACTGCCACTGACTAGAACATGAGAATAATTACATTTTCACTAAAATTGTTTACTGCCCATTCCATGATTGTCTGGAGAGAACCACTAAAATTTGTTAAGACTCTGATATGATTAACTCAAGCCCCCAATATAGCCATATGAATATTCAATCATTTGGACAATGTCTCTAAAATTATTGCTATTGGAGTTTATTGCTCTAAAAAAAAAGTGTGATGAAAAATTCCAGAGTTTTGACAAATGTTTCAAAAATCAAAGTCCACATACACCTGTTCAGAATCCAGCGTGGCGGATTCCGTGGCTATGTTGAACAGTTATTGTCTCACTGGATTCCACTGCACATGTTTTGTCACTGACATTCAACTGCCTTTGACTGATCCTTGGCCTCTTCTGGCAGCCACTTATATATGATCTGTGACGTCATTCCATTAATATGTCACCTAACAACCTTCAGTGATTCTTGCAGTAGTGTATAAAACTTTTTAAATAATGATTGAAATGTTGATATGATGACATCATTAGATGCACACTAATATTCAAATGATGACTTTAATATTATGGAGAGAAACATTCCTGGTAGGAAAAATATATAGAAAAAATAGATGGTTTAACTTACCAGGCGAGAAAGCTTAGGTTGGTTGATAGACACACAAATAAAAAAACACACACACAAACACTCCAATGCTTAGCTTTCACATTCCAGGATTGCTTCATCAGAAAATGAAGGAAGGAGGGGGGAAAGGAAAAAAAGGATGTGGGTTTTAAGGGGGATCTGCCTCGGTGTGTTTGCATGTGAATGTGTGTATTTGTTTACTTGTCCTTTTTTTGCCTAAGGTAAGTCCTTCCACTCCTGCGATTGGAATGACTCCTCACCCACTTCCTTAAAAGCCACATCCCTTCCTTTTTCCCCTCCTTCCTTCCTCTTTTTCTGATGAAGTTGCAAATCATACCATCTCCATCTTTATACAACTAATATTCAAATGAAAATACATACTTTAATTTCTAACATTAATAATACTCCAACAATCTTAAGTTTAAACAAATGAGTCTTTCACTATCACACAATGAATATTTAAGTAATGACTTAGGTGAAGTGTTTTCCAGGTAGATTTTCCAGTCCTATTTCCAATGCACTGTTCAGAATTATTGTACTCAAAAATTTTTAACAAATTACGTTGAATAAAGATAAATAGTTTAATTAAAGACAGCATATTAAAATAAACAACAATAACATATTCTAAACAGGCCATAAAGTGTGTTTACAATACCTGCAACTTATCACTGCCTCACTGTTTGTGTAGCTGTCTTGTATTATTGTTTTTTCTTAAAAGTGCATTATTATGTGCAATATAAAAGTTGCAGATGATATGGTTACACCTAACTTTGTGTCTCAATGAGACCTTTCATTTGAACCCTTGTTTATTACTGTAGTTTAATTAGTTTAGCCTCTGGATTTTTCTGAGTGAATAAATATTTGTTTTCTGAATAGCTTTTGATATAAAATTAATATAAATTATGTCAACACATCATCTGAATCGTGCTGTTCTCCTCTTTCATTTCCTTCTTTGTGCTAGTGTGTAACTCTCATAGTATCAGCTTAGTATCTAAAAGTAAAGACAATGCCATTTTTCGGCAGGAATAACGGCAGTTGAACCTGACATAAAGTCCCTCAGCATGCATTCTATGTGCTCTCTGCCCGCCAATGTGAAGCTGGGCGTCTTACCTCCTGGCAGCAGCTGATTGCCTGTTCAGTCGTCACAACTTTCGATGCTCTCTGCTTTCAAACTAGTACACTTTGCACTCAAAATGGGAGTTGTACGTCGTCGTAACGTCACAAGGCATTGTTACCTAAAACTAAAGGGAGCGCACCAAGTAGATTAAAAGACCGCTACAAGGTGGCTAAAATGGGACAGTCCATCAAAAGTTGGACCAATATCAGCACACCACCACAGTGACACTTGGGCGGGGTCTCACGGTTTAAGAGGACAGCCTTTTGTCAACCATGTACGCCCAATGCGGAGGTGACAGAGAACAACTGAGTCCCATTGTGTGGACCTCGATGACAATTTCCATGTGACTGTGGACACCTTTAATGCACAAAGCTTGTTTGGTGCACTAGAGGTACATTCATTTGGGGCTCCAAGCTGCATGCAACTTCCAGTGTAGCGCCAACAGGAGATCCAATCTGCAGAGGTCACAAGGTAGTTGCCTGCTTGGCCAGCCAATCAATGTATTCATTCCGTGGGATGCCAATGTGACCTGGGGCCCAAACAAAAACTACTGAACGGGCAGACCGGCTGAGTGTGGATACTATGCCTTGAATAGCTCATACCAAAGGATGTCTAGAGAAATTCTGGTCGAGTGCTTGCAAGGCGTCGCTAAATATGACAAATGACTTCCCACGGGTAGAATGGTGGCGCTCAAGAGCACAATAAATGGCAACCAGCTCTGCAGTAAAAATACTGCTCCAACAAGGCAGGGAATGTTGTTCAACGTGATCACCAGGGACAAAGGTAAACCCAGCTTGGCCATCTACAACAAAACCATTAATGTGAACAAACTCTACATCATGGAACGAATCAATAAGAGCCACAAACTGGTGACGGAGACTCTCTGGTAGTACTGAAGCTTTAGAATCATGTGCCAAATCCATGTAGAGCCGCAAATGAGGGAGGGACCAAGGAGGCAATTGGGAAGGATAGTGGAAGGAGGGAGAGGAAGGTATTCGAGCGAAGAAAGAATGGAGCAAATTCGGGCCGCGATCGAGTGACCAGACCTGGATCACTGTCATGGAGAGAGGAGTGCAGAAGATGGAAAAATGAGCCTGTGGTTTGGGTGATTAGGCAAGGCATGAACATTGGAGATGTACGATGGTAGCAGCTGTGGCTGGTGGAATCGCTGGAGAGGGACTCTTGCTTCTACATGAAGGCTCATCACCGGACAAATGCAAAAAGCACCCGTTAATAGACTGACACCACAATGGAGCATTGGCTCGAGGATCTGTAATGCTGAAGGCACTGCCGAATTGTATATCATGCTTCCATAATTGAGACAGGATGGGACGAGGGCCTTGTGGAGCTGCAAAAGAGTTGTTCTTGCAGCTCCTGAAACAGTGTGGCTCAGGCAACAAAGGATAATGAGGTGTCACCAGCACTGTTGTTTGAGTTGGCATCCAGAGGCATGCCAAGAAAGTGATGTCTTTTCAACGCAAAGTAGTTCATAGGCAAGATAAAGCTCTGGCAGGCTCCCTGCAGCCGCTGTTCAGTGACACCAATGCTGGTGGAGCTAAAATTAGGAAAAAGTCATCAGAAAACAGGAGATAGGAGATCCATGAGTCAACTGCAGTTGCAAGACAATCAACTGCCACCAATAAGAGAGGAGCTGAAACGAGTGCCAACTCTGTCATGAAAGGTATGTAAAGAGAGAAAGTTCTGGAGGAAGACAGCAAGGGCATCCCATAAGCCCCATTCATGCAGTGTAGCCAGGATATGATGGCGCCAGGTCGAATGTATGCCTTCCGAAAGTCAAAGAGGATGGCGACAAGATGCTCACGCCGCGCGAAAGCTGTACATATACCAATTCCAACGAGATGAGATTGTCAATTGTTAAAAGGACCAGATGGAAGTCCCCTGTTGTGGGGCCAGGAGGCTCGGAGCTTCAAGGATCCAAATGGGCCGTGGACTGGCCATACGTTCAGGGAGTTAAAACATTACATTGGTGAGATTGATATGACGATAACTGTCTACCTCCAGTGGGTCACACCAGGTTTGAGCATTGGGATGGTAATACTATCCCATCATTGGGATGGGAAAATGCCCTCTTCCCAGATGTAGTTGAAGAGGGCGAGCAGTTACCCTGAGAGTCTGCTGAGAGGTGGTGGAGAAATCTGCTGTAGATGTGATCCGGTTCTGGAGGGGTGTCAGGGCGAGTTGTGAGGGCACTTTCGAGTTTCCACACACTAAACAGTGTGTTATACAGTTCCTGACCACTTGTGCAAAACAGTAAATGCTTATGTTCAAACTGCTCTTTAAGGGCACGGAAATCCGCACTGTAGCCCGATGCAGAATTGTGGATATAGTAGTCTGTTAGGTGTTCCGCGGTGGCGAATGAATCAGTAAAAAAGGTACCTGCAATAAAAAAAAACAGAATATATCTGCTGAAGGGCGAAAGCCAAAAAGGCGCCAAATCTGTGACCACACCCGAGAAGGGGAGGTGTTAGAACCAGTGGTGGTGATGTAAGTTTCCCAATAGTCCTAATTTCTTTGCAGGACGAGTTGCAGGGCTCGGGCGCGGAGCCGTTTGAAGACAATAAGATGATCCATAGAAGAATGGCACTGATGTCACTGCAGGGCTTGCCCACGGTCCTTGATAGCCTCAGCTATCTCTGGTGTCCAGCAGAGCACTGACTTTTGCTGGATGATATCTGAAGAGCCGAGAACAGTTACCTCAGCTGCAGAAACAATAGTGACAGTGACCTGCTCAACTGTGGTATGTACATCAGTGGAAAGTGGGCAGAGATCATAGCATCAAGGTGCCCCACAGAGAGACCAAATAGATAGGCGAACTGGGGTTTGAGACTGGAGAAGAGATACAAGAATAGGAAAGTGGTTGCTACAACAAAGATCGTAGTGTAGCTTCCAACTGAGGTACAAGAGGAGGCTTGTGCTGCTGAGAGAAAGGTTGATGGCCGAGTACGTGCCATGCATCACTGTAAAATGTGTGGTAGCAAATGTTGTGTTGTGTTGAGAGCCTCTATATCCCTACAGCGGCCCGAGATTGGGGTTCCACCCCATAGAGTGTGGTGGGCATTAAATCCCACCAACGGGCTGACAGTTCTTTCCTGAGTATGTGCATGGTGAGCACAGGGCCCCGACCTAATGCAGTCTTCCTTTCTTCCTTTAGTTCCTGGACTGCATTTCCTTTCCCCCTCCTCTCCTTTCCTGTCCTCACTCCTTCCCCTTCCCACTTTGAGACTGACGACCTTAACAGTTTAGGTCCCCCTATCCCAACCAAACAACCGAAAGCCCCCAAAACATTGAAATGGTGGGCAAAGTTGGGTGACCAAGGCTGCAAGGTCTGAGGGACACACTACATCATCTGGGGCAAGGTAAACAGAGCAGAGAGTGATTTCCTGCCCTGCCCTGATTCTTACAGCCACTGCCAAGAGATCTGTACAAAAAGGCACTGGTGCACTAGGTACAGTAGCAAGGACATGGACACAGACTCCACATGACATCTTATTATAATCGTTCTTGTAGCAACCCCTATAGCCACGACGGGCTCAACAGGAAACCAGGTTTCCTGTAGGGATAAGCGTATGACAGGAAGCCAGTTGTCGTAACTTGACTAGGTGGTGGAAAAAAACTGCTGCAATTCCACTGAAGGATGACACTATCAGTGAAAAGTACCCAGGGGGCAGTTCAGGAGTCAGGAATGCTCTCCACCACCAACTGAGATGTAGCAGGATTGACATCCATCACATCTGAGGACCCACTGAGATCTCAGTCCTGAGTGGAAACTAGAAGCACCACATCGCCGTCAGATGCAGAGGTGGTATCTTTCTCCTTTTTCACCTTCTTCTTACTCTGTTTAGTGTGGCCTCTCTTCTCTTTCGGTTTCTTGAACTGGGAAGGCTTCGTCAGTCTCATGAACCGAGCAAGACCCAGAAGCCCTACAACTCTTAGTCAGTGACACATTCAGCCACTGACTGGCGTCAATAGGGGCACAAACTGTGGAAGGAAGGAAACCAAAGGATCCCTTGCTTGTGGGGGGAACTGAAGGAGGTTGACTCTTCTTCGGCTCAGGGGTATGGATCGATGTCTCTGGGGTTTGGCGGGTCAGTGCTACCAAGTTAGGTAACTTGGGAGCAGAGGGGGAGGGAAGCCCCCATCCACTGTGGAGGCAGGCATAGGTAATCGAGCCTGAAGGCCCTAGAATGGATTCTGAATTGGTGGCAATGTAGAAGATGCTGTGGCACAAGACACACAGCATGTAGCTTATTACACTTTTGTTTAGCTTTTGAGTAAGCAAGCCTGTCCAAGCACTTGTATCCCACGATCTTTCACTCTTTGTGAAGGATAGTGCAGTCCTGTGAGTAGGGGGCATGGTGGCGTCCACATTTCACGCTGACAGGAGGTGGGGTACAGGAGATATTTGGACAGGAGGCTCGTCCGCAATCCCGACAGCTGGGGTGGCCTTTACATCTGGGAAACATGTTACCAAACTGCCAACACGTAAAACATTGCATAGGTGGAGGGATGTAAGGTCTAACATTGCAGTGGTATATCATCACTTTGAACTTCTCAGGTAAGAATCACCCTCAAAGGCCAGGATGAATGCCCCTTTACGGACCCTGTTGTCCTTTGGACCTCTGTGGACACGGTGGATAAATTGAACCCCTCTTCAAGTTCGCACGTAGCTCGTCATCGGTCTGCAGTAAAAGATTATGATGAAATATAATACCTTTAACCATATTCAGAGTCTTGTGGGGAGTGATGTAGACAGGAATATCGCCCAGTTTCTCACAGGTGACTAGTGCTTTAGATTTGGGGGGGGGGGGGGGGACACCTCAAACTTGTCCTCAAGGTGTTCGACAAGGACTAGAGGGTTTGTGTTCGAAAAGGATTCCCCATTTATTCATGTACAAAGCAAATACTTTTGGCGAGTATGCCTTGCCTCAAGTTTGAGCTTGACATTTCTTTCAAGGTATGGCCAGGGAGGGAAATGAGTGTGGATCATATTGTACTGCATTAAATTTACCTCTTAGAGACAGCAGTTGCATGTCCACTAACATAATTTTGCACTCATTTCACTGTGGACCCACGAGCAGCTAGGGTATTGTACGTCCACCCAGGCAGAGCTCCGCTTGCCTAGGTAAGCCAAATACAACCAGGGTGTGGCAGGTTCTCTAGAGGGTTTCTGCTAGCAACCTCAACAGCTATGCATCTCTTCTGCGTGCAACTCACCTTGAGATTATGATGTGGAGGACTGTTGGTGCAACACAGTCCCACAGCTCGTTTTACCCAAGCCCATACTCGGCAAATTAATGATGAACTCCCTGTGGGGGTGATTTAAAGGGAACAATTCAAGGTACTACAAGAGCAAGATGAAATTATTGACTCACCTTCAAAGGTGAGTTTTCCATGTATTACTACAGGTAGTATAATAAACAATAAACCCTTTATCATTTACACACAAAAAATGTCAATAACACAAACCAATTCTTTGAGATGGGGTATGTGCTTCAGTTTGATTAAATAGATATTTATGCATCATTTCATGGATGTTGCGTTTTTCATGCTGGTCAATGAATTCCAACAGCACATATGCCAATGGTCTTCTGTCTCCTGTTTGTGCAATTGATGTTGCACTGAGAAATTATCTACAGGGTGTCCCAGCTATCTTGTCCAACCAAAATATCTCTGGAACAATAACAGCTATTGGAAAATGACTTTCACCAGTATTAATGTATGGCTGGGGCCCCTGAATGTACATATTTGGAAACATTCTAAAACGAAAGCAAATGTGTTTTTTAACACAAACTGACTTTTTTTTTTAATGGACACCCTATATTTTTTCTTCAGCAATCTCTAGCATGACAAATCACATAAACAATGGCGTTGATTGCATTGCAATATTCCAATTACATCCAGAGATATTGCTACGCGAAGTTGACGCTTGAAAAACCCGAAATGCGCTGCTAGCGCATGTCCTGAGGCCCAGGCGTGAACCCCATGCTGCCCGTAGCCGCGATGTGATTGACATGCGTAATCGCACATCCATACTTACCAAGAGGTCCAAAACGAATAATATGGTCTGCTGCCATCCTGCATTACAGTCGTACATTCCAGCAGGTATTTATCCCATAGGCTAGGGGTGATGCAGTTCTATAACATATCTGTGTACCGCAACGTTAGTCACAAAGTTAACTTCGCTTATCGTTAATCCGTTACTAAAAAGGTAATGCCGTTTAACGTTAAAACTTTACTTTGCTGTAGATCTATAGCAAGTGACAGTGAATCATTCATTCATAATAGTAAAATTCATATTGATGGTTTTAGTGAAATGAGCAAGTGAACTAAAGGTTTTACCATTGTTTAGGTAAAAATGTTTTGATTTGGGAAGTTCACGTAAGACATAGAAGATGAATGTAAACATGTTTAACCAATTAGTTTTATTATCACATAATTATCAATGTTATGTTTATCTAATGTGTTACATGACAAATTGTTTCAAACAAATGTTTCTGAACATCACTGGGTAAAATGGCCCTTTGTAGAAACTTGCACTGTGATACCAGCACTACATACTAAAGATAGCGTTCACATATCATACTCAAAGAGATAACCATTGGCCTGCATACATAGGGTCACTCTGCGGATGAAGGATGCCCTACTTCGTGCTACTGTTTCCTCTTTGATGGCTGTACAAGCATCAATAATATGTTGCTTCATGTCCTCTGGTGTTGTTGGTTCATGTTGGTAAACAGCATCCTTCATTGCTCCCCAAAGAAAAAAATCCAGCAGTGTAAGGTCCGGAGATCAGGCAGGCCACCTAACTGGGCCACCACGTTCAATCCACCTACCAGGGAACTTACGGTTCAGAAGTCGACGTGCTCTTAAATCGTTATGTGCAGGGAATCCGTCATGCTGATACCACATGACTATTTTCCTGTTCAGAGGTACGGTGTCCAAGAGAACAGGAAGATTGTGTCGTATAAATATGGAGTACTGTCTGCCACTTTGGACGCCATTTACAAAGAAAGGTCCGATAATGGTATCTCCAATAATCCCACACCAAACATTCACTTTCCACGGACGTTGATGCTCTACCTGACGAAGCCATTTTGGATTGTCTGCGGACCAATAATGCATATTCCTCATATTGACAATTCCTTTGTTGGGGAATGATGCCTCGTCAGTAAAGAGAACATATGCGAAAAAATTTGGTTTAGTGAGAAGTTTTTGCTGAACCCACCGACAAAATGTTACCCTGTTGCTGAAGTCATTTCCATGAAGATCCTGGTGTAAATGAAGATGGCAAGGATAAAATTTATGATGTTGAAGAATACGCTGTGCACTTGATTTCGACACACCAACTTCACGTTCAATTTGATGTGTGCTGTTGTGAGGATTCAGAGCTATGGTAGCGAGTACAGAAACTTCAGCATGTTCATCTGTGTGTGTTCTAGGACAATGTCTAGGTCTTGGATTTAAGCTTCCCATTTCACGTAGACGAGATGTGTGACGACCAAACATCCGGCGCAAAGGCGATGGCTTGTCAGGATCTCATCTTCTGTACAGTCGTTCTGCCTGAACAGAATTTCGCCCGCCTACAACAGGGTACAGTACAGGTATGAAGAGTAGGGTAGAAAACAGACATATTAACGTAATAATCATAATGTTCTCTAACAGTACTATAAACAAACAAGCAATCTAATAACGTATTTCCCGTCAACGTACATTCTCCATAGATCAGCGGCATATCTCAGGATGTAATTGGAATATTGTGATGCAATCAACGCCATTATTTATGTGATTTGTCATGCTATGGATTGCTGAAGTAAAAATATAGGGTGTCCATTTAAAAAACATATGATTGTGTTAAAAAAACACATTTGCTTTCGTTTTAAAATGCTTCCAAATATGTACATTCATGGGCCCCAGCTGTACATTGATACCGGTGAGTCGTTTTCCAATAGCTGTTATTGTTCCAGAGATATTATGGGGGGTGGACAAGATAGCTGGAACACCCTGTATATTGTTTGTAGCCACCTTTGTGCTCAGATGGCAAAGACTACCAAATCCACCTGTTAGTCCCTAAATCGTTAGTGGTAAAACCCAGTCGGGCCCTGGGCAAGTAAGGCTAGCAACCTGCTCCCCAGGTGCTTCAATATGATGCTGGCAACAATCAGAGCAAAATGCCTTGGACTTTTGGAGGTGACACTAGTTCCACCTCTAATTGACGGGCCAGAGAATCCTTGGATACGACTTGGCAAATGATCTGGAATGAGATGGGAAGATATTAATATCAATGGAGATTACACTGGGAAGAAGGTAGAGCTGGCAGAGGCTTCAAGTAAGATGGGGGTTATAGTCTTAGATGTTGATGACGTTAAGGTACGGCAAGGTAAGTCAAAGAATACGAGGTCGGCCTGTCAGGAGTCAAAATAGGAAGAACACAGTGGGGAGTAAAGCTTTACATCAGGAAAGCAATCAAACCCAAAATAATTGCAATAAGGTATGCAAATTAAAGACTGATGTGGATAGATTTGGCAATCTCCAGGAACAAGATTAGGATTGCATCAGTGTATTCGCCCTGTGAAGGGACAAATCAAACCGAAATGGACAGATTTTACAACGCACTCAGTGATGTAGTCCTTAAGAGTGAACGACAAGAACAGTGTTTTGTTCATGGCTGAATTGAATGCCAGGATAGGAAATGAAACAGAAGGGTACAAAAAGGTTATGGGTAAGTTTGGAGAGGATGTGGAGGCCAACAGGAACAGAAAACAGCTGTTGGATTTTTGTGCCAGTATGGACTTAGTTATCACAAACTCCTTTTTTAAGCATAAGGACATTCAACGTACTTGAGAAGGCAGGGGAACCAGATTTGTCGTTGACCAATAACAGATCAGAAATTTAGGAAGGCAGTCAAGGACACATGTGCTTTCAGAGGGTTCTTCGATAATACTGATCATTGGTTTTGTGAGGCAGAAAATCAGGTCCATATGTAGAAGGACAAGAGTGGAAAAGTTACAGGATGAGGAAATTAGGCACTAATATATAAAATGATCTCGAAAAGATATCAGTTACTTGAATGTAGTCACTTACAGTCATTGGAAGAGGAACGGACAAGGTACAACAGGGACACACTACTAGAAGTGGCTAGAGAATGTCTTGGAACAGTAATGTGTAAAAGCAGGATGAACCATGCAGCTTAATGGAACGACATGGTCAAGGCAGCTTGTAAAAAGAAAAACAAGGCATTTCAAAAATGGCTTCATATTAGAAATCAGGCAGACAGAGAAAGTTATGTTAAAGAAAGAAACAAAACCCAACAGATAATTTCAGAATCAGAGCAGAAATCATGGGAAGACCTTGAAAATAAGCTAGAAGTTATGGGTCAAGCTGGGGAAAAACCATTCTGGAGTTTAATTAGCAGTTTTTGAAAGGAAGGGAAGAAGGAAATAACAAGTGCTTTGGACAGATCAGGAAAGCTGCTAGTGAATCCTATGGATACCTCAGGCAGATGGAGGGAATATTTTGAAGAATTGCTCAATGGGATAGGAATAATGATGGAAACAGGATCACATTTGAGGAAGAGGAAAGAATGGTAAATAGATTGCAGTGCAATAAAGTGACTGGAGTGGATGAGATTAAGCCAGAACTCATCAAATACAGTGGAATATCGGGTCTCAAATGGTTACACAGGATAAGTGAAATAGGCGCAGGCAGGTTCTGTCTGACTAGAAGGAAGCGGCAGTCACATCAATTTTCAAACATGGAAATAGAAGAGATTGTAACAACTATCGAGGTATCTCTTTAATTAGCATTGTGGTGTACATATTGTTGAAAGGTGAGTGCGAGTATCAGTTGAAACAAGTTGGATGAAAATCACTGTGGGTTAAGGCTACTTGGAGGCTGTCAGGACCAGATCTTTAGCTTACAGCAGATAATGGAAAGTGCTATGAGTGAACAGGGAACTGAATCTATGTTTTATAGATCTAAAAAAGGCTTATGACCATGTTCCTAGGAGGAAGCTATTGTCAGTTCTACAAGATTATGGAATAGGAGACAAACTTCTGCAGGCAATTAAAGGTCTTTACATAGACTGTCAGGTAGCAGATAGAGTAGACAGCAAATTAAGCTCTTGTTTCAGGGATAAGACAAGGCTGTAACCTGTGTAGTGGTACAAGCCACTTTCCCCCACTTCTTCAATACCTTGAGATACCCAAATATTTATCAATTTATTTAGTAAATTAATTAGACATGATAGGAACAATAGCTGCCACTAGGATCTGTTTGTTTCAGATTCTGGAGGTGGTGGCAGCAGCAAGTGGCCTCAGATATTAGGTCTACCCAGCCAAAGAAATTTAGTATTCCATGGAAGAATGTGTGTGTCATGATGGTTGCTATGCTAGTTGTTGATTTTGTATTCCATTCCATGTCTGTTATCTGTCAAGTTATGTGCATAAATTAACTATGTACTTATGAAGATAATAACTTCTTGAATAGTAATAAATATGAAGTTAAAAGTATAAATGATTAATTTAATCTATAAAGTGCATAAGTAAATGAAAGATTATCTGGAAATCAATTGATGGATAATATTATTTGGAGGCACAACTATTGCTGGACCCCATTATCTCAAGATTTTGATACACTGAAAACTTAAAAGTTAAGAAGTCATCATTCATAAAGAAGAGCTGTCAGCTTGGTTTTCATTGACTGGTGAATTGCCAAGCATCTACAAAATAGAAATATTACTCTGCCTATGTTGGAAGTCATTCAACTCAGGGTCGGGCAGCAGCCAGTAATACTTCACCTGTCACCACTGTTGTTCGTACTTTTCTTGGATCTTATATTGAAAAGAGTAGAAAGGCAGGATGGCATTAAAATAGGTAAAAACAAAATAAGCAGTCTTGCATATGCAGATGTCTTAGCTGTGATAGCAGATTCAATTGAAAGTTGCAATCTAATATTTTAAAGCTCGATCAGAAGTGTAAGGATTATGATATGAAGATCAGCATCTCCAAAACAAAAGTAATGTCTGTGGGGAGGAGATTTAAACAAATTGAGTGCCAAACAGGAGGAACAACGTTAGAACAGGTAGACAAGTTTCATGTACCAAGGATGTTTGTTCTCACAGGATGACTACACAGTGAAAGAACTTGAATCATGGTGTAGCACAGCTAATTTGTGAGTATTCAGCTAAGATCTACTTTCTTCTGCAAGAAGGAAGTCAGTACCAAGGCTAAGTTAGCAGTGTACCACTCTATCTTTCATCCAACTTTGTTGTATGGGAGTGAAAGCTGGGTGGATACAGGTTACCTTATTCATAAGGTTGAGGTTACAGATATGAAAGTAGCAAGAATGATTGCAGATACTAATAGATGGGCAGGAGGGTTCCACAATAAGAAAATCAAAGAAAAACTGGGAATGAACACCATAGACGAAGCAATTAGAGCAAACAGGCTGAGATGTTGGGGTCATGTTACACATGTGGAAGAAGCAGGTTACCTAAGAGATTCATGGGCTGAGCAGCAAAGGGTAAGAGAAGTGGAGGTAGACCAAAGAGAAAGTACTTAGATTCGGTGAAGAATGATTTTGAAGTGAAAGGCTTAACATCAGGTGATGCATAACTGTTACCATTGAATGGGACATCATGGAAGAATTTTATTAGGGGGACTATACTCCAGACTTAATGCTGAAAGGGACAATCAGTTTCTAATGATGATGATGTTTTCTCAGTATGAATTAAAACTAAGCCAATATTTCATTCAACAAATTTCAATTTGATGCATGCAGTTTTGAGTAGTCTTATCTACAGACATTATGCATTAAAAAAAAAATGTGTGTGCGTATGTGCTTTATCTTCAAGTAAGAATTTGGGAAACAAATTGACAATGGGCTTTTGTAGACAGGAGGGTAATTGAGCATCGCAAAACTGTACAAGGTTAAACTGTAGCATGATTTCCATTTATTTTATTGATCTAGTGAATCAAACAAAATATGTTCGAGATGTGTATGTGAAGTAGTTTTCCAGAAGTTTGAGAGATTATAGCAATAAAAGGGTTAACTTTTCATTAATAATTTTGGCAACCTTACAACTTCCTCAACACTGAGCTTTTTTTCTCCCCCGATTTAATACGAATTCATGTGTGCCATGGTATTAATAAAAGCACATTATCTGAAACATTTGTACACTTTTAGTTGACTTCATTACCATCATTTACCAGAATTAAATTGTCTACAGCTTCTATGGAAAACTTGGTGTGGAATTAAAAAAGGGCCAAGTAGTAAAATCACAAATTTTCCCAAATTATGTCTTCACTTTTCGGGATTTTCCGGAAAACTACTGCAAATACATATTTAGGGTATGTTTTATTATATTCACTAGATCATTAACAACAAAATAAATGGAAATTGTGCTTTATTTAAACTTCTTACAGTATTGCGATGACTTCACGTTAGCGAGCTTGCTAAATTTAAGCCAAAATCTTTTATTAGCCGTAACTAAACAATGTGGACCTATGTTTACATAAGCCTTTTTCTATGTAACATCAATAATGGAGGAATGGTAAAGATTCACTGTAAAGAGCCGTTAACAGGAATAAAAATTAGACAATCACATTCACACAACTTAAATTTTCAGCCACAGCTTTCACCAAAAAAAGAAACAGCTACATTCATACCATCACTCAGACAACTATACTATCATCATCTTTGGCTGCTCCAGTGCTTGCAAGCATCGTGACAATGAGTTGATGGGGGATGGATGCCAGGTGAGAGTGGGGATGGGAAGTACCATGTTGCATGATGGATTGTACAGGCTCTGATAGGTGGGAATGTAGGATAGAACAGTGATGGGAAGGGGAGGATAAACTGGAGGTGTAGATTAGTGTGGGAAGGGAGGGGGGAGGACGTATCTCAAACATTAAACTGAAAAAAGGAAGGGAAAAATAAGTAAAGAAAAAGGTAAATTTAGTGGATATTGTAAGGGGCGACACACAGTTGGAAGGAAAAAATGAATTGGAGGGATACAGGATAATGATTGGGGAAGGGATGACAGCTGGTGGAATGTTAGGCATAAGGTGTAAGAATGACAAGTTACCTTATGTGAAGGCCAAGATGTTTGCAGTACTTTAGAATGTGTTTAAGGGACAACTCCCATCTTCACAGTTCACAAGAGCTGGTAGTGGAAGGGAGAATCCAGATGGCTCAGGTAGTAAAGCAGCCATTGACATGGAGAGTTTTGTGCTCAGCCACAAAATTGTCCACTTGCTGTAACTTCGTAGGCTTTCCCGGCATGACAAATCTTCGAAGTCTCTGCGGGTTTTCTGCCGGATAATAAAATCAAACTAATTCAATATTTCGACGGTACAGCTGTCCGCCATCTTCAGGAAACTGCTGCTGCTGCGTTCCGCTTAATACTGCGGGACTCAAGCAGCAGCAGCAGTTTCCTGAAGCTGTACCGTCAAAATATTGAATCAGTTTGATTTTATTATCTGGCAGAAAATCCGCAGAGACTTCGAAGATTGTCCACTTGCTTTTTGCCACTGTTTTATAGTGGCCATTCATCCTAATGGACAGCTGGTTCATCATCCTGCCAATGTAAAACGCTGTGCTATGATTGCAGCAGAGTTGGTAGCCTAAATAACATGGCTGCTTGTGTAGATTTACTTGTAAAATAACATACTAATATGTTTGCATATCTTTGTGAATCACCCAGTATACTGTGGTATACAACTGTTTCTATCATTATAATACTGGAAAGTCCAGGTTGGAATTAATAATACATATAGTAATAAGGACAGTTTACAACTCACCGCAAAGACGTGGAGGCAAGCTGCGACAGGCACATACAAAAGACACACACATACAACACTTTCAGCTATCGGCCATGGCCTTCTTGAGAAAACAGAACATTGACACAATCACACAGGCACACAACACAGTCATACAACCGCCACTTCGGAGTGCGGCAGCCAGAGGTGACGGTTTTATGATTGTGTTGTGTGCCTGAGTGATTGCGTGAATGTTCTATTTTCTGAACAAGGCCATAGCAGATAGCTGAAAATGTTATATGTGTGTGTTTTTTGTATGTGCCTGGTGCAGGTCGTCGCCACGTCTTTGCGGTGAGTTGTAAACTGCCCTTATTACTATATTACTGTTTCTATCATTAACCTCACTGGTCGGTTAGCTGAATCAGCCTCTCATTAACATCAAGAATCAGCCTCTCATTAACATCAACAACAAAATGCTCACTGTGACTTTGATAACTAACACTGCCAAAGTCACAAATGATAATGCACCCAAACAAAAAGGTGCAATTTTTTACAGTATGAGAAAATTAGGAGCCATCTCTCCTGCAGTACTATCACCATGTCTGATCATAAATGAACTGTTGTGGGGAGTCTTACAGCAGTTTGAGAACCAGATCTACAGTTCTAACACGGATGAAATAACTGGTGAATGTATTACATTCTGTTGGAAACAAAACAACACTATGAATGTGTTCCTGGAATAGTGGCCATTATTCTCAAGGCCAATAGTGAGCAAACTCCTTACTAATAGTGTGTGTATGTTAGAGGTTCATATTAATTTATCCACTGCTAAATAATGTAGAGCTTTTAGTTTAGCAACATTGCTTCCAAGCAAACTACATTTTCCCTCAATGCCAAGGGGACAATAAAAAATGTATTTGATGGGGAAAAGGCATTCAAATCTTGTTTTTGAATTGTTACTAAACAGAAAAAAAAATTCACCAATTATATGTTATAAACTGTACTGGAGATAAGAGGTTATAATAGAAATATAATACTTATGGTATTTAATCACACCAACTAAGCGAGGTATGGACAACCGCAAGAGAGGGGGGGGGATGAATTATTACTGTATTTGTTATGGACTCAGTATCCTTGGAAAGTAATATTTTCTATGGATATGTACATCTGCAACACCTACCTCTGTATACTTGTGAACCATTTGCTGCTCTTAATTTGAAGAACCAATCTGAGGTTTCATTATAGTGATATACAAGGACTTTTGGTGCAATTTCCTTACTTCTCTCATATCTGCAAAAAATCCGCCAGCAGGTGATCCAGTATGTTGCAAATAAGCAATAAAAATAGGGGGGAGGTGGGAATTGCATGAACTAGGAGACTATGTGTAGACATGTCTAAATGCTTATTTTTCCAATACTCTCAAGATAGTACTTACCTTTTACTTTACTGTGTTATGATTATACTAATTAAAAGCTCCACTCAAAAGCAAGTCAAAAATTTCTGGTGGGAAGAAAGTGGCAGGCCACACTTCTACCATGCAGTACAAATGATTATACAGCTATAGAAGTTTTTAAGTCTGAAGCTTAGTAGTTGAGCTTAAATGAGGTGGTCAGCAGTTTCTGCTTGGCATGTTGACATTGGTAATGATGGAATGAACCATTGAAAGCACACACAGCCAATTATGGGTTGGCTGAGGCAGCCAGTATTCTTCCTTTAAGTAAAAAAAATCTGCATTTGCTTTATATTTTTGCTGGTCTAATATGAAACATCAAATCATTTCTGAGAAGAATGAGTCTCAGCTGTTTGTTCCATGCACTAAATGAACATGCTGCATTTTGAAGAAAAACTGAATGTTATGAAAGATTTTATTATGCACCAATGAAACGGCTTTGGCACAGTTCTTTACCAGCAATCTCCATTTCAAATGATTGGTGTTTCATGATTAAATAATGGGTTTAGGTAGATTGATGGGTGACTAACTGGATCAGTATAGTTGTCACAATCTGACAAAACAAAGACAATCACTGAATTTGAACACTGTAAATTCATTTATCTTTTCTTGTCGCACATCAGTAAAGTGAAAAACATTGAAGAAATCTGAATATTAACAAGCCAAAATGTGCATTTTAAAGCTGTGCTTTTAGTTTCCTGCCCAACCATGTATTCAGAAGTTGCAACTTATCCGTAGCTTCTGAACTCGTGCAAGAATCCTAAAGCTCGAAGTATTGTTATTTGCAAATAAAAAAAATTCAGCAGCAAACTACATCTATCAGAACAATGTACTGCTTCAGTTGGTGAGACAATATGAAATTAAAGATAAGTTGGGAAAAAAGATGATTTCTGTGGCTTGGTTCTAAAAGGGCCAATGTCAAAAATCATAAGTTTTATGGTATAAGCTTCTGAATATTTTCTGTAATTTTCTGAAAAATATTAACAGTATATTTGGGGCTCACATCTTAAAATCCCAAAATTTCTCATCCTATGTGGCTTAGACATTAGCCGTTTTAAGACCACGTGAAACTATGGTCTACACCAGTAAAATCAGTTTTGATAAATACTGACACTGGCCCTTTTAGAACCAAGAGACAGATTTATCAGAGAATCAAGAATTGTAAAGCTAGTTAGTAGATTTACTATTTTTTATTTGTTTGTTGCTTCTGTCAAATCTCAAATGCACTGGGTTACAAACACTGTTCATCTATTCCTACTTCCCTTCCTTCTGCCTTCTCTCTCTCTCTCTCTCTCTCTCTCTCTCTCTCTCTCTCTCTCTCTCTCTCTCTCTCTGTGTGTGTGTGTGTGTGTGTGTGTGTGTGTGTGTGTGTGTGTGTGTGTGGCTATCACCTCCATCTCCCTCTGGGGATGGGCTAGAGGGAGATGGGCTATGAGCATGCTAGAGAAATTCCTGTGTACTCTCGAGAAGTTGACAGTGGCGCACACTCGGGAGAATGAGTGAAACTACAAGAAAGCACTGAGACGGAGCAGTCGTAATCTTCTTCCATATGTGCAAGGAAGAATTTTTTACTTACACATTGGTGTCAAGTACACAGCTTATTTTATTTGTACTGAATTAGTAGTACCATTTATAAAATTATGCATTCTGCATGTCACTATTCAATCTTTTCACCTAATTTTCTTGTAGAATAGTCTGAATGTGTAACATACATGGATATTTTGTCTGAATGCACTTGTGTATATGTGGATGTCTGTGTTCAACTGCTAGATAACTGAGTTGTTTTAACGGTCTTATCATGCCGGTTGTATTTTTTGCTACATTTTGGAGATACTTAAGACCTATGATGCAACAATCATGAAGTACTGCCAGCTCCACAACTTTCATTTTTTGTGTATCCATATTTGAATGACAATCACAGCAAGTTGCGAATGTTGCCTGTCAGCATCAGCGATCAGTTCAGATAACTGAGTGTATGATGCCCTAGTCAGCTGGTGCACAGTGACACATGCTGTACGGTCGTTTCTCATTTTATATCCTCTGTACTGTGACCCTTGTATGTTATTTTACTGCCCAGGTAACAAAACTCATTTACCACCTTCATTGATTCACTGTTGTTGTTGTTATGGTCTTCAGTCCGGAGACTGGTTTGATGCAGCTCTCCACCCTACTCTATCCTGAGCAAGCCTTTTCATCTCCTCATAAGAACGGCAACTCACATCCACTTGAATCTGCTTACTATACGTGTCTCTTGGCCTCCCTCTGCGATTTTTACCCCACACACTTCCCTCCAATGCTAAATTTACGATTCCTCGATGTCTAAGAATGTGTCCTACCAAGCGATCCCTTCTTTTAGTTAGAGTATGCCAAAAATTCCTTTTCTTGCCAATTCTGTTCAGTACCTCTTCATTAGTTATGTGATCTACCCACCTAATCTTCAGTACTCTTCTGTAACACCACATTTCAAAAGCCTCTATTCTCTTCCTTTCCGCACTGCTTATCGTCCATGTTTCACTCCCGTACAAGGCAACACTCCACACAAATGCCTTCAGAAAAGACTTCCTTACACTTAAATTAATATTCGATGTTAGCAAATTTCTCTTTTTCAAAAATGCTTTTCTTCCCATTGCCATTCTGCATTTTATATCCTCTGTACTGCGTCCATCGCATGTTATTTTACTACCCAAGTAACAAAACTCGTCTACCACCTTCATTGTTTCGTTACCTAATCTAATTCCTTCAGCATCGCCTGATTTTCTAAGACCGCATTCCATTATTTTTGTTTTGCTCTTGTTAATGTTCATTTTGTACGCTCTCTTCAACACATGTCCATGCCATTCAACTGCTCTTCCAGGTCATTCGTTGTCTCTGACAGAATTACAATGTCATCAGCAAAACGCAACGTTTTTATTTCCTCCCCCTATTCCAAAATTTTCCTTGCTTTCCTTCACCGCCTGCTCAATGTACAAATTGGATAACATCGGAGAAAGGCTACAACCCTGTCTTACTCCCTTCCCAACTGATGCTTTCCTTTCATGCCCTTCGAGTCTAATAACTGCGGTCTGGCTTTTGTACAAGTTGTAGATAACTCTCCTTTCCCTGTATTTTACCCCTGCTGACTTCAGAATTTGAAAGAGTGTGGTCCAGTCAACATTGTCAAACGCTTTCTCCAAATCTACAAAGGCTAAAAATGTAGGTTTGCCTTTCCTTAATCTATCTTCTAAGATAAGACGTAAGGTAAGTATTGCCTCCCGGGTTCCTACGTTCCTCCTAAATCCAAACTGATCTTCCCCTAGGTCAGCTTCTACCAGGTTTTCCATTCTCCTGTAGATAATTTGTGTTAAAATTCTGCAACCATGACTTATCAAACTGATGGTTCTATAATTTTCACACCTGTCTGCACCTGATTTCTTTGGAATGGGGATTATTACATTTTTCTTAAAGTCTGAGGGTATTTTGCCTGTCTCATACATCCTACACACCAGTTCAAATAGTTTTGTCATGGCTGGCTCTCCCAGAGACTTTAGTAGCTCTGAGGGTATGTCATCTACTCCTGGGGCCTTGTTCCGACCTAGGTCTTTCAGGGCTCTGTCAAATTCATCTCTCAGTATAATATCTCCTATTTCATCTTGATCTACTTCCCTTCCTACAACATCGTCTCTAAGTTCATTTCCTTTGTAGAGCTGCTCTATGTACTCTTTCCACCTTTCAGCCTTCCCTTCTTTGCTGAGAACTGGTTTCCCATCTGAGTTCTTAATATTCGTAGAATTGCTTTTTTTGTCCCCAAATGTCTCTTTTATTTTCCTGTAGAGCGGTACCTACTTTTCCTCTTCTTATACATTCTTCTACAGATTTGCATTTGGCTTCTAGCCACTCCTGCTTGGCCATTTTGCACTTCCTATCAATCTCATTTCTTAGTCGTCTGTACTCCATTTTGCCTGTTTCATTTACTGCATTTTTATATTTTCTCCTTTCATCAATTAAATTTAGTGTTTCCTGTGTTATCCAAGGGTTTTTTGTAGGTCTTGCCTTTCTACCTATTTTGTCCTCTGCTGCCTTCACTATTTCATTTCTCAATGCTACCCATTCCTCTTCCACTGTTTTATTTCCCCCTGTTTCTGTCAATTGTTGCCTAAATCTCCCTCTGAAATTCACCAGAACTTCCCGTTTCTTCAATTTATCTAGGTCCCATTTCCTTATTTTCCTACCTTTCTGCAGTTTTTTCAGTTTCAGCCTACAGTTCATGACTAACAAGTTATGGTCCGAGTCTATATCTGCCCCTGGGTATGTCTTGCAATTTATAACCTGGTTCCGGAATCTATGTTTTACCATTATAAAATCTATCTGATACCTTCTGGTGTCTCCTGGTCTCTTCCAAGTATACAACCTTCTTTCGTGATTCTTAAACCACGTGTTTGTTATGATTAAATTATGTTCCGTGCAAAATTCTACCAGGCGACTTCCTCTTTCATTCCTTCTGCCCAGTCCATATTCACCTACTATTTTTCCTTCTCTTCCTTTTCCTACTACCAAATTCCAGTCTCCCATTACAATTAAGTTTTCCTCTCCCTTAACTGTCTGAATAATTTCCTTAAGCTCCTCATATATTTCTTCGATCTCCTCATCATCGGCAGAGCTAGTTGGCATATAAACCTGTACTACTGTTGTCGGTGTTGGCTTCATATCTATCTTGACAATGATAATGCGATCACTGTGCTGCTCATAGTAGTTTACCCGCGTTCCTATTTTCTTATTCATTATTAGTCCTACTCCTGTGATACCCCCAACTGATTTTGTATTTATAATCCTGTGCTCACCTGACCAGAAATCCTGTTCATCCTGCCACCGAACTTCACTAATCCCCACTATATCTAACTTCAACCCATCCATTACTCTTTTTAAATTTTCTAATTTTCCTACCCGATTAAGGGATCTAACATTCCACGCTCCGATCTGTAGAATGCCAGTATTGTCTTTCCTGATGATAACATCCTCCTGAGTAGTCCCCGCCCGGAGATCCGAATGGTGGACTATTTTACCTCCGGAATATTTTACCCGAGAGGATGCCATCATCATATTTTCATACAGTAGAGCTGCATGTCCTCGGGAAAAGTAACGGCTGTAGTTTCCCCTTGCTTTCAGCCGTTCGCAGTAACCGTGTGGCAAAGCCACATTAGCTGATGTTACAAGGCCAGCTCGGTCAATCATTCAGACTGTTGCCCCTGTAACTACTGAAAAGGCTGCTGCCCCTCTTCAGGAACCACATGTTTGTCTGGCCTCTCCACAGATATCCCTCCGCTGTGGTTGCACCAACGGTACGGCTATCTGCATCGTTGAGGCACGCAAGCCACCCCACCTCGGCAATGTCTGTGGTTCATTGGGTTGGATTGATTCACTACCTAATTTAATTCTTTCAGCACCGCCTGATTTTCTAAGACTGCATTCCATTACCCTTGTTTTGCTTTTGTTAATGTTCATCTTATATGCTCCTTTCAACACACTGCCCATTCCATTCAATTGTTCCTCCAGGTCCTTTGCTGTCGCTGACAATTACAATTTCATCAGCAAAATGAAAGGCCTGAATTTTAATTCCTTATCCAAATTTCTCCTTGCTTTCCTTTATAGGTTACTCAATGTACAAATTGAATAACATTTGGGAAAGGCTTATGAGATATTAAACTGATGGTTCTGTAATTTTCACACCTGTCTGCACCTGCTTTCTTTGGAATGGGGATTATTACATTTTCCTTGAAGTCCGTGGGTATGTCGCCTGTCTCATACATCTTACGCACCAGGTGAAATAGTTTAGTCATGGTTGGCTCTCACAGAGACTTCAGTAGTTCTGAGGGAATGTTGTTCACTCCAGGGGCTCTGTTTTGACTTAGTCTTTCGGTGCTCTGCCAAATACTTCTCTCAGTATAGTATCTCCTATTTCATCTTTATCTATTTCCTCATTCCTACAACATTGTCTCTAAGTTAATTTCCTTTGTAAAGTCCCTCTATATACTCTTTCCACCTTTCCCTTCTTAGCTGAGAACTAGTTTTCCATCCGTGTTCTTCATAATCATACAGCTGTTTTTCTTGCCTCCAAATGTTTCTTTTATTTTCCTGTAGGCAATATCTATTTTTCCAGCTATTTATTCGTTCTTCTACTGCCTTGCATTTGCTTTCTAACCACTCATGCTTAGCTATTTTACACTTCCTGTCAATCTCATTTCTTAGTCGTCTGTACTCCATTTCGCTTGTTTCGTTTACTGCATTTTTATATTTTCTCCTTTCATCACTTAAATTTAATATTTCCTGTGATAGCCAAGGATTTTTTTTGTAAATCTTGCCTTTCTACCTATTTTGTCCTCTGCTGCCTTTTCTATTTCATCTCTAAATGATATCCATTCTCCTTCTACTGTTTCATTTCCCCTGTTTCTGTCAATTGTTGCCTAAAGCTCCCTATGAAATTCACAAGAACTTCAGGTTCCTTCAATTTATTCAGGTACCATCTGAGATGTAATAGGCAAGCTACAGAGCTACATGTTTACTACTTCACCACCCAAATAAAAATTATGTTATTAGAACCTCAACTATTAAATGCAGTTTGTGATCTCTGAGTGTGTGTAATATAAGAAAGATGATTTCTAGGTAAAGTAAGGGTTAAGAGAAGGTACATCATTGCTAGGAAGACAAACAAATAACATTTCATCATAAAATAGGAAAATAAGCAAGAGCACATGGCCATGAAACAAACCTACTAATATGCACTTTAGGAAAACAAAGTGAAATAGTACGCTTAGAGATATATTCTATTGTATATTTGAGTAGTTACTGGCCCTGAAACAACAAATATAATAAATGTTTCGAATATAAACTTGCCAGCATGGGCAGCATTGTAGATTAACAAAGCCTATATGACATATTCCTGTGTTCTTGTATACAGCAAAACAACTAATACTTTATTTCATTATTCTGTACATGGTAGGAACATTTGGCCTTCACTATTTTTCAAGATATTAGTATAAACAAACAATGTATTATTGTATTTTATAGTCAAGCATATTTCAGATCTGTAACACAATATATGAAAGCAGGATTATTATGAATCGATGTAAATTAATAATTACCTTAATTTTGAATGTAAAGCTGCTATTATCTTGCCATAAGATGGCCAAACTAATTGTTTTTCATATCTTTAATAGTTGTAACAATGTATGGTATTCAGGCCAGACTATAAAAGGAGGCCACACAAAGATCGAAAAAGGCAGTCTTGTAACAGCTTTCCAAGCCGCCACTATGCCTGTTTGGGCACCGATGTACATATTGTTGTAATGCGTTGTAGGGTATAAGTGATGATATTAAACAACTTTTCAGATACCTGGTGTTTGTTCTGAATTCTTGCCTTAATTTTGACACACACATAAAATAGAAAACATTTCTCTAGCTGCACGTATTCTGAATGAATTCTAGGGATTCCTGTAAGCAGGGTGTGCAGATGCTGTGTTTTGATTCTACATCCATGAGATATCAAGGTAACTGTGGTGATTTATTAAGACGTGAAGGCCACAATCACTGAGTCGGTGAATAGAACACTGTAAAGTGTAAAACATTTTACATCTCCTTATTTTCCTACCTCTTTTTTTCTTTTCAGTTTCAACCGACTGTTCATGACCAATAAGTTATGGTCAGAGTCTATATCTGCCCCTGGATAAGTCTTACAGTTTAAAACCTGGTCCCAAAATCTGTCTTACCATTATAAAATCTATCTGGTACCTTCCAGTGTCTCCTGGTCTCTTCTACACAATCTTCTTTCATTATTCTTAAACCAAGTGTTTATTATGATTACATTATGCTCAGTGCAGTACCATGCGATCTCCTCATTCCTTTTGCCCATAATCACCTACTATTTGTCCTTCCCTTCCTTTTCCTACTTCCGAATTCCAGTCCCCCCATCATAATTAAGTTTTCCTCTCCCTTAATTGTGTGAATAATTTACTTTACCTCCTCATACAGTTCCTTGATCATCAGCAGAGCTAGTGAGCATATAAACTTGTACTACTGTGGTCAGGGTTGGCGATTATATTAAATATTCCAAAGTAATTGTTTTAAATAACATTCAAGACCATTTGTGACAGATCAAACAATTTAGCCTGTCTGCTTATGAACATCTATTATTTATCCTTCCTGTAAATGCCATGAATAAGTTAATATTCTTTCTATTAAATACTGAAGTTTAACATGAAAGGTAGTTAGAAGTGAGTCAAACTGTCTCTGAAATGTAATTTTGATGGGGAAGGCTTCAGCCAATGACTAGCTGTGGCAGAAACTTTTAGTCCGATACATGTGTGGATTTTTCGGGGAGCAATTCAGGACTTTACATCTAGAGTGGGAGGGAGGCAGACCTTGCATGAGGTAAATTGGTTATATTTGGGAAGTAAGTAAGTAGGGTTTGATGTCCCGTCAACAGTGTAGTCATTAGAGACAGAGCTTAAGCACAGATTTCTGGGAAAGAATGTGAGAAAATCGGCTGTGCCCTTTGAAAAAGGGACCATCACAGCATTTTCCTGGAATGATTTAGGGGAATAATGGAAAATCTAAATCTGCAGTTGGATTTGAACCACCACCTTCCCCGTATGAGAGTCCAGTGTCTTACAAGGCCATATATTTTTTTAGACTAATTTATGGTGACGACCGTCCATCAGTTTTAATTTTGTTCAGCTCAACTGTCAGTCGCTACTGCAGATTGAGCCATGAACAACTTGGTGCGATCGGCATTGTGATTTTGTATCTACCAGAACAAGAGGCGGTTATCACATCTGGGGTCTCGTCGCCGGGATACTCAAGTATTCCTGCAGAAAATCCACAAAACCAACATCAGAATGAGAAGCAGCGAAGTGGTATATGAATAATTCTATGCAACTTTCAACGGAGAAGACACCAGGAAAGACGTACTGTTTTAATTACTTTTTCGTGTGATTTACCCTTCAAAATGGAATCTCCAGATTTAAATTCGAGCAACAGTGTTAATTGTAGTCGTGATTCCGGCTTCGACTGTTCATTCAATTCAGACAATGTGGTTGTAAAAAAGGAGGAAACGTGTGGTAAATATGAAGCGGCTCAACAGAATGCTAACATCAATGACGATTCTATACAAGGTCAACCATGTGAAACATTAAGTTTGTTAGAATTTTTGAACAATAGATTTCAGTCATTAGAGAACAAATTAGTGTCAAAGGACGATTTAGAAACATTGAAAAAAGATTTCGAATCAAAGATAGTTAACACGTGCAACAGCGTAGTTAATGCAAAAGTTGAAGTTTTAAAAACTGAATTATCTGTTAATATTAAAGAAAATTACCATAAGATCAGTGATGAACTTTCAAAAAATCTTGAATCGAAGCTCTGTAACTCAAATATAAAGCTTGAAAAAGAAATTTCTGATGCAACTGAGAAAATTGACGGAGTCAACCAAAAAGTAGAACATGTCTCAACAAAGTTCACCACTGCTCTTAAAAGCATCGTAAGTGTTGTAGATACAACAGTGAACCAATTTGGATTAGAATTATGTGAAAACGCACTGAATGTAGAAAAGTTAACAAGTGATATTGCAAACTTGAAACGTAGTAATGCCACCAATACTCAGAGTAGCATGTTTTATTCCATGTGGAATACTGTTCCTGTGAAAAGCTTTGTTGTAGATGGAAATTTACATCCTACCGATTTTTTACAAATTTGCCGCGATAATTTTGCACCAGAAATGTGTGATCGCACAAAGATTTTGTTAGTAAAAAAGTTTTTGGTTGGAGATGCGTTAACGTGGGCAAACAAAAACTGCCGTAATGATTGGTCATATAGTAGATTTGAAAAGGAATTCCTAAACACATTTTGGTCTAATACAGAACAAGGTAGAATTAAAAATGAATTTTTGAATGGCCCAGATTATAATCAAAGTTTTGGCAATATGAAAAAGTTTTGCAAAGATGAGATCAAAAAGCTACTGCATTTAGACATTCCATTTGACACAATCACACAAATTGACACTTTGAAAAGAAGCCTTCCTCTTGCCATACAAAAAGATTTAGTTTACAGCCCAGACAATGATGTTGAAGCATTTTTAAATTTTGTAGACAAACTTGATAAGTATCATGATAGGCACAAACATCACAATCAGAGTAATCCAGCTGATTCAAACAGAAGGAATCAAAATTGGGGAGAAAGCAACAGTCATGGGGGGAATGAAGGGAATCAGAACCACAAAAGGAATTACCAACACAGTTGTCAAAATCAGTATGGGAACAAAAAAAGCATGGCATAATGGGAATCGTCAAAGTAATTATGAAAATGTACAACACCCAAACACTCCGGGAAACTGAAAACTGCTCCCTTGAAGGTCTGCAAGTGTAGAGCATAGTCACAAAGGGCCAACAGCAGCACCAAAACTAATGATAGAAATACCCTATGTAGTTACTTTCAGAATGTCTTTTATTACTCAAAACCTGAAATTAAAACATCTCAAATGACACACATTTCTGCTGAATTTGATTTAATTGAATTCTACAGTTGAACTGAAAATAGTAACGTTGAGGTTTGTAATTTTCAAAGTAATTGTTCTGATGACAAATTAGATGTGCAGATAGAGGTTAATGAATCAAGTAACATTTCTATATGTAATTCAAAAAGTGACACTGAGTATGAAGCTGTAACTGCTTGTAAACATAGTAATCATTTTAATGAAGAAGAGGAAAACTATTTTTTATGTTTGAAAGATGAAAATATATTTTATGTTCTGGCACTCATGTTAACAAGGCTAATAATTACATAAAAATTTCAAAATTTTCAAAGGTAAGTGATGGTGTATTTAACCTTAGTAGTAACTGTGACCATATTAGTGATGATTTTCATGTATTTTTGTTTAACAAATGGACAGAAAGTGATACTATTTATTCTGATGCAATGTACAGAGATATGTTGTATAGGGCGTGTACTAAACTGTATCCTGATTGGTGGACAAATGTAAAATTTAAAATTATTGATCACTTGAAAAGAAAGGCCGGTAGCAGAGAACTGGGGGGTGAAGTCAATGATTGTGGATGGATAGAAAATTTGTTATGTAGTAGTGAAAACCAGGGAGGTAAAATGTTGACTAATAGGTTGGAGGTTCATAAGGAGCAGGATGGAAACTTGTTCAACAAATGTGTGTTGAGTGATCAGCATCCGAGAACTATAACTGATGACTTGCTATTTGAACCTGAAACTATTAGGAAAAACTGACAAAGCTTTTCACTGAACTGATTTGTAAACCGATCATGCACAAATAATAATATAGGAGGTAATATTGCCGCGAGAGACCACGAACACCAACTGCCAGCGTGGCGCATGGGATAGCGTCACGGACTGCGGAGCAGAAGGTCGCCGGTTCGATCCCGCCAACCGGCAAAAATTTATTTCTTTGAAATTGACAATTCCAGAAGGTTCTACATCTTTCTTATGTTCACTTGTAAATTCTACTTGTTTCTTATGTTAACTGTTGTTCTAATTTCTGGTCAATTCTGTCTGTGTATAAATAGCAGAGCTCTCTGCCTGAGAGGCAGTCAGTGCTGCATGTATGTTGAGTTTGTAATAAACGTGCTTTCAGTATAAGTGCTGTGTTTAGTTGCCTTCGAAGTCAAGCCTACTTCCATTGCCACGTGACAATATTGCGATTATAAAAGTGTGAAATTTGTGGTCTAATATAGTAATAGAGATACCTTGGGAGATTATGCAAGTTGTTGCAAGTGAAAATTAGTACTACATATTGATAAAAATTGAATAATTTATATGACAAAATATTCTGGTACTTATGTACATTAGTTGAACTTTGTATATATGCAGCTAATTCAATTGACTTATACTTTTGTGTGTGAAGAAAATGTTTGCCTGATTAGCGTATTTATTTTCAGAGTTAAATGTGGTTGTATCTAGTTATATGTTCTAATTTTTACACCTTATTAGAAGTTGTTTCTTTAGACACCCTCCCAAGGTTCATCAGAAGTAATGTACTGTGGGCAACACACCATTTTAAATCTATTTTTATAATGAATTGTCATGTAGTGTATTTCTATATCCATTAAGTGATACTTATGTCCATGTACATTCATACAGTAACCTTGTACAATATTGGCTAGAAATATTGTTTTGTCTTAGTGCATAAACTATTAACACATTTCAATTCAATTTCTCAATTTAAGTAAAGTATTTTTTTTTTTTTTTTTTTTAAATCCATGTCAATCCAGAAAAACTTTATGGGGGTAGTTGCAATAGAACTGCCCACCCTTATTAATTTTGTTTATGTATTGTTTTACTAGATGTTACTTTGTAGTAGTTAAATGTTTCATTTCAATATCAATATTTTCTTCTTTGTAAGAGTTGGAGTGAGATATCTGCAGACGAACTGCTTTGGAAAGTCGTTGCGCGGGCTCTCTCTGAGTTGAGCTGTGGAGAGAGCAGCACGGCTCTGCTGTCCCACAGGATTGTAGCAATGTTACTGTGTGTTATGTGTTAATAAATAAGTATTTTTATACAAAAAGTTTATTTTTGGTTGGTGCGACGTATCTAAAGTAAAAGTACTGTTTATTTCAAAATCTGAGTTGTTATTTTACCACGTGTGATGCCACAGTCAGGAAAAACCAAGTGGAGATCAACCCCTACGAAATTAACGAAGCCAAATATTTCTTTAGACTAATTTACAGTGACGACCGTCCGTCAGTTTTAATTTTGTTCAGCTCAACCGTCAGTCGCTACTGCAGATTGAGCCATGAACAACTTGGTGCGATTGGCATTGTTATTTTGTATCTACCAGAACGAGAGGCGGTTATCAGAAGATGCAAAGTGTCAACACCGGACCAGGTAATACAACGACCTGTAGGAACAGGAACTGCATAGTTCAACCTTGAAATGTCTTTCTGTACATATCAAGCAGAAGAAAGCTTCGTAAATCATTCGGAGATGTGCTTCCATATTTTTCGACTGAGAAGATTAAGTACATCTGTTGTTTCATAGAAGGACATCCATCACTGTGGGCAGGCAATGTAATAAAATCTTAATACATTAGCTGAATACGAAGGTTGATGTTTTGAAAAAAATATTGGCCTCCTCAGGTTCAGGAACTACTAAGCCAGGAACTATTTAATCCCAAACCATTTTCAGTTGGGACTTGATAAGGATGTTGAAGGCACAACTTCCAGATTAAATTAAAGAGAAATTAATAAATGTACCTGAAGTCTATCTGGAACAATTTCTCATTGTTCTTGATTTGTTAGATATGCGTGAAAAAAAAAGTTCAGATGTGAAAATGACCCACCGAATTTTCTGTTGAACTTTCACATGGTAGTTCAAACACACAAGATGCGCAAAGACAAAAGCCAGTGAAAGAGCAGAAGTTTTCACCAAAACATCCCAGCTACCGATTTTTTAAGCAAAATCCAGTGTTAGGAACAACGTAAAAATTCAAAACAGCCCCACCCGGAACTCCGCAACAAAACGAGATGAGAGCAGAATGTTTTAGTCCTAAATCTGTACCTAAAGCAACCAAAATTGCTAACGGACAAAAAACTAGAACTGCTCCGTTTTAAATCCACATAGTCCTCAACATGAGCAAGAAACACAATCTGCCATACTGATTAATATTTCTGGACTGATTATCATAGCCGTTTTGGACACAGGGTCGGTAGTTAATGTAATGTTTGCCAAGTTATTACAGACAATCTCTGAACGAATAACACTGCCACTCAGCAATTGCAAATTCATGGGGCCATTGGTACTAGATATCAATTGATTCAAACTAACCTGCAATTTACAATAGGACTTTGAGCATGTCTTTTTCAGACGTGACTCATTGATGGGATTCCAACAATCTGTACCATAGGTTTTGCCAGTCGGGTTTTGTCTCCACATGAACGAAGATACACGACTACCGAACTTTAATTACTATCTATTGTATATGCATTTAAAAAGTTTGCCCAATTTTCAGGTTCTTCTGATGTTAATCATTGCCAATTCAACAACTTGTGAAGAAATATGTAATCTTTGCAAGATTGTGATCAGAGATGGAGTGACGTGTAAAGCAAACTAGTTGCTGACTCAGATCTCAATTAAAGATGTACTCTTTCACCCAAGGAGTCCCAACAATTCATGATGTGTGTGCATTCCGGCAGATTGTGAGGAGGAATTTGGTATAGAAACACAACCTGGGGACATTTTGGCATAGTTAAGTGTGAAAATAAGATTGGTTCCTACTGCTACTTTCCAAAAATAAGGAGAAAACTGCACAAATATGTTAGAAGCCACTTAACATATGCAGGAAGGACATACTACATCCAATTCTTCCTAGTAAGCCTTTAGAACTTACATCCACAGCTATTCCTCACACATGTGCCGGTGCAAAATTGCTCGTCACTTTCTACGATATCTTTACGAAGACAGTGACAAGTGCTGTCATCATCAAAGAGCTAGTTGACGATCATATTCCGATAGTAGGGGAAACCAGCCACCATACTGCCAGACAATGTAACGACCTTCATTTCTCTCAGTTGGAAAAGATTTCTGGATGCTGCAGCCATTAAAAGATTATCAAAGCATCACCCTAAAGATAATCCTGTGGAGAGAACATTCTGAGAATTTAACAGGTTCATTGGAAGTTATTGCCATGACAACCACCAGACATAGATAAATTTTGTGAAGCCTTTTTGAGGAAATCTGTAACTACCTTGTTGTTCCACCAGACTCACACCTATGGAATGGTGTTCACAAGAATTTTAGATAATGAATGGATCAATCTTCTTCCAAAAGTGCCCGCTGATCATGGAGAGTAGAATGAAAAGACAAACAATTGTAACTATGACTCATAAAGATAACTTCAGAAAACAATGTTGTGATACAAAAATCCAGAAAAGGAGAAGTCCACTTGTCTGTGACATGGTATGTATAAGGAACAATAGTAAGTCGCCGATGTTGACAAGGAGAAATAAAAAGTGGCAACAGCTGTATAAAGGTCCCTTCACCATCAGCATTCCACATCTTTGAGCTTATATCCCTGCTTTCCCAAACAGCCTTAGGATAAAAGGACTGTATCCACACCAGGATTTGAAGAGATTTTTTAGCATAGGTGATTTACTATAAGTATATGCAATCACCATGTTCAATAACTATACTATTGCTATGTTCGCGCATGGCTAATGAACATTCTATTTCAGAGATGACAATCATTAATTTCATGATTAAAAGAATATTCTACTGACATGTCTGTAATATGAGAAATTTCTTGTGTGTGTGTGTGTTTAAATGCGTAGTGGACTTAATTGCAATAGACAGTATTGTTAAAGGAAAATTAAATGGGCTTGGTGCAAGCATTGGAGTCGTGTACAGTGTGTGGTGTGTGGCAACCGACGTGGGTATGCACAGTATTGTGATTAATGCCATCTAATCTTTCTCCAAAAGTTCCTGTTTGGAATATGCAATAATGTGTTATTTCTCTAATCTGCTTCTCTGTCAGAACTATAATGTAATACTTGTTCTCACACTTGTCTTACAATTGTTTCATATCGTCCTAATGGCCGATTCTTGAGGGTGATTCTTAAAGAGATGCACCACACCTCTGCAACTGGATCAGCTCCTTCCAAAGACTCAAGACGATAATTGTATTGAATTATGAAATATGTTCTAAACATGTTATGTTAAGCTTATATATGATAAAAAGTGGAATTTGCTTAAAAACAACACTAGACTTGAGTATGAATAATGTAAATGTGCTAATGTTAATCAAGAACATGAAAACTATTTACAAGGAGAAGTATTTTACATTATTTGTATCATGGAAGTCTCTGGCTAGGGTTTTCCTTAGGCCCAGTGCTGAATGGGGAGACTTAAGTTAAAAATTAACCTGAGGCGCAGGTACCCCAACATTCGAAAACAATAGAAAAATTTGATACTATTACTGAAAAGGGAAAATTTATTGTAACAATTTTTTCACTATAATATACATGTTTTTTATTTAAAATTTTTACCATAATTGTACTGAACTAGAAATACAACCAGATATGTAGAAAGGCATTAAAAAAGAAAATTCGACAATTTTTGTAAATGCTATGGATATAAAAAAAAATCATAAGAAAGTAACAAATGTATTACATTTGAGGCTATCAGCGCTATAGTGGCCTAACCCACATCACACTAGTTTGTGGGAATGGCCACTGGAAGATATTGACGTTTGCAGAATTGATGTGTAAGGCAGTGATTGTGGTGTATAGCAATGATTGTGGCATACATAACATGGTATGGTATGGTGTCCGGTAATCGTCTATATGTGCACTTAACAGTAATAGCGTTTTTAAACCATTTTTTTTGTGTTGGTTAGGCCACTATTGTTTCGGCTTACTTGGCCGTAATACACAATCATGTAAGATAGGCCGTTATTGCTTTATACACTTTATTCAAACATTGGCCAAGATACACATGAGGCGTTAATGTTCATCACCCTTATCATTTACAGGGATGGTGTCACTACACGGCTGTGCAGATGTCTTCAAGTTATGGTAATAACCATGGTACACTGGGTGTACAAATTGTTGCAAGCTCATTAAATCATTCTTTTTTTAACGTGCTAACAGCATGTCCATTGGACCACGTCTAGAGTCTCATTTACTATCAACCCTCATTTAGTAAAACTGAGATCGGCAAACGGGACATCTGGAACATTGGAGTACTTATAAAACATGATATGGGGACAGGATGCTTCATACTGAAGCCACTGCATACTGAACTATTGCACCCAGATATTTTGTGTCGACACTTTACGGTTACCGTACGTATATTTCTCTCTAAATGTACTGTGGACTTGAAATCATTCCTTGTCACCAATATAGCTGTGAAGGGTTGTTGTTTTCGTGCAGTGTTGATGAATTCATCCAGCCAGAGAGTGTGTGTATATATTTGGGTGAAATTTCCTGTTCTTTGAGATGATACTGAAGTCTTGGTCACATGGTAGTTACGAGTGCCCACTCACTAGGAATTTATGGTGGATTACTTCTGGTGCGAAGTCTGCATGCAAAACCATATATTGACACAGTAGGGCCATTTTTATATTTCGATTTTGCCCACCACATTGCCCTGAGTGCCATTCGCTTTGTTTGGACGTTATGTTTAATGTAATGCATGAGAGACGATCCAATTTCTTGTGTTCCTCGGAATGCTTCACCCTCACTCTATACATACATGGTAGCTTTCTTGCTAGATAGGTCGTGTGTTCCAAAGCAGTATTTCCACAATTGCCGCTTGTAGTAACAGATACCTGTCTTAAGTATCTGTGTCGGTAAAGTCCTCATCAAATCAGGCAATCACGGTTGTATCATTGTCCTGATGGCTCCCTTCTGCTGCATCGCGATTCATTTCCGTCCGTGCGCTCTATGATCATACATTCAACGACTGAAAAACCAATAAATCTTAAGTAATATTATCATTTAGTCCATGAGAGACTACATTGTCATCAGAAAAACTGGAAGACTACATTGAAATACACCCTGAAACATTGGCAGTGCAGTGGTTCCGACTTTCAAATATAACAAATAGTAATGTGACCTAATATGTATGACCGGGGAGAGGATGGGTAAGAACTGGCCTAAGGGGAATAACTGAATAAAAAATCATCACGTGCGAAAACAGTTTCTGTAAGGTTGCAGGTGACGGGGGCAGCTTATTATTACACGAATGTGTACAGTTTTCTTCGTCAGAACCGATCCTCTTACATTTTGCGATTTCCCTATTGCACACAAATACAAGATAACGCAAAATCGTAATTTACAGTAAGAGTGCAGATGAAATTTTGATGTCTCCAGCTACATTTCTTCCAGCATGTTACTATAGTGGGGCCGCAATACGAGGATTCCTGCCTCCGCCTACTGGGCTGGGAGACCGCCCCATCTGCGGAAACTGAACGCAGCCGTGTTGCCAAGAAGTTCGTTTGCTGTCTGAAAGTATAGCTCAACGGTCGCTGCTGTCTGACAGAACTGGCAACAGTGCACAGCGCAGCCGAACGCGCGCATGCGCAGAGCAAAGCTCACGTTCGACTTGCTCCAGTGGTCTGCTGCCGCAGTGGGCGCTCAAAGCCAATTGGCGCAAGCACCAGGGATCATGCTATTCCGGCTTGACTATAGGTGTAATGAAATTATTTTCCCTATTTTGTGAAACTTTCATGACAGTTCCAGCACTGGGGGGGGGGGGGGGGGGGGAAGATAACCTGAAGTAAGAGTGGAGCTCTTGAACCTTATTGTACACATTTCGGCACGTAACACATACGAAATCACTGTAGTAGTAGATACGATGCAATAAAAAATAAAATAAGAAAAAAGAAATAAACACAAACAACTTCTGAACACAGATTAATGAAGTACGATATGGTGAACGTTGTTTATTATTGCCCACACACCCCATGATTTTTCTTGTAGGGGTGCAGCTCCGAGGTTTTTTTTTTTTTTTGTTTTGTTTTGTGGTTTAAGGGCGCACCACTGCTAAGATCATTAGCGCCCAGGCAAGAACAGAGATTCGCTAGATCTCAAAAAAAAATGGTAACTGCCAGTTAGAATATCAAGAGAAGGCTAAAAACAAAAGATAAAAAACAATTAAAAGGGTTAAATAGCCTTTGATAAATTGGCCAAGTTGATAAAACGCAAAACTCGAGCAGCTGCCCATGTGTCATCAGCTAAAATTTCCTCCAGAGTAGACGGAAAGTGAAGGGCTGCACGGAGATGATTAAAATTAACACAAAACAGTAAAACATGTCGCACCGTCAGCAATTCACCGCAGGAGCACAGCGGTGCAGGACCGGCGGTTAGCAAATGACAGTGGCTGAAACGGCAGTGACCGATCCGCAACCGGGCCAGGATGACCTCCTCCTGCCGAGAGGGGCGTGAGAGGTCCTCCAAGCGGTCGGGATGGGTTTTACAGTTCTCAATTTATTGTCGTGCAGTGAGAACCACACACTGTGCCAGGACGACACGATACTGCGGCGAAGAGCCCGTTGAACATCGTCCGATGGTACGCAAAAGGTAGCCATGCGAGGCAAAAGAGCTGCTGCCTTGGCTGCTATGTCGGCGGTCTCATTCCCGGGAGCACCCACGTGGCCAGGGACCCACAGGAAAGAAACGTGACAGCTGTCATCTTCTAGCAACTGGAGGGAGCGTTGGATCCGATACACGAGAGGATGGTTCGAGAAAAGGTCCTTAAGACTCTGCAGGGCACTAAGGGAGTCCGAACATATGGCATAGAAAGGTTGGCAGTGGCGGCAGGTTTACAAAACGGCCTGGTGGAGGGCAAAAAGCTCAGCCGTGAAATTCGAGCACTGGTCATAGAGCTTGTATTGGAAACGGTTATCCCCGACGACGAAGGCAGATCCGACACCGTCAGCGCTCTTGGAACAATCAGTGTAAATAAATATGGCATTATCGAACAACAAACGGAGTTTGACAAGCCTCGAGCGGTATACCAAATGCTAGAGTGCTCTCCTTGGGCAGCGAACTAAGTTCAAGGTGAGTGTGAACCTGGGCCTGATGCCACGGTGGCAATGGGCTTTCGCTCAACCGAAAGGTGGAAGGAAGTGTAAAATCGAGCCGCTGTAGCAGGCGGCGAAACTGAACTCCAGGTGGAAGCAAGGCTATAGCAGGCAACTGATATTGGCGATCGAGTGAGTCGTCAAAAAATAATCAGTAAGATGGATGGTTGGGTATCGACCGCAGGCGACATGCGTACCGACACAAGAGTATGTCACGCCGAGTGGTCAAGGGTAATACAGCAGCCTCGGCATACAAACTTTCAACAGGGCTGGTATAAAATGCACCGGTCACCAGACGTAATCCCCGATGGTGAATAGAGTTGAGACGGTGGAGAATCGACGGCCGTGCAGAAGAATATACAAGGCTTCCATAGTCGAGCTTCGACTGAACAATGGCCTGGTAAAGGTGAAGCAGGACGGTACGATCCATTCCCCATGACGTGCCACTGAGGCCATGAAGAACATTAAGGGATCAAGCACAACGGGCAGCCAGGTAGGACACGTGTGTGGACCAGCAAAGTTTATGATCCAACATGAGTCCCAAGAATTTCGTAGTCTCCACGAAAGGGAGAGCAACAGGGCCGAGACGTAGAGAAGGTCGAAAAAATTCCTTGTATCTCCAGAAGTTCATACACACCGTTTTCTCAGAGGAGAATCAGAAGCCATTCGCGATGCTCCAGGAATATAGACGGTCAAGACAGCGTTGAAGACAACTCTCCAAGAGACACGTCTGCTGGGCGCTGCAATAAATTGCGAAATCGTCTACAAAAAGGGGATCCGGAAACGTCAGCTGAAAGGCAATCTACGATCAGATTGATTGCAATGGTAAAGAGAGCCACACTCAAGACGGAGCCCTGCGGTACCCCATTCTCCTGGCGAAAGGTATCTGACAAAATAGAGCCCACCCATACCCGAAATTTGCGATCCGCCAAAAACGCTTGAATGAAAAGAGAGAGGCGGCCCCGAAGGCCCCATGTGTGCAATGTGCGGAGAATGCCCGCTCTCCAACAGGTATCGTATGCCTTCTCCAAGTCGAAGAACACCGCTACTGTTGGACGCTTCTTTAGAAAGTTATTCATAATGAAGGTCGACAATGTAACGAGGTGATCAGCAGCAGAGCGGTGTCGACAAAAACCACATTGGACATTTGTTAGGAGGCAGCGAGATTTGAGGAGCCAGACCAATCGAGCGTTAACCATGCGTTCCATCACCTTACAGAGGCAGCTCGTCAGAGAAATAGGGCGATAGCTGGAAGGAAGATGTTTGTCCTTCCCTGGCTTGGGGATGGGGACAACAATGGCTTCACGCCAATTTGTGGGAACATAACCTTCAGTCCATATGCGGTTAAAGGTGCTAAGTAGGAAACACTTGCCCGCAGGAGAGAAGTTCTTCAGCATCTCAATATGGATGGAATCGGGGCCGGGAGCAGAAGATCGGGACAGGGCGACAGCACAGTCTGACTCCTGCATGGTGAAGGCAACAGTATAATTTTCACGATTAAAAGAGTGGAAAGAAGGAGGTCGTGCCTCCTCTGCCTGTTTGCGAGGGAGGAAGGCAGGGTGCTAATGGGCAGAGCTCGAAACCTCCGCAAAGGAACGGCCCAGTGTGTTGGAAACATCAACGGGGTCTACAAGGACTGCGTTCTCGACGGTCAGGCCAGGAATCGGGAAGTGGACCTTGATGTCGGATAAACGGCGGAGGCCACCCCAAACAACCGTGGAGGGAGTAAAACGTTTAAAAGAACTAGTAAAAGCAGTCCAGCAAGCTTTTTTGCTGTCGTTTATAACTTTACGACATTGCGCTCGCAGTCGTTTGTAATTTATACAATTCTCCAACGTCAGGTGGCGGTGGAAGGTGCTTAAAGCATGTCGCCAGGCTCTAAGAGCGTCACGGCAGGCTGCAGTCCACCAAGGGACCGGGACACGACGTGGAGAAGAGGATGTACGAGGTATGGAATGTTCGGCAGCTGTGAGAATAACCTCTGTGAGGTATTCGACCTGACTGTCATAACTGGGAAAATTCTGATCGTGAAAAACAGCCATCGAAGAAAAGCCCCCAGTCAGCTTTAGAAATGTTCCAACTGGTGGGATGAGAAGCTGGGGAATGATGCAGGAATTGGATGACACAAGGGAAATGGTCACTGGAGTACGTGTCAGAAAGTGCATACCACTCAAACCGACCGGCAAGCTGAGGAGTGCATATCGCGAGGTCTATATGGGAATAGGTGTGTGTCATGTCGGAAAGGAAGGTCGGTGCACCGGTGTTGAGGCAGACAAGATTGAGGTGTTGAAGAAGGTCCGCCAAAAGGGAGCCTCTCCGACAAGGTGCCGGAGAGCCACATAGGGGGTAGTGGGCATTAAAGTCTCCTACCAACACGAAAGGTGAAGGGAGCTGGTCAACAAGGTGTAGCACATCTGCCCTAGTAAGGGCAGATGACGATGGCGAATAGATATTACAGAGGGAAAAGGCGAAGGTGGATAGAATGATGCGGACAGCAACTGCCTGTAGGTGAGTATGCAATGAAATGGGATGGTGATAGACGTCGTTCCGAATGAGCATCAGAACCCTTCCATAGGCTGGGGTACCTTTCACAGGTGGCAGGTCGAAACGCACAGAGGTGTAGTGGGGTAAGTCTGCACAATCACTTGAACGTAACTTCGTTTCTAGGAGACAAACTAGAAGCGGGCAGTGCAATCGAAGGAGTAGTTTTAATTCCTCCCGATTGGAATGAAAGCCGCGAAAATCCATTGAAGGAGCGCCATGATAAAAAATAAAAGGGAAGATAAAAAGGAACAAGCAGGTGGGGTCACCTCAACGGCCGCTGAGGACAGGACTTCGAGGGAGCACTACTGTTGCCATCTAGAGGCAGAGTGTCATGTTGCATAGGTTCAAACGAGTCATCTGCCACCTTCCCGAGTTTATCAGGAGGGGCAGCTTCCGCCGCTGGTAAAATGCCGGTTGCCTGGCTAACAGTAGTGGCGTCCTGGTGAGACAGAAGATGGTTGGGGCCGACTACTGTTGGATGGCGTGACGGATGCGTCACGCCTCGGCGGGGAAGGAGAGGAACTCTTTCTTGTTGGCTCTTCTGGAAGAGTGACGGTGAGAAGAGGCAGTTGACGGTTTGGAAGCCGGAGAACGCAGAAAATCTTCACGGACAGTTTCCTTTTTCAAAGTCCGGGCATCCTGTTTAGGTGCCCGCAGTTTAGTAGAGGTTGACGAAGACTGAACTTGAGAAACAGCAGGAGGAAGCGGGGACGTGGAACGGGCAATCTTCGGGCTGACGGCACAACTGTGTCAGCGAAAGTGAAGTCACAGGTCTGGGTACTTGAATCCTTAGTAGGTCCAGTGGAGGTGAGGACCTTACTGTATGTGCCCGCTGGGAGAACAGTGGGCTTTCGACTCGCCAACAACTTTCGAGCGGCAGATGTTGATACCTTTTCCGTAACCCGAATTTGCTGGATGACCTTTTCATCCTTATATACAGGGCAGTCTCGACAGGAAGCCGCATGGTCACCGTTGCAGTAAAGGTAGTGAGGGAACGGAGGTGGGCAATCTCCGTCATGGGCGTCCCTACCACAAGTGACACATTTTGCTGCGTTAGGGCAAGATTGACAGGTGTGGTTGTATCTGTGGCATTGAAAACAGCGCGTTGGGTTAGGTACAGAAGGGCGGACGGAGATGACTTCATACCCTGCTTTGACGGGAGTTAAACTCTGTTGAACTTCAAAAACAGTACGAGTCGGTGTCAGCTGGTTACCTACCTTTTTCAACACCTTATGGACGGCTGTTACACCCTGATCGGACATATAGGTTCGTATGTCTTCGTCAGACAACCCGTCAAGGGATCTCGTAAAAACTACCCCCCCCCCCCCCCCGTGACGAGTTGAGTGTGCGGTGCACTTCTACCTCGACTGCAAACGTGTGTAACAATGTAGTCCGTATCAATTTTTGGACCTGGAAGGCACTGTACGCTTCCAGCAACAATGTGCCCTTGCGCTGACGCGAACAGGTTTTAACAGGGCTAGCAATTGCATCAACTCCTTTCTGAATAACTAAAGGATTTACAGAATTGAAATCTTTTCCGTCGGTGCGAGAGACAACAAGGAATTTTGGAAGATTAGGCAGAGTTTTCTTTTGCTGAGGCGAATCTATCTTATGTTTCTGGGTCAAAGTCATAGAAGAAGAGAAGGAAGTCATTGCAGAAGTATCCCCCATGATTACCGGTGTCTCCGATGGCGTGCTCCTTCCTAGTAGGGGCCCTCTCCGAGGGCTTACCCGCCTTAGGTGATTGTTCACACCTCAGGTCACACCTCCCGAGAACTGACGGAGGGACCAATCGGCATGTTCGGAAGGTACCAGCTCGGGTAATCAACCCTCCCTGGGCCTGGCCTTTACCAGGGGGTACGTACGCGCCCTACTTGTCTACCCGGGGCGGGGGAATTACGCATTACCCCGTCACCTGCTACGCATGATAATGCGTGGGTCGGCCTTCATACACGCACAGGGAGGAAAGAAGAAGAATAGAGGAAATGAAGAGAAAGAAGGAAAGAAGTGTCTCAAACGCCAAAGCGGAGACTAATAAGGAGGAGAAGGAGGCTAGGAGAGGAAGACAGAAACAAAGGTTAGGAAATGAAGGAATAAGAGAAACTACAACAAGAAATCACCTTAACTCGCGGAAGACGCCCGTCTCCGGGCAAATGCATAAACCGGGAGGGAAAGTGAAGCCGCCTGAGGCAGAAGAAAGGCTGCTTCGGCTCGGGACCCTGTGCGCGCCATATACGTACCCATATACCCCCCCCCCCCCCGGGAGGGGGCTCCGAGTCAAGTGACATTCCACATTTCCATTGCCTGTTGCTAGATTCCACGACACGCCACTGTGGAATCATCCTGTATGCTGTATTACGCAGTTTTCGAGTTTGAAGAAGCTTCCTTCAGTACAGATCATTTTCACAAGAGCGTGCTAGAAAGTATTGCTCAGAACCAGTTTATTTTTGTCAATGACATCACACGAACTAACTCCAAAGGAACAGTTTTGCCGATGGGAAACAAATGACACAGATTTATTATTTAAATGTTATGTGTGTGGTGTCTGTTCCTTCGGACACGTCTGAAAGAACAAACACCACACATATATAACTTATACAATTTACTGATGATAGGCAATGAGCTTTCCTTCAGTGCTAATTCCCATAAGAGTAAGGGCCTAAGTGACTAATAGTTTGAGTTTTACGGGGCAAGGTGAAGTCCAAATTTGTATCTGGCGGGAGGCATGCTCGAGTAATTCCGTGCAGGTGTGTTCAGTGCTATGTCCCCAGCGGTGTAGAAGTCAGTGCAACTGCCTACAAAGCAGGAGACCTGGGTTCAGACCTGGCGGGTACACATTTTCAACTTTACCCATTCACACATAATGTCATACATTCTGTGAATTATTATTTAAACCTGAATATCGGAATTCCAAGCTCTCCAATCATAAACTCATAATTTTAAACAATTTTCATAAGAATTACGATTAAATCTTAATGGTTGAAACCTCTGTTAGTGTTACACATTTGACCATGTACCACAAATGACAATGGTGACTAATGATTTGTACCAATGTTATTCTTGGAGGTGGATAAGTAAACCAACAGCAATACCCTGAAGAAATGAATTAGTGATCACTTGAGGCGCCTGTTTTTCACAAAGCACAAAATGTTTGCGATATTTTACAATTTTTGCAGAAAATCGTGTAATCATTGAAATTCAGAAAAAAAAAAAAAAAAAAAAAAAAAAAAAAAAATCACGTAATTTTCCGAAATCTCATCACCTCATTTAAATTTACTGGCGAAATTCGAAATATAAATGACAATCGATAGTACACCAATTCAATACATATATTTTCGAGTCCTGCTAACCTCTTTTTCGTGTGCAGTGAAGAATACCGTTTCCGCCGCTTTATTTGATCTGCTGACTGACAGTGTACTGTGTGGACGTAATCGTTTCTTATTGCGGGCTCTTTCAGTGATTTCTTCTAGTACAGCAGATTAACTTGGTCGTAACAGATTTCAATCGTGAGAGAGAATTCACATCAGATGGATTTTATGTTTGTCATAAAAAAAGTAAAATAATCGTGTGCCAATACTGGAAACTGCGTCTTGAATTGCAAAGGAAAGACACATGCCCACAACATATAAATACGGTCGCATTGCAATGGAAGCAAAGGCAACTGAACACAGCACTTATACTCAAAGCACGTTTATTACGAACTCAACATACACACAGCACTAACCGCCTCTCAGCCAGAGTGCTCTGTCATTTATACACAGACAGAATTTACCAGACATTAGAAGAACAGTTAACATAAGAAACAAGTAGAATTTACAAGTGAACATAAAAAAGATGTAGAACATTCTGGAATTGTTAATCACAAAGAAATAAACTTTTGCCGTTGGGTGGGATTGAACCGGCGACCTTCAGCACTGCAGTCCGTGACGCTATCCCTGTGCCACGCCAGCAGTCGGTGTTCGTGGTCTCTCACAGCATTGCTCCCTCTCCTAGAGAAACAGCGACCCGCTGTTATGTTCCCTGTGGAGCCAGCTAAATGCCCTGGATCTTGACCGTGTCATGGGTCTTCTGTATGACAGTTCAAGAGAATCCTTCCCTTCTCCATGATTATCGATGACAGACACTCCTGTCGTGGCTTCATCAGGAACACTACCATCCTTAGAGTCCTTGAAAAAGAAGCCATTGTCATCTACCTGCTCTTCAGGATCGTAGCAAGGCTTCATGCGCAGAACGACTCATAATCCTCAACTTCGTATGTGATGTCTGAAAGGTGGCGTATGATACGATACGGACCAAAGTATCGCTTCAATAACTTTTCTGACAGTCCAACCTTCCGTACAGGGTAAAAATCCATACCAGATCTCTTGGGCTGTACACAACAGGTTGGTGCTTGTCATTACATCGCTGACGGTCCTTCTCCTGGGCGTCCAGTGTCCATATGCGAGCCAGCTGTCTTGATTCTTCGACCCTGGTGATGAGCTGTTTAACATAGTCATCCTGAGTGTCGTCCGGTTGGAACGGGAACAGCATATCCATTGTCGTCTCAGCTTCACGACCATGGAGCAGGAAAAATGGAGTGAAGCCTGTGGTGTCTTGTCTTGCGGTATTGTAAGCAAATGTCACGACTGGCAGAATTGTATCCCAATCCTTTTGCTCAACATCGACAGCATGTTGGCTAATGCCTTGTTAAAACGTTCCGTAAGACCATTTATCAGAGGATGGTATGCAGTTGTCATTCTGTGGACAATGTCGCACCGTGACATTACCTCTGATACTAGTTTTGACTAGAATACTTTTCCCCGATCAGATATCATGACACATGGTGCTCCATGCTTCAAAATAATGTCTTCTACAAGGAATTTTGTGATCTCTGGAACTTCTGATGTCGGCACAGGTTTGGTGACAGTGTAGCGTGTGAGGTAGTCAGTGCAGACTATTATCCAACGGTTACCGGTTGTCGACTTCGGGAACCTTCCTAAAAGAACGATCCCAACTCAGTGGAATGGTGTTACTGCCGGTGGAATCTGTACGAGATGCCCTGGAGGTAATTGCGGCACATGCTTCCGTCGCTGGCACTCTTTACAGTGACTCACATAGTGCTTGACAGATCGGTAGAGACCTTTCCAGTAATACCTGCGTCTGATTCTGTTCAGGATCTTCACGAATCCCAGATGACCGGATATTGGAGCATCATGGAAATATTTAAGAATAGCTGGGTGGAGATGAGCCAGAACAACCAGTAACCATTTGGGGCTCAGTGGATAGTAGTTGATCTTATACAGTTTTTCGTTTATAAGTTTGAACTCTCCATTGGTCGGTTCTCCTTTCTCCAAGGCCTCTATCATTTTTAATAGTGTTGGATCTTCCCTCTGTTCAGCTGTAACGTCATCTAATTCAGTGAGAGCCGAAATTTCATTAATGCTGTTGTGTTCCACTAATGGATTCCTCGAAAGGCAGTCGGCATCCTTGTATTTGCGCCCGTTCTTGAATACCACTGTGACAGCATTCTCTAGGAGTCTTACTGCCCATCTTGCTAGTTCGCCTGATGGATCCTTCAAGCTAGCCAGCCAACACAAAGAAAGGTAGTCTGTAACGACGGTGAATGGTTTGCCGAATAAATACAGCCAGAACTTGTTGATAGCTCAGATAACCGCGAGACATTCTTTTTCAGTTGTAGAGTAGTTTATCTTGGACTTTGAGAGTACTCTTGACGCATAGGCTATCACTTTTCCAGCACCTTCCTGAACTTGTACAAGCACTGCACCTATCCCATAACCACTGGCGTCTGTGTGAAGTTCCGTTTCTGCATTCTCGTCGTACAAGGCTAGCACTGGTGCGGAAGTTAGAGCCTCCTTAAGTGCTCGGGAAGCTCTGTCGTTTGTCTCATCCCAGTAAAACTTGATGTCTCCCTGCAGAAGTTCTTGTAATGGACGTGCCTTGTTACAAAATCCTTTTATGAAACGTCGGTAGTATGAGCACAGCCCGAGAAAACTTTTCACATCACAAATGTCCTGAGGAGTTGGAAATTCTGTGACTGTCCTTACTTTATCCGGATCAGGACCGTCTCCGTTGACTAGGTGCCCCAGGATTTTTATCTCTTTGGCGACGAAGAGGCACTTCTTTAGATTGAGGCGGAGACCTGCAGTCTTAACGCACTTCAACGCAGTTGATAGGCGACTCAGATGTTCTTCAAATGTTTTCGAGAAAACGACAATGTCATCTAAATAGCAGACACACGTCGTCCACTTAAGGTGTAGAAGCAAGTTGTCCATTGTGCGTTCGAATGTGGCTGGAGTATTACATAATCCAAATGGCATTACTTTAAATTCATCGAGTGCTCTGCGACCTTCAGCACCGCAGTCTGTGATACTATCCCCTGCGCCACACCGGCAGTCGGTGTTCGTGGTCTCTCGCGCAGTATTAGTTCTTCACATAAGAAGAACAAGGAGAAAGAGCTGTTGACGGGTGTAGAGACAAGTTACACTCACCGACATCAATGCAGCAGTAAACCGAGCGACAGTGGACAAGGAAGAATTCATGTTTTAAAAACCACGAGTTTTGTTACGAAAAATACCACTAAGCTCCTGCCATATAATTTTCCTGAATTATACATTCTGGATTTCACCTTTGTTCCTGTGTTCGCAGTCTGCTTTTCAACTTTAGTGTGTGACGTGGTATCTTTTATCCAATCTTGAAAAATAATGATTTTTTTTCGCCGAGACGACATTTCATTGCACTGATGCATATATTATAAGGGTGAGAACACAAGAAAATTGCCCGAGAAGAGAAAATAAAGAATTTTAAAAGAAACCACATGGATTGTTGCTTGTAGATCCAAAACATTTTGACCCTTACGCTGCTCCATATGTAAATATACCCTAATCGTTTCAGTGCTCAATGTATATATACATTTTATAGAAGAGAAGTTCCTAGCAGGAAATTTTATATACCTTCCACTCCTGGGATCGGAATGGCTCCTTTTCCACTTCCTTAAAACCCGTATCCTTCCCTTTCTCCTCTCCTTCCTCCCTCTTTTTCCGGAAGAAGCCACCACTGGTGGCGAAAGCTCGAATGTTTGTGTGTTTTTGTGTGTGTTTGGTGTTTCTATCGACGAGCCGGTACTTTAGGTAAGTCAAAAATCTTTATTTTATACCATTTTCCCACCTGGAAAAACTCCTATACACACACACACACACACACACACACACACACACACACACACACAAAAATAGATGAAGTTTACTTACCAGGCGAAAGAACACCGGTAGTGACAGCAAACAAATAAGCAAACACCAACACACACAAAAGCAAGCTTTTGCAGCCTAGTTGCTTCTTCAAAAGAAAACAATGAGGGTTTTAAGGGAGTGGGTAAGGAGTCATTCCAATCCCGGGAGAGGAAACACGTTGGGGGGAAAAAAGGAAGGTAAACAAATACACACCCACCCACACGCAAACACACCTAGGCAGACATATTGCAGAAAGCAAAGAAGTTGGACAGATATACCACTTGAGGCAGAGGCTCTGTCCAGAGAACTGAGGCAAAGATGTTAAAGATGGTGGGCAGGAATTTGAATTTAGTGGAGGTTGAGACTAGGTGGGCAACGGGAAGAGAGAATATGCTGAAGGGCAAGTTCCCATCTCCGGAGTTCTGAAAGATTGGTGTCGGTGGGAAGTATCCAGATAACGCAGACTGTGTAACACTGTGCCAAAACGTGCTGGCCGTTCACCAAGGCGTATTTTGCCGCAGGGTGATCCTCATTACCAACAAACACTGTCTGCCTGTGTCCCTTCATGAGAATGGACAGTTTGTTGCTGGTCATTCCCACATGTAACACTTCACAGTGCAGGCATTTCAGTTGGTAAATCACGTGGGTTCTATCGCAAGTGCTCTGCCCTTAATCGTGTACACCTTCCGGGTTATGGGACTGGAATAAGTGGTGGTGGAAGGGTGAATAGGGCAGATTTTACAACGGGGGCGGTTACAAGGGTAGGAGCCAGAAGGTAGGGAAGGTGGTTTGGGGATTTCATAGGGATGGACTATAAGGTTACGGAGGTTAGGTGGGCGACAGAAGGAAATTCCCAAATCACCTTTCCTACCTTCTGGCTCCAACCATTGTAACAGCCCCCGTTGTAAAACGGCTTTATGCACCCTTCCACCACCACTTACTCCAGTTCCGTAACCCAGAAGGTGTACACGATCAAGGGCAGAGCCACTTGCGATAGCACCCAAGTGATTTACCAACTGACATGCCTGCACTGTGAAGCGTTCTATGTGGGAATGACCAGCAATGAACTGTCAATTCGTATGAACGGTCACAGGCAGACAGTGTTTGTTGGTAATGAGGATCACCCTGTGGCTAAACATGCCTTGGTGCACGGCCAGCACATTTTGGCAAAGTGTTACACCGTCCACGTCATCTGGATACTTCCCACTGTCGTCAATCTTTCATAACTCCGGAAATTCTCTCTTCCCGTTGCCCACCTGGTCTCAACCTCTGCTAAATTCAAATTCCCGCCCACCATCTTCAACATCTTGGCCTCTGTTCTCTGGACAGACTTTGCCTTAAGTGGTATCTCTTCCCAACTACTTTGCTTTCTTCAATATGTCTGCCTATGTGTGTGCACGCATGTACCTACCTCCCCCCCCCCCCCCCCCTCCGAGGTAAGTCTTTACTCTCCCGGGATTGGAATGACTCCTTACCCAGTCCTCTAAAACCCCCATCCTTTCCTTTCCCCTCTCCTTCCCTACTCTGCCTGAAGGAACTAGGTTGAAAAAGCTTGCTTTTATGTTTGCTGTCACTAACAGTGCTCCTTCGCCTGGTAAGAAAAACTTCATATATATAAATACGGGTATTATAGAGGAAAAATTGCTAGCAGGAAAAATATATATAAAAAGTAGATGATTTCTTACCAGGTGAAGGAGCACAGGTAGTGATAGTAACACACACACACACACACACACACACACACACACACACACACACACACACACGACAAAAGTATTGTAGTATTTTATAGTTGAGCATATTTGAGATCTTTAATCATATTTATGAAATCAGTATTATGAATTGCTGTAAATTAGTTACTACCTTATGTTTGGAATGTATAACTTATCATCCTGTCATAACATTGTGAAATACACTGTTTTTCATATATTTAATAGTTGAAAAATGCTTGGAATTGTTCACAAAAGTATATACGGAGACCCCACAAAATCCCCAAATTGCTAATCTTGTAGCTTCCGAAGCTGTCACTATGTATTTATTTATTTATTATAGTGATGCATTGTAGGGTAAAAGTTATGTTGAATTAACAAGTTTTATTTACATACCTGGTAATTGCTCTTAGTTCTTGCTTTGTAACGCACACACAAAATATCTGCATGTATTCTGACTGAATTCTAGGGACTCCAGTAAGCCGATATTGCAGATACAGTTTTATAAGATGTTTCTACATCCACAACATATTAAGCTAACACTGTTCTGAACTTTGATGCTTTGGAGATCTGCCACAATCACTCAGCTGGTGTGTTGAGCATTTGAAAGCAGTTCCGTTTTATGTTCAAGTGTATATTTCTTTTACTATTATTATTAGTATTATTATTATTATTATTATTGGAGTTGGGTTAGTACAATATGCAAACTCAATTTGAAGAAGGCATCACATTTTCTGTTCCAACTTTGAACTCCGCTAGGTTTTACACGAGACAAGATTTTGTTACACGAGACACAATGGTCTGCTCATTAGCTATAGGCCATGTGGTTTTATTATAAGAACTGGTTGAAGTTATTAATTTTCCAGTCATGTCTACTTCTAACATAACAAAAAATCGAAGTCAGAAAACATATCTTAATTAGGCCAACAGTTTTGGTAACATGTACAGAAACATCACAAGAAAACAATACTTCAGCATTGCAGCAGTAATTATTTTGTGGTATAAACTGAAGTCCTGGGATGCACTTCATTTGGGAGTAATGTCGTAAGGCTTTATTAACACATTCGCTGTGACACACTTAAGCGTTTCCTTGATCGGCACGCCTGAGCTACCAATGCTTATAAGCGGCGCATTCGCTAGCTGAGTATTCAGTTTAGTTTGTTCGGCTGTGCATTCTTGTTAGTTCAAGCCATCGGAAAATATCACTTATTGTTTTCCTGTCTGCAGTTGTGTGTTTTCGTCTTTAGTGACTTGCTATGAAAACATTGTCTATACACATTAGAAACTTATTTGTTATATGGGATTGGGTTTCCATAGCACCAAATTGCAGATGAGATTACTTTTTCTCCGTTTGATAAACATTTTGGTGTTTTCAGACTTTAAATTTTTTTCTCAATGAAGCAGGTTAATCACAGTTTGCAATAAAATCAATGAATCAGAGGTGTTGTTAGAACTGTTTGCAATAAATGCATGAGACTTAAGCATCTGACAGCTTGCAGCATTTATCACATAATCAGCATGCAACTAAAGCTTACTTTCATTTCTATATCTAGCACCATCTCATGTGCAGACATATTCTACTTTCAATATTACAGTTTTTGCAGGGGTTATTGATTTCAACTCTCGGCACACGTGCGTAAGAGTGTTAGCGGCCCGCACAGGTGACCACAGCAAATGTGTTACTAGACCATTTCAAAACACACATTTATCACGTACCTGTTTACAACTGTAAACATACACTCCAAATGAGAAAAAGTAACTGAATAACTAGTGTAATGAAAACTCTTCTTACATCACTCTTCACCATATAAAATGCTTGAAATGTCACTATTTTGTGAAGGAAGTGGCTCACCAGGAAACATGTTTTTTTATTGTTTTATTCACATAACCTTTTTAGTTTCTCATTTCTTCAAGCAATGTATAAAAACTTGCTGCATTCAGAGCAACACAAATTGTCATTTTTATTACAAACCAAGGTAAAATGCCATTTCAATAGAAGTTACTCAGATTTAAATACACTAAAAAACTCACTTAACAAAATTGAGACTGTCCTCTGCTTGTGAGAAACTTACTCAACCCTTATACTCAATCTGAGTACATTCTCAGGTGAAGTACATTCTCCAACTCACTTTATTTGTACGAATCCAATGATGTTCTTTGATATTCTGAGAATAAAATTCTCCATTTAATTCATACTACTCCCTATGTAGTATTCTTTAACAGCCATCAACTTCAGTCAATATATTTGTGAAACCAGCATATAAAACTCTTAGAATTAATGTCAGAAAGAGTTTAACAGGGCATTACCACAAAACTTCTAAGATGTAAATATGAACCACAGTGATTCTGAGCCATCTGGTTCAAATTTTATTTTATTTTATTTTATTTTATTTTAGGGACCATGAAGCAGAAAATGCAGCTATGCCTTGTCACCGACTGTATTCTTTCCAGACTGACATACTCTCCAGAAATGTTTACGGTTAGCATGGCAAGAAGACATTTCCTACCAATTCCAAGTTGTCTTTATCAGTGTAATTCAAATGTCAATTCAACACTTCAAAATTTTTCTACAACGGCTCAGAAAGTTATGAAAATTGGTACACTTAAAGTAGGCATTGAGAGGAGAAAAATGACGAATTTCAAAATTACGACTATGTAAAGATTTTAAAAAATGGTCAAAATCACACTATGGCAAAACATTACAATGGTCCCAAAATCCTATTTACATTAGAAACATGGAAAAGACATCATTTTTTAGCATTTTAATAACTTTTCCAATGATATATAACACGTGTAGGTTAAAACAATATTACTGTTTTTGAAACAAATTTTTTAAAACGTTTATTAAATTTTTCAAAAATGTATGAACATCAGTCATATCACTAATTTGTGTACCAATTTTGGTTATGGGCTGGCAATGGGGCTATCGTCAAAATAATTTAAAACCAGAGGGTGGTATTTAACTAAATTGGTATTTTCATACATAACAGCACTGAAAGTTCCCATCTCTGGCTGTAACCCACCCTTTCATCCTGCCTTATACCAATTCCAAACAGAACAATCCACAGCCCTCACCCGCCTGATCCTTAACCTATACCTCAACTCCGCCAATGAACACACCTGTCAACTCCTATCCCTGATCAAAATCCTCAACCTTTTCACTCCCACATCCACACCTAGAGTTCAGAACATCCTTTTACAGGCCAACCGCAAATTGGAACAGCATGCCAGCCTCCACCTCAAAAAAACTATCCAAACTCCTGGTCACCCACCTCCAGAAAGGCAACACACTCTCCCTCAACAACCTCTCCAATAAATCACAAGCTCCTCTTATTGCACAGAAACCCAGTCTCTCCCATCTGCTCAATCTCCCACTTCCAGCTCCACCCCCCCCCCCCCCCAAACCTCACAATCCTAATCCACACAATCCTGCACCACAACATCCCAATTCAGTAGTGAACCTCTCCTCTAAACCTCTATCCCAATCTGAAACCTCCTTCCTATCCAAAGGCCTCACCTTTAGTCCCACTCCCAAATTCAACCAAATAGCCCTTGTCAAAGACCTACTATCCTATACTCGTAGCCTTGGCTGGAGATATCACTTTGCCACGAAGAAAAATAATCCTACTCCTGATGATCCAGTTCCCCAAGACATCATTCAAATTGAACCCTGCCTGGAACAGTTCCGTCCTCCATCACAGCGAGACCCACCCGCTCTCCCTCAAAATCACCCCCTTCAAACCTTCCAGGAATTCCTTACTTCCAACCTTGCCTCTTAGTCCTTCCTGAAAAACCTTAATCCTACTCCCAACATTACCGCAGCTGAATCCCGAGCCATCCGTGATCTGAAGGCTGACCGTTCCATAGTCATTCTCCCAGCCGACAAGGGATCCACAACCGTGGTACTTGATCGGCGGGAGTATGTGGCTGAGGGACTGCGTCAGCTTTCATACAATACTACCTACAAAGTTTGTCAACACAATCCTATCCCTGATGTCCAGGCAGAGCTTCAAGGAATCCTCAAAACCTTAGGCCCCCTACAAAACCTTTCACCTGACTCCATTAACCTCATGACCCCACCGACACCCCGCACCCCTACCTTCTACCTACTTCCTAAGATTCACATACCCAATCATCCAGGCCGGCCAATTGTGGCCGGTTACCAAGCCCCCGCAGAACGAATCTCTGCCTACATAGACCAACACCTTCAACCCATCATGTGCAGTCACCCATCCTTCATCAAAGACACCAACCACTTCCTCGATCGCCTGAAATCCTTGCCTAGCCAGTTAACTCCAGAAACCATCCTTGTAACCATTGATGCCACCTCCTTGTACACTAATATCCCACATGCCCAGGGCCTCGCTGCGATGGAATATTTCCTTTCACGCCGACCACCCAATTTCCTACCTAAAACCTCTTTCCTTAATACTCTAGCCAGCTTCATCCTAACCCACAACTTCTTCACTTTTCAGGGCCAAACATACCAACAACTAAAGGGAACAGCCATGGGAACCAGGATGGCACCCTCTTACGCAAACTTATTTATGGGACGCTTAGAGGAAGCCTTCCTGGATACCCAAGCCTGTCAACCCAAAGTTTGGTGTAGATTCATTGACGACATCTTTATGATTTGGACTCACAGTGAAGAAGAACTCCAGAATTTCCTCTTCAACCTCAACTCCTTTGGTCCCATCAAATTCACCTGGTCCTATTCCAAACCCCATGCCACTTTCCTTGATGTCGACCTCCATCTGTCCAACGGCCAACTTCACACATCCGTCCACATCAAACCAACCAACAAACAACAGTACCGCCATTATGACAGCTGCCATCCATTCCACATCAAACATTCCCTTCCCTACAACTTTGGTCTTCGTGGCAAGAGAGTCTGCTCCAGTCCCGTATCCCTGAACCAGTACACCAATAACCTAGTAACAGCTTTCACATCCCGCAGCTATCCTCCTGATCTGGTTCAGAAGCAAATTACCAGAGCCACCTCCTCATCCCCCAAATCCAGAACCTTCCACTGAAGAACCCCAGATGCCCCTTTTGCACCAGATACTTTCCGAGACTGGAGCAGACTGAATGTGGCTCTCCAGCAGGGATACGAGTTCCTTAAATCCTGCCCCGAAATGAGATCCAACCTTAATGACATCCTTCCCACTCCACCAAGAGTGTCTTTCCGCCGCCCACCTAACCTTCATAACCTCCTAGTCCATCCCTGTGAAATCCCCAAACTGCCTTCCTTACCCTCTGGCTCCTACCCATGCAACCGCCCCATTGTAAAACCTGCCCTATGCACCCTTCCACGACCACTTACTCCAGTCCAGTAACCCGGAAGGTGTACACGATCAAGGGCAGAGCCACTTGCGATAGCACCCACGTGATTTACCAACTGACATGCCTGCACTGTGAAGCGTTCTATGTGGGAATGACCAGCAACAAACTGTCCATTTGCATGAACGGTCACAGGCAGACAGTGTTTGTTGTTCATGAAGATCACCCTGTGGCTAAACATGCCTTGGTGCACGGCCAGCACTTCTTGGTGCAGTGTTACACTGCCCGGGTTATCTGGATACTTCCCACTGACACCAACCTTTCAAAACTCCGGAGATGGCAACTTGCCCTTCAGCTTATTCTCTCCTCCCATTGCCCACCTGGTCCCAACCTCAGCTAAATTCAAATTCCACCATCTTTAGCACCTTTGCCACGGTTCTGTGGACAGAGCGTCTGCCAGAAGTGGTACCTGTCCAACTTCTTTGCTTTTTACAAATGTCTGTCTAGGTGTGTTTGCGTTTGGGTGTGTGTGTACTTTCCTTTCTTCCCCATAAGGTTAGTCCTTCCACTCCTGGGATTGGAATGACTCCTTTTCCACTTCCTTAAAACCCATATCCTTCCCTTTCTCCTCTCCTTCCTCCTTTCCTGAAGAAGCGACCAACGGTTGCGAAAGCTTGCGCGCGCGCGCGTGTGTGTGTGTGTGTGTGTGTGTGTGTGTGTGTGTGTGTGTGTGTGTGAGAGAGATTTTATTTGTGTCCATCGACGAGACGGTCATTTAGGTAAGTCATCAGTTTTCTATTATTCGTATTAATTTATAATTCTTAATAAAAGAATACACTGCTTTTAGAAATATAGCTGAACATATTGTTAGTTGATATTTTCTGAGTTTCTAGGATTTGTACACTTGTTCTTCAGGCAAATCATACTTAATTTTAGCGAAAGATATTTAAGAACTTTGCTGCAACCTTTTGACAGCCATTTCCAAGTAGTTACGTTTTTGTTAAATATCTCTGTCCGTAACAACCCACATTACACAAGAAAAACAACATACTGAGTTGTCACACAGCTTATAACAGGTACTTCAGCGCACCGAAAAAGACGCGATTGCGAGCACTGTCAGAGTTGCCACAGCCGCCACCCGGGGGGGACCCGAAAGGGGAAAGCACCAAAGCACCGGGGCGTGCTCCAGTCAGAGGGGCCTGCTTCACAGTAAACGACAAACGTCGTGGAGAACATGCTGCTTAAATTCTTGTGCAATGGCTTTGTCAATTTCGCTGTACACATCTCGCCCATTTCTATCAGGCAGTCATTAGAGATTTTTATAGCACAATTCTGAATATTGGGCAACTAGCTTGCCGGGCCACTCAAAAAAGCTCGGCGGGCCACAAGTAGCCCGCGGGCCGTAGGTTCAGTACCGCTGGTGCAGAGAGTCTGTAGTTTTGCCACTGACACTTCTAGTTTTGAAATCCAAGGCAATTATCATGGAAATCTGGACCCAACACAACTGAGTGGTACTGGAAACTTAGTACAGATTCCCTTTCCTACAACTATGGTGATACCGAACTAAGCCCCAACCACAATCACAAAGAAATTATGGTGATGGGAGAATCACCAACTATTTAATAGAAGTTATAGTGGGAAGGTTGCAAGTGCACTTCTCTTTAAATTCCGTTAATATGGAGTGATAAACATAGACAAACTTGATAAGTATCATGATAGGCACAAACATCACAATCAGAGTAATCCAGCTGATTCAAACAGAAGGAATCAAAATTGGGGAGAAAGCAACAGTCATGGGGGGAATGAAGGGAATCAGAACCACAAAAGGAATTACCAACACAGTTGTCAAAATCAGTATGGGAACAAAAAAAGCATGGCATAATGGGAATCGTCAAAGTAATTATGAAAATGTACAACACCCAAACACTCCGGGAAACTGAAAACTGCTCCCTTGAAGGTCTGCAAGTGTAGAGCATAGTCACAAAGGGCCAACAGCAGCACCAAAACTAATGATAGAAATACCCTATGTAGTTACTTTCAGAATGTCTTTTATTACTCAAAACCTGAAATTAAAACATCTCAAATGACACACATTTCTGCTGAATTTGATTTAATTGAATTCTACAGTTGAACTGAAAATAGTAACGTTGAGGTTTGTAATTTTCAAAGTAATTGTTCTGATGACAAATTAGATGTGCAGATAGAGGTTAATGAATCAAGTAACATTTCTATATGTAATTCAAAAAGTGACACTGAGTATGAAGCTGTAACTGCTTGTAAACATAGTAATCATTTTAATGAAGAAGAGGAAAACTATTTTTTATGTTTGAAAGATGAAAATATATTTTATGTTCTGGCACTCATGTTAACAAGGCTAATAATTACATAAAAATTTCAAAATTTTCAAAGGTAAGTGATGGTGTATTTAACCTTAGTAGTAACTGTGACCATATTAGTGATGATTTTCATGTATTTTTGTTTAACAAATGGACAGAAAGTGATACTATTTATTCTGATGCAATGTACAGAGATATGTTGTATAGGGCGTGTACTAAACTGTATCCTGATTGGTGGACAAATGTAAAATTTAAAATTATTGATCACTTGAAAAGAAAGGCCGGTAGCAGAGAACTGGGGGGTGAAGTCAATGATTGTGGATGGATAGAAAATTTGTTATGTAGTAGTGAAAACCAGGGAGGTAAAATGTTGACTAATAGGTTGGAGGTTCATAAGGAGCAGGATGGAAACTTGTTCAACAAATGTGTGTTGAGTGATCAGCATCCGAGAACTATAACTGATGACTTGCTATTTGAACCTGAAACTATTAGGAAAAACTGACAAAGCTTTTCACTGAACTGATTTGTAAACCGATCATGCACAAATAATAATATAGGAGGTAATATTGCCGCGAGAGACCACGAACACCAACTGCCAGCGTGGCGCATGGGATAGCGTCACGGACTGCGGAGCAGAAGGTCGCCGGTTCGATCCCGCCAACCGGCAAAAATTTATTTCTTTGAAATTGACAATTCCAGAAGGTTCTACATCTTTCTTATGTTCACTTGTAAATTCTACTTGTTTCTTATGTTAACTGTTGTTCTAATTTCTGGTCAATTCTGTCTGTGTATAAATAGCAGAGCTCTCTGCCTGAGAGGCAGTCAGTGCTGCATGTATGTTGAGTTTGTAATAAACGTGCTTTCAGTATAAGTGCTGTGTTTAGTTGCCTTCGAAGTCAAGCCTACTTCCATTGCCACGTGACAATATTGCGATTATAAAAGTGTGAAATTTGTGGTCTAATATAGTAATAGAGATACCTTGGGAGATTATGCAAGTTGTTGCAAGTGAAAATTAGTACTACATATTGATAAAAATTGAATAATTTATATGACAAAATATTCTGGTACTTATGTACATTAGTTGAACTTTGTATATATGCAGCTAATTCAATTGACTTATACTTTTGTGTGTGAAGAAAATGTTTGCCTGATTAGCGTATTTATTTTCAGAGTTAAATGTGGTTGTATCTAGTTATATGTTCTAATTTTTACACCTTATTAGAAGTTGTTTCTTTAGACACCCTCCCAAGGTTCATCAGAAGTAATGTACTGTGGGCAACACACCATTTTAAATCTATTTTTATAATGAATTGTCATGTAGTGTATTTCTATATCCATTAAGTGATACTTATGTCCATGTACATTCATACAGTAACCTTGTACAATATTGGCTAGAAATATTTTTTTGTCTTAGTGCATAAACTATTAACACATTTCAATTCAATTTCTCAATTTAAGTAAAGTATTTTTTTTTTTTTTTTTTTTTTTTTTTTTTTTTTTTTTTTTTTTTTTTTTTAAATCCATGTCAATCCAGAAAAACTTTATGGGGGTAGTTGCAATAGAACTGCCCACCCTTATTAATTTTGTTTATGTATTGTTTTACTAGATGTTACTTTGTAGTAGTTAAATGTTTCATTTCAATATCAATATTTTCTTCTTTGTAAGAGTTGGAGTGAGATATCTGCAGACGAACTGCTTTGGAAAGTCGTTGCGCGGGCTCTCTCTGAGTTGAGCTGTGGAGAGAGCAGCACGGCTCTGCTGTCCCACAGGATTGTAGCAATGTTACTGTGTGTTATGTGTTAATAAATAAGTATTTTTATACAAAAAGTTTATTTTTGGTTGGTGCGACGTATCTAAAGTAAAAGTACTGTTTATTTCAAAATCTGAGTTGTTATTTTACCACGTGTGATGCCACAGTCAGGAAAAACCAAGTGGAGATCAACCCCTACGAAATTAACGAAGCCAAATATTTCTTTAGACTAATTTACAGTGACGACCGTCCGTCAGTTTTAATTTTGTTCAGCTCAACCGTCAGTCGCTACTGCAGATTGAGCCATGAACAACTTGGTGCGATTGGCATTGTTATTTTGTATCTACCAGAACGAGAGGCGGTTATCAGAAGATGCAAAGTGTCAACACCGGACCAGGTAATACAACGACCTGTAGGAACAGGAACTGCATAGTTCAACCTTGAAATGTCTTTCTGTACATAGCAAGCAGAAGAAAGCTTCGTAAATCATTCGGAGATGTGCTTCCATATTTTTCGACTGAGAAGATTAAGTACATCTGTTGTTTCATAGAAGGACATCCATCACTGTGGGCAGGCAATGTAATAAAATCTTAATACATTAGCTGAATACGAAGGTTGATGTTTTGAAAAAAATATTGGCCTCCTCAGGTTCAGGAACTACTAAGCCAGGAACTATTTAATCCCAAACCATTTTCAGTTGGGACTTGATAAGGATGTTGAAGGCACAACTTCCAGATTAAATTAAAGAGAAATTAATAAATGTACCTGAAGTCTATCTGGAACAATTTCTCATTGTTCTTGATTTGTTAGATATGCGTGAAAAAAAAAGTTCAGATGTGAAAATGACCCACCGAATTTTCTGTTGAACTTTCACATGGTAGTTCAAACACACAAGATGCGCAAAGACAAAAGCCAGTGAAAGAGCAGAAGTTTTCACCAAAACATCCCAGCTACCGATTTTTTAAGCAAAATCCAGTGTTAGGAACAACGTAAAAATTCAAAACAGCCCCACCCGGAACTCCGCAACAAAACGAGATGAGAGCAGAATGTTTTAGTCCTAAATCTGTACCTAAAGCAACCAAAATTGCTAACGGACAAAAAACTAGAACTGCTCCGTTTTAAATCCACATAGTCCTCAACATGAGCAAGAAACACAATCTGCCATACTGATTAATATTTCTGGACTGATTATCATAGCCGTTTTGGACACAGGGTCGGTAGTTAATGTAATGTTTGCCAAGTTATTACAGACAATCTCTGAACGAATAACACTGCCACTCAGCAATTGCAAATTCATGGGGCCATTGGTACTAGATATCAATTGATTCAAACTAACCTGCAATTTACAATAGGACTTTGAGCATGTCTTTTTCAGACGTGACTCATTGATGGGATTCCAACAATCTGTACCATAGGTTTTGCCAGTCGGGTTTTGTCTCCACATGAACGAAGATACACGACTACCGAACTTTAATTACTATCTATTGTATATGCATTTAAAAAGTTTGCCCAATTTTCAGGTTCTTCTGATGTTAATCATTGCCAATTCAACAACTTGTGAAGAAATATGTAATCTTTGCAAGATTGTGATCGGAGATGGAGTGACGTGTAAAGCAAACTAGTTGCTGACTCAGATCTCAATTAAAGATGTACTCTTTCACCCAAGGAGTCCCAACAATTCATGATGTGTGTGCATTCCGGCAGATTGTGAGGAGGAATTTGGTATAGAAACACAACCTGGGGACATTTTGGCATAGTTAAGTGTGAAAATAAGATTGGTTCCTACTGCTACTTTCCAAAAATAAGGAGAAAACTGCACAAATATGTTAGAAGCCACTTAACATATGCAGGAAGGACATACTACATCCAATTCTTCCTAGTAAGCCTTTAGAACTTACATCCACAGCTATTCCTCACACATGTGCCGGTGCAAAATTGCTCGTCACTTTCTACGATATCTTTACGAAGACAGTGACAAGTGCTGTCATCATCAAAGAGCTAGTTGACGATCATATTCCGATAGTAGGGGAAACCAGCCACCATACTGCCAGACAATGTAACGACCTTCATTTCTCTCAGTTGGAAAAGATTTCTGGATGCTGCAGCCATTAAAAGATTATCAAAGCATCACCCTAAAGATAATCCTGTGGAGAGAACATTCTGAGAATTTAACAGGTTCATTGGAAGTTATTGCCATGACAACCACCAGACATAGATAAATTTTGTGAAGCCTTTTTGAGGAAATCTGTAACTACCTTGTTGTTCCACCAGACTCACACCTATGGAATGGTGTTCACAAGAATTTTAGATAATGAATGGATCAATCTTCTTCCAAAAGTGCCCGCTGATCATGGAGAGTAGAATGAAAAGACAAACAATTGTAACTATGACTCATAAAGATAACTTCAGAAAACAATGTTGTGATACAAAAATCCAGAAAAGGAGAAGTCCACTTGTCTGTGACATGGTATGTATAAGGAACAATAGTAAGTCGCCGATGTTGACAAGGAGAAATAAAAAGTGGCAACAGCTGTATAAAGGTCCCTTCACCATCAGCATTCCACATCTTTGAGCTTATATCCCTGCTTTCCCAAACAGCCTTAGGATAAAAGGACTGTATCCACACCAGGATTTGAAGAGATTTTTTAGCATAGGTGATTTACTATAAGTATATGCAATCACCATGTTCAATAACTATACTATTGCTATGTTCGCGCATGGCTAATGAACATTCTATTTCAGAGATGACAATCATTAATTTCATGATTAAAAGAATATTCTACTGACATGTCTGTAATATGAGAAATTTCTTGTGTGTGTGTGTGTTTAAATGCGTAGTGGACTTAATTGCAATAGACAGTATTGTTAAAGGAAAATTAAATGGGCTTGGTGCAAGCATTGGAGTCGTGTACAGTGTGTGGTGTGTGGCAACCGACGTGGGTATGCACAGTATTGTGATTAATGCCATCTAATCTTTCTCCAAAAGTTCCTGTTTGGAATATGCAATAATGTGTTATTTCTCTAATCTGCTTCTCTGTCAGAACTATAATGTAATACTTGTTCTCACACTTGTCTTACAATTGTTTCATATCGTCCTAATGGCCGATTCTTGAGGGTGATTCTTAAAGAGATGCACCACACCTCTGCAACTGGATCAGCTCCTTCCAAAGACTCAAGACGATAATTGTATTGAATTATGAAATATGTTCTAAACATGTTATGTTAAGCTTATATATGATAAAAAGTGGAATTTGCTTAAAAACAACACTAGACTTGAGTATGAATAATGTAAATGTGCTAATGTTAATCAAGAACATGAAAACTATTTACAAGGAGAAGTATTTTACATTATTTGTATCATGGAAGTCTCTGGCTAGGGTTTTCCTTAGGCCCAGTGCTGAATGGGGAGACTTAAGTTAAAAATTAACCTGAGGCGCAGGTACCCCAACATTCGAAAACAATAGAAAAATTTGATACTATTACTGAAAAGGGAAAATTTATTGTAACAATTTTTTCACTATAATATACATGTTTTTTATTTAAAATTTTTACCATAATTGTACTGAACTAGAAATACAACCAGATATGTAGAAAGGCATTAAAAAAGAAAATTCGACAATTTTTGTAAATGCTATGGATATAAAAAAAAATCATAAGAAAGTAACAAATGTATTACATTTGAGGCTATCAGCGCTATAGTGGCCTAACCCACATCACACTAGTTTGTGGGAATGGCCACTGGAAGATATTGACGTTTGCAGAATTGATGTGTAAGGCAGTGATTGTGGTGTATAGCAATGATTGTGGCATACATAACATGGTATGGTATGGTGTCCGGTAATCGTCTATATGTGCACTTAACAGTAATAGCGTTTTTAAACCATTTTTTTTGTGTTGGTTAGGCCACTATTGTTTCGGCTTACTTGGCCGTAATACACAATCATGTAAGATAGGCCGTTATTGCTTTATACACTTTATTCAAACATTGGCCAAGATACACATGAGGCGTTAATGTTCATCACCCTTATCATTTACAGGGATGGTGTCACTACACGGCTGTGCAGATGTCTTCAAGTTATGGTAATAACCATGGTACACTGGGTGTACAAATTGTTGCAAGCTCATTAAATCATTCTTTTTTTAACGTGCTAACAGCATGTCCATTGGACCACGTCTAGAGTCTCATTTACTATCAACCCTCATTTAGTAAAACTGAGATCGGCAAACGGGACATCTGGAACATTGGAGTACTTATAAAACATGATATGGGGACAGGATGCTTCATACTGAAGCCACTGCATACTGAACTATTGCACCCAGATATTTTGTGTCGACACTTTACGGTTACCGTACGTATATTTCTCTCTAAATGTACTGTGGACTTGAAATCATTCCTTGTCACCAATATAGCTGTGAAGGGTTGTTGTTTTCGTGCAGTGTTGATGAATTCATCCAGCCAGAGAGTGTGTGTATATATTTGGGTGAAATTTCCTGTTCTTTGAGATGATACTGAAGTCTTGGTCACATGGTAGTTACGAGTGCCCACTCACTAGGAATTTATGGTGGATTACTTCTGGTGCGAAGTCTGCATGCAAAACCATATATTGACACAGTAGGGCCATTTTTATATTTCGATTTTGCCCACCACATTGCCCCGAGTGCCATTCGCTTTGTTTGGACGTTATGTTTAATGTAATGCATGAGAGACGATCCAATTTCTTGTGTTCCTCGGAATGCTTCACCCTCACTCTATACATACATGGTAGCTTTCTTGCTAGATAGGTCGTGTGTTCCAAAGCAGTATTTCCACAATTGCCGCTTGTAGTAACAGATACCTGTCTTAAGTATCTGTGTCGGTAAAGTCCTCATCAAATCAGGCAATCACGGTTGTATCATTGTCCTGATGGCTCCCTTCTGCTGCATCGCGATTCATTTCCGTCCGTGCGCTCTATGATCATACATTCAACGACTGAAAAACCAATAAATCTTAAGTAATATTATCATTTAGTCCATGAGAGACTACATTGTCATCAGAAAAACTGGAAGACTACATTGAAATACACCCTGAAACATTGGCAGTGCAGTGGTTCCGACTTTCAAATATAACAAATAGTAATGTGACCTAATATGTATGACCGGGGAGAGGATGGGTAAGAACTGGCCTAAGGGGAATAACTGAATAAAAAATCATCACGTGCGAAAACAGTTTCTGTAAGGTTGCAGGTGACGGGGGCAGCTTATTATTACACGAATGTGTACAGTTTTCTTCGTCAGAACCGATCCTCTTACATTTTGCGATTTCCCTATTGCACACAAATACAAGATAACGCAAAATCGTAATTTACAGTAAGAGTGCAGATGAAATTTTGATGTCTCCAGCTACATTTCTTCCAGCATGTTACTATAGTGGGGCCGCAATACGAGGATTCCTGCCTCCGCCTACTGGGCTGGGAGACCGCCCCATCTGCGGAAACTGAACGCAGCCGTGTTGCCAAGAAGTTCGTTTGCTGTCTGAAAGTATAGCTCAACGGTCGCTGCTGTCTGACAGAACTGGCAACAGTGCACAGCGCAGCCGAACGCGCGCATGCGCAGAGCAAAGCTCACATTCGACTTGCTCCAGTGGTCTGCTGCCGCAGTGGGCGCTCAAAGCCAATTGGCGCAAGCACCAGGGATCATGCTATTCCGGCTTGACTATAGGTCTAATGAAATTATTTTCCCTATTTTGTGAAACTTTCATGACAGTTCCAGCACTGGGGGGGGGGGGGGGGGGGGAAGATAACCTGAAGTAAGAGTGGAGCTCTTGAACCTTATTGTACACATTTCGGCACGTAACACATACGAAATCACTGTAGTAGTAGATACGATGCAATAAAAAATAAAATAAGAAAAAAGAAATAAACACAAACAACTTCTGAACACAGATTAATGAAGTACGATATGGTGAACGTTGTTTATTATTGCCCACACACCCCATGATTTTTCTTGTAGGGGTGCAGCTCCGAGGTTGTTTTTTTTTTTTGTTTTGTTTTGTGGTTTAAGGGCGCACCACTGCTAAGATCATTAGCGCCCAGGCAAGAACAGAGATTCGCTAGATCTCAAAAAAAATGGTAACTGCCAGTTAGAATATCAAGAGAAGGCTAAAAACAAAAGATAAAAAACAATTAAAAGGGTTAAATAGCCTTTGATAAATTGGCCAAGTTGATAAAACGCAAAACTCGAGCAGCTGCCCATGTGTCATCAGCTAAAATTTCCTCCAGAGTAGACGGAAAGTGAAGGGCTGCACGGAGATGATTAAAATTAACACAAAACAGTAAAACATGTCGCACCGTCAGCAATTCACCGCAGGAGCACAGCGGTGCAGGACCGGCGGTTAGCAAATGACAGTGGCTGAAACGGCAGTGACCGATCCGCAACCGGGCCAGGATGACCTCCTCCTGCCGAGAGGGGCGTGAGAGGTCCTCCAAGCGGTCGGGATGGGTTTTACAGTTCTCAATTTATTGTCGTGCAGTGAGAACCACACACTGTGCCAGGACGACACGATACTGCGGCGAAGAGCCCGTTGAACATCGTCCGATGGTACGCAAAAGGTAGCCATGCGAGGCAAAAGAGCTGCTGCCTTGGCTGCTATGTCGGCGGTCTCATTCCCGGGAGCACCCACGTGGCCAGGGACCCACAGGAAAGAAACGTGACAGCTGTCATCTTCTAGCAACTGGAGGGAGCGTTGGATCCGATACACGAGAGGATGGTTCGAGAAAAGGTCCTTAAGACTCTGCAGGGCACTAAGGGAGTCCGAACATATGGCATAGAAAGGTTGGCAGTGGCGGCAGGTTTACAAAACGGCCTGGTGGAGGGCAAAAAGCTCAGCCGTGAAATTCGAGCACTGGTCATAGAGCTTGTATTGGAAACGGTTATCCCCGACGACGAAGGCAGATCCGACACCGTCAGCGCTCTTGGAACAATCAGTGTAAATAAATATGGCATTATCGAACAACAAACGGAGTTTGACAAGCCTCGAGCGGTATACCAAATGCTAGAGTGCTCTCCTTGGGCAGCGAACTAAGTTCAAGGTGAGTGTGAACCTGGGCCTGATGCCACGGTGGCAATGGGCTTTCGCTCAACCGAAAGGTGGAAGGAAGTGTAAAATCGAGCCGCTGTAGCAGGCGGCGAAACTGAACTCCAGGTGGAAGCAAGGCTATAGCAGGCAACTGATATTGGCGATCGAGTGAGTCGTCAAAAAATAATCAGTAAGATGGATGGTTGGGTATCGACCGCAGGCGACATGCGTACCGACACAAGAGTATGTCACGCCGAGTGGTCAAGGGTAATACAGCAGCCTCGGCATACAAACTTTCAACAGGGCTGGTATAAAATGCACCGGTCACCAGACGTAATCCCCGATGGTGAATAGAGTTGAGACGGTGGAGAATCGACGGCCGTGCAGAAGAATATACAAGGCTTCCATAGTCGAGCTTCGACTGAACAATGGCCTGGTAAAGGTGAAGCAGGACGGTACGATCCATTCCCCATGACGTGCCACTGAGGCCATGAAGAACATTAAGGGATCAAGCACAACGGGCAGCCAGGTAGGACACGTGTGTGGACCAGCAAAGTTTATGATCCAACATGAGTCCCAAGAATTTCGTAGTCTCCACGAAAGGGAGAGCAACAGGGCCGAGACGTAGAGAAGGTCGAAAAAATTCCTTGTATCTCCAGAAGTTCATACACACCGTTTTCTCAGAGGAGAATCAGAAGCCATTCGCGATGCTCCAGGAATATAGACGGTCAAGACAGCGTTGAAGACAACTCTCCAAGAGACACGTCTGCTGGGCGCTGCAATAAATTGCGAAATCGTCTACAAAAAGGGGATCCGGAAACGTCAGCTGAAAGGCAATCTACGATCAGATTGATTGCAATGGTAAAGAGAGCCACACTCAAGACGGAGCCCTGCGGTACCCCATTCTCCTGGCGAAAGGTATCTGACAAAATAGAGCCCACCCATACCCGAAATTTGCGATCCGCCAAAAACGCTTGAATGAAAAGAGAGAGGCGGCCCCGAAGGCCCCATGTGTGCAATGTGCGGAGAATGCCCGCTCTCCAACAGGTATCGTATGCCTTCTCCAAGTCGAAGAACACCGCTACTGTTGGACGCTTCTTTAGAAAGTTATTCATAATGAAGGTCGACAATGTAACGAGGTGATCAGCAGCAGAGCGGTGTCGACAAAAACCACATTGGACATTTGTTAGGAGGCAGCGAGATTTGAGGAGCCAGACCAATCGAGCGTTAACCATGCGTTCCATCACCTTACAGAGGCAGCTCGTCAGAGAAATAGGGCGATAGCTGGAAGGAAGATGTTTGTCCTTCCCTGGCTTGGGGATGGGGACAACAATGGCTTCACGCCAATTTGTGGGAACATAACCTTCAGTCCATATGCGGTTAAAGGTGCTAAGTAGGAAACACTTGCCCGCAGGAGAGAAGTTCTTCAGCATCTCAATATGGATGGAATCGGGGCCGGGAGCAGAAGATCGGGACAGGGCGACAGCACAGTCTGACTCCTGCATGGTGAAGGCAACAGTATAATTTTCACGATTAAAAGAGTGGAAAGAAGGAGGTCGTGCCTCCTCTGCCTGTTTGCGAGGGAGGAAGGCAGGGTGCTAATGGGCAGAGCTCGAAACCTCCGCAAAGGAACGGCCCAGTGTGTTGGAAACATCAACGGGGTCTACAAGGACTGCGTTCTCGACGGTCAGGCCAGGAATCGGGAAGTGGACCTTGATGTCGGATAAACGGCGGAGGCCACCCCAAACAACCGTGGAGGGAGTAAAACGTTTAAAAGAACTAGTAAAAGCAGTCCAGCAAGCTTTTTTGCTGTCGTTTATAACTTTACGACATTGCGCTCGCAGTCGTTTGTAATTTATACAATTCTCCAACGTCAGGTGGCGGTGGAAGGTGCTTAAAGCATGTCGCCAGGCTCTAAGAGCGTCACGGCAGGCTGCAGTCCACCAAGGGACCGGGACACGACGTGGAGAAGAGGATGTACGAGGTATGGAATGTTCGGCAGCTGTGAGAATAACCTCTGTGAGGTATTCGACCTGACTGTCATAACTGGGAAAATTCTGATCGTGAAAAACAGCCATCGAAGAAAAGCCCCCAGTCAGCTTTAGAAATGTTCCAACTGGTGGGATGAGAAGCTGGGGAATGATGCAGGAATTGGATGACACAAGGGAAATGGTCACTGGAGTACGTGTCAGAAAGTGCATACCACTCAAACCGACCGGCAAGCTGAGGAGTGCATATCGCGAGGTCTATATGGGAATAGGTGTGTGTCATGTCGGAAAGGAAGGTCGGTGCACCGGTGTTGAGGCAGACAAGATTGAGGTGTTGAAGAAGGTCCGCCAAAAGGGAGCCTCTCCGACAAGGTGCCGGAGAGCCACATAGGGGGTAGTGGGCATTAAAGTCTCCTACCAACACGAAAGGTGAAGGGAGCTGGTCAACAAGGTGTAGCACATCTGCCCTAGTAAGGGCAGATGACGATGGCGAATAGATATTACAGAGGGAAAAGGCGAAGGTGGATAGAATGATGCGGACAGCAACTGCCTGTAGGTGAGTATGCAATGAAATGGGATGGTGATAGACGTCGTTCCGAATGAGCATCAGAACCCTTCCATAGGCTGGGGTACCTTTCACAGGTGGCAGGTCGAAACGCACAGAGGTGTAGTGGGGTAAGTCTGCACAATCACTTGAACGTAACTTCGTTTCTAGGAGACAAACTAGAAGCGGGCAGTGCAATCGAAGGAGTAGTTTTAATTCCTCCCGATTGGAATGAAAGCCGCGAAAATCCATTGAAGGAGCGCCATGATAAAAAATAAAAGGGAAGATAAAAAGGAACAAGCAGGTGGGGTCACCTCAACGGCCGCTGAGGACAGGACTTCGAGGGAGCACTACTGTTGCCATCTAGAGGCAGAGTGTCATGTTGCATAGGTTCAAACGAGTCATCTGCCACCTTCCCGAGTTTATCAGGAGGGGCAGCTTCCGCCGCTGGTAAAATGCCGGTTGCCTGGCTAACAGTAGTGGCGTCCTGGTGAGACAGAAGATGGTTGGGGCCGACTACTGTTGGATGGCGTGACGGATGCGTCACGCCTCGGCGGGGAAGGAGAGGAACTCTTTCTTGTTGGCTCTTCTGGAAGAGTGACGGTGAGAAGAGGCAGTTGACGGTTTGGAAGCCGGAGAACGCAGAAAATCTTCACGGACAGTTTCCTTTTTCAAAGTCCGGGCATCCTGTTTAGGTGCCCGCAGTTTAGTAGAGGTTGACGAAGACTGAACTTGAGAAACAGCAGGAGGAAGCGGGGACGTGGAACGGGCAATCTTCGGGCTGACGGCACAACTGTGTCAGCGAAAGTGAAGTCACAGGTCTGGGTACTTGAATCCTTAGTAGGTCCAGTGGAGGTGAGGACCTTACTGTATGTGCCCGCTGGGAGAACAGTGGGCTTTCGACTCGCCAACAACTTTCGAGCGGCAGATGTTGATACCTTTTCCGTAACCCGAATTTGCTGGATGACCTTTTCATCCTTATATACAGGGCAGTCTCGACAGGAAGCCGCATGGTCACCGTTGCAGTAAAGGTAGTGAGGGAACGGAGGTGGGCAATCTCCGTCATGGGCGTCCCTACCACAAGTGACACATTTTGCTGCGTTAGGGCAAGATTGACAGGTGTGGTTGTATCTGTGGCATTGAAAACAGCGCGTTGGGTTAGGTACAGAAGGGCGGACGGAGATGACTTCATACCCTGCTTTGACGGGAGTTAAACTCTGTTGAACTTCAAAAACAGTACGAGTCGGTGTCAGCTGGTTACCTACCTTTTTCAACACCTTATGGACGGCTGTTACACCCTGATCGGACATATAGGTTCGTATGTCTTCGTCAGACAACCCGTCAAGGGATCTCGTAAAAACTACCCCCCCCCCCCCCCCCCCCGTGACGAGTTGAGTGTGCGGTGCACTTCTACCTCGACTGCAAACGTGTGTAACAATGTAGTCCGTATCAATTTTTGGACCTGGAAGGCACTGTACGCTTCCAGCAACAATGTGCCCTTGCGCTGACGCGAACAGGTTTTAACAGGGCTAGCAATTGCATCAACTCCTTTCTGAATAACTAAAGGATTTACAGAATTGAAATCTTTTCCGTCGGTGCGAGAGACAACAAGGAATTTTGGAAGATTAGGCAGAGTTTTCTTTTGCTGAGGCGAATCTATCTTATGTTTCTGGGTCAAAGTCATAGAAGAAGAGAAGGAAGTCATTGCAGAAGTATCCCCCATGATTACCGGTGTCTCCGATGGCGTGCTCCTTCCTAGTAGGGGCCCTCTCCGAGGGCTTACCCGCCTTAGGTGATTGTTCACACCTCAGGTCACACCTCCCGAGAACTGACGGAGGGACCAATCGGCATGTTCGGAAGGTACCAGCTCGGGTAATCAACCCTCCCTGGGCCTGGCCTTTACCAGGGGGTACGTACGCGCCCTACTTGTCTACCCGGGGCGGGGGAATTACGCATTACCCCGTCACCTGCTACGCATGATAATGCGTGGGTCGGCCTTCATACACGCACAGGGAGGAAAGAAGAAGAATAGAGGAAATGAAGAGAAAGAAGGAAAGAAGTGTCTCAAACGCCAAAGCGGAGACTAATAAGGAGGAGAAGGAGGCTAGGAGAGGAAGACAGAAACAAAGGTTAGGAAATGAAGGAATAAGAGAAACTACAACAAGAAATCACCTTAACTCGCGGAAGACGCCCGTCTCCGGGCAAATGCATAAACCGGGAGGGAAAGTGAAGCCGCCTGAGGCAGAAGAAAGGCTGCTTCGGCTCGGGACCCTGTGCGCGCCATATACGTACCCATATACCCCCCCCCCCCCCCGGGAGGGGGCTCCGAGTCAAGTGACATTCCACATTTCCATTGCCTGTTGCTAGATTCCACGACACGCCACTGTGGAATCATCCTGTATGCTGTATTACGCAGTTTTCGAGTTTGAAGAAGCTTCCTTCAGTACAGATCATTTTCACAAGAGCGTGCTAGAAAGTATTGCTCAGAACCAGTTTATTTTTGTCAATGACATCACACGAACTAACTCCAAAGGAACAGTTTTGCCGATGGGAAACAAATGACACAGATTTATTATTTAAATGTTATGTGTGTGGTGTCTGTTCCTTCGGACACGTCTGAAAGAACAAACACCACACATATATAACTTATACAATTTACTGATGATAGGCAATGAGCTTTCCTTCAGTGCTAATTCCCATAAGAGTAAGGGCCTAAGTGACTAATAGTTTGAGTTTTACGGGGCAAGGTGAAGTCCAAATTTGTATCTGGCGGGAGGCATGCTCGAGTAATTCCGTGCAGGTGTGTTCAGTGCTATGTCCCCAGCGGTGTAGAAGTCAGTGCAACTGCCTACAAAGCAGGAGACCTGGGTTCAGACCTGGCGGGTACACATTTTCAACTTTACCAATTCACACATAATGTCATACATTCTGTGAATTATTATTTAAACCTGAATATCGGAATTCCAAGCTCTCCAATCATAAACTCATAATTTTAAACAATTTTCATAAGAATTACGATTAAATCTTAATGGTTGAAACCTCTGTTAGTGTTACACATTTGACCATGTACCACAAATGACAATGGTGACTAATGATTTGTACCAATGTTATTCTTGGAGGTGGATAAGTAAACCAACAGCAATACCCTGAAGAAATGAATTAGTGATCACTTGAGGCGCCTGTTTTTCACAAAGCACAAAATGTTTGCGATATTTTACAATTTTTGCAGAAAATCGTGTAATCATTGAAATTCAGAAAAAAATCACGTAATTTTCCGAAATCTCATCACCTCATTTAAATTTACTGGCGAAATTCGAAATATAAATGACAATCGATAGTACACCAATTCAATACATATATTTTCGAGTCCTGCTAACCTCTTTTTCGTGTGCAGTGAAGAATACCGTTTCCGCCGCTTTATTTGATCTGCTGACTGACAGTGTACTGTGTGGACGTAATCGTTTCTTATTGCGGGCTCTTTCAGTGATTTCTTCTAGTACAGCAGATTAACTTGGTCGTAACAGATTTCAATCGTGAGAGAGAATTCACATCAGATGGATTTTATGTTTGTCATAAAAAAAGTAAAATAATCGTGTGCCAATACTGGAAACTGCGTCTTGAATTGCAAAGGAAAGACACATGCCCACAACATATAAATACGGTCGCATTGCAATGGAAGCAAAGGCAACTGAACACAGCACTTATACTCAAAGCACGTTTATTACGAACTCAACATACACACAGCACTAACCGCCTCTCAGCCAGAGTGCTCTGTCATTTATACACAGACAGAATTTACCAGACATTAGAAGAACAGTTAACATAAGAAACAAGTAGAATTTACAAGTGAACATAAAAAAGATGTAGAACATTCTGGAATTGTTAATCACAAAGAAATAAACTTTTGCCGTTGGGTGGGATTGAACCGGCGACCTTCAGCACTGCAGTCCGTGACGCTATCCCTGTGCCACGCCAGCAGTCGGTGTTCGTGGTCTCTCACAGCATTGCTCCCTCTCCTAGAGAAACAGCGACCCGCTGTTATGTTCCCTGTGGAGCCAGCTAAATGCCCTGGATCTTGACCGTGTCATGGGTCTTCTGTATGACAGTTCAAGAGAATCCTTCCCTTCTCCATGATTATCGATGACAGACACTCCTGTCGTGGCTTCATCAGGAACACTACCATCCTTAGAATCCTTGAAAAAGAAGCCATTGTCATCTACCTGCTCTTCAGGATCGTAGCAAGGCTTCATGCGCAGGACGACTCATAATCCTCAACTTCGTATGTGATGTCTGAAAGGTGGCGTATGATACGATACGGACCAAAGTATCGCTTCAATAACTTTTCTGACAGTCCAACCTTCCGTACAGGGTAAAAATCCATACCAGATCTCTTGGGCTGTACACAACAGGTTGGTGCTTGTCATTACATCGCTGACGGTCCTTCTCCTGGGCGTCCAGTGTCCATATGCGAGCCAGCTGTCTTGATTCTTCGACCCTGGTGATGAGCTGTTTAACATAGTCATCCTGAGTGTCGTCCGGTTGGAACGGGAACAGCATATCCATTGTCGTCTCAGCTTCACGACCATGGAGCAGGAAAAATGGAGTGAAGCCTGTGGTGTCTTGTCTTGCGGTATTGTAAGCAAATGTCACGACTGGCAGAATTGTATCCCAATCCTTTTGCTCAACATCGACAGCATGTTGGCTAATGCCTTGTTAAAACGTTCCGTAAGACCATTTATCAGAGGATGGTATGCAGTTGTCATTCTGTGGACAATGTCGCACCGTGACATTACCTCTGATACTAGTTTTGACTAGAATACTTTTCCCCGATCAGATATCATGACACATGGTGCTCCATGCTTCAAAATAATGTCTTCTACAAGGAATTTTGTGATCTCTGGAACTTCTGATGTCGGCACAGGTTTGGTGACAGTGTAGCGTGTGAGGTAGTCAGTGCAGACTATTATCCAACGGTTACCGGTTGTCGACTTCGGGAACCTTCCTAAAAGAACGATCCCAACTCAGTGGAATGGTGTTACTGCCGGTGGAATCTGTACGAGATGCCCTGGAGGTAATTGCGGCACATGCTTCCGTCGCTGGCACTCTTTACAGTGACTCACATAGTGCTTGACAGATCGGTAGAGACCTTTCCAGTAATACCTGCGTCTGATTCTGTTCAGGATCTTCACGAATCCCAGATGACCGGATATTGGAGCATCATGGAAATATTTAAGAATAGCTGGGTGGAGATGAGCCAGAACAACCAGTAACCATTTGGGGCTCAGTGGATAGTAGTTGATCTTATACAGTTTTTCGTTTATAAGTTTGAACTCTCCATTGGTCGGTTCTCCTTTCTCCAAGGCCTCTATCATTTTTAATAGTGTTGGATCTTCCCTCTGTTCAGCTGTAACGTCATCTAATTCAGTGAGAGCCGAAATTTCATTAATGCTGTTGTGTTCCACTAATGGATTCCTCGAAAGGCAGTCGGCATCCTTGTATTTGCGCCCGTTCTTGAATACCACTGTGACAGCATTCTCTAGGAGTCTTACTGCCCATCTTGCTAGTTCGCCTGATGGATCCTTCAAGCTAGCCAGCCAACACAAAGAAAGGTAGTCTGTAACGACGGTGAATGGTTTGCCGAATAAATACAGCCAGAACTTGTTGATAGCTCAGATAACCGCGAGACATTCTTTTTCAGTTGTAGAGTAGTTTATCTTGGACTTTGAGAGTACTCTTGACGCATAGGCTATCACTTTTCCAGCACCTTCCTGAACTTGTACAAGCACTGCACCTATCCCATAACCACTGGCGTCTGTGTGAAGTTCCGTTTCTGCATTCTCGTCGTACAAGGCTAGCACTGGTGCGGAAGTTAGAGCCTCCTTAAGTGCTCGGGAAGCTCTGTCGTTTGTCTCATCCCAGTAAAACTTGATGTCTCCCTGCAGAAGTTCTTGTAATGGACGTGCCTTGTTACAAAATCCTTTTATGAAACGTCGGTAGTATGAGCACAGCCCGAGAAAACTTTTCACATCACAAATGTCCTGAGGAGTTGGAAATTCTGTGACTGTCCTTACTTTATCCGGATCAGGACCGTCTCCGTTGACTAGGTGCCCCAGGATTTTTATCTCTTTGGCGACGAAGAGGCACTTCTTTAGATTGAGGCGGAGACCTGCAGTCTTAACGCACTTCAACGCAGTTGATAGGCGACTCAGATGTTCTTCAAATGTTTTCGAGAAAACGACAATGTCATCTAAATAGCAGACACACGTCGTCCACTTAAGGTGTAGAAGCAAGTTGTCCATTGTGCGTTCGAATGTGGCTGGAGTATTACATAATCCAAATGGCATTACTTTAAATTCATCGAGTGCTCTGCGACCTTCAGCACCGCAGTCTGTGATACTATCCCCTGCGCCACACCGGCAGTCGGTGTTCGTGGTCTCTCGCGCAGTATTAGTTCTTCACATAAGAAGAACAAGGAGAAAGAGCTGTTGACGGGTGTAGAGACAAGTTACACTCACCGACATCAATGCAGCAGTAAACCGAGCGACAGTGGACAAGGAAGAATTCATGTTTTAAAAACCACGAGTTTTGTTACGAAAAATACCACTAAGCTCCTGCCATATAATTTTCCTGAATTATACATTCTGGATTTCACCTTTGTTCCTGTGTTCGCAGTCTGCTTTTCAACTTTAGTGTGTGACGTGGTATCTTTTATCCAATCTTGAAAAATAATGATTTTTTTTCGCCGAGACGACATTTCATTGCACTGATGCATATATTATAAGGGTGAGAACACAAGAAAATTGCCCGAGAAGAGAAAATAAAGAATTTTAAAAGAAACCACATGGATTGTTGCTTGTAGATCCAAAACATTTTGACCCTTACGCTGCTCCATATGTAAATATACCCTAATCGTTTCAGTGCTCAATGTATATATACATTTTATAGAAGAGAAGTTCCTAGCAGGAAATTTTATATACCTTCCACTCCTGGGATCGGAATGGCTCCTTTTCCACTTCCTTAAAACCCGTATCCTTCCCTTTCTCCTCTCCTTCCTCCCTCTTTTTCCGGAAGAAGCCACCACTGGTGGCGAAAGCTCGAATGTTTGTGTGTTTTTGTGTGTGTTTGGTGTTTCTATCGACGAGCCGGTACTTTAGGTAAGTCAAAAATCTTTATTTTATACCATTTTCCCACCTGGAAAAACTCCTATACACACACACACACACACACACACACACACACACACACACACACACACACCAAAAATAGATGAAGTTTACTTACCAGGCGAAAGAACACCGGTAGTGACAGCAAACAAATAAGCAAACACCAACACACACAAAAGCAAGCTTTTGCAGCCTAGTTGCTTCTTCAAAAGAAAACAATGAGGGTTTTAAGGGAGTGGGTAAGGAGTCATTCCAATCCCGGGAGAGGAAACACGTTGGGGGGAAAAAAGGAAGGTAAACAAATACACACCCACCCACACGCAAACACACCTAGGCAGACATATTGCAGAAAGCAAAGAAGTTGGACAGATATACCACTTGAGGCAGAGGCTCTGTCCAGAGAACTGAGGCAAAGATGTTAAAGATGGTGGGCAGGAATTTGAATTTAGTGGAGGTTGAGACTAGGTGGGCAACGGGAAGAGAGAATATGCTGAAGGGCAAGTTCCCATCTCCGGAGTTCTGAAAGATTGGTGTCGGTGGGAAGTATCCAGATAACGCAGACTGTGTAACACTGTGCCAAAACGTGCTGGCCGTTCACCAAGGCGTATTTTGCCGCAGGGTGATCCTCATTACCAACAAACACTGTCTGCCTGTGTCCCTTCATGAGAATGGACAGTTTGTTGCTGGTCATTCCCACATGTAACACTTCACAGTGCAGGCATTTCAGTTGGTAAATCACGTGGGTTCTATCGCAAGTGCTCTGCCCTTAATCGTGTACACCTTCCGGGTTATGGGACTGGAATAAGTGGTGGTGGAAGGGTGAATAGGGCAGATTTTACAACGGGGGCGGTTACAAGGGTAGGAGCCAGAAGGTAGGGAAGGTGGTTTGGGGATTTCATAGGGATGGACTATAAGGTTACGGAGGTTAGGTGGGCGACAGAAGGAAATTCCCAAATCACCTTTCCTACCTTCTGGCTCCAACCATTGTAACAGCCCCCGTTGTAAAACGGCTTTATGCACCCTTCCACCACCACTTACTCCAGTTCCGTAACCCAGAAGGTGTACACGATCAAGGGCAGAGCCACTTGCGATAGCACCCAAGTGATTTACCAACTGACATGCCTGCACTGTGAAGCGTTCTATGTGGGAATGACCAGCAATGAACTGTCAATTCGTATGAACGGTCACAGGCAGACAGTGTTTGTTGGTAATGAGGATCACCCTGTGGCTAAACATGCCTTGGTGCACGGCCAGCACATTTTGGCAAAGTGTTACACCGTCCACGTCATCTGGATACTTCCCACTGTCGTCATCTTTCATAACTCCGGAAATTCTCTCTTCCCGTTGCCCACCTGGTCTCAACCTCTGCTAAATTCAAATTCCCGCCCACCATCTTCAACATCTTGGCCTCTGTTCTCTGGACAGACTTTGCCTTAAGTGGTATCTCTTCCCAACTACTTTGCTTTCTTCAATATGTCTGCCTATGTGTGTGCACGCATGTACCTACCTCCCCCCCCCCCCCCCTCCGAGGTAAGTCTTTACTCTCCCGGGATTGGAATGACTCCTTACCCAGTCCTCTAAAACCCCCATCCTTTCCTTTCCCCTCTCCTTCCCTACTCTGCCTGAAGGAACTAGGTTGAAAAAGCTTGCTTTTATGTTTGCTGTCACTAACAGTGCTCCTTCGCCTGGTAAGAAAAACTTCATATATATAAATACGGGTATTATAGAGGAAAAATTGCTAGCAGGAAAAATATATATAAAAAGTAGATGATTTCTTACCAGGTGAAGGAGCACAGGTAGTGATAGTAACACACACACACACACACACACACACACACACACACACACACACGACAAAAGTATTGTAGTATTTTATAGTTGAGCATATTTGAGATCTTTAATCATATTTATGAAATCAGTATTATGAATTGCTGTAAATTAGTTACTACCTTATGTTTGGAATGTATAACTTATCATCCTGTCATAACATTGTGAAATACACTGTTTTTCATATATTTAATAGTTGAAAAATGCTTGGAATTGTTCACAAAAGTATATACGGAGACCCCACAAAATCCCCAAATTGCTAATCTTGTAGCTTCCGAAGCTGTCACTATGTATTTATTTATTTATTATAGTGATGCATTGTAGGGTAAAAGTTATGTTGAATTAACAAGTTTTATTTACATACCTGGTAATTGCTCTTAGTTCTTGCTTTGTAACGCACACACAAAATATCTGCATGTATTCTGACTGAATTCTAGGGACTCCAGTAAGCCGATATTGCAGATACAGTTTTATAAGATGTTTCTACATCCACAACATATTAAGCTAACACTGTTCTGAACTTTGATGCTTTGGAGATCTGCCACAATCACTCAGCTGGTGTGTTGAGCATTTGAAAGCAGTTCCGTTTTATGTTCAAGTGTATATTTCTTTTACTATTATTATTAGTATTATTATTATTATTATTATTGGAGTTGGGTTAGTACAATATGCAAACTCAATTTGAAGAAGGCATCACATTTTCTGTTCCAACTTTGAACTCCGCTAGGTTTTACACGAGACAAGATTTTGTTACACGAGACACAATGGTCTGCTCATTAGCTATAGGCCATGTGGTTTTATTATAAGAACTGGTTGAAGTTATTAATTTTCCAGTCATGTCTACTTCTAACATAACAAAAAATCGAAGTCAGAAAACATATCTTAATTAGGCCAACAGTTTTGGTAACATGTACAGAAACATCACAAGAAAACAATACTTCAGCATTGCAGCAGTAATTATTTTGTGGTATAAACTGAAGTCCTGGGATGCACTTCATTTGGGAGTAATGTCGTAAGGCTTTATTAACACATTCGCTGTGACACACTTAAGCGTTTCCTTGATCGGCACGCCTGAGCTACCAATGCTTATAAGCGGCGCATTCGCTAGCTGAGTATTCAGTTTAGTTTGTTCGGCTGTGCATTCTTGTTAGTTCAAGCCATCGGAAAATATCACTTATTGTTTTCCTGTCTGCAGTTGTGTGTTTTCGTCTTTAGTGACTTGCTATGAAAACATTGTCTATACACATTAGAAACTTATTTGTTATATGGGATTGGGTTTCCATAGCACCAAATTGCAGATGAGATTACTTTTTCTCCGTTTGATAAACATTTTGGTGTTTTCAGACTTTAAATTTTTTTCTCAATGAAGCAGGTTAATCACAGTTTGCAATAAAATCAATGAATCAGAGGTGTTGTTAGAACTGTTTGCAATAAATGCATGAGACTTAAGCATCTGACAGCTTGCAGCATTTATCACATAATCAGCATGCAACTAAAGCTTACTTTCATTTCTATATCTAGCACCATCTCATGTGCAGACATATTCTACTTTCAATATTACAGTTTTTGCAGGGGTTATTGATTTCAACTCTCGGCACACGTGCGTAAGAGTGTTAGCGGCCCGCACAGGTGACCACAGCAAATGTGTTACTAGACCATTTCAAAACACACATTTATCACGTACCTGTTTACAACTGTAAACATACACTCCAAATGAGAAAAAGTAACTGAATAACTAGTGTAATGAAAACTCTTCTTACATCACTCTTCACCATATAAAATGCTTGAAATGTCACTATTTTGTGAAGGAAGTGGCTCACCAGGAAACATGTTTTTTTATTGTTTTATTCACATAACCTTTTTAGTTTCTCATTTCTTCAAGCAATGTATAAAAACTTGCTGCATTCAGAGCAACACAAATTGTCATTTTTATTACAAACCAAGGTAAAATGCCATTTCAATAGAAGTTACTCAGATTTAAATACACTAAAAAACTCACTTAACAAAATTGAGACTGTCCTCTGCTTGTGAGAAACTTACTCAACCCTTATACTCAATCTGAGTACATTCTCAGGTGAAGTACATTCTCCAACTCACTTTATTTGTACGAATCCAATGATGTTCTTTGATATTCTGAGAATAAAATTCTCCATTTAATTCATACTACTCCCTATGTAGTATTCTTTAACAGCCATCAACTTCAGTCAATATATTTGTGAAACCAGCATATAAAACTCTTAGAATTAATGTCAGAAAGAGTTTAACAGGGCATTACCACAAAACTTCTAAGATGTAAATATGAACCACAGTGATTCTGAGCCATCTGGTTCAAATTTTATTTTATTTTATTTTATTTTATTTTAGGGACCATGAAGCAGAAAATGCAGCTATGCCTTGTCACCGACTGTATTCTTTCCAGACTGACATACTCTCCAGAAATGTTTACGGTTAGCATGGCAAGAAGACATTTCCTACCAATTCCAAGTTGTCTTTATCAGTGTAATTCAAATGTCAATTCAACACTTCAAAATTTTTCTACAACGGCTCAGAAAGTTATGAAAATTGGTACACTTAAAGTAGGCATTGAGAGGAGAAAAATGACGAATTTCAAAATTACGACTATGTAAAGATTTTAAAAAATGGTCAAAATCACACTATGGCAAAACATTACAATGGTCCCAAAATCCTATTTACATTAGAAACATGGAAAAGACATCATTTTTTAGCATTTTAATAACTTTTCCAATGATATATAACACGTGTAGGTTAAAACAATATTACTGTTTTTGAAACAAATTTTTTAAAACGTTTATTAAATTTTTCAAAAATGTATGAACATCAGTCATATCACTAATTTGTGTACCAATTTTGGTTATGGGCTGGCAATGGGGCTATCGTCAAAATAATTTAAAACCAGAGGGTGGTATTTAACTAAATTGGTATTTTCATACATAACAGCACTGAAAGTTCCCATCTCTGGCTGTAACCCACCCTTTCATCCTGCCTTATACCAATTCCAAACAGAACAATCCACAGCCCTCACCCGCCTGATCCTTAACCTATACCTCAACTCCGCCAATGAACACACCTGTCAACTCCTATCCCTGATCAAAATCCTCAACCTTTTCACTCCCACATCCACACCTAGAGTTCAGAACATCCTTTTACAGGCCAACCGCAAATTGGAACAGCATGCCAGCCTCCACCTCAAAAAAACTATCCAAACTCCTGGTCACCCACCTCCAGAAAGGCAACACACTCTCCCTCAACAACCTCTCCAATAAATCACAAGCTCCTCTTATTGCACAGAAACCCAGTCTCTCCCATCTGCTCAATCTCCCACTTCCAGCTCCACCCCCCCCCCCCCCCAAACCTCACAATCCTAATCCACACAATCCTGCACCACAACATCCCAATTCAGTAGTGAACCTCTCCTCTAAACCTCTATCCCAATCTGAAACCTCCTTCCTATCCAAAGGCCTCACCTTTAGTCCCACTCCCAAATTCAACCAAATAGCCCTTGTCAAAGACCTACTATCCTATACTCGTAGCCTTGGCTGGAGATATCACTTTGCCACGAAGAAAAATAATCCTACTCCTGATGATCCAGTTCCCCAAGACATCATTCAAATTGAACCCTGCCTGGAACAGTTCCGTCCTCCATCACAGCGAGACCCACCCGCTCTCCCTCAAAATCACCCCCTTCAAACCTTCCAGGAATTCCTTACTTCCAACCTTGCCTCTTAGTCCTTCCTGAAAAACCTTAATCCTACTCCCAACATTACCGCAGCTGAATCCCGAGCCATCCGTGATCTGAAGGCTGACCGTTCCATAGTCATTCTCCCAGCCGACAAGGGATCCACAACCGTGGTACTTGATCGGCGGGAGTATGTGGCTGAGGGACTGCGTCAGCTTTCATACAATACTACCTACAAAGTTTGTCAACACAATCCTATCCCTGATGTCCAGGCAGAGCTTCAAGGAATCCTCAAAACCTTAGGCCCCCTACAAAACCTTTCACCTGACTCCATTAACCTCATGACCCCACCGACACCCCGCACCCCTACCTTCTACCTACTTCCTAAGATTCACATACCCAATCATCCAGGCCGGCCAATTGTGGCCGGTTACCAAGCCCCCGCAGAACGAATCTCTGCCTACATAGACCAACACCTTCAACCCATCATGTGCAGTCACCCATCCTTCATCAAAGACACCAACCACTTCCTCGATCGCCTGAAATCCTTGCCTAGCCAGTTAACTCCAGAAACCATCCTTGTAACCATTGATGCCACCTCCTTGTACACTAATATCCCACATGCCCAGGGCCTCGCTGCGATGGAATATTTCCTTTCACGCCGACCACCCAATTTCCTACCTAAAACCTCTTTCCTTAATACTCTAGCCAGCTTCATCCTAACCCACAACTTCTTCACTTTTCAGGGCCAAACATACCAACAACTAAAGGGAACAGCCATGGGAACCAGGATGGCACCCTCTTACGCAAACTTATTTATGGGACGCTTAGAGGAAGCCTTCCTGGATACCCAAGCCTGTCAACCCAAAGTTTGGTGTAGATTCATTGACGACATCTTTATGATTTGGACTCACAGTGAAGAAGAACTCCAGAATTTCCTCTTCAACCTCAACTCCTTTGGTCCCATCAAATTCACCTGGTCCTATTCCAAACCCCATGCCACTTTCCTTGATGTCGACCTCCATCTGTCCAACGGCCAACTTCACACATCCGTCCACATCAAACCAACCAACAAACAACAGTACCGCCATTATGACAGCTGCCATCCATTCCACATCAAACATTCCCTTCCCTACAACTTTGGTCTTCGTGGCAAGAGAGTCTGCTCCAGTCCCGTATCCCTGAACCAGTACACCAATAACCTAGTAACAGCTTTCACATCCCGCAGCTATCCTCCTGATCTGGTTCAGAAGCAAATTACCAGAGCCACCTCCTCATCCCCCAAATCCAGAACCTTCCACTGAAGAACCCCAGATGCCCCTTTTGCACCAGATACTTTCCGAGACTGGAGCAGACTGAATGTGGCTCTCCAGCAGGGATACGAGTTCCTTAAATCCTGCCCCGAAATGAGATCCAACCTTAATGACATCCTTCCCACTCCACCAAGAGTGTCTTTCCGCCGCCCACCTAACCTTCATAACCTCCTAGTCCATCCCTGTGAAATCCCCAAACTGCCTTCCTTACCCTCTGGCTCCTACCCATGCAACCGCCCCATTGTAAAACCTGCCCTATGCACCCTTCCACGACCACTTACTCCAGTCCAGTAACCCGGAAGGTGTACACGATCAAGGGCAGAGCCACTTGCGATAGCACCCACGTGATTTACCAACTGACATGCCTGCACTGTGAAGCGTTCTATGTGGGAATGACCAGCAACAAACTGTCCATTTGCATGAACGGTCACAGGCAGACAGTGTTTGTTGTTCATGAAGATCACCCTGTGGCTAAACATGCCTTGGTGCACGGCCAGCACTTCTTGGTGCAGTGTTACACTGCCCGGGTTATCTGGATACTTCCCACTGACACCAACCTTTCAAAACTCCGGAGATGGCAACTTGCCCTTCAGCTTATTCTCTCCTCCCATTGCCCACCTGGTCCCAACCTCAGCTAAATTCAAATTCCACCATCTTTAGCACCTTTGCCACGGTTCTGTGGACAGAGCGTCTGCCAGAAGTGGTACCTGTCCAACTTCTTTGCTTTTTACAAATGTCTGTCTAGGTGTGTTTGCGTTTGGGTGTGTGTGTACTTTCCTTTCTTCCCCATAAGGTTAGTCCTTCCACTCCTGGGATTGGAATGACTCCTTTTCCACTTCCTTAAAACCCATATCCTTCCCTTTCTCCTCTCCTTCCTCCTTTCCTGAAGAAGCGACCAACGGTTGCGAAAGCTTGCGCGCGCGCGCGCGCGCGCGCGCGCGCGCGCGCGTGTGTGTGTGCGTGTGTGTGTGCGTGTGTGTGTGCGTGTGTGTGTGTGTGTGTGTGTGAGAGAGATTTTATTTGTGTCCATCGACGAGACGGTCATTTAGGTAAGTCATCAGTTTTCTATTATTCGTATTAATTTATAATTCTTAATAAAAGAATACACTGCTTTTAGAAATATAGCTGAACATATTGTTAGTTGATATTTTCTGAGTTTCTAGGATTTGTACACTTGTTCTTCAGGCAAATCATACTTAATTTTAGCGAAAGATATTTAAGAACTCTGCTGCAACCTTTTGACAGCCATTTCCAAGTAGTTACGTTTTTGTTAAATATCTCTGTCCGTAACAACCCACATTACACAAGAAAAACAACATACTGAGTTGTCACACAGCTTATAACAGGTACTTCAGCGCACCGAAAAAGACGCGATTGCGAGCACTGTCAGAGTTGCCACAGCCGCCACCCGGGGGGGACCCGAAAGGGGAAAGCACCAAAGCACCGGGGCGTGCTCCAGTCAGAGGGGCCTGCTTCACAGTAAACGACAAGCGTCGTGGAGAACATGCTGCTTAAATTCTTGTGCAATGGCTTTGTCAATTTCGCTGTACACATCTCGCCCATTTCTATCAGGCAGTCATTAGAGATTTTTATAGCACAATTCTGAATATTGGGCAACTAGCTTGCCGGGCCACTCAAAAAAGCTCGGCGGGCCACAAGTAGCCCGCGGGCCGTAGGTTCAGTACCGCTGGTGCAGAGAGTCTGTAGTTTTGCCACTGACACTTCTAGTTTTGAAATCCAAGGCAATTATCATGGAAATCTGGACCCAACACAACTGAGTGGTTCTGGAAACTTAGTACAGATTCCCTTTCCTACAACTATGGTGATACCGAACTAAGCCCCAACCACAATCACAAAGAAATTATGGTGATGGGAGAATCACCAACTATTTAATAGAAGTTATAGTGGGAAGGTTGCAAGTGCACTTCTCTTTAAATTCCGTTAATATGGAGTGATAAACATAAAACATATAAACAAAGTACTTTGAAGTAACGTAAGAAAAAGCTATTATGTGACGCTTTTGTGGACGCTGGCATAGTGTCATGGAGGAAAACGCCAAGCATGTCGAAAAACTTATCCAAGCAGTATGGTTAATTGAAGGCATCGGAGACCATAAATCATTTGTCTTGGCAATGAGAAGTATGACGAATTTAGCAATGACTAGCATGTTGCCATGTTGACAAGTAAAAAGCTATAGCTGGTAATTTATTACATCATTAGAAAAAGGAGTGGCCACAGGTGATGTGGCTGTTCATTTATTGATGTGTTTCGAAATCATTAGATTCGAAATACAAACCTGGGGTAAGATTACAAACTTATATCGTCATGAACTATATTAGCGCAGTTCACAACAACATACAATTAGTATGAATGCCACAAGGGCACACTGGGATGAACAATGCAGTATACGAATTAACTTTTAAATAAATTCTCATGTGAATTTTGAAACTTATTTTTTGGATTCTATGTAGTCTTTGTATGGTTAGGTAGTGAAAAGACCAATTCAGAATCTAGATATACTGTTTACTCAGTGGTTTAAATATTTCAATAAAATAAACCAAAATACAACATTTAATGCTTGCAGAGTTAGTTTTATTACACAGGTAACTTTAAAATGTTGCTATCAATTAATCTAAACACACCTGTTCCTTAACCCTCAACAGGCTGGTTCATTTAAGTTAAAAGGCCATGCTGACCGCACTAATGTATTACTACTTTAAGCATCATTTCTACATGTTCAAATGTTTTAATACTTCTTAAAACTGCTGTGAATAAATAATGAAAACAAAAGGTAACTTGAAAATACTTTTATTTTATAAATAAAAAACAGAAGAAATTATTCACAAATCTGTTTCAGTGTACATCTGCAATCAAGATTTTTTTTAATACAGCAACAAACTTCTTTGGAACATTATTAACTATTTCCTAATTGAAATGTCTTACACAAAATAAATTCATGAAATAAAAGGTGTAGACTAATCCAAATTAATCCAACACTATTCACACATTGTTTGGCTACATTCTAAACATACAGGTTTTCGACACAAAACGAGCATGGAATTTTTTTTTTAAGGTCACATGTATAACACGTTTTCCTTTTTTCCAGTTTTTCTTCACCTTGGGGTATCTCTTCTGAACTTTTGAGGATTCTGCGAATGACTTCACATAGTTATGGTATGTGGCAATTGTATGCATTACACATCCTATTTGGTTGTGCAAGCTGCCCAGCAAGTTGTTTCAGGAAATCAAACCGTAATTTTTTGCTCGTGAACTGTATTGTAAATGACGAAGGCGTTTCAGCCACCAAAGTCAAGCAGTCAATAGAAAATTGCCACTGGCCGTTGTCGAGTTGTTCTTGCCGTGTTATTAGCGCAACACTGAGCCAGGAAATCCACACCAAACGTGTTGGCATTATAGTACACAATTTTTGTTTCTTTGTTGTACTATCTACAGTAGATTTTTTCAACACATACGAAACCAATGTTAAGGCCACAGAAACCAAACAAGAGCCAACTGGACATGTGGGTGACACTGAATGCTGCTAATATTTCTTCTTGGTTTTTCTTTATTGTTCCCACGCATGTTAGACCTTTTCTTTAGAGTTCCTGTACTAATTCTATTGACGTGAACCAACTGCCGGCACTTCTTCTGGCAAATATTTTCCGTCCAGTCTTTTCCAACGTATATATAGGCATTATGTACGTATCCTATTTCACAATCTGTGAGGCATATTTTTTTTTTTTTTTTTTTTTTTTTTTACTTAGCTAGTTTCTTTGGTATAAACATTTTGAATTTTCAACTCCCACGAAATGCTACCAACATGCTAATGTTGCCCACACATAGTACATATTCCTTTAATTTGTAATAAAAGCATCAAAAACATCTGTTACGGAAGCTGCAGTGTGTTTTGCACCTTTCTTCTCTTGCTGTGTGATTGTCTAAGTGTAAGTCTAGAAACAAGCTTTCCAGTCTATTTTTAGAAATAGTTGACCAGTGTATGTCCACCACTCCCATCAAACCTGTAACAGATCCTAAAGTATTCCCGATTTTCTTTGAAAATCAGAGTAGTATAGCATACCAAACAAAGCTCTCAACTCACCAACTATATCAGAACAATCACTTTTGTCTTTATACTTGCATTTACATTTTTCTATAAGCTGATTTGTCTGCACTTGTTTCGCTATTCACCTGGTCTCCATATTCATGATGAATACTGGGTGTTTCTGAGACTACGTTGTGCAACTGTCTTCTACTATGAATCATACATGGACAACCATGCCAAAGTTATTTTTACTACAATACGTTTTACCTCAGACTGAGGTCATCTGTCCTTATCTGGGAGTTTCTTGTAGCCTCTTCATCTGAAGTTGAATCTGAGCCTGCCTGTTCAGATTCTGAATCACCAGATTTTTCTGATCTGTTCACAATCTTTCACATTCATTTCTGTTTGGGTAAAATGATAAATAAGTACACAACAGACCAGATGCAGTCACAGGACCAAAAACTGAGCAGAAAAAAAAAAATAACTGAACAATGAGTATGCGCATAACCGCAAAAATTGGACTGGCAACAATAACAGGCAGAATTAGGAAGGTAGGGGGAGGGTCGAAGCCATCTAACTACAGTGTTAACTGAAATGAACTGAAAGAAACCTGCATCGGTCACAGACACCGCACCTGGCCTGTAGAAGTTTAAGAATGACATGCAATGAAGACTAAATGAACATGTTTGTTTACATGTTGTGTTCTGGATTACAAAAGAAGGTTCAAGTTTAACATTCCATAGATGTTATCATTAGCCACAGAGAACAAGCAACAACAGGGAAGGGGGAGGGAAATAAGATTATTTCCAAGGAACCATCCTGGACAACTTTGATCCAGATAGCTGGAAGTAGGTTTGAACAGTTGTCCTCACGAGTGCAAGTCCAGTGTGCTAACCATTGCGCCACCTCACGGTTTGCATAACTATACACAGTATGAGGAAAGGTATATGCTTTGAGCACTGATACTACTACTGATGGTTCTCAACAAAAAATCTTAACATATGCCTTTTTTCATTGTTTTCAGGTAAACCAATGAAAACAACTAGGAACAAGGAAAGTGCAAGTAACTAAATTAAGATACTGTTAAGGTTTTTATTAATTGTGAATGTCCGCACACAAGATAGAGTCTACCAACAACTTGAGTGCATTTTGCTACTGTTTTGGAAAGATGTTTTGCCAATTGGAGCTCAGTTCTGCATTCCTTTACTTGAGCACAAGCATGTTCCTCTTGTCTACTCTGTGCTTTTATACTTCATTCTTCAGCTAGCTGTCCACACAAACAGTAATCCAATGGGGTAAAATCAGGTGACATTGGTGGCCCAGCAGTGACTTCACGGCGACTGATCCAATAACCAGCTTATATGGTATTAACATACTGTATCACTGACCATACAGAATGTGTACGAGCACCGTAACACAAAGTACACTAAGTTTATGTTAGCAAAAGGATACCCCTACACATATTCTGCTAACATGTTTTCAAGAAAATTAAGACACCATGTCCCAGTAAGCTGGTTATCTAAAATAACTGGACTAATGAGTTGGCCCTCAATAATACCGCACAACACTAAGAAGCATAGATAAAAATTTGTTTCCACAGTAGTGCACACATTCTCATCAGCCAATATGTGTCGCAAATTCCATTGCAGGTAAATGACTCTTCAATGAGCAGATTACTTCAAATTAATTCATCATTGACAGAATTTTTGCTGGGTGGCAGCATCTCCATGCAGATGTTTTACATTATAATGGTGAAATGCGTACAGACCTTGCTTATGTACAGTGCATATCAGTCTTGTTTGTCGAATACTACATTAAGAAATATGTTCTTAACTTCACAAAGAGCTTGCTGTACTGGCTGTTCAGGGACAACATTTACAATGACGAGCGTACCACACTCACAAAATCCATTAAACATCCTATCTGGCAGCAATTCTTAGGCGGCGGCGCACAGCAGTTCTGGAATTCCCAGTGGCCAAACCATATACTGACATCAGCACACTCTGTAGGTGTGAAGATCTGTGACATTTTCACTACACAAACTGTATTTTTTTGTTCACATAGTGCATGGTACTACAGATTTGCTATCAGACAAATTTCAGGTACACAACTGCACCATGCACAAATGAACTGCATAGTGACATGATTAATAAAAACAATACTACACTTTTCCCATTCCTGATTGTTTTTCACTTGTTTACCCAGAAAGAGTTAAGGACATTTTTATGTTGGAAGATTATTGTTCAGAATCAACAGTAGTACCTACCACCTTTTCTTCTGACTCACCCTGTACAAACATCATACGGTACATTTTTTTTTTGGGGGGGGGGGGGAGTAAACATGTGCATTGATTAATTAGCCACATGGCAAGAAATCGAGCAGCAAAAAGCTTTTTTTGTCCCAAAAAAAAAAAAAAAAAAAAAAAAAAAAAAAAAAAAAAAAAAAAAATGGCTCAAGTGACTGAGGTGTCATGATTTGCTTAGGCTTAACCTTCATTGGGGATGAAGTGTGCCTCCATTCCATTGATTGCCGTTTTGTTTTATGGGTGTCTTGAAATACCCTAGTTACATGTCTTGTGACTAGCTGAGAAAAACACAATCACCTTCATTGTAGCGTGTCAAAAACTGAAGTGCACTGCCCATCTGTTGGTATTATTCGGTAAGAATTTTGGGTACCCGACGTGAGCAAAGTTTTCCAAATTTCAGTAACAATTTCATGAATTAGTGATCATGAGTTTTGCGGAACTTCCATAGCAAGGGCACAAAATGTAAACTTACGGTGGTGCTCAATTTTCTCAACTGTGTGAACCAGTTAATAACCACAGATGAGCATCCAATTTGTTCATTGTGCACATCCTTCACTGAACAGTTGGCCCCATCTTACGCATTGAATCACACATCGCATTTTGTCCGTAAACCCCAAAGATTTGCCAATGTATTTCCTTTGGTTTAATTTTCTTTTCATTTCTAAAACTAATCAATGATCTCATTTCACATGCGGAGAAATTCTGAATTACAGCTGACTAAGCACTACAGAGCACAAGTCAGCAGCAGCAATCTGAAAATGGCGTACATGTCTTCTCCTTGTCAAAATAACTGCAGTGCATGCTCTGAACTGCAATCTTAGTGCTGCTGCAGATAGAGTGGACAACACTTGTAATTAACAACTTTTTTACTACTGAACATGTTACCAACACTAACTTTGAATGTTACTGTACCCTTTATGGGATTTATGAAAAGGAAGTATTTTTATACTGAGAAATTATCAGTCGTTAAGCCAAAGAACAAAAATTTCCAGTATTTTCTTTGCATTTCCCCAACACATTTTAATCCCTTATATTCCCAGTTTTTCATGTTAACCCTGATACAATGTTTGCCACACATCTGACTTTGCACCATTCCCTAACATTTTAAGACATGCTAACCAAGATCCTGAAGTGGTATTCCACTGCCCAACTAGCCTCCATAACATTTTAGTCCTTATGCCAGCAATCCCAATCCATTACCATAGAGATCATGCCCCTATGGAGTACAATGGTGCAAGGCCACAGTAACAGCTTGAGATGGGAGTCGTGTGCTGAAAATTTAAGTTGGGTGACTACTGAATGTCGATGAGAAACACTTGTTTGTAAGCCATTACAAACAAAATTACTTTTGAAATGTACTGGCATATTAAAACTGTCAGCTGGAGACAGACTTGCCTTTTATGGGAAAGTGGGCTACCAGACAACCTATCTAACACCTCCCACAGAAAGTTCAAAAAGTGGGACAAAGTCTTTGAAGTACAGCTGTGTATGTCCTGCTAGAATAGCTCAGTTAGTAACTGTCAGGACATGTACCTCCTGCTAGAATCTGAGAAAGGCCAGTGTCCCGAGTCTCAGTTCACAACAGAGATAATCATACAAGCATTCAGTCTGCTACAGAGTAAAAAAATCATTCTGAAACTTTGAAATAGTAGTTTTATACCTAATTGGTATAAGTGTTTTCATAATCTAAGAATATTTATTTCATCGTTATGAAATAACTTGAGACAGTAAAGTTCTCATAATTGCAAATACTCTAGCATTGCTGCATCATAGTGGTTTTACTACTGGACTACTGATTAAAAGGAATCTTAGTTTTCATACAAATACATACTGGAAACACTGCCCTGACTGAACTAATTTGGCACAGCTTTTTTGAATGTCCATGTGAAAATGTTTGTATTGTGAAACATAAGAAATACTGATAGTGAGCAGATGTAATAGTGTACTTTTCTGGCACACACAGGCAATCTCATACATTTAACTGCATATACTGCTGAATCTTTCAAGCTCATTTGGATGAACTCACAGTAATATCTCTCTCTCTCTCTCTCTCTCTCTCTCCCTACACACACACACACACACACACACACACACACACACACACACACACTTTAAAATTACTGCATAGCTTACATGTTTCTTTTCCCATTGTGCAGGAGCAGAAGCAGCTGTGAGAAATGCTTTATCCCAGTGGCCTCGAATAACCTGCCATAAAAAGTAGAAAAATTAGTAAAAAAGACTCCAATGGCAACTGTATGGATAACCAATTATGCCCTTAACTAAGCTGAATAACATAGTTAAAATCTATGTCACTAAATAATTTAATATCGTAATCAGGCTCCTTAAATTTCTAATTCACATGAAGTAGGCATTTTCTTTTTAAATCATGCATGGAATTTCAAAGTATTTCTTGTCACCCAGCCCAGCTATTCTGATGAACAATGTAACGGGTCAATCGATTCTGTAAAAATTACATGCTTATAATAAGCATTTTATGAAAATTACTTAAAATGTGAAGGCAACAGAACATTCAGAGCTAAGGAAAACTGACTGCAATACTCAATTTTTATTACTTAGCAGGAAGTGAATACTGTTTCTTGGCTGCTTTCAATGTGTCCTCATTATAGCATCAAAATTGAATTGTTCATTACCTGAAACACTTTCAGAGTTTATGTAATGACTTCTTGTTTGTAACCCATTAAACAACTATCTCACAAATGATAAGGACAAAATAGATGTATCCACATAACCCATTTCAAAAGAGCTGCTAGCTCCAGTTCTCACCAGAATTTTTAGTACTCATTACTTACAATGTTCAACATATTACCATGCCTTTCTATTTGAAAGAAATCCAGGCTGATGTACAGGATTGTATAGGGATTTAACCCACAATAACCCAACTTCATTACTTCTGCCTGTTAACGTAAATTTATGATTAAATTTTGCTATAGATTGGTAACAAGGGAAACCATGTAGTTTTCAGTATCTAATTAGAGTTTATTGCTTCATGAGGCCAAGACTACTGTCCTTCCAATTATTGAAATGAACTGCTTCCACTAAATTTTTCCATTCTGTTTTACAGTTATAAATTTAATAACTGTGTCAAATTGTTTACCTGTTTAAACAATAAGTGCATTCAGTGCAAAAAAATTACATATTTCTAAAAGAGTGGCAATAAAAAAAATTCTGATAACATACTTTTTAAAACCATTATATATATATTATGCACTTGCCACTCACCTGAATTTATGTATCTTGTATGCACTATCTCCTGGAGTTTACTTTTTTGTTAATGTGTTCTCAAGTCCTGTATAACACAGTCAAGACAAAATACGTTGTAAAATATAAGTGCCCTTAAACATGCTAGAATGCGTTTTACAAACTACTTACATCTTCCATTTTGTAACCCATTGTGTTCTGAGAATATCAACTCCTCTACAGTCGAGAAATAATCCAAAACTTTTCCACGACTTTCCATAGTAAGTTCACAATAATGATCATTAAGTACGCATGTTTACTTTCAATTATGCTCAATGAAAACGAGAAATTTTTCTTTTACTGGTCAGTTAATATGAAAGGTTGTGAATGCTTTCACTTAATGTATCATTAAATCCCAAGCTTTAGTAAATTAAAACTTCCTCAAAAGTAAAGGAAATCCAGCACATCGACATCTTTTGCCTCCATCAAGTACACCTTCAGTATTATAAAAACACTTTTGAAGATTTATGCACCCATTTCCCCAAATAAATTAAATACTTTATCAGAATTTGTATAGCTCTGAATTAAATGTAACTTATTTTTGGTTTACCACATTTCATGCTTGTTAGTGACTCTTATTAATTACAGAGTGACATTTTCTTTTAACACCATGCCACAAACCAAGGATTTTTGAAGGAATAAACTGCCCTAGCAGCACTGCATGTGTTCCTTGAATCTGCTATACACGCAAGAAACATTTTTTTAAACAACAATGTTATGAGAAGTACAGATTTCTACTCAAATTACCGTATATACTCTAGAAATCCGCGCACCCCAAATTTTGGCAAAAAACACCCACCCCAACACGGATTTGTGTAGATCAGGATACCACCTGCCGGATTTGAACATGTACGAGAGAGCAGCCAGTTGAGATGTCATGTCTATTAAATTTCAAAACGACACAAATATGAAAACAATTGACGCCGCACTGATTGATTATATATATATATTGAGAGAGAGAGAGAGAGAGAGAGAGAGAGAGAGAGAGAGAGAGAGGTGCAATGTTGTCATATCTAGTGTGTATGGATCTCACCCCAACCCCATAAAAAAACTCTTATTTTACCTACTAAACGTTCTCATACAAACTGAAGAAATATTTCATTTTTAACATATTACTGTGAAAACGTACTCACAGCAACACACTAAAATGAACACTTATAGAACCTGAACTTTGAGCTGAGACTGATATTAAACGGTCATGTACCTTTGTGAAAGTCTGTATGTCGTGTATTTACATCAAAGGTATTTGATAGCGTAATAAGGAGCTTCGACATAGATGTATTATGTCATCAAATGCAGTGCCTCGCCATATATTTGATTATGAAAGTTGCTTGTCTTTTCTCCGCTGCAAATGTATCCACTCTGAGCACAAGCATCACTGTTGCTAATCGACATGTACGTGCGTTTGAACATAATTGTAACGCCGTAATAAGAGTTTAAACATAGCAGTAAGAAATCGCTGTAACCCTGTCTTCTCCAGATATAGTAGTTGTCACGTCTCGATACCGATGTGGGTTAAGATGATGGTACTGAACCGAATAACTAAATTAGGTAACTTACTTTATTACTCAGAAAGAGGGTATGCTAAACTACTCATTCTTACACCAACAATACAACTGTTCATATATGCCATTCACGCTGGTAAACAAGCTGCCAGAAAAATACGCCACTCCGCTACATTTGTGAACGGCTAAGGCAGCGCACAATAAAAAATTATCATTATCCGCTATCTTCAAATATGGAGACAATAACACCCCTTTTTAACACCACGATGATTTATGTCTAAGAAATATTACATATATTTGATGATATTTCTTTGTCAACGATTTGATCAAAAATATCATGTAATACCGGCCTAAAGGGATGTCTTTTAAAGCAGAGTAATCCCTGCCTGGTGCGTTTTATTGTTGCAGATGGAGTAATACCAACCTAAATTCAAGTAATCCACACACCCCACTTTTTCATTCATAAATTCCGGAAAAAATGTGTGCGGATTACTCGAGTATATACGGTATATATCAGTAACAGACAGCCACAATGAAATAACTGCTGAACAATTAAACCTTTAAGCTCAAAACAGCTTCATTGAGCCAGCACTATTTCCACTGAGCCAGTCTGCTACATAACTCTCTTCATACAATTATTGTTATTCCAGCCTGGACAAAATTTGGTATTACTTTAACGTTCAGTGTACTGGATTCAGTCCACTTTAGCACAATCTGACATCTTAAAGACATGCACATTTTTAGCAAAATAACTGCATCTAACGAATCATCTAGTTAAAATATAAGCTGAAATGTGGGAGGCTGTATGTGCACTGCTAAATAATCATACATAATTTATTCGTATTACATAAGGTTGTCCTTTGGATTTCCTGTTGTGACTGGGATGAACATGTTAATTCAATTATTGAATAATCTAGCATTTTATTACAGAAAATTTATAATAAAAATTATTGAATTATTTAAGAATTTGACAATTTTTTTGTTTTCATACATTAAAGGACTTGGGTCACCTCAATGCACCTAATGTCAAGCAGATTTCTCCGTTGTGGAAATATTAAGGAGAGCTATCACTCACCTGACAAATTAGAACATGATAGCATCAGTGAAAAAACAGAAAATATATTAAATTTTAATACTTTCTTCGAACATAAGTAATAGCAGATGCTTCCAACATTGTATACCAATTTTCACAGTTATTAATTCAGCAACCTCACCAACATTAGACCTCGTCTGTTCACAAGCTTCAACATTTCTATAATAAACAGATTTTATCGAAATTGTTGCCTCTTCTGCCAATATATTTACTCCTCAAGGTGACAGCACTTTAAAATGATTTTTTATTATCAGAACACCATGCAATTTTAAAGCACAGCTTTTTTAATGACCGTTTAACTACTCTTGCAAATTATCACCTTTAACGGTACTCCTAACAAGAGTAACACACACACATATATATCATTTGGTGGTTTTGTTAACTATTATGAAAGGCACCTTAGGTATAACTCCAACAGCAACAGACATTATCACCCCAACATGTGTTCTTAGGAAATACCCTATAGTCTTCAGATGATAAAATATGGGGTTATGATCAGAATATCAAATAAAACAACTTCTAAAGCACTTTGTTATTGGTATGTTATTTTTGTTTTTATTGATTTAATTACTGAACATGAACATTTTAGATACAAACAAATCAACAGATCTATTAACTGTCAAGTAATAAAATTACTGTGTCTCAAATTATCCATTTCGTTGTCCTTCTAGCATTAGCTGCTGACAAGCTGTTATTCAAAATAAATACAAAAATTGTTGGAATGTTGTCATGTTCATTACAATGGTTAAAGGCTACTATGAAACATGGAATTCAATAAATTCCAAATATCTGAAGTTATTCCACTATACAACAAATGTTACTGTCATTCTGATAATTTAATTGATGGTACATATGCAGGCCAACAGCCAAGGTGAAAGAAAAGTGTATAAATTTTGTGATCCAGAACTAAGTAAAAAATCTTCGAAATAAATTACTACTGGCATCTGCCATGCCACAGTTACTCTTATACATGTACAATCTAAAAAGACACCTTGCAGTAAGAACAAATACCCACAATCTACACATTTCTTGAAGTATGCTGTACTAGAAACCACAACTCTACATTAATTAAGAAACTGCAGAACCTATGGGGTAATCAGTTCTGATCTTCCTGTCATTAAAATAGCAATGAAAGTCTTAAAACTGTAAGGTGCTACTTCAAACTTCACTTTCGTAAGGGACACCACAAAGTTGCAAGAAATCATATACTCAATGGCCTCACTAATCACACCATTAACAGGTAAAGGGCCAAACAGTACATCGAGTCATATTTGTTTGTTCTTAGTAGCGGCGTGACTGACCGCCATAGTCACGTGATTGGCCATAGCCAGCAGAACTGCCACCTGCAATAAATTCAATACCAACATACAATTTTTTTAAATTGTTTCCTTTCTAAATTGTGCCTTAATACTAAAACAGCAAAAAGAAGAAATTTTAGAAATCAAGTAAAGGTTGGAAATACGTCACCACAGGCAATGTATTTATTTAAGAATGACATGGATTATTAAATTTAACAAGCATATTTGCAGTTCTTCCATATATTGACATTTTCCTACTATAAAAGCTTCACTGTGCTAAAAAATTCCTATTATAATCAATACTGGTAAGCAAAGTTTACACTATGTTTACATGACTTGCCAAAGATTGGTTTTATTACACCTGTATCACATTGTTAGCACTTTCCTTCAAAATGGCTTTATCTGTTGAAAATTCACTACTATTTCACAAATGTTTTTCTGTATATTACCTATCAAGAGCACGAAAAGTCCGAGATCTCTACAACTGACCAGTAATCTTAATTATTTTACATATCCACTTCATTTTCTTGCCTCATGAAGCTTACACAATTTCCTTACATTTCTGTTTTATGTTTATTTCATGTCCACTGATACGTAATGCCTACACCACATTATCTCCTACATGCTAAATTGTTAGTTTCAGGGCACTATAATATGCACGATAAACTGTGCATCGTCATTGCTTGATAACGATTTAAGATTATTGGTGAAAAGGCTTTATTCACCTTAAAGAACCACATAATGGGAAGGAAAACTGTGTGCAGGAAGATAATTGGTCAGAGCCACGTGTCCTACTCATTTTACACCATGAACTTCCTTAACATTTCTCCACATTTATGCAGCAAAAACTGTGAAACTAATGAACATGAGGACTAAGTAATGGCTTCTTTTATTTTTGTTATATGAAAACAGAATCCCTTAAGTTTATGAACTAACCGTCTTAAGAGCTCAAAGGAAGTCCACCAGATGAATCTTAAAAATTTTCAAGGATGAAACTATGAATTCCAACATTCACCAACCAACCATTTTAAAAACACTTTAAATGAAATCTGATGCCAATGACCTTCCTTTGAACTAGGGCATTACAATAATTAAAAATTTTATATCATATTTGAAGTATACATACCGTAACCACCTGTTGAATACCCTCTATCATCATAACCAGATGCAGTGTTGTATCCACCACCACTGCTGTAACCACCACCATAAGCATCATGTGCTGGAGCTGGAACAATTTATAGAAACATGTCACTTACTACTAAATTTCAAGACGTTCAAGTAGTTGCAAATGATCACCAAACTAACATGCATACGTATTGACTCCAGGTATCTTAAATGCCATTTTTATTATCTCAGTTATTTGCAAACAACAGATGTCCGCCTTTGATAACAAGCTACTCACTTTTTGTGGCAACAGATTTTAAACATACTACTATTACATTGAATACTGATACAGTTACACAAAAATGCAGATTTCAGAAAATTATGTACAGTAAACACAAAGCACTGCAAAACTTTTGATGATTCTTTGCCAAGCATGATTTCATAATGACTAGACATGATGTGTTTGAAGCTGGTTGCTAACGGGAAAAATTAAATGTTTTCAAACAGGTGAACAATCTCTTGACCTAATTGAAATTAAGGGTTTTGACACACTGAGACACTTTATACAAATATCTAAGTGAATATGAAATGTTTAACTGGTACGAGAGAAAAGTTTAACTATTTTACAGAACCACATGTAGCAATGTGATGCTGCAGCTGCCTCCCATACAGTACACAACGTGACAGCCTCGCAGCTTTGAACACCAAACACTATAATTCATGACAAACTCAATCATTTACTTCATTTTGTAAAATACTTCACTCTTTCCCAAGAAAGTTACGATTTTTGTGAATGTTATTAGACAGGAATTTAACATTTAATGACCACAAAGACCACAAACACAAAATTATTTACAAACTCCTTATTGGGTGCAATCACATCCCAATTATTTTTTAACATGTTAATTATATTTTTGCTTTTTCAGCTGTAAGCTGAAGTAACTAAAACTGAAAAATTCCTGCAATCCTAAATTTAAAAAAATCCAGTTTTCCCCCATCTCCCAGCGTGTTTTTTTCCCCTTCTCTCTCCACTGTGTGAATTATGATGACACTTGGCACCAAGAAAGAGTATCTTTCCACATACCTGTTCAGTGTAGTTAATAGCATATACTTACTGAATATATTCTTACAAAAGCCACACACACACACACACACACACACACACACACACACACACAAAACCAGTACTTACCTGGCTTGTTGTAGGATGGATATGGCTCTGGTGGTGCAGCTGAATAGCCACCAGAAGGTGCTGGTGGAGGTGCACCATAACCAGTTCGTGTATCTGGTGGAGGAGCATTATATGCATAATCTCCACCATCATAACCTGAGCTAGTATAACCACCCCCATAAGATTGATTTGCACCAGCCCCTGGTCCATATGGTGGTGCACCATAGGCAGGAGGTTCATTTATTGGAGCATCATAATGAGCAGAACCATGTTCAGGTGGAAATGATGGGGACTGATATGCATTTGGATCTCCCCTAGAACAGCAATCATATGCAAATTAATACATAAAATGACACTTTCTAAGAAATTTTGTGTAATGTCAATTCACACAATGTCAAAACAACTTCTTAGTAAATCCTGCTTGTTTTACTTAAGAACAGTGTGAATATAAATTTTACATCCAAATATTTTTGGTGTCTAACAAGAAACTGGCAGTGCAACAGGAGTGACCAATCATTTGGGGGAACTAAAAGGGTAGCTGGGGAGTTTCTCCACCCTGTCCATAGAGAGCACCACTACCCTTGTCCCCTGAAGATTGGTATAATTGTTATAGTCGAGCCGAAATATAATGATCCATGGTGGTGATGCCAATCTGCTTTGAGAGCCAGCTGCGTCAGCAGACCATGGAGAAAGTAATGTGAACTTTGCTTGTGCATGCGCGTGTCCACCTGCGCTGTGCACTATTGCCAGTCCCGTCACAACAGCGCCCCTTGGCTCTTACTGCCCGGCAGCAATCTAACTACATGGCAACATGGTTGTATTCCGTTTCTGTGGCCGGGGCGGTCTCCCAGCCCAGTAGGCGGAGCCAGGGATCGTGTTTTGGCTGGAGTATAGTAGAAGTAATGTAAAACTACAGACCATTCCAGCCATAAAGGGGTGGAATGCTGTCAGTACATTTGTTACTTTGGGGGAGGGGAGAGGGATCATACAGAAAGGAAATTCTTTGTAAAGGAACAGTTAACATTGACCAAAATTCATTTTGGAATTGTAAATGTTTATGGTGCCTTCAATTTGGAATATGAAAGTTGAACATGACCATGAAAGTGTCAAAGACGATGAATCCAAAGTACAGCTGAAAATTGCAACCATACTGAGTCACAAAATATCAGTTTTGGAAGATTGGCACAGCAAGTTGCTTGCAATTGCTAATAGGGTAGATATACCAAAATTTGTGTGTTGGCTGCATTTTGCACACGAAATTACACATGAGAAAGCACGTGCTAAATGAATGATAAACCTACCCAACATGAAATTTCCCGAAGAGTGCTTGGTACATTTTACAGAGAAATATTTTCTGCACTGCTATGTGACAAAGAATGAAATATGTATTCACCATTATACACCAGAATCTTAGCAACAAACACCTCTTACAATGGACACACACTGGTTTTTCAGCTCGGAAGTGTCTATAGGGAGAAAAACATGGCATCAGAATTCTGGGATATGAAACAAATTGACTTGGGGAGGAGAGGAAGTGAAAAAACACACGGAGAATAGAATTTTAACTTAACACCATCTCTTCTCTTCCTTGATGACCCATGTTGTTCATTCAAGAAAAAATTATGATTGTACATGGGTACTTTGTGCATTTCCTGCACAGCATTACAGAAGCAAGATGATAACAAAACATCAACAGACGATACACTTAAAAATTCAAGCCAATAGCAACGTAAGTTCAACTATTGAGTGTTCAACAGCATAAAACTTTTATCCATTGGGGAATAATTCAAATGGGAGGTGGGGAGGAGAAACTGTGGACTGCATCTCTAAACTGAAAGAAAGATAATTCACTCTAACACAAGATAAAAATCAGAACTGGTGATGACAGCTACAGTGGTTAGGACATTTTGATGGGTCGAGTGGCTCTTCCTTTGCAATTTGCAGACTTAAATTACTATTACATCGCAAACAGAGACAGCAGTGGGAACTGACTATTAACCCTTTCAGTGAGTATATACTCTCAGCGGCACCCACATTTTATATAAAATCAAGACCAACTTCCTCAGGTTCATTGATAAACACACAAATGCTAAGCTTTCGCAACTGTTGCTTCATCAGAAAAAAAGGAAGAAGGGGGGGGGATGTGGGTTTTAAGGGAGTGGGTGAGGAGCAGAAGTATTTGCCTTAGGGAAAAGTATAAAAAACACCCACCACACATACAGCACACAAACACCTAGGCAGACATATTTGAAGACAAAGAAGTTGGGCAGATATGCTGGTCGAGGCAGAGGCTCTGTGCAGAGATCAGAGGCAAAGTTGTTGATTGGTGTGTGGGAATTTGAAGTTAAAGGAGGATGAGCTCAGGATGGCAATGGGAAGAGAATCTGCTGCAAGGCAAGTTCCCATCCCAGAGTTCTAAAAGGTTGGTGCCAGAAGTAACCATATAAACCAAACAGTTTAACACTGTGCCAAAATGTGCTGGCAGTGCACCAAGGCATACTTAGCCACAGGGTGGATCCTCATTACCAACGAACACTGTCTGCATGTGTCCATTCATGCAAAAGGACAGTTTGTTGCTGGTCATTCCCACATAGAAGGCTTCACAGTGCAGATAAGTCAGTTGGTTAATCACATGGGTGCAATCACAAGTGGCTCTGCCCTAAATTGTGTACAATTTCTGGGTTGCAGGACGAACAAGTCATGGAGGATGGATCTCACTTTGGGTCAGGATTTAAGCAACTTTTATCCCTGCCGGAGAGCCACATTAGGAGTCCGTTTCTATCAACGAATCTGTGCTTTTTCGACTGGTAAATTAAACCAGCTATCTTTTTTACTCAAGTTTTTCATACAAGGAATCTCTCTCTCTATAATATAACATACACGACTGTGTGTGTGTGTGTGTGTGTGTGTGTGTGTGTGTGTGTGTGTGTGTTTTTCTGCCCAATGAAGAGGGCATGGTATATTTTAAATTCAGAAACACGATTATAGCATGAGAAGCCAAAGCAGTGTTTATGCATATATTTGTACTCGAGAACACAAATTCTCAAATATCGTTATGCGAAACATTGAAAAATACAGACCATGTGCAATTTTTGTACGTTACTAATGACTGCCATTTAAAGGCTTCCTGGCAAAGTTGATTATGATGAATGAAATTATGTTAATTTTCTACTTCCTATTAGTTACCAGTTCTGACTGGCACTTAAAATAATCTTCTGAGTATTTTGATGCCTATTATGTACATATAAATAAACAAAAAATTTAACAGTGATCAAGTAAACATATTGTACTGTTTAAAACATTAGTTCCACATTTAACATTTTCGATAAGTCCCTTGAAAAGTGTAAAAACTGGGTTCTACTGTATCATTATGAAGACAGACACACTGAAAGTTTCAGTCTTTTTATAGGGTGGTTCACTCACTTCCATAAAGCTCTTTTTTAAGTATTAGAACATTTGTATGCTGAAAATACTACTCTAATGTATATTCAAAAATACAGTATTTAATAATTACTGGATGTGACAATCTCAACACCCTATACTGGTACAAGCAACATGGGAAATTGTGAAATGCTTTTAAATGAAACCCAGGAGCAGCTACTGGTTGTGATGAGTGGAAGGGAACATGGGCGCTGAATTTTTTTGTTGTTGCTGCTACTCTGAACAAATATTTGTGCAATTCCCCCACTCCTCCCACCACCAATGTTTATTTCAACATACCCATCAGCTAGAGCAGCAACTTCTTTCATTACAATATACAAGAAAATACAAACAGGACTGATCCACTGCAAATGGTTAAAACGATTTTTTCCTGTTAGGTGTGAAATAATGATATATATGCTGCATTTAAATATTTTTATTATTGCAACTACATAGCACTTTACCTGTACATGCCCGAATTATGATTCTTTTATCAGTAAGGCAACATGTAATGTCTACATAGTAACACCATATGTAACCCGATTATAAACTATACAGTTGGAGACTAACACTATTCTACCCAACCAAGTAATGACATGGAACAAACAACACACTGCTTTTGCCAGTGTATACGACACTTTAGTTCATTACAAAAATTGGTCCAAAAACTGGTTGCATCATATGCTGGATGCCAGTTAAGGTAGGTACTTACAAGTTCATTTCTTTTCGAGGGATTAAAAAAGTGTAAAATGTGGAAAATGTTTTAAGCAGGAAAATTTGCTTTTAAGGTTTCCTTACATTTTGAACAATGGAAAATCCCATAGGAATCTTAATAATGGAGGATAGGTAACAACTTACCATAAAAAGCCTTGCTGAGCTGCTAACAGACACAAAAATAATCACATTCACACAAGTTAAATTTTCGGCCATGGCATTCGTCATGAAAAAATAAGAACCCACACACATTCACGCAATCTGTCAGACAACTATACACACACGACTATCATGTCCGGCCACTCCAACACAAGCTAGATAGTGTAGCTTGCGTTGCTGGAGTGGCCGGACATGGTAGTTGTGTGTACATACCTGCCAACCTTCAAAATGTAAAAAGCAGATCTAGTTTAAAAAAATCGGGAGATTCTTCAAAAAATCAGGAGATATGTTCTGTCAAAAACTGCGGCACACTACTATAAACCTTAAGATAATTGATTTTAGCCTTTTCCTATCATCTCACAACGCTGCAAAATGGCTACAAAAAACACTTGCATTAACCCAATGTTGAATACAGTCCAGGTACAGTGATTGATTTTTTTCATTAAAATAAAAATGTTCACAACTGTATTTTTGTGCTATACTGCTACCTGGGAATATTTTATGGAACAAATGACAAACATAGTCTCTCATTTAATTGGTAAACCGTGCCTAAAATAATGTAAGTAAGCACTCAGCATGTATGCATGATCCCTTTCAGTTTTCTCAGTGATTTCAGTCTTTTATTGTTACACACTTTTCATTTCTCTGCACGTTTTCCGGTTCATCACTTTTTCTACCATGCGATGTTGAAGTAACACATCGACAAAGAGTGCAAAATACATATAATGTTCAGAAAACTGCTTACAAAAGGCATATTATTATTGGCCATACTTAAAAACACATACCGTAGAACTGAATTCCCATAGTTAAATAAAATAGCTGTTTATACGAAATTTGCCTTTCTAGACTTCGCATATGGATGGAACTGATGCTCCTAATTATCCACTCAAAAGGTTTTCATCGATTAAAAAAACACGGAAGTGATTTCACTTTCGTAGAATGACAAAATATCACATTCAAAAAGAGTACAGCACCAATATATAAGTTGTGTGCAACACCTAATATCTATGAATTTTGATACGTACTTTGATTAAACTGATAAATGAACAAAGGACTTTTGACCATTGGTGAAAAAAAATTATCTTGGGGTTGAGGATATAAGCTAAAAATCGGGAGAAATAATGGCAAAATCAGGAGGCGGGAGAAAAAGTGAAAAATCAGGATACTCTTGCCTAAATTGGGAGAGTTGGCAGGTATGTGTGTATGTAGTTGTCAGAGTGATTGCTTGAATGTATGTCTTCTTCTGACAAAGGCCATGGACGAGCATTTAAGTTCGTGTGAATGTGTTCATCTCTTACATTTTTGTATTTTACATTTGATATATGTACATAATGTGCACCGAAATACCCCTCAGAAGCTTTATTATGTAGTAAAGGTTGTCTGAATTTTTTACTATTTTTAGAGCCAAACGTAACAAACTTAACTTCATAAGAAACAAACTATTGAAGTAATTTCCTTCAGTTTTTTCAGCAATCCTGCAATGGTGTCATCATTTGAATAATGAAATGCTGCTCAAGTATTTGAACCTGTCTCGCCTGACGATATGAGAGATTTTATTTGCGTTCTTAAGTGCAAATACGTAATTAAGTATTTGTGATGTTTGAACATCTGCGTCACGCAGTTTCAGTATTTTTGAGGTTATAACATGCTGTGCCTCATACAGTGCACTGACCTATACATAGATGCAAACCCTCCACCATTCTCGCAGTCTATGAAACATCACAAAAATACTTAATTCTCAAAATGCATTAAACATGACAGTCACCTACTCATCGTGTGAACTGATACTCAGTGTAGTGGCTGATGGGAGCAATCTTATGCAGTGCCACCGAGGTGGCAATGTCTCAAGTCTATATGGGGGCTTTCGTCAAACATCGCACCATATTTGGCACACACTATAAACAGCAACAGACTAAATATCCGTTTGTGCTTACTCAAACTGTCAATTAACATGTGTGCAAAGTTTATGAATACTTCTTTAAGGCACTTTTATATTTGATGTACATGAACAAATGTATTATAATTATATTACATTAGGTGTGGTTTATTTTTCTCTAAGAAAGTCAAAAGTGCAGTGCATCTTTTACACTAGTGCCGGCAAATACGGTAAGTTTCAGAAATATGCTGATATCATGAATTAGGAATGTAGCTCTGTCCTTTATCTTTTAGCATCTATTACAATGATTTCCTGAAAGTATTATTTACTTGCTTTTAACTAACAACTTAAGTTTTCTACAAAATATACTATTTTTGCAATTTTCAGACTAAACCAGATTACATACACATTGCATGTCATTTAAATATTGTCAAAACAATTCACAAACAAAAAGTTTTACTGAACAATACACTTTAGTTATTTACAAAATATCTTTGACCACTTAATGTAGTCCATACTTTGAAGTAAAATAAATATTATGGATACTTCATTCCCATTACTTTCATTTAACACAGTTTTGAAAGCAGCAGCCTCCCTTCTGCCTACCATCATTTTAGATAAAGAAACTACTGTTTTTAGTAACAGCAGTTCAAGTAAATGCTCTGTAGTGGACGTAACATAGTAACGACACATTCAGAGTATAATAATACACAGCCAACTTTATCATGCAGTTCAGTTAAGACACCGACAGAAAAAATGTAAGCTATGCATGTATCATTGCTTTATTTTTAATTTATTTCATATCCAGGGGAAACTATTAGAAAATTTAACTGTATAATACTCCAAAACTTCAACTATATCAATTTATTCATAAATCGTGTAGCAACTCCTCCAGAAACATTCTATGAAATGTAGAATGTAACTGATGAATCAAATTATTCTTATGGTTGTAATTTGCATATTAAGATCAGTTGTTCTTTTACGTTTAAACACAAAAAGCACACAAAACTTCCCCAATAAGCAAACTACAGTTACATTCACCATACAAAAAGCTTTTCAGCATGCTATCCCACAGTTTGAACAACCACAATTGACAATGAAACCATGGCAATTAGCTTTCTAATACCTCAAAGCGCCAACATTCATAAGATCCGTGTAATTGTAAGTTTTCAAATTTTTGTGCTATTACAAGTGAAATTGTGCAAATATCTATTTTACACAAAATTAGCTTAAACTCTGTAACATGACAAATCAGATGCAAACACAGAGCAGCAATGGATTATTACACTATGTACTTTTATTCTAAACATAATTACAGTGACATCCTTTGTTCTACAAACACGCAAAATTTAAAATACAAATTTGAAGGAAAAACATTTCTGAAATTTAGACTTTGAAGAAGGTAAACACAAGGGACAGTGGCATTTTGAGTGATTACACAGGCACCAAGTATAAAATTAAAAGTCACTCCAAGTTGTCCTCACTCAAGACCATTCCCAATGCACTCTTTATGACATTTTCTTACCATGTATCTGTCAAATCTTTGCACAAATTTAATTCAAGATCCACTGTGAAGTATAATGCCTTAGAGCAACAGTGCACCTTTTGACAATAATTACCTCACTTTTTCTTATTCCACGACAAAGAACACACTAATCACAAAAACTTTCATACAGAATATCAGTAATACCTTGCTAACACTGCAATAATATTTTGCACAACTTTATCTTTGCTATCAACAACTCAAAAGTGAAGTTGTGCAGAGAGAGAGAGAGAGAGAGAGAGAGAGAGAGAGAGAGAGAGAGAGAGAGAGAGAGAGAGAGAGAGAGAGAGAATATAACCTATGACAAGCAGCCCTCTGAAAATTAACAAGCAAGCAAATTTTGATAGCTGTCAAAGATCAGGGTGCAGGACACCACAATGTTTCCCATAATATAGTTTCTGGACTGTTGTGAAGTCAACCAGCACCAAATAATGCATTTCAGAATTTTAAATTCAGAACAAAAACTCACCCATAATATGAAGCACTGGGTGATGAATAGTTATTGGTCGCTGGTAACACCTGAGATTCATAACCGCCATAGCTTGACAAGAGAAACAAAACAAAATGTAATTTATTGACTTATCAGTCATATGTACATGCAACTCACGACATTTAAATCTCCACACAGTAACTATAAAACTAATGTTACAAGGGTTTTTACTACTTTTAACTTTCACAAACTACCACTGCATGGCACAATTTTGCATCCAGTAAGACAATTAGAATCAACTGCACTTCTAAATTATGCATGTGCAACCAAAATTAATGAACATTTATGAGAACTTCATTAATGTACAATACACTGTATTTTACAAAACTAGAATTAGTTTAAGTACAGGTCTTGCTAAGTTTACACAACAAGTATCAACTACTGCTATATACCAGGCTATCTCTGCATTAAAAAGATGTGATTACAATTTCCCACTTGAGATTAAGAGAGAACATACTTGGCACAGCAAAGGATTTAAAGGAATAACTAATCTGTGCCGATTTGTCACTGAACCAATGTCCTGTACACAACTGACAAAGACACAACCTGGATATGTTAGTACTGCTTTAAACTATAATGAAAAGACCTTCATATCAACAACTAATGGATTGCATATGATTCTGAAAATGCTTTGTATATCACCAAAGATAGTTTACATAGAGTTTTGCACATATTTGATGCAAATGCTATGATACAAAGCCAATTTTACCCTTTCTTAAATTTAATAAAAGGACTGTCTTATTTGCTAGTAACTGATTCTTCATGGAAGTTACACTTTTGTATCACAGAGATATTCTGGAGTCCCGGTATTTGGAAAAAATAAAACCTCATTCATGTCTACAATTCTGCACAGTAAATTAAGACTTCCATCTTGTTACAATAAAATATCCATTTCAAAAATTAGAAAATACACATTTATGTGTAAATTGGAGATTTTTTCTAATGCAACACACATGTTAAATTTGATAAAGGTAACAGTATTATTTTTAATTCTTTCTTGCACTGAGAGATCTGCTCCAAATATATTTCACAAATCCATTTATTTTTCACATTTACTTCCCCCACCCTTTAGTCATCAATCACTTCAATTCTACACATTAACTGGCCTATTTTACAGACTTCTATTTGAATGAAGAGAAATAACAATTACAATTTTCATTATGCTCATTTTAAGACATATAACTGAATGAGAAATACAACTGTTACTAAGCTGTAACCATTTTCTGCTTACTGTCTGAACAGTGCCAAAGATCTACATAGAATAAATTCAGCAGATGACCAGAAATGTCTAGAATGTAGCTAGCAATTTATTTCACATCGATGATACAATAATCACATTGTTACAATTAGGGGATGTGGTTGAAGAAATGTGGTAGGAAGGCGTGCTGCTCATGAGCATCCGAGTGTGAGACTTAAGATTGCAATGTGGTTCTGCTTTCTGTTTGTGTAACCTTTTTCAACCACATCCCTAAATTTTTCATATCACTTTTTCTTCTACCTAACCTTTATATTCAAAATTGTGAATTACATATGTTGTAACTCTTGTGTTATACCTTCACATATCTGGATTGTTTAAAAATTAATTACTCCTGACTTTGCACCCATATAATGTAAATTATTCCCCGTAAAAAAAAAAAAAAATAAAACCCACACCGTCCTAAAATTTTAAATCAGGAAAAATTGGACCATCACCACTGAATCTTATATTGAAATTTGTGTTTCAATATTTTTATATTAGCTTAGTAAGTAATTAGCAATGCATGGAAGTTAATACCTTTAAACAAAATTGATATAAGCCAACATTGGTTGTTAAACCCATTTTAAACTTTTAATCTAAACATGACAAGAACTATTTGTTGTGTGCCGCTTAATGCAATCTTAATATTTACAACTATTTTCACAATATACTAGAGGTGTATTATCCAAACTACAACCACTGCTCTGAAAATTTGTAGTTTATAAAAAAGGACAATTTAAACAATGTTTTGAGCCATGTTGTAATGAACTTAATATAAATGTAATTTAATGTTAGTTGTAGCAATCTAAATATTCTGATACACATTCAGCATGTGTTAACTGTATATAGTTATCCCTGCCTCAACTGTTTTGGAAACAAATCAACACACATCAATTTTTGTTTCCCAATGTTGTGAAGTTCTGGAACCTTCTGCATTACATTTGAGATCTAGCAAAGCTTACTAATGAAACACCTAATTTGAAATATACAAATAATTTAATTGCCTATAATATTTAAAAAATTATTGCATTTTCAGTAATTATACATCTTGTACAATAATTTATAAATTACACATTGCAGTGCGAAAAGTATTATACAGGCCAGATACATTCAGCCACAGGAACTGAAAATGAACAGGTAGTTTATTGATTGTGTGTTTCTTTTTTATAGATATATAAAAAATTTATAATATTGAATTTATTTTTTGCATTCTTGGATCTTGTTTCACATCACACAAGGTTTCATCTTTTCATTGTCCTTTTATAGCATGATCTCTAAAGTTACAAAGTGTTAACAGTTGGAAAAACAGATGACATGCTCCGACCAGCATGAACTATCACAGGGAAATGATCAGTGCCAAAAGACATCAAGATACAGCTATCTTATCCAATGCAACTATTATATTTCTCTGCTTTCTGCTCATATCTAGCACTTTCAAATCTTATCCGTAAATAAACCTTTATTTCCACACAAAGTATTTAATGCCTTAAATAAAGCAATTGCTAAGCAGCTAATAAAACATTATCTAAAAGCTACTGCACATAATACTGATTCATTAGTAACTCACATCGTGACCAATGACAAAATATTAACTTAAACTCCCTCCAGTGGCTGCATAACTAGCCATCTAATACTCTTTGAAATGTCATTCATTGTTTTGGTGACAATGAGGGTACTACAAAAAGTGTCTGTAAGAAAGAGGTTGCAGGAGTAGTTTTGGGTGTCAGTCAGAATTAGTCTTTCATGAAGAGTAGTTTCACTTTTTTGGATGGACTACATGCTCAAAGCAACATTTGGTTAAGCATTATTATTAATGTTTTCCCCCTTTAGTACTTTTAACAGCCATTGCACCATACAAATGATGTTATGTGTAAATGTGCATGTACCTTGGCATTTTAACTGAAACATTTTGTTGTGCATCAACACGAAATTTTGGGTAAATCTTGTCAGTGTATGCTGTGTTGGGTTAGAGTTTTTTCAAAACGGCTGAAAGCTCTTATTTGTGCCTTTCAGCCGCTCATCTGATGTCTGGTGAGTAAGCAACCTATCCTCTTCAAAAATATTGTTGAATCCTTCCTAGGATTTCCATTGGAATCTAGAGATGTATTGGGAAAACAAACTGGGACCTCATTTAGTCAGGAGGGCAAGAAAAGATATACCCCTTTGCTTTGCCAAAATATGGCTCCAAAATAAGTAAAAAATTATATATCAAAAACTTCATGGGTCAATTACATGAAAAACCCATTGTGTGAATTTTCTCAATGTGACCACCGGAAGGTTAAATTTAAACTTCTTATTCAAGACCAAGGAAGTGAGCGCACTAAATATTTATAGTTTTCTTTGAGAAGGTTAATTCTTTTACAAAGTTTAATATCTATGACAAATTTCATTTTATGATCTGTATTTGTTACTGAGGTACTCTCTCTTTACCTCAAATAACCCATTAACACTCACAAAATACATTCACATTACAACCTTAATTGGGGTAACAAACTGTGATGCTAATTTTTCATATTTTCCTAATAGCAACAGAAGCACAGTAAATTTTCTTTATGAATATTACATGGCACAAGTGGCAAACACATTTCAGTGAACTTCACAAAATGTATTTTTTTCTCCAATAAGTTTGATACGTTTATGAACAAAACTAGTTTTTTATATTATTCTCGTTAATCTTATACTGATAACTTTACTAACAAAGTTACACAAATTTATCGTCACATTTTTATGCTTTTAATATTTATCATCAAGTAGAACCTCATACTGTCACGTGAGACATAATGGCATAATGCCTTTTTATATAGTTTCATTGATTGTGTTATGGTCAAATTCTTCCAGATGTTACTTTGAATCAGTTATCATGAACATTTCACTAGTCTTCTAATCTCTTTTGGCTTTATAGGGTACTGAAAGTACCTTAATTCCATTATAAACTTCTATAAAATGACACATCTAGACAACTTCTAAGTTACTATTCTTCAAATTTCCCCACAACTTACAGCATTTCTTCATGTTTAAGAGTGAGAAATGAAGCAGTATCTATTTTATGGAATGCTATAAAATGCAATAGTTCCAGAAACAAACCCAAATTCATAACTTTTTCCAGTCTGAAACATGGCTAAAGAATAAATAGATAAAAACACACACACACACAACTTTGAATATTACTGAAAAGAGACTAACAATATTTTTCTCCTACATTGAGAAGTTCAGTTCATGCTTTTACTTCAGTACTGGGTCAACCGTATAACAACTTTTCATGTAACCTCCTGAAAATACCTATGCATCTCAAAACTAAAGTGGTAATCAACATTGATTACAGCTTTTTACAGGCTTTTAAAGAAAAATTTCATCGAAGTTGCTTTTTTATTTCCAGTACGTATTCCACTGCTGCTCTGTTAAGATCAGAGAATTGTGTTTTAAGGAATGATTATACTATGATCATAAGAAAAATTACATTGGTTCACACTGAAATGTACAAATTATCCAGTCATGATTAAGGTGGGCAAATTATCTCAGGTGGAATATATGATTTATTACAGACAGTCAGTTTCAGACAAGAGTACTATCTTCAAGTGTTCTAATAACTATTAAACTCTTCAATAAAAAAGTACAATCAGGCCAGACACTGTACAGCCCAGACAATTTTAACTGACAAATGCATATCTGCAAACAACAGTACACAAGGGACATCTTGATGCCCTTATCAAATTAATACGATCTAATTAACTATGATGATGTTAGTCTTGTGCTGACAGCAATTAAGACAATTTTTACACACCAGACATGTTTCATTTTACTTCACTAGACAACACAACAAAAACAGCAATGAAAAATGACAATACCGCAATCATATAACGTATTTTCCAAATAAAAAGCAAAATGTGTGTTAAATAACTTTATTGCTGTCAGCCTAAGATGGGGAACCTCTCTTAAGATTAACAGCTGCTGCAGAAGATGGACACACACAACCATTCATAGTATTTCATGACCTAATGTAACAATTGTATGCCTGAAGATAGCACTAACATGCTGAAATTGTTGAATCACTTTATAACTAAAGTGGATTTGTCTGTAATAATCCAAAGTTTTAGTTGTGAATGTGCAATCTACAAAATGTTATGCACTTTTTTGAACTGCTAGTGTTTACCTAAAATCCACTTAGAAGTTAACAGGTGTAATGGTTGAGTGTTACCCTCAGCAGCAACCATGTATTAACATCAAACAATGTACAAAAGAACTTAAACGGTTTTACTCTACTAACAGTGCCCATATGTGACAATTTACGAGCTAGGGTTTCAGTTTCAATGTTTTACAATCAATTCTAGATCTAACTGCAGACAAGCTGAATAGCCTGAGTCAGTTACACCTGTTCTCAAAACTACAGTATACTGCTTATAAACATGTCACTATAGATTTTATACCAACCACATTATTAATATGGGCAACTTGGCACTTCTTCAGAGTTAATAATCAAGCTGACAAAGTATAATTTCCTTACCTTGGAGGATGAGTCATGTAGCCATTAGCCCCCGGACCTCCATCAAATCTGCCACGCTTTGGTGTAGGGCCTCCTTGGCCCATACCTCCTCTCTTACCTGGAGGTCCACCATACCTGTCACCACCACCTCTCCCACCTCTATCACCCCTATCAAAGCCACCACGCCCTCCTCTTCCACCACGGTCCAATCCCCTACCTCTTCCTAAAAAAGAATAAGTCACTAATTTCAGGTCAAAGCATGTACCAAAATTTATAACACTGGAACAGCTGAGATATAACAACAAAATTAGTAACAAAACAGCTACATTGTTACTACCAGGTGGATTTGTTAACTATTTTAGTAATCCCTTTCTTTACATGGCCAATCATCACATTGTGCCACCACTGTTAGTAAAATTGTTGTACAACTGTGGTAAATTAGATAACAATGAACATGATACTAAATAGATGTGGCTGGTCTACACAATAGTGAAACAGAATATTTCCTAACGTTCCACATTAATATTTTTCTGTAACTAACCAACTTTTGGCTTCTCAGTCAGAGACAAGAGACTTAATACATGTTTTTAAAAAATCAACATTTGCAAACCACCTATTAACATAAATCAACCCATATGGTACACAACATGAATTAATATTTTCTCTAGAGGACAATGTAAAAAAAAAAAAAAACAGTGACAGGGTTCCAAGATAGTACTGACATTTCTCATTTTCTCTTAAATTTCAGTTAAAAGAGTACATTACAAAATAATCAGTTGCTAAATGCAGTAAGAATCTCTTCAGATTAATATATGAAATTTTTTCTGTTGCATTTAATGTAACAAATTCCTATGTCAATTTTGTATTGCAAATAAATTAATATTCACCTTATTGAGCTGTGTCTACAACATTGATTTGTCACTTTAAGATGGCCTAAGAAGCTACAAGCCTATTACTGATTGAATAAATATTTGCAGAACATTAGAAACTGTTTCTTTTTAATACCATCACCGTCTTTTGCCAAGCACAGATAGAAAAATCAACAATTTGAGTTAGGCTAGTTTGACCCTCTTCACAGGGTGCTGTGGGCAAAAATTTCCAACGGTGCATCATATAATTTTTGTATACTGTCCACTGATTATCAAGATTTTCAAACCGAATCTTTTCCTATCACAGAACATTTTGCTTGACAAGATAGAAATAACCCAGAGTAGTACAAATGCATAATTCAAATGCTTTTATATTAAGGGACATGAATATAACTGATCAGATTGCCATTAACATCAGAGACACAATGTTCAGTAACAAGAAATACTGGTACCAAAAGAACTTTGATACTAGCAACACATACCGAAGAAGTGAACTCAGTCTCGTCATCAAAATCATCATGTCAGTTTGGGAGGAAAGAGATGACTTATGAAATTATTGCAGACTTAAAATATTAATCTGGTCATATTAAGGCCTGTGCAATGTTTGATTCAACAATTCTTCCGAGTATTACTATTCACAGATCCATAAGAACATGTTTTGGGACATGTATATGATCTACATTAAACAATATAGTAATAAGGACAGTTTACAACTTACCGCAACTTACACACACACACACACACACACACACACACACACACACACACACACACACACACACTGAACTTTCACAAACTTAGGTTGCTTATTCAGAAAAGAGAAGGGTAGGGGAGGGAAGGGAAAAGGAAAGGATGAGGGCTTTAAGGGAGCGGGTAAGGAGTCATTCCAATCCCAGGAGAGGAAGACTTACCTTGGCAGGAAAAAGGATAGATAAACACACACATACACACGCACACACCAAGGCAGACACATGCAAGGCAATTTGCATGTCAGCCTGGATTTGTGTGTGCGGGTATGGGTGTGTGTGTTTCCTATCTCCCCCCCCCCCCCCCCCCAAAGATAAGTCTTTCCAATTAGTGAGCAGCACCAACTTCATTTGGAGAACATTTACTGTTACTGCGTATCTCAAAATATCATGTTCAATATAGTAATGCATGTTCATGTTAAGGAAGTGATAAGCTATAGAAACAACATTTAACACACCTCTTGTGAAAGTTCCTCTTCCATCACCACCACCCCTTGAACTAAAATCACCACGGCCTCTTCCTCCCATACCACCTCTGCCCCTGAAACAATTTAAAACATAACCAATAAAATTTATTACAAAATTTTTAATTGTGCCTACACAATGTACAAGTAAACCCACCTTTATGACCTTACAGTTAATTACAATATTTTCATTTGGCAACTAATTTTTGAGTTGACTACTGTAATAAAAACTGATCAGATTGCCAATAACATCAGAGCTCACATTTAGTATCAGGGAACACTGACTCCATAAGCACTACGGAAAATCAGCAACCCCTCAACTGCAATGATCTGCTCAGTCTCGTCATCTGAATCATCATATCAGTTTAAAATAGTTTTCATATTAATCTACAAAATATGTTTGAACAATTAAAGAACTTGCAAATCAAACAGCTATGAAAATATGGTGATGGACTGAGATGTGCATGTATGTTCAACACAATGGCAGATCTACATCTACATAGATACTCTGCAAATCACGTAAGTGCCTGGCAGAGGGTTCATTAACCACTTTCATAACCTTTCTCTACCGTTCAATTCTCAAACAGTGCACGGGAAGAAAGAACACCTAAATCATTCTGTTTTCAATCTTTGTTAGTTGCTCACAATGCAGCCTGTGTTCCAATTTTAAAACACTGAATTGGCTTTAAAGATCAGGTGGAGATATATTGGATACCAATCTAAATTAACTTCTTATACTTGAGAAGTTAACGGCCCCTTACACCCCCTCCCAGGAAGAATAATTATCTATACCCCTTGCACACTTTCCTGTGATAGTCATCTCAGCAGTGAGCTACAGTCTGATTATATTGTTATGTCCAAAGATTGGACTGATGCACCCCTTTACCCTACTCTATCCTAAACAAGCCTCTTCGTAAAAATGGGATCACGTATCCATTTAAACCTACTTACTGTATTCGTGTCAACGCCACTGATTTTTCCCCCCCACACACATTTACCTTCAAAACTAAATTCCCTTACACTTTATTTGTAAGAGTATGTCCAATTAATCCCTTATTTTGGCCATGATACGCCAGAAACTTTTCTCCCAAATTCAGTTCAGTACATGTCGCGAGTTAGGTAATCTACCCACCTAATCCTCAGCATTCGTCTGCAACACCACACTTTACAACTTTGTCGTCTTGACAGAACTGTTCATGTTAAAATACTGTGCAAGGCAACAAATGCCTTCAAAGAAGGCTTCCTAATACTTTGAATGTGCAATGTTAAATTTCTTTTTCTGAAATCACTTGTTGCCATTCTGCATTTTATATACCTTCTTTACTTCTGTCAACTAAGTTTTTTTTCTACACAGATAAACTTGTGTACTATATTATTACTTAATCTAATTCTTTCAGCATCACCTGATTTTATTAGCCTACAGTCCCATTCATTACTCTGCTTTTGTTAATGTTCATTTTTATAGTCTTTCAATACACTGTCTATTCCATTAATTGATCCTTCAGTTCCTTAGCTGTTTGACAATTACAAAGTCGCCAGAAAACAATTTCTTCTCTCTTAACTTTCATTCCTTCTCAATCTTTCTCCTTGCCTTTTTTCGCAACTTGCTAAATATACAGATTGAATGACATTGGGAAAAGCCACAAATTTCTCTTATTCCCTTCCCAACCAATTTTTCCTTTGATGCCCTCATTATCAGTATTCTAATATGAGCTTTCCACATAACAAATTCATCCCATACAAAGTTTATAGGAAGCTAATTATGTACAATGCCACCTTCCACATGAATTGTGTGTAACTGTAATACCAAGTAACTATAATGGAACAAATTAACAGTTGCTGATTACTTATAGAACTGCATACCATGGAATCCAAACAAATTTTTATGTATTTCCTTTAATTGCTGACTGAACTATTTTTAATGCTATCGAAAGCTACTAATACAATCTTATTACAAATATCTGCAGACAACTGACATATTACACCAAATAATCAGACTTCTCCCAGTATTGTCAATAAGAGCCTTCACAAGTTCAAACTTTACTTGCTTGCACTCTAACATTAAGTAATTTACACAGTGGCTATGTGTAATTATATTATTATTATTATTATTTTAATATCAATGAAACAAGCCACATATGTTACAAGAAGCAACTTTACAAGTTTCTGAATCTCTCTGCAGGTGGTTGTAAAGTACCCAGGAAAAGTGCATATAACTGATCAGATTGCCATTTATAATCAAAGACATCGTGTTCAGTAATAGGAAATACTGGAATCAAAAGAACTTTGTCACCAGCAATACACATACCAAACACGGGCACTCAGTCTCGTCATCAGAATCATCATATCAGTTAGCCGAAACAATGTATCAAATGCTCAATACCCACGTGGAAGAGACCAGGAGACACTGGGAGATACCAGATAGATTTTATAATGGTAAGAGATTTTGGAACCAGGTTTTAAACTGTACGACATACCCAGGGGCAGATATAGACTGACCATAACTTGTTGGTTATGAACTGTAGGCTGAAACTGAAGGAACTATAAAAAGGTAGAAAAATAAGGAGATGGAACCTGGATAAATTAAAGGAACCTGAAATTCTTAAGAAAAATCAGAGGGAGCTTTAGGCATCAATTGACAGAAACGGGGGGGGGGGGGGGGGGGGATGAAACAGTAGAGGAGGAATGGGTAGCACAGAGATGAAATAGTAAAGGCAGCAGAGGACAAGATAGGTAGGAAGGCAAGACCTCAAACAAAAAAAAAAAAAAAATAAAATAAAATAAAAAAAAATAAAATAAAAAATAAAAAAAAAAAAAAAAATAAAAAAAAATAAAAAAAAAATAAAAAAAAATAAAACACCCTTGAATATCACAGGAGATACTAAATTTAATTGATGAAAGAAGAAAATATAAAAATGCAGTAAATAAAACAGGCAAAATGGAGTACAGAAGACTAAGAAATGAGATTGACAGGAAGTGCAAAATTGCTAAGCAGGAGTGGCTAGAAGCCAAATGCAAATCTGTAGAAGAATGTATAAGAAGGGATACCACCTACAGGAAAATAAAAGACATTTGGGGACAAGAAAAGCAACTCTACAAATATCAAGAACTCAAATGGGAAACCAGTTCTCAGCAAAGAAGGGAAAGCTGAAAGGTGGAAAGAGTACATAGAGAGGCTCTACAAAGGGAATGAACTGAATGACGATGTTGTAGGAAGGGGAGAAGAAGTAGATGAGGATGAAATAGGAGATACTATACTGAGAGCTGAAATTGACAGAGCACTGAAAGACATAAGTCGAAATAAGGCCCTTTGAGTAGATGATATTCCCTCAGAGCTACTGAAGTCTCCATGACAAAATAGTTTCACCTGGTGTGTAAGATGTATGAGACAGGTGAAGTATCCTCAGACTTTAAGAAAAATGTTATAATCCCCATTCCAAAGAAAGCAGGTGCAGTCAGGTGTGAAAACTACAGAACCATCAGTTTACTAAGTCATGGTTGCAAAATAGTAACACAAATTATTTACAGAAGGATGGAAAAGCTGGTAGAAGCTGACCTTGGGGAGGATCAGTTTGGGTTCAGGAGAAATGTAGGAACTCTGGAGACAATACTCACCTTTGAAGTTGAAGGGCATGAAAGGGATGCAATGGTTGGAAAAGGAGTAAGACAGGGTTGTAGCCTTTCCTCCAATGTTATTCAATTTGTACACTGAGCAAGCTATAAAGGAAAGCAAGGAGAAATCTGGAGAAGGAATTAAAGTTCAGGGGGAAGAATTAAAAACATTGCCATTTGCCGACGACATAGTAATTCTGTCAGATACAGCAAAGGACCTTGAAGAGCAAATGAACGGAATGGACAGTGTGCTGAAAGGTGCATATAAGATTAACATGAACAAGAGCAAAACTAGGGTAATTGAGTGCAGTCTAAGAAAATCAGGTGATGCTGAAGGAATTAGATTAGGTAACTAAACAATAAAGGAGGTAGACAAGTTTTGTTACTTTGACAGTAAAATAAATGACGGTCACAGTACAGAGGATATAAAATGCAGAATGGCAAAGGGGAGAAAAGCGTTCTTGGAAAAGAGAAATTTGTTAACATCGAATATTTATTTAAGCCTAAGGCATTTGTGTGGAGTGTTGCCTTGTATTGGAGTGAAACATGGACGATAAACAGAGAGGACAGGAAGAGGATAGAGGCTTTTGAAATGTGTTGCTACAGAAGAATGCTGAAGATTAGGTGGGTGGATTGCGTAACTAATGAAGAGGTACTGAACAGAATTGGGGAGAAAAGAAATTTCTGGCATACCTTGACTAAAAGAAGGGGTAGATTGATAGGGCACATTCTTAGGCATCAATGAATTGTGAATTTAGCGTTGGAGGGGTGTGGGGTAAAAACCAGAGGAAGACCAAGATATGGACACAGTAAGCAGATTCAGACAGATGTAGGTTGCCGTTCTTACGTGGAGATGTAGAGGCTTGCTCAGGATAGGGTATTGCGGAGAGCTGCATCAAACCAGTCTCTCGACTGAAGACAACAACAACCCACAAATTTACTTATTTCATTACACACATAATCTTGTTCCTTTAATAAACTGTGCTGTATAAGACCGTGCAATTTAAGTCTTCTGAACCCAAATATAGAATCTTGTTTTGGCACATGCTGTATAATTCATTTTCATATTTAAGTTATTGACTTTCTACAGACTATCCTGATCAAGCCTCATCTCACAAGAACAGCAACCCACATGCATCTGAATCTGTTTACTGTATTCAGATGTCTCCCTCTGATTTTTACCTCATACACCCTCCACTGCTGAATTCACAAATCCTCAATGTCCAAGAATGTGTCGTTTTCGTCAAGGTACGCGAAAAATTCCTTCCCCCCCCCCCCCAATTCTGTTCAGTACCACCACATTAGTTAAGTGATCTACCCACCTAATCTTCAGCATTCTTCTGTAGCACCAGATTTCAATAGCCTCTATCATTTTCCTATCTGAACTATTTATCATCCTTTGTTCACTCTCATACGAGACATCACACAAATGCCTTCAGAGGAGACTTCCTTGAGTTTAATTTACAGTGTTACCAAAATTCTTGTTTTCAAAAAAAGCTTCTCTTTCCACTGCAATTCTGCATTTTATATCTCTGTACTGTGACCATGTTTTTACTGCTTTAGTAACAAAGCTCATCTTACCATCTTTTTTACTTTTTTCTTACTATTTTTTCTTTTTTACCTAATACAATTCCTTTAGCATCACCTGATTTTTTAAGACTGGATTCCATTACCCTTGTTTTGCTCTTATTAATGTTCATCTTATATGCTCCTTTCAACTCAGTCCATTCCGTTCACCTGCTCTTCCAGGTCTTTGCTGTCTGACAGAATTACCATCTTATCAGCAAACCGCAAGGTTGTTATTTCCTCTCCCTGAACTTTAATTCCTTCTCCAAATTTCTCCTTGCTTTCCTTCAGTTTTCTCAATGCCTGGTCTTTGTCGAAGTTGTTCCCTATATTTTACTCCTGCCGACTTAGGAATTTGAAAGAGAACAACATTGTCAAAAGTTCTCAAAATCTACAAAAGCTAGAAATAAAAGTTCGCCTTTATCTCGTCCACCCAACCTCCACACCGTAGTCCATCCCTATGCCACTCCCAACCCCAACCTCTTACCACAGGGATCACACCCTGTGGAAGACCTCAATGAAAAACCTGCCCAACCCAACCCACCCAGCCAGCACATTCAAGTCCAGTCCTGTCACAGGCTTATCCTACCCCATTAGATGTCAGGCCACCTGTGAAAAGTCACATGATATACCAACTCTGTTGCAATCATTGCACAGTGTTTTATATTGGTATGACAAACCGGCTGTCCTTCAGGATGAATGGGCACTGTGGAACTGTGGCAAAAAAGATGGACCACCCTGTGGCACATCACGCAGCTGAACACAATACTCTTCATTTCAATGGCTGCCTCACTACTCAAGCCATCGGGAGTTGTCCCTTCAACACATTCTGTGTGTCCCACTACCATCCTGCCCTCAACCTAAGGTAACTTCATATCCTTACATCCTGTGCCTAATATCTCCCCCTTTCTTCCCCAGTCATTATCCTGCTACTATCCAGTTGATGTCTTCCTTACAACTGGATGTTGCCCGGTACAATATCCCATTAATTACTTTTTATTTCTATGTAGTTTATAGCTTTTCCCGTTCTTCCTTACTATTTCTATCGATTCAAACCCCCCATCCAGTCCAGCTCCACACTACTTTACACCCCCCTTTTATCCTTTCTGCCCCTTCCCTGAACGGTATTTACTGCAGCAATTCGAATTCCTGCCTATCAGAGACTTTACAGTCATCCGTGTACCAACTTTTATATATAAATGGCCTTGTTGATACAGCTGTAAGTATTATTCAGACTGCCAAACTCTTCACTTAAAAGTAGTTCTCAAATAGCATTACGTACACCAACAAAATGTACATTCAGCAGTATGGTTTGGCCATGGGTAGTGCACTCATGTTTTTGCAGATGTCCTTACAATAATGCTCTAGAAACAGAATTTTTCAAAAGTTTCAACTATAATTCTTTTTATACAGACAAAACTGAACAGAAAATAATTGCACAAAATGAAAAATACAGCTAATTGGTTTTTTAATTCAAGAGTATGTAGTAACTGTGTGTTACTACATCGGTCAAATAGGCAGAGCTGTGAAGATAAGTTACAAATAACACTTATTACGAAAAAGGAGAAAACATACGTAACTCCACATTTGTTGAACACATACTGATTGCCAACCACTCCAAAGAAGTTTAAAGACAAGTTCTTCCGAAAGATCAAGCTTTTGCCCTTTAACTTATCTGTGTAAAATCTAGACATCAGAGATATTATTTGGGTAGCGAAATAACTCCTGATGGCCAAAACAATTGAAACCAAAAATTTCAGAGATGTATTTTGTGGTATACTACTACCTGGGAAGATTTTACACGATAAGTAACCAATATGGTCATTGTATTTAATTGTTAAGCCATACTCTAAAATAAACAACATAAATAACAATGACAAAACATCACATTCAAAAAATACACATCATAAAGAAACGAAATGTGTATTTGCAAATATGGAATGAGCAGAAATGATTATACAAGTAATGCACAATTCCTCATTTCTACAAATTCTGATAATTATTTCAATTAAACTGATACATGAGCAAAGGACTTTTGACCATTAACCAAAAAACTAATAGGGTTTCAGGATGAAAGCTACAAATCAGGAGAAATAATGGCAAAATCAGGAGAAAAAGTGAAAAATCAGGTGACTCCCACCTAAATCAGGAATTTTTTGTTCTTGATCGTGTATACACCCTGAATTTTAGGAGCAGAAAACAGGAGGGCAAAGTTTGCACACCAATAACAAATGCACAATGAGTTCAGAAAAAACTATAACTTTCAAAATGTGATGCTACAGATGATTCATGATTAGTTGGGTAGATCACACAAGTAATAAGGTGGTACTTATCAGAATTGGGAATGCATTTGTCTAGAGTGTAGCATTGTATGGGAGTGAAAGGTTTCCTGGTTGTAAATACCCTTTTTCTGTTATATGCAATGATATAGTTGGCTTGGGGCAGTAAAACTTATCCATCCTTTAGACATAGAACTTACGAAGTCTGTCTTTGGGAGCTATAGATGTTGGTAATAGCGTGAAGTCTTTCTTTGGGAGCTATAGATGTTGGTAATAGCGTGACAAATGATGGGAAAAAAATGGCCAATCATTAGTCATGTGGAAACAACTAGTGAGAAGAAAGATTTTCCTGCTGCTGCTACTTCTTTGTAAATGCAGTTTATGAACATTTCAGTTTTTTTCTATCTTTTTAGTAGTTTCATTCATTTTGTTTTGTAAAATAGTTTGTTGTCTTGTAAGGGTATGTAAAGATTCTCATGTGGTTATTTACGCTGGAACTCTACGGAACGGATTGCTTGTCAAATATTTCCGTTATCTTCGAATATGTCAAATTTTAGTGTACATAGGACTAAATTGTTATGCAGGAACCCAATAAACTAAAGTAGGACCACAATGTGTAATGGTTTACTAACTCCTGCCTGCCTGCACTTCCCACAATTTATTAAGATTAATTATACTTTATGCCACAGTTATTGCATAATTTGTAATCTAGCTATTAACACTAGAACACCCGGAAGGGGTCAAATGACCAATTTTCATTTTAAGGAGGGAATATCTTTCCTGTAATTTTCTGACATTTAAAAGTTTTAGACGATGTTTAAGTCACTTTTAGAATTTTGATTTGTAATTGCAAATTTCAACGATTTTTATACATTTACCATTAGTTCCAGAAGGTGGTAATTGACTGCTTCTGACAATTATGCAATTTATGTAGTTTATTTCGCACTTTTGTAAGCCAATAATGATCAGATTCATACAGTTTGCTTGGTGGTACCAGTCAGAAGTTCTCGCCCTCAACTCCAGACGCTAATTATTTTGATTGCTGGCAGAGAAGGACCATCTAAACGAACTAAACTAAAAACTTGCCAAGTTGGATTATGCAACAAAAACAAAGCTAGAGACATTTGTTTGATATGTAAAAACTCTGTATGTGAATCGTGTGTAAGTAAGCGGATATGCAAAATGTACAAGTGAGTAGCCTTGTAAAGCAGTACTAAATTGTTAAGTAAAACCTATAATTTATGAATAATGAAGTAATACTGTGACAACATTTGTCACCTATTCTTATATTATGTAAAACAGATACATTCTTTTATTAGCAATTTTATGTATCAATAATATGGTGTCAGTTTTGTACGGTATAGATTAAAAATTTATCAGCTTCAAATAAGAGTGTGCCTACGTTAGTATTATTACCCATGTAAAAAATAGTAATATTATTAATGATATAATAATGGAAAGTCCAGGTTGGAATAAATAATATAATGAGGACAGTTACAACTCACCGCAAAGACGTGGCGACGAGATGCGACAGGCACATACAAAAGACACACACATACAACACATTCAGCTATCGGCCATGGCCTTCTTCAGAAATAGAGCACTCACGCAATCACACAGGCACACAACACAGTCATACAACCATCACCTCCGACTGCCACACTTTCGAAGTGTGGCAGTCGGAGGTGATGGTTGTATGACTGTGTTGTGTGCCTGTGTGATTGCGTGAGTGCTCTATTTCTGAAGAAGGCCATGGCCGATAGCTGAATGTGTTGTATGTGTGTGTCTTTTGTATGTGCCTGTCGCATCTCGTCGCCACGTCTTTGCGGTGAGTTGTAACTGTCCTCATTATAATATTATTAATGACAAATACAAAATATCTTCACATTTTGTAAAAGCATTTTAAAATATGATAAACATAATGGTCAATTGACCTCCATTGAGCGTTCCAGAGATAGATCTAAGCTGGGCATTCTAGTGATAAAGAACCGAAATATAAAGTAACCTTGTAGTTTTTGAGTACGTGTTTTCCTCTCAGATATATCAAATATGTAATTTTTTTTAAAGCAATTGTGTAAATGGCTGGCCTTGATAGCTCTAAATTTCTTTGAAGTGCTGGAAGAATTTCAAATGGGAGTCAAATATGGTTGAGATTTAAGAAATTTATAAGACATTCTCACTATCAACGTAACTGATTTTGTGTAAAAGGACATTTACTCTGAAAGCAAGACTTTCGAAAGCAGTTAAGTATTGCGTACTCTGTCCTAACACCTTTGAGATGCTATGCCATCAGCAAATGCTTAATTTGCCAATTTGCATAATAGTGTTATAAATCATAACTTTTCTTTTCAAGTTATGTTTTATTTTCGTATTACTCTACCGTTTAGGTTTCTATTCTAGTACTATTCTGAAGTAGTGGGCTCAAGTGAAGTTCTTACCAGCAAAGATTATGAAACATTTAACTGATTATTAAAATAAGTGAAAATTCCTGGGTATTTTCCAGATGACAAAATTCACGGGTTTTTCTGGATCTACTTGTTGTTCAGTGTGTGTACACCCTATACAATGATGAAAACCAAACATTTAAAAGTGTGTGTGTGTGTGTGTGTGTGTGTGTGTGTGTGTGTGTGTTATATATGAATATTGGTCTCAATTTCCACGAAGCTAATAGTAGAATACTGGAAATATCTTTTCTTTGCTGTATTCCAGTAATCATGACCCCATAAAAAAATGTACAAAAATGCAAGCCCTGTGACACATTCCTCCCACCATATGACGACTTGGCAATCATACCATAATATGGCATCAGAATACATATGATTTAGCAATTATACAGCAACATATAATTTATATTCCACTATGTAACCAAACCATCACGACGAAATGAAATACCTCACATTTGCTTAAAATATTTTAAATATCACTATGTTGTGATGCGATTGTCAGGGCATTATATTTATCATCAAAATAAAGAAATATAATTTTTATATAGTCACTACAGATGTGGGTAGATGAGACTTTCATTTTATGTTTTTGATGGGATATCATTTCTTTTTGCGGGTAGTCCTGTTTTTTTTTTGGGACATCAGCCATAGATTTTCTTAAGATCCATTCTATGTCTCATTTCATTGGTTTGATTTGATTTAACAGAGAAGTCTGGAAAGTCTAGTACATTGTTATTGTTCAATCCATTCATCACGTATAGTATTGCCACCTTTGGCGGATCACTATACAAATATCAATAAGTTAGTTTACTTCGTATCAGTTTGTGAACTTCATAACACACAGAAGTTGTTAAGTACATTAGTATAACACAAATATCAACAAGTTTGTCTAGTACATGATTGAATTTTACTTATGGCAGTGGTGGCGTAGTGTGCTGAAGTTGGCAGCGACTGACGAATGAGACTTCGGAAAACTAGTCACATAGAAGTAGGGGCACAATCTTTCGTGTTGACTATGAAGTGTTCCTTTTCTATAGTTGACAGGTTGTAGTATGTACCCCTCATAAAGCAAACATTTCATTGCCAACATTTACACACTATGCCACTCGCATAAGTAAAATTTGGCCTTTACAGCATAACTAAATCTGGCGAATTCAATCAGTTTATCCCTATTTCTTAGGAGTACACACGTATTTGTTGATATTAAATATGAAGAGAGGCATTGAATTAAAATTTGTAGGTAGGCACTTTAGACCAAACAGCTAACAGTGTTGTAGTCGAAGAGACTACACGGACTGTCATAGCACATCTCCCTCCACACCACATACGTTAATTCTGCCACAATGTTCCCTGTGAAACGCATATCAAATTTTAATTCAATGTCTCTCCTTATAAGTAATACCTTTGGTGTAACAAGACAATGTAGTCTCAAGGTAATATATTATTTGTCAATATTTAATCGTGACAGCGTTACCAATAATACTGTAATCAGTAGTGCAAGTCTAGTAATGTCTCAGTGGTTCTGCTGAGGATTGTTTGTTTCCGCACCTAAAATGCTGATATTCTCTGATGTTACCATCGATGTTTTTCTAATATTGATCAACCCTAAGGCTGTTGTTGGTAGCACTTCAATTTTTGACATTTATTTTTTATTAGAGTTGGAGATTTTATATCACGATCCGAGCTATAGATATGAAAACATCTACTACATGTTTTAGCACACTCAACGGCTGTGTACACTCATTATTTTATTGTACACATCTACAGCAAACAGTCTTTTGAATTATGTTCAGTTATTTTGGCCTCCTGATAAAATTATGAAAGAAAATCAGTACTTCCAACTTTCAGATTTGGGTATTTATATACTATCACATGGCAATCCTAGCTTAATGTTAATGACATGAGCAGAACCAGCACCTCCTAGAAGACAGAACACAATACTCACTCCAGAGAGTTTCTATTCTTATGGCGCACACCATAGATAACAGACTGTGCATATTCCAGGCGAGGAGGTTAGAATACTCTTAGTTAAATGGCATCTCCCTATCTGCCCGGTTTGAAACAAACATCTAAAGTTTTTACGCCAGTCATGTGAATTTTTGACATTATGAGCAACAGTTCTCATTTATAACTGAAATCAAGCTAGAATGCAGGTGGTGTTTGTACTGTTTCCATTTGCAGCAATTTAAGCTATATCTTACCAGTTACTCTTCATTCTATAATCAGATGCCTGATGTCATTTCAGACGATTCTTCACTTAGTAGAAAGATGACGGCTACATTAAAAAAAGAAGCTACAGCACCAAGAAACCACTATCTCTCCAACACGAATCTAGCGCGCTACCACAAGACCACTAGCAATCTTTGCATGTACAATTCCATCAAGCAAAAATATTTTCGAGAACAGAATTTATTTTTTACAGATGTTTGAATTTTTCCTTCCATTATAGGCTAAACACTATTTCAATACAAAAATTGCCGTTAGTGTATATGCTACAAGTACCTTAGAATTTTGATGATCGGTAAGTCGGTAACAGAATTAGCAATTTTCTAATGCTAATATTTAGTGAAGTATAAGGTGTAGAATATACGGAAATTTAGCTAATTATAGTAGATACTTTTGTTAACTGAAAATTCAGGCTTCTAGACTAATGCACAACAGAGATAAAGGTGGTTTGAAAGTGCCGTGAACTGCTTCGAGAAAAGGATGATACGGCAGTGCGCTCTACTTGCTCTACTGCTCCCTGATCATCCTCATTTTTGTTCATGATTGGGTCCAAGAGGATCATGTGAGGTACTATGAATCAAGTAATGTCACTTTTGATTGTTTGCCTTCCTTTGTATCGAAATTAGTTTCGTCTTTCCAGAACAAAACCTCTTTCATCAGACCTGTGTTCTAATCTATCTTCTAATTTGCCTCTGATCACCTTGCCCATCACATTATTGTAAATTGTAAGTAGGGTATGTTTGCAATTGCTAAATATGTTTTGTATCATTCATGGTTTGAGGGGGGGGGGAATATACGGCAAATATTCAGAGGTGTCAAATGAAGTTTAAGGAAAACCTATCTCCCTGCAGTTACACTGAAGGTACTGACACAAATTCAGTTGGAAGGAAAGAAAAAAAAAAGTAAATACAAAGGGAAAGAAACTTTGCTTTTGTGACAGAAGGCTAGGAGAACTAATCAAGAACTGTTATTCAAATCACAGTACAGGTCCAATTGTCAACAATGAAGGAAAGAAAGACCCATCACATCAGAATTTTGTAGTGGATGGAAAGTCACAGCAAAGAAAGAACACAGTGCAGATTCCACAAATCCAATTTTATTACCTTGTATAAATATGAAGTGGAAGGAGGACAGTTAAAATTTTACAGGGAGGGAATTATGGGCATAAAATTCTTGAGAGACTCTAAATCTATTGAAATAAAATTAAATCAATCACAAACTGGAGCTACATGTGAAGTGAACCAGAAACTGAAAACAGTCTTGTGGTTTACAATTATTACATTTTCTTTTCAAATACAGAATGACTCCAAAGAGATTACTACATAATGTGTAATAGCAAAGTTTAAAAAATAATTGAAATAGTCTGGAAACAGACCTTGTAAACAGTTTAAATTATGTTTATGTAAACCTGTTATAAAAAGACTATTTTAAGTATAAAATCCAAACTAATTATCTCTAGATACTGATTTCAGTGTGTGTGTGTGTGTGTGTGTGTGTGTGTGTGTGTGTGTGTGTGTGTGTGTGGTTTTTCTTTTTTCTTTCTCAAAGAAAAAGGACGATATATAATGCTGAACAAGGAAACCTTTTATAGAGGACAATACTTCACAGTATGATGTAAGAGCAAGTCAATGTACACAAAAATAGAAATGGAATGTGATGAAAATAATAATCCACAATAGCCAGAGGAAGTATACACTGGCTCAAATGAGAGAAGACAATGCCATGACTTAACTAAATATTTACTGAACTGCTCAATTTATTTTTTCCAATTAAGTTTACTGTGGCCAAGAATCTTGTTTATAGATTGAATAATTACTAATTGAATAAATAGATCAGACATTTCAATGGAATATTTGTGTCAAACTACACAATTCACAACAATGTTTAATACCATTACTCAGTCCTCATATCTTACAAATCCACCATAAATTTTGCACCTATGTACAATAATAGGAGCAAAATACTAAAATCCCTAGCATCCTAAATGCTCTTTGCAATATGTAACAAAACTTACCTCCCTGGTGTGAATCCACCACTACCTCCTCCATGTTCTGCTCCACCACGGCCCATACTACTACCCCCCCTTGAAGGGGGTCCTCCCCTGCCACCTCGACTCGGGGGTCCGCCGCGCATCACTCCTCTTCCACCACGACTATATTAGGAAATCATATTTCAACACTTTCTTATAAACTATCAAGGAATGCAAATAAATTTACTGCTTTATAAATGAAACCTGGAAGTTCTTACAACAACTGTACTGGCTCTTAAACTTATAAGGGAACTGATCATAATTATAAAAATTACAAAGTTATGGCAAGATGCTACATATTTCCTGTAATTTTGTACATACTATATTACTTAAATGCCATAGCATTTTGTGATGTAACAACTGCCAATGCAACTGCAGAAGTAACAGTCATTGCCAATTTATTTCTAAATTTTAGTTTCTGTTTACTATGGAGAACTGAAGGTCACTGCCTATGAAATTAACCTAGAGCTTCAACAAGTCTATGGGTACATGGCATAACATACTATGCCGATACAGATTTAAGTTAATAAAATAATTTGCTGCCTCAAATAGTACTGCCAACTAAGGACAACAGGCACGCCCATACCCTAAGGAAGACTAACCACTGATGACTAGCAACCATGCAATGCGCAGAAAGGCACCTTGGAATGCTCTGCCACTCCACTGAGACTGTACCATCTTTGAAACAGTAAAAAAAATTCTGAATTCTTGCCACCTTATAAGTAACACCATGTGCCTGGCACAGCTCATCATTATGCCTTTGTGGTGAGTTGTAAACTGTAGTAAAAAACGGTGACTCAAAAACAAATCATTCAGAACTGTGTTCCTCCATCAGGAACAGGGAACAGAAGGAAGGTTACTCACAACAAAGGCCTTGAGGTGGTGATGTGTGTAACTGACTTCCACACATCAGCCATCATCACCTCGTGGCCTAGGTTGTGAATAACCTTCCCCTTCTGTTCCCTTTTTCTTCCGTCCTACCTGATGAAGGAACACAGTTCTGAAAGCTTATCCTATTTGTCATCTCCATTTTCATTTGTGTGACTATCAGCAGTACAGAATTAAGAAATGGCCAGCCAATTATCTCTTTAAGAATATTTTAGCAACTATGTGGAGAAGTTCCATCAGTAACGAGATAATCCACTACACACAAATGACTATACGAAAGAGGAGAATAGCATGCCATCAGAATGACAATCAGCTAAATATCCTCTATTAATTCCACTTTATATGGTGAATTAAGTGCGAGAAATTGCAGTATTGCTAGGCATAGACAATCTGCTGGCAGCTATTAACTGCTACCAACTGATTAACTGATTGACATTTTAGTGTAATTTGAATATAGTAATGAACTACATTGAATTATCCAACATTCTTCCAAATTAGGTTTTCATGTTTCAACCATTTTAGTGTAGTGAATTGCAGAAGTTTTATCACAGAACCATATTTTTTTCCTTTTACAGCCAGTACCTTCAGCTGCAGGAATATGAGCAGAGTACGCTATTAGGCCTAATACTTCTAAGGGAAACAATATTTGTATTAAAGTTTTTGTACGGAAAAAATTAAACATTCGGTTTTAAGTCATATTTAGCCACATGTAATATAACTGAACTTAGAATCTGTGTTCATATTATTAATCTACATAGTAATGTGAATGATATTTTTTGTGTACTTCTGTCACATATTTAAGAAAAATTCACCCTGAAAAAACTGATGCAAAAAATGGGCAGAACATCTACGATTTTGTGATTAGTTCCAAAAGAAAATAACAATACTAATTAGTTTTAGGATCATTTATTGACACACAAATGTTGAGCAACACATTTATGATGTAATCCCTTCTTACAGAGGACACAGATTGTTCTGGATTGTCGCCCGTATCCTTTGTAGAGCACACAACACAGGCTCGCTCCTCCTTCCCTTGTAATGTTTCTACACCATACACTGTGGGGGAGGGGGGGATGCTGCATTTGCACTTGATGCAGTGAGTGCCAAGTTCTTTATCTTGAACCACTCCTGAGACAACATGCAGATGATTGTGCTATTGAATTTTAGACGTGCGAGTGGTTTCTCGGACGAAGGTAGACTTACTTTATAAAGAATATAAGCATTCAGAAACATTCTGCCAATTGTTCTAAAAAAACTTTTTTTCATAATGTAACAGTCATCCTCTGATCCAGATAACTGTCATCATATCTGAGGAATCAATCACATGTAGTTATTCTACTCAAAGGTGGTTGTTTGCGAATGCTTTTCTCTGACACTGCTACAGCAAAGGAGGAACTTTTTAATAGAACTGGATTTTTCTGAGACTTCTTTTCCCTGAAGCCACAGAAGCACAAAGGCCTTTCTGAAGAATTTGACCTGCCCAATGTCAAATTTAGAAAGAAGATTAGGTGGGAGAAATTTTCTGTTCCTTCGTATTGTGCCAGTGAGGAAGGTTCCCCTGGAATAAAGTTTTTCCACTACTAGAATTGATGTGAAAAAATTGTCACAGAAAATGTGGTACCCCTTGCTCATATAACTACCAAGAGTAAGTAATTTTGTAATGACTACATAGCCTTTTACCTTAACTCTATCAGCTTCACAGCTTGCTCCACTGTACACATAAAATCCAAGGCAGCAGTTCACCACAGAATCATACAGCATCCAGAACTTTACACCCCATCTGTGGTGATGTTTATTAAGCAGATACTGGAGCTGAAAATGGGCTTTAGAGCCAACAAGACATTCATCAACACTCAGCTGTTGAGACGTATAATGGTGACTAAACACATTATTGGCAATGTTCAGCATAACATCAAACATTGCAGTGGGATCATATGCTGGATGCCCAGGAGGGTGCAGTTCCGTATTGTCTGTCAAGTGGAAAAATTTTTAGAAGCAACTGAAATCTATTTAGCAAAAACATTCTGGAAAACCATGGAGTTGCCACATTTTCATCTGTAACTAAAAATTGTAGGTTTCTTTACTACTCATATTTAGAACTACTGCCACAAAAGCCCTAATTTCTGGCACTGAGGTAGAATACCACTTTCTCACACTACCGTTTACCGATGAATTTGTTTCCAGAAATTGACGAGCATATCTGTGTTTCCATTGCCATTAATGTCAATAATTGCACTGAGAAAAAGTTAAAAAATCAATTGGTGTAGCATTTTTTTGGTACATATTTGGGACCTGGTAATTCTGAAAACGTGAAGCTGTGAGGATAGGATTGTCAAAAATCTCAGTTCCAATTTCAGCAAATGTGTCACCGGTTGCTGTCAATTCTTCAATATTGTCTTCACTGTTGTTGGCTGGAAGAATCGGATATTGATTAATCACACGCTAAGTAATTTCCGCAGTATACATTGCACTCAAACGAGGCTTCTTGCTTGGCACGCCATATTACCTTCAAAACTAACGAAAAACAACCTTGTGTTTGGAACTCTAATATCTATTACTGGAGAAATGAAAATTATAGAAGGAAACTTTCCTGGTGGTGAGCCTGTTTTGTGTGTGTGATTTTATTTGTGCCTTCGACGAGCCTGCCTTTTGGCTAAGTCATCCGTTTTGTATTTTTTATATTTGATATCTATTATTGGCATTGACAATCTAGACGAAGTACTTGACTATCGTTCGACCTTTGTTTGTCTTCATGACATTGATATACCACAATGTGCCGTAGTTTGAAAGAAAAGTGGGCAAAAGCGGCAGAACAATTAGATCGTGCCCGACACTTTTCGCGCGATCCGATTAGATCATATTTGGCACTATAAGTGTCAAAAACGTAACCACATTACCTTGTACAAACAAATGCGTGGATGACAAGTGTTATCAAGTCTCTATTCCCAAATAGGGATGGGTTAAAATGCAGATTAAGTGTTGGCAGCTAGTGACAAGTGTGAATCTTGACACTAAGATAGTTAAAAGTTTCACAAATTTACACTGCAAGTATTACTGCCACTCCTTGAACTTTCAGAAGTTAAAGCTGTAGTAATATTGTAAGTTACCAGAGTAACAACAAAATAAAAATATATTGTCATTTGTAGAAGTGCTACAGACCTGGTTGTCATGCACCTAAACCCCTTATCCATTTGTAGAAAATGTTTTTGATGATCTACAATGTAATCTAATGTTTAAGAAGGATATTGTATCGAAGATATAGGTCACTAAAGACATGTATACATCGAATCAGAGGGGGAAGGCGATGACTTCAGAACTCCATTTGTGATTGGTTGCCTTCACCTTGTCATCCATGATGCCCCTATAACATCTAAGTGTCAAGCAAAAGCCACTGACATGTAAAATGCATTTTAACTTATGGGTGCTACAGGTAGAAAAATAGCACTAATGCTTCCCCAGTGTCCTATACAACTCAAACACCTTTTCTGAAGATTTTTCTACCTCCCAATTGCACACATCTACAGCCTCTATACCTGCACATAATACATGTTACAGCCAGATACAATATCAGTTGATTGAAGATCAATTTCAACCTTGAGCTAAATTAAGTGATGAGACATTGTGCATTCTGCAGGCAATGTTCACGTTTGTTGCTGCTTTGCATTATGTACCACAACAGACAAATTATTTTGCCAAGGCTGGTTGTGGTGCATCTAGTAGATAACACTGCCCCACAATAAGAATGGAGTAGAATAATGGATATTTCTGAAAATATTCCAAGAATGTCTGACATTTTATATATATATAAATAGTTTAAATTCCTCCCCCCCCCCCCCCTCTCTCTCTCTCTCTCTCTCTCTCTCTCTCTCTCTCTCTCTCTCTCTCTCTCTCTGTGTGTGTGTGTGTGTGTGTGTGTGTGTGTGTGTGTGTGTGTGACACACAAGGCCTGCAGCTCAATGGAAGTCTGGTGAGTAAGCAACCTTTCCTTTCCCAAATAATGTATCACTCCTGCTGTGCACTTAGGCAAAACCCCCCATTTAAATAATGAGAAGTGCGAAGTCGTCCAGATGAGTACGAAAATAAATCCATTAAACTTTGTTTACAAGATAAATCAGTCAACAGTGAAGGCCGTAAATTCCACAAAATACCTAGAATTACTATTACCTCAGACAAACTGGAATGAACACTTAGATAATGTTGTGGGAAAGGCAAACCAGAGACTGTTTTATTCGCAGAACCCTTAAAAGATGCAACAGAACTACTAAAACTACAAACACTAGGCTTGTCCATCCATTTTTGGAGTATTGCTGCCCACTGTGGGATTCTTATCAGGTGGGTTTAACAGAGGACATCGAAAGAGTCCAAAGAAGGGCAGCTCATTTTATATTGTCACAATACAGGGGAGACAGCGTTACGGAAATGATACAGAATCTGGAATTGGAATCACTACGACGATGACGCTTATCACTGCGGTGTGGGCTACTTACGAAACTTCAATCGCCAACATTCTCCTCCGAATGCAAAAATATTGACTCCCACTTACATAGGTAGAAATGATCATCAGAATAAAATACGAGAAATCAGAGTTCGAACGGAGAGATTCAGGTGATCTTTCTTTCCGTGCGCTATTCAAGAATGGAATGGGAGATAAATAGTGTAATGGTGGTTCTATGAACCCTCTACCAGGCACTTAAATGTGATTTGCAGAGTATCCCATGTACATGTAAGGAGTAAATATCTTAGTCCCCTGAGATTCATTAAAACTGGTTTTTACTGTAGTTCCAAAATCCTGATTGGCTAACTTCAATTCCTGTAATTATTTTAAGGGTGATTACACTTTTTTCCGTTGTTTATATATAATATCTAATATATGAATGAACTAACCACTTTGAAACTGTCTTTTTCAACATTGCTACCCTTTATCATAAATGTTACATTTAAATTTTTAATAATAATGTAAATGGCTGTTCTTCGGAGCCCAACAGAGTTAAGTCACTGGTACCCAACATGTTTCATTTTGAATGGGAGTCAACCTGTTTGAGAGCTAAGAAATTAATTGCACATCACCTCTCACTGGCATAAAAGACATTTATTTTTGAAGAAACTTCTCAAACTAATATTTGTCATTTTTTCTCATTATCTGATATGAAAAGATATCAATAATCAAAAGCAGTTAAGATTAGGTTGTGGCCGAGTGGTTCAGCCAAATCTATTATTCACCGAATCCAGCACACTGGCCGAATACTACCGAATCCAAAGTGTTATATGGAAACACTCAAGTTACGAATGTTGTACTTTGCATAACAGTGCGCTTAAAATACCCTTGCTCAACCTCCGGAACCATGGCAATATAAAGTACACACACGTCAAATAAATGCAACTTCTCTGTGTTTGAATGTCCTGTGTCAATTATGGAATGTCGTGATATGTCATTATAAAATTTAACATTTACACATCCTATTTTTGAAGACTTTTTTCAATGTCATCTTTTCAGGTTTTATTTTTGATTCTTCCCCCTTGGAAAAAAATAAATAAATAAAAAGATTGTAATTCTTTCCTTTTAGGACTACATAATGGTATTTATTTCATCACAATGAAACAGTTTGTAATAGAGTGAAGAAAGTTTATTAACTTTCAAAGCATGTAAGCAACATATCTCTAAGGGCCGATTGTATAAATACTGCTGACTGTAGATCAATTTTGACCTCAGGAAAATGAACCAAGCTCATGAATGCATTGTGTTGTATAATGTTATTCATGGATCAACAGACCAGGTTCAGAGCTGCTCTGTGTTAGCACAAAACATACTTGGCAACAAAGCAAAATTCAGCTATCCATACGTTTGTCACAATTCAATCACAGATAATAATCTTAATTTATCGACACCAAATATAAATACAGTAAAAATTAGTGTGTACTCATCGTTGTACACTACTTGGTACTTTAATTAAAAGTGTAGCGTGTTGTGGAAATTGAGGAAAGCAAACAGGAAAAAAGTGCATTCTTCAAACTTTTCAAAAATGGAAAATGATTCTCTTGTAGAAATTGTCTTGGGTCCACAGAAGCACATAATAGAAAGTAAGAAAACAGATAAAATATCAAAGAGCGTGGAAGGAAGTTGTCATTGACTTGAATTTGCGGAATTTAGTCCATCGGGAATGGTAAAGTTTCAGTTCCACGAATGGATGCAACCTTTCACGGAAAATGTTGGGAGTATGTTGAATCTCAATGTCAGTCTCACTGGACGCATCTGATTAGATATCGGTAGACGAAAAGTAAAAGTTTCACAGCGTTATATAAGGCATTTACACACGACGTACATATGCTTTATACTATTTTTACTGATCAGCACATGCTATTTTAAAAAAAATGTTAGATAGTTAAAAATGTATAACAAATTGTATAAATAATATAATGAGGACAGTTACAACTCACCGCAAAGACGTGGCGACGAGATGCGACAGGCACATACAAAAGACACACACACACAACACATTCAGCTATCGGCCATGGCCTTCTTCAGAAATAGAGCACTCACGCAATCACACAGGCACACAACACAGTCATACAACCATCACCTCCGACTGCCACACTTCGAATCACGCTCTGCAGCGAATCGGGGACGGGAGGGGACGGAAGGGGGAGGGGATAGAAAGGTTACGTCACGGTGGTGGGGATGGGTTAGATTGTATAGTTACTGCTACTCTGGCCTAGACAGCACATTTGTGAAAGATGTTCAAGCATTATCTGGTACTTCCATTTTCACAGCGGTAACAGTGCCAAATTTTTCAGATGTCATTTTTCTAATGCCACTTAAATTGATTGCATAAATTACGTGTCGTCTCCAAGAATTGTTACGAGATCAATAATTATCTGGAGTCACTGTTTACATAGCCGCTAATTTCCCTAACGTAACTTTAAGAGATTTAATACACATTTCGAGCTTCAAACGTGTGGTAGTGATGTATTCACATATTACTTACAATTTTTTCTATAATAAAATAATTTATCAGAATTTCCTGTGTACATTTGTACAAAACAGATGCCTTGCTTTGTTGCTTTGTAACAGCACTACATGGAAATCTTGTTGAACTTTCATTTGATTGGAGTAATTCTACCAGTCAAAGACAACTGGAGTTCTCAGTGATATAATCGAAGTTCACCGTTTATACGACACAAATTTCAGAGTTCAGCTTGAGCCAAGATCATTTTCTACACTAATCTAAGATCAACTACTTTGTACAATCGGCTCTAAATGCTTCATAGCCTACAACATACCTGCCAACTTTTGAAAGGGGCTTTCAGTAAAACTCACGCGCCGCAAAAAATCTCGGAAATAATTTCCACATTGTCCGGCTTGGCGAAAATAATGATATTTCAGGGTTAGAAAATACAATAATGTAATCGTATCGAAATACGTCATAGGTCACTGTTCAAGCGGACATAAACAAGAATAAATCCACCTTAAATAGCAGTAGAATCGGTGAATACAAAACCGGACTTCCCTGATAAATGAAGCAGATGTGATATAGCTGAAAAAGGTTTTACACAATAAAACTTCTTAAAATTAAATAATTTTTTTTTTTTTTAAAATAACACACACTGCAAATGATATGCTAGTTCGACTATAGCCTAATTTTCTCTCTTGCATAAAAGGAAAACTTTACCAAGAAAAAAGAAATGGAAGAAAACTGTGCATCTTCAATTTTGTCTCGCCTTGAGTGCAAACGCAATTATTTAGTCACAGGAGGTACGTAAAGAAGTACTTCCTCATTGATAGAATGAAATGGTATTTATCTGTATCCTGGAAATCGATAAGTATGTTGTAGGTCTGAATGCCAATAACTGACTCATCAGCACTTCTTTGAATTTGAAGAGCGGAGCCTGTCGACACCTGAGATTCACATAAAACTTGAAGAACTGTTATCACGCCTTTAAATTCAATTCCAATGGCGTCACCACAGAACACGGCGTCACGAACATGAACATCAGAGTTAAAAAGTACCAATCAGATCAATGAATATTTTCGTCTATCGTAGACGTATCTTCGACCCACACAAACAATCGATTGAACATACGTGGTGTGATTATTGAACGTTAACGTTTCAATTTTTTGTGCAAGTCGTAAAATAACACCGACCATCCGTAAAACTGTAAAGTGGTGTAATTTCCGTACATTTTACGGATAAAACGTAAAAGTTGGCAGGTATGCTACAAATTAAAAATCCTTAAGATATAAAACAAAAATCTAAATGAAATTTTAACTTCTTAAATCTTACTGTAATATTGTCATTTGGGATACATTCAAGAAGGCTTTATCTTCAACACTAACTGTGCTAATAGTAGTAATTCTTTTTAAATACATGTACTTAAGTTGACATTATTTGAGTTTGAGATTCGAAATATTCGATTCAGGTTCGGAATTTGGCACATGTGTTATATAAGACTCGGTATTCAGATTCGATTTGGTAAAATTGGTGTTCAACCCATCCCTAGTTAAGATGTTACAACATAGTGCTTAGTCTTCATTATAAAGACAAACACATTCTGCTATTGGCAGACACTTTGGTGTGCAATGATTTTTTGTTGCAATCACACTTAAGTTAGGCCTACATACAAAGTTTTATTTTGGAGTTCTTATTTATTGCTGCAGTATTTACTTCAGTAAGGAGCTTACCAGTAAAAATGACAAAAATTTAGTTGATAATTGAAACCATTAAAAATTCCCAATATGTATGTTTTTCTGCACATTGAAGGGGGCACGGTATAACAAAAATACTTACGCATATATTTGCACTCGAAAATGTGAATTGAAAAATACACTAAGTATGTAACTTCTGCAGTTTCACTACGTAAATAATGGTGCCAGTTAAAGGCTTGCTGACAAATTCTAGTATGATGAAATTACGCCATACATAAACTTGCTTATATCATAAATGAACTAGGAAAGTACAAGGGTGATCCAGTAAGCTTATCTTACCACATGATAAAAATTGTGTGAACTGCAGGAAATGTTTTAAGTCCCTTGAAAAGTGTAAAAACAGGGTTCTACTAGATACACATCTTGAGCACTGAAGCAATTAGTGTTTATTTACATACGGAGTAGTGAAAGGGTCAAAATATTTCATAGCTGCATACAACAATCCAATTGCGGCTTTCTTTAAAATCCTCATGTTCTCCTGCATTTCGTGCGTTTTCATCCGTATACTACACGCACTGGGACGATTAAAAATCGTCTCAGTGAAAGAAATTACTTCTCTCAAACTTAGCAGTGTAAAAAACCACACTACTTCATGATCGGATACGAGGTGTCAATGCAAGAAAGTTCAAAAGCAGACTGCAAACACTGCAACAAAGGGTGAAGTCCATATGTACATTTCACAAAACCTACTTATGGCCATTTCTAGTGGCACTGTTTTGGAACTTCTGAAGCTTTGCACTCTGAATCCAGGCTGCAGGCGTATTTTTAGAGACCAAAAACTGGGAGTAAAGAAGTGCGGCTTGCATTTGGGTAAATACGGTATGTACCATTCAGTAATTATTTTTCTTCTTGTACTCCTTTTGTTTCATATTATGGAAAGACAGCTACACGAATTCTAATTAGTGTTTATTTACCTTTTGTAACCCAAACAAAGGTCCATTCCACTAAGTAATTACATCATGCAGGTGGTACAGGCTACCACATATTGACTGATAGGTTCTACCAAGGCCACCATTTTCTACGGAACTACATAAAATGAAATTTCACGTTAACAGGAAAAATTCTGCGTAATTCCATGACAAAAGGTTGGAATAAGTACAGTAAAACTTCCTTTATAAATTTTTCTCACTTATATGTTTTATTTCTTTCACAAGTCCCACTGGAATAGCAACAGTGTGTGCAGGTTTTGATGTCCGGTTTCAGCCCTGGTAACCAATGAACACTATTTTTTTTTTTTGTGACAGACTAACCTTTCATACATTAACAGAAACTTACCAACAGTATTGAGAGAGAATCACCACAAAATTGGAAGTTATACAGTAAAACGGTAAAGCAGTCAATCCAAAGATTGGTTTGAACACCTGAGTGCTTTACTAGGCATGGTCCTGATTGGGGCTGATATGCCGTTGGCTTCCTCCGACCTTCGAACTGACAGTACAGTACACAAAATAATACAAGCATAAAATCTGTGTTTAGGTCGGTGGTGATAGCCACATACATGGCTGGTACCACACATAGCAGCCATTTGTTTTCTTGGAGATGTGTGTTTATTGCCGAACAAGCACAGCCACCAAAGCACATGTACAGTAATGAAGTGAATGAATTAATGCAATATTAAGGGCAACTATTTTATTTATAACACACTGCAGGATACTCTGTGCTTGTTATCTTCAAAGCTAAGATTAGGCTAAAAAAGACCAGCATTATCATTGCCGAAAAGCTGAGAATTTGTCTGGTGAAACAAAAAACAAAGCATATGGACATTGCCAAAAAATTAGGAAACTGAAGAGTGCAGCAGTGTTTGGAATTTATCTTAGTAAGCAGACCCGGATTCAGGGCTGCCGTAAGCTTTGCAAGATAATGGCTGAACTGGTGGTTCCAATGTGGCATTAAAAATTTCAATGCATCATCAGGTTGGCTGTATAAATTTAAGGGCAGACACAGCATCAGCTGTCACGTGTTGTGACAAAAGCTGAAGTGTCGATCCGGAGATAGTTCGAGACTGGAAAGAAACCAGTTTGTGAAGACCAACTTCCTAGTATAATACTAAAAATAGTTTCATTACGGAGGAGAGGTGAATATTTTATAATGTTATGCCGCCACACAACACATTCGAGAAATTATCAAAGGTGGTTATTCTTCTGACAGGCAATGCACTATATTGCAGTGTATAGCAGTTTCGGACATTATGATTCAGAACTGTTGCTTGAAAATTGTGTTGTTATTCTCACCTGTTGTTTATCCTACAGTTGGAAGAGGAGGGGGGGGGGAGAAGGAAAAGTACTTTGATGAAATCGTGGGTTTCACAGTGAGATTAATAAGTGTTCAATAATATTAGTTACAGGAACAGGAGGATTTTGTTTTTTATATTGTCCGAAGAACAGCTGAGCCGTAATTCACTGCTAATTATTTTGTAACTCTCCACTCTTCACAATTTTCAATGGAGTAACAAAACACTGACACAAACAGCGTGCATAAACAACATTATAAGCAGATTTTTTTAAGGGGACTAAATGGCTGGGTTATCAGTCCCCTGTTCCCAACAAAGAGTTCAAATCATGTTATTTGCAATCTAAGACAAAGCACTCCACAGTCAGTACACAATAAGTGCAGGAAGTGGCATTGTAAGCTGATCAAGCTTCTTTTAACAACTTTTACATGAAACTCTATAGGTTGGGAATGGCTGAGCCGTCAATAAGAATGGGCGTTGCAATTTTACTATGTAAACAAATCAAAACGGTGTTTGCAGAAGTTTTTGACGATCTACAAGTTACAGTTGCTATCAGTATGGATGTCACTTGATCACTGTTTCGAATATCATAAAATAAATAAAACATGCGATAACTGCTATATGGTTGACAGGTTTTTGTATGTACCCGTGTCCGGTCAGTAAAAGTAATTGCGATAATTTCCAAGAATGCTTGCAATCGAGGTAGCTCTGACCGAAATGATTATCTCGAGCGTACAACTGTAAATCGATTGTTTATGAACCAAAGATTCAGGCACTACGCGCCCTAACATACTAAAAAAAACTTCTCGTTTAACCTATACTTAACTGTCACTTAAAATGATCACTGTTTCGTACTGGTCATACAACAAAACATGTTTGACTGCTGTGGTGTACTAATAATAGGTCACTTATGTCCATAATACGACAATTATCTAAAAATCCCTTATACATGGAAAATCAATTACAATCACACAAATGCCGCACTAATATCCTCGAATAAACTTTGAGGTAATTTGGTAGAATCCGAAGGAAACGGCATTGCCATCGATATATATTGAATGTGCGATATAGTGCTTTCGAACTGGATATTCGGGCACTAAGTGCCATCGCATACTAAAAAAGTTCTTGTTTAACTACATGTAACGTAACTTTGACTTTAAAAAGTTATCTGTAGCGTAGCCTGAAGAAGGTTAGGTATAGGTTAAACAAGGTTTTTTTTTTTGTATGTAAAGTACATGAGGGCGCATAGCACCCGAATCACCGGTTCAGAAACACAATATCGAACATCAATGGCAATGCCGTTTCCTTCGACGTACACCGATTCCACTAAATTACCAACTTTGAAGTTGATGCCAAATTTACTCGTCGTGAAACATGCAATCTCATTGGCCGCAGCATCACAAGTGCTGATTGGCTGCTTTGCCGTTCCCAACCTAGCGAGTGCGACAGCTCGCCGCTGGCGCATAAACTGCACTTTAACCGAAAGATGTATACAACCATCAACTGTGACTGATATTAAACATAAAAGTCTTTTCCATTCCAAAAGTTGCCTAAACATATGCATTCATAATTATCGTAGAAATGGCTTGACAGATCGCTCATGTGGGGCGAGCGACGGATTGCAGGAATATCGCATGCAACAGATTGCTGCAATCTGTCACTCTTGCATGGGGCCCTTAATTTTGATTAATTTTATTTAAATCACCAGGGAAATAGTGTACTGATCCTCTCATCAGTAGTGCAGTTGCCTCAGAAGTGAAACGGTATCTAAGGGGCAAACTTAAATGTTGAAAACAGTAACAATGGTAATGCAAAAACGGGCAAATTATTGTGAATAAATGAAATCTGACAGGAGTAGCCAAAAATTTAAATTCTGGGTATGAAATGTGGGGTAATACTGCAGCAAACAAAATAGAACAAGCCCAAATATTATTAAACACTTTAAATTTGCCGTTTAAGGAAATTCCATATTCACACAGGACCTCAATATAGTTAATACAATTTAGACAAAATTTAATAATGGAAAGTCCAGGTTGGAATTACCTACGATAACTTCCCTATATATATATATATTTTTCCATACCTTATAGTTCCTACCCCTCTATCCCAAACCTCGGCTTTGAGTGGTGTGTGAATGTGTGATCGTTTGTGTGTGTATATATGTGTGTGTGCGCGCGCGCGCGCGCATGTGTGTGTATGCAGTCTTGTGTACTTGCAGTGTGCATGCATTTTCTATATAGAAAACAGATGACTTACCAAAAGGACCGGCTCGTCGATAGAAACAAATATTTTATTTTATTTGTTTCTATCGACGAGCCGGTCCTTTTGGTAAGTCATCTGTTTTCTATTTTTATTTATTTTACTTTTTTTATTATTTTATTTTCTCCCCTCACCCGCCTCCCCACTCCATTCCTAAGCTGCATCTCATTATTCCCATCTAACCCATCCCCACCACAGTGACATAACCTTTCTATCCCCTCCCCCTCCCCAATTCGCTGCAGAGCGTGATTCGAAGTGCGGCAGTCGGAGATGATGTTTGTATGACTGTGTTGTGTGCCTGTGTGATTGCTCTATTTTCTGAAGAAGGCCATGGCCGATAGCTGAATGTGTTGTATGTGTGTGTCTTTTGTATGTGCCTGTCGCAGCTCGTCGCCACGTCTTTGCGGTGAGTTGTAAACTGTCCTCACTATATTAATACAATTTAGAGGTGGTTGTGATAATACATTGTTGCCTACTGGACTGGTTGCAGATACAATTCACATACAGCACTTATTAGCAAGTTGGTCAACAAAAACAAGTCATAACTTCTAACTCCATACCACCAGAGGAAAGTACCATAAAATCCATAATCAGATAACCATTACAAATCTAAAGAGTAAATATGATAATATAAATTAAAGCAAAACTAAAAATGAAAATTTAGTGCAAAATTAACTCTCCTGGTTCAATGATTTGTAAATATCAAAGTCATTACTGGCTACAGTCATTCCACTTAATTCACGAGGTAGGGCCTATAGCGTACAGATTGACATTGTTGTCTAAAATATGTGACACTGCAATATAAGAGTTTCTACACTTGAAATCCTACTACCCACTAAAAATTCTGGGGTTAATCTTACCTTGCACCTCTTATTCCGTCACCATATCCACCCCTTCCTCGTGGTGGTCCACCTCGACCAGGGCCTCCCCGACCACGACCTCTTCCACCTCCAAAGCCACCCCTTGGAGCCTCTTCCATTCTGACCTGATAAAATGTAGAATAAAAGACTGAACAACAAAAACTATGAAAAATTTAACAATACATACAACTATATAACAAAAAGTACACGTAGCAACTACCTAAAGTTGAGCCAAACTTCCAAGCTGAGTGATCACTAACTTGGTATGCATACAAAACTTTCAGAAATCTTGACGAAAAATAATTTTGGGTAATGGTGAATGCGTTTATATCAAACAAATACACCAATGACTAAAATCTTAAGTGATTAATACCGGTGTAACTGCTACGAAAGTAAAAACTACGTAACTGTCACGTTCAATACCTCAAAATAAATAATAGTAGTAGTAATATTATCATCATAATTATTATAATAATAAAGGCAACGAAACAAACTTTCGAAATGAGCCTGAGCCGTTGCTGTGTAAATGAACTTATATGTTACAATAGATGGATGTAATTATTTGAAACCTTTTACGATTTGAAGACTTTTACGAACTCAATAGTACCTGATTATAGTCAAGTTACTTCTATCAACTCTCCCACCAATATTAAATCGACAAACGATGATTAGGGACAGAAATACCGTGAAAAAGAAGAGATTTATTCTAACACATTAATGGAGGCGCTTCCAGTACCCTGTATGATTACTACCGGCTTACAATAACTTTTAAAATAACACGACTAACAAGTAGGACCATATTGCAAAATTCTACAAATTAACAACATTAACTACCTGCAAATATTTTGAATACAAAAATAAAATAATTTACCCACTTCAAAAAAGCAAACGCTTTAAAACAATTCCACAACACACCTTCGCGCTTTCCTCCAAAATCAAAATGGATGTTACACACGTACACCGTTCAGTTAATACCGCTGGAGTTGACGAGTGTGAACGCACCCACTTCTTGACTCAGCCTTGAAAATCAATAATGTTATCTGTGATACGAGAAGAAACAATTCTAAAATTATAAAGATTCAGTCGATCTGAAACAAACTTATTTTTAAAATTCACACTATGATTTTCAAAATTGAGAATTTGATATATAATCGGAACAAAATAGAAATTTATGACAATCGATTCGTGCCAAACGACTCACAAACTGTCCCGGATAGATGTACATTTACGCACAGACGGATTTAAGGATTGTTGTTGTTTGGATGTTTTAGGGGGACAAAACTACGGAGGTCATCAGTCCCCCAGAATTAAGGGATTGAGCTAGTCAGAACCTAGGTTACTAAATTTATGTTGCATTTACAAGTGTCGTTTGAGCTTTTTGCTAGCTGCAAAAGACGGTACAGGGTAACTAAAATGTAAATACTATGAAGTAGTGAAAGGTTAACACATGATTATATGTATGTTATACATAAGCCGATCAAAACAAAGAGCAACTCAAACATATTTCATAAGAGATAAAAGAAGATTTAGTGTCATGTCATACCGCAAATTACAATATAACACACAATGCTATCTCTCTTCCTTGTCATTTCTGTATGGTTCTGGAAGGAATTACTTAATAGTGATTACAATACACATACACATACCGCAAATTACAATATAACACACAATGCTATCTCTCTTCCTTGTCATTTCTGTATGGTTCTGGAAGGAATACACATTATTTTTTACATAAATTTGCACTGAAAAATACTGAACATATTGCATGACCATGAGTCTAATTGACAAAGTTAATAAAAAAGCCAGACCGCAGTTATTAGACTCGAAGGGAATGAAAGGGAAGCATCAGTTGGGAAGGGAGTAAGACAGGGTTGTAGCCTTTCTCCGATGCTATTTAATTTGTACATCGAGCAGGCGGTGAAGGAAAGCAAGGAAAAATTTGGAATAGGGATTAAAGTTCAGGGGGAAGAAATAAAAACATTGCGTTTTGCTGATGACATTGTAATTCTGTCAGAGACAGCAAAGGACCTGGAAGAGCAGTTGAATTGAATGTGTGTTGAAGAGAGCGTATAAAATGAACATTAACAAGAGCAAAACAAAAATAATGGAATGCGGTCTTAGAAAATCAGGTGATGCTGAAGGAATTAGATTAGGTAACGAAACAATGAAGGTGGTAGATGAGTTTTGTTACTTGGGTAGTAAAATAACATGTGATGGTCACAGTACAGAGGATATAAAATGCAGAATGGCAATGGGAAGAAAAGCATTTTTGAAAAAGAGAAATTTGCTAACATCGAATATTAATTTAAGTGTAAGGAAGTCTTTTTTGAAGGCGTTTGTGTGGAGTGTTGCCTTGTACGGGAGTGAAACATGGACGATAAGCAGTGCGGACAGGAAGAGGATAGAGGCTTTTGAAATGTGGTGCTACAGAAGAATGAGGAAGATTAGGTGGGTAGATCGCATAAATAATGAAGAGGCACTTAACAGAATTGGTGAGAAAAGGAACTTTTGGCACACCCTGACTAAAAGAAGGGATCGCTTGGTAGGACACATTCTTAGACATCGAGGAATCGTAAATTTAGCATTGGAGGGAAGTGTGTGGGGTAAAAATCGCAGAGGGAGACCAAGAGACGCGTATAGTAAGCAGATTCAAGTGGATGTGGGTTGTCGTTCTTATGAGGAGATGAAAAGGCTTGCTCAGGATAGAGTAGGGTGGAGAGCTGCATCAAACCAGTCTCCGGACTGAAGACCATAACAACAACAATAAATAAGTTAGATATATATTAAATTAGTGTGATGTCTGTTATAAGTTATGTATAAAGTTGTTATGATGTCTGTCATAAGCCCAATTACATTGTATGCCCACATCATGTTACGTCTAAATATTCAACATATCGTTTCAAATGTCAGCATTCACATTGTCCGTCAAATAACGACATCTCACGTCAGGATCCTCTGGGGAAAGTTGTGATGGAACGAATGCCTCCTAATTTTCACCACGATAACTTGTGTTGGAATATGGAATTACACAGGTCACATACATTATTGTGTGTAGTTTTTGCGGGAATTTACATGTATTAGGACTTCTGTATTTTTTTCATCAGTGTTCTTCCAAAGGCGATACCAAATACCAGAATGGGTTTAGGTTTTACAACACAGAAACAGAACAGGGTTTATCCCAAAACATTTCATAAGTAAGCTGGTGAAACAGTTTTCATTAAAGAAAATTTGAAGTAAAAAAGTCAGTTACAAATGTGAATTCATACTGTCCGTCACATAACGTCACATCACATTCCCTCAGAACATTCCAGAATGCATTTTTATGGTGGAATTCATATTGTCCGTCACCAGCATGTCACGTCACGTCACATTAACGTTTCTCGGAAAGACAGTTTTGACAGAACGGGAATCTGCTAAGATCGGAAATTAATCTATTTTAGTCAGGCTCAAACATGTTATAGTAGGTGATTACGTGAATTATACGCAAGTTGGACGTTTAAATCTTTATTTTATTAACATACTTTATTTAGCGCTATATTCGAAATGTTTCATGAAGACTTTGATTTTTTTTTTCACTTGAGTGTCCTCTGAAAGCGAGATCGGATATCTGAAATAGAAAAAAAATGTTTATGTTTTTTAACAGTAAAGACGGATGCAAAGACTTAATATGAATAGATTGTAAGTAGATGAAATAATTTTCATTAATTGACATTTTAAACGAAACGAAAAAGACAGAATAGTGGTAATATAACAAAAAACCTCATCTGTTTATGACATAATCGATGTTAGTGGGAAAATCGCAATGGATTACTTAAGAAGGCACTGTTTATTCTCTTATACACATTTTTTGTGTTTATACGTTCATATTTTCGCTTTCGTTCTTCAGTCAGCAGACTGGTTTGATGCAGCTCTGCACGCTACCCTGTCCTTTGCAAGCCTCTTCATGTGAGAATACAAATGGCAGCATACATCCTTTTGAATCTGCTTACTGTATTCGCACCTCCTCTATGATGTTTATGTCAAACACTTCCTTCTAATGCTAAGTTGACGATTCGTTGATGTTTCAGAATGTTTTCCTCCAACCTATCCCTTCTCTTAGTCAGGATATGCCAGAACTTCCTTTTCTCCCCAATCTTAATGAGTAACTTCTCATTCGTTGTGTGATCTACACATCTAATATTCATCATTCGTCTGTAGCACCACATTTCGAAAGCTTCTATCATCTTTTTGTCTGAACTCCTTATTGTTCATGTTTCACTCCAGACAAATGATTTCATAAAGAACTTCCTAACATTTAAACTAATATTGGATGTCAACAAACTTTGCTTCTTCAGAAATGCTTTTCTTCCCATATCCATTCTGCATTTTATATCTTCTTTGGCCACCAGAAGTTTTCGTGCTACATAAATAACAAAACTCATCTACTACTTTTATTGTCTCATTGCATAAACTAATTCCTTTAGTGTCGCCCGATTTTCTGATAGAACATTCCATTACCTTTGTTTTACTCTTGTTAATGTCCATCTTGTACCTTCCTTTCAAGACACTATCCATTCCGTTTAATTGCTCTTCCAGGTCTTTTGCTGTCTGTAGCAGAATTAGTATGTCGGCAGCAAACAGCGAGGTTTTTATTCCCTCTCCCAGGACTTTAATACCCTCTTTATATTTTTCCTTGCATTCGTTCACAGATTGGTCAATGTATAGATGGAACAACATTGGGGAAAGGCTACAACCCTGTCTTACTCCCTTCCCATCTACCCTTTCATGACCTTCGTTTCTAATAATTGCTGCTAGGTTTTTGTACAAATTGAATATTACTCTTCTCTCCCTATATTTTCCCGTGCTACATTCAGAATCTGAGAAAGTGTATTCAATACAATATTGTCAAAAGCTTTTTCCAGATCTACAAATGCTAAAAATGTAGGTTTCCCTTTCCTTAATCTATCTTCTAAGATAAGTCGTAAAGTGTGCATTGCGTCCCGTGTTCCTACATTTCTCCTAAATCAAACTGATCTTCCGCAACGTTCGATACACAAGGATGCTCATTACTGACTGTAGTCGAATTCTGTTCACACATGCCCGCTTGCAAAGATGTGACCACAGATGTTTTCGCCATTGGCGATTGCCATTGTCCGTTGTTAATATTGTTCCATGGTATAAGACCGTTACTTTTCTTTTTCAATGCCGAATCTAGATTTAATTCAGTTTCAAACCCTCCTCCATTCTATTGAAATTACCGGGATTTTTAAAATTCTATACCTTCTGTACCATCTATTGTGATATCTGTTTTTGGCTGCCAAAAACTGAGTCTTATCAAACTGAATAGGTGGTCTCCTGGTTGAAAAACTTGTTCCGTGAGAGCTAATCTGTCAATCTCTCCCCTTCTACAGTTATCCTTGTGCTCTTCTAGATGTTTATTGAGTGTTCGTTTTGTGGTCCCCATATTTACATTTCCACATCTACATGAAATCCCACCATTATCTGCTTTATCCAGCATTTTGCAAGCATCCTTTGCCGATTTCAGATGATCTTGTATCTCCTGAGTAGGTTTGTATATTACAGTGAGATTCTGTTTCATCAAAATTTTACCTATTAGGTTGTGATGTCGTTAATGAAAGGCAGGAAGATTATAGATTTCATAGGGAACTTTTCACCATTCTGAATTCTACATGACGATCTCAACACTCCTCTTATCTCTGTGGCCGAATAGCAATTGTTGAATAAAGTGTTAGTCAGGTGTTTTAATTCCAGGTCGAGTAATTCCAGTTTGCAAATGTTCCTTGGTCTGTCCACCAATGTCTTCGTTATGCCCTGCTTTTTTAAATTAGATTAGATTAATACCTGTTCCATAGATCATGAATATTACACTACATAATGATATGGAACAAGTCAGGTTAATAAAAGGTGTCTGTACAAGATATTACAAAGTATTATATGACACAAATATATTATTATCATTATTTGGGTTTACTAAATTATATCTAAAAATTCATCCAATGAGTAGAAGGAGTTGTCATTCAGAAATCTTTTTTATTTATTTTTAAATGTTAGTTGGGTATCTGTCAGGCGTTTGGTGCTGTTTGTTAGGTGACAGAAGACTTTTGTGGCAGCATAATTTACCCCTTTCTCTGGCAAAGTCAGATTTAACCCTGCATAGTGAAGATCATCCTTTCTCCTGGTGTTATAGCTATACCCACGGCCGTTACTTATGAACTGGGTTAGATTATTAACAACAAATGTCATAAATGAATACATATACTAGGAAGATACTGAGAGGATACCTAAATTCTTAAATAGATGTCTGCAGGATAATCCTGGGTGGGCTCAAACAATTATACTGATTACATACTTTTGTGCAATGAATACCTTTTTACTCAATGATTAATTACCACAGAGTATGATGCCACATGAAAGCTGTGAATGAAAACAGGCATTCTTATCGCCAAAATTTGCAATAACCCTAATAGCATACATAGCTGAACTCAGACGTTTCAGCAGACGATCAATGTGTTGCTTCCAGTTTAATCTTTCATCAATGCAACACATGAAAATTTTGAAAAAATTTGAAATAGAAAATAAGAAAAATATCTCCCCATGAGAAAATAAATAAAAAATAAAAAATTAAAATATAAAATACCGAAAAAATTTCGTCTCATTATATATTGCTTATCATTTAGTACTATCCTGCTATATGTATCATTACATCTGCCATGTATCATTACATCTTACATAGTCCGCAAACAAATCTCCCGTGCCATATCCTCACACACCCCAAATCCTCTTCCTAACACTAGTAACCATCCACAAAAGAGCGCTCCCCTTGTCACCCAGTACTACCCTGGTCTCGAACAACTAAATTCCATCCTTCGCCAAGGTTTTGATTTTCTATCCTCATGCCCTGAAATGAGAGACATCCTGCCCAAGATCCTTCCCACCCCTCCTAAAGTGGTGTTCCGTCGCCCTCCCAACCTTCACAACATCCTAGTTCATCCTTATGCCACCCCGAAACCCAGCTCACTGCCACAGGGATCATATCCTTGTGGAAGACCCCGCTGCAAGACCTGTCCAATCCACCCACCCAGCACTTCCTATTCCAGTCCTGTCACAGGCTTATCCTACCCCATCAGAGGCCGGGCCACTTGTGAAAGCAGCCACGTAATTTACCAACTGTGCTGCAAGCACTGTACAGCTTTCTATATTGGCATGACCACCAACCAGCTGTCCATTAGGATGAATGGCCACCGCCAAACTGTGGCCAAAAACAAGGTGGACCACCCTGTGGCACAGCATGCAGCGGAGCACATGCTTGATTTCAATGGCTGCTTCACAAACCGGGCCATCTGGATCCTCCCATCCACCACCAGCTTTTCTGAACTGCACAGATGGGAGTTATCCCTACAATACATTCTCCGATCCCGAAATCAACCAGGCCTCAACCTACGATAATTTCCCTATATATATATTTTTCCATACCTTACAGTTCCTACCTCTGTATCCCAAACCTCGCCTGATTTGAGTGGTGTGTGAATGTGTGATCATGTGTGTGTATATGTATGTATGTGTGTGTGTGTGTGTGTGTGTGTGTGTGTGTGTGTGTGCGTGCGTGCGTGCGTGCGTATGTGTGTGTATGTGGTCTTGTGCACTTGCAGTGTGCATGAATTTTCATATATATATATATATATATTATTTTATTTTATTTTACTTTATTTTATTTTATTTTCTCCCCTCACCCGCCTCCCCACTCCATTCCTAAGCTGCATCTCGTTATTCCCATCTAACCCATCCCCACCACCGTGACGTAACCTTTCTATCCCCTCCCCCTCCCCTCCCCTCCCGTCCCCGATTCGCTGCAGAGCGTGATTCGAAGTGTGGCAGTCGGAGGTGATGGTTGTATGACTGTGTTGTGTGCCTGTGTGATTGCGTGAGTGCTCTATTTCTGAGGAAGGCCATGGCCGATAGCTGAATGTGTTGTATGTGTGTGTCTTTTTTATGTGCCTGTCGCATCTCGTCGCCACGTCTTTGCGGTGAGTTGTAACTGTCCTCACTATATTATTTATTCCAACCTGGACTTTCCATTATTATATTACATCTGCCACCATACTTCTGCTGGATGTACTCCACATACAGCAGAAGTATATTAATTACTCATTAGTAAACCTTCGTTATAAGTTCACAAGCGTTATCAGTATCTGAAATACAATTTTGATTCACAGAAGAAATATTCCCTTGATGTGATGCTTAAAGCTTTCCCGGTGTACAGATATTTCCATAAAATCTCGGGCGAACTGTCGGATGTCTGTAACTTCTTGCCACTATATTTCGGCGCAGAGTCTTCTGGTCATCTTCAGATGAGTACCGCTGAAGTATTGGCAAAGACGCACTGAGCTGTGCTATTTATGCCCAATTCAGCCGACATTGCGCATGCGTGTACTTAGAGTGCGCATTCAGTACAACTTCGTATGTTGCTCCGAGCGCCCTCCGTGGTGGAGGCTTGCCGCTTCGATATCAGTTCGATTATCATTGTCATTCAGTTGCAGGAAACTACGCCGGCTATGAAGTTTTCCAATGACAGTATTGCATGCACATTTATTTGGAAACCGCTGTCTCGATTGATAAGATTTCACTGTCTGACAATCTTATTTCCACAGCTTCATTAATAATTGAGCTCCAGAAGTTTGATGTGTGGGCCACAATTTTCGTTTCATTGTAGTTCATTGAACAACCTGTTGAAATACAATGTTCGGCGATTGCGGATTTGGTGGGTTGGAGTAGCCGAATACGACGCTGATGTTCCACAATGCGCTTCTGCACAGTGCGCATCGTTTGCCCTATACCCAATATACGACTTGCTGCACTGGCACGGAATCCTGTAAACATCTGCTTTACGCAGCTCCAGATCGTCTTTGACAGAACCCAACAGCGATGGAATTTTAGGAGGAGGGCAAAAGATGACTCTTACTTTATACTTTTTTAGAATTCTGCCTATCTGCGATGAAATATTCCCAATATATGGGAGATAAGCAGTCGATTTGAAAGCCTCTTCTTCTTCTTCCTTGTTCTGTCGTTTGGAGGTGTGCATCGCTCGATTTACTTGCTTCCTTGTATATCCATTCTTTAGGAATACTTGTCTGCAGGTGTTCCAGTTCCGTGTGAAGGCTATCGGCATCAGAGATGGTATGGGCTCGATGGATTAAAGTCTTAAGGACGCCCATTGTTTGTGCCGGATGGTGGCAACTAGTAGCTTGTTAGTACAAATCTGTATGAGTGGTCTTCCTGTATACCGAATGACCAAGTGAGCCATCACTTCTGTGTTGCACGAAAACATCTAAAAATGGCAAACAACCATTTTTCTCGATCTCCATAGTAAACTTTATTTTTTCGTGTATGGAGTTCATATGATGTAAAAAGTCTTGGAGACGGTCCGCGCCATGAGGCTACACTATAAAAGTGTCATCAACGTATCGCCAAAACACTGTTGGTTTAAAAGTAGCTGACTCAAGTGCTCTCTCCTCAAAATCTTCCATAAAAAGATTGGCCACCAGGAGAGATAAAGGACCACCCATGGCGACTCCGTCGGATTGTTCATAAAACTCGTTGTTAAATAAAAAATATGTAGAGGAGAGCGTGTGCTCAAATAGCGCTGTAATGTCTTCACCAAACATGTTGCCAATGAGGTGTAGAGAGTCCACAAGAGGCACCTTTGTAAACAGTGAAACCACATCAAGACTGACCAACAAGTCGGTACTTTGCAGCTGAAGTGACTGAAGTCTGCTGATAAAACCATAAGAATTCTTTATATGATGTGTAAACTTGCCTACTACAGGTTTGAGCAAAGATGCCAAGTATTTAGCCAGGTCGTAAGTGGCTGCTCCAATATTGCTCACAATTGGACGTAATGGCACACATTTCTTGTGGATCTTAGGCAGTCCATATAGCCTAGGTGGAACTGAACTGCTTGGTTTCAGTCTCTTTATGACCTCCTTCAGTAGAGAACTATTTGATAGAAATTCAGCTGTTTTTCGCACCACTCGGTTTGTTGGATCCTTGTCAACTTTGCGATACGTTGAGTCACATAATAAAACGTTGATCTTATTAATGTAGTCCTCCCGTGGCATGAGAACAGTACCATTTCCTTTTGTCAGATTTCAGTACTACTGTATCCACGTTTGTTTGTAAGTTATGGAGGGCAGCAGTTTTGGTGTTGAAATCAATCTCTGGTATTCTGACATATATTTCCTCTTTCAAACTTCCTTGCAGAAATGCTGTAACAACATCTAAGTGATCTATATCTAGGTCATGTTTAGCAGCTAAACCAAACAGATATCTCAGTGAATTATAACGGATCACTGGAGCATATGTCTCTTTCTAGTTTACACCCTTTGTTTGTGCACATCCTTTAACTACAAGCCGAGGCTTATATCTAAAAATTTGTCCTTGAAGATTCTTTTTAGCTTTAAATGTCCATTTGGTATCTATTGGCTTTGTATTTGGAGGTAAATTAGTCTTTTCCCATGTCTGATTTTCTTCATGTGACTGCAGTTCTTCTTTAATTGCTTGAAGCCAATTGTGTGATTCTTTGCTTTGCAAAGCTTCTTTTAATGATGATGGCTCTGAATTTTCTGTTTCCATGGAGTAGTAAGTTACATAATCATTCATTTTAATTGGTTTTGGAATTCTAGATGATCTTCTGAGTGTTTGACTCTGGTGTGGGGATGCAGAATTTTTATTTGCTTCTGGCAAATCTGAATCTTCTGAGCTGCTCTGGTCTGACAAAGTACATACTGAATCTTCAATTTTTGTATCTGAATTTGTCTCAGATTCAGATATGTCTGTTCCATCTTGCCTAATTTCTGGAATAATAACTGGCTCCTGAGACTTCTCAACCTTGTCATCAGTCTTCTTATCAGTATTTTCTTTAAATATCACATCTCTTGCTTTTATTAGTTTTCGTTGTACAGGTTGAAATAGTCGATAAGCTTTGCTCTGTTCACAAAATCTCACAAGTATGCATTCAGTGCTCTTTTTATCCCATTTACATCTGCTTGCTTTAGGTACATGCACAAAGGCCTTCCTACAAAATATTCTTAAATGCCGAGGATTCGGTTTTCTTCCAGTAAATGCTTCTTCTGGTGTCATGTCTGTTAAAGATTTCGTAGGTGATCTGTTAATTAGGTATGCGGCTGTAGAGACTGCTTCTCCCCAGTATTCTGTTGGTAGTCCTGCATCAAATAATAAGCATCTGGCCTTTTCTACTAATGTTCTATTATACCTTTCTGCAACTCCATTTTGTTCTGGTGTGTACTGTACAGTTGTCTGATGAATTATTCCTTCATGCTGTAAGAAGTTTGCTAGTTCATGATTCACATATTCCTTCCTATTGTCTGTACGCAAGACTCGAATTTTACAATCTGTTTGTTTCTCCACTAGCTTCTTAAAATTCTTGAAAGTTTCTGCTACTTGACTTTTGTCACTTAGTGTGTACACAAATAATTTTGTTGAATACTCATCAATTAAAGTCAAAAAATATCTTGCACCTCCAATTGATTGGACCACAAACATCTGAATGAATAATTTCAAGAACAGCTTATGCTCTTGAATCAGAATGTTGGAATGGCAATCTTGTCTGTTTAACTTCCGAGCATGTAACACATGGAGAATCAACAGTAACTTTATAACTAATTTGTCACCATGTCCCTCTGCCAATCTTTCATTTTTTCAGGGCTTAAATGTCCTAGTCTGCTGTGCGACAAGTTCGCATCATTTAACAGTGAAGCTGACTTTGCTTTGGCTAAAAAATTATCTGGTTGGTCTAAGTTGTACATACCATTATCAAGAGCAGCTATTCCAAATCGATTATTTTGCTCATCGTAAATGTGGCATCCTCGTCTATCAAAAATGATATAATGTCCCTTTTCAACTATCCTGCTAACAGAAAGTAAATTTGTACTTAATAATAATAATATTTATTCAACATCGAATAATACATATACATTGACATTGATAGAGTACAGATTATTCTTCTGAATATGTCAGTTTCATAAATTATAAACTAATGATTACTGTTTCATATAGACATTATTTCTTTTATACAATTAAACATATTACATGTTTTAAGTCTTTATCTGATAATTAAACACTTAACTACAGCATTACATGTTTTAAGTCTACTTGACAACTAAACAGTTAACTACAGTACCGTACATACTTGTCTTGGTTAAGAAACATTTTTCATATAGTCATAGAATTCATCTAGAGAATAGAATGCATTTTCAATTAGGATCCTTTTTAGTTGGTCTTTTAATTTATTTTTAGGAAGGGCTGCAAGGCTTTTTGGTAGTGCATTGCTAAGCTTCAGGCCAACATGAAGTCCATTTTTTTCATATAATGCTGTTCTGTGGCTGTTTAAATGGTATCTTAGTTTTTGTCGTGTATTGTGTTGATGTAGATCACAATTTAGATCTGGATTGATTGTTTTCACATACATTATTATTTTTAATATGTATACACCAGTAATGGTAAGTATGCCCAATTTTGGAAAGAGATTCCGACATGATTCTCTTGGTTTGGCCCCACAGATAATTCTGACCGCTTTCTTCTGTAGTATCAACAAAGTGTTAATGTTAGCATGTGATGTTCCACCCCAAATTTCTATTCCATAGTTTGTGTTGGATGCAAATAATGCATGGTATGCAGTCTTAAGGATATGCATATCTTTACAATATTTGCTGATCTGGTTTATGGCAAAGATATTTTTAGACAGCTTTTTGGCTAGGGAATCTATGTGCAAGTCCCACTTAAGGTTGTCTTGAATTGTGATACCCAAAAATTTTGTATATTTTTCCTTATTAATAGTTTGATTTCCTATTGATAATTTCATGTCAAAGTCTGTTTGCTTTCTAGGGTTAAATTCTACAATTGCAGTCTTGGAGGCACTTACATTTAGATGGTTTTCATTGAAATACTTGACTATTTCATTAGTAACGGTGTTGCACAGCACTTACAGACTGCCGTGGTCTTTGTGTTTGCACACAATTGTTGTATCGTCTGCATACAATATTATTTTATTATCTGGGGAACAGTACTTTATATCGTTCACATAAATCAGGAACAAGAGGGGTCCCAAGACGGAACCTTGGGGCACTCCGTATTTGACATCTGCTACTTTGGATTTGAAATACCCACTGTTTGTTTTAATCAAGACAAATTGTTTACTGTTGCTCATATATGACTCTATTAGGTCAAAGAATGTTCCTCTAATACCCATGTTCCATATCTTGTCAAGTAGTATGGTGATATTAACGCAGTCAAAAGCTTTTTCGAGATCAAGGAACACTCCAGCAACTTGTTCGTTGTTCTCTATGGCAGTTATTATTTCATCTACCAGCTGTGCTGCAGCTACTGAAGTTGACTTGTTCTTCATGAAACCATTTTGATTCTCGAATATTAGGTTGTGTAGACTCAGAAATGCCATTAGTCTATTATAAATAACTTTCTCGATTACCTTGGAAAATGCCGGTAAGATTGAGATCGGTCGGTAGTTTTCAATTTTATTTTTATCACCTTTCTTGTAAATCGGAGTTACTTGTGCTATCTTTAGTCTGTCTGGAAAAATGCCCGTTGTGATTATGTCATTTACTGCTGTCGCCAAGGCATCTGATATGTTGTCTATGCACCTTTTAAGTGTGCTGATAGACAATCCTTCATAACCTGCAGAGTTTGAGTTTTTTAGTGACATCACTATGTGTTTTATTTCCCTGCTGTTCGTAGGTGTCAAGTATATGCTATGTCTTACTGGATTGCCCTTATATGTATACTGGAGGTTGTTGAACTGGTCATTGATGGATTTTCCCATAGAAGAAAAGTACTCGTTAAAAATATTTGCTATCTGGGAGGGGCATTTGATGTTACCACATTTGAAATTGATACTAAGGTCACTAGCTGATTTGTCCTTACAGTCCCTAAAGCTATTTATAACTTGCCAGACAGCTTTGCCAGAGTTGTTGGAGCCTCTTAACATGTTAGCTACATATCACTAAAACTCTTCTGGGTTTGAAACCGCGTCGTCATATTATAAATTCCACCGATGTTTCGGCCACTGTTGCAGGCGGCCTTCATCAGGGTCTGTGATAGTGACAACGGCCGCGGAAGCCTACGTTTGCATGTTAGCTACCTGTTTACTTCTGGTTTCTAGGAGGAGATTTTTGTAGTGATCATGATAGTTGTTAAACTCTTCCTTCAGTCTATGATTATCACTATTCTTTGTCATTGCGCATTGGAAAAGTCTTAGTTTTTCTCTTGCTGTTTTTACTTCAGTGTTTATCCAGTTATTCTTTTTTATTTTTTTACAGTCATTTACTGGCAGGGTTGTTTCTGGGCATGAGACGTTGAAGCAATAATAAAAGTCAGATGCAAATTCATTGAAAGTGATACAGTTATTTTCATTCCATTGTAAGTTTTGGTACATAAAGAACACCTGTTACTTTAATTTTTGTCCTTTTTGTACCAACATGTGTATCAATATGCATGTCACCAGTTCCTTCAATTGGCAAATTCTCACTATTTGCCACAACTACTTGTGAAGTTAACACTGGTTTATATGAATTAATATCACACAGGAGTTTGGACATGGGTGCTGAAGCACCAGAATCAATACACCTGTCATTAGTTATAGTTTTACCTGATGTAGTGAAGAAGGTCTTACTTGAAGCCCCTACTGATGGCTTGCAGCTTCCCTTGGTTTTACAGGGACAGTTTCTAGCAATATTTCCATATTTCTTACAATTCCTCTTGGAGGAATTGTGCACTAAGTTTCTGATAGCTTTCTTCTTCACTTGAAGAGCTGCATCAATATTCACAAGGTGGCTATGTTTTTCATCCTTCACTACCTGTAGTAACTTAGTTTTAATTGAGTCTGCAGTTATTGGTATGTTGGAATTCTCTAGGCTCATTATCATTGATTTGTAGTCATCTGGTAATCCAGCTAACAAAATGCACCCTACCCACTCATCTTTCATTTCAAAATTTAAGCTGTTTAACTTATTAAAAGTGAATATTATTTTGGATACATATTCTTCTATTGACAAGCAGTTCTCAAGTCGAGTAGTGAGGAGTTTAGTCAACTAACCTATTCTTTGGAATAATCCAGAGTCTTCATATACCTGTTTCAATTTGTCCCAGGCTTCTTTTGCAGTAGTTGTGTTCTGCAGGTGGACATAAATTGCTGGATCAACTGACAAAATAATTTTTGCTCTTGCATCACAAACTTTTGAATCGTCCTTTATGTCACCTGAGATGCATTCCCATAACTTCTCATGTTAGAGATATGTTTTCATAGCAAACTGCTATAGTACTGTAGTTCTCCCTTCCTTTCAGTTTCTCAATAAGAGGTAGCTAATTAAATTGCCATAGTTCCTACTTCAAATAGATCGCTAAACTCGTCTATTTCTTTTGTCTCGTAATTTTTAATTAACTGTGAGGACTGGGTATACTGGGCCCATAACCTGTTGTTTTTGTTTAATTTTAGTAAACGCTAAAATACTAAAAAGGGCGATCACTGTTTGAAATGAACTATTAAACTTTATTTGATCAATGCATACGCACATAATACGCACAAGAACATGAATGAAGACCACGGAACATACACATCATAAAGAGAGTAATAAACGTACATGGAATCTATATACAAAAACGAATGGCATAGATTCTAATTTCTAACATGTTCCACAAGCCATTTTATCTGGGAGCTTTGGTGAATTCAGTGCTTGTGAGCTTAAGTGGAACAGGTCTTGACCGAAGAATCTACTCACTTAAATTTGTCGCCTCCCACGACAGCAGAGGATCTTCCGGCATTTTATTTATGTATTTATTTATTTCTTGTTCTGGTGATCCCTGTTGTGACTAAATCACAGGATATGGAACGTGTCAATTTTACAAGTTGTTTTGATACAGTTTATGATAACACATAAATCAAACAAAATCTTTTCTTCTTACATTATACAATTACTAGATTCTACCACAAGAAAAAAATCACTGATAAACAAAATTACAAGCCAACAATAGTTACAGTAAGTAAGTATAATAGAACATGGGTTTACAATAAAATTAATAAGGTTTACAACTATTGATTTGTGCATGTATTTACAGTTTACATTAGACCTACATGAAAATACTAAGTATTGTAGTTAAGAACCTCATCTATTAAGTAAAATGTTCCTTCCAATAGGTACTTCCTCAAGTTTTTTTTTAAACATGGGCTCATCTTCTATCAAACATTTAATTCTTGAGGGGAGTGCATTAAAAATTTTACAGCCATTGAAATGGACTCCTTTCTGTATCATTGTTAGGTTTGCCTGTTCATAGTGGATATCATGTTTCCTTCTGGTATTATAACTATGATATGCACTATTAGGTTTAAAAATTGTATTATCTTTTCTTATAAAGCACATCAATGAGTAAATATATTGTGCAGTGCATGTGAGGATTTTGAGTTCTTTAAAAAGATTCCTGCATGTGGCTCTAGGCTGGACTCCACAAATAATTCTTATGGCCCTTTTCTGCACACACAGTACCTTTTTAGCTAATGGCTGGTTTCCCCAAAAAATAATTCCACACGTCATAATGGCATGAAAGTAACCATAATAGCCGGCTTTCATTGTTTCTATATTCCTGTAAGAAGAAACAATGCGTAATGCGTATGTTGCTGAACTCAATCTTTTGCATAGATCTAGAATGTGGTTAGACCAGTTCAGTCTGCTATCAATATGCAAGCCTAGGTACTTTGATGCATCCACCCTGGTAATAACTTGGTCACCTATTTTTACTACAATTTCTTAATCGTTAGGCCTAGATGTATGGAACTGAATGAAGTTTGTTTTAGTGAGATTTAAAGAAAGACCATTTACACAAAACCCTTCAGTTATTTCAGTCAAAACCGTATTTGCTGTTACCTCTAGTTTATCAACTGAATTATCAATGAGAAGAGTGGTGTCGTCAGCAAAAATGGTGAATCTACAGTATTCTGTACAGAGAGGCAGGTCATTTATAAAGATAATAAAAAGTAGGGGGCCTAGAACGGAGCCCTGAGGTACTCCACATGTGGTAGTACCCCATTCTGATGATATTGGGACACCACCTTCACTATCCAGCACAACAATCTGTTTCCTGTTTGATAGGTATGAGTCAAGCCATTTCCCTGCTGAACCACTTATGCCGAGATGTGCAGCTTTTTGTAAAAGAATTTGGTGACTGACACAGTCAAAAGCTTTTGTTAGGTCACAAAATATGCCAGCCACCTTTAGTTTCTTATTGACGGAGTCCAAGACTTTGCCAGCAAAAGCAAATATTGCAATTTCTGTTGACACACCTTCCTGAAATCCAAACTGATTTTTGCTGATGATATTGTTTCTACTGAGATGCTTAACTATCATCACATGCATAAGTTTCTCTAAAACCTTTGAAAAACTTGTTAATAGTGATATTGGCCGATAGCTGTATCTGTCTTATCACCTTTTTTGTATAGCAGTTTCACAGTTGCATACTTAAGCCATTCGGGAACTGTTCCTTGCTTAAGTGATGCATCAAAAATGTGGCAAAGGACTTTACTTACTTGGCTGCAGCAGTATTTTAACAATTTGTTAGAGATATTATCAACTCCAGTAGAGTTTTTACTTTTTAGGGAATTAATAATTTTTTCTATTTCTTTAACAATGATTGTTTTTACTTCCATCTGTTTTATTGTGATAGGTACTTTCGCTTTCAAAAAATTCAAGGCTTGGTTCATGGAACCTTGTAAACCTATTTTTTTTTGTTACTGTTAGAAAATGTCTGTTGAATGTGTCTGCAACTTTCTTTGGATCACTAAAAAGGTGGCCCTCACTTTTTACGTGGATACCTTCACTGCAACCTGCATTTTTCCCTGTTTCTTTCTTTACAAAGTTCCAGATAGTTTTAACTTTATTGCTTGAGTTATCAAAAAATGTTCAAATGTTTGTATAGTCTATGGGACTTAACTACGGGGTCATCAGTCCCTAAACTTACAAACTACTTATGAACTACTTACGAACTAGGACAGCACAAATATCCATGCCCGAGGGGGGATTCGAACCCCCGACCGTAGTGGCCGTGCAGACCATGACTGGAGCGCCTCAGTCACCTCGGCCACTGCGGCCGGCTTTGAGTTATCAATGTCTACCTTCAAGCACATGTTCTTTGCTGCTTGTATGGCCTTATTCAGAATTTTATTATTGAGTTTATAATGCCTAATTCTACTGGGATCATTTGATCTCTTGTCTTCAGCATATAGTTCTTTCCTTGTTTTGAGGAAATTTTGATGCCTTTAGTAAGCCAAGGTTTGTTTCCTGACTTTAAACGGATTTCTCTCAGAAACTTTTTAGGAAATGTTTCCTCAAACAGGCTTGTAACTTCAGCTGTGGTATATACAGGAGACCAATCCACAAGTTGTAATTTATGCTTAAATCTTTCTATGGTGTGTCTGTCTATAATTCTAAAGTTTTTCCATATGAAATTTGATTTTCTTTGTACATTTATTTTCTTTAGAGTGAGGAACTGTCCATCATGGTCAGAGAGGCCATTAACAATAATTTTGACAGTTATATTATTGTAAATATCCTTATCTACAAATACATTATTTATTAAGGTACTGGAACTGGATGTTACTCTTGTTGGTGTGTTCACAACTGATACTAAGTTGTAACAGTACATCAAGTGTTCAAAGTTTGTTGTCTTATTGTTTTCTGTTAAAAAGTTCACATTGAAGTCACCCATTACAATAATTGATTTAGTTTTCCTACACAGATGGGATAGAAGTGATTCAATTTGTCTCAGAAATACATTCAGATTTCCAGCAGGTGCCCTGTAAACAGTGAGTACAATAATTGTTGCACTCTCTGCTGTTAACTGAATGCCAATACAGAATGCCATCAATACAGTATTTACTTAAATCTAGAGCATTATACACTATATTATTCTTAAAAAAATTACAACCCCACCCTTTTCCATAACAGATCTACTGTAATGGGTCGCTAAGCTAAAGTTTTCAATCTGTAGCATTTGTATTCCATTTATAACATGATGTTCTGAGAAACACAGTATATCAAATTCACTTTTACACTCATCTTTTAAACTTATAAGCAACTGATCTATTTTATTCTTCAGACTACATATATTTTGGTGGAATATAGACAAAGTTTGATTTTTGCTCACCTTAGCTAATGCACAATTGCTGGGAGTGACTTTTTTTAGTTCACTAATTGATAACGCTGTTTGTGGTGTGCAATATTCATACTGGTCACATGGGAAAGATGTTTCACACAGTTTGGAATCCTTTTCTCTCCCATGATTCTCCATAAAAACGCTGGGTTGGCTTTCTGTTGCGTGTAGGTCGGGCAACAGTTTCTGCATATGTTGATGTTTGAGCTGCTGGTACTGCCGTTGACGATTCTGCTAGATCTTCTTCTCCTGTTGCCTTTGTGGTTGCTGCTTCTTCTCGTGTTGAGATTCGTCCCATACATGGAATTTTCTTGCTCGATCTCTCCCTGTTTGCAATGATCTCATTGATCATTTTACATATGAAGCTTTTTCCTTCGTAATTCAAGTGCATTCCATGCCTGGTATGCTGGCATCTGTCCAATTTACCTATGTCAAGAACGCTACATTTTTCGAACCAAGAACACGTTTTATTTTCATGTTAGTTTTTCGTATCTCTTTGTTAACACATGAGTGATACATTAAATCATATCGGTGTGGTAACGTTGCTACTATTGTATTTCTTTATTTGTTACAATCCAGGAATTTCTGTAGTTCTGTTAGGCAGTTATTTGCCTCGTTTTTAGCAACATCGTTCGCGCCTGTTACACACACTACATAGTCATTTTTACTCAACATTTTGCCACGTAGGTTGACACCAATAAGGTTTTTCGTTGTTGCTCCTAGCTTCACAATACTTGTTGCGTTGCATTTTCTGTTGTCTCTGAATAATCTAGCTAAGTTTTTGCCATGACTGTCTGTTAAAAATAACACATTGCTTTCGTGTTTCGACTGTTGCATGTTTTTGCTGACAATGTCTTTCTCATTAATTACCTTAATACGTGCAGAAGATGGCATGTTAAATTCCTCACCTTTCTTGTTTTCCTTAAAGCTGAACTTAGAGCCTGCATCACCTTTCTGTTGACAAAGTTTTATTTTTATTTTTTTTATTTATTGGTTTTTCTGTTCCATAGGACCCAATTGAGGAGTGAGACTCCATGGTCATGGAACAAGTCAATACATTAATTGTTACACAAGAATGGCAATAGAAAATTTTTAAGTAGTCCTTTGCACACAACAATCTTAAGACAAAGTGAAAATAATCAATAAAGAAAAAAATTAATTAGCTTAATTGATTAAGTTTTCTAGGAGTTCCTCAACAGAATAAAAAGAGTGAGCCATGAGGTAACTCTTCAATTTAGATTTGAAAGCATGTGGATTAGTGCTAAGATTCTTTAGTTCTTGTGGCAGCTTATTGAAAATGGATGCCGCAGAATATTGTACCCCTTTCTGCACAAGTGTTAAGGTGGTGTGATGCAAATGCAGATTCGACTTCTGTCTAGTATTCACTGAGTGAAAGCCACTAACTTGTGGGAATAAGCTGATATTATTAACAACAAACGAAATTAAAGAAAAAACGTATTGTGACGCCAGAGTCAAAATTCCCAGACTACTGAAAAGGGGTCGACATGACGTTCGCGAACTTACACCACATGTTGCTCGAACCGCCCGTTTTTGAGCCAGAAATATCCTTTTTGCATCAGGCGAGTTACCCCAAAAAACAATGCCGTACGTCATAAGTGAGTGAAAGTAAGCGTAATAGACTACTTTTCGGGTTGAAAAATCACTTATCTCAGATATTGTTCTAATGGTAAATATAGCAGAATTTAGTTTTGGAACAAGATTCTGAACATGGGCTTTCCATGACAGCTTACTGTCTATATGAACACCTAGAAATTTATCACATGCCCATTATGTGTAATCAGAATGTCAGCTTTCGTCAAATTATGTGTTAGAAATTGTAAAAACTGAGTTTTACTGTGATTTAACATCAACTTGTTTTGTACAAGCCATGAACTTATCTCTTGAACTGCATTATTTGTTATTGTGTCAATATTACGAGCAACATCCTTCACTATCAAGCTGGTATCATCAGCAAACAAAAATATTTTACAGTCACCTGTTATACTCAAAGGCATATCATTTATATAAATAAGAAACAGCAATGGTCCCAAAACAGACCCTGGGGCACCCCATACTTAATTGTGCCCCTTTGGGATTGCACGTTATAGCTATTTTCTACACTGCGGAGAATTACCTTCTGTTGTCTGTTATTAAAGTAAGAGGTGAACCAGTTGTGGGCTACTCCCCGTATTCCATAATGTTCCAACTTCTGCAACAATATTTTGTGATCAACACAATCAAACGCTTTTGTTAAATCAAAGAAGACGCCTAATGTCCGTAGCCTCTTATTTAACCCATCAAGTGCCTCACAGAGAAACGAAAATATAGCATTTTCAGTCGTTAAACCACTTCTAAATCCAATCTGCACGTTTGACAATAAATTATGTGAACTGAAATGATCAATTAATCTTGAAAATACAGCCTTTTCAATAACTTTAGAAAAAAAACCGATGGCATAGAAATAGGTCTATAGTTGTCTACATTATCCCTTTCTCCTTTTTTATAAAGTGATTTCACTACTGAGTACTTAATCTGTTAGGAAACTGACCATTCTGAAAGGAAAAATTACAATTATGGCTTAGTACTGGGCTAACATATGGAGAACAGTACTTTAGAATTCTGCTAGATACCACATCATATCCACAAGAGTCCTTAGTCTTTAGTGATTTAATTATTGACTCAATCTCACATATGGAAGTATCATGAAGGACCATTTCAGCTAACAGCCTCGGAAAGGCATTTTCTAAAAACGTTATATGATTACCAGTAGAAACTACAGTTTTGTTTAGTTCCCCTACTATATTAAGAAAGTGATTATTGAATATTGCACATATATCTAACTTGTCAGTAACAGAAACATTCCTACTATGCACTGACGTTATATCTTCTACCTGATGCTGCTGACCTGACACTTCCTTCACGATTGACCAGATAGTTTTAATTTTATCCCAAGAGTTTGCTATTCTTTTTGCATACCACATACTTTTTGCATTCTTAATGACATTTTTCAGAACCTTACAGTACTGTTTGTAATGAGCTACTGCATCTTCATTCTGACTGCTTCTAACATTTTGATACAACTCCCGCTTAGTTCTACATGATACTCTTATCCCCTTTGTCAGCTACCCTGGCTGTCTGTTATTGGAAGTACCCTGTTTTGATTGTTCCAGCGGAAAGCTACTTTCAAACAGCATTAGAAATGTGTTCAGAAAAGCATTATATTTATCATCTGCATTATCGGCACTATAAACATCCTGCCATTCTTGTTCCTTAATTAAGCTTAAAAAGGTCTCAACTGTAACTGGATTAACTTTTCTGAGTAGTTGATATTTATGTTTAACATTTGTTTGAGAACAAATACTTTTTTAGAATTAAAAGTTGGGCATCGTGGTCTGATAGGCCATGTACTATTCTGCTGACAGAGTGCCCCTCTAATAATGAAGAATGAACAAAAATATTGTCAATGGTAGAACTGCTATTTCCTTGCACTCTCGTTGGAAAAAATACATGTTATAGGAATTAAATAGATCTAACAGCTGACTTTTCCTTGAGCTATCACCTACACAATTAATGTTGAAATCTCCACACACAATTAAATTTTTATACTTCCTATACAGTGAACCCAGAACCAATTCCAGCTTGGGCAGAAACATTTTAAAATCTGAGTCAGGGGATCTATAAACAACAACTATTACTAGTTTAGTTCCATTAACATTAACAACTCCTGCACAACATTCAAATATCTGTTCTGTGCAGTGTTTAGAAAAATCGATTGACTCCGATGAAAAATCGTTTTTTACATACATAGCCACTCCCCCACACTGCAAGGAACTCCTAGAGTAGAAGGCAGCTAACCTGTATCCTGGCAAAGGAAGTCTCTGAATTCACACACCACTTAAAAAGTGCTCTGAAATACCAATAATGTCAGAATCAGTATCAATAAGCAGTTCATTAACTTTATCTCTGATACCCTGTATATTTTGATGAAAACCAGTAATTCCCTTATTAATTATATTCTTAGACTTTGTCAAAGGTGGTTCATTTCTTAGAGGGACTTCCTTTAAGCAGGAATACCTATCAGCTGTCTTCAGTCTAAAAGAGGTGCAGCCCTAACACCAACTACTACAGGAATTTTTCCATGACACCCCCACCTCCTACTACACTGTCACCTATGAGCTTTGCCAACCTCCCCTTCCCATGCCTATTGAGGTGCAGGCCGTGCCTAGTAAAATCCGACCTTTGGATAGTCTCAACTGGCACCACTGCAATGTGATCCATGCCCTCCATCATCAGCGCCTTCTCAAGCCCCATGTTAACACGGCTGACAGCCGTATTAAGACAAGGCCTATCATGACGCTGAAACAGCTGCACGAAATGCACATTCGTGCCACCAGTTTCAGTTGCTATCCTTTCCAGATCACCACCTATATCATATTCCCCGTCCCTATCAAGACTATTCCCGGTCCCACCCACTATAACTACCTGATCCTCTTTTGAAAAATTCCTACATAAGTCCCCTAAGTTACAAGTGACCTGAGCTAACCCTGCACTAGGCTTCACTATGCTGGTGACCTGGTACTCACTCCCAAGTACTTCCTGCAACTGTTGGCCAACACCTCTGCCATGAGAACTGCCTAGCAGCAGAACCTTCTTCCTAAGAGCCCTCTCTACAAATTTCGGCTTCCTAACAGCTGAGGTCTGCTGCGTACTTCCTACACCTACAGCTACAGGAGGTTCATCTCCACTCAACTCTGACAGTTGGTCAAACCTATTTGCAACTTGCAATGTAAAGCTATCTGAATACCGTCTCCTAGCTACCTTCTTGCCAACTGCCAGTTCCCATTCCCCAGCCCCCCTTCCCCTCCTCAGCCTACCTAGTTCCTCTTCAGCGTTTTTCAGCTGCACCTGAAGGGCGCAGATCAAACGCTCCTGCTCCTCTATCCTCTTATTCCTGCTGCAAATTCTACAGTTCCAGGAGAGAACCTCACCACAATGCCCACTGGCTTCCCCACTGCACTCCCCCCCATGAAAATACTTACTGCAAACTCCACACTGCAGCCCACTACGCACGACACTACGACAGAGCCAACATTTTTCACTCATGGTAAAATTTCACAATTAAGTTATTAAGTTACGTGTCTACAAAAGAACTACAAAAGAACTACAGCAATCAACAAACCTCAGTCTCTACAAAATCAAGTAACAACTAATAGTATCAGAAAAGAACAAATAACACTACCACTGAAACTTTACACTATTGCTTGTGTAAACAAGTTCAAATTCAAGCGTCACTAATAAACTAACTAAACGCAGTGAGAGTACAAGAGTTATCAAATACCGTAACTTAAAGTTTCTCAACCTCAACTACATTAAAAACAGCAAGTCACCTGTTGAAAAGTACTAAATTTAATAAATAACTAGCGTGATAACACCTTCTGAATCTACTCACTTTAATAATTTAACTACAATAACACAAACACTTATTGGAACTTAGCTTTCAGAGACCGCTACGGCTGGAACCACTCGCCACCAGATGTAAACAAAGCAGTAAGACGTGGATGCCGGCTTAAAGCAAATACGACACTACAAACGCTAAAATAGCTGACGATCCTTTTCTAGAATACCTTTATATTGAATATTATCACGAAATAACAATTAAAATATATTAATCCTAAAATTATATAAAAAATCGAGAGCGATGTGCACAGCAGTCCAGCACTCGTGACGTCACTCCAAAGATCCAAGGTTCAAAGGTTCATGTTCACTAACCGCCTCTTCATTCACAGAAAGTACGTGAAATTTGTTTTTCTCCGCCAAGTGTTTGGTGTTTTCACTCCTTAGCGTTTTCCGTGTGTTCACGCCACTGTTTTTATACTGAAAGTTCGTCCACTCGTTAGAGTTTTTTGCGGCAGAAAACTGGGCTTTTGTTTGATTGACGACTCACTCATTTTGTGTCAAAGTTTTAATATATCACTACTCATTACATTGATGATTTACTGAAGGCTAGAAATACGCTCACTTAACTTCATAATTTCGTCCTTACAATTCACACACACTGTATTTTTACCGTCATTGTTTTCATTTTTTGCAAGTACACTACTATTTACTTGTACACACAGCGCCGCCATCTTTTAGGTTCTGGAGCATGTCACACATGACACTTATGATTTAAGCACAGATAATTATTTTTGGGCCTACCACACATCGTGCACCACACATGAGGTACTCCACCTGCTTCACCCACTAATTTCCTGTGTACATCGCAGTGAACTTACACACGGTAACACTCAGGAAACATTTTCTCCTTTTCTTTACACTTTTACCTCATTTTGTTTGAATAGATATTTTTTTCTACTACTTCCTATTCACCACACAGGATAACAATGCCTGCACCTTTGTTGAAGACAACATGGTATAACTTCATATTACATTCTCTTTCATCATTAATGTGTTCGCCACAATGAGAGTTTTACTGCATTTTTGTATACACTCACATGAATAACTTTCATGTTCATGAATTATCAATAGAATAGAGTATACATATAGAGACAATGGGAATTCATAATACAATAGGTGTTACATTAAGTAACAATACTCCTGTATATCTTTACATTCCCTTCTATATCATTTTAAGAATCTACATCATTTTATATATTTACAACTGATATGGTTCAATATCTTATTATTCTCCCTTTCAGGTGCTTTTGCACAAAATGAAATAATTCAATTTCACACTTTACATATCCTCCCATGACCTTTTATGATGAGCCTCACATAATCTTATGAGAAAAATTTTCTTCACACAGTTTAATAGTTTTTCATTCTCAACGTCTTACCCTTACTTTCCATTTACAGGTGTGTAACAATTGACTTTTCTTACTTCCTTTCAGGTTCAGAATCTGACTCTAATGCTTGGTTAAGAATCTTATTTATCTCCAATGGATTCATTGGGATATATATATATATATATATATATATATATATATATATATATATATATATATATATATATATCTGGTGTAATCCTGAATGAATACGTTCATTTCTGTACTGACATTCCAAAGACATCCTGCTGTGTTAACATGTTTAATAACATTGATGTCACCTGCATAATACCTAGAATTGAGCGATTGGAAATGAGAATTCCTCATTTTAAAATGTTACTTTCCTTCACCCCAGTGATTGATTTTATTTTTCTAGCGAACTTGGTTCTGGACAATGAAGGTATTTTACTATTGCAAAGGGCATCCTAGTCAGTGTTGTGTAAAATATTAATGTCTCCTCCAGGAGAGAAAATTCAATATGTATATTTTGTACCTTTATCTGCGGTCAAAAACGTAATTCAAAGAGTTTTAGAGAGCATAAGTAGCTCTGAGAGAATATATTAATCATCTTCCAATGCCTCAGTCAGGGTAACTTTCCATGGTTCGCTCCAATCTTACTTAATTGACGTACCTTGCACAATCATGCTGATTTTTGCACACACACTCTGATCTGCACATTCATAACTTTCACTAAAATGACAGAAAATAGTAGTCAGATTTGCAGTGGCCATAATATTTTTGATACCATACTGCAAATCTCCTGGCAAGACGCATACAGGCATCACGTGCCGTAGCACAATCAAATCTAATAATCTTACTCTCATAAATATTATGCGTCCTTTGTACTGACAGGTGACCCATCTCACATACAACTACCAACTCTCAGAATTCGTGCATAAGATAGTCAATCAGCTATGGTTTAAAATACGAACTGGCCGATAAAATGAGCTATTGTCTTTCCTCAGGCTTATCCTGTACCCATTTTCTGTTCTTCAGTAGTTACACAAACTTTCTTCTTTCTCCAAGTACCCATATTTTTTAATACCCTCGCTTGTATATGATTTCCTTTTTTATTTTAATGTCCGTATTCTAACTCATTTATTTATAAATAGTCCTGTAAGTCACCTTAGTTTTACGCTAGTTAGTAATCACTTTAGGATAGTTACTGTTATTTTAAAGTTTAGTTCTAGGTATAGTTTAGGTTATTTATCATTTTGTTAGTATTACGCTCAGCTAGCTGTAGGTTCCTTTTATTCGTTATTTTAATGTAGATAACACATAGGCTTTAATTAACTCAGATAGGTTTGGTGTCATAATGTTAATTAGGTATAGCTCACATCTTAGTTTATGTTCCGCATTTTTTTAATATTATGTAAGTAGTCATCTAGTTTGTAACTCATTGTATAAGATTACTTTGTAAATACTGTAAATAATTTTTCCTTATTTAATCAATTAATTTATCTCTATTTTTATTCCTTGTTGGTTCCACTCCAGTTTGTTTACATGTACAGTGTCAGACAGCCAAGCCCCCACTCTTAACTAAGCTCCTTGGCATGCATATCAGCCGTAGTCCTGAGTCAGCTGTTTACTCAAATGACTTAATATTTACCTCATGTGCTGTGGGCGTGTACCGCTCCAACATAAACACATTAATTTTGTTGTCAAAATTCCTGGGTCTGTGTCTTGGTATCCAAATTGAACGCTAATTCCATAATCTGAACTTGATTATTTTCTTGCCTCCAACCATTGTGTTGTCTATTTCTGTTGTTTGCTCATGTTTACCTATTCACGTTACTCCAACTCATTATACCAGATTGTACTGGTGGTTGCGATTGTTGTTTTGTTGCTGTCTTGACTGTTGCCTCGGGGAAGTGTCTCATGATTGTGTTTGTTCATTACTGGGGCTCCAAGGGAAACCAGTTTGCGGTTTCCCTGTCTGAAAACCCGGATTTTATCGATTGTTTTTCCTTCTTCTATTATTGTTTTGCATCCAGTATTCTCCGTTTCCATTGCCATTTTCATAACTGTAATTGTTGTTGTTACTACTATTTGGGATGTTTTGTGAGGGGTTGCTGTTCTGTCTATCGTTATTGTCATTATTTATCATGTAACTTCCACTCCACTGACCGTTTCGATTACCATTACGACCAGTGTTTCGATCCCCTTCATTAATTAATAAAAACAGATGAATATAGTAAGCAAATTCAAATGGATGTAGGTTGCCGTTCTTATGAGGAGATGAAGAGGCTTGCTCAGAATAGAGTAGGGTGGAGTCTCCAGACTGAAGATCACAACAACGATACAGGCTAAACACTATCTAAATACAAAATTTGACGTTTGTGTGTCTGCTAGAAGTACCTTAGAAGTATGATCGGTAAGTCAGTGAGTGACAGAATTAGCGATTTTCGACTGTTAATATTTCGTAGAGTATAAGGTGTAGAATAGTATAATTTGAAAATATAGCTAGTTATAGCAGATACGCTTGGTAACCAAAAGTCAGGCTTGTATCTTTATCTACAATTGAGATATAGGGGACTTCAAAGTGTGATCTACTGCCAAAAGTGCCATCTACTGCTTCGAGAAAAGGATGGTGCGGCCTTGCGCTCGGCAGTAGACTAGATTAGATTAGTACTTGTTCCATAGATCATGAATACGACACTTCATAATGATGTGGAACATGTCAGGTGAAAAATGCTTCAGTGGCCCCTGCTGTAGGATGAGTAATCTGTTATGGATGATATATATATATATATATATATATATATATATTGCAGTTTGCGTGCAGAGGGACACATATTGAGGATTTGTAAACTGTGATTGTAAACAATGGCAAATCGCAACTAAGAATCACAGGTACCTAAAAGTAACAGTCACAGAAATCACTGATATCCGAAAGTAGCTTTTTAGCCCATTCCTATTCAAGTAGAGAGATTTTCCACCAGTCATGAGGAAAAATTAAGTGGATATTAACACCTAAAAGATAATCACATAAATAACAAGGCACAATTTGACATGAAAATTGCAATAAAACGTACTGTTGCTGAAAAATAAGTAGAACAAAATGCTTCAGTGTATTCCTTTCTTATGTCATACTGACATTTGTTTCAAATAAGACTCATGAAGTGGTATGCAACCCTCTTTTCCATTTGTTATTCACATTCTAATTATTCATTGAAAAAAAATTTCGTTAAATGTAACTGCCTTATTCCAATAAGATGCTCTGCAAATGATAATTCACTATTTGGCCCACCCGACTTCTTCACCAGAAGGGGGGATAATAAAAAATAAATAATAAATAATAAAATAGAGAGAAATTATTTCCTGTAATGTAGTTTACACATCAAACACGATTTTGTAGGTTTTTGAGCAAGTCCCTTTTTGTGAGAAAATCTACTGCTATCTTCCCTGACACAATTACATACATTAGTTGTCAAATATTTAGTTTTTTGTAAACTCTGTGAAATCTCACATCAAATGCTGCTAATCACCTATAAAATATTTCGATCACCCAAAAAATATCAATCAGTCTTCTTAATAAGTTCCTTCACTATAAAATGTCTATGATTCATCTTAAAGAACAAAATTGCTTCAGAAAATTCTTCAGTCATATAAACCACAAATATTCAAATGATCTTCTTTCATGCAATCACTTCTTTAAAAACTCATACTTTTATTGTTCACAATATTACAACTCCAGTGTGAAATACGAAGAATGTGGCTGAAGGAAGCAAGACCAACTGAACTTTTATTAACATCAATTTCAGAAAATGTAAAACACAGCAATATTATTTTTTCTTTTATAATAAAATATCGCTGAACATTGACATTGTTCTGCAGCATCTTTTGGTCTAATAACAACAGCAATCGCTTTGTATATCGCTGACCTCAGTGATGGCAGTGGCATCACTATCTCAGCGGTCGTTTTAGGTATTTTGAAACAAATAAAACAGAGAGAACATTGAGTATTCAACATTTGTTACAGCATAATAAAAGAGAAATGAAATTAATAATAATTATTTATTGTATTCTTTACCTGCAAAAATGAACTGAATGTAGCCTGGTGACACCATAAAATATTCTTGTTGCACAACACTCCATACCCAGGAGCTCAGTTTAGCAGGGTTTAAAAATTCCTACTGTGTTTTTTTATTCTACAAGTTCCATAATATTCATCATTCATTTCAGTCATAGTATTCAATAATTAAAAACTATCAATTATTAATAATTAGATTGACCAGATAATGTACTATTTTTTCCATTAACATTTACCTCTTTGCCATAAAACAACATAATCATCATTCGCCCTTCCAAATCTACAATGTTAACCCTTTCTTTGCTAAAGTCGTGCACCTTCCTGCTGGGTAGAGCGCGCCCTTGAGGCCGCCTAATCCCGCAACCTGCGCTATAGAGGGGCGGCACAGACCTCTGGTTGCGCAGAGCCTGCCGCTCTGCCCCCCTCGCCCTGTGCTGAATTTTCCTGGAGCCACCAGTCGCGTCTGTCTCGCCTTCCGAGTGTGATCACCGACACACAACGCTTCTGCATACTTTCTACAATCTGGTGATGTATTATTGGACATATAAACTGCTTACCGGTATGGGCCAGTGTACGTTAAATTCCCTAATTTTTTGAACAGTTTCCCGCCCGAACATCACGGATTTCGAAGATATTTTATGTGAACATTCGTACACGTCCTCTATCAACATTGGTGAAACTTCCTGGCAGATTAAAATTGTGTGTCGGAACCGGGACTAGAACCTGGGAAGTTTCCTATCAGCCCACACTCTGCTGCAGAGTGAAAGTTTCATTCTAGAAACATCCCTTAGGCTGTGGCTAAGCCATGTCTCCACCATATCCTTTCTTCCAGGAGTGCTAGTCTTGCAAGTTTTGCAGGAGAGCTTCTGTGAAGTTTGGAAAGTAGGAGGCGAGGTACTGGCGGAAGTAAAGTTGTGAGGCGGCATCGTGAGTCGTGTCGGGGTAGCTCATTGGTAGAGCGCTTGCCCGCGATAGGCAAAGGTCCCAGGTTCGAGTCCCGGTTGCGGCACACAATTTTAATCTGCCAGGAAGTTTCATATCACCACACATCCCGCTGCAGAGTGAAGGTTTCATTCTGGAAACATTGGTGAAGTTTAACTATTGTCGATATAATACCGGGTGAAAAGGAATCACTGGCTTGACTTCATTCGCGAAGTTGCGCAGAATAAGCGTAAATTACGGGGCTGTTACATCTCGGGCATGTTTTTGTTAGAATAAATAAAATCTGGTTACCTAGTGCAAATATAAGCAATCGCTTAGGAATAATGAAGAAATAATTTTACGAGCCATATTCAGCTATATAATGTTAAGCAAAGTCGCTGGGAAAAATAGGCGCCAGGAAAAATCTCAAAGGTCGTCTTCTTAAATCTGGGGGGCCGAAAGTATGATGAACATGAAACTTGGCATGTAGTATCCTAATAACACAAGGTTCCCAAATATAAAGTTTCATATACGCACCTATTTCCTATACAGCGTAAATTTAGTTCAGATTTGTCCATCATGTCAGACAAGTGCCTATATCTCAGTCAATATTGTTTTGATGATCCTTGAATATTACCAGTTTTTGTACGTTCTGAATATATTTTCCATCCTTCTTTTTGATCCAGGCTTTAGACTGGCACATTGCTTATTTACTTCTATTTCTTTCTATTATTAGTAATTCATTCAAAAAGTCGATAAAATGTCTCTGATTTAGTTCCTAACTATTAGTAATGCTTCGTTGTATGATAAGTCTCGAAGCAGGCTCCAGGGTACAACAGATAATGGAACACTGCAAGTCGTGCATTGGTATCTAGTTTCTCGGCGCACTTTCATACAAACGACACATCTGCGCATTAACGTATTTTTCTCCAACTTTTCACTCACAATAATATCTGGAAAATGTCTTCCTGTGAAATGCAGAGGGTTCTCGTCATCGTAGCATTTTCCCCTGATAGCTTTTTTCCGTGTTCAGTGGCATATTTTTCTACAATCTCCATTATGAGAGAAAGGTGAAACTCTTCTAGTGCCAGTTTTCGCTTTGTCACCAATCTGTGGAGCACCCGGGTATTTAAAATGCACAAATCCAGAATATGAAAAAAAAATATTTCTTGCAGCATTTCATAGTTTTACAGACTGATCCCACTCAGCTCAGTAACATGTCACAATGGTCAGCTGAATCCATACTCGAATTTTAATCTACAATACCTTGCGGTTCCCTTATTTTTTTCGCCATTGTTTCTGTCAGTCTTCTTTGTGTCAACCATTTGTGGTGTGTGACATGTGGGCAACATCAACAGCAATCTTTTATCGCAGCACTTGATAGGTGCCGGCCACAGTGGCCGAGGGAACTGAGGTGCTTCAGTCACAGTCTACATGGCCACTACGTTCGGAGGTTCGAAACCCACCTCGGGCATGGATATTTCTGCCGTCCTTAGTATTAGTTAGTTCATAAATAGTAAGTTTAGGGACTGATGACCCCGTAGTTAAGTCCCATAAGCTATACAAATATTTGAAATTTGAACTTGATAGGAAGGATCTTGTCAGTGCACATAAACTCACTTTGTCCTCATTTTATTTTTTTCTGCAGTTTTGGCATGTTGCGCCTATTCGTACGAACAGTGCCACATGCAGCTGTTCCAAGATTGTGAAGCCAGTGATGCAGGTTCAGGATGGAGCACAAATTATCAACAAACAGAATATAACCCATTTCCAAATATGGTCCCATAAGAGTTGCCACTATGTCGCCACTTTTCCCTAAATTGTGCAACCCAATTTCTGTTGTTGAGCCTGTATATACAATAAAATGCAAAATTTATCAACTCTGTCAGACAGTACAAATGTGTTTAGACCAGATTTACTTCACTTGGTTGGAATATATTATTTAAAAGATAATGGTCCTTTGAACAACAAGGGACTTTCATCTATACTAAGCTTGTGATGTGGACGAAATGAAGTGTGAAACATCTGACGAACTTTGTCAACAATCGTCTTAATTTTAAACAGACTGTCACTACCAGTACTTGCAGAGTTATAATTGAAGTGTAGCATTCTCAGAGGTAGAAAAAAGTGATCTCGGGACATAAATTCGCTGAAAACTGGTGTGTTCAAAAGTGTATCTGTGGACCAATAATCACTTAATTTTATCTTCTTAAATTGCGCCATTAGAAGGTATATTTCCTGAGATCCAGTGTCTTTCCACTTTGACTGTCGAGAATTCACAGATTCTGTATTATTTTCTCTGGTGTAAACATAAAATCTATTTGTTTCGTCTGTAATAAATTTCAACAGTTCTTCAGACATCTAAATGAAAGAATGCTTGAATCACTATAGTGTCCTGCACTCGAGTCATCAAAGTCATGGTTTAATACCTAGTAATTGATTTCTTTCCAGCCAAAAGTGTCACAAAAGCAAACACTTTTCTGAGCCGTTTCACTATAACTTTCTGATTCCTCGGATTCTGAGGAATTGTCAACTGTACATCTTGCACTTCCATCTGATGTAGAGGGCTGAGGAGTACAGCTTCGAGAGTCCGTTGAAGACTCATCACTGCTAGAGAATTCACACTGACACACTGTGCAACCCTGGCGATGTTACATTTGTACCACAGAAAACAACAAAAATGACCAAAATATGGTAACTAAAGTCGAATTCTCTGAAGACGGATCACACATACAGCTACTGCAAGTGAAGGTCGAAAAGACTGCCCTGCATGTTAATATGTCAGTAGCAGGCAGGAAACCGTGACTCAATGCACCTAAACTCGTTCATAGCAGTGAGGGCCCAATGGCACCAGACATGGCAACATGTTGTTAGCACTGTAGAGAAACCCAACTGCCGCATGTAAACGTGTCTGCAGCAACAGGGGAATCATGAGGCAGGACGAGTTAGCACGTGAGCAGCAGTCAAAGGGTTAACTCACTTGATTACCATTACACATAATACCAGCCAACTTTGTTTTATCAGAGTAGGATTTATATACACTTACACGTAAGTACCATTTCAAGTTACACCAACGTACATATTTGTTTTGATAGGCTTCACAAATGAAGATCATATCATTATTCAATCAGAGTGACTCATATGTACACTTAAGGCAGTAATATAGCTCCCCATTTTAATTGAATTTAGAGTAAATAAATTTTTTGTTAACCTTGTATTTTGCAATAAAGTATAATCATGGACGCTAATGTCATTTACTTTTCATATGAGAAAATAGACCAGCTTGTCTGAATAATAAATAACTTGGAGAATTCATAATATGATTCTCAATACATTTCTGGACGATATCATTATTTTATTTATAGTACTAATTATCATCAGCCTCAAATATCAAAAAGAGATTTGTCCCTCAGTAATATTATGATTTCCACTAAGATGGATTTAAGGGGAGTATGAATGCCCTATGCCAACAATGTTAAATTTAACATATTTATATCCCATTTTCTCAGGAACTATGCAAGATAACAAAACTTTGCCAGGATATAGAGTCATATCTTATACATTCACTGATTTACACTCAAGCATCTAATTTTGTCAGGAATCAAATTACAATTTTTTTAACTATGGTCTATAAAAGTTTAAGAAATTTTTAAAGAAAGTATTCTTTAATTTTCAAACTATTGTGGCTGTCTCTACCATTGTAGATCCACATAAAACAAAAGACCACTGTCAATAAGACTGCTGTGATGTCAGCACTCCCAGCTGATGAGAGATGGTGGCCTAACTGGCCTCCCTATTTTGGCTGCTAAGGCAGGGATACCGTTGGTACTGGGCCACGCCTCGCTGCACATCTCGGCTGTGGTCACCACTGTAGTGAGGGCTGTTGCCTGCCATTGTCAGTGTCACGGTTGCCCATTGCCATGCTGATAAGTCGTACCCACGCCTTTTACAGCTCAATGTTCCTTGTAAGGTATATAAACGTCCCATATTAGTAAACAATGTAATAGTGGCACCCCTCGCATGTTCGACTAATCTTTCCTGAACCTTGTAACGTTTCTTATATGTTGCAAATTCCATACATCGCAAGTTTTGTACTGCCAGATGCAACTATTTAGGAACCTTAAGTAAAAGTCTACCACCAAACGTGTAATTGGTAATATTCTCATACTCTGTTTAAACGACTATGTTTCATTTACAGGTACTTGATAACTGTTTCCCCAAGAAATTAGTAAAATTTAATTCTAAGAAACCATGCAAAAAACCATGGCTTACTAAAGGAATAAAAATATCTTGTAACCGAAAAAGGGAACTATATCTGTCTGGAAGAAAGAGTAATAACCCAGAAACAATAAAATATTATTAAAAGCTACTGTGCTACATTAAGAAAAGTTATTAAAAAATCAAGAAGCATGTGCATCATGTCTGAGAATAGCTCCTCTGATAATAAAATTAAAACAATTTGGAATATTATTAAAAGGGAGACAGGGCAACCAAGAGCAGAGGAAGAGGCTATTACCATGAAAAGAAATGAAAACTTTATTAACAAAAAGTCAGAAGTTGAAAACGTTTTTAATGATTACTTTTTAAATGTTGTAGGGAAAATAGGATCTAAATGTTCATTAGAAGGAGCAAGGCAATTAATGGAAGAGGCCATACCCACACAATTTGGTTCAATTGAAATTCCACCCACCTCACCTTCAGAAATTAGGAAAATAATAATCTCTCTCAAGAGTAAATGGTCATATGTAATTGATGGCATTTCCAGCAGGGTATTAAAAACTTGTTCCCAGGAGATAAGTAGGACTCTCGGTCATATTTGTAATAGCTCATTAAAGCAGGGTATTTTCCCAGATAGACTGAAATATGCTATTGTTAAACCTTTGCATAAAAAAGGGGATACATACGATTTCAACAACTACCGGCCCATCTCACTTCTGACAGCTTTATCAAAAATTTTTGAAAAAGTTATGTATTCTCGAGTTGCTTCACATATTAGTAAAAATAAAGTTCTAACAAAATGTCAGTTTGGTTTTCAAAAAAGCTTTTCAACAGAAAATGCTATATATACCTTCAGTGATGAAATATTAAATGCTTTGAATAACCGGACATCACCAGTTGGGATTTTTTGTGATCTCTCAAAGGCTTTTGGTTGTGTAAATCATGGGATTCTTCTAGATAAGCTTAAGTATTGTGGTATGAGTGGGATAGTGCACAAATGGTTTAAATCATACTTAACTGGAAGAAAGCAGAAAGTTGAAATAAGCAGTTCACATGATGTAGATGAAACAATTAATTCTTCTAACTGGGGAGTTATCAAAAATGGGGTCCCACAAGGTTCGGTCTTGGGTCCTTTGCTGTTATTAATATATATATTACTGACTTGCCATTCTACATTCACGAAGATGCTAAGCTAGTACTTTTTGCTGATGATACAGATATAGCTATCACACCTGACAAACAGGAATTAACTGATGAAATTGTAAATGATATCTTCCAGAAAGTTATTAAGTGGTTCTCTACAAATTGACTCTCATTAAACTTTGATAAAACCCAGTATATACAGTTTCATACAGTAAATGGCATGACACCATTAATAAATTTAGACTTTGAACATAAATCTGTAACTAAGGTAGAATATTCAAAATTTTTAGGTGTTTGCATTGACGAGGGACTGAATTGGAAGAAACATATTGAAGAGCTCCTGAAACATCTGAGTTCAGCTACTTATGCTATCAGAGTCATTGCGAAATTGGGTGATATACATCTCAGTAAATTAGCTTACTACGCCTATAGACTCTGACCATAACCTGTTAGTCATGAACTGTAGGCTGAAGGTGAAAAAACTGCAGAAAGATAGGAAAATAAGGAGATGGGACTTAGATAAATTGAAGGAAAGTGAAGTTCTGAAGAAATTCAGAGAGAGATTTAGGCATCAATTGACAAAAGCAGGGGGAAATAAAACAGTAGAAGAGGAATGGGTAACATTGAGAGATGAAATAGTGAAGGCAGCAGAGGACAAAATAGGTAGAAAGGCGAGACCTACAAAAATTCCTTGGATATCACAGGAAATACTAAATTTAATTGATGGAAGGAGAAACAATAAAAATGCAGTAAATGAAACAGGCAAAATGGAGTACAGACGACTAAAAAATGAGATTGACAGGAAGTGCAAAATGGCTAAGCAAGAGTGGCTAGAAGCCAAACACAAATCTGTAGAGGAATGTATAACAAGGGGAAACGTAGATACCGCCTACAGGAAAATACAAGAGACATTTGGGGACAAGAAAGGCAACTCTACGAATATCAGGAACTCGGATGGAAACCAGTTCTCAGCAAAGAAGGGAAAGCTGAAAGGTGGAAAGAGTACATAGAGCAGCTCTACAAAGAAAATGAACTTGGAGACGATGTTGTAAGAAGGGAAGAGGAAGTAGATCAAGATGAAATAGGAGATACTATACTGAGAGATGAATTTGACAGAGCACTGAAAGACCTAGGTCAGAACAAGGCCCCAGGAGTAGATGACATACCCTCAGAGCTACTAAAAGTCTCTGGGAGAGCCAGCCATGACAAGACTATTTGAACTGGTGTGTAGGATGTATGAGACATGCGAAATGCCCTCAGACTTTAAGAAAAATGTAATAATCCCCATTCCAAAGAAAATTACAGAACCCTCAGTCTGATAAGTCATGGTTGCAAAATTTTAACACAAATTATCTACAGGAGAATGGACAAGCTGGTAGAAGCTGACCTCGGGGAAGATCAGTTTGGATTCAGGAGGAACATAGGAACCCAGGAGGCAATACTCACTTTACGTCTTATCTTAGAAGATAGATTAAGGAATGGCAAACCTACATTTTTAGCTTTTGTAGATTTGGAGAAAGCTTTTGACAATGTTGACTGGAATACACTCTTTCAAATTCTGAAGTCAGTAGGGGTAAAATATAGGGAAAGGAGAGTTATTTACAATTTGTACACAAGCCAGACCGCAGTTATTAGACTCGAAGGGCATGAAAGGGAAGCATCAGTTGGGAAGGGAGTAAGACAGGGTTGTAGCCTTTCTCCGATGTTATTCAATTAGTACATCGAGCAGGCGGTGAAGGAAAGCAAGGAAAAATTTGGAATAGGGATTAAAGTTCAGGGGGAAGAAATAAAAACATTGCGTTTTGCTGATGATATTGTAATTCTGTCAGAGATAGCACAGGACCTGGAAGAGCAGTTGAATGGAATGGACAGTGTGTTGAAGAGAGCGTATAAAATGAATATTAACAAGAGCAAAACAAAAATAATGGAATGCGGTTTTAGAAAATCAGGCGATGCTGAAGGAATTAGATTAGGTAACGAAACAATGAAGGTGGTAGATGAGTTTTGTTACTTGAGTAGTAAAATAACATGCGATGGTCACAGTACAGAGCATATAAAATGTAGAATGGCAATGGGAAGAAAAGCATTTTTGAAACAGAAAAATTTGCTAAACAATAAATATTAATTTAAGGGTAGGGAAGTCTTTTCTGAAGGCATTTGTGTGGAGTGAAACATGGACGATAAGCAGTGCAGACAGGAAGAGAATAGAGGCTTTTGAAATGTGGTGCTACAGAAGAATGCTGAAGATTAGGTGGGTAGATCGCATAACTAATGAAGAGGTACTGAACAGAATTGGTGAGAAAAGGAATTTTGGCATACCCTGACTAAAAGAAGGGATCGCTTGGTAGGACACATTCTTAGACATCGGGGAATCGTAAATTTAGCATTGGAGGGAAGTGTGTGGGGTATAAATCGCAGAGGGAGACCAAGAGACGCGTATAGTAAGCAGATTCAAGTGGATGTGGATTGCCGTTCTTATGAGATGAAAAGACTTGCTCAGGATAGAGTAGGGTGGAGAGCTGCATCAAACCAGTCTCCGGACTGAAGACCATAACAACAACACGCCTATTTTCATTCACTGCTTTCATATGGGATCATATTCTGGGGCATTTCAACATTGAGTAAAAAAGTATTCATTGCACAAAAGCGTGTAATCAGAATAATTGCTGGAGCCCACCCAAGAGCATCCTGCAGACATTTATTTAGGGATCTAGGGATACTCACTGTAGCTGCACAATATATATATATATATTCACTCATGAAATTTGTTATTAACAATCCGACCCAATTCAAAAGTAATAGCAGTGTGCATAGCTACAACACTAGGAGAAAGGATGATATTCACTATTCAAGATTAAATCTAACTTTGGCTCAGAAAGGGGTGAATTAGGCTGCCACAAAAGTCTTTGGTCACTTACCAAGTAGCATCAAAAGTCTGACAGATAGCCACCTAGTATTGAAAAAGAAATGAAAGGAATTTCTGAATGGCAACTCCTTCTACAACGTATATGAATTTTTAGATAAAATCCTTAAAATATTGATTGTCAAGTATAGACAACATTTACTAAAGTGACACATTCCACATCATTAGGAAATGTCGTATATATGATCTATGCAACAAGTATTAATCTAATCTAATCATAATAATGTAGTGCTTATTTAAAGAACAATTACAGAATATACTGTTCCCATAAATTTGTCTACCAACATAAATATAACAACATTACATGCTGTAACTACTGCATGACATTATTACATATTTACCTTGTTTTTTTAAATAAATTAGGGCAGATCATGTTTTATATATCACTTGATACTAAATCAAATAGTTAATATGATTAATTCAATCATTTCAATAATCTTTCAGATAATACATAGTTATTGCATAACTTAATAAATAGAAATACTCCAACACTAAACAAATCCTTATGTATAAAAAATTAAACCACAAATTGAAATACATTAAAATCATGAGTCTAAATAACAGTACACCAAAGCACTAATTACAAACTATTGACCTACACACATAAAAATGATAAATAGAACCAATAATTTGAGTAAGTCTAATATGTAAATTTATAAATTCAAATGTATACTTGTTATTTGTCTGACTAATGTAAATGAAATTATGGTAACTACATGCATCCATGTTGCCTCAATAATTAATCATTCTGAAACGAAAGTAAAAACAAAATGTATGGCCCATTTCAAATGCTACTTTAACATGTATATAAAAACTACATAATGCAATTGTTTCCATGATTATGGTGGCATGGCTAGAACTGTTTTGAGGGAGACCATGTTAACTAACTTTGTACTTGGCAGTGAAAGTGTGAGCAGCCCTGTAATTCGCTGCTGATTTCATTTGAAGGCATAGTGTAAAAAAGATTGTGTTTTAAATGTTTCATTAAGATGGAAAAAATTATTTTCTTAAAAGTTTCATCAAATGCTTCTTATTTTCGACAAGAATCTTATAACACATTTTACCATTTTGTGGATTGCAGACAACAGCAATGCAATGTCTGTCTACAAGAAAAAAGATGAGTATACTTTTAATGTTACCCACCTACAGTGGAATGTTTTTTGGATGGCTGTTACAATAAAATAAGTCTCTGTTATTTAGGAGAAATTATTATAACTGCTCAATCCACTCTGAAAAGAGGTGGTGCTGTTTCAGAGGGATGCTGTGTGAAACAGGATTCCAAGTGCATTCACTAATAATGGTCCATGCACTTCTTGTGAAGCTAATTATATGATTTTTGTTGTTGTCAAGCATAAGGGATTTAATTGGGGGGTCATCAGTCCATAAACTTACAACCTACATATGAACTACATTATACTAAAGACGACACAGACATCCATGCCTGAGAGGGGATTCGAACCCCCAACGGGAACACCTCGTGCATCGGAGCATAGCACCTCAATGCGCTTGGCCATTCTGCAAAGGCAATTATATGATTATTGTCCAAACCAACAGTGGAAAACTTGAATTCCAAAAGTAGTGTGAAAACTCATGTTGAGTGAAGTACCAGAAGAAAGGAATTAAAATGGAAGACGTAAAAATGGAATGGAACAAGATGGCGAATATGTGAATAACCCAATCCCAGTATCACCACATCCTTGTGACAAGCTAAGTACTTTCTCTATCTTTTCATTAACGAGTGTAGTGACTAATTGTGTGGTAGGTGTTCTATACATGTTAAGTGAAAGCTATTCAAAGACAACATTTCAGAATGGCAGAAGTAGTTAAAACTGAGGATGAGGACAATAATCTAGTTTATGGCTTTGATAGTGGTGTAGGAGTGTCTGGCACTGCGAGCTGTACACTGATCCCAAGTACAAGGCAAGACTTAGTTTATCGTGATTTGCACAAAACCGAACAGCATATTAGTAATATGGCAGCAAACACAGGAATAGGATGAAATAAACTCAATATTTTAGAACTTTATTATAAATGAGAACCAAACAGCAAAACAATTATGAGTCAATTTCTGATATAATTGTTCAAACAAGTTCTAATTTAGAAGAAAAACTTAGGTTTGAATTGTGTCAGACAAATGATGCTATCTCAAATCTTGAACACAGAATGTCCCAAAAAGTAACCGAAGTAAGACAATATATTGAGGATTTAGACACAAAATCTAGTGCTAAACCAGAAAGTGTAGAAAAAAATGTTACAGTAGCTATTTCACAAAATGCTGAACTAATGACCATGTGGAAGAAGAAATAGAGAACAGTGTGTGTATTACAAATTCTCAGGTCCATGATATTAAATCCGATCAAACTGGAAAGATTCACGATGTTAAAATTCAATCAGCATTACTTTTATTACATACCCTATATTCCCTACATACCATACAGCAACCAAGACACAACCATGTGCATAGGTACGAAACACAAAGAAACTGTTAACATGCGACCACATTGTGCCATCAAATTAATCCAATAGTTTTACCACACCAAATTAACAAATAAGCGACCTTTTGAACGGTACTTATTCTGAACAAGAGTTAGCAGACACGAGGTAAGTGCTCCAGTTGCAAAGTACAAAGAAAACTACTAAAATCGAGCAATTTACCCACAAAAAATTATATTATCACGTTACTACAACCACTGAACTCCCAATGAAATAATTGCATAACAAAATCTGCCAAAGCGCACAGAACTGCAAGCTCGTTTTTACTGTCACCTCACAGTTCTGTGGTCCACGTCCTGTCGCCTTGGTGGCCACGCCAGAATTCCCTACAACTTTGTTTCCATTGACTCCAACGGCTATCACGTGAATCGCCCTGTCGTTACTGGCTGAGGCGGTCGCCTCTGCCCTGTCTACCTTGCGAAACCACCCACGGAAACTTTTGTCAGCCATTCCTCTACACCACTACATAAGCACCTTCAAACTGCCCTACCATCTACTAGATTAGATTAGGTGCCCAAGCATCTCTGTTCTATCCTACCAATACACTGATAAACCACAGCACAGCCACACTACATGCATCCACTCTCACAAAGAAAGTAAAGGGTAATGGGAAAACAGAAGTGCCGGCCGCGGTGGCCGAGGGGACTAAGGCGCTCCAGTCACGGTCTGCACGGCCACTACGGTCGGGGGTTCGAATCCCCCCTCGGGCATGGATATTTGTGCCGTCCTTAGTGTTAGCTAGTTCACAAGTAGTTTGTAAGTTTAGGGACTGATGACCTCGTAGTTAAGTCCCATAGACTATACAAACATTTGAACATTTTTTTTGAAAACAGAAGTATGACACAGCCGATAAAAATTTAACACAGTTGCCACTTTCCATGTGCAACAGTTGGTAATCTTAATAACTATGCAAGACACGCTTGCAGAATGCATAAATGATAATGTAATATTAAGTGTGGCTTTCCAGCATGTTGGGCTGCTGTTTGTAGTACGTAAGAGTTGGTAGTACGTAAGAGTTGGTACCTACAGTACCACTTCATCTGCAATCTTTCTTTTGAAACCCGTTTAAGTTTTTTTCGAAAGTTATAACTCCTTGTACTGCCCTTGCACCCACCAACCGCCCCACCAGCCGCACCTGCCGCCCACAGACCTGGAAAAAATAATATTTTTCGGAATGTGTTTCAGGGTAATTTTATTATTACTTTATTAAATTTTGTTAGCAGTGCAACAACCATCCATCTTCCTAGACCTCCAGATTTGAAATGACTAGTAGATCACGTGTTACCCCACCATACACCAGATTAATTGTTGCCCCTACCACATGCCAGATCTCGTGTTCCCACCTCCCTCCCCTACTACAGAATTGGCGGGGAACTTAATCAGTCTGCTCCAAGAGCCTGCTGAATGAGGTCACATGCAGACAACATACAGCCATTCTACATGTAAGTAAATTTTAACAACAAATGTATGAACAATTACCAGTGATGTCAAGGGATCTATGCTTGTATTAACAATTTCCGAAGAAATATTTCGTTCGACGGAAATCATCTGAGATTCACTTCCTGAACACTCAGTTTAGCTAATGTAATACATTGAACCTTAATTACAACTCGTATGGCATGCAAATGTACACTGACATATAGTTAGAACATAAAAAAATCATAGTTTTGCCAGAAGTATATATTCTAATTGTGTTAATAATTACTTAGCAATTCAAGCGTCCCTGCATCCCGAGGATCTCCGCACCCCATTTTGGGTCTGGACAGCTCATCCCAGTGGTCGCCACCGGGGCGCCATCCTCCCCCTTCCCCACCCCACCCACCTTGAAAGCAACACCACCCCTGACGATGTAATGTCACAAGTATATACTTACATATGTGGTAGCACTTAATGTAACACATTAAGGTATTACCTCCCCTAGAAAACATAAAATCCAACATAAAGTCACTGATGCCTTATATGGCTTCCTACAATTTGGTTAACTGTCCTATTTTTATTTCCCCCCTTTTCTAGTGACTATTTTGTACAAATTCTCCCCAACCTCTTTGGGAGTCTAATGGCGGCGGTCCTTGACCTTATAGGCATTGACAACGCCCTAGTCCTACTAACCATAAAGCACCTTCCTCGCCCTACACGTGCTCCCTGTCCTGTTCCTCCTTCCAAACTTATCCATGATTACTCCCACGCTGACTGGCATGTCTACCAGCGATCGATTGATACCTCAGTACATATCCACAAGCTCCTCCTCCTGAGTCCCCCAATATAGAACATGCTACCTCCATCCATCACCAGCCCATAGCTGATGGGGTACAAGCCCACATTCCCACCAACCCCATCCATCCTCATTGTGCTACTCTTCCTCTACGGGTCACCCTTCTCCTTAGAAAATCCCGCCAGGTGTACCATTCCTTCCGGTGGACCCATGATCAAGACACTCTCACCCACCACCTGCAGATCCAACATCACATCAGAAACCTCTTGTCTACAAAGAAACACCACGATTGGTGAGAGACATGCACCCATCTTAATGCAGCGCTCTCTGTCATCTCATCCAAGTACTGGCAGGCCTTCCACCACTTTACTGGCAGTCATTTGACACCCCATTAACAACTTCTTCATGAAGACTGTCCTTTTCACAACAACGTCAGTAAGGCCGAACACTTCACATCCTACCTTTCTGACATCTTTTCGATCCCTGATAATCCACAGTTTTACTGCTCCCTGTTCCCCGATGTCCATGAGCATACCAACACCTCGGCCCCTCTGCTCACCCCAGGCTTCCACTCAGAACTCAACACACTGACCAAAGCCCTCGACATCCAAAACATAAAACACTCTATGCACTAAACGCAACACCGCCCACAGTCACGACTGTTTAATGTACAGGCACCTTTGGACTTGTCCCTCTCCTTTCAAAATGCACTCAATTCCCTTTACAATGTAATCCTTTACACCATCTTCTACCCCGAACTGTGGAAGACCTCCAAAATCCTCATGTTCCTCAAACCTGAAAAACCCCTTTCCCGGATCTCATCCTACAGTCCCTTCAGTCCCACCTCCATTTTCAGCATGGTTCTGGAAACCATCCTCTCTCGCTGAATCCAACAGCACCTCCGCCTACACCAAATCCTTCCCATCTCCCAATGTGGTTTCTGACCCTCCTTGTCTGCCAATGACCAGCTCCAACGCCTGATCCACATCCTCTCCATCCAGCTTAACTACTGTCACTCCGCCATCTTTATCTCCATCGATATCAAGAAAGCCTACTACAATATATGGCATTACGGTCTGCTTTTCAAACTCCAGACTTACAGCCTTCCTGTTAACTGTCTGCCTCATGGCTTCCTTATTTACCCATCGCACCTCTTATGTCACTGTCTGTAACTCCAATTCCCGTTTGTTTTACCCCTCAGCCAGGGTGTCACAAGGCTCTGTCCTCTCCCTCTCTCTATTTCATCTGTTCCAGAGACATGCCCCAATCTCAGCCTGCCATCCACCTCCTACAATATTCTGACAGCACTATCTTCATGACGCTCGCCCTCTCCCTCGCTTGCCCCCAGCACTTGCTCTATTCTCACCTCACTGAATTCACTGAGTGGTGTAACCAGTGGTTACTTTCTGTGATTCCCAATAAGTCACTGGCGATTATCATAGATCACACTACCCCATCCTTCCACCTGCAATGACTTCTACCTTACCCTCAATGATCGTCCTATCCATCACACCCTCATCTTCAAATACCTTGGCCTCATCCTCAATCGATCCCTCTCCTGGACTCCCCACCTCTTCATGGTCCACCAAAAAACCCTACCCCACCTCAACCCTCTAAAGCTCCTGTCTGGCTGGCCCTCCACCATCCTACATACCAAATATTCCATCATGGATCCCATCACATGCAGCTTTCACCCCACCTGGATTTCTGCCCCTCCCACCTACTACAAATTCCTTCAAATTCTCAAACGTTATGCTTACTGTAGCTGCCTCCCCTCCCCCATGTGGATCATCTATGACCTAATTCCTTTCCCTCACCTTCTGCAATTCTGTGAACATATCTGCATCCTGTACATCTCCCTTAAAATAGAGTTCTGCAAACTCCTAGTCTACCCCAAACCAATCCTTAGCATCTACCGCACCTACTACACTGTATCCCCCTCCCTTCCTCCACCTCCACACTCTCCACATCCCCTTCCCACATCACTTTTGCCACCTCCCACTTCCGGATGACGCCCTCCATCCCGATATCTACCCCTCCTACCAACCCTAATCCTTCCCACTCCCCTCCCCATGGATCAACGCTCCCTCTCCCCCACCTACTCCATTTCCCATCCCTCACTAAGCCTCCTATTCCTTTCCCTTCGCGGAAGTCTTTAAGCACTACTTCCCCTCCACTACCCAATATTTTCCTCGCACTTCCTCCCTCATTCCTCCCCCCCCCCTGCCTCCTACCTGTGGGGCCCACAGTGCAAAGGTTGTCAATTGTGTTGGCAGTACATCTACTCAATGTCTTTTAACACAATGTAACCACCACAATAAATTCTAGTGTTGCCAGTATGTTTTATCTAGTGTCTCCATTTATGTTCTCCATTACCAGTGTTTATGTCTATCAATATGATTTTTATGTCATTGTGGCCAACATTTTAAAATCTGAATGTATTTTATCACCTACAATTTAATCTTCACAATTCCACTATGTCTACTTTAAATTAGCCATATTAATCTCGATTGTATTTTAACATATAATATTAACCACTGTCAAAAATTCTGTAGGCTGAAGAATGTAGTACAATGCTTATGTCAGCCTGCCCAGCTCAGGCAATAAAATAACAGTAAGGAAAAAAAGCAACACCTTCCTACACCACCTAGAAGCAGGCACTCATAAGTAGGATACTATTGCCGATACTGGGGCCAAAATAATCAAATTTATATAAATTTGATATCAAATTAATTATGCATAATAAGAGTAACTGCAATTGCATGTACTTAAAGTAATGACATAATTGCAATTACGTGTACCTTGACTAATTACATGTACTGAGAGTACTTGCAATTAAGTGTAATTAGGGAAATTGTTTATTTATTTATTCTTTATTTGTAATTGCACATGTTCACTCCTTCACATCTGGCGTGGAACTGAGCTCACCCCAACGCATCACGTGACTGTCTACATAACCCTACCAGTCACGTGACTACCACCGGCCAATGAGATACCAGCACATGACCACCCCCTCCGCCACCCTACCACGTGACCATTACCAACCCATATTCTGCAGTCATTCAGATTCAGAGTGTCGGAGGGACATAAGAAGCATAGGAAGGATGCAATTACGATAATTACATTTGAGTCCCATAGTTGAGAGGTTCCTGGTACAACCACAACTTGGTGGGAAGGCCAATTTCTGGTTGCCCTGGAAGGCTTTCGCCCCTCCGATCCGGTGGAGCACCCTCAGACTGCACCTGCTTCTATACATAAAAGCAAATCAGAGCATTCTGTTCGGTAACATGATAAAAAAGAGCCTTAATTAGAGCTCATATCGCATCCAAAATCAGATGTGCATATAGATGAATAGGCGCCCCGCCCTCGCGAAAGAATTGCCGCGGAGCCAACGCCGAAAATTATTATTTAACCACGGCAATAGCGCTCTCGACGACATTGCCCTCTCCACGACGCGGACACAGCAATCCGACTGCCCCGATTATTATTTTATTTTGCATTACAATTTTATTTCTACGAACCTTATAGCTCCTTGTACTGCCTCTACACCGACGTCAGCGTGGTTCTAATTTGCAGTGGAACAATGCGCGCAAGAAAACAATTTGCTGTGTCTCTCCTAGCGAGAAAAGCAGAACTCAGACGGACATTAGTGGTCGTCCTCTCCATTCAACCCCTTGCTGATACCTGCTCCCCCTCAGCCTTTCAAAACAACACGCGCGGCTGCGTCGCAAGCCGACAGGTGGCTGTGAATCACGCACGTGCTCTGGCCGAGCGTTACCTGTAAAGACTAAGCAAATAGTTCCATTCCACACGCGCGAAGGAAGAAGCGCTAGACACTGCCCTCTGCGGAGAAACCTTAAAAATTATCAAACGTATATCACTTCTCAAAAACAGTGACAGCAACGACCGAATCATGCTTTTTTACGAATCTCTCTCTCTCTTTCCTATTCCCCTAAAATAAATAAATGTACAATAGAGGATTCGAGAAATATGTTTTTAATGTAACTTATGTCGCCCTTTCTGGAACCAGTATTATGTAGGGAAAAACGCGTTATTCTTATTGCATACGTTAGAAGGTGGAATACGGCGACTTTTGTGCTCGAATGCTCGAGGTATGTAGTCTATTGACTGACAGAAAGCGTTTCAGAAATACTGTCTGGTGGAGTGCAAAGAAGTGCATGATCAATCGGCTAGATGTTCGGAAAGGATCTACCAACGACGCAAAGTTACCGAGTTGTCGTTTGCTAGTTAGTTTAGAACTTTAGTAAAAAAGAGCTGGGTTGTAGATGGTTGTTGTTACATAGAGTGCCATATGCTAGACTAGTTGGGGTAGAATTTAAGTAAAAGTGTTTGAAATATGCGCTACAGTTGTGTTGCGATTGAGCTCTAAAGAAATCGCTTTAGGATTATGTTCTTAAAACTGCGCTGTGTACGTTAGGAAGTATTGTCTGTTTGATCGTATGCTAGTGTTGTCTACTTTACGGCTGGTGTGCATTACGTTACGTAGCGGATGTGCCTGCTGTGGTAAATCATAATTCTCTCGTCGAAAATTAATGTGTTTTATAAAACTCCTATAGTTTGGTAACTTAAAGTGCGCTAGTTGTAGCCAATGGAGTGCGTGTGTGGGGATCTACATGCGTGGTAAATTCAGCGAGTTCGATACTGCAAACGCTGGAGATCAGACGAAGCTACCATTTCTGGAATACAGTGGGGAAATATGTACGTCCTGTGGGTATATATCCTACAAAGTGTAACTAATCGATGTTTTTTAATGGAGGTGCCCCCGTCTATACTACAGCAGCATCTTCGTATGGCTGGCTGTATCTGCTGGATTTTTGGACGACACATAAGATTTCGAAGAGATTTTTTAAACCGAGCATGACTTTCGGATGGAAGGAGCAACAGCAACGTGGTTGCATAACGTGGTTGGCGTCGAACTGTAGAACCAAAACAAATTTGTCAAAAAATCACGAGCCCTGGTGTAAGCAAAGTTATAGATTTATAAAGCGTCCAGACAGGTGATTGTGAGGACTTTTATTTTTTTTCGCTGGGTCGAGAAGATGGCATAACCAAGATGGAGAAATGTGCAAGAAGAAGATTTTAAAAATACCGTATCTTCTCTTTTAGAACACTTAAACAAAGTGCGCCGTTGTACTGTGCATCGCTCCCGGCTAACATACGCTTTTAAAGATCAGTCGGAGAGATTACTTGGAGAGTCGAGGAAGGGGCTACATTTTTTAGCATTCCAGGACTTTATTCTCCACGGACGTAGATATCGCCTACCTTATTCCACAACTCCTAAGAAGAAGGGTAAACGAAAACTGGGTTATATGGCGAACACACAGGCTTTAAAGAATTCTATTGCATATGTGCAAGCTCTGTTTAAACAGATAGTAAGGGAGAAAAATATTTGCTTTTATACTAAACAGCCAGGGGGATTGGTCTCGCGTCGTTGTATTGACCAAAAAATTAGCAGAACACATATCAAACGTGTTACATTCTCCGTTTGGAGAAGGGGTTGCAGTGTATCTAAATGCTGCAGCAACCATTTGCAAAGTTAAAAAAACGATGGAATAATAACCACAGTTAGCAAGCTGTCGTTTTATGCATAACCTTGTGCTCCATACGGAATTTCAGGTATCATAAGAGTCGGTGGCGTACACGCAGAGTGTTATAACCAAGAAATAATGGGCAAAGTTAAAAAATACCAGTGTTCCGAAGAATATTGTCGGAAGGCGTAGAACTGGTTAGGGGATAACGATACATTGATCTAGGTTTAAGAATGGACGGGTCAAATGCAAAGGACAAAAAACCTAATTTTCGGTAAGTGTCCGAAATCCAGACGTTGTCGCAAAGTACGGGTGATTTGAGCTGTAATGCAGGGGTGCTGTCAGAAATCTGTGTATGCAGTAGGCGAAAGGATTCTTTCACAATGGATTCTAGGGAGAGATTCTGCACTCATCTGTCCCTCCCTGCAGAAGGGGGAAAAAAAATTCCAAACGCGATTAATATAACTGCAGAGAACTTGTAACCTAGATACAGTGCGTAATAATAATAAATAAATGTTGTCGCGTGTGTGTATTGGAATATGACGTATGCAATAAGCCTAACGCGTTTTTCCCTACATAATACTGGTTCCAGAAAGGGCGACATAAGTTACATTAAAAACAAATTTCTCGCATTCTCTGTTGTACATTTTTTCATTTTAGGGGAATAGGAAAGAGAGAGAGAGAGAGAGAGATTCGTAAAAAAGCATGATTCGGTCGTTGCTGTCACTGTTTTTGAGAAGCTACATACGTTTGATAATTTTAAGGTTTCTCCTCTGAGTGCAGTGACAAGCGCTTCTTCTTCACGCGTGTGGAGTGGAACTATTTGCTTAGCCTTCACAGGTAACGCTCGGCCAGAGCATGTGTGTGATTCACAGCCACTTGTCGGCCGCCCGCGTTGTTTTGAAAGGCTGAGGGGGAGCAGGTATCATCAAGGGGTTGAATGGAGAGGACGGCCACTAATGTTCATCTGAGTTCTGCTTTTCTCGCCAGGAGAGACACAGCAAATTGTTTTCTTGCGCGCATACTATTCCACTGATAATTAGAACCGCGTGGACGTTGGTGTAGAGGCAGTACAAGGAGCTATAAGGTTCGTAGAAATAAAACTGTAATGCAAAATAAAATAATAATCGGGGCGGTCGCATTGCTGTGTCCGCGTCGTCGAGAGGACTATTGCCGCGGTTAAATAATAATTTTCGGTGCGGGCTCCGCGGCAATTCTTTCGAGAGGTGTGGGGTGCGGCCCGGCCGGAGCACTGGGTTCGACTGGAAAAATTGCGCGCGCGCCGCGGTCTGACTCCGTAAGTGCACTACAGTAGTTTTTTGCGTATGTACGCAAGTACATGATCGTCAGGGGGCTGAAGGTGGGTGAGTGGGCTGTCGGCCTGTGTGTCGCGTCTCCGCGGTCGCTGCTTTCAGTGGGAGTCTGGCAACCGATTTCAATGGCCATGGATTGAAAATTCGATATAATTACTAGAGTAATCGGAGTACAAATGTATGGCATTACATATGATCTTATATACGATTCATCTATATGCACATCTGATTTTGGATGCGATATGAGCTCTAATTAAGGCTCTTTTTTTATCATGTTACCGAACAGAATGCTCTGATTTTCTTTTGTATATAGAATCAGGTGCAGTCTGAGGGTGCTCCACCAGATCGGAGGAACGAAAGCCTTCTGGGGCAACCAGAAATTGGCCTTCCTGACAATTTGTAGTTGTACCAGGAAGCTCTCAACTGTGGGAGTCAAATGTAATTACCGTAATTCCATCCTTCCTATGCTGATGATGTCCCTCCGACACTCTGCGTCTGAATGACTGCAGAATATCGGTTGGTAATGGTCACGTGGTAGGGTGGGGAAGGGGGTGGTCACGTGCTGGGCTCTCATTGGCCGGTGGTGGTCATGTAAATGGTAGGGGTTCTAACGACTGTCACCCATTTTTGGAATGACTCAAACTGAGCCCTAATATTTTCCTAAATCACGGAAAATTTTATTAGTTCACAGTCTCTATAACAAAGTCTTTCCACTGTAGGTGAAGTTGAACTTATCTTATATGCTGGCTGAAGTCCATTGCGTTGTGAGCTGTCTTCGGCATTCACTAAAATATTTGACATTACAGGATCTTTTCGTAAATCATAAACATGTCAATTGATATGGAAAGGATTTTATTTCCATTTTAAATAAAGTTTAAATAAATCACATTGTTGCACAATCAAAAAATGCAGCGGCAAGCCAACAGACCTGCTTACAGGTTTGTGACTGCTAGAAGACTAACAAAACATGTTTTCTCTCAAACATCTTTCTACGTAACCGCGTAATAAGACTGATGACAAAGTTTTGTAATTCACAATTAAACAATATACTTTTACATTAAATATGCCAAAATACAGAAATTAAAACATTACATTGAAGCTTTGACTATTTATCTCAATGTATGTACATGTTTCATGAAATTTGTATTTAATGTGGTAAAGTCATCCTTTGACTAGTGTTTACAGTGCTCAAATTATTTACATTATTTGTGTTTTTGTAGTGCACACATGTTTTGCCAATATTGTGTAGGCGTACTATTATTGTGACATGGAATTTTAAAGTATTTCAGTTTGAGGTCAAATTTTTTAATAATACAGATATGTATATTGTTGTCGCAGTTTTGTTAATTTCAAAGATAGTTTCTTAGTACCAAACGGATTATTAATTTTAGTGCATGAAAAATGATCAGTATTTAATTTAGGATCCTGTGATATATAAAACATGGTCTGCCCTAATTTATTTAAACAAAAGGTATATATGAAATCATGTTGTGCAATAGTTATAACATGTAGTATTGTGGTTTTTATACAAATTAGTATCTATATAGGTTCAGCAATTTCCGAAACTAAGTGTAATGCAATTTTAGTGTTTGCAGCAATTTTTTTTACGAAAGTATTAAAAATTGAAAATTACGTAAAAGGACAGCCAAAGCTATGTTTAAATCAACGTACTATTTCTTAAAAGTGTTTTACTAATAGTGTTAATAGAATTTCAAACTGAAGGCAAAAATGTGATATTTTACATGTCCGGTAGTGAAGTTTTATTTTAGGTGTCAGGTATTTCGTGTTTATATGTTGGCAACTGATTTTTGTATGGAGTGTGCAACATAGGAGAAACGTTACAGGGTGACATAGACAGTCATGTGATAGCTTGGGGTGAGCTCAGTTCCATGCCAGACGTGGAGGAGTGAACACGTGCAATTGCCAATAAACAATAAATAAATAAATAATTACCCTAAGTACACTTAATTGCAAGTACTCTCAGTACATGTAATTGCAATTATGCAAGTACACACAATTGCAATTACTCTAATTATGCATAATTAATTTGATATCAAATTGATATCAATTTGATCAAAATATCCACGGGTGTACTGCCGGTCTATAGTGTCCAACGGGCACAATATTTCGGCGATCATACATGTCGCCATCATCAGGTGAACTGACGGACTGAGCTCCTGGAAACGCGCCGGCACGGAGGTCCGCACGCTACGGCTGCTCGAAGGGAACTGGGTTCTAGCCGGGTAGCGGGCCATTTAAATACCCGCGGCCCGCGGAGCGACCCCTCCGCGGTCCGCGCCCCGCGCCGCGGCCGCGCAGTGGAACCGATTGCGCCGGCGTCTGAGAAGACGTCGGTGTGAGGGCTCTGTCCGCCGTGGTCGTCACTTCGTTACGTTTGCTAGATTTACTCTTAATTAACCCAATCGCTGGTTCCCAAGCTTTGCTAAGATTATAGCCAGAGTCACGGTTTATGAGGTCGTCACTTGTGCGAATTTCAATGGCCTCTCTAACGACGCAGTTCCAGTATCTCGACGTCTGTACCAAAATCCTAGTGTGTTCATACTCCATGGCGTGATTCTCCGACAAACAATGTTCAGCGACCGCCGACTTGCTCGGATACATCAATCGTGTGTGCCTCTGGTGTTCAACGCATCGATCCTCGACGGTACGCATCGTCTGTCCAATATATGACTTTCCACACTGACACGGAATCTGGTACACGCCCGCCTTCCTCAAACCGAGATCATCTTTAGCGCTCCCCACCAGTGCACGAATTTTATTCGGCGGACAAAAAACAGTTCCAACCTGGTGTTTTCTCAAAATGCGGGCGATCTTCCCTGAGAGTGCGCCGGTATATGGAACGAACGCAGTGCCTACATCCTCCCTTGCGTTCTCATCCGTTTCCACAGGTTGTGTTGTAGTGGTTGGGCGGAGAGCCCGCTGAATCTGCCACTCTGAGTACCCATTTTTTCGAAATACAGTTCTCAGGTGTTCCAATTCCTGGGGTAGACTCTCTGCGTCGGAGATAGTGCGCGCCCTATGTACTAGAGTTTTAAGTACCCCATTCCTCTGTGAAGGGTGATGACAGCTGTCTGCGTGTAAATACAGATCAGTGTGCGTTGTCTTCCGATATACACTATGACCCAGGGTGCCGTCAGCTCTTCTCTTGACCAAGACGTCAAGGAACGGCAATTTACCCTCCGTTTCAGTCTCCATAGTGAATTTGATGTTGGGGTGTATGGAGTTCAGATGTGTAAGGAAGTCAAGGAGTTTATCCATACCATGTGGCCAGATGACGAAAGTGTCGTCCACATAACGGAAAAAGCAAGTAGGTTTCCAGAAAGATGATGCAAGGGCTTCCTCCTCGAAATTCTCCATGTATAAATTTGCGACCACAGGGGAGAGTGGGCTACCCATGGCGAATCCCTCCGTTTGTTCGTAGTATTCGCCATTGAAAAGAAAATATGTGGAGGTCAAGACATGCCTAAAAAGTTCGGTGGTCTTCTCGTCAAATTTCTGACCAATCAAATCTAGTGACTCTCGAAGGGGCACCCTCGTGAACAACGAAACGACGTCAAAACTTACCATGATATCCGACTCATCCAGCCTGAAGTTGTTAAGGCGTTTCACAAAATCCACGGAATTACGTATGTGATGAGGGCATTTACCCACATAAGGACTTAATATTCCCGTCAAGTATTTGGCCAACAAATATGTAGGTGCCCTGATGTTACTGACAATGGGACGTAACGGCACCCCATCTTTGTGGACCTTAGGGAGTCCATAAAGTCTTGGCGGTACCGGACCTTGAGGTAAAAGTTTCTTGGCGACACCCTCCGGTAAATCCGCATCCTTGAGAAGCGCCCTCGTCTTGTTTTCCACCTTCTTTGTGGGGTCAACGCTGATCTTCCGGAGGGGTCGCTCCGCGGGCCGCGGGTATTTAAATGGCCCGCTACCCGGCTGAACCCAGTTCCCTTCGAGCAGCCGTAGCGTGCGGACCTCCGTGCCGGCGCGTTTCCAGGAGCTCAGTCCGTCAGTTCACCTGATGATGGCGACATGTATGATCGCCGAAATATTGTGCCCGTTGGACACTATAGACCGGCAGTACACCCGTGGATATTTTGATCATCAAATACGCCGGGAGAAACTTAAGAATCACATGATATCAATTTGATTATTTTGTCCCCAGTATCGGCAATAGTATCCTACTTTCATAGTTACCCTCTCTAACCTGAGGCTTGCTTGCAGGTATTATCTACACCATGCCACTGGCTGGACACACTGTTTCGATGCCCGCAGACTTGCTGTGGCCCAGCCTCCTGCAGCTAGACCCACTGCTGCCATTCCTGTGGTTGACTGGCCCATTCTTTCCGCCGCCACCGCTGGTACCCTCCATCCCTAGGCCGGCCGATCGGCACGTAGTCACCACTGATGTCTCTGCTGCCCACTGACATCCTGATCTGCTCTCACTAGCTGTGGTTGGGCAGTCCTTCTCAGTGCATCGCCACCACCGCCACTGCCGCCCGCCCTGGAGGAAACTGAAGAAGATGTTGACCATCCCATTTTAGTTCCTTGTCCTTCGCCCTCATAACATCGCCATCATGGGCATCCTTCCGTTACGACCACATTCCTCGTGTACAGCACTCCCTGTTCAGCCTGCACCACTGTGATGTGGAGCACCTTCTCCCTTCTCCAGTCTACCATTCACCTCTCAGTCATCCTTTCTGCCACCGCCACCTGCAGTTCCTCTGACCCCCATCTCCCATTCCTTCTCTGCATCCTCTGCTCCTGCCCAAATCTAGCAACCAAAGTAGGGAGGCCAGCTAGGCCATCAACTCTCAACAGCTGGGAGTGCTGACGTCACAGCAGGCACGCCAGTCAGATTAATGCTCACGCCCAGGCCCCATTCATCCAGCAGCATGATGCACTCTGAGCAGACAGCGAGGCGGTCACCGGCCACACATGCTGAAAGGGACGTCCACTGAATGGAGTGGAGGCAGCATGCCAAGGGCCACAACCTAGCACTCAAACCAGGCCAAAGCACTGCAACGACTGATCCTAGTATCAGATTCTATTTATAACAATCAAGAGGTGGTGCTGGGCAGGTGTGGGCATACCAGTCAAAAGGACGAATTATTTTTATTTTTTAATTTTTATTTATTTATTTTGAGACATGGCGGTATGGAACTTGCCAGGGGTACTAGGTCAATTGGTAACTTAACCTATAGACAAGGTGTTTTAATGATTAGGAAGGTAGGATAGAGAAGGACACAGTATAGTCTCACTTAAGTTCTGTTTGAGTTTACTGTCTGTCAGTCAGCACACAACAGGTTGTTTGAAATGACATTACTCTGTGGATGTGTAGATTAGCTATCTTGAGGTTTTTGGATAGAGACACTATTTGTTCAGCGAAAGAAGAAATAAACATTTTTTTGTTTGCACTTGGGTCATGAACATGTTGAGTTACATACCCACTTAATGGTATGGATGGTGATAATATTCATTCATTGGTTAACAGGAATCTGGCACCTAATGCCTAGAACATATTAAAAGATGTTCATAGATATAAAAATTAGTCAACTGCAAAATAGGAGATATGGTGTTAGTGAGAAACTATTTTAAAAGCTGTAAGATTGATAACAAAATATAAAATGCTTTTTTAATTGTATGACTGATTTTCCAAATAGTGGAAATACCACATGTCACTACAGTTGTACTTCAGATTATGAACAATGGTAAAGTCATAGGAAAATATCACAAAAAAGACATTCGAAAATATTATGAAAGCAGAGTAAATGTTACAATTCTTAGAAAAGAAAATGAAAATAACTATTCTTTAAACAGTTTATTTAATGTGGACGAAGGTGTTTCTAGGGTGAATCCATACAAAATAGTCACAAGAAAGAGGGAAATAAAAATAGGACACTTAACCAAATGGTAGAAAGCCATGTAAAAAGGGCATCAGTGACTTGAAGTTGGGTTCTATATTTTCTAGGGGAGGAAATACCTTAATGTTACCTATACAAATACCGAGGTACACAACATTGATCAGTCGCTATATTGATTTTGTGTATGAGATCTACTTAACAACTTAGGGTTGGAATCCTCTCAGGCTGATTCATCATTTAAGTTGTTGATTATCAACTACTTTGTAGTAAGTTTTCGTGAAACGTACGGGATTTTATGTGATATTATTGGAGCATGTCTCCTATTGAGCTCTTCTGGTCAGGATTTACTCACCTGTCGGATATTATTGTTATTATTTGTCAGCTGAGTTGTCTAAGACTTATCTACGATGGAATAACATCTGGGAGTGGATTGAATATCTTTTCTGCCAATTCCATAGTGGGGGAGGGAAGGGGCAACATGTGATCTGGTGTGTGTTGGAGGTAACACGTGATCTGGTAGTCATTTCAAGGTTGGAGGTCTTGGACGATTGATGGATGGCTGCACTTTAGACAAAATTTAATAAAGTAAAATAAAATTACCGAGGACTCACTTAAAAAATTTTATTTTTTCCAGGTCTGGGGGCGGCAGGTGCGGTTAGTGGTTGGTGGGGCCGGATGTAGTACAAAGAGCAATAACTGAAAAAAACGAGTTTAGAAAAAATGCATAAATTTATTAATTACTACATACTACAATTAATTTGATATGTAAATAAAAAAATTAATAGGGAGCCGGCGAGGATGGACCTGGGGGCTGGCGATACAACAATTTGTAGATAAAGAAATTGATCGGGAGTGGTGGCAGCTGGCCTGTGGGGAGTTGTTCCCCAAGCATGCGACCGTCAGCGATGGGAGGTTGACGAGTCCGTATCTCTTGGGGGTGGACCTGTCAGAAGTTTTCTACTAGCAGTCTGCCGCAAAACCGAAGCTGCCGTCGGGTCCCCATTCACAGTCTAATGAATTAGTAGTCATGAATTCAATAAATGGTTAAACGGTTGCATTGTCTGCAATAAGAAAGCGGTAGCACTTTTCCCCAAATACCAAGGAGATGGCACGAACATGGGGTCGGGGATTTGTCCGAAATTTTGTGTGGCGAAAGAGGACTCATAACACCTCATGTGGACGCACTACTCGGAAAATCCCGAGAAAAATCGATCCGAAGTTTCTTAGGTGCCTTATAACATGTTAGTCCATTGCCGAGCCGCCATATCGCCTAGATGGTTAGGCTTCGGAGTCTTACACCAGAGGTCTCGGGTTTGATTCCTCCTCCGGCATTTTTTTTCTTCTGTTTCATTTTCTTTTGTTATTCCACCAATTATTCAAAACGTTTCTCAAGACTACATTATTTTTAAAAGATTATTTTAGCTCAAGAAGATGAAGTTTTTTAATCCCTGAAAAATATTTGTGCTCGTTATTCTATTTCGTTTTATGGGGTTTCAAGGTTTAAAGGAGCTTTTTGAGACGGAACATTTTCCATCTCAGTTTGAGTTCGCGCCTAATACTTGGCGTCTGCCTTCCGCCGGCCCTTGCCGTGTGGCGGCGCCTGTGTTCTGCTTGTGCGCTTCTGCACCCCCTATTTGGTGGCGGCGCGGGGCTGAGCCGTGTTTGCGGGTAGTATGCGACCGGCAACTGGAGAGTTTGTTTGACCTTACCGCTGCCCAGGAGGTTGTCACGTGGAGCAGCAGTATGTCGGGCCACGGAAGACTGTGAGCTCCGATGAGGCTTGTCCGGAAGCTGTGAGAGAGGTAGGAGGGAAAGTTCTTGGTTGCTACGTGCCTTCCAGCTGGCCAGCCTTCGTTCTGTCCTTCTCAGACAGTGTTTCTGCCTGGTAGTGGTTCCGTCGAAATTTTGGACCAAAGTTGAGTATTCCTTCCGGTTATACTGCGTGTGCTCCCGGTGGCGTGTGTTCGGATTGAGTCGAGCCGGTGGTTGTTGTCCCGCCGACCCGTTGAAACGATCGTTTGCTAGCCCACTTGTATTCGAAAGAAACGTGGTAATTTACCGTCTGTGGAACTGTTGCTAGTCGTTGTGGGTGTTTGTGGGCAGACTGATCGAGATTGGGTTGGTGCTCTGTATGGCTTCGAACAGCGCCAAATTGTGGGTGGGTTACTTGGCACCTTAACATCGGGCATGGTCGTGTTGCTCTTTTAAGCAAGTAATAGAGTGTGACTTTTGTATTGAGACTTGTTTTGCAGTATTCGGAGATTTTTTTAAATGTGGATTTTAATGTAAATAATTTAGCCGTACTGCGTGTGCCCAAGCATGTTGGTTATCACACTCTGATGAATTTTGGCAGCTAGTGTGGTAGTGTTGTATCTTACGGTTGTTTTGTCAGATTACCACATGTAATTGCCTTCTAAACTAAGTTGGTGTGGACAAGGAGGTAAAGCTTGGTGTTATTGCTCGTCCGGCTGCCAGGCGGCGGTATACTGTGCATCGGTTGTTTACGCGCTCCACCCTGTTACTCGTGAGTGGCTGCATTGGGGCAGACTCTTGCTGTCGCACATGCCCGATTTGTTGTAGTAGGGCTTGACAGTGTAATTTATAGAAAATATGAAGTCAGGAAAGGAAGAAGGGGCATGCAAGAAGGTTTTGTTCTTGTATGGTGTTTAATTGTATTTAGATGTAAGAAAGGAGGTACATGCATGTACGTTTATCGTTAAGGTTAAGTAGGATTTTTAGTGGGGTAACTTTAGTTGATATGCGATTAATCGCGGTCTCTAAGACCGGTATTCAGTGCGGTTAGAAGCACTCGCACTCTGTGGTGCATCCCACTAACTGCAGTTGTCTCCCCTTTGCTGGGAGCGGGTATTAAATGTTATTGTGTATTGATATATTGTTTTACCATGGTTGCGTATTAGTCCTTGTGGTATTTGCAGGTTTCATTTCTAAGTTATTAGTCAGGCATCTTGTGTGAAAATTCAGAGCCTGTCAGGCACATTTAAATTGCTTGTATGCTAAATTACCTTGTTGTTAGTGGTCCTGCCAAGTTGGTATTTTGAAGTTTACGGTCCCTCAGGCCTGTTGTGAGTTAAATATCTTGGTTGTTGATTAGTAATGATTGCAAAAGGGAAAGGGGTGCCCCTGAGGCTCACCTCTCAGTTTTGAATTTTATTTATTCTGTTGAGTGTTTTAATATGAATTTTAATTTTATTTTGGCCCTTCAGGCACATTTGAGGATCATTTGATTTTAGTTGCTGGCTGTTTTGCCCCTGAGGCTAGTGGCTTACTCTTACGTGTTTGGGCCCTTCTGGTCGGAGATTCTTAAACACACACACACACACACACACACACACACACACACACACACACACACACACACACACACACATATATATATATATATATATATATATATATATATATATATATATATCAATACACAATAACATTTAATACCCGCTCCCAGCAAAGGGGAGACAACTGCAGTTAGTGGGATGCACCACAGAGTGCGAGTGCTTCTAACCGCACTGAATACCGGTCTTAGGGACCGCGATTAATCGCATATCAACTAAAGTTACCCCACTAAAAATCCTACTTAACCTTAACGATAAACGTACATGCATGTACCTCCTTTCTTACATCTAAATACAATTAAACACCATACTGGTCTACTGGTTGTTACTTAGTTAAAGAGAATATTTATTGCCTGGTTGATTACTGTAAATGATTGTCATTGTTTTGAGGTTAATAAATTTGATTATATGTTACACTTCAGATCACTTCCGCTAGCAATGGACCTTGCTTCCTCGTCCGGTTCCTGTGGCGCCTGGTTCTGTATTTTCTTGTCCTTGCCACAATTTCTGGTATCACTTTGTAAGGGTCCCCCTGGGATTATAACGGTCATCTGCGCATGGGACTGTGTGCGAGCCATGAGAAGTAAACGGCAGTTTGGTTTTCCATTTCGTCGTGAACAGATGTGCCTGTTTCAAATTTCAACGTGTTATTCCAATCCGAGGTTAAACATGTCGTCTGAAGAAGTTGCTCGCTCATCTGGAATGGGAGAAGAAATTCCTGAAGAATCGGTTCATAGTGATAAGTCAAAATTACGATTGAAGGACGCAGTGGTGTATTATGAAATGATGTTGATGGAAAATAATTCACCATCAATTATCGTCACCAATATTCTGATACAATATGTCTCAAAATTATAAGAAACTCGAAACATTTTCGTAAATGTTAATGAGGCATGTTTTTGTACAGATTTATTGCAAACGCCCTGTGATTATGAAAAAATCCGCTTTTATATGTTGCTCAAGATGTCGCAAAATTGTTGCTGTGTTTGTTTTCACAATAATTACCACTGCGGTTCATGTTCATAATTATTATATGTATAAAAGTTGAATGTTTCCCAATCGACTTTGTTAGTCTGGTTAAAAACTCAGTGTTTCTCGTCATATACGTTACAATGAAAAATGGAAAACCCACCGCTAGGAACTGTGTTGTTGGACAAAAAGAAAATAATTTTTATTCACCAATGTAACTAATTTATTAAATATAATGTAGGTTTGGGAAACTTTCTGAATAATTGGTGGAATAACAAAAGAAAATGATATAGAAGCAGGAGGAGGAATCGATCCTGAGACCTGTGGCGTAAGTCCGAGGCCTAACCCTCTAGGCCAGACGGTGGCTCGGCAATGGACTAACATGTTATACTCATAAGCCACCTAAGAAATTTCGGATCGATTTTTGTCGGGATTTTCCGAGAAGTGCGTCTTAATATTTTAACAACGTGAGGTATTAGGGGTCCTCTTTGACCACACAAAAATTCGGACAAATCCCCGACCCCACGAGCGTGCCGTCTCCTTGTAAGTAATCAAAACTTTATGAAACACAGAAGCTCTGGGTATGTCTCGAGCACTCAACATGAAATTATCAATAGTTCAAAATAGTTTAAGTTTCCCGAACGCCGTTTCTATACTCGTTACGTTCTTGTGCAAAAACATTAACACATGTCAGCTGCAGTGGCGTTCAGTTGTCTTGCCTTCTTGCGACCGTTCGCTATGCAAATATTAACACTCTGCCCATCCCCAATCGCCCCTGTCGTTCAAGAGGGTCCTCCTTCTGCTAAGACTAGACCTGGCTAGGGACTTAACTGCAGGGCTTAAGGGACTTAACTGCGGGGCCATCAGTCCCTAAACTTACAAACTACTTATGAACTAGCTAATACTAAGGACGGCACAAATATCCATGCCCGAGGGGGGATTCGAACCCCCGACCGTAGTGGCCGTGCAGACCGTGACTGGAGCGCCTCAGTCCCCTCGGCCACCGCGGCCGGCTCCACGACTGCACTCACCCATTCATACACTATAAAGCCCATAATTAGTCTGGATGGTTCATTGCTGCCTAAACTATATGCGTGTCTTCAAGAACCAGCTGGACGTTTTGGACCACGTGTCAAACAAACAATGTTCTACGCAGACAATCTTGTGGTAGACGCATCAAAGTCTGGAAAAATGGGAAATGATTAACACTTTTCATGCGTCATGCTTTTCTTCCGTTCTGTGGGAACAAATCTCTTTTCCTTCTAGATTCGCTGTCAGGTCATAAAAGTTCTGATCCATTAAAAGCTGTATTTCGAGCTCACCCTGACAAAGAAGAAGAGACGCCTCGCAGGAGTACAGATATCTGGAGGACAGAAGATAACATGCCACTGTGTTTCCACTGTGACCTTCTCGGACATGTCGTACGATACTGTATGGAGAGAAGACGAGTATTTGACAATTTTAATGCCGCAGGACGCCAACCATCGGAGCGGTCCTTTCATCGTCAGTCAACTACAGATGATTACAGTCGACCTATGGGAGGAAGCCCGTCGCCGTATCCTGGACGTGGTCGGTCTCCAACACGCCGCCGCCGTTCGCGTTCACCTTCCAGAGATACCAGCCGCTCGCCCAGCACCCGTGTTCAGATAAACTAGGCGAGGCGACCATCTACGGAGGTGAGGCTGCCGCATATGAAACTCCTCCATGGTCGGAAAATCTCATTGATATCATCGATGGCCAACCTCTCTGGGCACTAGTCGGTTCAGGAGCTTCCTTCTCTGTATTGTCGAATGACTACCGCCGCAAACTAAAGATAATTTTCTATGATAGAAGAGCAACTGTGTTGAAGGTCGCAAATGGAAAATTCATCCAGCCGGCAAGAACGTATGTCGCAAGAATAACTATCAACAACAGGACGCAGCCTTTTGAACTTTTTCGTGTTAACAGAATGTAGCCATAACGCCATCCCAGGCTGTCATTCACTGTGGAAGATCTGAGCTAAAAATTGAGGAAGCCGTTCCGACGAATACACGTAACATGTACTACCCTGGGACGTTGTTTGCTGTCGAGAATGTTGAGATTCCGCCGTTAACAATTAGCTTAGTTCCAATCAGCAGCCGGGATGACCAGTTGGATGGTGAAGTGCTTGTCAATCACAAAAAACTAGTCAGTATAACAAAGGTAATCTACATACCAGCGGCCATCATAAGCATTACAGGTAGTCGAGGATCACTAATTTTCCCGAGCATTTGCAACTCATTCCTAAAGGAATGTGTACTGGAACAGTTGAACCAGTCCAGAATGGTGAGCTCAATGTCATCGATGAAGTCTCATGCTCTGCTGTTACTGCCGACATCGCACTAGAGGAAATTACTAAAGTATTGAATACAGGGCCCAGTCTGACGCAGGAACAACGTCACCTGGTGTTAACCATACTACACCAATTTTAAGTTGTATTCCAGGCCAGGCAGGAGAAGAGTCAGTTGCAACAGCTCATGATTAAACTCCGTATCAGTATTGGGGATCATCAACCAATTAGCCAGAGTTCATACAGAATGTCGCCAGCTGAAAGACGGATATATCGGAAAGAAGTGCAGATGATGTTGCACGATGACATTATTTAACCTTCAGAGAGTCTCTGGTCGTCTACAGTGTTATCGTGAAGAATAAGGATGGCATATGGCGTTTCACTGTACGACTACTGGCGGTTGAACAAAATCACAAAGAAAGATGTCTACCCATTGCCACACAATGATGACACCTTTGACTGTTGGAAAGGAGCTACATACTTCTGAACCATGGACATGCAGACAGGTTACTGGCAAATCGAAGTTGACGAAGCTGACAGGAGAAGACTGTTTTTATTACACCTGACGACTTCTATGAATTCAAGGTCAGGCCGTTTGGACTAGGAAATGCCCCGGCCTCATTCGTACGCATAATGGATACCTTGCTTCTAAATCTTGATTGTACTTGTCTTTGTCATCTAGATGACACTGTCGTTTTATCAAGGACATTTGCGCAACATCTAAGCCGCATGTCAACTGTGTTGAAGTGTGCTCAGGCAGCAAGACTCCTCCTAAAAGCAAAGAAGTAATCTTTGTCGCCAAAGAAATAATAATCTTGGGGCACCTAGTAAATGGAGGTAGTGTCTGCCCTGATCCAGATAAAGTAGGGTAGTCAAAATTTCCAACTCCTCAGCACATTCGTGATGTGAGAATTATCCTCGGGCCGTGCTCATACCACCCTCCTTTCATAAAAGGTTTTTGTAACAACGCACGTCCGTTGCAAAACCGTCTGCAGATAGACGCCAAATTTTACTGGGATGAGACGAAAGAAAGAGCTTTCTGGCCACTTAAGGAGGCCCTAACTTCCGCACCTGTTCTAGCGTTATATGACGAAAATGCGGAAACCGACTACCCTTGCCGCCCCCCCCCCACCCTTTGAAAATGCCTATGCAAGTATTTTAACGATTCTTTAATACCTGGTGAAAACCCTAGACAGAATCACACGCAGGTACTATTGGCAAGGTTTCTACCGATCTGTCAAATACTATGTGAGTCACTGTAAGGAGTGCCAGAGATAGGAGCCTGTGCCGCAATTACCTCCAGGTCCTCTGGTACGAATTCCACCTGCAGCAGCTCCATTCCACCGGTTGGTCGACCTTTCCTTCAGTCGACAACCACTAACCGATGGATAATAGTTTGCGCTGACTACCTCACTCGCTATGCTGTCACCAATCCTGTGCCGACTGCAGAAGCTCCAGAGATCGCAAAGTTTCAAGTAGAAGACATCATTTTGAAGCATGGTGCACCACGTGTGATGATATCTGATCGTGGTAGAGTATTCATGTCAAAATTAGTATCAGAGGTAATATCACGTTGCGACATTGTCCACAGAATGACAACTGCCTGTCATCCTCTAACAACTGGTCTTACAGAACATTTTAACAAGAGGTTAGCAGATAGTATGTTGTAGATGTACTTCGATTCTGAGCAGAAGGATTGGGATACAATACTGCCAGTCGTGACATTTGCTTATAATACCGCAAGACAAGACACCACAGGCTACATGCTATTTTTCATACTCCATAGTCGTGAAACTGAAACGTTCCAACCAGACGACATTCAGGATGATTATGTGAAACAGCTCATCACCAGGGCCGAAGAAGCAAGACAGCTGGCTCGCATACGGATAATGGACGCCCAGGAGACGAACCGCCAGCGGTATAACGACAACCACCGACCTTTTACGTACCGCTCAGGAGATCTGGTATGGATTTTTACCCCTGTACGGAAGATTGGACTGTCAGAAAAGTTATTGAAGCGATACTTTGGTCCGTATCGTGTCATACGCCGCCTGTCAGACGTTACATACGAAGTTGAGGATTATGAGCCGTCGTCGAAACGTCAAAAACGAAGAGACATTGTTCACGTCCTCAGTGTGAAGCGTTACCACGATCCCAAAGGAAAGACAGAAGCCGCTTTTTGTTTAAAGGCTATGAAGGCAGTTATGATTATGATGAAGCTATGACAGAAAGTCTGTCACTGGTCATCGTCACTGTAAGGAAGGCATGTAGGCAGAATGGAAGGCTTGTCCAGAACTGCCCATGAGAAAATACAGGACACTGCAGCCGGCTCCAAAGGGAACCTAAAGCGGGTCGCTGTTCGTTCAGAAAGGGGAGAAATGCCGTGAGTCTTTTGACGGAACGCTTGATGCAGCGGTCAGCGTCGCAGAGTTCTGTGCTGGCGGTCCCCAGTTTAAATCCCGCGATTGGCAGTAAGAAATTTATTTCTTTGTATTTACAATTTCTAGAATGTTCTACGTGTTTCTTATGTTTGAGGTACTTGTAATTTCCAGAATATTCATTCTACGTATAAATAGTGGAACACTCCAAGCAGGAGGCAGTCTGTTCTGAGAGTATGCTTGTGTTAACAGTAAACATGTGCTAAGTGTAAAGTATTGTGCTCTGCTAACGACTAGCCTTCGAATTCCGGATAACCTGTAATTTTCAATGTGACATTATTTACGTACATAACTGACAAATTTTACAATAAATCGACACACTAAATTCAATTTACGAGAGGTAAATCATGCTGCTTGCATTTTCAATGTTACTGTAGAGAATATGATCATCTATTTAAGTTTACAATAGCAATTGATCACATACAGAAATAAATCCGCTTCGTTTGGTGAAAGAAGGAGGCAGTTCCACCCGCTAGTTCCAGAGAAATCCATAAGATGAGGAGCTGACTATACTCTGAGTTTGCTTGAAAACCGAGGCAGCTCCGGGAGCAGCCTTGTTCTTCCCCCAAACGATAGCATGAAGGAGGTCATGTTACGTAGTATTCAGCAGACCGATGTAAACATTACGCGGTCTCTGTGAGCGATATTTTTCATCAGGTTTACTATCTGTTTTATGCTTTCATCATATTTTAATACCATGGTTTGTATCAATATGAATTAATCAGAAGAGGAAGGAATATTTAATTGTGACTCTCCATAAAACTACGAACCAGGTCAATATGAGATGTCTACTGATTCAGAAGAAGATCCAAGAAGCAAAGACACAGTTGTTGGGCCACTGAAGAGGAAAACAGGACCGCACAAGGAGCAATGGGAATGGAACAGAAGATATCAGCAGAACGTTGGCGGGAAGCAATACAAGGACATGAGTGGAAAAATATATGCCTCGCCGGACTATGAACAGCCATACATTAGTAAAAGGATTATTGAATGCAGTGCGACTGTAGGAATGACTGTCTTCAATAACACGCAAATTTGCAACCAAGGTCCTTCAGTCTCATAAAAAGGGACTACTACCTTCATCAAGCTTATGATTTTCTCCTCAATGGTTTAAAGAAGTCAAAGAGCTGGCCAGAATGTATGTCAGGCAATACGAAATGTGGTTTTATGACCAGTTTCGAAGTAATGCTTCAAACAATCCTGTGGAGACTCAGGGAGAGTTAGAAGGCTGAAGGAAAACTGGACTGCTGTATTATGCCAATAATGTTGGAATTCCTTTATTAATAAATGTTTTCCAAATGAAATATGGTTAATTATGGAGAAAATGGTCCTACAAAGACTTTTCATTCACTTTGGAGCAAAAAGAAGGCAGCTCCAAAATTCAAAACTCCATTGCACTTACCTGAGTGCATGCATATGTGTGTATTCTGTTAGTATTATTAGATACCGAATACCCTATTTATTTCTTGGATTCGGTGGAAACTGAATTTTTAAAATGTTTTCTTTAATTTGCCACAAACTGGAAAATGTGGAGCTACGTCCTTGCACCAAACCCCTCAATTTAAATCACTTGAAATCACTCATTAAATATAAACATGTGTGATAGTGTCAGGTTGATTGCTAGAGACAATAAGCTATAATCTAAACCAGAGTTTGTTGAAATGGTATGACCATTTCAAAAGTTGGTTATTTTAAGATTGATTTTTCTGTATTTTGATATAGCTCTCATTGACATTTATAATTTTTGAAATATTGAAATTATTTTTAGTATCATGAGATGTGCATAATTATTCCGGCATTGCAGATATCTTAAATGCTGAAGGTAAACCATTTTATAGATTATTTTATTCTGAATAACTGGATTGTGGAACTTACAGATGTTCTCCAGAGCAGACACCCTCTTAAGAAATGCTTGGCTAACAGCCCTCATTAGTTTTGACTTCAAAGGATGGGCCTTCTCCAGATTTCTGCTGATTTGGACAAACTCCCACCCGGCTGTTCGGTTTAACCTGCTTCTTGTTCCTGGACTGTCTCACAGCTGCTACATATGCTTGTGTGGTCCATTGCCAGTCCTTTATCTTTCCAAACAATTTATACTAATTTCGTAACTCTATGGACATTACATCTATGATAAAAGATTCATCTACATTACTGTCCTGTGATTATGTAACTTATAAAAAATTTTAGTGACTTAATATGTTTCCTGAACTAAATAAAAATTATGCTGAATAATCTGTATTTCAGTTAACTATACATACTCTGTAATGAAGAGAACAACACTCAGTCCACTGCCAGGAATCGCACCCAGGTCCCCTGCGTAGTAGTTCATAAAAGTGTCACCTGAGCTATAAAAATGGCCAAGACGCATAGTGAACTAAATTACACTGGTCCTTTGAAAATGCTATGACTACATCACTTAGGTACCTACCTCTTGGCTGAAGATAAAAAAAAGAATCCTGAACATTATACTCAGAAACATAGAAATTAAAATAATATTAGTGACCAGAAGAACAGTTTACTTCCAAGTAACACAAAATGGTAGACTGAGTGCAAGGTATTGTATCAATAACTATCTGAATAATCAGAATTTTAATTCAAATGTTCAAATGTTTGTATAGCTTATCGGACTTAACTATGGGGTCATCAGTCCCTAAATTTACAAACTACTTATGAACTAGCTAACACTAAGGACGGCACAAATATCCATGCCCGAGGGGGGATTCGAACCCCTGACCGTAGTGGCCGTGCAGACCGTAACTGACGCGCCGCAGTCCCCTCAGCCACTGCGGCCGGCCAGAATTTTAATTCTATATTTGTTTGTACAGGAGTGCTGTTTGTTACATAATATAAAAATAATGAATAATAGTTCTTTTTTGTGCATGGTGGTGGATGTAATATGTACTAGGAAATAATATATCTGAGGATCATGTTATGTTGGATTTTCATGAAGAGAACAGTTTGTGCTATGAGCAATATTGTGTGTTGTAAATGAGGGTAGTTTTAACATGCTCTGTAAATTTAAGACTTTTGGAGGGAAATTGTGTTTGTTGTTGTTGTGGTCTTCATTCCGAAGACTGGTTTGATGCAGCTCTCCACAATAGGCCTACCATATCCTGAGCAAGCCTCTTCATCTCCACATAAGAATGGCAACCTACAACTGTCTGAATCTGCTTACTGTATCCATCTCTTGGTCTTCCTCTGCGGTTTTTACCTCACACACTTCCATCCAACGCTAAATTCACAATTCCTTGATGTCTCAGAATGTGCCCTACCAAGCGATCCCTTCTTTTAGTCAGGGTATGCCAAAAATTCCTTTTCTCCCCAATTCTTTCAGTACCTCCTAATTAGTTACGCGATCCACCCACTTAATCTTCAGCATTCTTCTGTAGCACCACATTTCAAAAGCCTCTATCCTCTTCCTGTCCGCACTGCTTATCGTCCATGTTCCATGATCGAAGAAAATGTAAAGAATGATGCTGACAACATTCTTATACCGATATCCGAATATTAGAGCCGACGTGTGTAATTTATGCCAAGTTTCTGAAATAAAAAATATATATTTCTCACCATCTGATATATAATGTCTCATTTGCTGTAAGTGCGTTTTAAATACATAATTTATGAAACATTTATAATTATATGTATCAAAGACGTGGGCTACAGACATCTCCCTATAATAATAATTTCGTGTGGCTCGTTTCTCTTTAAACTCGTTGCCAGTGGCGTAGGTGTGAATTTAAGTTTACTGTCTGCAGCAGTTGTTTCTTTTTAATCCTGATCAAGAATCCATATATTAAGTTTCGTAGTTATAGCTTGGAATTTGAGTTAACAGCACCATATTTCTGAAAAAATACCAAAACGCGTGTCTTTTAAATTCGAACCCCGAATCCAAATCCGAAAATTTGTAGTTCTAACTTCAAAATTGCCAAAATAGCAACTTATTTTCGAAAAACACCCCCTCTCTAATTTAACCTCGTTTATGGTTGAATTTCCAACAATACCGAAAAACGTATTTTTTAACGTCTAACCAACTATACAAATATCAATTTTTGCAGCTCTAGCTTCAAAACTGTATCAATAGCAACGTATTTTCAAAAATAATTTTTGATCCTCTATTTAACCCTCTTACTTGTTGAATTTCCAAAAATACTAAAAATCATGGATTTTTAATCCTGAGCAAGATTCCATATCCGAAGTTTCGTATTTGTAGCTTAAAATTTAAGTTAACAGCAACATATTTTTGAAAATCAATTTTTTGCGTCACCTATTTTCCCCCTTATTTGTCGAATTTCAAAAAATGCCGAAACACGTGTCTTTTAAATTCGAACCCTGAATTAAAATCTGAAATTTTGTAGTTCTAGCTTCAAAATTGCCTAAATAGCTGCGTATTTTCAAATAAGTTTCATCCCCTATTTCACCCCCTTACGGACGGAATCGCGAAAAATCGCTTCTTAAATGACGCCTACAGAGTAAGATCAACGCCCTCCACAAATTACAAGTTTCTATCTTCAGTGGTTTGGGTTGGGGGATGATGAGTCAGACCGTGTCAAGATGGCGGAAAGTGAAATCTCGTTTGTGTTTGCACTATAAACAGATAACTTAAATTGTGAGAAAAAGTGCGTAATATGTGGATAGTAAAGTGTATATTGGAACCTTAGTACACCAAGTACAGTGTAAATACACAGTGAGCAAGAAAAAGTAACGTGAAAATAGTTTTTTATTGTCCTATATATTGCAACTCAATGGCGCCGAATGAAGATCGTGTGTTTAGTCCCACAAAAGAACTCAAAAATTACGCGGAAAAGTGTCTAGTATGTAAAACTTTCAGCCCTTATTGTGATAATGTGTGTTTGACATGCTACATTATAAAAGAAATCACCAGAAGAAGGAGCGCCATTACCGATACACAAGTAACGGAAATCGTGCATGCTGCAACAACCTCGTCTATAAAACACTCGCAAGAGAAACAGATTACTTCTCTCTGCTACTGTGAGAAACGCGTGGTAAAAGGAGTAGTATGTTATAATTGTAAAACAGTGTTCCATTTTAAGTGCACAAATGTCAGTCCTAAACAAAAACTCTGGTTCTGTTTAAATTGCTGCCAAGAAGAAACACACCGAAAGGTAAACAGTGCAGGCTGTAAAGAAGAACTTATCTTGTTTTTATTGGAAGAAATTCGTAAATTAAAGAACAAGAATGAAGAACTCATCGCTCAAAAACGGCATTGTCAACCCTCAGTGTACAGTGATGTATTAAATATTTCCACCAGCGAAAGCACAGGCAACAGCATAAGTAAACATTGTCAGAAATGCCACAAAATTGTGAGAAATGGTGTCGCCTGCATGGAGTGTGAAAACACATTACATTTTAGATGTGGAAAAGTAGATCCTTCGCTGAAAGGGGAAGAAAGCACCAGCAGGAAATGGACTTGTGACGGTTGTAGAAGAAAAAATAATATTCCTGCACCAGTAGTAAGAAGAGATGAAATGCCAGCGTGCAGTGACACAGCAATTAACGAAAATTTAACAACCAATATCAAACGTGTGCAACCAAAAAACGTTCGTTTTAGTAGGAATGTTGAAAAATTAATAACTGAAGACAACAGTGATGCACATAAATTGCCTAATAAACAAAACATAAATGACTGTTTCACTTCCACTGGAACTAAAGGAACTGTGCCTACTACTGGATCTGCTGGAAGAAAGCAATGCTGTAACTGCAACAGGAAAAGGCACAGAAAAAAGAAGAATCCCAGACCCCCCTCATGAAAAATCATCACACATCAGAATATACTCTGATAGCTTTGGAAGAGGATTAGCAACAAAATTGAAGACGTTGGCAACACCTGAAAATTTCCTAATTGAAGGAATTGTGAAGCCTGGCGCAAGATTCAACCAGATCCTCACCAGCACTACAGACCCCAGAAATCTATCAACAAATGACTTTGCAGTTCTGATAGATGGCTCAAACGATGTATACCACAATGAAACAGCTGCAGCAACATCAGCCTTGAAGACAACACTGGGCAAGTTGACAGACACTAATGTTATAGTACTAAAAATACCACAACGATATGATCTAATGGAACTATCATGTGTAAATACCGAAATAAGTAGAGCTAATAAGTCTTTTGAAACAGTTTGCAGGCAGTTTAAGAATGTAACTATTATTGATATTAATGACTGTATTGCTTGCAATCATTCATCTAGAAGTAATTGTAATTGTCAAAGAGCCTGCCACACAAGACATGGACAGCATCTAAGTGGGTTAGGAAAGACTTTGTTGGCCCAAAAAATACTAAATGTTATAAATCATAAAGTAACCTGTTGTAGCCCATCAGAATACACCACTAAGCACACACAAGTAGATCAGGGAAACGTACTAGCTTGACCAAGACAGATGTCTTGGTCAAAGACAATACACAAACATCAAAAATAAATAAACAAATTGTGCACACCACACACAGTATACTTAATTGCACCAGAAATGGATTTCTTATATTACATATAAATGTGCAGTCCTTAAGAAATAAAGTTGCTGAACTCCAGTACTGGCTGGATGAAATTAACTGTAAGATTCTCTGTGTAAATGAACACTGGCTGAAAAGTACAGAAATAAACCTATATGTACCATTTGGCTACACACTAGCATCAAGTTACTGTAGGCAAAACATTACACATGGGGGAGTATCCATATACATAAATAAAAGTTTAAATTTGCAATATTCAGCCATAGATCTCACTAGCCTATGCATAGAAGGTGTCTTTGAAGCAACTGCTGTGGTACTGCACACTCAAAAAGTTGTCATTGCAACTGTTTACAGAACACCAGGAACTGATGAAGAAATTTTTGAAAAACAACTCTCTGCTGTAATCTTAAACATTGCTAAATACAAGTACTATATATTTTTTATAACAGGAGACATTAATATAGATGTAAGAATCAACAGAACACATGTGGTTAGCTTTCTAAATATGTTAAGTTCATTGAATTTTTGCTGCCTCAATGAAAAACCAACCAGGATGGATGCATGCCTTGACAACATAATTAGCAATATTTGTAGAAGTCAAGTTGAGTGTGACACCATCAAACTGGGAATATCTGACCATGATGGCATATGGCTCAGAATTAGTAATCTACCTACTGAAAATACATGTAAGTTAATTACACACAGACTTCTAAACAAAGAGAATATTGAAAGAATGAAAAATGAATTGAAATTAATAGAGTGGTCCAGCATATTATCTCACGAGGAAGATGTAAATGAATGTTTCTCCACCTTCATCTCCCAATTAAAACTCACACTAGAGACTAACTGCCCCCGTATCACTAAGAGAAGTAGCAGTCATAAAAGGCACAAACCACAACATACAAAAAACTGGTACACCCCTCACCTTGATAAAATTAGGATACTTCTACTTATGTTGAAGGCTAAAGCTGCTACCAACTGTGAGAACAAGGAAGACTATATACGTCTGAGAAAAATCTATAAATCTGAAATCAGAGCAGCAAAAATAAAGGCAAATGAATAATACATTTCAAATTCTAAAAACAAGTGTAAAGCAGCCTGGACTGTAGTAAAAAATGAAATAAATGTAGGAAAGGAAGAATCCACTGTCCCACTTAACTGTAATATTCTTAATGAATATTTTGTAAATTGTGCAAGTTCCCTTGTAACACAAAATGTTAATACTTCAGATGCTGAGACCTTCCTTTTGCAATCAAAGAATAAAACAAATGAAAGATTCACTTGGAAAAAATTAGTGCTATAGATATTGTTAAGGCAGTAAATAAGTTGAATACCTCCAGAACTGAGGACTACTATGGGTTCAGTAACTATGTACTAAAAGGTATAATTATGGAAATTAAAATGCCTCTGCTCTATCTTGTAAATAAAATTCTTGAAGAGGGCATTTTTCCCGAATGCCTTAAAATCACAGTTACTATTCCAATATTCAAAAAGGGTGACAGACATAAACCAGAAAATTATAGACCAATATCAATTGTCCCTATAATTTCTAAAATAATAGAGAGCTGCATGCATGTACAGATATACAAGTATTTTGAAAATAATAACTTACTGAATGAAAGTCAGTTTGGATTTAGATCAAACCTCTCAACCATAAAAGCTGTCGAAAGTCTGATAACTGCAATTCATGATGGTTATGAAAGGAAGCAGACCATATGTGCTACACTTATAGACCTAAGTAAAGCCTTCGACTCCGTATCACATGAGATTATTGTAAAAAAGCTAGAATTCTATGGTGTTGCAGGCCAAACATTAAATTTATTTAAATCTTATCTGAGCTGCAGGCAACAACTAGTATATGTTAACAATGAGAGGTCAAAATTAATGACAATTAAGAGAGGAATCCCACAAGGGTCTGTCCTTGGACCATTCCTTTTTATTGTCAATATTAATGATTTTCCAAATTATATATCCTGTAAAAATGTGCTGTATGCAGATGATATGACAATGATTATATCTGGTGAAAATAAACAGGTAGTGAAAGACAAAAATAAGCAACTATATGAAAAAAGTAATCAGTGGTGTAAAGCCAATCAGTTATGTATAAATACTACAAAAACTGAGGAAATATATTTTAACTTAAAGGTACGAAAAGAAGACAATCAATGTGTTAAACTGCTGGGCCTTAAAATAGATCAACGACTTTCTTGGGATGATCAAATAAAAAATGTATCTAGCAAACTCGCACGTGTGATTTTTCTGTTGTATAAATTAAGGCAGTGTGTAAGCAAAAAATTACTGATTCTCTGTTACTATGCATTCTTTCAGTCACAGTTGCAGTATGGAGTATTGCTATGGGGAAATGCACCAGACACATCCCTTATTTTCAAATTGCAGAAAAAAGCAATTAGATGTATACAAGGGCTGGGACCTAGAGAATCCTGTAGGAAACACTTCAGTGAGCTCAGTATAATGACACTCCCAAGTCTCTACATGTACTACTGTCTACTTCATATAAAAGAAAATATACATAAATTTACTGTCAGATTGGATGTACATACACACAATACTATAAACAGTACTATGTTAGATATTCCATATTCAAGACTGTCCCTGATACACAATAGCCACAAACAAATAGGCCTTAAATTATATAATAAGCTACCACAGTCTGTAAAAATCCTTACATTAAGTAATTTTAAAACAGTGTTAGAGGTATGGTTCAAAAACACGCCATATTACTCAGTTGAAGAATACCTCCAAAGTAACTTAGAGAATATGCACAATTAAATTAAATTCATAGATTGATATTAATTAAGATGTATAATGACAGATAATTATCTATGTAAAAGAAAAACTGTAATAATGTGTAAATTATGTGATCAATTTGTAATCTAAAAAAGATAAAATGTATATGTAAAACCCTATATGACGAAGCCAATTGCGTGGTGAACATGCTGAAAGGCTAATAAATAAACAAACAAACAAACTCCCGTACAAGGCAACACTCCACACATATGCCTTCAGAAAAGACTTCCCTACACTTAAATTAATATTCGATGTTAGCAAATTTCTCTTTTTCAAAAATGCTTTTCTTCCCATTGCCATTCTGCATTTCATATCTTCTGTACTGCGACCATCGCATGTTATTTTACTACCCAAGTAACAAAACTCATCTACCACCTTCATTGTTTCGTTACCTAATCTAATTCATTCAGTATCACCCGATTTTCTAAGACCGCATTCCATTATTTTTGATTTGCTCTTGTTAATGTTCATTTTATACGCTCTCTTCAACACACTGTCCATTCCATTCAACTGCACTTCCAGGTCCTTTGCTTTCTCTGACAGATGCCACTATCTATTGACTAATCCCTGAACTACAATGATTCAGTAGCTGTCAAAACACATCATGATTCCCACGCATGTGCGCGATTTACCACAGAATTGCAGACTTCAAGTGTCCCCACGAAACTATCCCCTTACAATATGCAGTGGACCTGTACGACACGAAGGAGCAGGACAATATTACGCTCTTCTTCTCATTCATACGGTATGATATACACTACTGGCCATTAAAATTGCTACACCAAGAAGAAATGCAGATGATAAACGGGTATTCATTGGACAACTATATTATACTAGAACTCGTGATTGACATGTGACTGCATTTTCACGCAATTTGGGTGCTTAGATCCTGAGAAATCAGTATCCAGAACAACCACCTCTGGCCGCAATAACGGCCTTGATACGCCTGGGCATTGAGTCAAACAGAGCTTGTATTGTGTGTACAGGTACAGATACCCATGCATCTTCAACACGATACCACAGTTCATCAAGAGTAGTGACTGGCGTATTGTGACGAGCCAGTTGCTCGGCCACCATTGACCAGACGTTTTCAATTGGTGAGAGATCTGGAGAATGCGCTGGCCAAGGCAGCAGTCGGAACATTTTCCATATCCAGAAATGCCCGTATGGGGCCTGCAACATGCGGTCGTGGACTATCCTGCTGAAATGTACGGCTTCGCAGGGATCGAATGAAGGGTATAGCCACGGGTCGTAACACATCTGAAATGTAACGGCCACTGTTCAAAGTGCCGTGAGACCCCATACCATCACGCCGGGTGATACGCCAGTATGGCGATGACGAATACACGCTTCCAATGTGCGTTTACCACGATGTCGCCTAACACGGATGCGACCATCATTATGATGTAAACAAAACCTGGATTCATCCGAAAAAATGACGTTTTGCCATTCGTGCACCCAGGTTCGTCGTTGCGTATACCATCATAGGCATTCCTGTCTGTGTAGCGTGAAGGGTGACCGCATGCATGGTCTACGAGCTGATAGTCCATGCTGCTGCAAACGTCGTTGAACTGTTCGTGCAGATGGTTGTTGTCTTGCAAACATCCCCATCCGTTGACACAGGGACGTGGCTGCACGATCCGTACAGCCCTGCAGATAAGATGCCTGTCATCTCGACTGCTAGTGATACGAGGTCGTTGGGATCCAGCACGACGTTCCATATTGCTCTCCCGAACGCACCGATTCCATATTCTGCGAACAGTCATTAGATCGCCACCAACGCGAGCAGCAATGTCGCGATACGGTAAACCGCAATCGCGATAGGCTACAATCCGACCTACATCAAAGTCGGAAATTTGATGGTACGCGTGTCTCCACCTTACACGGGGCATCACAGCAATGTTTCACCAGGTAACGCCGGTCAACTGCTGTTTGTGTATGAGAAATCAGTTAGAAACTTTCCTCATGTAAGCATGTTGTAAGTGTTGCCACCGGCGCCAATCTTGTGTGAATTCTCTGAAAAGCTAATCATTTGCATATCACAGCATCTTCTTCCTGTCGGTTAAATTTCGCATCTGTAGCACGTCATCTTCGTGGTGTAGTAATTTTAATGGCCAGGAGTGTTCATGAACTGTAGACATCAATGCAGCTAGTGCGTGTTAACATGCATGTCATAATGCTCAATATTTTTGTTCGGTGTGGCTTTATTAATATACACACTGATTTTAAATTTATATTTCAAATCCAAATGGAAATCTTCAATTTTTTTTTCCAAACAGTAATTTGGCAGATACAGAGATGACATTTCTCGAATTTCAGGACATATGTAACTTTGTTCCTGTAAACTACCTCTTTTATAGCTCTAACAAGCATCTATGATCCGTCTGTTAGTTCTTCCAGGCACAGACATTTAAAGAGTTTAATATCACATCTTATCTCATCAATGACAGGCTTATTAAAAGCCTCCTGGGAGCATTTACGTAGAGCGTCGACATGAGAACAAGGCTCCAATTCAGTCACTTCTTGCTGAAAGCATTTAGTGAGTTTATTCACATCAGATTTTAATTTATTAAAACAAGCTGTAAATTTGCTATAACGAGCGAAGACACCACAAACGGCTTCATATCCATTGATTTAAAGTTGTAGTGAACAAGTTATGCCACAACACCATGCTGACTCTCCAGCTACGACCGGCGATCACGGGAGACAGTTCTATAACGTGCACCCATTCCGCTACTAGCTATTGCTGAACAAGGATTCCACCAACAACAAGCTGCTCAGTATAGATCGCCAGATAGTTCATTGTGTGAATTGTTGAGTCTCTACTTGCATAGTATGTTAAAGCTACTCTTCTTCTTCTTCTTCTTCTTCTTCTTCTTCTTCTACTTTTACCCGTTCCAGCTGCTCCCACTTGAACTTAGCCAGTACAGTTTGTGTGACCCTGGAGGCGCGTTATCGTGGAGCAGAATCACGCCATCCGTCAGCAGTCCAAGCCCTTTGCTCTTGATGGACTTGGGTAGACTATAGTGTGTCTCACAATACACGCAAATGTTAATGGTTTTTCCGTGTTCGAGTACTTCTATGAATATCGAACCACGGAAAAGACGGTGAGCATCAGCTTGTCTGTTGATGACATGGCCTTAAATTGTTTGAGGGAGGTGACGACGCATACTTCGCATCTCTAGATGTCGCACTACGTTATCCCAAAGGGGCATATTCAAATGTCAATCGGTTTGTTTCTTAAGGTATTTCGTACGTTTTCGTTTGAACAACCCTTGTATGTCGACTCAACAATGGCCACAAAATGGAAATTATAGTAATCATCTCAGAAAAAAATAATTTGGAATCAAAACCTACGATAAGTTCATGTTAAGTTTTAATTGAGATTTATCGCCGTACAGAGGCTATAAAATGCAGATTGGCACTGAATTTTGTTGTGTAATCTATCTATTCTCTTTGTGTTATAGCCATTGCTTTATTGTGTTTAGTTGTTTTGTGTACTCTTTTTATTTGTGGGAACTCCGTTCAGTCTGTGAAGCATATATCTGAAGCTGGATTCTTTGTGTGTGATTGGATGATTGGAGTGATGATGTATGATGGTGCTGGTGACTGTTGGTTTTCTGTAAATGCTAAATTCATGTTTGTTGTTTTTCTTGTATATTGTGAGGTCAAGGAAATTTAGTTTCTGATGAATTTAGCATTTACAGAAAACCAACAGTCACCAGCACCATCATACATCATCACTCCAATCATCCAATCACACACAAAGAATCCAGCTTCAGATATAAGCTTCACAGACTGAACAGAGTTCCCATGAATAAAAAAGACTACACAAAAGAACTAAACACAATAAAGCAAATAGCACAGGAGAATGTCTATAACACAAAGAGGATACATAGATTACACAACAAAATTCAAATACATACAACACAAAACCATAACATCCAAACACAGCCAAACCAAACATAGTGTACACCAGATCAACAAACAGAGAACAACAGATGGCACATAATGACATACAACAACAAAACCACACATGGAATAGGAAACATATTAAAAAGACAAGGACTCAATATAGGATACAGAACAAACAACACAATACAAAACAAAATGACCCAAAAACCAGGCAAAATTGACATATATAACCAATCTGGCATCCACCAGTTAACATGCAACTTCTGCCAGGCTGTATATGTGGAACAAACATGCAGGAACTTCAGAACCAGATACACTGAGCATTTAAGAGCATTGAAAAGCAACAGTTCCCACTCAACCTTTGCAGACCATCTAATATCAGAAAATCAGCACCGTACAAACATAGAGAAAGACCTAAAAGTTCTTAAGACCAGCAATAGCTTATACCATAGATTGACAATAGAAGAGAACTATCACATACACCAAAAGTAATAGCACAAGGACAAACTGTACTCAATAAATACACTTCACTCTGCAACAAACCGCTATTTACCACAATAGTGGAGATGTACAAATAGTCTTCATACTAGTATCCTAATTGCTCACTCCTATCCCTAACTCTCTCTCCCTGTCAGACACACACACAAAATATCCACATAAATCATCCTCTAACACCCACCACAACCACCTCAGAAACATAAAAAAACCTAAATACCAACAAACACCTAATATTTTCGCAACATACACACACAGAAATACACAACACACACAGAAACACACACACAGGCAGATGTATATGCATATACGAAATGTAAACAAGAAGAAAATGCATCCACAATACTGGTTCACCCCAATATTCCACAAAAGACGAGTATAACACGACACTAACAGTAAACACTCGTATTTCGCGCGCAACTATTCAAAACAAAACACCCAGAGAACAAATGAATAGATTCCAGCTGTAATCATATGCCGAATATTACCACTGGCGTAATACACTACGTTTACATGCAACACATCTTCCGGAAGACGAAAACCGATTTTCGTAAACCGTTTTTCGATGTCGTGTTTACATGGCATAGCCTGAATCGGATTTCGTTGTTCACTTAAAATGGCGGCTGGAAAACAGCTGATTCAGTTCCTTATTTAGTCTGCACAATCGCTATTTTTCTTTATTTAAATACACAGATTTATGTTCACTCTAATGTTTATACTTTTATTTCACATTAGAAAATATCACTCTTTCCATATGTGCCGAAAATTCTTAAGAAGAAAACACAATCTGACAAGCCAAGAACGCTTCAAAAACGGTTGCGTTTACATGGGCACGAAAACCGATTGTGAAACTGGAAAACCGCTTTAGAGAAGCGGATTTCCAGAATCGATTTTGGAGTGTTTACAAGACCAACCAAAAGCAGAATTGGGAAATCGGTTTACGAAATCCGGTTTTGGGAGCCCATGTAAATGGGGTGATACATACCACGAACAAAACATGTAAAACAATTGATATCAACATTACATAATTAACAGCAACAACCAGATTCTAAGGAGAAGGAAAAGAATCGTAAGTACTAAACAGAAATGAAGCGTTTTTCTCGAACCGAAAATTAAAAAGTTAGAAACTTTAAACTGTTTGCTATGTTTGCAGATGACAAGTTTGTAAATAGTATTACCAAAACAACAAATAAGTAGGCTACTTAATGAGTTTTATGTAGTCTAATGTAAAAGTTATCTAAAAAAAGATATGATACTCGTACATCTAGGCCTAATTTCACTAAACTGAAATAGTTATATCGTCTGATAAGCTAAGCAAAACTAAAACGAATGAACCTACAAAAACATTTTAGAAGTACCTGTAAAGACTATTGTACAGTAACTATATTTTTTCAGAAAAAAACACCCCACTGATGATAGCACAAAATGTGATGAAACATGTTGGTAAAAATAATTAAAATCAGGTGTACTGAATACGGTGGAAACTCCTCACCACTGTTCTGTAATTTTATGACTATAGGGCATAGTACCATTGAGATGAGAAGAGTCCCTCCCCCCTCTGGAGTTATACTAAAAGCAAATAGGTTATAAAGATAATGGCGTAAACTCTCTGCTGAAACGAGCGACAGCGCTCCCGAGCACCACCTAGCGGCGTGACTTGTAAACTAAAACTGGGAGTGAGAATCAGTACACTTACATCATCTGTCAATTTACTTTATAGATTTAGAAAATTGTTGGAATTGGGGGGGGGGATGCTACATACGACTGTAATAGCTACCGGTAACTGCAAACAGCTATGCACTCCAAAATCATTCTTTAGGTTCCTAAAAAATAGAGAATTTTAAATCTGATAGTCTAAGGAGGCTACTATTAGGCTAATTTACTTGTAATAAACAGTGTCTTTACCCTTTTTTATAAGTTCTTTACAGATACGGGTAGTGGGTTATGTTTTAAAAAAAATGGTGGTTAATGTATTATAACAACAAATTTATAACAATAAGTTTTATTTGTATCCCTTCATGTTAAGTTTTGACGTGGTTTTAGAAACATCATCACAATACCTTCACTGTCAGCTATTTACATTTAAGCAAAACTTGTATTTTATGAAACACAAGTCTAAACAGAAATTTAAAATGTTTCTCATTGTCGTTGTCAATTCTAGTATTTGAACGGATGTACTGCCTTCCGTTCTGCTGCCTAACTGCTCGTTGAAACTGTGTTCATGTACATGGTTAAAACTTACGTCATGTATTGTGTAAGTTGCAGTTCCAGTTCTATCCAAATAAACTGTACACATCATGAAAGGTATTATTTGTCTATCTAAGCAACTACAATAAGTGCGATCGTTTTTCACCAGACGCGTTTCGTTTCACTGAATATAAAACAGCATCAGTGGTCTGAAATGAGAGCTGTCTACAATTTCATCTGTTTTCATAGTTCGTTAAAAATTTGTGAAATGTTGAATTTTATTACTTTTTCTTTTGATTTTTTCTTATATTTTCGCCTGACTAGGGTTACCATATGTTTATCATCAAAAAAGAGGATTGTTCATATAAAAAAGAGGACACTTTATTGTTAACATAATGTAATTTACAACTGTATTAATGAACCATGTAAAACTACTACAAACAAAAACAGTAACCTGGTGTGGTTATTACAAAGCAAAATATTATGGGCCTTGACAGTTTATTCCCCATCGCTCCACTCAATTGTCTTTCTTTCTTTTTTTTTCCGAACCAACTATATTTGGAGGACGGCGAAATCCTCTCAAGAGCTATTTGTTTTTCAACAAGTACTGATAAAACCTCAGGCATTGAAATTATACTGTACACATACAGGAGCTTTTCTATTTTAAATATATTCCTCTTTAGTCCACTGTGTGTACACAAGAGAAAAAAACACGTTCGGCTTTGGCATTATGATTAGGTATAGAAAGAAAGAATTCTACAATTTTCAGCAGTTCAAAATAAGTTGAAATATGCACACCACACTTCAGCATCTGGTATGTTCTGTTTCCTTTGAAAATCTTTAAAAAAATTATAAAATTTCAAAACTGTTCAAACCACAATACTTACATTTGTTTGATAATTGAGATACATGATACAGTTTTCCACAAACTCCCAGATAGGAATTCCTGAGAGCTGCATCCACATGAATGGTCTGAACTGTTGATACTGAGCCATCCACTTCTGTAGATATTCAACAGCGAACGACCCGTTGTCGCCAAAAATAAATTTTCTTTCTCGGAACTCAAAAGAGAGGACATTTTGTAGAATTTTATAAATATCCGCCGGACACATTTTCTTGCCTAAAAAGGAGGATGTGTCCGGGAAATAGAGGAGGTCTGTTAACCCTATGCCTGACATCAGAAAGCGCTGACGTGTTGCGCAGTTGATGCAGAGACGATTCCTTCGGTTTCTTCTGCCCTACACTTTCAAAAAATTATCTTTTGTAAATACCTTAAATGGCGCAACAGATGTAAACCTTGCAAAGTAATTTTGGTACGCGGCGAAATAAAATACAGAATCACAGATGTCAAGTATAGCCTACAACTCGAACCAACAGATGGCACTGTTAGCGGTGTCGCTTGACATACGCATGTAAATGCCCATGGAGTTTCCGCTGTTATCTTTATAAAATATTTGATAAAAGCCCCCCACCGAGTGTGAAATGGGATTACACCGCTGACTTCTCACCGCCATAACAGGCACCACCATAGTGAACCTGCGTGCCCAGCTGAGGAAACCATGGCCCACAATGTGTCAGTATACTGATGAAGCATGATGAAACTGGAAGATGAAACCTTCGACGCTGTAATGTTCCTCGGTTCTTTGGTTGTTATACTTAGCTTGTATTGGGTGTTATTATTTGAAGCAGAAAGCACTGGGATGTACTCACCACCCTTCATGAGAAGAAAAACACATAACGTATGCTGCATAGAACGTCATGCATTGTTTTACAACACCAACGCTGTAACGTGAAACTGGAACAAAACTCTCTTTACCAATAGCTTTGATCTCTCTGTAGTCTGAGCCAAACTATCATACTCGACTGCTTTGCGCACTCGCCTTACATAACCTCATAGCAGTTATTGTATTGTTATATGGAATAAACATTTTAAGATAAAATTACATTTCACTCAATTAAATTGAATGGAGGTTACAGAATAGTCGTGAATATTTACAACAAGAAAATTAAATGCTTTTAATTGATTTTTCCGTCGGTACTTGACAGAACATGATAATAATATCAAAAAGGAACAACTTCCTGATGTTCTGCAAAACTTTTTTATTGGTCACCATCATCAGGTGATGGCCTAAGAAGCCGAAAGCCAGGTGATGGCCTAAGAAGCCGAAAGCCGGTTTGTGACCAATAAAAAAGTTTTGCAGAACATCAGGAAGTTGTTCCTTTTTTATATCAAATGCTTTTTTATGCAATATTATCATTGAAGTTGAAATAAATCTGGAAAAAGTGTTACAAACAATATGTACCCTTGTTAAATTTGTTACACGATTTAGCTATAATTTACAGAGGTTTTGATATGACATCCAACATTTTTCGAGATTATAGCTATTTCGTGAATTTGTGTTCATAGTGCGAGAATTTGACAAAATATGAGTAATGCAGCAAACGTTCTAGAACCATAATAATTTAACTGATTAAATAATACCGTTTTTGATCGGGTACATATTTCGTTGTACTTCTGTAGGTCTAATGTAATTTACATTCATAATGGTTGTTAAAAGATGGAAGAAAGTAACAGACGAATATAACAAACTGGCTAATTGATATATTAATTAACGGATTTCGATAACAATATGATTTACATTCTTATGTTCTTCTGTGAATAAGTGTGCAGTCCATGAATATTTGTAATAGTACTCACAACCAGACACATTTACAGATGCTTTAGCTTAGTGTTTTCCAACCGTTTTGAACGTGCGACACCCTTCCAATTAAAAGTATTTTGGTGACACCATCCCCTTCTCGAGCTATAACACAACTATCTGTGTAATTTCAAACGCAACGAATTTAATTTTCCTCTTCTAATACAAGTTACTCAAAAAAGAAAAAAAATGCAGCTTTGTTCATTATAGGATAAAATTAAGCAGTTCATTTTTCTGAACGGTAGACGTTCTATTATTACATCAATTTCGACAGAGAAATATATGTTGGAAAACAAGGTTTTGCATTGCAAGTAAAGCTCAGAAGCGAATCATGTCGTTGAGCAATGTCCCATTGTATAGTAAATTTGTAAATAGTCGAATTTCTCAAAATTATATTGTATCTTGTGAATTTAGCTATTGCCTAGTACCTGAAAACAGTTTTCAAATCTTCCGCTTATTCATTGCTAACACGGTGTATTTATTATAAAATAACCTTTGTTCTATTCAACTAGGAGTTGATAATCAACAAGAAATCGCGTAATTTTAATATAACATACATTTCGCTATTCTTAGGCACATGTTTTTGCATTATAGAACACTCAGTATTAATGCTCCTGGCGGATTGTCTTATGGTGCAACTACTTCCTCCTGTGATGGCGACCCTCCGAGCAAGACTGCGCCCCCAGGGGGTCATGACCCAGAGGTTGCAAAACACTGCTGTGGCTGATTTCAGCGAAAATACATACTCTAGTTTCAATATCAAAATGTTCAAATGTTTGTAGAGCTTATGGGACTTAACTACGGGGTCATCAGTCCCTAAACTTACAAACTACTTACGAACTAGCTAATACTAAGGACGGCACAAATATCTACGCCCGAGGGGGGATTCTAACCCCCGACCGTAGTGGCCGTGCAGACTATGACTGACGCGCCACAGAGCGCACGGCCACCGCGGCCAGCTAATTTCAATATCTTTCTCTTTAATTAATAACAATGTTAACTGTCCACATGTAGCCTATACGAAGATGAATGGTCGCAGAATGTGTCTAATCCTAACACGTAATAAAATTCAGCGCGAGTGACGTTCCCTGGTAGGTTGTACCGGGATGATGTAGTACAAAAATATTGTTGGGGGTATCGGATGCTTCATTACAGGCAACTTCCTTGAGGGCACTTGCCCGAGGTTTGTTGACTCTTATCAACAGAACCACCCCCATGAATGTGGCAGTGGAATGGTTCACAACTTCTGGAATCGAACCCTATCCAAGAACAAAGTATAATTCCACCAAATGGATAGTGGAGCACTCAACAACATATGCCGTAATTGAGTTACAGCTCTCGAATGGCGTGGAATACATGGCATATCTGTGGAATGTCCACCGAACGGCGATCACACTCAAGATATCGGGAACAATTTGTAAACTGTCTGTCGGCATCACTTATCCGTGGCTACCAGTCAGCCGTCGGCAGTTAAATGCGACACGTGATCTTTCACGGTGGATGATCCCGCGTGTGTCGTAGATCCAGCAGGATATGGTACTAAACACAAACCCTCTCTTGAGAAATTCTGCTATTAACGTACCATAGATGTTGAACTTTAATTTGGGAATATCCCCTAGTGGGTACCTCGGACTTTTTTTTTCTCAGTTTAATTTATTCTACTTCAAATATTTGTAAAGCTTATGGGACTTAACTGCTGGGTCGTCAGTCCCTAAAGATACAAACTACTTACGAACTAACTTATACTAAAGACAACACAAACATCGCTGCCCGAGGGAGGATTCGAACCTCCCACACGGGAGGCCGCGCGATCCGTCACGTAATTTTGTTTCCTGTAGGAGAATGGTGATCCCACTCATTTTTATGTTTATTTATTTTTTTAATCCTTATATTGACGTACTGTGTTGACACAGGGTGAGGGGAAAAATGGCCCATTCCGGTTCCGTTATAATGCCCCATCTCACCTAGCCTGTATACAGGGTGTTACAAAAAGGTACGGCCAAAGTTTCAGGAAACATTCGCCACACACAAAGAAAGAAAATATGTTATGTGAACATGTGTCCGGAAACGCTTAATTTCCATGTTAGAGCTCATTTTATTACTTCTCTTCAAATCACATTAATCATGGAATGGAAACACACAGCTAATCCATACATCGAATGGGCATCTGCCAACTGCCGGCCGCGGTGACCGCGGGGACTGAGGCGCTTCAGTCACGGTCTGCACGGCCACTACGGTCGGGGGTTCGAATCCCCCCTCGGGCATGGATATTTGTACCGTCCTAGTTCGTAAGTAGTTCATAAGTAGTTCGTAAGTTTAGGGACTGATGACCCCGTAGTTAAGTCCCATAGACTATATAAACATTTGAACATCTGCCAACTCCTCATTTGTAAACATAGCACTGACAGCAAAACCACGTTCGTGATGAACACTAACAAGTTGATGCTACGTACCGATGTGCTTGATGCTAGTGCTGTAGAGCAATGAGTCCCATGTCAACACAAGCACTGAATTCAACATTACCTTCCTTCAATTGCGCCAACTGGCGGTGAATCGAGAAAGTACAGTACATACTAATGAAACAATAGGATATTTTGACAATTGTCTGCACGAATTATTTCAAGAGAAATACTAAAATGAGCTCTAACATGGAAATTAAGCATTTCCGGACACATGTCCACATAACATATTTTCTTTCTTTGTGTGTGAGGAATGTTTCCTGAAAGTTTGGCCGCACCTTTTTGCAACACCCTGTAGAGTTACAAGCGATATTTCAGTACGTAAAGTTGGCACTAGGAAACAATCCCTTACCAAGTCCCGCCTCTAGAGGCTAAACACCATCCCCGATAGGCAAAGCCCCGCCTCTTTCAAAGTCGATTGTATCGAAGATATGTCACCCGCGAAACCGAACATGAGTAATTAGTATTCGCTTCATGATCCACTTTAAAGTAACGATTACACTGAAGACATACTGAAAATATTCAGTAACTACTATTAAATTTAAGTGTTTCCTAATGCATTTGTAAAATCTTTTTGAATATTGCTAACAAAGTAAAAGTGTGTATAGCAAATATAGAAAGCTTATATTCGACGTAGCTCGGCTTGAAACTGTGAATCGATTTAGTATTTGTGAACCGTAAATTCGGACACTACGCGCCCTCACGTGCTAAAAAAAACCTTTACCTAACCTTCTTAAGGCTACGGTACAGATAACTTTTTTTTTTTTTTTTTTAACGGAAAGTTAGATTAGGTATAGGTCAAACAAGATTTTTATTATTATTATTATTTTAGTACGTGAGAGCACGTAGCGCCCGAATCTCCAGTTCAGAAACACACGATCGTTTTACAGTTGTGCGTTCGATATATATCATTTCAGGTCGTACGACTTCGAGCGTAAGCTTCCTTGAAAATTACACTGTGCAGAGGTTTTAGCTTGGCGGGGCTGTCGCCAACGTTTTTATCTTTCAGTCAGGGACGGCTGTAGGGAGGGGGCGAACCGTGCCGTTGCACAGGGCGGCATATTTTTGGGGGCGGCAAATTCCTGGATTTTTATGTAGTTCCGGTAGGTTAAATTGAACAAGACTATGAAAAGTAGAAGTGTCATGTAGAAATATGAAAATAAGTTGGAAATACGAATTGTTACAGATTGATAGACATTAACACAGACAATAGTGGTATGCGTCACCTACAAGAAAAATAAACGTGCAAGGTTACTACGTAGAAGTTTGAGCCAATGCGTTCGGCAGCGTTCGGGTGCTTCCGCGTGACGTCACTGTGGATTGTGAGAAGCGGTAGAGTGGCAAGGTGTATTCTTGCTCAGGGGGGCGCAGTAAGCGATGCGCAGTAGGAAACGCGTTTTCGCCGTTCTGCGCATGACGTCACTGTGGGACACCTGGGAGTAAATATGCAGTGTTGGTTGCTAACTCGTGTGCGTGTGTGTCACCGTTTCTGCTGTATTTGCCTAACCCTTCCATTCCCACATTATGAATTCGGCTTTGGAAAAATTAAAATTCAGTTTTTTTCTGTATTAATACAGTGCACTAACATCAAAATACGTGTTTTAAAATTTTGGTCGAACTATTGTTTTTTATGTTATGTATTTCTTGCACAACACAGACGTTTCTATCGAGGTATTTCACTATTTGGACTTTATTTTGTTGACAGTTAACACCGCCAGATCAATAATGCTACCATAATCTTCGGCACAGCACCAAAGACAAGACAGTTCACTCCTGAAATAAAATAATATTAACTACACTCAGCCATGGACAGACCCCAACACAACACAACCTCCAAGATGGACAGATTAAATCCACAGAAGTGGCTACACGCCGTACCAAGCGGCAAAACGTCGTACAACAAGCATGTTATTCATCAACAATGCGACTTCAAGAACTGATACACAAAATACGGTATAAATCAGCTTTCAATACGTTGTTGTCGAGAAACAATACTGGGAATGAAATGGTTAAATAGATTGTTTCGCTTCATAGTTTGGAAGTAAAAAGTTTATAGTGGAAAGTATATTGATTTTCCGAGTGCTTGTCGCGCGTGCTATCGTTTCTGCTGTAATTCTTTGAAATACTTCTGTTATTATTTATACAATGCCAGGCTGTGCTATTACGGGTTGCAATTCCCGCAGACGGAAAACAAAGGGAACTGAAATAATGTTCCATATTTTTCCTGGAGACGAAACGTTAAAGAAAGTGTGGATCTCCAAATGCTACAGGAATGACACTGTAAACGTTGTATATCCCCGAATACAATCACGGAATTTCAGAGAAACCAATTCCCAGCACTCTTAACTGCAATATTTTACAGCAGAATAGCACTTTGTATTTAAGTTAAACAATATTTTTCGTCAGAAACGTAATATAAATGAACATTCCGTGTCATAGCGGACTAAGCATGTGCAGGCGCAGTCCCACAGTGACGTCACAGCACTAGCCAATGACAGAGCAGAGCGCTTACTGCCCAACATTATATTTATTAACCTTGTTCTTGCTTTCGACTACGGCACTGTTCCATTTAATCAACACTGTTGTTGTGGTCTTCAGTCCGGAGACTGGTTTGATGCAGCTCTCCACAATACCCTATTCTGAGCGAGCCTCTTCATCTCCACATAAGAACGGCAACCTACATGAATCTGCTTACTGTATCCATCTCTTGGTCTTCCTCTGCGGTTTTTACCCCACACACTTCTCTCCAACGCTAAATTCACAATTCCTTGATGTCTAAGAATGTGTCCTACCAATCTATCTCTTCTTTTAGTCAAGGTATGCCAGAAATTTCTTTTCTCCCCAATTCTGTTCGGTACCTCCTCATTAGTTACACGATCCACCCACCTAATCTTCAGCATTCTTCTGTAGCACCACATTTCAAAAGTATCAATCCTCTTACTGTTCGCAATGTTTATCGTCCATGTTTCACTCCCACACAAGGCAACACTCCATACAAATGCCTTCAGAAAGGACTTCCTTAGGCTTAAATCAATATTCGATGTTAACAAATTTCTCTTTTTCAAGAACACTTTTCTACCCATTGCCATTCTGCATTTTATATCCTCTGTACTGCGACCATAATTTGTTATTTTACTGCCCAAGTAACAAAACTCATCTACCTCCTTTATTGCTTCGTTACCTAATCTAATTCCTTCTGCATCACCCGATTTTCTTAGACTGCACTGCATTACCCTAGTTTTGCTCTTGTTAATCTTCATCTTATATGCACCTTTCAGCACACTGTCCATTCCGTTTAACAGCTCTTCCAGGTCCTTTGCTGTATCTGACAGAATTACTATGTCGTCAGCAAAACACAATGTTTTTAATTCTTCCCCCTGAACTTTAATTCTTTCTGCAAATTTCTCCTTGCTTTCGTTTATAGCTTGTTCAATGTACAAATTGAATAACATTGGAGAAAGACTCCAACCCTGTCTTACTCCCTTTCCAACCACTGCGTCCCTTTCATGCCCTTCAACTCTGACAACCGCTGTCTGGTTTTTGTACAAGTTGTAAATAATCTTACGCTCCCTATATTTTACTCCTGCTTGCTTCAGAACTTGAAAGAGTTTATTCCAATCAACATTGTCAAAAGCCTTCTCCAAATCTACAAAAGCTAGAAATGTAGGTTTGCCTTTTCTTAATCTATCTTCTAGGATAAGCCGTAAAGTCAGTATTGCCTCCCGTGTTCCTTAACTTAAGAAAACAAGTACGATATAAGCATAAACACAAAGGAATACAATGCTACTATTTACTACGGCCTGAATACTCTTATATTGATATCTTGTAATGAAAACTGTATGTTACAGGCCACTTGACATGTGTCATGCCCCTTCTGTTAGATTGACGCTGCTTTGATCTTATAGACATATTCCTGGATTCCGAGCCGGGTATTCAACAGAAACTGCTTTACAATGTATCATTTCTAAATGGAAGGAGCAGATGGATCTTGGACAAAGTGTACTGGCAGTTTTCCTGTACCTGAAGAGAGCCTTTGAGACTATCGACAGACTGCAACTACTTCAGAAACTGGAAGCTTATGGTATACGTGGTGTTGTGTTAAAATGGTTTGAAAGCTACTTGACGGGGAGAAAGCAGTGTGTGAAATGTGATCAGGTTTTGTCCAAAATAATAGTAAATGATCTAGGTGTGCCACGGAGCAGTGTTCTTGGCCCATTACTGTTTATACTTTACATTAATGAAATCCCAAAAGTGCTAAAGGATTGTGAGATACACCTATTTGCAGATGACACACTTCTGTATGCTTCAGGTACAAACATTGATTGCCTTATAGACAATTTGAACAGCAATCTAGCCAGTGTCAATCATTGGCTAAATGGGAATAAATTAAAGCTTAACACAAAGAAGACAAAGTGCATGCTTCTTACACTAAAATCAGAGGTAGGTGATCTGAACAGTGATATAGTTATTGATGGTGAAAAAATTGAATGGGTTAGCTATTATAAATACTTGGGAGTGATTGTAGATAGTAAGCTAAAACTGGATGAACATATAAATTATATAACCAAGAAGATAGATAAGAAAATAGGATTCCTTAGTAGGATTAGGAAAATTTTAATAGAAAAAAGCCGAATGACAGTGTACAACACCATCATAATGCCTCACTTTTCATATGCTGGATCAATACTGTACCTGTGTAACATGACATTAGTGAGTAGGCTACAGATATTACAAATCAGATGCATGAGATTAATATTGAATTGTGTATGTACACTAGAATAGAATATATGTTGGTAACATTAAATTGGTTGTCCGTCAAACAGTTCATCACACTACAAGCAATGATTTTTATTCATAAGATTAAATTAGGAATGTGTCCAGACTATTTAGGCAATAAACTAACTTTAGTGAAAGAGGTCCATATCTATAATACAAGAAGTAGCAACAACTACTACTTGGAGTGTAAAAATAAAAAAAAATGGTCAAAACTGCATATGTTTCAAAGGTATTAGCCAGTACAACAGTTTACCAAAAGAACTAAAAGACTGTCACTCATTGGCTTTATTCAAAAAAAGGCTGATGAAATATATAGGTCTACAACAGAGAAACCTGTAATATACAATGTGTAAATTTATAATACTGCATGTGTTTAAATATAATGTATAAACCTGTAATGCTGAAACACACAATAGTAAATCAATGTAGTTGTATTTCAATAAGTTTATGTAAAACATCAGCCTGAGTGCTGAAACAAACCAAACTAAATAAAAATAAACAAAGAGACGCGTGAATGTAATATGTGAAAATAAGACATTTGAATAAAGCTGAAAAAGTCGGAAAATGTGTGTGTGTGGGGAGGGGGGCGCTTAAAACTTTTGCACGGGGCGGCAAAATCGCCGGGTCCGGCCCTGCTTTCAGTTGCAGTTTGTATGTCCAGCGGCGAGATGTTCCTGACTGGGACGCGCGGCGGCAGCTGGGGTGTCGCCCGCCCCCCTCCCCCTGCCCCCCCCCCCCCCCCGCCGCCGACCCCCCGCTGCGCCCCGGCAGATGCCGGCAGGCCCAGAAGAGCGCCCTTTGTCCTCGCAGTCACAACTCGCTCCGTCGGCGACAAATGAGGGCGCGATCCTCTGCAAAGGCGCCGCATAAATAAGAATTAGCGCCCCTAATAAGGAGCCGCTTGTGCAAGTCACGGCCGTTACAACGAGCCGCCGAAGCCATCATGCAGATGGCGCGCCCGGCGCCCCATTTACGATTCCTCAGCTGTGAACTGGAGTGGCTCCGCCGCTGATCGGAAACAGTTGAAAGTCCCTTTCGCGATGCGATTTTTTTTAGGACTCTCGAGTGAACCCTTCGTTGCCGCTTCAGGACGCAACGAATAGTGCGCTGACCGGAAGTACAAAGGCCTTCACAGAAGTACGTGCCCAGAGCAGATCGACGACAATGGATAATATATTCCGTTATCCGCTTTGGTCTCATTCTACTTCAAAGCAATACTCTTAAGTATAGAAATTTTTTAGCCATCAGTCGTATCATTTATTAACAGATCTAGACTTCAACCTAGGATTACCAGATGTCCGTCTTCAGAAAAGAGGCCATTTCTAGATTCATAAAAGAACTCTCTCTCTCTCTCTTTCTCTCTCCGGTACTGACAGCTCAAGTACTAGTGATGTCTCTACTGTATTATCAGTCTTGTTTGTAATACATGTTACGCATCTTACGTAATTTCTTCATCTTCTTACAAATTAAGAAGCATGAAATGTTGAGACCCGTAGAACGAATTACATGACTACATAGCAGTGAAGCCCTAAGATTTCATCACTTCACCACTTGTAATTATCGTCTTAAGTGCTGTACATTTTTTCCCAACTTATAAGATACCTTGCCGATCACCCCTGTTTTCACCTCTAATTTTTAACGATGCATCATTTACGGAAACCTTAGTACTGTTGGCTGTAAAATCGTCACGAATAATGTAACTGTAAAAATTATGTAAGAGTTCCTTGATGTAGCTATCCTCCCATTTCGGACCAGACCGACGTGACTATATACATGATTAGCATCGAGATTCTAGACAGTGAATGGAATATGTGAACCCTAGGTGAAAAAAGCAATAAATAAAATAAACTTTTTATTTACCGTAATTACTCAGATTTTTAAGACAAAACCTTTAAATTGGTTTTTTTTTTTCAATACACTGTTTATGTAGTTACGTATCTTTGGTCCTAAACAGGCGAATGGTGAAACGACATTGGCGACTGTGGCATCTGACCTTATTTGTATGAAGTTTTGAACAAGGTTTAGACTTTTTTTGTAATGAACTTTGCACTAGCTTTTGATCTTAAAGTCATAAGTGTGGCTGACAGACAACACACAGAACTGCCGAGTCCCAACACGACAGACTGAACCTCTCGAACCTCGTACTCCGTGATAATTGTCGCACCAGTTATTTCAGTTGTTTCAAAGTACCTTGACCTCAGAGCAACGGCGGCACAGAAACGAGAAAAGTAAAAATATCACATTGTTTCAAGAAAGGTTAAATTCTCTAGAGTTAGTGATTGTGACAGTTCAGAGAGTTGTTTTTACGCACTTTCAATTGAAGCAGTCGCACAACGCAAAAAAGAGGACATTTCTCCATTTGGTTAAAACCCCGGCCGGGCCATTTACAGGGTCCAAAACAGAAGACATGTCCGGGTAAAAGAGGACGTCTGGTAAGCCTACTTCAACCACTCTGTGGTCATTATCAATGCTTAAAATAAAACGACTAACATACGTAAAACATCTCGACCTCCATGTTGGAGGTTGCGTTCGTACATTGAGGACGAGATGTTTTACTCTTTTAATCGTTTTATTTGAAGCACTGATAATGACTAAACAGTGGTCAAAACCTAGATCTGTCAATAAATAATACTTACGACTGATTGCTGAAAATTTTCTGCAAGTCAAATTACAGTCGTTGAACACAAGTTCCACCATGGATTCAAGCCTGATAACCATACACTTAGGCTTCCTCTTCTGTAACTTGGATTTCATACTCATTTGTCAACACATGTACTTCGTATCAAAAACGTTAAATGATTGGTATTGAACACATTTTTTCGTCGGGGCGATATGGAATTAATTAATAATGGTTTTCAGCCAAAATTGTTTATTTAACTAGGTGACCGTCTTCGACGCTGCGTAGGCATCATCTTCTGATTTAGAAAAGAACAAAGAATAGGCAAAATGACTGTTTAACCACCGCATAACGACGTTACCATATATCAGAATTTTTATTTAATTATGTGTACATACCTCCATTACTCATCCTAACAGAAATTGTTGACAGTGTATCTCATGTAGTGCAACATTACATTTCTCTTATCATAATAAGAAAAAAGTACACATGCATCAATCCACATAGATCTATAGTAGAAAACACAATAGTACCAAACCGTATAGGCTTGTAGAATAACCAAATTCAGTTTTCTCGTACATAGTTCATCAACAGACATGCAAGACGCAATAGGTGAATTTCAAAAATACATGTGACAGTCTTGACAAGAATAAACATCGTGCCTATGTCAACAATTTATGTTAGGATGCATGATGTAGGTATGTACTCATGTTTAAAAAATTCTGATCATGTTAACGTCATTACGTTGTGGTTAAGTAGTCCTTTAGTACACTGTTCCTGCTTTTCTCCATCAAACAGTCCTTTTGTACTTTTCTAAATCAGAAAATGATGCCTAAGTAATCTCGAAACGGGTCATCCACTTAAATAAATAGCGAACTTGGCTAATGACCATTAATAATTAAATGTTTCATCACCATGCTAGAAAGAAGTAAATAAAAACATTAAAAATTGTAGGTCTGTATCTTCTGGAATCAAAACAGTAAACCGCTTATTGTAAGATACTTTACTTAGAACCGTAAGTGGTTTCGTAAGTTAAAGCCACATCTTAACGTATAATACGAAAGAGAGAAATTTGTTAAAAACATCGTGTTTCTTCGATAACTGAAAGTGGAACGAAAATATTAATACTTACTTACATTACGCTTTATGAGACCCAAGTAAATGGGAACGATAGAAAACCGAACAGCCACTGCCCAAGTAACAAAAATGCACCAAGTAACTTTAATGTCACATTGTAAATAGGAAAAACAGGTCTTCAGCATCTCCTCGAAAATCGATCCAGACTTACAACAAAATTAACTGTAGAATTTACCCAAATAAACGGATGACTTATTAAATTCGAATGTGTGTAGAATTAATGCCAATTTTCTACCCAAATAATGCAAGCACGTTTAACAACAATTACAAAAAAGAGTAGATAAGACCAGTCAACAGCAGCTGAACATTTAACGATAAAAATGTACAATAACCTTTCATATCAAGCTTAAATATTAGTCCAAATTACTGCTGTATATGACTTAGTAAAGATAACCACTTCGTACTATAATTAATAAAATCAAAGAGAGGACTTAAATGGAAATAATATGTACAAATATTAGTAGACATCCGCAAACACGACAAATCTTTATATTGACAATTAATACTAATTTTTATATTGACAATTAATACGAGATAAAAAAATGTGAAATATGTTGAAAGGAAAAGTTTATATAATTTCCTTCCTACGACTTATATTTTTCTGCATTCAGAGCTTTGGAGAGCAATATGGCGTAATAACAAACCCATTTCACAATATATTTTATTACTGTCTAGACAGTTGACTCCTGTAATCTGTTACGATCTTCGGCCCAGTGTCCATTCATAAGACAAAATATTCGTTCCAAGTTTGCATTATTTCCAATAATACTAAATATTAATTCACTCAAATTCAGTAACTGTGAATTGTTTGATCTCATCGGTTGAGAAGAAATAGGAGAATTCTTCCTACACGATTTACTAGCCCATTATCGCCATTGTTGCTTATTTTAGCTTCAGTGAATACTTTTCAACAATTAATGGAAGTATTTTTGCAGTCTTGTGATCACTCGCAACTGTAGCTATTGAATAGCAGCGGACCTGTGAAAGGTCGTCGCATACTTATTTGACAGTGTTGGGTGCAAAAACTGATGTTTGAAGTTACGTTGTTTTGGTTCTACCCAATGCCTCATTATTTACAGCTTGAGTATCGTTGAAGAGTTTGGAACTGTCTACAGATTTTAAAGACATTATACTGTTTCACGGCATGGTACCATATTATTGATTCGGCTGTTGTTATTGGTTTTCTCTGTTTTGACGATTTTGAAACAAAAAAGCTATCTTTTTTTCAAGTACTAAAAGAGTACATGTTTGATTTAGCTTTAAGCTGCCTAAGTTATCCTTAATATCTTCCTTTCCACCGTGTGAAATAGAAACAGAAGACTTACATATACCACATCGCACTTCATATTCAATTTTTCCTCGTTTTTGAAAATTTTCTTATTATTTGCAGCTCACTTCACACACAGTCAAATACGAATTGAGCACAATAAGTCCCCGACAGAGATCCACGCAGCTACAATGCCTTAACTGGAGCTGTAGGAAATCTTATGTACATATTCGGTCCGGAGTAACGCATACTTTGGATGACTCGAAGTACTGAATCGTTACTCATTAATACATATCGTTACTCGCATCTACCGTATCGATACGTACATACTCATGAATATATTTCGTTAGTCGCATCCAACGTATCGATACGAATTCGGTCACAAAAACCGATACGGAGAAAGCTTGTAATCTGTGATATTATTTATTCTGACGTTAGTAATTTATACAGACATCCGTGACGAATTTTAAGCGCTATTGCGTAGCTCTACATTTTTAAATGGTTATTTTAGTTATTAAATTATACTTTTTGGCCTGTGTTTCGAGGTGAATCTTCGATGATCTGACGTCCGCTTTTAACGCAAACACACGTTTTAACTGCAAAGATTTCGGTTTAGTGGTAAATTAGTTGTTTTTTGATCTGGTCTAGTACAAAAAGGTTTTGCAAAAAGTATTGAGAAATTATCATCTACACAAATAATACATTTTCATTTATGGCGGTGTTATCTTAACAGTCAATACCACGCAATACTGTACAACAGCCCTGCTAATCGCAGAAATTAAAACTATGATCGGTCACATCGGCATTCGTCACGAAATATTTCGATTGATTTTGACATTCCATGAGCGAACTACAGGCAAAGCGGGAACAAGTATTTCAAATGGAGGTCGCGGGATGGCTCTCGCCGGTTTGGTTCAAATTGTTTGACAAGCAGTAGAAGAAGCCTTTTTAATTATTACAATATCTCACCTGCATGCATCACAGGAAAAGAGAAAAGGCTCGCGAAAGATATTCTATTACAGTATTAGCTAGTTTGAGTGACAATTTATTCAGTGTTGGCATGACGTTAGGCGTAGTGGGTGAGTGAACAAGGTTGCCAACTTTGCGGTTCAGTTTCGTTACCAGCTACTCACTGTATTTCATTTGATTGTACTCTTTGAAATGTTACGATTAGATATACCTAAATAGCTCGGAGCTCCCTTGGCACAACAACAACTAGAGGGTTCTTGAAACATAGTTTACGTGTCGGTGGCATATTTTAAGGTAGTATTAACAATAAGTTAAAATGTCTTCACATCTTAGAACCGCGACAGGAAAAAAGTAGCACCACGGTCGTTTTTGTTCGTAGATCTTACGTCACGAGAGAGTCCAAAGGCCGTGTAGCGACCGTATTTCTAGGTGGCACTGGTGAGGAAAGTACCTAGTAACGATACGTTTGTAACGAGTACTGTTTCTTTTAGTAACGAATATATATAAATACACTTATTTTCGTTACTCTAACAGCCCTTATTGAACTGAATCCCATTGGTCAAGATGGGATATCCCCTTCCCAGTCGGCTTCTTTCCTTTTGTTTACAAAAGACATTCGTGTATATAAAATCATAATTAAATTTATTAAGATCACTGTACACGATCTATAAGCATCAAGTGTGTTGGTAATATAAGGTTTTGCTTGTGAATATGTGAAAACATTCCAACATAATTTAAATTGTAATGTAATGCAGTTTTCGCTTTGTTTCCACTTTCCCATTTAGAGAAAATGTACTTCTGTTTTGTCTGTTTATTTAAATATATGTACATTTCCACTGTGTGTTATAGATGGCCACATTTAGTTAACACTCAGAAGGCCAAATAAATAAATAAAAAAAGAGTTAACAACGGAAAGCGGCGTTACACTGCAATAAAGGCCCCCGAAAAACCCTGACAGGTGCAACAATGAAACAAGAATCATTATTTCGCTTAACATTGATAGTTGAAAATCAAATCCACGTCAGAATTTTGAGAATAAATAGACGGTATAAGGGAAGGAAGGAAACTTGAACGTCCCGTCGACAGCATGGTCATTAGAGACGGAGCTTACGCTTTTGAGTATTTGTGTAAGGATGTGGAAGGTAATCGGGCGTGCCCTTTCAAAGGAACCATCCCGGCATTTGCCTGGAGTGATTTAGGGAAATCACGGAAAACCTAAATCTGGATGGCCGGAGGTGGATTTGAACCACCATCCTTCCGAATGCGAGTCCAGTGTGTTACCACTGCGCACCTCGCTCGGTACGGTATAAGGATATATTTTCTGTAGCTTCACAAAACCGGAACTAAATTGGCGTCCCGACAGCGGTGTGTTATCGCTGAACTTCTAGCGCACTACTCTATTGGCCCACCAACCAGGGTTGCCAAGGAGGTCATGATAAAAACCACCGAAATGACCGTAAAATCCCACCAAAAACCACCGAACCTTCCGAAGTTCCCATGCAAAAAAACCACTGTCTATTCGTTTGTTCTTGACCGATTGATTTGAAATTTGGACGCAACTATGCATTTTAAAGGAGGAGTTTTTATGTACCTGACTTATCTGTATACACACTAGACGGAAATTAAAAAAAAATTATTTATTCAAAAGCACTTCAGTAAACATGTTATATATAAAACAAACAATAATTACTTTGAGCCATTGCAGTGCTTGTCGGGTACAGACAGCAAATTGTGAAATATTTGAACTTGAAAACAGAAAGTAATCCAGTCTGCAAAGGAGGTCAGCGTCAGTCATACTATTGTCTTTATTTTATGCCAAAAGATCTAGATTTCAGCTATATTCCAATGTAATCACATCTGAGAAAAAAGAAAGTTAACAATGAAATTACAGTCACATATTAAGTGTCTGCAATGTTCAGTCATTTTCACAACAAGAAAAATCTGATAAAGTGTTGTAGCAATAAATACATACCATTAACACAATGCCAGTTCTTCGTCCTCGCCTTCATCACCACGGATCGCACAGCGACACACTGTAAATAACGCACGCGCAGCTTCAGCTCTTGCTTGACTCAGATCAACGCTTGCACTCGGGAAAACAATTTTTCTTTGTGTCTGAGACTGAAACGGTTCAGCGGCACGCGCGTGTTTCTTGGTGTTTTGATGGTCCATAAGATCAGCATATCTTGCCTTCAGATTAGTACCACAGTAAAAACAACGAGCAACTGTCTTGTCACCTGGCACTTCTAAAATCCAGATCTTTATTTCCGGATCATTTTTCCACTCAGAACGAAACTTTTGCACATAAGGGACTTTAGTTTTCCCCATACTTTCGTGATGCAAGTACAGCACTTCCTCTCCATGGAGATTGGAGAAGTCAACACAGAACAACAGCCTACAACAATGAGCAATGAGTCATACCATTGTTAATATCCTTGTACTCTTAAGAATTTTACATTTTATTCAATAATGTAATACATTTCCTAGTCATTTATCTATCCATATTCGTTAATAATTTCAAATTAGAATTATATTACTTCTGCAAGTTTTTAATTTTTTTTTTTTAAAGAAAACGATTTCATTAAAATCCATCAACTTTCCCACCTCTCCCACTGACTCAGATTTTTTCCCACCGTCGGCTTTAAAAAACCACCAGATTCTGCCACTGACGTTGGCAACACTGCCACCAACACACGTCGCCTCTCTGCTCGGCCTGCCCCCGTCCATTCCACTCCCATTTTGGGACCTATTTGCCTTACACCCCAGTCTTTTCTCACATATGTTAGCATGTTTTTCTGAGTACCTCAGGAGGGCAGCACCCCACTGAACATTTTTACCGTACACTGCAAATTTTTGTTACTTTTTCAGACATACTTGTTGTTGACAGATGGAAAAAGTCCCATGAATATCATATACATTGGAGTCTGTTCTACGCAGGGACGCCGACTTTTGAAAATCAATGTGGGTGCTAGTGGTTTCAGTTTTCATTACCTTTTCGGCCAAAAGGTTCAAAGAATGGGCCAAGCAGTGCTCAATTTCTCTGATTTTTGCTTGCAACCTTGAAAACGTACCACTCATATTTGTCGCTCTGTCAGTAGTAATAAAATTGCATGATTTAATATTTGGAGAAAAACGAGAGAGAACAGCCACTGATATTATTAACAGGACTTCAAAAGTGGTAGACTGAATATTATAGAAAATAAAAGAAGAAAAAAATAACTAATTTGAAAATTAGCACCATTGCTACGTTCAGGAAATTTTAAGAGGTTTAAAACGAATCAGACGATTGAAGGATGTTAGTATTTCATTACGCATTTGCCTCTCTGATAGACGAAACCCTTTCATAAACACTTTTTTTTTATTTGGTCCTTCATCTCTATTATTAGATATTCTTTGTCATGCAATGATTAATTTCTTAAAGTGCATAGTATGTGAGTATGGATAGTTAGAATTACTATCCAGTTTTAATCTATTCGACAATGAACTTTTCCCCTTTCATTTAGAGAGACATATTTCCTCGTAACTGACGAATCAAGTAAAGACAACTAAGCCAACGAACTGTACCGTGTTAAGGTATATACCAATGCTCCACTTGCATAACTTTCAGGAAACTTTTGAAAAGGCGGTTATTTATATGACGACAAAGCAGAGATCCCACACACGTGACGTCTTTTGTTACGGCGCCTGGTTGCTCTCCTTCACCAATGGCACTTCGCGAATGGAGCAATGAATAGTCAAAACGTCCTTCCTGGGTTCACTTTTCAGTACATTTCTGTATGTGTCATTATTAAGTTCGCCCTCTACCTGCCCGCGATGTTTTACATGAAGTCGTGTGTAACGCCACTGCAGTAGTAATGCTGTACTTGTTAACAGAATTGAATACTTTTGACGTAAAAGACAGTGCGGATGTCAATCTATCTTAATTAATTGAATTAATCGAGCTACCACAGCAAACAATGGCTGTCACTGAACTCTGATTGTTACATCGGTTACGACGTCATGCGGTCAGGGGTCAGTGGTCTCGCCCCTCGCCTCTGCCACCGCCACTCCCTCCGAACGGGCTCCAATCCTCTGCAGTGAGTGCTCCTTGGGCACTGTTGGAACAGCCTAGCGGCTAGGTCGTGAATGCTACACTGCGATGTCAAAAATGCATAATTGACAGCTATGACTTTTCCCCATTTTTGTGCTACTTTATTTTCCTCCCTTATTTTGTGTGGCTGCTGAGAACCCCCAAAATTTTCGTGAGGCGGTGCATCAGCACCGGAGCACCCACGGAGTCGGCGCCCCTGGTTCTAGGGTGATTCTGTTTACACTTCGGTAAAATCAGACGTGACGTCATTATGACGTATCTACACTATCGACGTCCAGAAGAGCGGCGCGTCGACTTTTGCGATCGTTCGAGACGCTGGTTTTGGGCGCGAATAGTACAGACAGTCGTTGATTGTCTGAACTAGCATGTTGCAGCAACTTGGCGATAGATGAGTACATTTACGAAATGTGTTACCTGATGTTTGCAGAGCCTCTGTAAGAAATGACTGTATTAATATCCAGCTCATTTGATTTATAGTTTCGGCGAAAACATACATATACCTACGCCGACTATATGTTGTTTTTGTATGTCGCATATTTTGACATGTCCAAGTACACATTTTCGCTCCATAGCCTGGTAACCTTATTTTGTCCTCTTAGTTTAACGTAGACTCCGTACTACAATGCAACTCGGTAGCATTTTTCGCTTAGAGAAATGTTTCCATTAGTTTTAAACACAACCTTTACAAATGGGCCACGATGACAACATCAGATTTGGCTGAATAACGTTTCAGAGCTTGCAGTGTAGGTCCTTTTTCGGAAAGTTTATAGCTTCCTACTTTTTTCTGAAAAAAAAAAAAAAAAAAAAAAAAAAAACAAAGTTATAGTTTCCGAAACTGTAATGAATATACCAATTGAAGATATTATCAGCTACTCCTTTAATTCGTCTGCTACAATTGCAACCGCAATTTTGGGTCTAGAACAACCACATAAGTCGATCGTGGCTCCAGTCGTCTTCGATAGTGTGGATACGGCATAATGACGTCACGTCTAATTTTACCGAAGTGTAAATAGAATCACCCCTGGTTCTACGCATTTAGTTGATCGTTTCCTCCATAGAAGGCAGCGCCGTCATGAATTGAGGAGAAATGCAACAAAGAGCGCCCCATCGGATTTTATTCACTGTTGAGCATTAATCTAATTATAAACTGATTCGACGTCTGTCAAGTACAAAAAATTATCATGTTACAGACATCTAATCGGAGTAGAAACCATGTTAGATACCAATATTTTCGTGCAGAGTGACATGCCTAAATGCATGATGTTGACAATGGCAACAGGTAAATAACGACTTTCACATTGTTAAATAAGTTGTATAATTTTTTTCAATATTGTCTCCTGCATAGGTGAACATTTTCTACCATATATATTTTTTGTATCAAAAATATTCATGCATTGTACGGTTAAGATTTCGCTGTGAATTTCATAGGTAATCCTAAACTCGCTCTTACTGTCATTCACGAACTCCATTAAATAGTAATTCTTTTGGAAAGTATTTGTATGAATCTGTAGTCCCTGGAAGTACCTTTTGCACGGTATTGGGTTACTGATCACAAGTAATTTCTTCTGTAGAATAAAGGATTTTGGAAAATGTATTTATTCAATTTCCATGCGAAGAAATACACTAGCAATCTTCTACTTATACGTAAATACTCTGTAGATCACATTTAATCTTCAGGTCATCATAATAAGGTGTAGGTATGCGGCGCGCCAGTGACGTTCTGCACGACCACTACGGTCGGAGATTCGAATCCCCTCTCTGGCATGGTTATTTGTGTCGTCCTTAGTATTAGCTAGTTCATAAGTAGTTTGTAAGTTTAGGGACTGATGACTCCGTAGTTAAGCCCCATAAAAAAATAATAAAAAAAAACTGTAACCTGCAGTTAAATGACAAATCTAACGTAATTTTGTCCATTATCGTCAGTGATTGTTCCGTGACTGCTTTACTTCTGTAAAATAGAACGGACTCGCTTTCAGTCACAAAAACTGTGTTTCATTTGTACACAATGCATTTCGAGCTCTGAGAGCTCATCATCAGTTGATTCTTTACACACATTTAAAGGCCTGGGCCTGTCAAGGTCAATTCATTGATGGTAACAATATGGGAAATTGATAAAAACAGTTTCATATAATTAAAGAGATTTAACAGTTGACTTACTTAAATCACTTTAATTATATGAAACTGTTTTTAAAAATGTTCTATATTGTTACCATCCATGTTTTGATCTTGGCAGGCCCAGGCTTTTAAATATGTGCACAGAATCATAGAGGCACCTGTTGATATGCCCTTAGGGCTCGAAATGTATTGTGTAAAACTAAAACACAATTTTTGTGAAGGCGAATTCGTTTAATTTTACAAAAGTAAATCTTGTTTGAATGACAACATGTTCTGAGAGACTGTCTCTTTTAATACTTATATTAATTTAAATCTTGAGCGTCCATTTATTGCGCTGTGATTCAAATAGGAAAGCATTAGGATAGTTCAGATGTTTAAGAAATTGGGTTTATAATGAACGTTTCGTGCTTACTATTTTCACACTGGGTAATTAGGGGTGGTGGATCTTTCTTTAGATGGCGTAGACGCTTGCTTTTGGTAAGGTTTTACAGTGACTGTTGTTTGAAACTGATTGAAACACAGGGTTTTACTGTTACCAGTCACTTAGTTTATTGTATTCACACGCGTTTCGAGGGTTTGAACCCCCATCATCAGGTGGAATGACATTAAGCTGAGTACATATAGGTTATGTTGACCTGTTGCACTGTCTCCAGTGGCCACAGGTCCCTTGTATTGTCATGACCTCACTTTCTTTGCTCCTGTTAGAAATAAACAGAAATGGTGGTTGTGATTTGTTACATGTAAGTGAGGTTATGACAATACAAGGGACCTGTGGCCGCTGGAGTCAGTGCAACAGGTCAACATCAGGGCCGGATCTAGGGGGAGGGGGGGGGCAAAGGGGGCAGTTGCCCCGGGCGGCAGAATTTAGAGGGCGGCAGAATGTAGAGGGCGGCAAATTTTGACCGACATAATTATTAAAAGTAAAATGACTGCAAGAAATGCCGAAATCATTTAATAAAACTATAATTCCTGGTTACTGACTTCAGTGTTGCCCTGTCACAGGTACTTCAGCTAATCAAACTTTAAAAATCTACTAGATATTAGCCAGAATGAGGGAGATGTTTGCGTTATTGCATAAGTAAATGCACAATGTTTATTAATTTGCATAGATTTCCTTTTTCAGATAAATGAATATTCATATTTCATATCAAGGTAATATTTGTAGAACAGGGGAATTTGAATAACGTTCCAGTCCTTATATAAAAAAAAGGTATTTCAGGTGCGCACACTTCTTATTGAAAGTCAAAAGGATTAAGGATCTAGAGTCCTCTCTCGGTAGCGGTGGAATTGATAGACATCTACACAGGATACTCTGTAAATCACATCTAACTGCCTGACAGAGGGTTCATCGGACCACTTTTATATTATTTACCTCCCATTCCATTCTCGGATAACGCGCGGGAAGAAAGAACATTTGAATCTCTCTGTTCGAGCTCTGATTTCACGTATTTATTCAGATGATCTTTTCTACTTATGTAAGTGGGAGGCAACAATATATTTTCGCATTCGGAGGAGAATGTTGACGATTGTAGTTTCGTAAGTAGCCCACGTCGCAGCGATAAACGCCTTTGCTCTAATGATTCCCATCCCAGATCCTGCATCATTTCCGTGACGCTGTCTCCCCTGTATCACGACAATACAAAACAAGCTGCCCTTCTTTCGACTCTTTCGATGTACTCCGACAAACCCACTAGATAAGTATGGCACACTGGACAGCAAGACCAGATAAAACAGGAGGAATCTCACTGTATTATTGATGCTGTCCTTTTTCTAGCTAAGCAAGGAAGTCCTTTTAGAGGAACAAAAGAAGATGGTGATTTTGGTGATCCACGTAGCGGCAAATTTCTAAATACAATTGATCTCATATCATACTATAGTGTCCTCCTTCGTCTGCGTATTGAACGCCACAAGAAAGGCCAGATTAGCTATTTTTACAAAAATATACGAGTTCTGTGACTTGATTGCTGACAAAATAAAACAAGATATAACTAAAGATATTTTAGCTGCTAAATACTTTTCGCTGATGTTTGACTGCACTCCAGATATCGGCCACAATGCGCAGATGACACAAGTAATTCGATATGTCAAGTCGAATGACTCAGAGGTTGTGGGAAGTTTTACTGACTTTTTTACAGTTACAGACAAAACAGGAGAAGGCCTTACGTTAAATACTGCAGGGGGCAGTCTTATAACAATGGGGCAAACAGGGCTGGAAAGTACAAAGGGATCCAGTCAAGAATACTCCAGAAGGATGAACTGGCCTATTTCGTACCATGTGCTGCTCACTCTTTAAATTTAGTAGGAGCAAATTCAGCAGACAATCAGCAAGACTAGGTGATCTGCAAGAGTAGCAGTTTTAGAATCATTCAAGGAAAGTCTACACCAGGTAGTGCATAGGTATCCGGGCCATGTGATATTAGTCGGAGGTGACTTCAACCTTAAGAGTATAGATTGGGACCTCGCTAGTTACATTTCAGGCGGTACAGACAAGCAGTCTTGCGAGCTACTTTTGGACACATTCTCCGAAAACTGCCTTGAGCAGTTAAACCGGCAACCCACGCGCAATGGAAATATTCTAGACCTTATAGCCACAAACAGGCCTGACCTTATTAACGATGTCTGTGTAGAGACAGGAATTAGTGATCATGATATCGTCATAGCGTCGATGGGGACCAAAGTTCATAAACCAGTCAAGAAGGCTAGGAGCGTGTTTTTGTTGGGAAGAGCCGACAAGCAAATGTTACGATCGCACTTAGAAAATGAATGGGCATCGTTTAATTCTGGGACTATGGATGTTGAGGAATTGTGGACTAAATTTAAGTGCATTGTTAATAAAGGGTTAGAGAAATATGTGCCAGTAAAGACGATTAAGGATGGAAAAGATCCACCGTGGTATAATAATAATGTTAGAAAGCTGCTGAGAAAGCAAAGGCTGTTGCACTCTCGATTCAAAAAAGAACACGCAAATGATGACAGGCAAAAGTTAGTAGAGATACGTGCGTCTATAAAAAGATCGATGCGTGAAGCATACAATAATTATCACAGCCATACCTTAGCAAAAGATCTTTCCGAGAACCCGAAAAAATTCTGGTCCTATGTAAAATCGATAAGCGGGTCAAAGCCCACTGTCCAGTCACTAGTTGATCATTCCGGGGCAGTAATAGAAGTAAGCAAACGGAAAGCTGAAGTTCTAAATTTAACCTTTAAGAAATATTTCACGCAGGAGGACCGCACAAATATACCATCATTTGATCAACGTACTAATTCCGAAATGGGGGACATAGCAATAGGTATTTCCGGTGTAGAGAAGCAGCTGAGAGAGATAATTACGAAAAAGTCTGCTGGTCCGGATGGAATACCAGTTCGGTTTTACAAAGACTATTCTGCGGCATTGGCCCCCTACTTAGCTTGCATTTATAGCGAATCTTTAATTCAGCGCAAAGTTCCTAGTGATTGGAAAAAGGCGCAGGTGACTCCCGTGTATAAGAAAGGAAAGAGAACTGACCCATACAATTACAGGCTAATATCGTTGACATCGGTTTCATGTAGAATTTTGGAGCATATTCTCAGTTCGAATAGAGTAAATTTCCTTCAAACGGAAAAGCTTCTTTCCATGAATCAGCACGGGTTTAGGAAACATCGTTCATGTGAATCTCAGCTTGCCCTCTTCTCACATGACATCTTGCGAGCCATGGACGAAAGGCAACAGGCGGATTGTGTTTTTCTCGACTTCAAAAAGGCGTTCGACGCGGTGCCACACTGCAGACTGCTAACGAAGATACGAGCTTATGGAATAGGTTCACAGATTTGTGACTGGCTGGAAGACTTCCTAAGTAATAGAACGCAGTACGTTGTTTTCGACGGCGAGTGTTCATCAGAGCGTATCGTCTGGCGTGCCCCAGGGGAGTGTGATAGGACCGCTATTATTTTCTATCTATATAAATGATCTGATGGACAGAGTAAGTTGTAATTTGCGGCTGTTTGCTGATGATGCTGTGGTGTACGGGAGGGTGTCGTCTGTAACTGACTGTAATAGCATACAGGTTGACTTAGACAAAATTTCTAGTTGGTGCGAAGAATGGCAGCTAGCTCTCAATGTAGAAAAATGTAAGGTGATGCGCATGAGTAGAAAAAACAATCCTATAATGTTCGAATACAGCATTAGTAGTGAGCTTCTTGATGTTGTCGCGTCGTTCAAATATCTAGGCGTAACATTGCAGAGCGATATGAAATGGAAGGAGCATGTAAGGACAGTTGTGAGTAAGGCAGACAGCCGACTTCGGTTTATTGGGAGAATTTTGGGAAGATGTACTTCACCTGTAAAGGAGACCGCGTATAAAACGCTTGTACGACCACGTCTTGAGTATTGCTCGAGTATTTGGGACCCGCAGCAGATCGGTTTGAAGGAAGACATAGAGGCGATTCAGCAACTCAATTGGGGATCGCTGGAAGAAAGACGACGTTCTTTTCGTGAATTTCTGTTAAGTAAATTTAGAGGGCCGGAATTTGAAGCTGAGTGTAGTACGATCTTGCTGCCGCCTACATACATTTCGCGTAAAGATCACAAAGACAAGATAAGAGAAATTAGGGCTCGTACGGAGGCATATAGGCATTCTTTCTTTCCTCGTTCAATTTGGGAGTGGAATAGGAAAGGAAATGCCTAGTAGTGGTGCAGTGTACCCTCCGCCACGCACCTTACGGTGAATTGCGAAGTATGTATGTATGTAGATGTAGATGCGGTTGAAGCTGTTTACACGCATTTTCATGAAGTTTTGAAGGCCCTGGAAGAAACTGAAACTTATAAATTGTCAACACCAGAAACAAAATCAGAGACAAGATCTATTTTTAAAAAATATGAGAAAACTCAAATTCATTACTTTAACTTGTTTCTGGTATGCAATATTAAAGTAAATTGCTCATGTTAATCAATTTCTACGAAGTTAGTACTTTACAATTGATAAAGCTGTTCGAAACATTCAAGGACTTTTGGGCTTTCTCAAAACTTCCCCGGATTCTTGTACCTCCGAAGCTATTTCTGAGGCCAAAGTGCTAGCAGAAGATAATGAGGAATCAACGGTATTCTCCGAAAAAAGGATTCGAAGAAAGAAGAAAATGGCCGATGAACTTTGTGAGGATGAAGTATCCAACATTCACAGAAAAAATAAGGAATAATTAACAGAGTTTAGTTCCAGGTTTACCGCACTTGAGAAAATTGATGCAAAAATAAGTTTTCTGTGTGATGTGCAAATTCGAGAAATGGAAGTGGAGGACTTGAAGGCCAAAGCAGCGGAACTGACAGAAGATCTTAGCGAGGAAGAACTCGAAGTTGAAAGTTTTAGACAACATGCGCTGGCAGTAGACAGAGCCTTGCAAGATTCCACTACATCATCCACATGAAGTTTAATTTATAAAAAATAAATTGGTAGCGGGGTATGTCAACATACTATAGCGTTAAAATATATCTTACCATTCTAGTTTCTGTTTCGTCTGGAGAAAGAAGTTTCAGCAAGCTGAAACTAATTAAATACACTTGAGGATCACGACTGCTTAACAAATATGAGTATAATATCCAAAGAGCACAAACGAGCTGCTTCTCTAAACTATGATGATATCAAAAACAGTTTTGCAACAAAAAAAGCTCGAAAAGCGAAATTTTGAATTGGTTTTTGTACGATCAGTAATCTTGTAATATTTTTGTATGTATTAAAATTGTCCTGTTTTCCTTTGATCTCAATTAAGTCAATAAAATAAGTTCATGTTGTAAGATTATGACATTTATTTAGACATATGTAACCCAATTAGCGTCAAAAAGTCGATTCTTACAGCGGGGGGGGGGGGGGTGGTGAAAGAAGGGGCGGCAAATTTAAGCTTGCCCCCCTTGGCAAATGTCCTAGATCCGGCCCTGTCAACATAATCTATATGTACTTTGCCTAATGTCATTCCCCCTGATGATGGGGGTTTAAACCCTAGAAACGCGTGTGAATACAATAAACTAAGTGACTGATAGCAGTAACACCTGTGTTTCAATCAGAACAGTGCAGGGTCTGTCTGCAGATCAAGTGCGGAAAGTAAGGACTCTCCTCGTGCTGCTATCACAACGCTCTGCACAGCGCCCGGTGCTGGCCGTAAAGGTTTTTACGACTTTCAGGCCATATCTCTAGAAATGGCAGAGTTCCCTATCAGAAGAGCAATTTTTCCAGACTATGTGGGCTTTCCTTCAGGAGACAATTTGTGAGACATGCATATTTGTTTGGGTCAGTCAGCATTTCTCCTAGGAGTTTCAAAAGTGCTCGATGATATTAGGTAGTTGTCTGCAGATGGCGAGAGTTTGCCTGATGATGACAATAAAGAGGGTCACAACATTTTCCCAGGGTCGACGACTGACCCAGAGTCCAGTGTTGGAGTCTGCGGAAACCAATATATATATATATATACAGATGTTTCAGAACGGCAGAAGGGCCCACTCATGGCCGCGGCGGGGCGTCCGAGCGTATTGAGGCGCTATGCTACGATGCGCAAGGCCGTTCCCCGTCGGGGGTTCGAATCCCCTGTCGGACATGAATGTCTGTGCCGTCTTTAGTATAAGGTAGTTCATAAGTAGTTTGTAAGTTTAGGGACTGATGACCCCGCAGTTAAGTCCCATAAGATTCACGAACACTTGTTTTGAAGCCCACTCATGCTGAGCAGTTCCACGTCATGCAGTTCCCTGGCATGTCAGCGGTATTCCAGGGTGCTTATACCACCATGAGTGCCGCTTTATTTTTACCTGCAGTAACAGCAATCCAATAACTGCGCTTTACGCAGACCTTCACTTAGCGCTTCATAAAAACAGTCAGAGTACTCTTAGTCATATAAAGTTAAAATTTAAAATCACATGTTGGTTGGGGTTACCAGACGTCCTCTTTTACCCGGACATGTCCTCTTTTTCGGACCCAAAAATGGTTCGGATGGATTTTTTTGCAAAATGGGGAATGTCCTCTTTTTTGAAGTTAAACAGCTGCTTAAATTTGAAAGTGCAAGAGTTCAATCTTTTGAACTTTCACAAATGCAAATTCTATAGAGTTTAACTTGTCTGCCAACACTTTTTTTTCTAGATTATCATCTTTTGATGTCGCCCATCTGTCGAACTCAACTGTCGATTTCAGAGAATTTGAAATAATTAGGTTGTAATTAGCGTGTTATACAAGTTGCGAGGCGGCCAGATAAGGGAATTACATTTGGAAAAATACAAGATAACTCAGATTCCAATAATTTCAAATTATAAACCTTGTGCTCATTTTTGTATAACTCTGGAAATGTCCTTTTTTTTTTTTTTTTTTTTTTTTTTTGAGTGCTGACATCTGGTAACCCTATTGAAGGTATGTACCACTGACACAGCCAGGATTTGATTCTGGATGGGGGGGAGGGGTGAGCTATTTTTCTTTAATAAAGCCTATTGAATTTATTAGTCTTTGACTTATTTTTTACACTTTTTATAATTTAACCAATTATACTTCGAACACAGTTGCACAAGGAATAAAATGAGTATGCTCGCATTAATTTGAATGTGGTAGAGCAGCAACTTGATGGAAATGGAATTTATATAACAGCTCTTAAAATAATTAAGCAGCTTCTATGTCACTAGCCAAAGAGAAAGGTCATTACGGTTTAATTAACATTAGACTCTATGAGTAAAAAATGAACTAAAACAACACTATTGTTGTTGATAAGATTCCACTCGGTGGCGCCGCTGACTTGCTAAGAAAGCAGCGGGTCACCGTATATGAACAATCGGTTCGTAACTCCAGCACAGCAGTAACAATAGCGGCAGCATCAAAGCTGGTCGCTGCGGCATTAAAACCGCTCACAGCAACAGCAGCACACGTTCTCAGTGGCGGCATCACGTTGGCGACCCATTGTCACCTTCACTTGTGTTTAGCAAACTATAGTTACCTTGTTATTTATTACATATGTACTATTTCAAATTCCCGGTGCCGACCTGTTAAAAAAAATTAAAACAATAAAAAATAATAAAATTAAAAAATCTTTGGGAGGTTCTGGGGGGGGGGGCTCCATCTCCATCAGCCTCCCCCCCCGTTGCTGTGCTACTGATATGTACACAAATGTCGTTAATAAGTGTTCCATTAGGATATTTGATCTTAGGTTAAAAGGAAACAGTCACCAGTTGCACGGTTACAGATTTATTCACAACCGGTTTCAGGCAATTATTACCCTTCTTCAGGTATCTGTACAGGAAACAGTTACAGAATAAGATACAAGTATAACTATTACAGAAAATTCGAAGTAGGAACATAGAATTAAAGGGGCAAGAGGTACAGTGTATTTAAAGCTTTCTTGAAAAGTGGCAAAATGTGAAATATTATTACGCTATTCTGCACTATTTTGATAAACTAGGAACTATACGAAGCATTAAGTTCGTATGAAGGATTTTTTTTAGTTAGGCCTACTTAACCGTGTCCTATAGTTTGACTCAGAGCATTGTGTAACATCAAGTACAGAGATTATGCTAGAACTCGTAAACTAAGTTAAGATGTGCATCTTAGGTGCGTAAAAGAGAAAAGGGAAATAAAGTAATAGGATTTAAGGATCATATAATACAGTATTCTTAGAAGAAAACCGAATGTTGGATATGCAAAACCGGCATACTAACTACCCAACAACGAAATATATATCTATGATAGATACGTTATTACGTCGGCTACCCCCCCCCCCCACAAGCTTACTACATCTAGCTACCTGTTAATACCGAAATATTTCGTTTCATGGTTCTACTTGTTTTTGATAGGATCGTCCTCAATTTTATGCAGTAGTATATGATTTTGCTAGGCGGATGGTGGACCGGTTTATGAGTCTGTTGGGTAGTTAAGCCTGTTTCGCATACCCAAAATTCCGTTTTCTTCTAAGACTACTGCATTATATGACCCTTACATCCTATTACTTTATTTCCAGTACAGATACCTGAAGAAGGGCAATAATTGCTTGAAACCAGTTGTGAATAAATCTAACCGTCCAACTAGGGTTACTAGACGTCCTCTTTTACCCGGACACGTCCTCTTTTTTGGACCCTAAAATGGTCCGGCCGGATTTTCTGCAAAATGGGGAAATGGTCTCTTTTTTTTTAAAAGTTGTACAACTGCTTCAAGTTGAACGTACAAAAATACAATCTTTTGAACTCTCATAAATCAAAACTCTATAGAACTTATCTTCCAACACTCATGTTTTTTTCTAGATTATCATCTTTTAATGTCGCCCGTGCATCAAGTTCATCTTAACGATTTCAGAGAATTTTAAATAATTAGGGTGTAATACAAGTTGTGAGGCGGCCAGATAAATGAATTACATATGCAAATATACAAGATTACTCAGCATCTAATAATTTCAAATTATAATCTTTATCAGTAGCAGGCTAGGGGGGGGGGGGGGGGCGAAGGGGCCGGACCGCTCTGTGCCTCGCTCCTTGGGGGCCTCCAAATATAACTCTGAAAGTGTCCTCTTTTTTGAGCACCGACATCTGGTAACCCTACGTGCAACTGGTGGCTGTTTTGCTCTTAACCTATAAAACACACTTGTGCTACGGATAAAACATATTTGATCTTATTTACTAATGGGATAATTTGTTCAAGTTTTGGTTGCAATGCTTGTATTGTTACACTGAATAACTTTCCTCTTGTTATTAGGTTAAGCCGGCCAACCGTCCCGGATTCTGCCGCACCGTCTCGCATTGGAAGACTTAACAAAAGTGTTCCGCAAAATGCTAATTTGTCCCGCATTCCGGAAATTTTGATATTCCACCAACTGTAGATTATTCTCATATATCGTAAGCACTACGAATCAGGATACGTACTTAGGATTTATGAGTGTGATTATGTGCACTACCTTTCGTTCACTAGTGTACATAAAAGAAAGAAACAAATATATAATACGACTAAGTGAAACACCACTTCCTGGTAGCCCGGGGTTACCACTCTTCTTTCTCTGAGGTTGGCAGCGATCTGGAAAACGGTATGATACAGACGTAGCATTCCGGGCGTTTGTTTTTAGTACGATTAAAATTACTTGCTGGTTGACGTTTGTCAGCTGCGGCTGCACACTTGTCACCCTGGCTGCCGTTTGTCGGCTCCGGACAGACAGCACCTTTGTGGGCTTTCCACATGGTAAGTCACAATCAGAGTTTTAGATCGATGGAATGCACTTATAAATTGATTCAAAAAGTGTTCAAAGAAGTTTCGCTGCAGGAAAACTAAGAGCGAAACAATAATAAAGAATGTGATTGCGCTTTTTTCTTTAGACAACATACAGACAGAACTTAAAGACATTCGATTTATCTGTATCTGTACAGACGTTTCAGACCACAAAGACCTCAAATATTTCCGATACTAGTGCGGTACTTTCATCCAGAGACTAGAATTAATGTAAAAATATTTGATATCCTGAATTTAACTGGCGAAACAGCAGTTATTATATATGATTCCTTAATGGAAATTCTGGAAAGACATGGGCTTAAGGAGAAAGTCATGGGAATTTGAGCAGATAATGTCAATACAAATTTTGCCGGAGTTAAACGTGAAGGACAATGAAATGTTCCCCTCAAACGTCAAGACTGCTTAGGGAGAAAAATAGTTGGTGTGGGGTGTGCAGCGCTTATTGCTCACAATGCTATACAAACAGCAGCAGCTTGGTTACCAGTGGACGTCGAATATATTGTTACTTTTATATATACAAAGTGAGTGTAGAAGCTCTCAAAGATTTTTGCGAACAAGCAGATATGGAATACAAAAGAATCTACATCTACATACACACTCCGAAATTGACCGTAAGCTGCGTGGCGGAGGATAGCAATGCTAAGCATTTCCTTTCTTATTCCACTCCCAAATAGAACGAGGAAAAAAATAATGCCTATATACCTCCGTACGAGCCCTAATTTCTCTTATCTTTGTGATCTTTACGCGAAATGTAAGTAGACGGCAGCAAGATCGTACTTCAAATTCCGGCCCTCTTAATTTCCTCAACAGAAATTCACGAAAAGAACGTCGTCTTTCCTCCAGCGATCCCCAACTGAGTTGCCGGAGCATATCCGTGACACTCGCACATTGGTCGAACATACCGGTAACAAATCTAGCTGCTCGTCTCTGAACCGCCTCTATGTCTTCCTTTAAACTGATCTGCTGCGGGTCCCAAACACTTACTCAAGGCGTGGTAGTACAAGCGTTTTGTACGCGGTCTCCATTTACAGGTGAAGTACGTCTTCCCAAAATTCTCCCAATAAACCGAAGTCGGCTGTCCGCCTTACTCACAACTGTCCTTACATGTTCGTTCCATTTCACATCGCTCTGCAATGTTACGCCTAGATATTTGAACGACGCGACAGCATCAAGAAGCTCACTGCTAATGCTATATTCGAACATCAAAGGATTGTTTTTCCTACTCATGCGCACCACCATAAAGTTTTACACATTGAGAGCTAGTTGCCATTCTTCGCACCAACTAGAAATTTTGTCTAAGTCATCCTGTATGCTATTACAGTCAATTAAAGACGACACCCTCCCATACACCACAGCATCATCAGCAAACAGCCGCAAATTACAACTTACTCTGTCCATCAGATCATTTATATAGATAGAAAATAATAGCGGTCCTATCACACTCCCCTGGGGCACCCGTGACGATACACTCGTCTCTGATGAACACTCGCCGTCGAGAACAACGTACTGCGTTCTATTACTTAGGAAGTCTTCCAGCCAGTCACAAATCTGTGAACCTATTACATAAGCTCGTAGCAGTCTGCAGTGTGGCACCGCGTCGAATGCCTTTTTGAATTCGAGTTGGGATATAGTAAAACACGATGGCTTGCAGTCTTTCCTGGAGTAGAGAGAGTCCTGTAAATGTATGTACCATTGAAATCTTACTTTCTGTCACAAGAAAACTGTCCAACTGTACTGCACACATTCTTTTCTAATGAATGTTCGGAGCTTTGGTTGAAATTTGTACATGTACAAGCCGGATTATTTAATGATTCTGTGAAGCAGATGGAAGGAGATAAAATTTCACACTTGTTTGTTGTTGTTGTGGTCTTCAGTCCGGAGATTGGTTTGTTGCAGCTCTCCACAATACCCTATCCTGAGGAAGCCTCTTCATCTCCACATAAGAACGGCACCCTACATCTGTCTGAATCTGCTTACTGTATCCATCTCTTGGTCTTCCCCTGCGATTTTTTCCCCATACACTTCCCTCCAACGCTAAATTCACAATTCCTTGATGTCTAAGAACGTGTCCTACCAATCTATCCCTTCTTTTAGTCAAGGTATGCCAGAAATTCCTTTTCTCCCCAATTCTGTTCAGTACCTCCTCATTAGTTACGCGATCCACCCACCTAATCTTCAGCATTCTTCTGTAGCACCATATTTCAAAAGCCTCAATCCTCTTCCTGTCCGCACTGTTTATCGTCCATGTCTCACTCCCATACAAGGCAACACTCCATACAAATGTCTTCAGAAACGACTTCCTTAGGTTTAAATGAATATCCGATGTTAACAAATTTCTCTTTTTCAAGAACGCTTTTCTACCCATTGCCATTCTGCATTTTATATCCTCTGCACTGCGACCATCATTTGTTATTTTACTGCCCAAGTTTCAAAACTCATCTACCTCCTTTATTGCTTCGTTTCCCAATCTAATTCCTTCAGCATCACCTGATTTTCTTACACTGCACTCCATTATCCTAGTTTTGCTCTTGTTAATGTTCATCTTATATGCACCTTTCAGCACACTGTCCATTCCGTTCAATTGCTCTTCCAGGTCCTTTGCTGTATCTGACAGAATAACTATGTCGTCGGCAAAACGCAATGTTTTTAATTCTTCACCCTGAACTTTAATTCCTTCACCAAATTTCTCCTTGCTTTCCTTTATATCTTGCTCACTGTACAAATTGAACAACAATGGAGAAAGACTACAACCCTGTATTACTCCCTTTCTAACCACTGCATCCCTTTCATGCCCTTCAACTCTGACAACCGCTGTCTGGTTTTTGTACAAGTTGTAAATAACCTTACGTTCCCTATATTTTACTCCTGCTTGCTTCAGAACTTGAAATAGTTTATTCCAATCAACGTTTTCAAAAGCCTTCTCCAAATCTTATGGATCTCAAAAACAAGTATGTCGCGGTGGAGTAGCCGAGCGGTCTAAGGCGTCTCGCTGAGGAGCGCGCGGTTGCTCACCGTCAGAGGTTCGAGTCCTGTCTGGGGCATGGGTGTGTGTGTTGTCCTTAGGTTAGTTTAGCTTAGTTTAAGTAGTTTGTAAGTTACGGACTGATGACTAAGCAGTTTGGTCCGATAGATTTACAAACATTTGAACATTTAAAAAACAAGTATAGAAAGCGCTTAGACAACGATTATATTCCTCTGAGCATACGAAATGAGTTAAGAAGTCTTGTGGAGAGTGCGCAAATCGACAAAAATTATTTTATGGGACATGACAGATGCATCAAGTACCTACAGAGGTATATGCACCAGTACAAAGAATTCAAAGCATATAACTGGATTGAATTAAAAAATAGTGTGAAATGGGATTATGTGGAGCAGACGTACCAACTATTAATTGTGCAGACGGCAACGACAATAAGTGAAGATAGATTGTTTGACGAGGTAAACTACATTTCATATTACGTCAGTAACGATGTTCCGAAGAGATGGGAAGATGTGAAGAGCACCACAGAGGAACGGTGGTTTGAGGTGTTCAGCAAACTTAATGAATAGCACATACACATAGAAACTGGCTGGCCATTGTCCAGTATGTACTCGGCTTACCAGAACGAGTATTTTCGTTGATGAATACTATGTGGACATCGGAAAAAACTTCACTTACAGTTGAAAAACTACGCGCAATGCCGACTGTAAAATACAGTATGTGAACTTATGAAAATTTTTATGAAATTCTAAAATAAAACGAAGATTTAGTAAAAAAAAATGTCATTCATGTCAGAAGTATGATTCTAAAAATAAATGAAAAATTAGAAATCATGTTTCGGTAATTTCCTAGTAACTGTGTACATCGAAGTAATGCATGTGCGATTGATATATCGACTATTACACGGCTTTTCAGCTGAAGCTATGTAATTGATGCAAACTATTATGCCCCTGTAGTGACTGGTTCTCGATCTACTTTTCCGATTCGCGATCTCGTCAGACGTAACTGTAAAGCCATGGCCGTGGTAAAACACGAAACTACATTTCAGTCGACAAGTTTCATTGTGAGATGGCGGAGCTAGCTAATGTGAAAGCGGTAAATGCGGTCGTGGTAACATATGTTATCTTAAAATAAAATATTTGAACTCAACATCAGTAATACCTACACAAATCAGCTGTTCTGGCGTTTTATTTTCCTGTCACCGCTCGCGAAATGAGAGTCTAACGTGCTACGTATATACCGATCGCACTGCCGTTGCTTCGATGTACACAGCTCCTAGCAAATCACCCATGTTTCATTTTTAGCTTTAGCACAGTGAAGATACATTATCACTTACCCTTAATTCCCATCCACATTCACAAAACGTCCTACATTGAACTTGACCGTCTTAAGTAAAAAACATTAAAAAAATTACAAAACTCATAAATATGATATAGGTGCTTGTGAAAATATTTATGAAACTGTAAAATATCTAGGATTAAAAATAGAGCACATCTAATGTTAGCTATATTGTTTTAAAAGTAAATGAGTTCTTTTGTCGCCTACGTTTCAGAATACCCGCCACATTAAGTCACGTGATCACAGTCCCCAGCCACATCCTCGAAACGTTCCGCATTGGAATTTGAAAAAATTGGCCGCCTTATATTAGGCAGAAATTCATATTTGATAAATATGATGATTCTCTCAGGGATATATGATGTAAATGATCTCATTAGAACTACGTCTACTTACGATTCATTACTAGAGCCATAGAGTATTAATACATGCTGAAATTAGTCATTTCACTCGTATTTAAAGAAGTATGTGCATCAACGGAAGTTCTGGTATTGAAATTAATTACAGGTAATTCCCAGATCCCTTGCTTACCCCGTAAGGATTTTTTTTTTTTTTTTTTTTTTTTTTTTTAATGAAGATTCCAAATTGCGTGAAACAGAAAGTTTGTAATCAATGCGAATTCCTAGTTTTATGGCAAGGAGACATTGGCTTTAAAAAAAACAATGGAAAATTGAGGCTTGCATAGCCAGTCAACTGAGCTACAAAGTTAATTTTCGATGTCTTGGTGCTACGTCATCCATATGAATGCTTAGTAGTAACTTTACACTTTGAAAATTTCTAGTGCCTCACCGTTAGACTCTCTGGTATATTTAAGCCATTTGTATTGTTTGCAATTCGGTAGTACGTGTATGATTAAGGACTGAGCTGTTTTCTGTGAACTATTTGTCAGTTTGTTCCTCTAATCTACTGGCTCTACTACTGATGTGCCATCACCCAATAAGGCAGTTTCAGCAAAGTATTCCAGTGTGCTGGATAAATTATTTACGCGGGTAATTTTTTTTAAATTAGCGCCATAAATCATGTCATTTTTGATTATTGATAAGGGCAATAACCTTGACGTCTAGGGAGGAGGAGGGGGATGGTAACTTTATTCAAAAGGGGAGAAGGGGGACCCTAATGTGGGGCAAAGGCCGCCCAGTACCCATACTAACGCAGTTTTCTTAAGCAAACTGACATGGAGAAATCAAATGAATTTGTCAACGTATTTATGTGTCATCAAAAACTTTGCGTCAACACTGATGCCAAACATTCGCTACGTTGCTGCAAATGTTCGGTTATGTTACAAGCAGGACGATTTAGTTCCACCATCCGATGCAAAACCGGACAGTGAAGAAACCACGTCTTGCATCTGAAATATGCGAGGACCGACTCCCAGGAGTTTTTGATCACCAGACGAGCATGGCGCCATTGAGGTAACATGACACTGCTGCACTCGTTTCTGTTGATAGTTAATCAAGAGCTTAGACACTTCATTATATGAAATACAAAAATGTTGACAAGTTAAAATTAAAAACAGTCCATATCGCAAAATAGCTGTTTTTATTTAATGACAGGTTTCAGTCTATATCGATTACGTTCATCTGAGTACCACCATAATGGTAGATGGCGTCGCTGGGCGGTGTCGTTGGATGGCGAGCGATTACAGTGGACAATGATCTGCTATGGTTTTACATAAGGTAATACTTCACTTAATAAAAGGTATACATCCAGTTTCCACGTGGTACAATTCGAGGAATACATGTTTCGTGTTAGGAACAACAAGAGAAGACTAAATGAATGTAAACTATGAATTTACTGTTGATGGATTGAAATAAAATTTTCTGAAATTCTAATTAATGACTTTCTAATTGGAAATGATAAATGGAAGAAGCCCAAACATATATTTACATGTATTGAAGGATACACATCTGTTGTTGTTATGGTCTTCAGTCCGGAGACTGGTTTGATGCAGCTCTCCACCCTACTCTATCCTGAGCAAGCCATTTCATCTCCTCATAAGAACGACAACCCACATACACTTGAATCTGCTTACTATACGCGTCTCTTGGTCTCCCTCTGCGATTTTTACCCCACAAACTTTCCTCCATTGCTAAATTTACGGTTCCTCGATGTCTAAGAATGTGTCCTACCAAGCGATCCCTTCTTTTAGTCAGGGTATGCCAAAAATTCCTTTTCTCGCCAATTCTGTTCAGTACCTCTTCATTAGTTATGCGATCTACCCACCTAATCTTCAGCATTCTTCTGTAGCACCACATTTCGAAAGCCTCTATTCTGTTCCTGTCCGCACTGCTTATCGTCCATGTTTCACTCCCGTACAAGGCAACACTCCACACAAATGCCTTCAGAAAAGACTTCCTTACACTTAAATTAATATTCGATGTTAGCAAATTTCTCTTTTTCAAAAATGCTTTTCTTCCCATTGCCATTCTGCACTTTATATCCTCTGTACTGCGACCATCGCATGTTATTTTACTACCCAAGTAACAAAACTAATCTATCACTTTCATTGTTTCGTTACCTAATCTAATTCCTTCAGCATCGCCTGATTTTCTAAGACCGCATTCCATTATTTTTGTTTTGCTCTTGTTAATGTTCATTTTATACGCTCTCTTCAACACACATTCAATTCAACTGCTCTTCCAGGTCCTTTGCTGTCTCTGACAGAATTACAATGTCATCAGCAAAACGCAATGTTTTTATTTCTTCCCCCTGAACTTTAATCCGTATTCCAAATTTCTCCTTGCTTTCCTTCACCGCCTGCTCGATGTACAAATTAAATAGCATCGGAGAAAGGCTACAACCCTGTCTTACTCCCTTCCCAACTGATGCTTCCCTTTCATGCCCTTTGAGTCTAATAACTGCGGTCTGGCTTTAGTACAAGTTGTAAATAACTCTCCTTTCCCTGTATTTTACCCCCGCTGACTTCAGGATGTGAAAGAGTGTATTCCAGTCAACATTGTCAAACTCTTTCTCCATCAACACCTAAGATGACTATTACACTATATAATCTTCTTTTAATTTTCTCTTTTGTAGCTCTCGGAAAATGTGAAATCATTGGTATACAGTGTCTCACATGAAAGCGCTATCCCTCACGCCCTCGACGAAAGTAGGAATGAACTAAGTAAAAAGGAATATAGAACAGTAAAATTAGAAACAATTAGTTACCTCCTTATAAGGGATGCTGCAACTAACGGCCATGGTGGTACGTGATGTGTGCCGGTTTTATGTGGGACAGACCGTACTATGTTTCAACATCTCCACTCTCAAAGAACTCTACACGGTTTTCAGAATTTATATTTATTTTGTTAAGAACCTGTCTGATGGGAACTTATTGTCTATGAACATTTAATGAATTACGTGATGACAATGTTCTTCGTCTCCATGGTACTTTCATTTCGATTTTTCTACTTTAAATGAAAGAAAAATGCGCAGATTTGGTTTAGCCTCAGACACTACGAATCAGTAAAGGGCTTGTGCCCAACAGGAAGGGATCCTCACCCACTGTCAGTCGAAGATCGAAAGAAACACAGGAGTCACCAATACTCGCTCACTGCCGTCTACTTAGAGCCAGCTGTTAATTGATTTTGTTATTTTATTACTATTGTTTTCACATTGTAGTGAGTCATAGAATTATAAGCACATTAGAAATATGTGGTATGAATTTATTCAATTAATTTCAACAAACATTTAGGAGAGTTTTTCCTTATGTGAAAAACTATTAAAAAACCTGAAATTTTTTAGTCTTATCACAGAATTAATAGTAATTGATGAAAAACTAAACATATTAAGTGAGACTTTCCTAAGTACCGTCCTAGTACCAAAATTGGTAGCCTTAATGTCAAGAACAAAAGGAGGAGAAATAACGCACAATTAACACACTTTTAACGTGCTGCTTCGTTACGTCATACCGTTAGGTAGCGGTATCATGATTAGGTGCTACAAAAAGAGCTCAGTATGGCACCTGTGGTGCAAGCTGCTGTCCGATGTGGATCTTGTACGGATATATTTTGAAAATGGTTCGGAGCACCTTCCGTTCGGTGCACCGCGGCATGTTCAGTTGTCCTGACACAGCACGCGCTCTGTTTGACGATCAGGAATTGCACGCAGTGTTGTTGGCCACAGCAACAGCGACGTCATCTATCGGCTGTGGTGCATGAGGTCTACATCTACATCTACGTGGGATACTCTGCAAATCACATTAGAGTGCCTGGCAGAGGGTTCATCGAACCGCCTTTACACTACTCATGTACCATTCCACTCTCGAATAGCGCGCGGGAAGAAAGAACACCCGAACATCTCCGTTCCAGCTCTGATTTCTCGTATTTCATTCTGATGATCATTTCTACCTATGTAAGTGGGAGTCAACAATATATTTTCGCATTCGGAGGAGAATGTTGGCGATTGGAGTTTCATGAGTAGCCCACGCCGCAGCGATAAGCGCCTTTGTAATGATTCCCATCTCAGATCCTGTATCATTTCCGAAACGCTGTCTCCACTGTATCGTAACAATACGAAACGAGCTGCCCTTCTTTGAACTGTTTCGATGTCGTCCGTCAAACCCACTTGATAAGGATCCCACTCTGGACAGCAAGACTCCAAAATGGACGGACAAGCGTAGTGTATACAGTCTTTTTGGTAGTTCTGTTGCATATTTTAATGGTTTGCCAATAAAACGCAATCTCTGGTTCATCTTTCCTACGACATTATCTACGTGTTCTTTCCAATTTAAGTTTGAAGAAATAGTAATTCCTAGGTATTTAGTGAAGTTTACGACCTTCATATTTGGTTGATTAATCTTGAAAACAAAGTTTAACGGATTTCTTTTCGTACTCATGTGAACGACTTCACACTTCGCATTATTTAGAGTCAGTTGCCAATTTTTACACCATAGTGATATTTAGATCGTTCTGCAGTTGGTTTTTGATCTTCAGATGATTTTATAAGACGGTAAATGACGGCATCATCTGCAAACAAACTAAGAGAGCTGCTCAGATTTTCTCCGAAATCGTTTATGTAAATAAGGAACTGCAGAGGACCAATAAAACTACCCTGTGGAACGCCCGATATCACCTCTGTTTTAGTCGATGCCTTACCATCGATTACTACAAACTGTGTCCTCTCTGATAGGAAATTCCCGTATCCAACCACAAATCTGGGGTGATATTCCGTAACCACGCAATTTGATCAAAAGCCGTTTGTGAGGTACGGTGTCAAAAGCCTTCTGGGAATCTAGCAATACGGGATCTATTTGAGAACCCTTGTCGATAGCACTCATCACTTCGTGTGAGTAAATGTGATTTGCATAGTATCCCACGTAGATGTAGATACAGTATATGTTCCAAACCCTGCTGCAAATTGACGTCAATGACATAGGCCTGCAGTTTAGGCCTGTAGAAGTTGTCGGCCTCTTCACGGAGCTATGCCCGGTTCTCCAGTTGATTCGAATTTCTTCGTCATGTTCTGCACAGCAGATGGAGACAGAGGAGCCTTCCTTGATTCTTTCAGTCGGCGATATTATCGGAGTGCAGTTGCAGCGTCAGTGTTGGTTTGATAACAGAGATTCACCAGTAATGCCCTGCTCCTGTTGCCTTCGGTTATGTTGACACGTCTGGTGCACGAGACCAGGAATCACGAGGAGTGATTACGGCACCTGGTAGCCATAGTTGTAACTGTGTGGCGGCGCTGTGACGCACGGAAATCACTCACCCCTTACTCTGGACTTCAGTGCTACCAAGTTGGGTAATCATACGGTAATTAGTTTCCGTGTTATAACGTATTAAACAGGAGAAGTGTAATTATTACCATCCTGCATATGTTGTTGTTGTTATGGTCTTCAGTCCGGAGACTGGTTTGCTGCAGCTCTCCACCCTACTCTATCCTGAGCAAGCCTTTTCATCTCCTCATAAGAACGGCAACCCACATCCACTTGAATCTGCTTACTATACGCGTCTCGGTCTCCCTTTGCGATTTTTACCCCACACACTTCCCTCCAATGCTAAATTTACGATTCCCCGATGTCTAAGAATGTGTCCTACCAAGCGATCCCTTCTTTTAGTCAAGGTATGCCAAAAATTCCTTTTCTCACCAATTCTGTTCAGTACCTCTTCATTAGTTATGCGATCTATCCACCCAATCTTCGGCATTCTTCTGTAGCACCACATTTCAAAGGCCTCTATTCTCTTCCTGTCCGCACTGCTTATCGTTCATGTTTCACTCCCGTACAAGGCAACACTCCACACAAATGCCTTTAGAAAAGACTTCCTTACACTTAAATTAATATTAGATGTTAGCAAATTTCTCTTTTTCAAAAATGCTTTTCTGCCCATTGTCATTCTGCATTTTATATCCTCTGCACTTCGACCATCGCCTGTTATATTACTACCCAAGTAACAAAACTCATCTACCACCTAATCTAATTCCTCCAGCATCACCTGATTTTCTAAGACTGCATTCCATTATCCTTGTTTTGCTCTTGTCGATGTTCATTTTATACGCTCCCTTCAACACATTCACAATATAATATTCAATACATTAGAGTACGTGCAATTGTGTAGTAGTCACACAAATTTGCAGCATCGGCTAATGTACTTTTCAGTGACGTGGTACTGGCCACTTAGCTACTAGGCGAGGTGGAACTGCCTGTGTAGTGAAACGGATTATTGTCTCCGCTACTACCGTATGTTAGCTCAGTTTCGCAGGTCATTATACTTATGTTTATGTTGATTAATGACTTCAAATGTTAATACTTTATGTTAGGTGATTCTTAAGAAAGTTTTGTGTTTTTCTTATGTTTCATATGCTGTGACGGCGATTGAACCTACGAGAGCAACATCTTCACCGCCGAGCTCAAGGAATAAACATCTGGCCACTTCAAGTCGCAGGTCGACGGCCACGAGGCAGGAGGATGCTGGTATCTGCTGTTTACGAGGAAAATGTTTATCTCTATTTACATTATTAACCGAGATGATTTGTATTATTGAAATGAATCAAAAATTAGTCTTTGTTTAGCTCTTGCCGAGTGATGATCTGTGTATTGTGAGAGCAATAAAAATGTTACAACGTCTTGAACTTTAATACTGTGTTGAAGATTATTCTTTCACCCTTTTACAAAATTTGCAAGATGTATTCACAGTGATATTATTTGAAATATTATACATCGTCGAGGTTTTGTTTACAACAATTGTGAGAGAAGATATTTATATCAGTGAAAGTTAACCTCCCGACAAGGGAAGACGACACTTGAGAATTTAGTTTCAGAAAATCGTTTTTTTTTGTTTGTTTTTTTTTTTTTGTTTTTTTTTGTTTTTTGTTTTTTTTTTGTTTGTGTGTGTGTGTGTGTGTGTGTGTGTGTGTGTGTGTGTGTGTGTAGATCGTTTACGAATGAGAGCAACTTATAATATCTGTGTTGACAACAACATACATGACTACGGAATTTTAATTTTGACAGATCACTTCTGTTGGCAAGAGAACTTTGAAATAATTTATCTAAAGTGACAGTTTTATAAACAGGTGATAGTAAAATCGAACAATTCTTCTCTCTGTGCAAGAACCTGACACTGAAATTTGAATAATAGTGCAAAAGTCATTATAACGATTTCTTTTTTTCGCCGCGGTGGAGTAGCCGAGCGGTCTAAGGCGCCTTGCTGCGGAGCGCGCGGTTGTTCGCCGTTGGAGGTTCGAGTCCTCCCTGGGGCATGTGTGTGTGTGTGTGTGTTGTCCTTAGGTTAGTTTATCTTAGTTTGAGCTACGGACTGGTGACCACGCAGTTTGGTCCGATAGATTTACAGACATTTGAACAGGTTTTTTTTTTTTTTTTTTTTTTTTTTTTTTTTTTTTTTTTTTTTTTTTTTTTAATCTTTCGTTGACGCTTGGACAACGCTTAGGATCCTGAACCCCGAAACGATACATCGGAAACTGACATTTAGTCGAATGAAAGAGAGTAGCCATACAATATAAGGAAGGAAAGGAATTATTATTCTTTTTTTTGCGTCTAATTGCTCAGAAACGCAGGATACGACGACAATGAACGATTACTGAATGCGTCGTAGCAAATTTGAAAGTACTGTCAAATATCAAAAGACGACGCTTTGATACGCACTAACATCGCGATTATGTCGGGAGATAATACGGATGATCGTAATATATTGGTCAAGTCACGTGTTTAGTATATAGTGTAACGTCCACGTCTAATGAAGTCTGAAGTTCCTATGAATTAGTACCCGGCTACAAATGTGTGGCACCTCACATGTGATGTTTGGGAATTACAAATTGCAGCATCCTCATAAATAAATGAATGCAGAGATAATAAATAGCATGTGTTCTTTCGAACATGTCTCACACACGACTACATCCATAGCATTCGGACGTATCATAAAGATCAGATACCACACACAAAAACAAGTAATCAGTTATTTGCCACATTACTAATGGACTAAATCTCGTCCTTTCAGTAAGTTTTACATTAAATACTGCCTGCAATTGAGTGAAACCGTAATTGTTGTCGCCTGTTGCCTAGGCGCAAGCACGAAACATTTGAGCATTAATTTGATGGAGTGACGCCTGCGGGTTTGCTATGTAGGTGACCCGCTTTACGCCAGTGTATTGTGGGTTGCTGAGCAATCGGGCGTAAGTAGCTCCATTGTAGCCTGCGCTGCTTTAGCAGTGGTTCCTGCAGCCAGTCCATGGAAACGGATACTGATATTTTACACCTGAATAACCGGTATATTAAGTATTCGCTTGGTCTCGGTAATAATAGTTTCTTAGTAATAACCGGGTAAAAACCGCGGTTTATCAATTTACCATGGAAGCCGAGTTAAAAAAAAAAATTACCTTTTAGATAAATGTAATGACCAGAATTGCTTATTTGTAAAATATCCGTCGATTTGTATTCGGACATTATAGAAAATGGAAAAGCAGTTACTTCCATTTTAATACAGTAACAGTGCAGACAATTAGGAACTTGCAACAAACATTAAATCGACACAGCATTGATAGGACATAATTTGCCTGTTATCAGATTGTGTGGCCTCTAATGTGAAAAATGTAATGGTTATATTTGAGCCCAGCTGGTCCAAACGGTAGTTTCTCTGTCCAGCCCTCGGACACTGAATGTGTTGCAGAATGACACAATCCCTAGCTAGGAAGTACAGTATTTTACCGTCTAGTAAAATCATCTGAAGATCAAAACCAACTGCAGAACGATCTGAATAAGATATCAGTATGGTGTAAAAATTGGCAATTACGTCTAAATAATGAGAAGTATGAAGTCGTCCACATGAGTACGAAAAGAAATCCGTAAAACTTTGTTTACAAGATAAATCAATCAAAAGTGAAGGCCGTAAACTCCACAAAATACCTAGGAATTACTATTACTTCAGACTTAAATTTGAAAGAACACGTAGATAATGTCGTGGAGAAGGTGAACCAGAGACTGCGTTTTATTGGCAGAACCCTTAAAAGATGCAACAGAACTACAAAAGAAGTTGTATACACTTCGCTTGTCCGTCCATTTTTGGAGTATTGCTGCCCAGTGTGGGATACTTATCAGGTGGGTTTGACGGAGGACATCGAAAGAGTCCAAAGAAGGGCAGCTCGTTTCGTATTGTTACGATACAGGGAAGACAGAGTTACGGAAATGATACAGGATCTGGGATGGGAATCATTACAACAACGGCGCTTATCGCTGCGGTGTGGGCTACTTACGAAAGTCCAATCGCCAACATTCTCCTCCGAATGCTAAAATATATTGTTGACTCCCACTTACATAGGTAGAAATGATCATCAGAATAAAATAAAAGAAATCAGAGCTCGAACGGAGAGATTCAGGAGTTATTTCTTCCCGCGCGCTATTCGAGTGTGGAATGGGAGATAGATAGTATAATGGTGGTTCGATGAACCCTCTGCCAGGCACTTAAATGTGATTTGCAGAGTATCCCATGTAGATGTAGATATTATATAAACTGTATGTGTATTTTTATTGGTGTGCAGTGAAGTTGGGACAATAAATCAACTTTTTATTTTGTGGCTGATTCAAGGTGAAAATTGATGCAACACGAAAGTGATGCCCCACAAACTAGTGAACACGCGATCTTCAGCTTCGGTCAACGGTACAGCTTCCTTATTTTGTTTGAGACAGTGAGACTGATTTCTAACACAGTTTGAAACCCATATCGCTGAAGATTAAAAGTCCCCTTATAAAATTAAGAAAATAAATTAATAATCGGGTGAAATTAAAAGCTTTATGTTTAGATAGCCCTACTCTGTGTTTTCTCTGTCATATCCCTGCTGTGTGCCGACAGTACAAAATTTTGTGTAAATCTATAATTATACCATAATCATTTCATCAACAAATCAGCATCTGACTTATTTATCGTAAAACATTCTTATAACGTGAAACAAAATTTTACTGACGCACTACTGGTTTGAATGAGAGGATTGTGTCGTTGACAGAATTTGTTCTGACTGCGAGATCTGAACCGCATTCGTGTCTACCGATAATGTATTTTGTTGAGGTTCACACTGGCACACTTTTTTGGCTCTGCGTGTGCGCAAGGTTTCCACATGTGGAACACTGCAGTAGAACTACTGCGGAAAGTCTGGTCTGAATTCACATCCTGATCGAGACCTAGTACTTCATTAGCACTCGAGCTACTGATTTTTAAATGTACTCATTTCATTCACTCCATACACACTATTTCAACGGTTATCTTAAATGAATTGGAAACTTCTATGGGGACGTACCAGTTGTTATTTCCGCCACTGCAGACTTTCGCTCCTGCTATTATTTTGAGTGATTGCTCTGAAATGTTTGTCACTTTTATACTCAGGCACGTTTGTTGTGGTTCAGGTTTGACGGCCAGCAGCGTGTTCTTAAATAATTACCAGTAAATCAGTGGGCAACTGACGTAACTTCATTCTTGTACAATGTTCAATGTTTGTATAGTCTATGGGACTTAACTACGGGGTCATCAGTCCCTAAACTTACAAACTACTTATGAACTACTTACGAACTAGGACGGCACAAATATCCATGCCCGAGGGGGGATTCGAACCCCCGACCATTCTTGTACATCCTTTCGTTCCTCGAGGTATGAGTATATAGCTTTCCAGTTAAGAAATAGATATGTAGACAGTCTTATCGGCTGCTATTGATAATGAACAGGAAGAACCGAACAATTTTCCTTGCGAGTCTTGGATTTCTTTTATTTTATTACGATGATAATTTTTCACTATGTGGATGAGCGGCAACAAAATATTTTAACATTCGGTGGACAAATTGGACGTTGAAATTTCTTGAAAAGGTCTGACCGTAACGAAAATGCCTTTGATTTGATGATTACCACCTCAACTCGTGCATCATTTTACGTGACACTTCCGCCCCCCCTCCACCCTGTTACATTATAAAATAAAACGAGCTGTCCTTTGTATTTTTCGATGTCATCCGGCAGTTTTATCTGGTGAGGGAGGATCCAATACTACATAGCGAGCAGAGGACTGGTAATGGTAGTGTAGGTAGTATGATTGGTGGATTTGTTGAATCTTGTAAGTACTCTCCCAATAAAACGCAGTGGTCGGTTCGCCTTCCTGACAACATTGTGTATTTGTTCACTTTAAAGTTGTTCGCAAGGGTAATTCCTAAGCATTCAGTGGAACTGACAGCCTTCACACTTGCGTTATTTAGCGCGGTAACGAAATTCAACCTGCTTCTTTTAGTGCTCATGTTGACGACGTCATACTTTTCAGTATTTGAAGTGAATTGCCACATTTCACTCCATTTTCATTTTGCAATTCGGTTTGACTTTGTGATGACTTTACTTGACGGTAGTTGATAACATGAATTGCAAGCCGCACAACAAGGCTGCTGAGATTGTCTTCTAAATCATTCACACAGATTGGGAACAGCAGGAGATTTGTAACACTTCCTTGTCGAACGCCAGATACCACTTCTAGTTCATACAATCAACGATGTCAGAGACGATAGTCTCCCTTTACTTTTATCATATGGAATAAAATTTTAGCTTTAAAAGGAAGTTAAAAAAATCACATGGTATTTCCATCGGAGAGTCTACCTCGAATGCAAAAAGTACTAACTTCTTCAGCTTGTCCTCTACAAACAAGTTTTTTTAACCACAAAAATTAATCATGAATTCTTGGAAGTAAGTCCTTGTACAATGATTAATACTGAGTAAAAGTCTTGCATAAAAAGTTTTAGTATGTCAGTTCGTAAAATCGTTGATGTTAAAACATTAACCTGTAACCATTATCACTTTACAAGGGTGAGTCAGTAAACAAGACGCAAACTGAGGTAGACACTGCAGTACTAGGCGTTGTGTAGGGGTGTTTCTCTGCCACTGCGACACAACCGTCTTGTGGGTTGGAGCAGTTTAAGGAACCAAGTAAAGTCACAGATCAAGAGCGTCACTTATAGGATGCAAAACGCTATCACAAAAATTACAAGCTCTGGGCTTTTAAAGCCTTCTCGAACGATGGGACGAGTGTTTAAATTTACTGCTGGAGTCAGCTGAAAAGTAAAGCAATTATCAGGTTTGTAAACGCAGTACTGGCGTGTTAGTTTGCGACTTATTTACTTACTAGCTGGAAGTACCCCGCTTCGCCCGGGTTTTAAATACGATTTTCTGTAGAAGCGTACGTTAAAGCAATGTGATAAACAACATTTTTGGCAGCTCCATTTGGAGTATGTACAAAAAGATTTTCGTCTTTGCCCACTCTGGAGCAGGCCACATACAACTGTCCGTGAGAAAAGCATGGTGTCTGCAAGTCTATACCAGCAATCCCAAAATTTCATCAAGATCGGAGCAAAACTGTGGATTTTAGCCACCATGCACTGAAGGAAATTTTATGTAGACAGTGCCCTTCCTCTCGTTTTTAAGATCAATTGTGCAAAATTTCATCAAGATCAGTGCGAAGATATAGATTTACAGGGCCACACTGAAAACGCACTTTCACTTTTTCTCAAATTTTCCGCTTGGTTTTCCAAAAAATGGAACGAAACCTGTTTAAGAACCTTCCCCATGTAATTTTGTGTACGTGTACGAAATTTCACGTTATTTGGTTGTCTGGATCTTGAGTTATAAGAGAACAGACAGACAGACAACAAATGCGTCTTATAAGTATAGAGACTCACCCTTGTAAATAAATAAGCGATATAACGTAATGGTTACTTTTCTTTATTGGGTGAGAAACAATACAATGAAAATAGATCTCAAATTATGTTTCGAGAAGAGGAGTGTAATCACAAACATTAAAAACTCGCCAAAACATCTTATAGTGGGACAACAAAACATGGAGATCATTAAAGAATTTAAATATATTGAAGAATGCATCAGCTGGAATGCTCTGGAGAAATAGACAGCGGACTTTAGAAGAAGTAAAGTTGAAATGGCCTTTGTACTGACGAAAGACACACATAACAAGAAGGCCCTCTCATGGAATATGCTAAAATGAAGCATTTGCAGACAGTAATCAAACCGGAAGCCCTGTACGCAGCTGAAAACACTATTATCACCAAACACAGTGCAGTTGAAAGGTTAGGGATCAAAGAAATAAAAGTATTAAGTAAAATATGTGGCTCATAATTTTAACAATCTTCTAATTCACATAAAAAATGCTATGGAGACATCATCAGAGCCGGCCGCAGTGGCCGAGCGGTCTGCGGGGCGCCAGTCACAGTCTGCACGGCCGCTACGGTCGGGGGTTCGAGTCCCCCGTCGGGTACGGATATTTGTGACGTCTTTAGTATAAGCTAGTTCATAAGTAGTTTGTAAGTTTAGGGACTGACTAGCTGCTCCCCGCGGTATTACCCGCGGTTCAATAGTCAGACATTAAAGTGCCAAGAAAGGGCATAAATAACTACATGACTGTTTGCGGCATTGTTAGCACGGAATATATAATTGTCTTGGAACGGATGGAGAACCAAAAATCTATCTCAATACGTCCCTGTAAACGACGTTTCGAGACTTCTTGTTCTCCGAATATATGTAGAGATTTCTAGCTCTGGGTACACGGGAGCAACCTACGTAGAACTGTCCGTGCGAGAAACATGGGGTGGCCAGATGAAAACCTGCCACTTTTAACGTTTGTCCTTGACTCTTGTTTATAGTAATCGAGAAGGCCACTTTCAATGGGAACTGTAACCGGTTAACCTGGAATGGCAAGTTTGTTGGGATGATGGGAATTCGTGGTATTAATACAGTCTCTCTCTTGGCTCCACCGGTGATGATGGTGGCCTGCACGATATGCCTTCTCAGGTCCGTGATGCGTAACCTGGTGCCATTGCATAATCGTGGTGCATCCAAGTTACGCATCAATAAAACAGGCACACCCACCTTCAGCTCCAACTTGTGGGATGGCACCCCTGACAGTAAGTAACTACAATAACAACAATACAGTAATCGAAAACAAATGCCAAGTAAAGGAACAAAATAAACAGCAAACCTAACGGAGAAATGTAACGAAATAAACAACAAACCTAACGGAGAAAAGTAAAGAGATAAAAAAGACATCTAACGGAGAAACGAACTGTTGAGATCCTACAAATGCAAAGCGAACCAACAAAAGAACTAAATGCAAACGTTCGAATGCTATAAATAATCGAAATCACCAAAGAAACTATTATTCATTGAAATCCAAAGAGAATACAATTTTAAAGAATTACGATAACATCACGATGTTCCAATATCTATAACGTTTCAGATGTTAACTGCAGCGTACCGCCTGCCATCTGTTGAGTTCATTTGCTACTACTTTCGTTGCAGTTTACGTGCGCTATTTATACGTGGCAGTTCGCGCTTTGTACACAAAATAGGGCTTGGTATCTAGATCCCATTCTACACAAAACGTCAATGTTTTTTCTTGCCATGGTACTTAGAGCATATTTTATTTAAAGTCTTCAATTTATATACATACTTCCTTCATTTGTTACAACAAATAAAAATGAATGCGGCATAAACGCCAACATTCAGATTTCTTGTGTAAGTAATTCTATATCAGTTAAGCCGTTTTGGCAGTATCCAAGAATCTTTTTGTATATTCGAAAGTAAAAAAGATAACAATAACAAAGAAAAAAAATTTCACTATAGCAGGACATGAACCATTGCCCAAAATAACGGAAGCCTATTACGCGTTAACCCTCGCGACTAAACATGACACACCCTACAATACTGTTCTAATGTTGTATTAGAAGCTTCTTACAACTGTTACGTATTTCTATGGATATATTTCAAATAAATAACTTGTAATAAACATTTGGAAAGTAGCCTATGTCCTAATCCAAGACATAAGAAATCTCTATATGAAATTTCATCTAAATCAGTGCTGTAGTTTTAGCGTGATGCGGTAACAAACATACAAGCTTTCGCATTTATGTATAGGATGACCCCGTAGTTAAGTCCCTTAAGCTTAACAAACATTTGAACATAATCAGATTGAATCCAAATAGATGAATAAAAAAAAACAAAAAAAAAAACAAAAAACAAAAAAAAATTCGAGTTTCTTCGCAACAGAGAAACAATATTAAATTGTCATAGACATTGAAGTTGAAGGCGAAGCACTGAATTAAAATTTGTGCTGCGACTGGGAATCTAGTCTGGACCTCTATGCTCACTAGACAGAAATGTTAACCTTTAGACCACCGCAACACTAGCGATTGAGGCGCCTCGGAACAGTCTAATTGCGTCTTCCCTCCAGGTCAGAAAAACTAATTGAGGGTGTGTGTTGCATGAAATATTGCAACGACTGCAAAGGATCTCAATGCATCGGAAGAGCATGTTACAGTTTGTGACGTGTAGGGAAGTCGCACTTATACTATTCCGAGGCATCGAAATCGGTAGAGATGGGGTGGTATAGTAGCTAAGACATCTCCGTACTGAGCACGGACGTCAGGGTTCGATTCCCGGCCGCAGCACAAATTTTAATTCAGTGCTTCACCTTTATCACCTTTAATGTCTGACATTTTCGAGACACATTTCAGTCTCAGAGTATATAAATTTATAATTATAATGATGTTGTTGTTATGGTCTTCAGTCCGGAGACTGGTTTGATGCAGCTCTCCACCCTACTCTATCCTGAGCAAGCCATTTCATCTCCTCATAAGAACGGCAACCCACATCCACTTGAATCTGCTTACTATACGCGTCTCTTGGTCTCCCTCTGCGATTTTTACCCCAAACACTTCCCTCCAATGCTAAATTTACGATACCCCGATGTCTAAGAATGTGTCCTACCAAGCGATCCCTTCTTTTAGTCAGGGTATGCCAAAAATTCCTTTTCTCACCACTTCTGTTCAGTAACTCTTCATTAGTTACGCGATCCACCCACCTAATCTTCAGCATTCTTCTGTAGCACCACATTTCAGAACACTCTATTCTCTTCCTGTCCGCACTGTTTATCGTCCATGTTTCACTCCCATACAAGGCAACACTCCATACAAATGCCTTCAGAAAGGACTTCCTTACACTTAAATCAATATTCGATGATAACAAATTTCTCTTTTTCAAGAACGCTTTTCTACCCATTGCCATTCTGCATTTTATATCCTCTGTTCTGCGACCATCATTTGTTATTTTACTACCCAAGTAACAAAACTCATCTACCTCCTTTATTGTTTCGTTACCTAATCTAACTCCTTCAGCATCGCCTGAAATTCTAAGATCGCATTCCATTATTTTTGTTTTGCATTATAATGATATTGATACCAAATTGGTTTAAAGAAACGGAGAAAGATATGAAAGAACTAGAGAGAAAGTATGCTTATAGATAAGGTGGAGAGATCCCGCGACGCACAGTTTGGTAACCAGAGCTATAATTACGAGACTGCTAGTTTAGAACAGATACCCCATATTGGGGCACTTTCCTTTATAGAGGCGCCGCTGGCGGCAGTAGGTAGCGAGAGCTGTTGACTAATAGCTGTAAGCGACTGCGGCGGGTGACGCGATTTCTTTCAGCCGCGGGCAGTGGGGCAGAATAGCCGGGCAGACGCTACGCGCGGCCGATGCTTGCCCACATGCGGCGAGCGGTGAGCGGTGAGCGGGCCCTATTAGCGGGGCCGTCTGGCAAAAAGCGAAAATCCGATTGTCGGCTTCCCTGCACAAAAAGGGGGCAGGCGCAGGCGAAAGCAGTTTTCATTGGGGGATGGAGTGCGGAGGGGAGGGTAAGCCGCGGATCGCCAATAGATACAGGGTTAGCAGGGGAGGCTGGAAAAAACGCCGCGCCGGTCGCCCGCTGCGACGTGAAATAAAGCGGAGAGGGTGGTGGTAGGGGGTGGGGGGCGCCTGCGGCAATCTGCGCGCTTTCCGCCCCCCGCCGTCAGGTCGCGCCTCCGCCGCTGAGTCACCTCTTTACGCGAAAACATTCCGGCGGAAGCGGAAATTCGAGCCCGCGAGCGCGGCCGCGAAACGTGGCGAGTTCCGTGGCTTAGCGGGAGGGTACGGGAGGTGCGAGGTGCGGTACGCGACGGGTACCAGCTCCGTCGGGGTGACGAAACTTGACAGCTTCCGTGACACCAACTAAAACTTTCCAACCCTAATACTGGCGCACTGATTTTGGACGGCCGGTAAACTATCGGTCGTCCGCATTCCAGTAGGTTGTTGTTGGTTTTTGGAAGGAACTAAACAGCGACGGTTATCAGTCCCTTGTTCCGGTCTGAGAGATAAAACATTGTGTTAAGCGTTCCTAAGGAAATGCGTTCACAAGTCAAAGATTAAAAATCACTGGTAAATATGAGGAAAGGATACAAGTAAAAACGAAGAAGGGAACACACCAGCATTAAATCACATGATAAAAACCAGCTGCGCGAATAAAATCTAAAACACGTTCAACCAATAGCATCGTTTCCTAGCATAAAAGAAAGCGCATCTGGCAGATTAAAAAATTGTCGCAAGGCAACTAAAAGTGGACAGTCCACCAGAATGTGGACCACTGTCAAGGGGGCGCCACAGCCACACTGTGGTGCGTCCTCCCGCCGAAAAAAGTGGCCATGCGTCAGCCATGTGTGGCCGATGAGTAAGGCGGACAGCCTACTTCGGTTTATTGGGAGAATTTTGGGAACATGTACTTCACCTGTAAAGGAGACCGCGTATAAAACGCTTGTACGACCACGTCTTGAGTATTGCTCAAGTGTTTCGGACCCGAAGCAGACCAGTTTAAAGGAAGACATAGAGGCGGTTCAGAGGCGAGCAGCTAGATTTGTTACCGGTAGGTTCGACCAGTGCGCGAGTGTCACGGAAATGCTCCGGCAACTCAATTGGGGAGCGCTGGAAGAAAGACGACGTTCTTATCGTGAATTTCTGTTAAGTAAATTTAGAGGGCCGGAATTTGAAGCTGAGTGTAGTACGATCTTGCTGCCGCCTACTTACATTTCGCGTAAAGGTCACAAAGACAAGATAAGAGAAATTAGGGCTCGTACGGAGGCATATAGGCATTCTTTTTCTCCTCGTTCCATTTGGGAGTGGAATAGGAAAGGAAATGCCTAGTAGTGGTACAGTGTACCCACCGCCACGCACCTTACAGTGAATTGCGGAGTATGCATAGAAGTAGATGTAGATTCGTAAGCGACAGAGAACAACCGACTCCCTACGAGGCGACCGCAGTGAGGATTTCCATGCGACCGTAGGTAGCTTCACTGCACGAAGCTTGTTGTTAGCCCACTCGGTATTCCAAAAGTTTATTATCTTCCGATGTAACTCCAGTCGGAGATCGCTCTCCGGAACACCAATAGCGAATGGACTGCAGGAAGTACCCTGCTTAGCCAGCTGATCCACACGTTCGTTTCCAGGAATCCAGATGTGGCCTGGGGTCCAAACAAAGACCACAGAGCGACCAGACCGAACAAGCCTGGAAACAAACTCCTGTATGGATTGCACCAAACGGTGTTTTGGGAAACAACTGGCGAGGGCTTGCAAGCCACTCCGGGAGTAAGCTTTTGACACCATAAATAACAAACGGCATTTACTCAAATTGCGTGGTTATGTATATCGCCCCAAATTTGCGATTGGATAGGAGATTTTCCTGTCAGAGATTACACAGTTCGTAGTAATCGATGGTAAGGCATCGACTAAAACAGAGGTGATACGGGCGTTCAACGGGATAGTGTCATTGGTCCTCTGCTGTTCTTTATTTACATAGACCGCATGGGAGACAATCTGAGCAGGTCTCTTAGGTTGTTTGCAGATGACTCCGATATTTACCGTCCAGTAAAATAAAAAGAATGTTCAAATATATATATGTGGCATCTGTTCCGAGAGAACAGACGTCACATCTGATCCTGCAGTTGTAATTATTCAACTTTCATAGAATATATGACATCAACTGCGATTGGGCAAAGCTGAAAATCCCGGCTGGGTACACATTTTCAGCTTTGCCCAATCGCAGTTGATGTCATATAATCTATGAATGTAGAATGTTCAAATGTTTGTAGAGCTTATGGGACTTAACTACGGGGTCATCAGTCCATAAACTTACAAACTACTTATGAACTAGCTAATACTAAGGACCGTACAAATATGCATGCCCAAGAGGGGATTCGAACCTCCGACCGTAGTGGCCGTGCAGAAGGCCGCAGAAAGCTCGGCCACCGCGGCCGGCCAGTAAAGTCATCTTAAGATCAAAACCAAGTGTAGAACGATCTACGTAAGGTATCACTATGGTGTAAAAATTGGCAATTGACTCAAAATAATGCGAAGAGTGAAGTATTCCAGATGAGTACGAAAAGAAATCCGTTAAACTTTGTTTACAAGATAAATCAATCAAATGTGAAGACCGTAAACTCCACAAAATACCTAGGAATTATTATTACTTCAGACTTAAATTGCAAAGAACACGTAGATAATATCGTGGGAAAGGCGAACCAGAGACTGCGTTTTATTGGCAGAACCCTTAAAACGTGCAACAGAACTACAAAAGAGACTGCATACACTACGCTTGTCCGTCCATTTTTGGAGTATTGCAGCCCAGTGTGGGATCCTTATCAGGTGGGTTTGACGGAGGACATCGAAAGAGTCCAAAGAAGGGGAGGTAGTTTTGTATTGTCACGATACAGGGGAGACAGCATTACGGAAATGATACAGGATCTGGGATGGGAATCATTACAACAACGGCGCTTATCGCTGCTGCGTGGGCTACTTCTGAAACTCCAATCGGCAACATTCTCCTCCGAATGCAAAAACATATTATTGACTCCCACTTACATAGGTAGAAATGACCATCAGAATAAAATACGAGAAATCAGAGGTCTAACGGAGAGATTCAGGTGATCTTTCTTCTCGCGCGCTATTCGAGAATGGAATGCGGGATAAATAGTGCCGGCCGCGGTGGCCGAGGGGTGTGAGGCGCTCCAGTCACGGTCTGTACGGCCACTACGGTCGGGGGTTCGAATCCCCCCTCGGGCATGGATATTTGTGCCGTCCTTACCATTAGTTAGTTCATAAGTAGTTTGTAAGTTTAGGTACTGATGACTCCGTAGTTAAGTCCCATAAGCTCTACAGACATTTGAACATTTTTGATAAATTGTATAATGGTGGTTCGATGAACCCTCTGCGAAGCACTTAAATGTGATTTGTAGAGTATCGCATGCAGATGTGGATGCAGAAACTCTGGAGGGAATCGCTGGGGTACACTGGCCGGCCGCGGATCGCCACCGTATAAGTCCGGTCAGCAGCCGCGGTGGCGCAGAACGCCATCGCCGGAAGCACAGTGGCGCACGTGGGCAAAGCGGCGCTGTGCTGGCACACTCGCTGCTGCACGTGCAAGCGACTGTGCAACGAGAAGGCAAGCATTAATTCGTAGTCAGTTCTGTAAACGTTTGCCGTGGATTATTTCGGTAGTGGCCCAAAACATCCGACACTTTTAAAGTCAGAAATGAGACGAATTCATGGAGACAAGTTTGTTGAGAAGTCGAATGAAGGTTTTAAGGTAATGGAGAGAAAAAAAATTCTGAGTTGTTCACTTCATAAACAAAATGGGATACATTTATGTTCAAAACCTTTTTATTTCTAAGTAGATAACTGAAAAAAGGTGCACCATCATCATTAGAGACTGATTGTGTTCAGCGTTCTGTCCGGAGCATAGCCCTCCCCAATAAAAGAACTGTACGAATAGACAGGAAAAGAAGGGCAAATTTGTATGTACACATACACAGAAAGAGTGAAAACAGTCTGAGAAAGAAGGTTTTTAACATGGAGATAACAAATACACTGAAACCTAAATCTACCCCTAATCCGCCTAAATTATCAGCAAATATCAGTGGCAGAGGGTTCATCAAACCACTTTTAAGGTAATCAAAATATCCACGGATGTACTGCCAACGGCCCGTTGGACACTATAGACCGACAGTACATCCGTGGATATTTTGATTATCAAATACGCCGGGAGAAACTCAAGAATCACACTTTTATGGTATTTCTCTACCGTTCTATATCTAATAGCTTACGGCAAAAAGGAACACCTAAATTTTTCCATTTCCGATCTGATTTCTTTTACTTTATGTAGATGGGTGCTAACGAAATATGTTCGCATTCGGCACAGAAAGTTTGTGAAATTAATTTCGCAAATAAATCCCGCCGCAATGAACAGTGCTTCCTTTCAGTGAGTTCCACCTCAACTCTTGCATTATAAGCGCGAAACTCTCTCCCCTACATTGCGACACCAGAAAACGAGCTGCCCTTCTCTGAATTTTCTCTAAATTGTCCGTCAGCCCCACTTGTTGGGGATCCCACAATGAGCGTCAGTAGTCTAAAATAGGACTCACAAGTGTAGCGCATGCAGTTTGCATCATCTACGTCTTCTGCCAATGAAATGTCGTCTTTGGTTTGCCTTCTACGCCCTATTTTTAATGTGTTCTTTCCAATTAAAGTTGTTCGTAATATTGTAATTGCTAGGCATCTACGTGGGGGAGTTGGAAAATAAGTTTCCCCTGTCGACTGTGGGCAGAGTTGTGTATGAAAGGAAAAAAATAGAATGAGGCATTAAAGATAGGAGACATCTCTATTTTTGTACATAATATCAAAGTACATTGAGGCATTTGTCAAACCGCTATAAGCTTCAAAAAGCCGTCCAAGAAAATATCAGGGCGTTCTATACGGAAGAAGCGTTGAATGGCTATGGCCGAAAGATTGCGACCTTCCTATCGGTACTCACCAATAAGCCTTGGGCAATACATAACTCAGGGTAGTAAAAGTTGAATGAGGGAAGAGTTATGTATGTCAGCTTCTATGTCCTAAACAGCTACCCAATCTGTGTAAACAAGATAAATAAATAATCTGTAGTTTAGCCAGCCAGTCTTATTAAACTTCTGAATAACCAGCAAAATGGATTCTAAGATAAAGAAGTGATTCACTCACGAAGTAATTCTTTATAAACAGAGTTTATTTCTATTTCTGGACATGAAACGCGGAGGATGTCCTACTTTATACATCGGTAAATAAATATTTCACCAACTATTGTTCATGAGAGGCACAATAAGTATCACACGCACTCGAGAGTAAAAGTTCCAAATTATTAGTCGTAAGTTAGAGTAGTCCATCGCACTTTGCAGGTCCAAGTTAATCCGCGATAAAAGTGTTATAAAACACAGTTTGCCATCACACGATTGCTGAATTATCACAGTTCCACAGCCCTACTACCGTGCATAGTTTATCACTTTTCAAGCAGAGACTAAGTTCTGCAGTCGCAGTCCACACCAGTCTATCTCTTCAAATCACAAGTTCGTTACGCGGCTTCAGACCGCCCAGCGTCACAACCTTTCACCACCGTCCAAGTTACGAGTCCCTTCCCAAGCGTTCGAAAAGCGTGCTCTCCCTGCTCCCAACATTGTATCCTTCCGCGCATCCTAACGCCTCATATTTAAAATACAATTTCCCTTCAAAAATTTTATACATTTAAATATCACAGAATTAAATGCTTTGACCACCTCCCTACAAATGTTGTTTACATTTAACAGACAAATATATATATATTTAGCAATACTAAAAACGGTTGAGACTAAAGCTCTTTGCTCAGATAGCCATTAAGCGTGGCGTCTCACTGTTCAAATATACTGTCACCGTAGAAATATAGTTACACAATTAATATTTAATTTATCATGGCTTTTTATACAAATATATTCAGTTATATTGTCCACAACTACTCATAATAGTTTATATATAAATTATCTGCTACATATCTACTATTTTTAGTCGGCCATGAAATATTTAAGGGGCATTCTACAACATAAAGAACGTTACTAACAATAATTTTAAATATAATGAAATACATATATAAATGTAATGCGCTTTGCTGGGTTCATGTTTTGTGTTTCTGTGGTGGAATCTATGTTCTGACACAAGAATATTATTACCTCAAAGAAAAGCAGAAAAAAGAGTAAAACAAAGTTTATTGAAAGAATACAGAAAGAACGTGGTACGTCTTTTTAGATAGGTAGCGTGGTGCAATGCTGTCCATTTGCCTCTTACATTGTTACTGATAAACACAACGTATAAATAATTGTAACTGTAAGTCTTATTATTATTACAGTATAGAAATTTATCGGCCTTTTATCTGTAAGGGATATTGCAATTGTAATTACGGCGTTTGATTCTCTCAAGTCTCCTGAATCCATTAATACAATTATATTTGCCGTATGGTCGTTCCCTGATTTTATATGAATTTTTAGAATAATGTGTGTTGCTATATTTCAATTGCAATCTGGAATAGCCATCCTCGCTCAGCAAAGCGTTTCCGGTTTCCGAGCACATTAGGGAAAACCTGTCTACCTGTTGTATCTCATTCACTAGGTCCAAACGGGTTGCCAACTGGCTGGGGAACCCAACAGCCTGACAAAACCAGCCTTTCTCATGGAAACAATCAGCTTCCCCCTGTATCTGTAATATCACAAGACGACACAGCAGGTGAACGCGTATGTGGAAAACACAGAAACGTCATCGTATAGAGGTCGTCCAAGATCAATCAGATTACTTTCTGTTTCGGATTGTGACGGGGGATGAAACATGGGTCCACCATGACACGTCCGAATCGAAGACCGCATCCACGGAGTGGAAACAACCGTCATCACCTGTCCGAATGAAGTTCAAAAGCACTCTGCTGCAGCTAAAGTGCTACTCGTCGTTTTCTGGGACGCCCAAGTTTATTGCGCGGTACTGCGCCACTCTGTCGAAATTGAAAGAGGTGATTCGGAAAAAGCGGCCTGGCCTTCTCAGATGTGGCGTTCTGCTGTTGGATGACAACGCGATACCACACTCGGCGATGCTAACGCAAAAGCATATTGCAACTCTTGGCTGGGAGCGCCTACACCATACGCCGTACGGTCCTGACTGATCTCGCACCAAGTGACTTCCGTCTGTCACCAGCTTTGAAGAAGATTCTCGGCGGAAGGTGCTTTGAAAACAATGCTGACGTCAAACGAGCCATTCAACGCTTCTTCCGTATGTAATGTCCTGATTTTTTCCTGGAAGGCTTTATGAAACTTATAAAGTGCTATGCCAAATGACTCAATGTACTTGGAAATTACGTAGAAAAATAAAGGTTTGTCTTATCTTTAATGTCCCATTGTATTTTTTTCCCCTTTCATACACAACTGTGCCAACAGTCGACAGGGGAAACTTATTTTCCAACTCAACCTTGTAGTTGAATTTCCAACGCGTAGATACGGCTGATTTATCGCGTAAATGACGTTCAGCGGATTTCTTTTAGTGCTCATATAGATGACTTCACACATATCATTATTTAGGGTCAATTGCCAATTTTTTCACCATGGAGATATCTTACATAAATAATTTTGCAGTTGGTTTTGATCTTCCGATGATTTTACAATGTCTAAAGTAAACCGTGGAAGACCTCAAGGAACTAAAGGTATTTTAGCACTCTCCTTTACGGGTAATTAACGATGATGATAATAAAATTTGTAGAAAACTCTCATAGCTCAAGTTCCACTGGCTGATCGTTCTTACCTCCGAGTGTTTGAAGCAGTGTTCTTAAGCCTCGGCCCCTTTACATATTTTTTTTCTTTTTTATTTTTTAACAAAAATTATGCGCCCGAGTTACTTTAATTTTTTTCCGCCCGAGTTACATTTTGTTTTGGTTTGTTACTCACTTTTTTTTGCAACGAATTGTTCACGGTTTTGTGTTTCGAGTTACATTTTTTTTCATGTGGAAAAGATAATAGAAGGTTCTGGAACTGAAAGACTCTTTGCTGGAAACATAACAGAAATACAACAGAAATATACAAAAGGAGAAACTTCCACTCCTACGAACGGGAAAACCCAAATCCATTGCTAAATAAAGTACAATAAATATATTTTCCATTAGTGTAATTCAGGAGTGGAAATCAAAACGATGGAAAGGAGAGAAGGCTTTACTGAAAAAAAGGTCACTACCACAATTGGGGGGGGGGGGGGGGTTCATCTGTTTTATAATATTCTGCAGGTAACAAGAAGAAGAAAACAGAAAGCGACCTATTCCGATGGGTCTGAACGGAAAACGGAATCCAATTACCTCGACTTAAGTGAAGAAAAAGAAAGGCATAGGAATGCGTTTACGGCAGTTTGTGTGCCTCGCATTATTCCAATGAATGAAACAGTCGCAATTTCAGTGTCTTAAGGTCCGTTGGTGGCCATGGGTAAGCGCCACCGTAAGGCGGCGTAATTGCTGAGTGTTGTCACCTGTTGGTAGACCTTCCACAAATAAGTCGTGGCGCTACACAGTCCACCAGGCGATGGGCGATTGCAAAGGCGGAGTGCCCCAGTGACTATATAGAGTAGAATTATGGCTGGCGTGTGGTTGCAGCTTTGCGTCTGGCACGGTAAACCGTTTCTCAGTCACTCTCACTGGGGTTGTGCCATAATCGGCACTATGAATTAAGACTCCCCAACTGAGGCTGGCAACTTGTCCTACTTGCGGCGGCTAAACTCTGGCGGAGAAACTGTTTATCGGGGAGAGGGAGCGCGCCGCGGCACAAACAGGTTGGCTCGTTGCAGACACGGTGCAGGCGCGAAAGAAGGAGACGGACACGGGAAACATGGTCATGGCTACATGGAATATATTTATGGTTCTGTTAAAATTGCGGCGCCACCTTTCGCTGTGGTGGTAATTGTCGAACACTGAGGTATTGACGATGCAACATGAGCTGTAGTGAGCAGACACTAGTTGCAAATTGCATGCTGTTTCCGGCGGTAAGCGGGTACCTACCAACACGCGTGCCAAATTCGTGGTGAATAGCAATTGTTACTATTCTTGTTTCCATCGAAGTATCCAGTATATTTGCGTCACTGTGACTATGTACAAGGAGGTACACGTAATTCACCGAACTGTAAGGTTGATAAGGGAAGGTTTCATTTCGTAGGGCGTGTCCATGAGGGCTGAATCAACAAAATGCACATGCCTGGTGTTTAACGTATTGACATTGGTTACAATGCAAAGAACTGGGGGTATTGTATGTATGTCAGTATTGTGCAAATAATTTTATTTTATTTATGTACAGTTTATTTAATGAAGAGGTATATTCTGCAAGTTATTTGCGGGTGCAGTGTTCATTTGTTGCTCGGACTGAGTTATTAAAATTGCAAAATATATATTTGCAATTTTAATAACTCAGTCCGAGCAACAAATGAACACTGCACCCGCAAATAACTTGCAGAATATACCTCTTCATTAATATAAATGAATTGCTGTTCGTTAGTCTCGCTAAAACTCCAGAACGGCTGAACCGATAGGGCTATTTTTAGTTGTAAAATATTCGTCTAAGTCCAGGGAAGGTTTAAAAGGTGATAGAATATGGAAAAGTTGGTCGGAAAAGAGGAAAATTGGGAAAACTGAAACAGCTGTTTCCAGTGAGCTATCAATACCGTTCGTCCAATTACCATAAAATTTTGTACATTTCATGTTGAAAGCAAGATAAAGGTTAGCATCAAATAGAAATTTGGAAAAGTCGCCCGGAAAGTAGGAAAATTTAGGGAAAACCGAAAGCGATTTTTTTCTCTGAATAAAAATCAATTGCCACAGCGTTGTAAGAGCATCACTTGAGTACCGCTTGACAGGACAAGGTTTCTATGAAATAATTTTTTTTTTTGAAAATTTACCGGAAAATTGGAAAATTGCAAAGTGCGTTTTTCAATGTGTGTGTGTGTGTGTGTTTTTTTAAAATTGAATTCAGTATTATAACTATTCGCACGACGAAGAGGAGTAATTCTTTTTTGTTTTGTTTATTATGGTCTCGGAAAAGTTTCCAGTAAAAAAAATATTAAAAGAATAGGGACAGTTAAAAAGGAAAGTCGCAAAATTCGAACCAAGACTGTGCCTTTTTCAATGTGTTTCTAAATGTACTCAGCACTATAAGTTGAGAACCGTTCATCCGATTGCGATAAAAATTTGATCATTTGACGTTCAACGAGAGATGAACGTTCTTATAAACTAAAAATTTGGGAAAGTTATCCGGAAAAATTGAAAATTCGAGAGGAACTGAAAGAGCTTTTTTCAATGGGATATCAATGTCATTCGTCTGATTGCGATAAAATGTTGCACATTTGACGTTCAGCGCATGAGTAACTTTCTTTTGAAATAAAAATTTTGTAACGTTTCCCGAAAATTGGAAAATTAAGAAAAAACAAAGAGATTTTCTATGAAATATCAATACCTTTCATCTGATGGCGATAAAATTTTGCACATTCGACGTTCAAAGCGAGAGGAAGGTTTGAGTGAAGTAAAAGTTTGGAATAGCTGTCCAGAAAATAGGAAAATTTATGGAAAACTGAAAGAGCTCTTTTGTTTGGGATATCAATATCATTCGTACAATTGTCATAAAAAAATTTCACATTTGACGTTCGAAGCATGGTTACGTACATATTAGCTAATTGAGAAGCATTGCCGGGTCCACTAGATGACCCGGTGAACTTTGTATCACTTACCTCTTAATATAAACCATATTAATTTAAATCACCATAATTCAATAAATATAAGATCGTATATACTGCGATGGGTAGAAACCTTTCACATCATGCACCACGTTTTAATACATTTACGTACTATAAATATGAAGTGTTATTAACAGCCGGCCGCGGTGGCCGAGGGGACTGAGGCGCTCCAGTCACGGTCTGCACGGCCACTACGATCGGGGGTTCGAATCCCCCCTCGGGCATGGATATTTGTGCCGTCCTAGTTCGTAAGTAGTTCATAAGTAGTTTGTACGTTTAGGGACTGATGACCCCGTAGTTAAGTCCCATAAGCTTAACAAACATTTGAAACATTTGTTATTAAAATATGGGCAGAGAGAGAAGCGGTATGAGAATTACTAACTCAGATCGTGAATAAATAAATAAATGCCCGGGCAACGCCGGGTTTTCAGCCAATATATATATATATATATATATATATATATATATATATATATATATATATATATATACATACAGGGTGTTTCACTAAGTGTGTTTGCCTCTGTAACTTATAAAATAATAGGTGACGGGAAATTTTAATGCGGTAGGTCAACACAAGAAATGTTACACTTTCTGCGGAGGTATGAACATAGTTTATTGTATCATTTTCCAAAGAGTTACAGCACAAAGATATATTTTTTTTTAATGGAACAATTGTTTTTTTCTATCATGCATTGGATTCGTTGAAACCAGCTGCGTCCAAATCAATTTAAACTACATTCCTATCACTGTTAGTTTGGGAGCTACAACCCTTTAAAGTTTAGGGGGCGGAAGCTGCGATAGCGTAGCTGACTGGCCGAGTGGCTATCCCCTGGGGCGCGGCCCACTGTCTCATGACCACCAGCCAGTTAGTTAGTTACGCTGTCGTAGCCTCCGCCCCCGGAACTTTGAAGGGTTGTAGCTCCCAAACTAACAGTGATAGGAATGTAGTTTAAATTGATTTGGACGCAGCTGGTTTCAACGAATCCAATGCACGATAGAAAAAACTATTGTTCCATTTTAAAAAAATATATCTTTGTGCTGTAACTCTTTGGAAAATGATACAGTAAACTATCTTCATAGCTCCGCAGAAAGTGTAACATTTCTTGTGTTGACCTACCGCATTAAAATTTCCCGTCACTTAGTGAAACACATATATTATTTAATGAAATGATATATTCTGCAAGTTATTTGCGGGTGCAGTGTTCATTTGTTGCTCGGTCTGAGGTATTAAAAAATATATATAGTTATGACTCAATCAGCTGTCCCACCCTAGTACATTTTGGTTCCCAACACGACTGCTACAGTGTGGTGATGAAGGCTATCATGTCGCTTCATAAGCTCCCACACCCGGAGACACTGGAGCCAATGTTAGGCTTGGCAACGCGCTCGCAGAACTGAAGACTTTTCGCAGGTAGCCCCTTTCCAAAGGCAGCTCTCCAAGCCCGCATTGGCGTTACGCAGGAAGAGCCTCTCGATCGCAGATCGGTTGTCGGTAACATGCGGGCATTTGTGTCCGCAGTGTCTGTCCGGTGAGGGGCACAACACAGCAGTAGGTGTGAGGGGAGGGGGTTGAGAGACCACTGCGGTGGCGTTGCCGAGTATCGCTCGCGGACACGTGTAACAAGTCTATGGCGGACACCGCGGCGGACCGCCCGGCGCGCTGGAGAGGCCGCCATCTGCGACTGCAGCGCCGCCGCCGGCGATCGCGCCAATTAGCGGCAAGTGGCGAGTGGCGAGTGAAGAGTGGAGAGGCCGCTTCGGCCGCCATCTGCCGCCGCCCGCACCCCAGGAACCCCGCCGGCCCTGAAGCGCTCCGCTGTCGCGCAGCCGGCCACCGACACCGTAGACTTAGTAAATAAAAACTAGACCGCTCGCTGGCGCTAGTGTCGCGCCCCCACACTGAACGCGACAGAAGCCGCCATCTGCAGGGAAACCGTGCGTAATTATGATTCGTTCGAGTGCTTCTTTTAATTGTAACAGTAAGAATGGAAGCTAAGACGACGACAGAAACAATGTTACATTTTACAGTTCAGTCATTACTTGTATACCACATAGTACTTCCATGGAAAATAATAAATCTTGAGCGTTTGTTGTTGTTGCTTAGGTTTCCTCTTACAAATGATTTTCTAAAACTGAGAAAAGTACATTGTTGCATGTCAAATACTTATATTTTATTTGCATATAAATTACTAAAAATACTAAGTTGAACTGAATGAAGAGCTAGGCGTATAAGAGGAATTTAGATTTTTAATCACATACATCAGTATGACTCCTGCGTCTCGGTTGCACAGTGGTAGAGTGCCAGGCTACAAATCCAAAGGTCGCGGGTTCGATCACCGCCAGGTCTTAGGATTTTTATCTGTCACTTTCCACTCCTTTCACCTCTGGCAGTATTGCTCATGTGAAAAATACCGAGTAGCACCGTGGTTCGGAACCCACGTTAAACTGTAAGTCCCCCTATAACTGGCTGGGTAAGTCAATTCGAAGGTCGGAGGAAGGCAACGGCATACCACCTCCAAACAGGACCATGCCTAGTAAAGCACTGTGGTGTTCATACCAATCTTCGGATTGTTGACGGCTTTACCTTACATCAGTATGATGCAGAAGTTGGTCGAATAATAGCTTTTAGCCACTCAACAGGTGGTGATTGTATTTTGTAAATGGTCATTATTTGATCGAATGTTGCATACTCAAGCACTTTGAGAAGTACTATCTCTGTTAAAAAGTAATGTGCCAATGAAATGCCCATTTAAAGTTGCATGGGTTATTACAAATATTCATACCCAAATTCGACGAAGTTGAAAGAAAAATACTATGTAACACGTACGGAAAGTAATGTAGACAAAAATGTGTTGTGCAAAAATAAGCATGCAAAACGTACAGAGTAAGTCGGCAAAAAGTAAACAGGACCTGACAGAAATTAACGTGAATTAAATAATAATCGCACTGTCTGCTTCTTTACAGGTTTCGTGGAATCATATTATGCAAATATCTCTATGCAAAATCACTCCACGTTATCAGAAAAAGAGTCTTACATTCTTAAATTTCGTGTATCTATGCAGACGTATTTCGGAAATTAGGAAACTTCATTCATTTAAGAATTCTTTTTTAAACAGATTGCAATAATCAGTAATTTCTTGTAAACAAACATGCCTTTGTTTTGTCCTTTATTCTGCTCTTGTTGCGTCCCATATACTTGAAATCGCAACCCCAGTACTAGGTTTCTTCCCTGCAAATGGCGGCGATCAGCTGCTTCAATTCGGGGACAGTTGCCTCGCTTCTCCACTACGACGTGGTACGGGCTTTACCGACACCCGCACCGCGTAGAAACACCAACCAGCCAAGCACACCACCACCACGCAAGTACACCGCGGTAAATGCGCCACCAGCAGCAGCTTCAGAGTTGCAAACGTGGGGTCGCCAAGCGAACTCCCCGAAAGAACAGACGCAAGAGCTTCTGTCGCAGTTGCTACGAACGGCTGAAAGCAAAGGTAAACTACAGTCGTTATTTTGTCCGAAAACATCCCACTATGTTGTTCTTTTTCTTCTTCCACGTGATCAGACCACGTGGACCGCACGCTGCTACAAGTTTCCGTCTCCAATGCTTCCTGTCCATTGCTGTGTTGCCCGCCACCTGTTCACATCTATTGCTGCTTGCTTCAGGTCTTCATGGAGGCCATCCCTGCAATGTTTCCTTCGTCTTACTCGGGGTCTCCTTGCTGCAGGAACGAAATCCAGGAACTTCTGAGGCCACCTGCCGTCTTCCATCCAAGCCGCATGACCGGCCCACTACATACGCTTGGCTATTATGGTTTCTGCTATGCTGGGCTGTTCGTATAATTCCTGAAGCTCTTGGTTGTACCTAATCTGTGGTGTCACACAAGTCTAAAATGTGCGCCACGTACTTTCGCCGAGCACCACCATGCAAGCACGGTGCAGCATTCTTACGACGTCAGCCACGAGCGGCCTCTGCTGCAATCCCGCTCGTGGCCACCACTGAACTGCATCGGGCACTTGGGAATAAGATAGGCACTAGGACTCATCAGTAGGGCAGGCCTATATCTAGTTTAACCATGTATCTGCATTCCACTAGTCTGCTGCCCTTCAAGTTAAGTAATGTATCATATTTCTACGAAATATATATCATGTTCTAATCTAGCTTAGTGTTTCTAGTTTCTGCTGTCCCACTGGCTGGTCACCTCAGGTTCAGTACCTGCACACGCATGCATCCTAATTCCCTGTGTCGGTCTCTCTCTAATCGGCCACCGACACCTAGGACAACCGGCGGAAACGAGACACAAAATAATCCTCCATTCTCCTGTGTCTGCATGCAAAACCGGACCGTAGACCTTCCGAAGAACTTTTCTCTCAAAAACAACGAGCTTGCGGAAGTCCTGTTTTCGAATACTCCATGTTTCACAGCCATATAGCACAACAGACTGGATCATGGTTTTGTGCAGTCGGATTTTGAACTGTCTGGATACACATTTGGAGCGAAGCAGTTGGACTGGGATGTGGTAGGATCGGTTTCCAGCTTGAATTCTGGCGTTGATCTCCGCTTGACAAGAAGAGTTGTCTGTCAAACGTGGTCCCAAATATTTAAATTCATGCACTCTCTTGAAGGACATGTCTCCCACCTGCAGTTACTGCAGATGTCCAGCAGTCTGCCCATTGGTCATAACGAGGTACTCTGTGTTGGCTTCATTGATGAGTAGCTCATATTTGCTGGCGGGCTCCTTTAGTGCTGTGGTCATTTCTTTCAACTCCTCTTCAGACCTAGAGAGTAGACAGATGTCATCTGCATAGGCCAAGTATGTCAGTCTGTTTCCCCTCAATGTCAATACCTTCATTCTTTTGGAAGGTTTCGCGAACAATATTCTCGAGGGCAAAATTGAACAGAATAGGGGACAGCCCATCTCCTCGCCTGAGTCCTGTCACAATTTCAAATCACCACTCTGTTGTTGCGGTATATATACAGAGTGTCCCAGCTATCTTGTGCACCCAAAATATCTCTAGAACAATAACAGCTATGGGAAAAACGATTTTCACTGGTATCAATGTACGGCTGGGGCCCATGAATGTACATATTTGGAAACATTCTAAAACGAAAGCAAATGTGTTTCTAACACAAACTAATGTTTTATTAAATGGACACCCTATATTTTTTCTTCAGCAATCCATAGCATGACAAATCACATAAACAATGGCGTTGATTGCTTCGCAATTTCCAATTACATCCCCAGATATTGCGACGCGAAGTTGACGCTTGAAATACGCGAAACGCTCGGCTAGCGCACGTCCTGAGCAGCATGGGGTTCTCACCTGAGTCTCAGGGCGTGCGCTAGCCGCGAGTTTCGCGTATTTCAAGTGTCAACTTCGCGTCGCAATATCTCGGGATGTAATTGGAATATTGCGATGCAATCAGCGCCATTGTTTATGTGATTTGTCATGCTATGGATTACTGAAGAAAAAATATAGGGTGTCCATTTAAAAAAAAAAAAAACATAAGTTTGTGTTAAAAACACATCTGCTTTCGGTTTAGAATGTTTCCAAATATGTTCATTCATGGGCCCCAGCCGTACATTGATACCGGTGACAGTAGTTTACCAATAGCTGTATTCTTCCAGAGATATTTTCGGTGGACAAGATAGCTGGGACACTTACGTGCGACTTACGTGCCGATGATGATTAGGAGAACACACAACATCCAGTCCCTTGCCGGGAATCGAACCCGGACCCCTTGCATGGGCTGTCAGAGACGCTGCCACTGAGCTATGGAGGTGGACTTTAGTTGTCAATTCAGTCCAAACACTTGTGTGATGCAACTCTTCACGACAACCTGTCCTGTGCAAGCCTTTTCAACTCTGAATAAAAACGGCAAGCTACAGTGTTTCGGAACCTGCTTTCTGTGATCGTCTCTCGCCCTCCATCTGCGACTTTTACCCCACACACTTCCCTCAAATGCTCAACTGACGTCTTCCTGATGTCTCAGAATATGTCCCATTAATCGATCCCTTCTCTTTGTCAATACACGCCAGAAATTCCCAATTGTGTTCAGTACCTCCTCATCTCTTACGCGATCTACCCACCTTATCTTCAACACGTATCTGCAGCACCACATTTCAAATGCTTGTACCCTCTTCCTGTCTGAACTCCTTACCGTCCTCATTTCAGACCCGTACAATGCTATACTTCAGATAAATACGTTCAGATAGGACTTCCTAAAATTTGATTTAATATTGAATGTCAACAAGTTTCATTTCTTCAGAAATGCTTTTCTTTCCATAGACATTCTGCATTTTTACTTTCGTCATCAGAAGTTATTTTTGTGCCCAAATAACAAAACTCATCTACTAATATTATTGATTACGTAATCTAAGTTCTTCATCATCGCCCGATCTTCCACTACATTTTACACTTTTTAATGTTCAATTGCTCTTCCAGGTTCTCCGCTGTCTCTGACAGAAGTAAAATGTCATCGGTAGACCGTAAAGTTTTTATTTCTTCATCCTGAACTTTAAGTTCAGCTCCAGATTTCTCCTTGTGTTGTTTCACAGCTTTCTCAATATACAGGGTGAGTCGCTAACTATTGCCACCAATAATAATTCCGACAGTATGACAACAACTGCAAAGTTTGTGCGATAAAATTTGCGAAGGACAACAGGGCCCAAAACATGATATTGATCTTTCGTTGCTAGGTGGGGACGCTTCAGAGATATGAAGATCAACTTTTTTTTATGGGATACTATAGTTTGGTCCTTATTTTCTGATAGCGGCTATCAAAACGAATCCAATGATATGTTAACAGTAAGGCCTTTGAAAGTCAACGAAGATGATAAAGGTAGCATCAACGTCAATTTACAGGTGTTCGAAGAGATGACCATTGGACAGCGCTGCAATCTTATCATGGATTCAGCGGTATTCCGTGTCACTTCGGCACTTTCAGGCACTGCATGAAATTGTGACTCCGCAGAACGCCGCCAGCGGCCCGTCTAGCCACGCACTTGTCGCCATTCTAGCGCGGCACGACCGGTGGGCGGCTACACAGTAGCTACTGCTGCCACCTTGTTGACCTTACTGTTACACATCATTGGATTCGTCTCGAAAGCTTTTTTTTTTTTTTTTTTTTTTTTTTTTTTTTTTAGTGTTTGTTAAGCTTATGGGACTTAACTACGGGGTCATCAGTCCCTAAACTTACAAACTACTTATGAACTACTTACGAACTAGGACGGCACAAATATCCATGCCCGAGGGGGGATTCGAACCCCCGACCGTAGTGGCCGCGCAGACCGTGACTGGAGCGCCTCAGTCTCCTCGGCCACCGCGGCCGGCTCTCGACAGCTGCTATCAGACATTGATTAGCAAACTATAGCATAAACATAGCAACAAAAAACCAACGACATTTTCTGGCCCCCGTTGTGCCATGCATCTTCGGTCTGACCAACTTTTCAGCTCCTATAATACTTTCCGAGTTACTCTTGTTCGCAATAGTTAGTGGACAGTAGTAAGTCAGAACGCGGCTACGAAATTAGCAGTAACTAGGTCACAGGGCAGCTACCGTCATACGAAAGACACCGCGAGAAGCGAGAAGAAAGAAGAAACGGACATATGTTCTAAAGTTATTATAATTTTCAGTCAATAAAACTTGTATCATTAATCTGAATAGCTGTTACAGTTGACATTTATTCCTGCGCTAGTAGCTTTCATGACAACTAGACCGGGACGAGAAACAACAAAAGGCGACGAGGTCACAACAGTTTGCCTTTCTTTAACCTACCTTCTAAGACAAATCGCGACGAGAGTATTGCCGTACGTCTTCCTAAATCCAAACTGACCTAAAGATTCTACCAATTTTTCCATCCATCTGCAAATAATTCGTGTTAGTATTTTGCACCCATGACTTATTAAACTGGTAGTTTTGAATTTTCGGACTTGTCTGCACCTCTAGTATTTGAATATATGATGTTGGCATCCTCTTCCGTAAAATATTCCTGAAGCAAAATAGTCACATTGCGATCTATGGACAGCACCTACTCAGGAGGATTTAGTCATCGGAAAACACAACACTAGCATTCTGTTTATCGGAATGCTGGAGGTTACGTAGATCTATCAATTGTGTAGGGAGTTAAGGAATATATGAAAATGAAAATGGATAGGTTGAAGTTACATATAGTGAGGATTAGTGAAGTTTGATGGAGATACGAGTCAGGTTTGCACAAACACGAAATTAGTTGGCGGTATTACAGGAGTAGGTCTAATAATGAATAAGAAAATAGGAGTGAGGGTTAGGTACTATCAACAGCATTGTGTTCGCATTATCGTAGTCAAGATAGATACGAAGCCAAAACCCACCCCAATAGTACAAGTTTACATGGCAAATAGCTCTGCCGATGATGTGCAGCTCGAAGAAATGTACGAGGACATAAAAGCAATTATATACCATCACGGAGAGGACATCTGATAGTGTTGAGGGACTGCAATTCAGTAGTAGGAAAAACAAGAGAAGAAAAAGGAACGTGAAAATGGGCTGGAGAGGGAGCCACATGGTAGAAATTTACACAGTACGTAGTTTTATCATAACAAACACTTTGTTTACATCTGCATCTACATCGATACTCTGCAAATCACATTTAAGTGCCTGGCAGAGTGTTCAGTAACCACTTTCATAACCTTTCTCTACCGTTCCATTCTCTAATAGCGCGCTGGAAGAAAGAACACCTAAATCGTTCCGTTTTCGATCTGATTTCTCTTATTTTAATGGGATGGTCATGTCTCTCTAGGTAGGTAGGTGCTAGCAAAATATTTTCACATTCAGAAGTAGAAATGGAAATGAGAACATGGCATTCTTGGCCGGGAGATTCCTTGCGGGTTTGTTCGGCCGCCTTAGTGTAAGTATTTTTATTTGACGCCGCGTGGGCGACTTACGTGCCAATGATGATGAGATGATGATGATTAGGACAACACACAACACCCAGTCCCCTGCCGGGAATCGAACCCGGGGCTCCTGCGTGGTAGTCAGCGACGCTACCGCTGAGCTACGGAGGCACATTCAGAAGTAAAAGTAGTTGATTGAAATTTCGCAAATAGATCTCGCCGCAACGAAAAACGTCTTTCTTTTAATGATTTTTCACCTCAAATCTTCCAACATTTCCTTGGCGCTTTCCCCCCATGTAACGTGATAAAACAAAACGATCTGCCCTCCTCTGAACCTTCTCAATATCTTCCGTCAGTCCCACCCGGTGAGGGTCCCACAAGGGGCATCAGTACTCCAGGAGAGGACGCACAAGTGTGATGTAGGCAGCTTCTTTGGTGGAGCTGGTGCATCTTCGAAGAGTTCTGCCAATGAAACGTAACATTTGGTTCGCCTTCCCCACAATATTATTTATGTGTTCTCTCCAGTCTAAGGTGTTCGTAATTGTAACTCTTAGGTATTTGGTGGAATTTACGACCTTCAGGTTTGACTGATTTATCGCGGATTCCTTTTAATGGTCATGTGTATTACTTCACACTTTTTTTATTTAGTGTCAATTGCCAATTTTCGCACCGTGTAGAAATTTTGTCTAAATCGCTTTTCAGTTGCTTTTGAAACTCTGTTGACTTCACTAACCGATAAACGACAGCATCATCCGCGATCAGTCAAAGGGAGCTATTCAGATTGTCTCCTAAATCGTTTATAAACCCAAGAAAGAGTAGGGGAACTATAACGCTTACCTTGGAAATGCCAGATATCACTTCTGTTTTATTCGATGAGTTACCGTCCATTACTATGAACTATGTCCTTTCTGATAGGAAATGGTGAATCCAGTCACACAGTTGGGGAGATATTCCATAAGCACGCAATTTCATTAGAAACCGCTTGGGAGGTACAGTGTCAAAAGCCTTCCGGAAATGTAGAAATATGGAATAGATTTGAGATCCCTTGTCAATGGCACTTATAACTTCATGTGAATAAATGGCAAGCTGTGTTTCGCAAGAGCGGTACTTTCTGAATACGTCGGTCTCTTCGAGGTAGTTCATAATGCTCGAACAAAGTATATGTTCCAACATCCTACTGCAAATGACGTCAATGAGATGGGCCTGTAATTTTGGGGGTCGCTCCTATTGCCTGTGGAGTGACTTGGGCAAATTTCCAGTCTTTGGGTACGGATCTTTCGCTGAGTGATCGCTTGTAAATTATAGCTAAGTACGGAGCTATTGCATCAGCATACTTTGAGAGGAATCTAGTTGGTATACAGTCTGGCCCGGAAGATTTGTTTTTGTTTAGTGACTTAAGTTGTTTTACTACTCCAGGAACATCTACTTCTAAGTTTAGCATGCTGGCAGCTGTTCTTGGATTGAATACTAGAGTGTTCACTTCGTCTTCTTTGGTGAACGAATTTCGGAAAGCTGTGTTTAGCAATTCTGCTTTAGTAGTACTGTCATCGGTAGTATTCCCATTGCTATCGCGTAGTGAAGGTATTGTTTGTGTTTTTCCGCTAGTGTACTTCACACATGACCAGAATTTCTTTGGATTTTCTGACAGATCACGAGACAGGATTTCGTTGTGGAAACTACTACAAGCTTCTCGCATTGAAGTCCGCGCTAGGTTGCGAGTTTTTATAAAAGATTGCCAGTCTTGTGGATTCTCTGTCTTTTTATATTTTGCATGCGTTTTTCTTTGCTTCTGCATGAATCATGAAAGATTCATGCAAGAAGATTCTACACGCGGAAGAGACCAGGAGACACTCCAGATACCAGACTGATTCTATAACTGTAAGACAGTTTTCGGAACTAGTTTTTAAACTGTAAGACATATTCAGAGCCAAATATAGTGAACATATATTGTAGATTATGAACTGTACAATGAAACTGAAGAAACTGAAATAAGGTAGGAAACGCAGGTTCTTGAGCGTTTCAGTGGCGTTAGGCAGCAATTGACGGAACCGGGTCAGGTGGGGGGGGGGGGGGTGGAGGAGGGGAAGTAACACAGTAGAAAACGAATTGTTACCCTTGAGAGACGAAATAGTCCAGGCAGCAAAGGACTAAATAGGCACAATGACAGGACCATGAACAGTCCTTGGATATCTCAAGAGATTCTGAATTTTGTTAACGAAAGAAGAAAATACAAGAATGCAGCTGGTAGTTGAGGATCCTCAACATGTGCTTTTTGTCATATTAGGACTTGAAGATGTACTCTCTCTACGGCCAAAGCAGAGAATCTTTTGTTGGAGGCATACATGATCCTTGGAAATGCTTCTGAGTGAAAAACCACCATCAAAGTACTTTTAGGGATGTCATCGATGGGATTCTTAACTATGCAGACCGTATAAAGGCTTTCGTTTCTTCATTAAAATCATCTTTTCCCAGTGACGACAGAGCGTTAAGAACTGTCTCACTGATTTCCACATCAGTTCGTTTGTGACGTAACACTTGATAGATAATACGAAAAGAAATCTCGCCTGTTTTGGCTCCTGAGACAACAAACCAGGTATCCTGTGAGAGTTCGGGGTAGAAATTCGTCGCGATCATTTGGACATCAGTATTAGGAGAAAATATCTTTTTGAGTTTCTGCTCCACTTAAATTTGTGAAGAGTGCAGGTAGTGTTATTTTTTCCTTTTACCCTACGATCAAAATCAACTGCAAAATAATTTATATAAGATGTCTTTAAATTGCAAAAACTGGCAACTGATCCTTAATAATGGAAAATGTGAAGTCATTTATGTGAGCACTACAAGAAAACCGCTAAACTTCATATACAGCATAAATCAGTCAAATCTACAGACCGTAAATTCAACTAAATACGTAGGAATAACAATTACGAACAACTTGGAAAGAACACTTAGAAAATCTTGTAGGTAGGCGAACCAAAGGCTACGTAAGTTTCATTGGCAGAAGACTTAGAAGAATGCAACAGTTCCACTTAAGAAACGGCCAAAACGATACTTATGCCTCCAATTTTGGAGTATAGCTGCACATTGTGGGTTCCACATCAAGTGTAACTGGCTCAGTTTCATGTACACCTGACACAGAAAATGATTATCCTGCACTATTTTAACTTTGTATTGTGGAGTATGTCAGATCGATGTGTAATGTAACATGTCTGTGAATTTCTTGTATTTAGAAACCACTTACAACGTTCATGCTCATTTGAAATTGTTCTTACTTTGATATAGCTTTGATTTTGTATATTTCTTTACTTTGATTTAGCATCTGCACTGAAGATGGTTACGGAGTACAGAAATCGACTTGCGACAATAAATGCAAAAGATGAAACTTCCTGGCAGATTGGAATTGTGTGCCGGAACCGGGCTGGAACCTGGGACCTTTGCCTTTCGCGGGCAAGCGCTCTACCGACTGAGCTATCCCGACACGTCTCATGCCGGCCGCGGTGGCCGAGGTGACTGAGGCGCTCCAGTCACGGTCAGCACGGCCACTACGGTCGGGGGTTCGAATCCCCCCTCGGGCATGGATATTTGTGCCGTCCTAGTTCGTAAGTAGTTCATAAATAGTTTGTAAGTTTAGGGACTGATGACCCCGTAGTTAAGTCCCATAAGCTTAAAAAAAAAAAAAAAAAAAAAAAAAAAAAAAAAGACACGTCTCACGATGCCGCCTCACAACTTTACTTCCACCAGTACCTCGCCTCCTACTTTCCACACTTCACAGAAGCTCTCCTGCGAACCATGCAAGACTAGCACTCCTGGAAGAAAGGATATGGTGGAGACATGGCTTAGCCACCGCCTAAGGGACACCGGTTCCGGCACACAATTTTAATCTACCAGGAAGTTTCATATCAACGCACACTCCGGTGCAGAGTGAAAAGTTTCATTCTGGAATGCAAAAGATTTTTACTGCCAATGCTGCTTCATTTAATATCTGTAAAAATATGTATTGTTTCTTGATGTCTAAGTTTGAGTACATACAGCAAAACTTTCAAATTATTGAATCCAGAGAAAGGAAACAAAGTAAAATGAATATTTAATTAATAAAGGTAGTTTCAAATGTGTAAATTAGTAGTAAACAGTGTTTGAAAATGATGTTAGCTACGATAAAGGAAACATATTCTGCCCATAGATGCTTTATGGAGTCTAACCAAATTTACCTCCTAAAACTAAAATAAAAAGAAAATTCTAGAAAGCATTCATTTTTCCTATCATTATGTATAGAAATACGCAAAGAAATGTTTTTGTTCATAAGTTAATAAAATTTGGGGTTGAAAGGATCAAGGGGGAAAAAAGGCCGTTAACTTGGGTGTCAGCTCGGTGCTATCATCCATCAACGTTGCAACGCTCGTTTGATCTGTCGTTCCCTAAAACCATTCTGGCGACTTCCAAGTGGGATAATTAAGCTGATAAACTTTCGGGGTCTGAGATGACGTGAGCTCCGTGCACTGATGTACGAACAACGCCTTCACGCTGATCCGGATGTGGCAGCTCTCAGCTTGTAGATACAGCTCGGTGTGGGTTAGCTTCCGATAAACAGCATATCCCAACGAAGCATCAACCTTCGTCCTGACCAATAAATCAAGAAAGGTAAGGCAGCCATTCTTTTTTCAGGTCTGGTCTCACAGCAGTGAGAATTTATTTGTTATGCCTACATTTAATCCACTCGAATATTTGTTTCACTGTGTTTTTACTATTCTTGTAAAATGACGGTAGGCTACATGTGTTGTTAAACAGGATAATGCCAAGCCCACGCATTGCGCGTGGAACTCGTCGTGCTGTGCTAGACAAATAGTAGTAACACGTCTGGCCAACACGACCTACAGACGTGTCCAGAATCGAGCACCTGTGGGGTGTGATGGGACGATAACTGACACGTTGCGAGTTGTCAACCAGCATCTCTTGTAGAAGTACGTGCACCGTTCGAGTGGAGCGAGACTAAATAACTTATTATCCCTCCTACTACCTTACATCAGCTCAGTTTTGCAGGAAAATCATGTTGATTTACGTTGTTGTTAATGATTTTTAATGTTAATTATTCTTATTACATGATTCTTAAAACAATATGTGTTGTTTTCTTATGTTTCATGTGCGGTGACAACGGTGCAATCCACAAGAATATCAACTCTGCCGGTGCCATAGATGATACAGCTCGCCATCGAACGTCGCGGGTCGACAGCTACGGAGCAAGAGAAGATCTTGTTAAGAGACGCCGTTGCCAAGCACCTTAATAGAATACATAATAAAAAAAGAATGATTGGTATTATTTCAAAAGTTTGTCCAGTTATGTATATCACAAATAGATTCAGTTACTATCTTGTGCTCAATTATATTTTTCAAGATTATTACAGGACTTATTTAAGACTTGTATATCACAAATAGATTCAGTTACTATCTTGTGCTCAATTATATTTTTCAAGATTATTACAGGACTTATTTAAGACTTTATACATTTTTAGGGACTCATCATCAATTTATATAGTGTGGAAACTGTGTGTTCGAGTTTGTGAATTGGTATCTTATTTTACAACTGATTCATGGAATATATATGTCGTTTATAAAACAACTGTGAGAATTTTCTACGAAATATTTTGAGGAAATTTTAACCCTTTCTTTCCTAATGTTGTTCCTCGACAACAACGTATTAAAAGCTGATTTATTCCCGTATTTTGTGTATCAGTCTTTAAAGTCGCATTGTTGTCGATGAACAAGATGCTTCTAGTACGACATTTTGCCGCTTGGTGTGGCTTGTAGTCACTTCTGAGGCATTAGTTTATCCGTCTGTACTTGGCTGAGAGTGTGAGCGTGAGTGTGGTTCAAGTTATTTTACTTCGGCAGTGAATTGTCTTGTCTTTGGTGCTGTGGCGAAGATTATGCTACCATTATTGATTTGACAGTGATACCTATCAAAAAAATATCGTCCCAAGTAATAAAATAGCTCGTTACTAACGTCTGTGTTGCGCATGAAATACATGACATAAAAAAATAATTCAATCAAAAGTTTTAAAACACAAATTTTGATGTTTACTACTCTGTATTACGCTAATATAGAAAAACCTGAATTTTTATTTTTCCACAGCTGAATTCATAATGTGGGAATGAAAGGGTTAAGGAACAGGCAATCAAGAGTTTGATTTATCTTGACGATTTATTTGAAATTCACGTTCCTATTTCGTACAAAAACCTTCTCCTATATTCTGGTTAATAGCTGTCATTCACAATTACTAGCAATCCATGTAACAGATGCCGTTCCGGAGGCATAGAAAACTTTTTCCCTAATACAGTCATTTGTGACATACAATGTATGCCAAAATGAGTGCATGCATTGTCGCCCGTGGTGCTTACTCATTTACCGATATAGCAGGTGAATTAAACAGAACCTTAGCTCCTACAGGTGATCATATTACTCTTAGAAATTATCATCCGGAGACTGACTGAAATAGCCCTCCGTGAAACTGACGAGGTGTGGAATAATAATAAAAACACTAAGGACTCTTATGACAATGACGGAATGTCTAGTAAGATACTATTGTTCTGCTTCTGTTAGCTCTGCTTATCCATATTTCCACTTTTTCTTTTAGCAGTGTCAATTTACTTACAGATGAGAATACTAATTAATGAAACCATTTTGTAAAAAAAAAAAAAAAGGTTAAAGGGATAATGTACACCACTTAAGACCTATTTTTATACCATCGGTATTTAATACATCTTAATAGTCACGTTTAATGGGTCATTTGAATTCATGTTTGCTAATGTCACCAGCTTGGAAGTGCAGTATTGGCACAGTATTGAGTTATGCATTTCAAGACGTAAATCAAAGAAGCAGTTTTTACAGTTCCTAACACACAAGTAAACAATGACATTTTGATTAGACAGACTAAGACTGAGCAGTTCTAATTTCTAGGCATTCACGTAGATAGTAAGCGGTCTTGGAAATCCTATGTACAATATCTTGTTCCGAAATTAAATGCTGCATTATTTACGAGAGATGTGTAGTATTCCTCTGCTGCCATTTTCAATAAGCTGCCACAAGGTTTAAAAAGTCTGAACATTAATCCACGCACTTTCTTGTTTAAACTGAATAGTTTCCTAATGGCTAACCTTTCTGTTCTATCGATGAACTCATGGAATAACTAAAAAAATTTTCTAATTCCAATGTTTCGTCGTTGATTGTGTTTACTTACGCTTAGGTCTGTCGTATGCATATGGTTCCTACGCATTTAATCTACTACTACTCATTTCATGTTTTGACTCGCTCCTCAATTGGGTCTTGACGAACGTAATAGGTATAAATAAATGAAGTGAATAAACTGACATCGGTGTTTCAGCATGGATACCACAGTACCGTTTGTGCTAATGAAGTGTAAATGTATTGACTTCGTGTATTCACAATAAATCTAGACTAAATTAAAAAAAAACTAAGAGAATGTACGAATTTTTATATCTACCAATATACGTGGTATGTCCGCAAAGTTCGTTTCGTTTGGTTATATAAAACAAACGTGTACAGATACAGAAAACATATTTATTGTACAAAAATGTACAACTGTTAAACTACTTCTCGACACAGCTTCCGAAAGTTTCTATTCACTTGTCATAACGTGGCACAAGCTTTTTAATGCCTCTTTCTTAGAAGGTTGCCGCCTGTGTATTCAATCACTTGGTAACATGTCTTTCAGCTCATCATCGCTGAAGTGTCGATCACCAAGGACATATTTTACGTGTAAGAAGACACGAAAGTCGCTAGGAGCGAGGACCGGGCTGTACGGAGAATGATCAAACACGTCCCTCCGAAATTACCGTAAAGGTTAAAAAAAAAAGAAGAAGATATATATATATATATATATATATATATATATATATATATATATATATATATATATATATATAAACCACTTCTGACAGTAAACCTCGGCACTTGTATTGTGCAGTGTAATTTCTTAATTGACTCGCAGTAACCGAACCGTGTGCATTGATTGTTTGGCATCGTGGTGGTAAGAAACCAATCAGCAAAATACCTTTTCTGTCCCGAAAAACTGAGCTTAACCTTCGTTGGTATGAAGTATGCCTCCATTCCATTGACTACCGTTTTGTTTCAGGGGTGTCGTAAGATACTCAATTTTCATCTCCAGTGACTATCCGAGTAAGAAAACCATCGCCTTCTTTATTGTAGCGTATCAAAAACTGAAGTGCACTTACTATCCTTTGTTTTTTGTGTTGTTTCTTAAGAGTATCGAACGTGAGCAAAGTTTTCGAAATTTCAGTTTTTCAGTAAAAATTTCATGAATTATTGATAGCAGGATTTGCGGAACTTCCGTAGCAAGAGCACTTATTGTAAACTTACAGTTTCGCTTAATCTTCTCTTCAATCGAGTGAACCAGTTCATCAGTAACCACAGCCGGGCGTCCACTTCTTCCTTCATCGTGCACTTGATCACGTCCTTTGTTGTATTGTCTGATTCATCTTCTAACTATTTTGAATCACTCATAGCATTTTATCCGTAAACCTGGCAGATTTGCGAATGAAATTCCTTTGTTTTAACTTACTTTGCATTTAGAAAAGGAATCACAGTTCTGATTTCACACGCGGCGGCATTTTCAATTACGGCTCATATTAAAAAAAGCACTACAAAGCACTCTCGGCAGCAGCGATCTGAAAATGGCCTACATGTTGTCTCCTTGAGTCAGAGTCAGAGTAACAGTGCGGAGATCTAACAATCTTCGGACTGAGGGCAACTTTATTTATGTGGTATATTAGGTGATGACGCTATTAATTTCCACGCTTCGACCACTAGGAATAATACGTTTCTCGGTTGTTGAAGATTTAAACGCGTTGTGAATTTTTAATGGGACTGTTACACTGCGGGAACTCTCTTTACCTTTTCTAACTCATTTGTGGCCTTCTAAAAGCCATGTTGATCTTAGTTGTTATTATCGGTACCACATTTTTTTTCTTTCTGAGAAGAGTATACAAAATTTTTATTTTTATTTATTTATTTATTTTATGGCCTTCATTGGACCCCTTTAGTCAATATTACAAAGGTTATTACAATTTGTTGTTATGCATTAACACAATTTAGTTAAAAAATGATCATGATAATTTAATAATACAGTGGTTATTTATTTATTACTTTTATGGCCAACATAAATATTATGAATTAGGTCTTCTGTTATTTTTTATTTTTATTTATTTTTTTGTTGGCCCAATACTTTTTCATTCTTTCAGATCGTGCCCTTCTTTCCTCATCCGAAATCACCCTTCCAGTCTCTGTTTGTTAATTTTTATTGGTAGTGTGACGTGTTTGTCCTGAAGTATCTTGAGTGTGTCTGTCTTGTTTTTCAAATCTTCCATCTGTAGTTTCATCATATCTTCCTTGATTTCTGTGATCCATCTTACGTTGCTCTTGCTGTTCCATAACTTTTCAATTATCTTCCTGCTGATTCTATTTTCTGGTGTTCTCATCAAATGTCCTAGGAAAGAGATCCGTTTCTTTTTCATTGTAGTTGTCACTGGTTCTACTTCTTTATAAACAGTTTCATTTGAAGCTATTCTCCAAATCACGTCTTTTTGGTATTGCTTATTTATGCAAGTTCTGACTATCCTCCTTCCTATTTTGACTAGCCTGTCTATTGCTACAGTGTTGGTTGTTTTAAATATAGTTTCGCTAGCACATGTTATTTGTGGCTGTGTGACTGTTTTGTAGTGTTTCAGTTTTGCGGCTATTGGGAGGCATTTTTTATCATATGTGTTCTTGGTAATATGATGCATTTTAATAAGTTTATTTATTCTACTCTGCCATGATGGTTTCTCGTTCAAGTTATGGGTTATTATTTCTCCCAAGTATTTAAACTTTTCAACAATTTTTATGTTATGTACTCCAATTCTAATTTTGTTTGCCAGTGGCGGTTCTGTTACCATTATTTCAGTTTTTTCAAAGGATATTTTAAGGCAAATACACTGGGCTATTTCCTGTAATGATCGTATTTGTTGTTTGGTTTCTTGAATGTTGTTTGCAAGAAGGGCTAGGTCGTCAGCAAATCCTAAACAGTTCAACTTGATGTTATCTTTTTGTGTTCCAACTTTAATATTCTTTGGATAGGCCTTATACCATTCCCTCATTATGTATTCAAGGGCACAATTAAAAAGAAGGGGTGACAGACCGTCTCCCTGCCTTAGACCAGTTTTTATCATGAATGATCCTGAAAGTTCCCCTCTGAACTTAATTTTTGCATTTGTGTTTGTCAAGGTAAGTTCTATCAGTCTGATTAAGTTTTGGTGGAGTCCGAAATGTCTCAAAATTTTTAACAATGAGGGTCTATGGATAGAATCATAGGCTTTCTTAAAATCTATAAATGTAATTGAGAGAGGCTTGTTTCTTTTGCGGTATTTCTATAATGTATTTACTTTTACGGTTTTGGTTATCAAATTGTAAAGTGATTGTTACAGTAAATTCGGTAGAAAATGACTATCACTGAACTCCAGCTTGCTATGGTTTTGAGTTAAATATTCATACTGGCCTACGTTTACGGAAAAAGTTCGACATTTAAATCGCTTGAAGGTAGCAAGGCAACTCGCGAAAATGATATTAAGACGGACCAGTATGTATATTAACCGTTGCTTGCTAAATATTCTTAAAATATTCGATCGCGGGTGTTATCTCTACGCGGTTCCTTCAAATCTGAACATATGAACGCCACTTGCTCATGAGATCTTTCATAGCACACAACGTTGATAACAATGGCTGAATTATTTAATGACGGGCTGCATTGTTTTGCTGACACTGGTGCGCTCGTAATAATATTACCAATCTTTCCTGTGATGTGCCAATTTATTTTAGTAGCCTGCATATTCGTTATATCGCTCGGATCTTCCACTGTTTGACATCTTAGATGAAATACGAGGCAGTCAAATTAGAAGTGTCCAGAGAAGAGTTCAAGAAATCGCTGAGTCATGATGCGACCACAAATAGAACGGACTCTAAATATACCAAGCATCCAGCGTGCCCTCAATAATTTACACGCGAAGCCGGGAACGTTGCCTGAGCAGTTGCGTCTGAACGTGCATCCACGTTAAAGGAGAAAAGTATTTTTAATTTTGTCCTTTGAGCAAACCGAGGATGACATAATTTCGAAGCTACTGCTCAGAGGAAATTTGTGTAGAAGACGAAGTTTGGTTTTGCTTAAATTGTAGTAGTAGTAGTAGTAGTGTCTGAGACAAGCCTCTACTCAACTACGTGTTGAAAACACTTAAAATATAATACATTCTAAATAGTTTGCATTATGGACCATCACTTACTTTCCAGTAAAATTGTCATTTTGTGTATTAGCGAACCTGGCAATTTTATGGAAACTGATGTAACAAACTCTCCATCCCCCCTTCCCTTCTGTGCATCACTTCCACCATTTGTCCATATCTATCCACACCTCTCTCTGTGTAGCACCCCTTACCCCTTCTATTACCGTCTCTTATATCTATTCTCTCTTTCATATCTCTCATCTCGCCCTTATCACCGTGACTTTAGACTTGCGTATTAAGCAATAAACCTAGATTCGGAACCGAAGGTACTTAAAAGAAAAGGGCAGCATGGACAGTATCAGGTATACGTGGTATGAAGCAAACCTCCAGCTGCTCTGCTAGGTCTGTGACGATAGTAGATTGAATGACAGTAGCCGCGGTGGAGTAGCCGAGCGCTCTAAGGCGTCTCGCTGCGGAGTGCGCGGTTGCTCTCCGTGGAAGTTCGAGTCTTCCCTGGGGCATGGGTGTGTGTGTTGTCCTTAGGTTAGTTTACCTAGGTTTAAGTAGTTTTTAAGCTACGGACTGATGACCACGCAGTTTGCTCCGATAGATTTACAAACATTTGAACATTTGATTTGAATGACGGTAATATACAAACGTTCAATACAACTTTCCCGTTTTCTTATAAAACCGACTGTGAAAAATAAAGCAAAACAGTTTATACTTGATCTCACAATATTTGTGAGAAAGGGGGAAAGAATTATATATATTAGATGGAAGTGTGTGGGGGAAAAATCGCAGAGGGAGACCAAAGGACGCATAGAGCAAGCAGATTCAAGTGGATGTGGGTTGCCGTTCTTATGTGGAGATGAAAAGGCTTGCTCAGGATAGAGTGGAGTGGAGAGCTGCATCGAACCAGTCTCCGGACTGAAGACCACAACACACACACACACACTTATATAGCTCCACTCTATCCTGAGCAAGCCGCTTCATCTCCTCATGAGAACGGCAACCCACATCCATCTTAATCTGCTTACTATATTCGTCTCTTGGTATCCCTCTGCGATTTTTCCCCCACACACTTCCATCTAACGTTAAATTTACTATTTCTTGATGTCAAAGAAAGAGTCTTACCAATCGATCTCTTATTTTAGTCAAGGTATGCCGAAAATACCTTTTCTCCCCAATTCTGTTCAGTATCGCTTCATTAGTTACGCGATCTACCCACCCAATCTTCAGCATTCTTCTGTAACACCACATTTCAAAAGCCTCCATTCACTTCCTGTGTAGACTGTTTATCACCGAAGTTTCACTCCCGTACAACACTATATTCCACACAAATGCCTTCAGAAAAGACTTCATTACACTTAAATTAATATTCGATAGTAGCAAATTTCAAAAAACGCTTTCTTTCATTGCATTCTGCATTTTATATCCTCTGTACTGCGACCATCGTATGTTATTTTACTGCCCAAATAACAAAAATCATCTACCTCCTTTATTGTTTCATTACCTAATCTAATTGCTTCAGCATCGCCGGATTTTGTAAGACTGCATTCCGTTACTTTTGTTTTGCTCTTGTTAATGTTCATCTTATTCGCTCCGTTCAACTCAATGTCTATTCCGTTCAAATTCTAATTCCTTCTTCAAATTTCTCCTTGCTTTCCCTTATAGCTTGCTCAAAATACAAATTGAACAGCATTGTAGAATGGCTACAAAGCTGTCTGACTCCCTTCTCAACCACTGCGTCCCTCTCATGCCTTTCAAATCTAATATCAGCTGTTTTCTTAATGTACAAGTTGTAAATAACATTACGTTTCCTTTATTTTATCCCTGATGACTTCAGAATTTGAAAGAGTGTATTCCAGTCAACATTGTCAAAAGCTTTCTCCAATACTACGAACGCTAGGAATGTAGGTTTGCATTACCTTAACCTACCTCCTAAGATAAGTCGTAATGTGAGTATTACCTCCCGTGTCCCTACATTTATCTTGAATCCAAACTGATCTTCCTCGAGGTCAGCAGCTGTCAGCCTTTCCATCCACTGTCAAATTCATCTCTCAGTATAGTATCTCCTATTTCAGCTTCATCTGATTTGTCTTCCCTTCCTACAATATTCCTTCGAAGTTCATTTCCTCTGTAGAGCCCCTCTATATATTCTTTCCACCTTTCAGCTTTCCCTTATTTATTCAGAACAGATATTCATACAGCTATTTTTCTTGTCCCCAAATGTCTATTTTATTTTCCTATAGACGGTATCTAATTTTCCCCTAGTTATGCATTCATTTCATTTGCCTTGTAGCCACTTCTGTTTAACAATTTCTCACTTCCTGTCAATCTCATTTCTTAGTCGTCTGTACTCCATTTATCTGCCTCATTTACTGCATTTTTATATCTTCTTCTGATCCTCTGCTGCCTTCACTATTTCTTCTCTTAAAACTATCCAGTCCTCTTCTACTGTTTTGTTGTCTATATCTTCTTCTGAATTCTCAAAAATTCAGGTTCCTTCAATTTATCCAGGTCCTATCTCCTTATACTCCTACCTTTCTTCAGTATCTTCATTTTCAGTCTATAGTTCATAACCAATAAGATATGTTCAGAGTCTCTATCACCCCCTGGGTATGTCTTACAGTTTGAAACCTTGTTCCGAAATCTATGTCTTACCATTATAAAATCTATCTGGTACTTTCTCGTGTATCCTGGTCTCTTCCGCGTATACAGCCTTCTTTCATGCTTCTCGAACCATATAGTTTTTATGATTAAATTATGAACTGTACAAAAGTCTACCAGGAGGCTTTCTCTTTAATTCCTTTTTCCCCAGTCCATTTACACCTATTATTTTTCTTTCCCTTCTTTTTCCTACTACCGAATTCCAGTTCTCCAATACAATTAAGATTCCTGTCCGTTAACTGTCGGAATAATTTCTTTTATTTCGTCATACACTTCTTCAATCTCCTCGTCATCGGCAGAGCTAGTGGGTATAAACTTGTACTATTGTGGTCGGTGTTGGATTAGTGTCTATCTTGACTACGATAGTGTGATGGCTCTGCTGCTCGTAGTAGTTTACTCGCATTCATATTTTCTTACTTATTATTAGACCTACTCCTGTAATAACCCCAACTGATTTTGTATTTATAATCATGTACTCGCCTGATCAGAAATCCTGTTCCTCTTTCCACCGAACTTCACTAATCCCTACTATATGTAACTTCATCCATTGCCCTTTTCAAATATCCTAACCTCCCTACCAGATTAAGGGATCTAACATTCCACGCTCTGATCCGTAGAATGCCAGTATTGTCTTTCCTGATGACGACGTCCTCCTGAGTACTCCCAGCCAGGAGGTATTGGGGTCTATTTTACCTCCGGAATATTTTACCCGAGAGGATGCCATCATCATATATTCATACAGTAGAGCTGCATGAGTTTGTGACACTTGCGCGGAGTGACACTTGCGCGGAAAGGGAATTTGTAGACACTTGCGCGGAGACCCGGACGCTGCAGGTAGCGAACAGGGTGTTCCAGAAGTAGGGATACACCACCCCTACTCCTCGCCCTCCAGCCGCTACCTGTGCCGTATTCAAGGAAAGGCCCACCGAGCTAGGTGGAGCAGTAGTAACGGCCCGGAGATATCACAGCCTCATTCAACAGGGAGATAACACGTCATACAAATATCACTCGATTTACAATACAGCACCATGTGAAGAGGAATGTGATGAAATCGGAATTGAGCGCAACTGTTGCTAACTACAATTTCGGATTTACTGCATTTTGAGTCAGAATTCGCATCTATATTCGTATTTATCGCAAATGCGAATTTTTCCTGTCCCTAGTAACACCTCTAAAAATAAACAGCTGATCAAGGCTATAAAAGCAAGGGCAGATCTTTGGGTGTATTACTACAAATAACTAAAACACAATTTGATTGTGGAATTATATACAGTCTCATTTATAAAGGTTTTTTGTAGGTGGTTTTGAGCAGCTTTTAAATATGTTAGGAATAGCATTATGAAATATAGACAGCTACACCTTATGTTTATTATGAGATATCGATTTCGGCTAATTTCAGGTCATCTTCAAGTCTCAAACAACAGGTGTTACTTATGCATTTTTCCAGTGGCACTCATAACCTTTAAGTGTTTACACACGCCGGCCGCGGTGGCCGAGGAGACTAAGGCGCTCCAGTCACGGTCTGCACGGCCACTACGGTCGGGGGTTTCGAATCCCCCCCTCGGGCATGGATATTTGTGCCGTCCTAGTTCGTAAGTAGTTAATAAGTAGTTTGTAAGTTTAGGGACTGATGACGCCGTAGTTAAGTCCCATAGACTATACAAACATTTGAACATTTTGTTTACACACGAGGTCTAACGTTGTTAATCGCGTTAGCGATGAAACCAGAACCCAGAATCTTTGCGTCTAAATGACACATGTATTGGTGTGATGCCTTATTTCGAAAAAACAGACATCACACCAACACATATATAGCTCTCGGTAAAGTGGAACGGTACGATGTCGTTACGTAGCACAGCACAGCCGACTGGAAACGCAGAAGTGCAAACAACGTTCTCTCCTCAGAGGTATGATTAGGTTCGACGTAGACTTCTACAACATACAGTCTACACGGCGAAGATTACACCAAAAAATTTAACGTTTCGTCTACTTTGGCGATAGCAACCAAATTTTAAAATCGTGTCTACTATGTATTGCTGTAGCAACACAAAACGCTTGAAGTCGAAAACTTCACTGATTTTCGAGTTCTGAATTTTTAATATGTTTTTAATTTTATTACAGAAAAAACATATTTGGGACTCACACTACAATTTTTATATGGCAGAATTTGTAGGTACATTCACAAGACATAAAACAACGGTTGTGTGCATTCATCTCATGAGAAATATCAATCATTTGTTTTCAGTGTTTACTTCAAATTTCTCTTTTAAGTTTCTTTAATTATTAGTACTTAAATGTGGTTATGAAATAAATAAATTACGTGTATATGTGTAGTCTTATGCGGCCAAACTACTTAGATCATTGGTCGCTAGACTTACACACTGCTTAATCTTACTTAAAATAACTTAGGCAAAGTACAAACAAACATACCTATGTCCGAGGAAGGGCTCGAACCTCTGACCTGACCGGTCGCGCAATTTGTGACAAAAATTACATGTTTGATAATATTAATGCATAGAAGTATGAAATCACGTCAAGACTACTTCCTGCAAAAATTTCGACAAAAAAAGTGGCACTGAGTTTAGAAAAACAAAATTCTGGTTTATTGGATTTTAACATTTTATCAAAAATTAAATGTGACTACAAGAGATACAGCCATTCAAATTTACGTGCACCATAATGTTTTCCCTTCCTGAGTAAATGAGCTGCTTCTTATAGTTTCAACATCTTTTTCTTGAATGTTCTGAATATAAATCTTCAAATAGACTTATTCAGGAGGAGAGTGATACGGATATCTGATTGTAAACCACTGCCTATTACCTTATACCTTTTTGACTGTACTGAACAGTATTTCCGCGTATTCCGTAATTTATACAGTTAACAGGCAATGTAATTTATAACCAACTATTGGCTGCCAATTTCGATTCATTTTTCCTGGAAGTCTTGCAACTTATTTCTCCCTGTTGGTTTCTGCCAAGTTCGGAGTAAAAATGGTTCTATATGACGGTGATGGAAAATAGAATTCATCTTTAGCATTTTTCGGCGTGTGACATTCCCTTACACATTCCGTATGTATTTGTAATTCGAATACAGCCAAATCGTTTTGGGGTCTACGAATAAACACTTTAAGTATGTGAAATACTCATTGACTTATTATTAACGTTTTTTTAATTGAAGGTTTAAGGTTGCATCTCCTATTAAAAAGCATAGTAGCTATTTTTAAAGAGATGGAAGTTGCGCGATAGTGGGGTTAACTACATAGCGGTCAATTACATCAACGTATCTGTGCAGGATGCCTAATATATTTATTGCTTGCGCAGGTGTCTTGATATGCTTAGTGTTCTGAATAATATGCTTTTAGGAGGTATGACTGTGGAAAGTCATAGTCTTGTAGTAGCAGAGACTAACTCTCAAAAACATTATCACTATTAAAATACCTTTTTGTTTACAGGAGGAACACTCAACGGATTAATATGTAGTTAGAACAAGTCACTATATTGCTCTTCAGCTTGCAAAGGGTTGTGCAATTTCACTGATTTTCGTGTTATGTTGACAGTGTGGAAACTTGACAACAGCAGTGCTAGACTTCTTGGTGGGCCTGTACCCAGGAAAAGCGATTAGCCGCCCCAAAGGCCCCGGGTTCCGCGCAAGTGTCACTCCGCGCAAGTGTCACTCCGCGCAAGTGTTCCAACCCCGAGCTGCATGTCCTCAGGAAAAGTAACGGCTGTAGTTTCCGCTTGCTTTCAGCCGTTCGCAGTAGCTGTGTGGCAAAGCCACATTAGCTGATGTTACAAGACCAGTTCAGGCAATCATCCAGACTGTTGCCCCTGTAAATACTGAAACTACTTCTACATTTTCATAGCACAGCAAAGGATTTTCTTCCTGGCAGTAGGTTTTAACAAAGCGTGTGCAAGTTGTTTAAAATATATTTAGCCTATTTTTCAGTCAGTCAGGCACATTTTCGAGAGTTTTTATTTATTTTTTATTATGTAACAATGTTTCTCTTATATTTATTACATAAATAAATCATGTGGCCTATGTCTATTCTTTTGTTCTATAGAATATCATGTATAAGTTTGAAGTAAGTTATTCTAGTTTTTCGAAATTTTAGGTAAAAACGTTTCAAAAAATGTTCAAATGTTCGTAAATCTATCTGACCAAACTGCGTGATCATCATTCCGTAGCTTACAAACTACTTAAAACTAATCTAAGGGCAACACACACACACATGCCCCCCCCCCCAAGGAGGACTCGAACAACGTTTCCCTCATACATGTTACATATGTATTACATTTTCTATATTAATAGTGTTAATTGTGTTCATACCGTGGTAGACACCTTTCTAATGGATATATCGGAGAGATACATCGATACGACTATTGTCGATGGGCTTCGCATGGGGCTCCATGTTTTCTCAATTAAATCAGTTGGTCGTTTCTATTGAAGCGTTGCAGTTAGTGGATGAAAAGCAGCAAATGCTGTCGTGGTTCCTCCAAATCCCTCCAGTTAACAGACCTTTGGTCGTCATGTTCGGAACAGTGTTTCCCTTGCGGGGTCAATGACCACCTTGTGCGATAGTGTCCCGTACCAAGTGCTCCCCGGCGAGATAGATGATGCCAGCTGCATCGAGGAGGGAGGCGTAATCGCCGTATGTTATCTTGTAACCGTACTGTAGCGTCACACGGTTCCCGTCTTCCCTTTGTTTGTGAGACCTTAAACCTGTTTGTGCTCTTATTGATTCGGGTTATGCGGTCTCGTTAATTGATCATGCTTTGTATATGGAGATTCGAAGTATTTGTCGCTTTTCGGAGCTCCATCCTCCCACGCAGAGATGTCGTACTGCTGATGGGCAAAGGTTGCCTCTGGTGGGAGAATGTCGAATATGATAGGGTATATGCGGGTACACTTGGCAGATTACTGTGTGGTTGCAAGAGCCGTGTCAGTTCCGGTAATACTGGGGATTGATTTCTCGCAGCGCTCTAGTTCTGTGGAAGATTTTGGTTTAAACACCTTCCGTTTAAAATTCGCACCCCAAAACGAAATTGTTCATGCCGATTTTCTACCCAGGTTAATTCGGTTTCTTTGCAAACCAAGGGCTACCAACGTGATCATCTCCATGGTGCTGAGCATTCACAACTTGGGTCGGTTCAAAGATGTTTTGGTGGATAAACTGGGGATAACTGATCTTATTAAGTACAAGATTCATTTGACTGATGATATTCAGATAAGGCTTTTTTGTGCAAGAAGATTGATCAAATGTTGCATGATGGAGTTACCAGGCTGTCAACCTCGTCGTATGCATCACCTTTGTTTCTAGTCCCAAAACCTGATAAGAAACATCATAGATCTGTCGTCGATTATAGGGCTTTAAATAAAAAGGTAGTTTTGGAGTCTGTTCCTTTGCCTGATTTACTTAACGCCTAAATCATTCGCCAAAGAGCTCACAAGACATCCAAGAACTTTTTTGAGCTCCATAAAAAATTGGTAGCACATTTGGGACATCATTAAATGCTCGCGTATTCTTGACTTCTCAATAGACATTGGGGGCACTCTATGTGTGGCAGAAGCGTTTGATGCCAAAAAACAATAATTCATTCTTTTTCATTTTGTGTCCCGGATCAGACGTTTCTTTTGAAAAAGCTAAGGATTTGATATACAACATCTTGAAATTAACATCCGTTTCATTAGCACTGTAAATTTGATCCTTAAGAGTGCCCTTGAGAGTAATCTTCAAACTCTGTTTTGAAAACACGGCATCTGCGTCTGCAGATAGCTTTTCTCCACATACATTCAGTTGTCCAATACCATTTTCTTTAACCTATCATGCCACCCAGAGTTTGCAACAAAATCTTTTATTTCCTCACTTAAGAACTCAGCCAGCTCATAATTTTTTATCTAATTAGTTATCTACCAACATCAATAGTTACTATGGCACAATTAAACATATTTATTTCTATAATAAATATAATGACTTGGCAATCGCACCATAATATAATGACATGAGAATAAATATAACGATCTGCCAATTGCACATCGTCATAATGAAATGATAATTATTTATAATACATTATGTAACCAAACGTAATCAAATAAGAATGAAGTACACTCACATGTGCATAAAGATTTTTAAATAGGCTATAAGTTTATGTTGCTATGGGAGACCAAGTCAGTTATTTTAGTTAGTGTTCATAGAACCACTTATTTGTTTTATAATCAGGAACCTATCAACATTTATAGCGACAATATTATTATTATAGGTTACATCTTTATTTCTATAATACAGATAATGATTTCGCAATCACACCATAATATAATGACATCAGAATACATATAATGATTTGGCAATTATACATGGAAATATAAAAATAATTTATATTCCACTTTGTAACCAAACGTAATCATGTAGCAATGAAATACCTCACATTTGCATAAAGTATTTTAACTATTAGTTTACATTGCCATGCGATTACCAAGTCATATTTATTATAGAAATAAAGATGTATAATTGTGATATAGGCATTACAGATGTTCGTAGATAACTAATTAAATAAAAAAAATATGACTAGGTGTTCAATAGGTGGTTTCATGAACACTAACTAAAATAACCCACTTGGTTTCCCATGAGATCACACTACTTTTTTTTATGGTGGAAGGAATTCGTCACAAGACTTGCATTTTTGTACATTTTATATTTTTTTTGATGGGATTCATATTTATTAGGACGGTTAAAGTGCAGTTTCCATGTCGGAAACTTGTAGTTGTTAGTAGCGGCGCGGTGAATGGTGGGAAGTAAAATGCTATTTACGTTTTATATTTTGTAAACAGTTTAGTGTTGTGGACATAATAGGTTATTTTATTATATTTTTATTTATTATTTTTTTTTACGAATAATATTGGAAAACTGCTAAGAAATCATAAACTGAAAAAGTACATTGAGTACCAGTCACTTCTTCGATATACAAAGAAGCCGTGTCTTCCATACGTTTCGTGGCCAACATTACAACACAATGGCGACGACGCCGTAACTAAAATTTCATCAAATATTCAAATGTTTGTTAAGCTTAAGGGACTTAACTGCTGGGTCATCAGTCCCTAAACTTACAAACTGCTTATGAACTGTCTTATACTAAAGACAGCACAAACATCCATGCCCGAGGGAGGATTCGAACCCCCGACTGGGAGCGGCCTCTCACATCAGAGCCAAGCGCCTCAATGCGCCGGGCCACTCCGTCGCGGCACTAAAATTTAACCCCGAATTGTTTACAAAGCGAAAAACGTAAAGTAGCATTCAAAGGCCTATTGGCTGCCTAAACGCGCCGCTTTATATGTTTCGTGGATTTATGATAAAATCGTTTATTAAATTAGATCTTGCGTTTTGTGCGACCTCTTTTTTTTGTCTTACTTTGTCTTGCTTTTTGAAGCTGTTTGTACGCTTTTTTCACACGATTGCATCTGGTCACCCTAACATTAACGTTTTGATAAAATCTATGCACTCGACACGTAATATTCACGCTGACCGTATTTTAAGATAGCCAAAAGTATTTGATATTTAAGATTTTAACTTTGACAGAACATACTCTTATTTGTGATTTTACTTCTGTAACGAATATTTTAACATCTTTTTCATATTTTAGTTATCTTGTCCTATTGTGTATTCTTGCTTCGTAATCTGTAATTCTGTTGGTTGTTGTTGAAATGAACATAATCTTTAAACACTTCGCCTTCAGTTGGGTGCGAATGTGTGATATAGCACACACGTGCCGTGTGTCTCAGTAAGTCTGCATGCTCACGGTTTGATTTAAATGGAAATTAATCTCGCTATTATCGCGTACCATCTCAACTAAAGAAAGGCAGACCAGAGCCGAGTTTGTGACACTTGCGCGGAGTGACACTTGCGCGGAAAGGGAATTTGTAGACACTTGCGCGGAGACCCGGACGCTGCAGGTAGCGAACAGGGTGTTCCAGAAGTAGGGATACACCACCCCTACTCCTCGCCCTCCAGCCGCTACCTGTGCCGTATTCAAGGAAAGGCCCACCGAGCTAGGTGGAGCAGTAGTAACGGCCCGGAGATATCACAGCCTCATTCAACAGGGAGATAACACGTCATACAAATATCACTCGATTTACAATACAGCACCATGTGAAGAGGAATGTGATGAAATCGGAATTGAGCGCAACTGTTGCTAACTACAATTTCGGATTTACTGCATTTTGAGTCAGAATTCGCATCTATATTCGTATTTATCGCAAATGCGAATTTTTCCTGTCCCTAGTAACACCTCTAAAAATAAACAGCTGATCAAGGCTATAAAAGCAAGGGCAGATCTTTGGGTGTATTACTACAAATAACTAAAACACAATTTGATTGTGGAATTATATACAGTCTCATTTATAAAGGTTTTTTGTAGGTGGTTTTGAGCAGCTTTTAAATATGTTAGGAATAGCATTAGGAAATATAGACAGCTACACCTTATGTTTATTATGAGATATCGATTTCGGCTAATTTCAGGTCATCTTCAAGTCTCAAACAACAGGTGTTACTTATGCATTTTTCCAGTGGCACTCATAACCTTTAAGTGTTTACACACGCCGGCCGCGGTGGCCGAGGAGACTAAGGCGCTCCAGTCACGGTCTGCACGGCCACTACGGTCAGGGGTTTCGAATCCTCCCCTCGGGCATGGATATTTGTGCCGTCCTAGTTCGTAAGTAGTTAATAAGTAGTTTGTAAGTTTAGGAACTGATGACCCCGTAGTTAAGTCCCATAGACTATACAAACATTTGAACATTTTGTTTACACACGAGGTCTAACGTTGTTAATCGCGTTAGCGATGAAACCAGAACCCAGAATCTTTGCGTCTAAATGACACATGTATTGGTGTGATGTCTTATTTCGAAAAAACAGACATCACACCAACACATATATAGCTCTCGGTAAAGTGGAACGGTACGATGTCGTTACGTAGCACAGCACAGCCGACTGGAAACGCAGAAGTGCAAACAACGTTCTCTCCTCAGAGGTATGATTAGGTTCGACGTAGACTTCTACAACATACAGTCTACACGGCGAAGATTACACCAAAAAATTTAACGTTTCGTCTACTTTGGCGATAGCAACCAAATTTTAAAATCGTGTCTACTATGTAATGCTGTAGCAACACAAAACGCTTGAAGTCGAAAACTTCACTGATTTTCGAGTTCTGAATTTTTAATATGTTTTTAATGTTATTACAGAAAAAAACATATTTGGGACTCACACTACAATTTTCATATGGCAGAATTTGTAGGTACATTCACAAGACATAAAACAACGGTTGTGTGCATTCATCTCATGAGAAATATCAATCATTTGTTTTCAGTGTTTACTTCAAATTTCTCTTTTAAGTTTCTTTAATTATTAGTACTTAAATGTGGTTATGAAATAAATAAATTACGTGTATATGTGTAGTCTTATGCGGCCAAACTACTTAGATCATTGGTCGCTAGACTTACACACTGCTTAATCTTACTTAAAATAACTTAGGCAAAGTACAAACAAACATACCTATGTCCGAGGAAGGACTCGAACCTCTGACCGGACCGGTCGCGCAATTTGTGACACAAATTACATGTTTGATAATATTAATGCATAGAAGTATGAAATCACGTCAAGACTACTTCCTGCAAAAATTTCGACAAAAAAAGTGGCACTGAGTTTAGAAAAACAAAATTCTGGTTTATTGGATTTTAACATTTTATCAAAAATTAAATGTGACTACAAGAGATACAGCCATTCAAATTTACGGGCACCATAATGTTTTCCCTTCCTGAGTAAATGAGCTGCTTCTTATAGTTTCAACACCTTTTTCTTGAATGTTCTGAATATAAATCTTCAAACAGACTTATTCAGGAGGAGAGTGATACGGATATCTGATTGTAAACCACTGCCTATTACCTTATACCTTTTTGACTGTACTGAACAGTATTTCCGCGTATTCCGTAATTTATACAGTTAACAGGCAATGTAATTTATAACCAACTATTGGCTGCCAATTTCGATTCATTTTTCCTGGAAGTCTTGCAACTTATTTCTCCCTGTTGGTTTCTGCCAAGTTCGGAGTAAAAATGGTTCTATATGACGGTGATGGAAAATAGAATTCATCTTTAGCATTTTTCGGCGTGTGACATTCCCTTACACATTCCGTATGTATTTGTAATTCGAATTCATCCAAATCGTTTTGGGGTCTACGAATAAACGCTTTAAGTATGTAAAATACTCATTGACTTATTATTAACGTTTTTTTAATTGAAGGTTTAAGGTTGCATCTCCTACTAAAAAGCATAGTAGCTATTTTTAAAGAGATGGAAGTTGCGCGATAGTGGGGTTAACTACATAGCGGTTAATTACATCAACGTATCTGTGCAGGATGCCTAATATACTTATTGCTTGCGCAGGTGTCTTGATATGCTTAGTGTTCTGAATAATATGCTTTTAGGAGGTATGACTGTGGAAAGTCATAGTCTTGTAGTAGCAGAGACTAACTCTCAAAAACATTATCACTATTAAAATACCTTTTTGTTTACAGGAGGAACACTCAACGGATTAATATGTAGTTAGAACAAGTCACTATATTGCTCTTCAGCTTGCAAAGGGTTGTGCAATTTCACTGATTTTCGTGTTATGTTGACAGTGTGGAAACTTGACAACAGCAGTGCTAGACTTCTTGGTGGGCCTGTACCCAGGAAAAGCGATTAGCCGCCCCAAAGGCCCCGGGTTCCGCGCAAGTGTCACTCCGCGCAAGTGTTCCAACCCCGACCAGAGCCACCTACGAAGTTTGTTCCTTGTGTTGTGTGGTACATCCTGGTTCGCTGAATTTCGCCTACGATTGCGGCGCCTGCTTCTGCTTCGTATCAGCACGCTGAGTTGGGTGAGTTTCGCTTTGCTTCACGCGTGTGAGTGGCTGAATGCTTGGTGATTGCAAATCCCTGCCCCGACGATGTTCAGTTCAGATTACTCTAAGTTAGTAGTTCAATGGGATGCGTTTTTATTGTTTAACAAAATGGGTTCCCCCATTTGGTCATGTTTGAGCTGAATAAGTACTTTATCCTAATTATGAATATTAGTTAATGACTACAGTCCCTTTTATTTAATGTTGTTTTTCACCAGTGCTGAGAACAAATTCAGATGCATATTATCATATTTTTAATTTTGTTGCGCCATAAATGTTCTCACAGCCACCTCCATGAAATGTTTTAGTTCGCAGTGGCTTGTATATTAACAATTGTGTGTAATTCTCATTATCTACGACGTATGTTGGCCACCGTCTCTTTGTCTTCCTGCTGCTAAAGTAAAGTGTGAGTCAGTTCTAAATTCTGGGCCAGGGAACAAGATTCTGTCGCAAAGAAGTAGTCAGTAGTTCACGAGCATCTGGTTTTACGGCCAGAGTTATATGTTTAAAGTGAAGCTTTCAACTGGCCCCTTTCAGCAAGAGTTAATTTTTACAATTGTGGTCTTTCACCTTCGACTCTAATAACCGCTGTCTGGTTTTTGTATAGGTTTAATATAACTCTTCGCTCTCTACATTTTACCCCTGCTACCTTTAGAATTTGAAAGAGTGTATTCCAGTCGACATTGTCAAAAGCTTTCTCCGAATCTACAAGCGCCAAGAACGTAGATTCGCATTTCCTTAGCTTCTAAGATAAGTCGTAATGTGAGTATTGCCTCCCGTGTTCCTACATTTCTCCTAAATCCAAACTGATCTTCCCCAAGGTCGGATTCCACAAGTTTTTCCATTCGTCCGTAAATAATTCGTGTTAGTATTTTGCAACCATGACGTATGAAATGACAGTTCTGTAATTTTCACATTTGTCTGCACTTGCTTTGAAGAGAAACACGAGGCAGCTCCGTACTCGGCACAGCGGGCGGAAATCGATTGAGGAAACTGCTTTAGCACAGAACTCTCAGGAGTCCGAAAACAGTGTTCTTTATTTTTTACGTAAATACTAAAAGTGTCACAGAGAAATTAAATACACAGGAGTCTATAGCTTTTCTTCGTCTACATAAAACAATATTTTTCGTGGAATATCGGACGATTTTTAGTTTCACTCCGCGGTAGAGGAGAACTGTGCTGCTCGGACAACCAGAAGGACGCCTCCTCAGCAAACGCCTGTCCTGATCCTCAGCTGCGTAAAGTGTGCGGTGTCGCAATGGAAAGCGTGCTTTACAAACGGCAAGCCACCTCTGCTCTGCTTGTGCAGTGAAACTACTCGTTCGCTGCAAATATTCAAATACTGTAAAGGAGGAAAAAGAGGAGGTATGGTGTGCATCCTATGAATTCAACACGTCCAAAGTATGAAAACTTTCAACAGATGTACCAAAAAAAAAAAAAAAAAAAAAAAAAAAAAAAAAAAAAAAAAAAAAAAAATCCATTGCGCTTCTTCAGGCAGTTGCTAACGTCCCAGCAGCCTTTTCATTGTAGATCAAAAATTATTGGACGAGAAAAAGCGAAACGAATGAAAATTCGGACCAACAGTGTTGCAATTTACGTTGAGGAGCGACGGGGGCTGACTCTGAGGAAATTGAGATCGTGCAGGTTGGTAGTGAGTACGTCTGTTACCAGACTCAACTCTGTACTCGCTGATTTGTTCAGTCTTATCACTGGATTCCGCCAGATTGAAGTTCCCACTAGCTGTTCTAGGTTTACATTACCTATTAGAAACAACACGTGTGAGGAGCATCACGTCTATTTAGGGTGCTCGTTCAGTTTTTCTTTGAACTGCTATCGAAGACTTTTCCATTTTTCCTAACATAGAATGTTGCTGAAATTAGCAGAAAAATATCTTTGTAAAATCTATCAAGCAGATGAGCCATTTATTAAGGCAAACAGATATTAGAAAATAACAAACTTTTGTAGCTTTTTTTTAATTTTTAATTTTTTCTTTATTTTAGGTTTTTGACAACAGAAAAGTTGTATGCAATCAGAGCAGGAGAATTTAGACTGGGAACAATTACTTTGACATGTGGCCCGGAGAAACAGCACGCAATGAACAGCCATCTGACACGGCACAATTTGAGTGCCATTGAAGCAGCCAATCACGGATTAAGGTTTAGAAGATACGGCGATGGTCGCAGCGCGAAACACAAACCAGTTTTGATATCATCACCTGGTGACGATGGTAGCGAGCCGCGTGGCGAGCTGCGATGGTGCAGGATAGGGCCGTGTCTTACTTGAGCGACATCTGCAGCGCTGTGCGTGGCCAGCGAGAAAGACAGGCGTGTCTTTCTCGCTGGCCACGGGCGCTGCGCGTCAGACGCGACAACAGGCGACGTTTGAGATGCAAACCTGCTTGAACCATGTCGCTGCCGCATGCGCTACAAAGTGTCGAAGTGCGTTGAGAATTTTCTGTATGTAGACGTTGTAAAGGATGATGCAAGAGTACTGTGACTGCAACTCTTACTGAAATAACAGAAAATAAATCTGAAGTTGTACACATAATGAAGAATTTAGATTTGGAAGAGTGTCCTAAAAGAACTAGCTCGTAAATTTTATTTTGGGCTTTATAGGCGACTGTAGTTAAATTTTTACATTGTCTCTAATATGTCAGTCTTCTATGTTTTTATTCTGAATGGTATTTTGATTTACACTATGAGGAACGTGTTTTGAACAATTACTCGCATTTGTGTGCTTTATGCATTTGCAGTAACAACAAACATACTTCAGAGGGAGAGAGAGAAAAACATAACACTAGGATGGATGTCAAACGAGATGTGCGAAAAATTACTTTTCTGGGTAAAATGTCTTCATATAATGTTTCAGCGGTAATTTAATATGTTTGGTACAGTTGGATACTTGTGTTTGCAAATAAAGATGAACTGTATTGGTGAAAACTTAAACAAGTAGTTTGTGGCGCTTTGGAAAGAGATGATATAAACAGATGAAAGGGTTCTTGTTACAGTAATTAAAATATACAATGGAACGGGAATCGAACAAGTGACCGCAAAACTTACATATGGTTGGACCAGGTCGCTACCCATATGCTCCGCCGACTGTATGTCTCAACAGAATTATATGATTTACTACCATATTCCAATAAAACTCGTTTCATACACATTCAGTCGTTGATGGTTCGTAGTCACAGAAGAAAAACTCATTGACGACATAGCTGATAGTATCTCTACTCATCGTTCTATTTTCGAAGTCATCATCATATTGTTCCACAAGGATCCATCTTAGGGCCATTGCTGTTTCTTGTGTACTTTAATGACCTCTTATCAGTTACACTGCCAAAATCAGAGTTCGTTTTGTTTGCATATGATACAAGTATTGCAATAAATAGCACGTGGAGCATAGTTCTAGAAAGGTCTGCTAATGATATTTTGATTCAAATTAATAAATGGTTTAAAGCCAACTGATAGACATTAAACTTTGAAAACGCTCACTATATGCAGTTCAGAATATGTAAGAGATTTCGACCATTCATATGCATAAAGTACGAAGATAGAAGAGGTTGACAGTATTAAATTCCTGGGATAACAGCTTGATGATAAATTCAGTTGGGAGGAGCAGACCACAGGGCTGCAGAAACGACTTAACAAATCTGTATTTCCAATATCAGTTGTATCAGACGTAAGAGACATAAAAATAAAAGAGCTTGCATACTTTGCTTACTTTCATTCCATGTCATATGGTATGATATTTTTTTGGTAACTCTTCAAGTGAAAAAAAGGTTTACAGGGTCCAAAAACGTGTAATACGTATTATTTGCGGAGTAAATTCACGGACATCCTGCAGAAGCCTCTTCAAAGAACTGGGTATATTAACTACTGCCTCTCAGTATATTTATTCCTTAATGAAATTTGTCATAAATAATGTATCCCTTTTCCCAACAAACAGCTCAGTTCCTACATACAGTACTAGGAACAAATATGACCTACACAAGGATTTAAAAGCACTTACATTAGTGCAAAAAGAGGGTTCACTAATCAGGAACACATATTTCCAATAATTTATCAGCAACCACAAAAAATTAGCTACAACCAAAGATCAGTTTAAGTGGAACCTGAATGACTTTCTAGTGGCAACTCCTACTCCACTGACGAATTTTTAAATAGAACCAAATGATGTATGTATCTGTATTCACACTACTAGTATTACTATATTATCAGCTTGTAAAAAAGTACGTATCTGTATTAGTATTATTATATTATCAGGTTGTAAAAAAAGAGATGTTCCACATCCACGAGGATCTCCTCAACACAGATCTGTGGAACGAACAACTAATCTAATCTTCTGCGCGCCGAGTACCAGCTTGCCCCACCAGCGTAGACACAGCTTGCCCTTTATACACATGAAGTATTAAGTGCCGTCGACAAGGGATCACAAATCGATTCCATATTTCTGGATTTCAGGAAGGCTTTTGACACTGTACCTCACAAGCGGCTTCTAATGAAATTGCGTGCTTATGGAATATCTCCCCAATTGGGCGGTTGGATTCACGATTTCCTATCAGAAAGGACACAGTTCGTTGTAATTGACGGTAAGTCATCGAGTTTAACAGAAGTGATATCTGGCGTTCCACAGGGAAGCGTTATAGGTCCCCTACTCTTCCTCGTCTTTATAAGCGATTTAGGAGACAATCTGAATAGCTGCCTTAGACTGTTCGCGGATGATGCTGTCGTTTATCGGTTAGTGAAGTCAACAGAGGATCAAAAGCAACTGCAAAGCGATTTAGACAAAATTTCTGCATGGTGTGGAAATTGGCAATTGACACTAAATAAAGAAAAGTGTGAAGTAATACACATGACCACTAAAAGAAATACGCTGAACTTCAATTACGCGATAAATCAGTCAAACCTTAAGGTCGTAGATTCTACCAAATACCTAGGAGTTACAATTACGAACAACTTTGTCTGGAGAGAACACATAAAAAAATATTGTGGGTAAGGCGAACCAAAGGTTACGTTTTATCGGCAGAACGCTTCGAAGATGCACCAGCTCCACCAAAGAGACTGCCTACATCACACTTGTGCGTCCTCTCCTGGAGTACTGTTGCCCCTTGCGGGACCCTCACCAGGTGGGACTGACGGAAGACATTGAGAATAACAGAAATACGTTATTCATTGCGGCGTGATCTGTTTGCGAAGTTTCAATCACCGACTCTTAGTTCTGAATGTGAAAATATTTTGCTAGCACCCACCTACTTTGGGAGACATGACCATCCCAATAAAATAAGATCCAAAACGGAACGATGTAGGTGTTCTTTCTTTCCGCGCGCTATTAGAGAATGGAACGGTAGAGAAAAGTTATGAAAGTGGTTAATGAACCCTCTGCCAGGCATTTGAATGTGATTTGCAGAGTATCTATGTAGATGTAGATGTAGACGGAGCTGCGGTAGTGAGCGCTCGTGAGCGCTCGTGTCCGCTCCTGCTCGCGGAGCATTCTGTTAGAACAGCCTGTTGTAGCGAGTAGCTGTCGCACTCGCGTTGGACAATGTCGCGCACTGCCGCTACGTAGGACACGGCGTGGATGCGCCCGTAACACTCTGTGGAGTAGACTTAAGCCGTCGTCACACGGAGCGTGTGTGTGAACGTGTGTGGTCAACGGGCCGAGTGCAGCGTGCGGCTGAACGCTCGGAGACGGCCGACTAGAGCATACGAGGCGAGACGTGTGCCTCAACGAGCTACACGCGACCGCAGCGCGCTCCAGCGACAATGGTCGGCAGCGTCCCGTTCTGGAATTACACTGTTTACCAAATCAAAAGAGTGGAATTCATGGTTTACCTCTGTTAAATCGCTTATTTACGCGCTTGTGCATATGTTCGTTCTGTGATGTAGGCCTACTGTACATAAGTAACAACAAAATATCTAAGACTCTTATAAAAGTTGCATGTTACGTCAATAAGTGCAGCGAATAATAAAAGTTACATGACACTGTGAGACACTGCGATATGAAATGAGAAAATGCCTTCATATGAGGCAAACATTATTGCAACAGTATCGCTTTTTAGTAAAACGTAAACGTCATTCTTCCACGGTCAATGCTACTACTCAGTAGAAGAATGTTAAGAACGTGTAAAATGCAATTCTTGAAACAATAAAGTGCGTATTTTATTCTAAGTAAGGTGCAAACTGTTCTGTTCATACAACGAATCCAACAAACTCACATCGCAGACGATGCGCAGAATTGCCCAGAAAGCTGCTTAGATAATAAGGCAAGATATTAAAAGTGAAGTGTACAGTTACATACCCTCAAAGAGATAACTTATTGATGGATGCAAATTCTCTCCCACAATTCCTCCAAACCTTTCTTGAGGTGGTTAAGTTGGGAAAAAAAGAGGGGGGGGGGGGGGCAAGAAAATTGAGGAATCATGAAGGAAGTGCGTTGCTAGTGGACATGCCATAACATCAGTTTTCATGCCACGAACCTTCTTGTCACCAATATTGACATTTGACTCGATGAACTTGATTGATCTTCTAGCAAGTCTGGATGTCAGCTCATCCTACTATGAAGCACAAAAACTGGAATTATTTGTGATTGTCCACGCACAGCTAATCTACAATCCAGCTACATTCAAAAAACTTGTTTTTGATAATATGGATTTGAGTGTTTGTACCTTAGACGGACATAGAACCTTCCACGCTATGGGGGGTATCAAAGTGGCACTCCGTCCACACATGTTCAAAGAAGTTCAGAAACACCAAGATTAAAAACAATGCCTACATCAGCTGAAACTGGAAAACTCGGTACTATTCCATTACAAACATAAATTACGATGAAAGAAGGTCTACGAAATGTGACTGTGCGCACTTTGTTTACTTAGTTTCCAATATTATGCAGTATACTTCTAAGAAATTTGTAGGAAAGTGTTTGGGTTAATCAGAAAAGCGGAATAAAAGAGAAAAATTTTGCTCTTGAGGTGCTTCGAACCAGCGCCACAAGTCAACTTCCGCTCCACAGTCCACGACTTTGCTGCCCACGCCACAGTCACTAACATTCAAGACTCTTCTCAACATAGATATTAGCCCTGTTGTATACACTAGTGGTAGATATATTGGTTGATAACATGTAATTATAACAAATGATGTAAAGAACAATTCGTGTTGACAGATCTTCAGTAGCGCTTGCCTTGAAACGGCAGATTACTGTAATATGGAAATTTGTTAACCACATAAAAGACGTTTCCAGTCATTTATTCCAAGAAATAGTACGTCTAATGACCGGTTTTCGAGAGATTCTAAATGTACTCAGTTACTTTTAATTGCTTTGAAATGTCATACAGTCATGAGACGTAAGTTATATACATAAAACTCATGAAATACGACGGCCAATATGGCGTCTTCATCTCTCTACCGAGAAAAGTTGCACCCTATCCCCGGATAGCCACGTGGTGGGACGTCGGTGGCGTTCTCCCACCTTATTGGTGATCGTTCAGACGCTCGTTGAGAATATCTGGCATGCTTGGTACTGCCCAACACGTTGGGAAAGCCTCGCCAATGTGCGGTTCGCACCGCGGCCAACGGGAAACACAGGCCTGAGCACGCACATCATGCGCAAGGTACGTAGACTAGAAAGGTATGCCAGGTTTCGCTTCTTCTCTCTCATTGGTTAGCGCTGTATTACGTCACTCGGCAGCAAGCAGCTGTATTATAAGGCCGCCGTGAACACATTTCTCCGTCTTTTCTTTTCTCATTCGACAAAAAACATTGCTTTTAAGCAGTGGAACACGCTTGTGATTAATATATATGTATACTAACATACAAAGGACTGAAAAAGAAAAGCTTCAAACATTATTAACAACTAGCTAACCAGTCCCGCCCCGCGACTTGGCACGGGTAATATTTAAACGTCTTTAACTCGAGAAGCACTGAACGTATCTTGAAGAGGTTTTTTTAAAATTGTAGAGCTGATCAAGATCTAAAATAAAGTCCAGGAGAGCACTTGTCTAACTTTTATAGATTTCCCACGATCACTATTTATGTAGTTTGAAGCTAGCCGGCGCCTGCGCCTTAGGAAAGAAAAATGGTACATATGCTTCACTCGTAAAAATTAGACATATGCTCTCGCTGACGTTTTTTAGACCTTTGTGAGACCTACAATTTAAAAGAAACCTCATCACAATACGCTCAGTAGTTCTCGAGTTAAAGAAGGTTAGAGGGACAGACAGAGAGAAAATGTGCTTCTGTTTTATATAATACAATGATTTGACTACTCTCTTAGAGTGCGAATTTCGAAATTTTATGATGCCTATAACCGTGACGCTAGCTCATGCAATACGTTGACCAAGTTTTATCGCAATCGACTGAATGACATTGACAGGCATAGCATACGGACAGAGGCCTTCATTTTTATATATTAGATAAAGAAAACTCGTTACAACGCAAACTTAGCAGCCGATATATGGAAAAATGTTTCCCTAATCCAAGAAAGCTACTTCCTATCCGAACACTTAACAGGTCACGAAACGAGCGAGCACAAAACACAATTTCCTGCTTGCACGTTTCATAAACGGTACTGCGGCAACTGCTCGGCGCTTGCTGCCAGGTGACGTCACAGAAGCAAAGCGCGCGAGTCAAATTTACACCCCCCCTGCAAGGTAGTTCCGAGCCGGCGCGATCGCTAGCTCAGTGGCTGCCCGCTTTGACGCAGCGGGCAGTGCCCCAGCGGCCGGCCAATCGGCTAGCGATCGCGACGGCTCGGAACTACTGTACCTTGCTTACGTCGCATGATGTGCGCGCTCAGGCCTGTATTTCTCGCCGGCCACCGAGGCCAACGAGAGAGACAGGCTCCGGCGCGCCTGTCAAATTACTTAAGCAAGTTAGGTTGACCCGGCGCGATCGCTAGCGGATTGGTCGGCCGCTGGGGCACTGCCAACACCGCCTAGAAGACAAGGCCTTCCAACAGGTCGTGCCTACGTCACACTTAGAGGCCCCGGCCGCCATCTGACTGGCCGGCGGCAGCGCGGCGGTAGGCGTGCCCCAGCCAACAGCCAGTGAGGTGGCAGCCGGGGCCTCTAAGTGTGTTGTAAGGCCTTGTCTTCTAGGCGGTGTTGGCACAGCCCACTGCGTCATAGCGGGCAGCCACTCAGCTATAGTCGAGCCGCCGAAAGAACGACTCTGACAGCTAGCGGCTATGTTGCCAATACTGCTACGCAGGTGTTTGTTGTTACGCAGTGTCGGTCGCCGGCATACGAATATCACCTCCGAAAATTTTGGGACCGTTGCTATGAACTATTAAAACGTGAACGAATGAGAACAATCACGAAGTAATGAAAAACACTCTTTTTGCAGTTAAAAAGAAAAGGTTTAGAAACATATGTCGAGTTAAAGTAAAGATTCATATGTTCCAATATTCCATTAAATATAATGTATCATTTAGTCTTTAGCCGAAGTTTGCTAGTTGAAGAATTTTGTTTATATATTTCATCTTCTATAACTATTTTCCACAGACTCGCTGTTATTGCCTGGACACTGTATTGTGGCAGTCGGCCGAGAGGGTAAACAAATAAGGACTACCACTTTACAATTAGTAAACCCGCCTCTTCCAGTAAAATGATTTGTCTTCTTACATAAAAAGAAGAGTGTCTTTTTATCTCATTCATTTATGGTCGCTGTTGACTGCCATAGTATAGTGTGAGTAATATTATCAGATCAGTTTCGACAGCTAGTCTATTGGTCACAGAAGTAGAAATAAAATAACGTAATTTTTCAGTAAATGATTTTTTGTTGCGAAACAAACTATACATTAAAAATCAGTCGCGGCCAGCATCATGTGCAATGCACCGCTGCTACTGCTACTATCGTCCCCTAATATTGTTAATTCTTCTACCCGTTCTTCTAGTATACATTCTCGTTCCCATGCCTCTTCTAAGATGTGCCACGGATGAATGACAACATTGTTCCATTTTGTGGGAGTAATACTGCCCAATGCTTCACGAACTACGAATTCTACTTTTGTTAATGAAAAACTTTCATTTCTTTCTGCAATGTACGATTTCACCTGAGCCCACACGAGTTCTATTGCAATGATATGGTGGAAGGCGCAACACTATGACGACTTTCTTCAGCAATTGTATCAATTTCATAAATGATTTTTCGGCTTTTGTTTTTGCAACACAACAAGACAAACGATGAACACGCGACAGATGCTTTGCAGTGACTGAAGCACGCCACCCTGCGCGACCTTGAGAGGCAGGGTGGCAACACGGCACCATTACCCCGGCAACGTTTACGAATTCCAGAGCTCAGGTTGGTGCTCCAGTGTCCCCCCACCCTCTGCGGCCCTCGTGCGCGAACTGTCAGGGTCGTTCTTTCGGCGGCCCGACTATAGCGATCGCGCCGGCTCAGGCCTACCTTGCTTACGTAATTTGACAGGCGCGCCGGAGCCTGTCTCTCTCGTTGGCCTCGGTTCGCACGTTGTGACGTCAGAAACTTGCCACGTTTGCCCCACTCGTTCAGACACACGCCCCGTATGCCGACGGTTTACCGCTGCGGCGCGGTGGAGCGACCGAGCGCTTTGAGGCGCTATGCTACGATGCTCGAGGCCCTTTCCCGTATGGGGTTCGAATCCCCCCTCGGTCATGGAAGTTTGTGCTGTTTTTAGTCACAGACAAATATATACATACGGGAAACCTCCATAAGGGCCCGGTCACACGCTCAGAGGTGCAGGGAGGGAAGGTTCCGTAAGATGTCCCGTGATGGCGCTGCGGTCAGAAGCAGCCCTTTAAACTGGCCAGAGCAGGCAGCAGGTAGCGGCTGCCCGCACCACCACTTCCCCTCAAACTCCGGCACACCGGACCACAGACAAATATATATCTACATCTACATCTACATGGGATACTCTGCAAATCACATTTAAGTGCCTGGCAGAGGGTTCATCAAACCAGAATTATAGTATTTATCTCCCATTCCATTCTCGAATAGCGCGCGGGAAGAAAGAACACCTGAATCTCTCTGTTCGAGCTCTGATTTCTCTTATTTTATTCTGATGATTTTTTCTACCTATGTAAGTGGGAGTCAACAATATATTTTCGCATTCGGAGGAGAATGTTGGCGATTGGAGTTTCGCAAGTAGCCCACGCCGCAGCGATAAGCGCCGTTGTTGTAATGATTCCCATACCAGATCCTGTATCATTTCCGTAACGCTGTCTCCCCTGTATCGTGACGATACGAAACGAGCTGCCCTTCTTTCGACTCTTTCGATGTCCTCCGTCAAACCCACCTGATAAGGATCTCACACTGGGCAGCAATACTCCAAAAGATGGACGGACAAGCGCAGTGTATGCAGTTTCTTTAGTAGTTCTGTTGCATCTTTCAAGGGTTCTGCCAATAAAACGCAGTCTCTGGTTCGCCTTTCCCACGATATTATCTACGTGTTCTTTCCAGTTTAAGTCTGAAGTAATAGTAATTCCTAGGTATTTTGTGGAGTTTACAGCCTTCACATTTGATTGATTTATGTTGTAAACAAAGTTTAACGGATTTCTTTTCGTACTCATGTGGACGACTTCACATTTCTCATTATTTAGAGTCAATTGCCAATTTTTACACCATACTGATATCTTATTCAGATCGTTTTGCAGTTGGTTTTGATCTTCAGATGATTTTACTAGACGGTAAATGACGGCGTCATCTGCAAACAACCTAAGAGAGCTACTTAGATTTTCCCCTAAATCGTTTATCTAAATAAGGAATAGCAGAGGACCAATAACACTACTCTGTGGAACGCCCGATATCACCTCTGTTTTAGTCGATGCCTTACCATCGATTACTACGAACTGTCTCCTCTCTTACAAGAAATCCCCTATCCAATCGCAAATTTGGGGCGATATACCATAACAACGCAATTTGATTAAAAGCCGTTTGTGAGGTACGGTGTCAAAAGCTTTCTGGAAATCAAGAAATACGGAATCGATTTGCGAACCTTTGTCGATAGCACGCATCACTTCGTGTGAATAAAGAGCTAGTTGTGTTTCGCATGAATGATATTTTCTAAATCCGTGTTGACCTTGGGTCAATAGATCGTTCTGTTCGAGATACACAGTCGGGAAACCTCTGTAAGGGCCCGTCCTATGCTCTGGGGTGCGGGGAGGGAGGGTTTCCAGCAGTTCCGTAAGATGTCACATGATGGCGCTGCGGTCAGAAGCAGCCCTTTAAACTGGCCAGAGCAGGCGGCAGGTAGCGGCTGTCCCCACCACCACCTCCCCTCAAACGCCAGCAAGCCGGACACAGCGGTGGCCTCGTGGCAGGCGGCACGAGCTCTCCCCTCAGCCTCCCCTCCACTAGGCCACTCGTCAGGTATGTTTAGGTACAATAAAATTGCAGGAAGCTGAATTTTTGGTATGTTGTTAGGACATATTAGAATAGTATTAAACCAAGTTTGCAGCTTCGAAATCCTTTTGCGTAAATTTTAAGAGCCAAAAAACCTCGAAATTTTCGGACTTTTTTCTGGTTTTGGCTTATAACTCGTGAAGGGTGGTTTTTTGAAGAAAATTCACTCACACCTCTATTAATGTAGATAAAATATTCTAAAATTTAAGCCTAACCGCAGCTCTGTAAGTCCAATAGTTCCCGAGATATTGGACTTCAAAAATTGACTTATTTCTCCAAAAAGTTCAAATTTTCGATTTTAGTCATCTTTCGGCTAAAATATTGGCTCTAATGATCATCCCACGAGAAATGTCATACAAAACAAAGTTATAGAGCAGTTATTTAACTTTAATCTAAGTACTGAACGAAGTCCATAGGCCCAGTAGATTTCTAGTTATCGTTAGAAAACGAAAACTTGGAAAAATCGGAGTAGTCAATAAATTGACCCAGACGAATTGCAGTCCTCTTCTCCAGTGTATGTTAAAGAAAAAGGAAGAATTACTCATTGACGATTATTATTAACATATATTGTATATAAGTAGGTGTAATTATGTGTTAGTGCATACAAATATATTTGTGAAAGTTGGTATCGATGTAAAAAAAAAAAAAAAAAAAAAAAAAAAAAATTACGAAAGCCTCTCCGTTTTTGGGTATTAGTCAGCCATTAAAACATTGGGTCTTTCGTTCGTAGCGAGGCCTTTTGTTGTGTGAAGGTATCAATCTCCCTCCCGTCCCCCTTACTCAGAGTCGTGACTTAGCGGGTGTTCTGTCCTCCCTCCCAAACGTCTTGCCTTCCCCACTACACCCAGTCTGCCCTTAGAAAGAGCCGTATTCGGATCCGTGAAGTACGTTTCAAACAAAAATCGTCTAAATCTTGATCTTGGTGGCGTTTTAAGTACTTTCTGTTTTACAATAAGTCGGAGCTACCCCCGTCTCATGCTTGTTTCGGGGTCGTCGGTAAGCGCTTGCAAAGGGAACAGTGACAGTGAAAAAACGCGGGATTTAGACGCTGATAAAATGAGTCAGAAACGTGGGCTTGAAAGGAACATGAGGTTTTTTGTGAAGTTTAAATGAAGTGACCGTACATGACGCATGCAGGAAGAGGTACACTGTGGAAAGTAATGTGTATGCATTTGTCCAGCGAGAAGGACATGTTTGATTTGCTCAACCATCGTCTTCGTGTGGGGAAAGGATGAAAAGTGCGTCGGATTCAAGGCGTCACATCATTGGATATTATTGTTTCCTTTGTGGTGAAAAATTCTCCAAGGAATATTTCGAGAAGCAGATAAAATTGCCCAAATATCTACAGGATGAACTCGATCGAAGGGAAAGACTGTAAGTGAAAGAATCGATTGTGGAAAAAGCTAGACAAGCTAGTGAATGGGGCAACACATTCTTCGGCGTCTTTCATGTATAAGTGAACTTGTTGCTACTGAGGGTAAGTACCACAAACATTGCTACGTAAAACTGCCTCCTTGTCGCGATCTACTGGTGCAGAAGGTAAACAAGGCCGTCCTGAACATCCCTTTTTATCGAAGGTATGGAGCGTAAATATGCATACCCTGCAGAAACAAGACAGGAAAACCAATTTTTCATAAGTGCCTTGTTTGCAGAGAGCTTCACATGTGATTACAAACCAGCAGCTGCAAGTGTTCAAGGTCATCTAAAAAAGCGATATGGCGGAAAAATTATTATTGCGGAGGTTGGTCCGTATCACAGCCCAATCTTGATGTTCACAGACATTGGACAAAACATCCTTTATGAAAAGTGGTACAATCAAAGACTTAGCGATCCTGCTGAAGAGCGGCTTAGAGTTGTCAAAGCTGCAGCAGAGATTATCCTGCAAGACATTCGTTCCCAAACATTTGACACTACTCAATATCCCCGTCAGATGCTTTTTTAAAAGACGCAGAGGCATCCTTCTCTTGAACAGTGGAAAAAGAAGTGCATAGGATTTGCTCATACAATCATGGCTGCAACGAGGCCCAAATCTTTCCTATCCTCAATTCAAATAAGCTTTGGAACCTATTTTTATAGAAAATTTGAATCAAAGCACCTTGTTGAACTTTGCCACTGTATGGGAATTTCTTGTACATATACGGACGCTATGCATTTTGAAAGTTCCGCTACCCTCCGTGGAGAAGTGGCCCAACCAGTCGACAAAGGAGCTTTTATGCATTTTGTCTTCGACAATGCAGATGTGAACATTAACACAATTGATGGAGACAATACGTTCCATGAAATGGGTGGTACAATGATCATGACCCCTCACTCATCCGTTCGCCCAGACATAAACAAACCACGTTTGAAGTCTATATCTGCCGAGTCTATCAGGTTCACACACTGCCACACACATTAACCATTCTTCTATTAGAAAGAAATTTGGCTTGTCAGCCATTTCAATTAACGAAGTGAAAATCGCTGAAGTCATTTTGCCAAAATTCCCAGACCTGCTGTGGTTGTCTGGAAAAGCAACTAAAATGCCAGGCATCCCAGGATTGAATGGATTAATGGATCTAGTGACAGAAGATCTTCCTTACAAACGTTCAAAGATTGTATATCTCCCTTTTATCCATGCTCCCCCAACCGACTACGACACTGTTTTAACATCACTTTTAGAAGCCAGTTAAAGAACGAGCATTTACGGTCAGGAAACATGTTTTGTGACCTACGATCAACCACTGTACTCGAAAGCCCGAGACATTGTGGAGAGCCACCAGCATCCTCAGCTTGTCAACAAAGGGGTGAGACTTAGAGGTTTTCACCACCTCATGTTATTCGTTGGGGGCCGTCGGTGCCATAATGGCAGGAAGTAACTCAAGAAACTTCTCTGTTCAATATTTGCGGAAAACAGTGTTGAAAAAATCCTTTTAACATACGATGCGTTAATAATCAGCGTCAATGAGTAATTCTTCCTTTTTCTTTAACATACACAGCAGAAGAGGATTGCAATTCGTCTGGGTCAATTTATTGACTACTCCAATTTTTCCACGTTCTCGTTTTTTAACGATAACTGGAAATCTATTGGGCCTTTGGACTTCGTTCACTACTTAGATTAAAGTTAAATACCTGCTCTGTAACTTTGTTTTTTATGACATTCCCCGTGGGATGATCATTAGAGCCAATATTCTAGCCGAAAGATGACTGAAATCGAAAATTTGAACTTTTTGGAGAAATAAGTCAATTTTTGAAGTCCAATATCTCGGGAACTATTGGACTTACAGAGCTGCGGTCAGGCTTAAATTTTAGAATATTTTATCTAAATTAATAGAGGTGTGAGTGACTTTTCTTCAAAAAACCACCCTTCACGAGTTATAAGCCAAAACCAGAAAAAAGTCCGAAAATTTCGAGGTTTTTTGGCTCTTAAAAGTTACGCAAAAGGATTTCGAAGCTGCAAACTTGGTTTAATACTACTCTAACATGTCCTAACAACATACCAAAAATTCAGCTTCCTGCAATTTTTTTGGACCTAAGGCCATTTTTTTTGTCTACGACGACTGGCCTACACGCTACCCTCTGACGTGCGAGAGGCACCCTACGCCAGCGATCCACCTGACACCTGCTAGCATCTTACGAAACTACGAGGGAGCGTAGGACAGTGGTTTAGAGGGGGCTTCTCCTCTGTATATGTTACTCTGTGCTTTAGTATAAGTTAGTTTGTAAGTAGTTTGTAAGTTTAGGGACTGATGACCCCGCAGTTCCATAAGTTTGACAAAAATTTGAACATGCCGGCGAGCAGCGCGCCCTGTTAAACACCTGCTGTGCTGCCCCGTCAGCATGGAATCCCCAGGGCGCCACGCCGTGACGTCGGTGGGCTGGAGACGGGCCTGCGGCCAGCGGCAGGGGGCACGGCCGCCCCCGCCGCCCCCGCCGCCCCCGCCGCCCCCCGGCGCGCCGACCGCCCCCATCCCGTCAGCGCCGCCCCAGCACCTGTCACGCGCGCCGCATTAAAACCACTCACCGCCTGTCACTAGCGTCCAGCTCCCAATGACAGCTGCCGGCCGTTCGTCAATTTTCCATTTTTTTTTTTTTTTTTTTTCGTTTTCCGCTCGCAGAATTCGGGACAACAGCTCGGAAAAATTGCTAATAGATTTCATTTAATCCGTAACACTGACCACAATCCTTTCACAGCGGTCGGCCCGAACGTTTCCAACATTTCGTTTGATCCCGTTAACACAGTTTCGAGCAACTGTACCGCTCTCCCACAGCGAAACCAGTTAGACACTGTGCTAGCAGTGTCGCTTTTTATTTGCCAAATTGATTCCCTCTTAACCTGTTACAGTAACCCCCCCCTCCTTCCCAAAAAATTAAAAAATCAAACCGTACGCTAATCTTCTATATCTATAAATGTGAATGTCTGTTCGGTGTACGTTTATCACGTGTGAACTACAAGACATAAAGAGCTAAAATTTTGTGCCGTTACTAATGTGTACCCGGGGAAGGCTTTAGGCACGGTTTTATGTCTATCGGATAGCTATTTATCTATATATATTAATGTGAATGTCTGTTCGGTGACGCTTATCACATCGAAACGACAAGACGCAGAGACTTAAATATTTGTACAGGTACTAATTTATACCTTGAGGAAGGTTTTAAGCACGGTTTTAGAGCGATCTGATAGATCTTTACTAATTTGAAGAATATAACGCGAAATGCGGAACAATAATGATTCTTTGAAAATTATATTTACTCTTTGAAAATGGTTTTACTGGTTGCATTGTTGCTTGAGGGTTGATATGAGGGTGGAGTATATTGGGATGGAAAGTTATCGGTGTATATAAAATTCTACGTGTGTGTGTTAATATTTCGCTCTGCAGCGAAAACTATAGAACGCAAATGAATGGTGTGTGTGTGTAATTGTTGTCCGAAGTCTCCCGTTGTACACCATAAAAGTTCCATGCCGACAGCTATAAGGGGGTGGAAGATATGGTGGTTGAAAGTCGTCAAATTATAAAAAAAAATCCGGACTGACGTTTGCGACTCTATAGGAAGGAGGTTACATACAGCGAAACGTGATGCCACAGACCGTATCTTTGGTCTATGCGTGCTACAATGTCTTCAGCTCTTTCTCTGTAAGGATAAACATACGAATAAGGAAATATAAGAATAAATAAATAAAGCAGTAAAAAAGAAATTTCTTTTAATACATCTCTAAAAAATCGATTTGACGTTTCGCGCATTACATCAAGTGATCCATCTGTGATATTATTCCAATCATTATTGTTGAATTTCGTGATTGGATTCTTCGAAACGAGTGCATTTTTACCTGTGATTTCTTATATATTCTCTGATAAATGTAACATGTTTTTAGAAAAAAGGAGATAGACAAAGAGAGAGAGAGAGAGAGAGAGAGAGAGAGAGAGAGAGAGAGAGAGAGAGAGAGAGAGAGAGAGAGAGAGAGGGGTTCGAATAAACAAATAGATACCAGGGCAACGCCTGGTTTTCAGCTAGTTCTTAATAATCGCCTGCTTGGAAACGTTAGCACTTGGGAGCTGCAGTGTCTAGGCCACAGTAGATCAATAAACACCACACATCACCCTCTTTTGGTGTGTTACGCGATATCACAATTTACCGTATCTAAGTATGAATAACACGAATCCTTCACATTACTAAAAACCACTGATCCCATAATGAATCGAATTCCCGAGTGTAAAACTACTTCAAACGAATTTGCTTTATAGGTATGGTCCACCTTGAGCAAATACAACTGTTTTTACATTCTCCCAAACATGTTTTGGCTGACGTTGCAGCATCATCAGTGGGATATTTATTTTATACTGTCTGTCAAATGAACAATGAAATGATTGTTACCTTTTATACATTAAGTGTAGAAACTACAGATAATTGTGAAACTAATATAAGTCGTTTCTTATTTTTTTAGGTATACTAGGCCTACCTTAATACCACATGTAGTTGTGTTTGTAGTTCTTCAACTCCCAAAAAATCACTGTGTATTTTTGACAGTTTTTCATTTTCAAACCAAAATGTGTGTAGTTAATGGGGTGAATGGTTAGCTTGTAAATATCGGGATTTTTTTAAAATTGTTTTACTGTTGCGACTGTTTCTATGACAAAATGTCTATGTGTTTAGAGCAAGGTTTTGTCCCTTACTTTGGCGAATTCGCGGTGTTTTCACGTTGTGAACAAGCGCTGTGGCACTTTCACTTCACTCAATGCCACAGTGCTGTTCCACAACGTGAAGACACCGCAAATTCACCAAAGTAAGGGACAAGAACTTGCTATAAACACATAGACATTTTGTTATAGAAACAGTCGCAACAGTAAAATAAACCAAAACACAAAAATGACGTCCTATATTTATAAGAAACGGTTTATAATAGTTTCACAATTATCTGTAGTTTCTACACTTAATGTATAAAAGGTAACAATCATTTCATTGTTCTTTTGACAGACAATATAAAATAAATATCCCACTGATGATGTTGCAACGCCAGTGAAACATGTTTGGGAGAAACTAAAAGCAATTGTGTTTGATCAAGGCGGACCATGCCTAAAAAGCAAATTTATTTGTAAGCAAACACGGAGATTGAAGAGCTTTTCAAACATCAAGATGACTACTCCAAACGAATGATTACCTTACAAATGAGTTAAATTCCTAAATATTTGGCATAAAGGCGTGCTTCTAGGCATTTCATTATCCACCACTGTATGAATATAGGGCAGTTTACCCCCTCGTTCAGAGAAAAGCGAGTATTTCACGCATTTGTTTATGAAACGTTGTCCCCTCAACTATACGTCTTACCAAGGTATAATTCTGCATATAGATTCAGATGCTGATACTGTGATATTAAGAAGTAATAAATTAAAACGTCATTCCTTTTTAAACACAACATGGTCATTTCACTCGTATTAGTGTATATCACCTTCAAGAGGCATGGAGTGATTAATTATGCGGGTGCTTTCAATGAAATATTCAAATAAAGTCTGCAAACTGTCTTGGCAATAGAATTAGTAGCTCAAAACTAATAAATTAAAATTTCATGGATTCGAGAAGCTAGAGAGTGTTGGTGTCTATGGAAGATAAAATGAAGTAAATGAAGTAAGAGGCTCGTCAAAGGTAGGTCAGCGATAATGTGGCCCTGTATTGTGGTGTTGTAGGCTAACTGTGTCCTTTCTGAAAACATTTGTCTGGACTGTAGCATTGTATGGGAGTGAAACGTGGACGATAAGAAGTTCAGATAAAAAGAGGACAGAAGCTTTTGAAATGTGGTGCTACAGACGAGTGATAAAAAGTAGGTGGGTAGATCACGTAACTAATGAGGAAGCTTCTGGCATATCCTGACTAAGAGAAGGGATAGATTGGTTGGACACATTCTGAGACATCAATGAATTGTCATCTTAGCATTAGAAGGAAGTGTGTGAGGTAAAAATCGTAGAGGGAGACCTAGGGACGAATACAGTAAGCAGATTCAAAAGGATGTAGGTTGCCGAACTTATTCTCAGATGAAGAGGCTTGCACAGGACAGGGTAGCGTGGAGAGCTGCATCAAACCAGTCTGCGGACTGAAGACCACAACAACAACAACAACAGCAGCAGGCTCACTGTAAGTGAATGGAACAGAAGCAGAGTGAAAATATAAAAATTGTTTTCCGAAAAATGGAGATTCAAAGCCTTAGAAGAAAGGAAAACCATGAAAGCACATGATTACCAAAAGGTTAGTGAGGCTTTGTAACTCTGGTTCACCCATAACAAGGATAAAGCTGTGCCAATATCACGACCAATAATCAAGCAACCCTGGAATTCCATAACGAGTTAAATGAAGGTGACCCTGACTTTACAGTTAACATTGGCTGGCTTGACCGATGGAAGAAGAGGTATGGTTTCGATGACTCAGTATTTTCGTAGAAAATCTATCAATTAATAATGATTCACTGCACATCTGTAGAGAAAAGTACTACGATTAAATTGATAGTCAAAGTGTGGCCAGACAAAACCCGTTTAACTGTGACAAAAGCGACCTAAACTAAAAAATGCTGTCAAGCAAAACATTCGAAATACAGGCTGAAGCAGCAGCTCCTGGGTACAAACAAAGTAAGGAAAGAATAGCAATTCTTTCTTGCAGTAAGGCTAGCGGAAACTTAGTTTAAACTTAGTATGATTGGGTAATCAAAGAACCAAAGAGATTTAAAAACGTTTTAAAACGTCCTTTCCCAGTCAAATATTAAACCTAAAAATGTGCTTGTATAAGCTCATGAATTTTTAATGGATTTTAACAAACGTTGAGCAATTTCTAAAGGAAAAGTATGCCATTTTCCTATTTGTTAATGTTTCCACTTCAAAAAGTTTGTAAACCTACTGGACCAAACTGCTCAGGTTATCAGTCCCTAGACTTAGAAACTGCTTAACCTAACTTACATTAAGGACAACACGCAGTCCCATGCCCGAGGGAGGACTCGCACCTCCGACGGAGAGCAGCCACGAGCTCGGCAGCAAGGCGCCTTAGACCGCACGACCACTCTCGCGCGGCAGTGCTCCTACTCAACCCAGTGATTGATGAACTGCCACGAAATTTTACGGTTATTTATCAGCCTATAGGCCAAAATGTGATGGAGGCGTTAAAGGAGATTCCTGTAGAGAGCTTTTGCCGTCTTTGACACTATTAACAAAAGAGAAGATATGCTTTTGAATTTGCATCAGTTAAATCTGAAATTCGAAGCTTACGTTTAGCAACGGTATCGAGAAAATTATCGAGACATGTCATCATCATCATCATCATCATCATCATTAGAGACTGATTATGCCTTTCAGCGTTCAGTCTGGAGCATAGTGCCTCTAATAAAATTCCTCCGTGATCCCCTATTCAGTGCTAACATTGATGCCTCGTCTGATGTTATGCCTTTTACTTCAAAATCATTCTTCATCGAATATAAGTACTTTCTTCTTGGTCTACCTCGACTCCTCTTACCCTCCGCTGTCGAGCTCATGAGTCTCTTAGATAACCTTCCTTCTCCCATGCGTGTAACATGACCCCACCATCTTAGTCTGTTCGCTCTAACTGCTTCATCTATGGTGTTGGAGACATGTGCAATAACAAAATAGTGGAAAAGTCTATTACTTTGAGGAGACAGAGATATATTCTGGCAACGATAAAGTATCACGGAAAACGTGGACAGTATATTGCCTTTTATGGAATAAATACACTATGTGGTCAGAAGTTTCCGGACACCCCTGAAACATACTGTTTTTTTTTTATTATTATTATTTCAGGCGCAGTATGCAGCCACCCACTGCCAGGTACTCCATATCAGCGCCCTCAGCAGTCATTACACATCGCGAGAGAGCCATAGGCGGATCCAAGGGTCGTTCTCTTCCCCCCCCCCCATCAATTCTTTTTTTATTATTTATTTCTTTATTTTAAAATGCGAAGCTAGCGTTCTATCACTGCAATGAGTCTTCAAAACTGTGAGACTTTTGCTTGATTGGGCGTGGGGTAAAGAAGGGTGTCATTCTACTGAGCCAAAGTTCAGGTGGCGGTGAAAAATTCTACCACAGCCCCCACCCCCCTTACTCCCCAGGAGGCCGTCCTGGATCCGTCCCTGTAGAGAGCAGAATGGGGTGCTCCGCGGAACTCACGGACTTCGTACTTGGTCAGGTGATTAGGTTTCACTTGTGTCCTAAACGTCCCTAGATCCACTGTTGTGGTTTGATAGTGAAGAGGAAACGTGAAGGAAAGATCCTTTATCATTTAGCTACACTATAGCAGGGCAGCAATTGGAAGCAGTTAATTCCATAAAGTACCTGGGAGTAGTCATTAGGAGGGATTTAAAATGGAACGACCATATAAAATCAATCGTCGGTAAAGCAGATGCCAGACTTAGATTCATTGGAAGAATACTAATGAAATGCAGTCCGAAAACAAAGGAAGTAGGTTACAGTACACTTGTTCGTCCACAGCTGGAATACTGCTCACCGGTGTGGGATCCGTACCAGGTGGGATTGATAGAGGAGGTAGATAAGATCCAACGGAGAGCAGCGCGCTTCGTTAGAGGATCATTTGGTAATCGTGAAAGCGTTACGGAGATGATCGCTAAACTCCAGTGGAAGACTCTGCAGGAGAGACGCTCTGTCGCTCGGTACGGGCTTTTGTCGAAGTTTCGAGAACATACCGTTACCGAAGAGTCTAGCAGTATATTGCTCCCTCCTACGTATATCTCGCGAAGAGATCGTGAGGATAAAATCAGAGAGATTAGAGCCCACACAGAGGCATACCGACAATCCTTCTTTTCGCGAACAATACGTGACTGGAATAGGAGGGAAAATCGATAGTGGTACCCAAAGTACCCTCCGCCACACACCATCAGGTGGCTTGCGGAGTATGGTTGTAGATGTAGATGTAGAAGGAACACGTACAGTACGAACGCGTGCAGGCCGACCTCGTCTGTTGACTGACAAAGACCGCCGATAGTTGAAGAGGGTCGTACAGTGTGACAGGCAGGCTTCTATCCAGACCAGCACACAGGAATTCCGAACTGAATTATGATCCACTCCAAGTACGAGAAAACAGATTTCGTAGTCGAGCGACTGCCCAAAGGCATATATCATGGAGGTCACTGCCAAACGACGCCTCGCTTGGTGTAAGGAGCATAGCCATTGGACGATTGGACAGTGGAAAATCATTGTGTGGAGTGACGAATCACAGAGGCGGTGTGTTCTGTCGTGGTCGTGTATTTCATGAATGGGGCTTGCAGCCCTTGTTGTTTTGCGTAGCACTATCACACCACAGGCTTATATTGCTGTTTTAAGCACCCACTTCCGTTCATTGTTGAAGAGCAATTCGGGGATTGCGATTGCATCTTTAAACACGATTGAGGACCTGTTCATAATGCAGGGTCTGAGGCAACAGTAAATCCCTGTAATGGACTAGCCATGACTTGAATCCTATAGAACATCGTTGGGATATTTTAGAACGCTGATTTCGTGTCAGGCCTCACTGTCCTACATCGATGTCTCTCCTCAGTGCAGCACTCCGTGAAGAGTATGCTGTCGTTCCCCAAGAAACTTTCCAGCACCTGACTGAAAATATTTGTTAAGCTTATGGGACTTAACTACGGGGTCATCAGTCCATAAACTTACAAACTACTTATGAACTACTTACAAACTAGGACGGCACAAATATGCATGCCCCCGACCGTAGTGGCCTTAGTGGCCGACCGTAGTGGCCGTGCTGAGCGTGACTGGAGCGTCTCAGTCACCTCGGCCACCGCGGCCGGCAGCACTTGACTGGACGAAAGGCTGTGATAGTGGAAGCTGTCATCAAGACTAAGGGTGGGCCAGCACCATACTGAATTCCAGCATTACACTCCGACGGCGCCACCGACTTGTAAGTCATTTTGAGCCAGGTGTCCAGATACTTTTGATAACATGGTTTACCTGGATGTGTAGTGCAATTGATGAGGACTCTAATGAGTGGCTCCCTCTTGATGTCCTCTATAAAGTCACGAAGGCATTGTCGGCATTGTTAACAACGATGAAAAGAAAACAGAAGGGGAAAGAAAACATACTTGGTAAAGGTGGTTGCAAAATAACACGCAATGAAGGATTCAAAGCCCTTTAAGCAACACCGAAGTAAGTCGAGCAATAAGAAGAAACGTCGAGCACTGCTGTGTTACTCCTGTAGAGAATGCGTCACATGGCCGCGAGACGGAGAAACAAAAGTTTAATGCAAACGTTTGTAAGCAAAATGTAATACCAAGAACCACGTTCATCCGGCCACCATTTATCCGAATTTCCTGTTTATCTGGATCCTTTATTCCCGATCTGGTAGATCTATTGTTCGCGGTCGTTGGTCTAGTTCGTTCTTGGTTGTTCGTAGACTGGTTGGCTCAGCTTTTCTTTTTATTACAGAGAGCATTTAGCCCCATGACCGGTCGCGCCGAGCCACGGCGCCCGGCGTGCAACCGAGCAGAACTACATACAAGGAATGACAGTTCGCCGTTGACCTCGGTCCTCTTAGACGGTACCATTCGTGGTCTCGGTCCTCTTAGACGGTACCATTCGTGGTCTCGGTCCTCTTAGACGGCACCATTCGTGGTCTCGGTCCTCTTAGACGGTACCATTCGTGGTCTCGGTCCTCTTAGACGGTACCATTCGGGGTCTCGGTCCTCTTAGACGGCACCATTCGTGGTCTCGGTCCTCTTAGACGGTACCATTCGTGGTCTCGGTCCTCTTAGACGGTACCATTCGTGGTCTCGGTCCTCTTAGACGGCACTATTCGTGGTCTCGGTCCTCTTAGACGGCACCATTTGTGGTCTCGGTCCTCTTAGACGGCACCATTCGTGGTCTCAGTCCTCTTAGACGGCACCATTCGTGGTTTCGGTCCTCTTAGACGGTACCATTCGTGGTCTCGGTCCTCTTAGACGGCACCATTCGTGGTCTCGGTCCTCTTAGACGGCACCATTCGTGGTCTCGGTCCTCTTAGACGGCACCATTTGTGGTCTCGGTCCTCTTAGACGGCACCATCCGTGGTCTCGGTCCTCTTAGACGGTACCATTCGTGGTCTCGGTCCTCTTAGACGGCACTATTCGTGGTCTCGGTCCTCTTAGACGGCACCATTTGTGGTCTCGGTCCTCTTAGACGGCACCATTCGTGGTCTCGGTCCTCTTAGACGGTACCATTCGGGGTCTCGGTCCTCTTAGACGGCACCATTCGGGGTCTCGGTCCTCTTAGACGGTACCATTCGTGGTCTCGGTCCTCTTAGACGGCACCATTCGTGGTCTCGGTCCTCTTAGACGGTACCATTCGTGGTCTCGGTCCTCTTAGACGGTACCATTCGTGGTCTCGGTCCTCTTAGACGGCACCATTCGTGGTCTCGGTCCTCTTAGACGGTACCATTCGTGGTCTCGGTCCTCTTAGACGGTACCATTCGGGGTCTCGGTCCTCTTAGACGGCACCATTCGTGGTCTCGGTCCTCTTAGACGGTACCATTCGTGGTCTCGGTCCTCTTAGACGGTACCATTCGTGGTCTCGGTCCTCTTAGACGGCACTATTCGTGGTCTCGGTCCTCTTAGACGGCACCATTTGTGGTCTCGGTCCTCTTAGACGGCACCATTCGTGGTCTCAGTCCTCTTAGACGGTACCATTCGTGGTCTCGGTCCTCTTAGACGGTACCATTCGTGGTCTCGGTCCTCTTAGACGGCACCATTCGTGGTCTCGGTCCTCTTAGACGGCACCATTCGTGGTCTCGGTCCTCTTAGACGGCACCATTCGTGGTCTCGGTCCTCTTAGACGGTACCATTCGTGGTCTCGGTCCTCTTAGACGGTACCATTCGTGGTCTCGGTCCTCTTAGACGGCACCATTCGTGGTCTCGGTCCTCTTAGACGGTACCATTCGTGGTCTCGGTCCTCTTAGACGGCACCATTCGTGGTCTCGGTCCTCTTAGACGGTACCATTCGTGGTCTCGGTCCTCTTAGACGGTACCATTCGTGGTCTCGGTCCTCTTAGACGGCACCATTCGTGGTCTCGGTCCTCTTAGACGGCACCATTCGTGGTCTCGGTCCTCTTAGACGGTACCATTCGGGGTCTCGGTCCTCTTAGACGGTACCATTCGTGGTCTCGGTCCTCTTAGACGGTACCATTCGTGGTCTCGGTCCTCTTAGACGGCACTATTCGTGGTCTCGGTCCTCTTAGACGGCACCATTCGTGGTCTCGGTCCTCTTAGACGGTACCATTCGTGGTCTCGGTCCTCTTAGACGGTACCATTCGGGGTCTCGGTCCTCTTAGACGGCACCATTCGGGGTCTCGGTCCTCTTAGACGGTACCATTCGTGGTCTCGGTCCTCTTAGACGGCACCATTCGTGGTCTCGGTCCTCTTAGACGGTACCATTCGTGGTCTCGGTCCTCTTAGACGGTACCATTCGTGGTCTCGGTCCTCTTAGACGGTACCATTCGGGGTCTCGGTCCTCTTAGACGGCACCATTCGTGGTCTCGGTCCTCTTAGACGGTACCATTCGTGGTCTCGGTCCTCTTAGACGGTACCATTCGTGGTCTCGGTCCTCTTAGACGGCACTATTCGTGGTCTCGGTCCTCTTAGACGGCACCATTTGTGGTCTCGGTCCTCTTAGACGGCACTATTCGTGGTCTCGGTCCTCTTAGACGGCACCATTCGTGGTCTCGGTCCTCTTAGACGGCACCATTCGTGGTCTCGGTCCTCTTAGACGGCACCATTCGTGGTCTCGGTCCTCTTAGACGGCACCATTCGTGGTCTCGGTCCTCTTAGACGGTACCATTCGTGGTCTCGGTCCTCTTAGACGGTACCATTCGGGGTCTCGGTCCTCTTAGACGGTACCATTCGGGGTCTCGGTCCTCTTAGACGGCACCATTCGGGGTCTCGGGCCTCTTAGACGGCACCATTCGTGATCTCGGTCCTCTTAGACGGCACCATTCGTGGTCTCGGTCCTCTTAGACGGTACCATTCGTGGTCTCCGTCCTCTTAGACGGTACCATTCGTGGTCTCGGTCCGCTTAGACGGTACCATTCGTGGTCTCGGTCCTCTTAGACGGTACCATTCGTGGTCTCGGTCCTCTTAGACGGTACCATTCGGGGTCTCGGTCCTCTTAGACGGCACCATTCGTGGTCTCGGTCCTCTTAGACGGTACCATTCGTGGTCTCGGTCCTCTTAGACGGTACCATTCGTGGTCTCGGTCCTCTTAGACGGTACCATTCGTGGTCTCGGTTCGGCTCGCTGAAACGGTTGCGGCAACACAAAAATTATATTCTATATAATGTGAAGGCCTACTTTTTACAAGAAACATAAAGGCAAACCTGCTTAATTTTTCTCATTGTTTACCATCAGCAAAATACATAATTCTCGCAAGTTAAGTCTTTAAAATATTAGCTGTACTTTTTTAGATTTCATTTGCTTCTTTTAATGCCTAGTTCTAACAAAACTTTTAATCATTTTCTTAAAATGTAGTGTAAGAGAGTTCAAATAAAACTCAACATTTACTCCCTAGGTGAAACATGACACACACCCAGACACACACTATATATAATCACTTAACACGGTTGAAAGTACACGATAATAGAAGCAAAAATGTCCCAACGGAAGTATAGTTCCAAGCAGCCACAGACGTCATTGTAAACATCGTCCTAGTTAGTACACATTAATTTGAAATTCAGACTTTATCAATAATATTTACATCGCATTTAGTCCACATTGTACTGGCTTTATTGTAAACGTCGTCCTAGTTAGTTAGATGGAGCTGCGGCACATCTTGCTGTTGCTGTGAGACGGTATCTAACGGACAGATACGGCCAAACATGTATGGGTCGAGGTGGACCTGTAGCTTGGCCTGATCTAAATCCTTTGGACTTTTGTGTCTGGGGTCATCTGCAAACCGAAGTCTACAGCACACCCGTCAACACAGTTGAAGAACTGAATCGGAGAGTTGTATACGCTTGTCAAGAATTCCGAAATGATCAAGGAGTTTTTGAAAGAATTCGAAATTCATTGCAGAGACGAGCACAGTATTGCACCCAAATGCAACGTAGAAAAAGGTGATGCGCATGAGTAGGAAAAAATCCCATAATATTAGAATATAGCATTAGTAGTGAGTTTCTTGATGTAGTCGCGTCGTTCAAATATCTAGGCGTAACAGTGCAGAGCGATATGAAATGGAACGAACATGTAAGGACAGTTTTGAGTAAGGCGGACAGCCGACTTCGGTTTATTGGGAGAATTTTGGAAAGATGTACTTCATCTGTAAACGAGACCTAGTATAAAACGTTTGTACGACCACGTCTTGAGTATTGCTGAAGTGTTTGGGACCCGCAGCAGATCAGTTTAAAGGAAGACATAGAAGCAGTTCAGAGGCGAGCAGCTAGGTTTGTTACTGGTAGGTTCGACCAATGTGCGAGTGTCACGGAAATGCTCCGGCAACTCAATTGGGGATCGCTGGAAGAAAGATGACGTTCTTTTCGTGAATTTCTGTTAAGTAAATTTAGAGGGCCGGAATTTGAAGCTGAGTGTAATGTGATCTTGCTGCCGTCTACGTACATTTCGCGTAATGATCACAATGACAAGAGAAATTAGAGCTCGTTCGGAGTCATATAGGCATTCTTTTTTTCCTCGTTTTATTTGGGAGTGGAATAGGAAAGGAAATGCCTAGTAGTGGTACAGTGTACCCTCCTCCATGCACCTTACGGTGGATTGTGGAGTATGTATGTAGATGTAGACACCTCCTTTAACAGGTAAGCCATACATGAAATGTTTAACTAAATGCGATGTAAAACCTAATATTTGAGTCAAAATTTCCAATTAATGTGTACTAATCAGGACGATGTTTATAATGATCACGCGGTGGCTTGGAACCATGCATTCGTAATTATCTCGGAAACGGTTACTTTGAGGACACATGGTACCAGGGGCGGATCCAGGACGACCTCCTGGGGAGGGGGGTGGGGAAAGGGCGGGGAATAATTCTCATTGTCAGCTAAACTCTGGCTCAGTAGAAAGACTCTAGAACCGGCCACCATTCTTTACCCCACGTCCAGTAAACAAAAAGTCTCACAGTTTTGAAGACTCAGTGCATTGATAGCGCGTTAGCTTCGGATATATATATATATATATATTAAAAAAAAACTGGAGCTGCTGGGGGGGGGGGGGCGATCGACCCTTGCCCCCCCCCCCCCCCCGTTTGGATCCGCCTATGAATGTGACCCATGTTTACGGGGACATTTTTGCTTCTATTATGGTGTAGTTGCAACCGTGTAAGTTTGTGCGGAACTCTTGATACACTCTATAGGATGAAGCGAAATTGGCGCACTTGCACGCTCCCTCCCATGTTAGCAATAAAAACCGTCTGTTACAAAATAAAATTTCTTCTTACGCTTATTTCCGGTAATAAATGGACGTCGAAGACTGGATGTGTGTTTCATACGTCAGAGTCTTTCAGAGTTGCACAATTACCTCAACAAACGTCTAAAGGATGAAGACGTCATGGGCAACAAAATGAGCAAAGGGAACGTGGAAACGCCATTCATCGACACTACGAAGCGTACAAGTTACAGGCACCGGCGCAGGCCGCTAAACATCTCCTCCAGCAACTCCCAGGTTTCAAGCCAAATGTTTGTAGAGCTTACGGGACTTAACTACAGGGTCATCAGTCCCTAAACGTACAACCTACTTATGAACTAGCTTATGGCACAAACATCCATGCCCGAGGGAGGATTCGAACCCCCGTCGGGGAACGGTTCCGCGCATCGTAGCATAGCGCCTCAATGCGCTCGGCCGCTCCGCCGCGGCTCCAGGTTCGTAGCGTCGTTGGATGACGTTGCGGACGTGGGTTTCTATGCTCATTTTGTTCCCGCAAGACGTCTTCTACATCCCGTAGAAGTCGTTTGTGTGATTTTATAATTCTGAAACACAATGACGTATGGAACACACACTCATATCAGTCTTCGACGTCTCTTTACTGCCGAAAATATGCGCAGGACGAAATTTTGCGATAGACTTTTCTTTTACTACTGTCATGTGAGGGATATATATTGTGTGTGTGTGTGTGTGTGTGTGTATGTCTGCGTGCGTGATTTCGGGTATTTGGGAAAGGTATTTCGATTTCTAAAGATGTAGCCTGTAATAAGACCGTATTTACTTCGTTATTGTTCAGAAATAGCTTTCAAACCAAGTATTCATTCAACTGGTTAAAAAGGGGACGGTAAACGAGAAGAAAGAAACGATTCCGAAAAAAGAATAGGTAATAGGGAACTGGTTCCGAAAAATGAACGACTATGCCCATCTCTGCAATTATGCATATGTATATTCAGTAACTGATAAATAGCTTATTCAGTTAACACTACGGAAAAGTGTGCAATGGAAATAGCCAGATCATTGCACCAATGCCTACAACAGCCTGAAACAAGCTCTTTTCAAACGCACGTGCCTCTGTTCCTATGATCCATCTAAGCCCTCGTCTTAGTGGCAGAAGCATCAGACTATGGGACTGGAGTAGTATTGCATATTTAGCCTACTGTGTGGAAAGACCCATTGTCTTCAACAGTGTTGCATAAACGAAACCACACTGAGAAGGGGGTGCTGGCCATCAGCTTTGCAATTAAAAAGTTTCATGACTATGTCAACAGTCTCAAGTTCATGTTGTACGCTGACCACTAACCACTTTTCGGTCATTTCTTACTTCTGCAGCATTTCCTTTGAAAATTAAACGACGTTTGCAACGGTGCGCTATTCCCACCTATTCTTCTTACAAACAATTTCGTTGCGCAGTACAACGCTCAAACGTCAAAAGGTGATAATCCGGCTTTAACTAATACCCAGAGGACTGTTTCTATATAGACAAAGCCGCCAACAAAGCTGTGGCTCAACTCATCATGGATGACAAACTTATTCAACAACACACAGTTCAGGATCTGGTGTTTCGCAAGGTGCTGCAGTTCATGCAATGTGGATGGCCAGCCAATTGGAACCATCTATAGCACTCAGAACTAGAGAACTGGAAGCCCAGCGACGAGACAATGGAAATGAAAAAAGGAGATAATGGAGACCATAAATTAGGGAGGGGGCAGAGGCTCTGCACCTACAGGACAAAATAAATAAATAAAAATAAATGACTGTTTTTCATCCCACGGGTTAAAGTTTCTGGGGGTTAAAACATAGAGCAAACGAATCCCAAGGACAAGGGTCGAAAGAAGACAGCCGCGCGGGAATGGCCGTACGATCTGCGGCGCTACGTCACGATTTGCCGGAGGTTCGATTCCTGTCTCGGGCAGGCGTGTGGGTGTGTTGTCATACGTTGTTATCAGAGGTAAGTGGTACCAGGAAGCGGCGAACAGAATCCTACCGGTCGTCAACCAGAGTAACTGAAGTTGCCGTTATGATATAAAGGAGGAGTGGCTTTCCAGAACACAGTTTTATTATTGTTATTATTGTTGTTTATATCCTTATTGCTTCTTTCTACGTCTAGCTATAGTCTTTAACAATCATGTAAGAAAACGGTCGAGATTACACACTTTCAGTCCGCAGTTGTTGCATGTTGCATATGGTATTTAGTTTATGTATGCTCATATTTTACGCAAGCATGTCTCTGAATTTTCAATGTTTCCCTGGTATACATTACGGAGTTGCGAGGGAATGGAAGATTACCTGGCGTGAATATGCGTTAAAGGAGGAGGACCTATTTCGTGTTTGGGTATGCGTTTATAATGACCGTCGAGGGCGGGATTACGAGGTGACTTCCCTGAACCGTGAAGGCATGTGAGGGAGCGCCTTCCACTTGCGGAGTCTTCAGTGAAGAGAAGCGGCCCCACTGCTTCCACAGACACGCCAGACTTAGCGACATTTTCTTTCCTTCTTTTTTACGGGATCATCCCAGATCGGATTACCGTTGCGCAGGCAGCAGTGTGCGACTCGTCAACCGCACGGCGCTATTCAGCTGTTCTCGACGGCACGGGCCTTCCTCGTGCTTCGTTAAGTGCGAACGTCGCTACAAAGGCCGAACTGAGAAGGACGCAAAAAAGAGATCCGTTTGTTAAAGACTGTCCTAGCATTAAGGCACGTAAGGCTAAGATTGTTCGCGTCTCCTGTGTAAATCACGTTAGCTTCATATTTATTATCATCTCGATACTGTTAATGGTAGAACGAACTGAGCATATAATAAAGAATTTCCAACCTGACTTTCCAGTTTAAACAGAAGTGAATGTATTATTTTGCGGAATGAAGCGGATGGTAATTTTCATATATGTGGAAGCTCTGGTGGTTTTATCGTCTGTTAGATACCGTGACTAACGAATTACTTCTCACTGCAAAGTTTAAACCTGCATAATATGGAGCGCTATCACATATAGCTTCAATTGAACTGGAGACATTAGTCAAAAGGTAAAGTCGAATACTAATTATCGTTGTTGTCGTTGGTTAGGGATTTTCAGTCCAGATCTCTATCCTGTGCAACCCTTTTCACCCCTGAGTAGGAAAAGCAGTCCGCATCCATTTGGACCAACTTACTGTACTCGTCTCTTGGTCTCCCTCTGATGTTTTTACACCCAAACTTCCTTCCAATACCAAATTGACGATTGTGCCCTTCCAATAGCTCCCCTCTTTTAGTCAAAATATGCCAGAAATTTATTTGTCTCCGTTCCTATTCAGCACTTCCTGATTATATACGTGTTCTACACATAAAATGCAGAATGGGTATGGGAAGAAACTTGTTAACATCCAATATTAATTTAAATGTTAGGAAGTCCTTTCTGAAAGCATTTGTCTGGAGTGTAGCATTGTATGGAAGTGAGACGTGGACGGTAAGGAGTTCAGACAAAAAGATGATTGAAGCTTTTAAAATGTGGCGCTACAGAAGAATGACGAAAACTAGATGGGTAGTTCACGTAACAAATGAGGAGGTGCTTAACCGAATTGGGAAGTAAAAGTGTTTCTGGCTTATCCTGTGTGAGAGAAGACATAGGTTGGTGGGACACATTCTGAGACATCAAGGAATCGTTAACTTAACATTAGAAGGATGTGTGAGAGGTAGAAATCGTAGAGGGAGACCGAGGGACGAATACAGTAAGCAGATTCAAAAGGATGTAGGTTGCCGAACGTATTGTCAAATGAAGAGACTTGCACAGGACAGGGAAGCGTGTAGAGCTGCATCAAACCAAACTGCGGACTGAAGACCACAACAACAACAACAAGAACCCATATAATCTTTAGTATTCTTCTACAGCACCAAATATCAAAAGTTTCTATCGTATTCTTGTCTGAACTGCTTATCGTCTACCTTTCACGCCCATATAATGCCACACTTCAGACAAATGTCTCAAAAGGACGTCCTAACACTTAAATTAATACTTGATGCTAACAAATTTCTGTTCTTCAGAAATGTTTTCCTTCCAATAGCCACTCCGAATTTTATTTATATCTTATGTACTTCGTCCATCATAAATTATATTAATAGATAAGTAACAAACCCACTTTCTACTTTTATTGTCTCCTTTCCTAATCCAACTCCCTCCCACCACCTGCTGCAATTCGACTACATTCAACTACCATTGTTTCGCTCTTGTTAATGTTTATCTTATACCCTCCTTTCAAGACACTCAGCACTTCGTTCAGTTGCTCTTCCATATCTTTATTGTCCCTGGCATTAATAATGTCATCGACAAAATATAAAGCATCTATTTGTTCTCCATTAATTACCTTTCAAAATTTCTTTTTGCTTTACTGTACAGTTTCCTCAATGCACAGATTGTGTAACATTGGGAAAGGGTTAAATTCCTCTGTCAGTCCATTCCCAATCTTTGCCACCTTCCACACCCTTCGTCTGCCGTGTGGCTCTGTGCAAGTAGTATATATCTTCCCGTTCCCTACATTTCATTCCTGCTACCTCCAGTCAATAACGGCAAAAGCTTTCTCCGAATTTACGGAAGTTATAAACCTATGTTTGGATTTACTCATTATGTGTTTTAAGATAAGTCATAAGGACAGTATTGTTTCAACTTTTTACATTTTTCCTAGCTCGAAACTGATCTTACCCCAGGTCACTTATAGATTTTGCATTCTACAAAAATTAGTATCATAGTAATACGCAACATATAGACGTGTATATGTGTAACTTAATGACAACAGCAGCCACAGTTGTCAGTTGTTTGCTGTTTGCGCCTTGCTGTGGAGCGCGCGGTTGTTCCCCGTCGCAGGTTCAAGTCCTCCCTCAGGCATGGTTGTGTGTGTGTTGTCCTTAGTATAATTTCGTTGAAGAACTTTCTTAGCGTAGTGAAAGCTAACCTCAGTGGTTACGTCCCATCGATTTACATACATTTGAAAATTTTTCGCTGTTTGTTGTCAAGGAAAAATACATGTAGACACCATCTGCCGTGGCGGAATGGCCGAGAGCATTGAGGCGCTATGCTCCGATGCGCCAGGCAGTTCCCCGTCGGGGGTTCGAATCATCCCTCGGGTATGGATGTTTGTGCTGTCTTTATTATAAGTTAGTTTATAAGTAGTTTGTAAGTTCAGGGACTGATAACCCCGCAGTTAAGTCCCATAAGCTTAACAAACATTTGAAAATTTTTTGAACAGCATCTATTAAAACTGTAAGTTAAATAAAATCAGAATATCATTAGTCATACTTAGAAAAAGCGCCAGAACTATTTTTAATCTGAACTACTAAAAGCGAAAAGAACTAAATATTGTACAACCTAATCATGACTGTGTATATTGCAGACCACTAAAGATGCCTTGCGAATAAAGGAGAAACGTGTATGGTAAAATAATTTTCTAACTTGACTACCCGATTAAGAGATGTAACATTCCACCCTTCGATCCGTAGAATGCCTGTTTTCTTTTTCTTAATGATCACAACCTCCTGAGTAGTCCTTGCTCGGGACTGTTTTACCTTTTGAATATTTTACCCAATAAGACGACATCAACATATGTTCAGACAGTACAGCTTCTTGTCCTCGGGAAAAGTAGTTTCCATTTGTTTTCAGCTGATAGTAGTAACTGTTTGGCGAAAGTACTTTAGCTTATGTTACACGAGCAGGAAGGTCAATCATCCAGACTGTTGCCCCTGTAACTACTGAAAAGGCTGCTGCCCCTCTTCAAGAACCACACGTTTGTCTGGCCTCTCCACAGATACCCCTCCGCGGTGGTTGCACCTACGGTACGGCTATCTGCATCGTTGAGGCGCACAAACCACCTCACCTCTCCAGTTAAGGGAGAGGAAAACTTGCTTGTAATGGGGAAAGGAAATGTCGTAGGTGAATACGGTCTGGGGAAAAGAAATGAAAGAGGAGATCGCCTGGTAGAATTTTGTGCAGGACATAATTTAATCATCACAAACACTTGATTTAATCATCATAAAAGAAGGTTGTATACGTGGAAGAGACCAGGAGAGAGTGGAAGGTACGAGATTGACTTTATAGGCATAGGTTTAGTAACCAGGTTTTAAACTGCAAGACATATTCAGGGGCAGATATAGACTCTGACCAAAGCTTATTGGTTATGTACTATACATTCCACCCCCATGAACCACAGACATTGCCGAGGTGGGGTGGCTTGCGTGCCTCAACGATGCAGATAGCCGTACCGTAGGTGCAACCACAGCGGAGGGGTATCTATGGAGAGGCCAGACAAACGTGTGGTTCCTGAAGAGGGGCAGCAGCCTTTTCAGTAGTTACAGGGGCAACAGTCTGGATGATTGACTGAGCTGGCCTTGTAACATCAGCTAATGTGGCTTTGCCATACAGCTACTGCGAACGGCTGAAAGCAAGGGGAAACTACAGCCGTTACCTTTCCCGAGGACATGCAGCTCTATTGTATGAACATATGATGATGGCATCCTCTCGGGTAAAATATTCCGGAGGTAAAATAGTCCTCCATTCGGATCTCCGGGCGGGGACTACTCAGGAGGATGTGATCATCAGGAAAGACTATACTGGCATTCTACGGGTCGGAACATGGAATGTTAGGTCCCTTAATCGAGTAGAAAAATTAGAAAATTTGAAAAGGAAAATGGATAGGTTGAAGTTAGATATAGTGGGGATTAGTGAAGTCCGGTGGCAGGATGAACAGGATTTCTGGTCAGGTGAGTACAGGATTATAAATACAAAATCAATTGGGGGTATCACAGGAGTAGGATTGATAATGAATAAGAAAATAGGAATGCGGGTAAACTACTATGACCAGCACAGTGATCGCATTATCATTGTCAAGATAGATACGAAGCCAACACCGACAACAGTAGTACAGGTTTATATGCCAACTAGCTCTGCCGATAATGAGGAAATCGAAGAAATATATGAGGAGCTAAAGGAAATTATTCAGACAATTAAGGGAGAGGAAAACTTAATTGTTATGGGAGACTGGAATTCGGTAGTAGGACAAGGAAGGGAAGGAAGATAGTAGGTGAATATGGTCTGGGCAAAAGGAATGAAAGAGGAAGCCGCCTGTTAGAATTTTGCACAGAACATAATTTAGTTGTAACAAACACCTGGTTCAAGAATCACAAAAGAAGGTTGTATACGTGGAAGAGACCAGGAGACACCGGGAGATACCAGATAGATTTTATAATGGTAAGACATAGATTTCGGAACCAGGTTTTACAGTGTAAGACATACCCAGGGGCAGATATAGACTCTGACCATAACTTGTTGGTTATGAACTGTAGGCTGAAACTGAAGAAACTACAAAAAGGTAGGAAAATAAGGAGATGGGACCTGGATAAATTGAAGGAACCTGAGGTTCTTAAGAATTTCAGAGGGAGCTTTAGGCAACAATTGACAGAAACAGGAGAAAATAAAACAGTAGAGGAGGAATGGGTAAAATTGAGAGATGAAATAGTGAAGGTAGCAGAGGACAAAATAGGTAGGAAGGCAAGACCTACAAAAAATCCTTGGATATCAAAGGAAATACTAAATTTAATCGATGACAAGAGAAAATATAAAAATGCAGTAAATGAAACAGGCAAAATGGAGTACAGACGACGAAGAAATGAGATTGACAGGAAGTGCAAAATGGCTAAGCAGGAGTGGCTAGAAGGCAAATGCAAGGATGTAGAAGACAGTATAAATAGGGGGAAAATAGATACAGCCTACAGGAAAATAAAAGAAACATTTGAAGATAAGAAAAACAGCTCTATGAATATCAAGGACACTGGTGGAAAACCAGTTCTCAGCAAAGAAGGAATAGCTGAAAGGTGGAAAGAGTATATAGAGGGGCTCTACAAAGGAAATGAACTTCTAGACAATATTGTAGGAAGGGAAGAGGATGTAGATGAAGATGAAATAGGAGATACTGTACTGAGAGAAGAATTTGACAGAGCCCTGAAACACCTAAGTCGAAACAAGGCCCCGGAGTAGATGATAGTCCCTCAGAGCTACTGAAGTCTCTGGGAGAACCAACCATGACAAACCTGTTTCACCTGGTGTGTAAGATGTATGAGACAGGCGAAGTACCCTCAGACTTTAAGAAAAATGTTATAATCCCCATTCCAAAGAAAACAGGAGCAGACAGGTGTGAAAACTACAGAACCATCAGTTTAATAAGTCATGGTTGCAAAATATTAACACGAATTATATACAGAAGGATGGAAAAGCTGGTAGAAGCCGACCTCGGGGAACATCAGTTTGGGTTCAGGAGAAATGTAGGAACACGGGAGGCAATACTCACTTTACGGCTTATCCTAGAAGATAGATTAAGAATAGGCAAACCTACATTTCTAGCTTTTGTAGATTTGGAGAAGGCTTTTGACAATGTTGATTGGAATAAACTCTTTCAAGTTCTGAAGCGAGCAGGAGTAAAATATAGGGAGCGTAATGTTATTTACAACTTGTACAAAAACCAGACAGCGGTTGTCAGAGTTGAAGGGCAGGAAAGGGATGCAGTGGTTGGAAAGGGAGTAAGACAAGGTTGTAGTCTTTCTCCATTGTTATTCAATTTGTACATTGAGCAAGCTATAAAGGAAAGCAAGGAGAAATTTGGTGAAGGAATTAAAGTTCAGGGGGAAGAATTAAAAACATTGCGCTTTGCCGACGACATAGTAATTCTGTCAGATACCGCAAAGGACCTGGAAGAGCAATTGAACGGAATGGACAGTGTGCTGAAAGGTGCATATAAGATGAACATTAACAAGAGCAATACTAGGGTAATGGAGTGCAGTGTAAGAAAGTCAGGTGATGCTGAAGGAATTAGATTGGGAAACGAAGCAATAAAGGAGGTAGATGAGTTTTGTTACTTGGGCAGTAAAATAACAAATGATGATCGCAGTACAGGGGATATAAAATGCAGAATGGCAATGGAAAAGCGTTCTTGAAAAAGAGAAATTTGTTAACATCGAATATTGATTTAAGCCTAAGGAAGTCCTTTCTGAAGGCATTTGTATGCAGTGTTGCCTTGTATGGGAGTGAGACATGGACGATAAGCAGAGAGGACAGGAAGAGGATTGAGGCTTTTGAAATATGGTGCTACAGAAGAATGCTGAAGATCGCGTAACTAATGAGGAGGTACTGAACAGAATTGGGGAGAAAAGAAATTTCTGGCATACCTTGACTAAAAGAAGGGATAGATTGGTAGGACACATTCTTAGGCATCGGGGAATCGTAAATTTAGCATTAGAGGGAAGTGTGTGGGGTAAAAATCGAAGAGGAAGACCAAGAGATGGATACAGTAAGCAGATTCAGACAGATGTAGGTTGCCGTTCTTATGTGGAGATGAAGAGGCTGGCTCAGAATAGGGTATTGTGGAGAGCTGCATCAAACCAGTCTCCGGACTGAAGACAACAACACAACAACTATACATTAAAACGTACGAGACTTCAAAAAGGTAGAAAATTAAGGAGATGTAATCTGGACAAATTGAATGAACCAGAGGTTGCTGAGAGTTTCACAGGGTGCATTAGGCAAGGATTGTCTCAGACGGAGGAAAACCATACAGTAGAAGACGAATGGGTAGCTCTGAGAGAGTAGTGAGGAATGCAGAGGGTCATATAGGGAGAAGAGTTAGGCCTAATAGAAATCTTTGGTTAACACAGGAGATTCTGAAGTTAAATGATGAAAGGAGAAAATATAAAAATGCAGCAAGAAAAAAAAAAAAAAAAAAAAAAAAAAAGAGTACAGACGTCTGAAAAATGAGGTTGACAGGAAATGCAGACTGTCTAGGCAGGAGTGGCTAAAGGAGATATGCAAGACCGTAGAACAATCTAAAACTAGTGGAGAGATAGATTCCGCCTACAGGAACATAAAATAGACATGTGGGGACTAGAAAAGCGGCGGTATGGAAATTGAAGAACTCAGAGGGAAAACTAGTACTAAGAGAAGAAGCGAAAGCTGAAAGGTGGAAGGAATATAGAGGGCCTACACAAAGGAAATAAACTTCAATACAGTATTCTAGAAATGAAAGAGGAAGTAGGTGAAGATGAAATAGGAGATATGATACTTGTAGAAGAATTTGCAGAGCACTAAAAGAGCTTAGTAGAAACAAGGGCCCGGGAGCAGATGATGTTCCGTCTGAACTGCTATCATCATTAGTAGAGCCAGTCAAGAAGATTTTGTTCCACCTTGTATGCAAGATAAAGATGAGAAACACCCTCCGACTTTAAGAAGAATATAGTAATTCCAAATCCTGAGAATGCAAGTGCAGACATGGTTGCAAATTACGAATTATTTACAGACGAATGGAAAAACTGGTGGAACGGGACCTTCGGGTAGATCGGACTGGATTGAGAAGAAATGTAGGAACACGCGAGGCAATTCATTATGACTTATGTTAGAAGATAGGTTAAGGAAAGGGAAACCTTCCTTTTTCTTAGATTTGGAGAAAGCTTTCGACAGTGTTGACTAGAACACACTCTTACAGATTCTAACGGTAGCAGGGGCAAAATTAGGACTCGAAGAGTTATATTGAATTTGTACAAAAACCAGACAGCAGTTAATAGATTCGAAAGGCGGAAAGGGTCGCAGTGGTTGGGAAAGGAGTAAGACATAGTTGTAGCCTTTCCCCAATGTTGCGCAATCTGTCCATTGAGCAATCTGTGAAGATATACAAAGAGTAATTTAGAGAGGGAATAAAACCTTGCGGTTTGCAAATGTTTCAATGTTTGTATAGTCTATGGGACTTAACTACGGGGTCATCAGTCCCTAAACTTACAAACTACTTATGAACTACTTACGCACTAGGACGGCACAAATATCCATGCCCGAGGGGGGATTTGAACCCCCGACCGTAGTGGCCGTGCAGACCGTGACTGGAGCGCCTCAGTCCCCTCGGCCACCGCGACCGGCTTTCGGTTTGCTGATGACATAGTAATTCCGTCAGAGAGAGCAAAGGACCTGGAACAGCAATTGAATAGAAGTAACATTGCATTGAAAGGAAGGTCTCAGATGAACCTTAACAAGAGTATAACAAGAGTAATAAAATGAAGTGTCAAAAATCAGGCGATACTGAAGGAATTAGATTAGGTAATAAGACAACAAAAGCAGTACACATATTAACTGGGTAGCAAGATAATTTCTAGTGGCCGAAGTAAAGAAGATATGAAATGCAGAATGGCTATGGGAAGAAAAGCGTTTCTGAATAAGTAATATTTGTGACATTCATTATTAGTTTAAATGTTAGGAAGTCCTCTCTGAAAGCATTTGTCTGGAGTGTAGCAAAGTATGAGTGTGCAAGGAGGACGATTAGGAGTTCAGACAAAAAGGTAAACTTTTGAAATGTAGTGCTACAGACGAATGATGAACATTAGATGGGTAGATCGCGTTACTAATGAGGAGGTGCTCAACAGAATTGGGGAGAATGGAGTTTCTGCCATATCCTCACCAAGAGAAGAGATAGGTTGGTGGGGCACATTCAAAGACATCAAGGAATTGTCAACTTAGCATTAGAAGAAAGCGTGTTGGGTAAAAATCGTATAGGGAGACCGAGGGACGAATACAGTAAGCAGATTCAAAAGGATGTAGGTTGCTGTACGTATTCTCAGATGAAGAGACATGCACAGGACAGGGTAGCGAGGAGAGCTGCGGACTGAAGAGCACAACAAGTACACTTTTGGTTGGTGGAGGTGTATTACCGTCTTTAGCAACTAAATGAAAGGCGTTTTTTGTGAGCCATACGCGTTTCGCTTCTTTGTTTATGAAGCATAATCAGTGGCCTGTAATACATGTTATTTTTGTATAATATTGTAATACAGTCATAATATTATAGGTATTTTTCACAGTATGACAGTTAGCAGTCTTGTTACAATTACTAAAGTTCGGATCTACTAGGTTAGAAACAACTTCTGTAGCACTACTTTTTGTAAAGTTAATTTAATTATACAGTTTTTGGCCCTACTTACGATTTTCTGTCTTCATGGAGATGTTTGTGAGATCTTCAGTTGGATATGGTATTTTCGGTCTTGATGAAAACCCTTGCATCACCACTTCACTGTGTTTTTGAACGTTTGTTTACAGTGTTTAGTGTTGCCAACTGTCTCTTTTCGTCTGTCTCTTGTTTGTGTTCCTTGTATCTCTGAGTGTATCAGCTGTTTTTTTGTTTGTGTTGGTGCCTGTGTAGACTGTGTGTGTGTGTGTGTGTGTGTGTGTGTGTGTGTGTGTGTGTGTGTGTGTTGTTATTTGTGTTAGTTTTTTGTGAATATGGGAGTAGGGGGAGGGGAGCGAGAGGGAGAAGGTAGGGCATTTCATGTTTCATTGCTGATTTTCACTGTTTTTGTGGCCAGTTTGATCAGTGTAAAGGCCTGACTAGTGCCTATCCGATAGCCAAGTCTTCACTGGTGCCTATCTGATTCCGAAGTGTTAGCTGGTTCCTATCTCAGTCCCAAGTGAACGATGTCGTTCAGTGGTGGCCACGAGCGGAATTGTAGCAGAGGGCGCTCGTGGCTGACGTAAGAACGCCGCGCCGTGCGTGCATGGCGGCGCGCGGCGAAAGTAGGTGGCGCGCACTTTAGACTTCTGCGGCACCACAAAACTGGCCACAAAAACAGTGAAAATCAGCAATGAAACATGAAATGCCCTACCTCCTTCCCCCTCTCGCTCCCCTCCCCCTACTCCCATATTCACAAAAAACTAACACAAATAACAACACACACACACACACACTCCCATATTCACAAAAATCTAACACAAATAACAACACACACACACACACACACACACACACACACAGTCTACACAGACACCAACACAAACAAAAAAACAGCTGATACACTCAGAGATACAAGGAACACAAACAAGAAACAGACGAAAAGAGACAGTTGGCAACACTAAACATTATAAACAAACATTCAAAAACGAGTACACAGTGAAGTGGTGATGCAAGGGTTTTCATCAAGACCGAAAATACCATATCCAACTGAAGATCTCACAAACATCTCCATGAAGACACACATGGAATAAAACAGAAAACCGTGGTTAGGCCAAAAACTGTATAATTAAATTAACTTTGCAAAAACTAGTGCTACAGAAGTTGTTTCTAACCTAGTAGATCCGAACTTTAGAAATTGTAACAAGACTGTTAACTGTCATACTGTGAAAAATACCTATAATATTATGACTGTACTACAATATTAAACAAAAATAACATGTATTACAGGCCACTGATGATGCTTCATAAATAAAGAAGCGAAACGCGTATGGCACACAAATAACGCCTTTCATTTAGATGCTAAAGACGGTAATACACCTCCACCAATTTCATATGCAACTAAGGACGACGAAAATCGAAAAAATTATGACCATTTTGGTTGTTTAGTAAAATATTCTCAGTGAGAATATTACGTGGAGAGTGCATAAATATTATCACAATAGTAGAGTCGTATTCGTTCATAATGTTTTTGTCCGAAATGATTTTCAAATAATTATATAATTACAGAAAACCTAAAGTGTTCCGTAAAACAGGTGAGTGCGTTTTTTTTCTTACAAACGCATCCATTTGACATACACTCATTCTTACATACAAGGTGAACAAAACCTTATCTTGTTCTTGTTGTTATGGTCTTCAGTCCGGAGACTGGTTTGATGCAACTCTCCACCCTACTCTATCCTGAGCAAGCCTTTTCATCTCCTCATAAGAACGGCAACCCACATCCACTTGAATCTGCTTACTTATTCTTAACGATGTTGTTATCGGGGGAAGCCGCGCGGGAATGGCGTTGTGGCTCTCGGCGCCATGTCGGGGACTACGCGGCCGCCCCCGCCTGAGGTTCGAGTCTTCCCTCAGGTATTAATGTATCTGTTGTCCTCGGGTTATATTAAATTAGTGTGCGTAGTTTGTAAGCTTAGGCACTAATGACCAAAGTAATTTGGTCTCATAGATTTACAAATATTTGATTTTTTTCCATGCAAAAATTTCTAATAGTCATATTTGTCTTCTAGTTCAAATGTTTGTAAACTTATTTGACCCAACTGGTACGGACTTCAATTCCTAGACTTACAAACTATAAACTAACTTACACTACGAACAACAAGCACTTCAATGCTCGAGGGAGGACTCGAACCTCCAGCGTGAACGGCCATCCAGTGCGTAGCATGCCGCCTTAGACCACGAGGCAATTCCGTGCGGTTGTCTTCTGGTAGTAAGAATCTTTTTTTGAGCTCGATTCGGATCTCGTAAAGTACAATCACTTAGATTGCTTATAAAGGGTTTGGTTCCTGAAAAAGAGTTTCTATACGCTACGCATATTATGTCACAACAATTAACTCTTAAAATATTAATTACTTAATTTACTAATGGTAGTGAGTGATCTTATTATATTAATATAAACAGAAATATCAAGATTGCAATTTTTATTTTTTGTGTAAGACGACCGGTTTCGACACTCAGGGTGTCAATTTCTTATACTTAAAATAATGTATTCTGTGTGCTGTCAGTTTCAGATGTTCTGTCAGTTTCAGAATATGGAATAAATCATTTCAAAGACCAGAAGATGACATCCTTCAGTGTCTAAACCGATCGTCTTACACTAAAAATAAAAAAATAAATAAAAACTGCGATCTTGACACTTCTCTTTATATTAATTATTTACTTGCATAGTTTGCAGCAGTTTCGGTGCTGTAAGTCATTGAGCCACTGAAAACGTTTGCGACGATATTCGTCTCCAGATATTAAAATAAATTCAACAGTATATATCTCCAATACAAAAGATCGAGTGTACCATATTCCGTATTTTCCTTGTTCATTCTTGCGAACATCTACAACCATTCCAATAATATTACTGTGCTCTGAATACAACCGGAATTGATTCAATTATATTATTAGATTTCTACAGCAACTGACAACAGTTTCATTCCTTTGGCGTGTAGCTACAGGTTGTGTATCTTCGTCACTCACTACGTTTACATGAAACACATCTTCCGGGACGAAAACAGAATTTTCGTAAACCGTTCTTCGCTGTCGTGTTTACATGTTTCCTAGCCCACTTAATAGAGCGGCTGAAAAACAGCTGATGGAGTTCCAGATTTAGTCAGCACAATCGCTATTTTTCCGTACTTAAATACACAGGCAAGCCAAGAACGCTTCAAAAACGGTTGCGTTTACATGGGCTTGAAAATCGATTGTGGCACAGCAAAACCGCTTCAGACATGTGTATTTACAGAAATGATTTTGGACTGTTTACATGACCAACCAAAAGCGGATTTGGGAAATCGGTTTAGTTTTGGGAGGCCATGTCAACCGGGTGACTGGATGAAGCGTTCTGGGGCTGTGCGCCTGCACTAGCTGTACTTTCTGGAGCTTTCTGGCTGGTTGATGCTGTAATTTGAGGTCGTCTACTTGGACTTGGTAAAGCTTCTGCGTCTTCTTGTCTGTTTCCAGCTGAAAGCAGAGAGTATCCATTGCTTCTATCAGCTGTTGAGTCGAGTAATATTTCCATACGTTAAGGAACCTTCTTATCTTCGTCTACCTCATTAATTTTATTTATAGCCGCTTTAAGACCATCTTCATATCGCATCTCCTTAAAACAAGCAGAAGCAAACTAGAAGTCATCAGCCGTACTCGCGGCTCTGTGGACTCGTATGGTCATGAAAAGCCAGATTCTTTATAAACTGTATGAAGCCATGAGCGTTTGACCCAACCTTAGTAGCGTTTGAAGGCAACATTTCTTCAACGTGTCGGTTATTGCGTACGGTACAACAAACCCTTGGCTTGGTATGTGCCCTGGTTTTGTGTGAACCACACGCGGACTAATAGGAATCCAGCTCATTTATAACAGAATTGAAAATCCTCTGCCATTATAAGGGTGTAAAATGCAAGAGACGCCAACTGTGTAAAAATATATCTGTTGACTGATATGCCACTTCCTCGGGTTCTCTTGCTTTGCAGAGCACATAATAAGATAAATTTTGTCAAGTGGTCTTTTTGCCTTTGCGTGTCGGTAAGGTCAACTTGGCAACGACTGTCTATTTCTGAATGAATACTGTACAGGTTTGAAAACAAGCCCACTTTCCTTCAGATGTTTTTAAAGCTAACGAACCAAACTGCTGAGGTCATCTGGTCATCGGTAGCATGACTTACAAACCACTTAAACTAATGCAATGAACAACACACATACCCCCTTTCCTACATCCTCCTTTAATGCTGACAAGTTTCACATACAGAAAGATAAATATTTATCGTGTCTGCAGTAAAATTTGCATATGTTCTTGAAGTTTCTGTTATCCACTGTCTCCATCTTCATAATCAAACGTCACATTAAGTTCTTCAATAATATCGAAAATTTCTACTTATAAGTTTCACAGACTATTTCCTTGTTACTAACTTCTGTGTCCCATAAATATTAATAACCTTCAATCTAAATGATATTCTCTGCCGTTTCTGTGTCTTTTTCATATCATTATGCTTCTTCCATTATGTCTACTAAATTATTGTAACTTTCTTTTGTCAAAACACTGTAATGGATTTCTTTATTTTACGCGTCCGTCAATCTGTGATATCGATTTAATTTTTTTTTCTTTCAGTCACTTTTCTTGATTGAGTTCTGCTGTGAGAAATACCTTTACCTAGATCGAAACAGTTTTAACTAATTAATTTTTAAAAACGTGTTTTGTCCAGTTAACACTAGTGACAAATGAGGTTGACAAACAGTTTTAAGTGGGTGAGTTTGTGATGACGCGTTTTATCTAGTTAAAACTCGTTTTAAATTATACTCATTGCTGAGAAGCAGTCAATTATACTTGTAAGGAAGGAAGTCAGATTAAATAGTTGTAATTAGTAACAACGCGTTCTGACTAAAAATACGTTTTCGCTGTCACACATACAATATATCTTAGAAGACAATAATGTAGATGATACTCTCGCTGTCTAGTAAACTCATCATAAGATCAAAACCAATTGAAAAATGTTTTAGACACGAAAAGTGCGGGAAAAGTGTAAATTTACTGTAAATAATAAACAATGGGAGGACAACCATACGGGCAGTAAAAGGAACCGCTTCAATTAGTGTGCAAAACTTTAAAGGTTGTTCAATGCCGTGGTGGAGTGGCCGTTGGAGGTTCGATTCTCCCTCGAGCGTGGCTGTATTTGTTGTCTTTCGATATTTTACTAATGCTTAGAACGTAAAAATTACAGAAATAAATCGTTAATTTCATAGAAAAGTAATTAGAAACAAACATTATTGTTATGGCACTTTGCACACCACCAGGAGGGCTAGTGTCGTTGCAACTGTCAGTTGGTAACAACTTTCACAGCAGTGAGTGTCGCGACTGTATGTATCTGTGGCTTCGCCCAACACCAAACACAGATACGCTGGAAGATCCTCGTGCAGCCCCCTACAATTTTTCAGCCACAGCGCCAGCCACGAAACTACAGGGTGTTTCACGAAAAGTCGCCTGCCACGCATCCGCGGAACGCGCGGTATGGCTCCCGGCCGCCGCCACCGCATCCACCGGCCACAGCAGCGCCCGGTTCTCGGACTCTTATTGTGCTGCGGGCGCATACACTGAGTTAAAGTCTAAAAAACATTGCCATCTAACCCAAGCTTACCTTTATTTACAAAATGATGTCCCTCTATGGAAAGAGCGGCTTGACATCTCTTGAACACATTTGCGAACACTCGACGAATTTCGGCTGCCGAAATATGGGAATCTTTTTTCACGAAACAATAAATTCTGACAGGTATGTGAACAATATCCTGCATCCATTTTTTCAAGAACTTTCGCCCAACGTAAAGCTGTACAGTTATTTCATGGAGGACAGTGCAAGACCACACATTGCCAATGCTTCTATGGCAGCAATACGAAGTGTTTTTGATGTGAGGATAGCTGACTGGCCTCCTCGTTCTCCAGATCTAAATCCCTGTGATTTTTATCTTTGGGGAATGTTAAAAGACAAGGTGTATGCAAGCAATACCCATACACTCGAAGAGTTGGAAGACAGGATTCGACTAGTCATTTCCCAGATTTTGACAGCCGAAATTCGTCGAGTGTTCGCAAATGTGTTCAAGAGATGTCAGGCCGCTCTTTAGATAGGACATCAGTTTGAACATCTACTGTAAGTAAAGGTAAGCTTAGGTTACTCAGACGGCAATGATTTTCAGACTTTAACTCAGTATATGCGCCCGCAGCACAGTAGAATCCGAGAATCGGGCGCTGCCGTGGCCGGCGGATGCGGTGGCGGCGGCCAAGAGGCGTACTGTACTGCGCGATCCGCGGACGCCTGGCAGGCGTCTTTCGTGAGACACCCTGTGTACTGGAAGTGCGTCTCCGAGCTTTAACTCGAGGAAAATGATTAGTAAATCAGAAAGAGGGACTCGGAGAGCAGAGGTTAATTGAGGCGCTGAATTAATTTAGTGGAGGCAGGCCGGTGTGTGATGTGGGGTGGGGTGGGGTCACCGGTGGCCCGCTCCCGGCGACAGGCGCTCAAGCACAATGCGTGCAGCGCGCCGCCCGTCCTCGCCTCATATGCATCGCAAAGCGGATTTGCGACAAACACAGGGGAGGGGGCGAGCGCCCCCGCTGGCAGGATGAGCCGCCAGGTGCGCGCCCCAACCCCCGCTGTGACACGCAGACAACCCCCTGTCTGCACCAACCACCGGCAGGCCGAGGGGCGTGCACTCTGCACTCTCTAACTGCTCAGCACGCTTCCTTCTCCTTGTCTGTATGAAACACGGTGGCTTCCATCCAAGTAAAAATGGCCAGCGTGAATTAAGTTAGGTAACATTTTAAAACAGATGGGTTAACACTAGAGGTATCGGATTTTTCTGTACCCCTAGTAGTACCGTGTGGGTCATTTTTAGATAATTAAAATATTACAGTCTAGATCGCAAGTTGATCTTTTTGTTGGCAACCGGTTTCGGCCCTACAGGGCGATCATCAGGCCTGTTGTGGTCTTCAGTCCGCAGACTGGTTTGATGCAGCTCTCCACGCTACCCTGTCCTGTGCAAGTCTCTTCATCTGACAATACGTTCGGCAACCTACATCCTTTTGAATCTGCATACTGTATTCGTCCCTCGGTGTCCCTCTACGATTTTAAAAAATGTTCCAATGTTAGTAAATCTATCGGACCAAACTGCGTGGTCATCAGTCCGTAGCTTACAAACTACTTAAACCTAGGTAAACTAACCTAAGGAAAACACACACACACCCACGCCCCAAAGGAGGACTCGAACCTCCACGGCGAGCAACCGCGCGCTCCGCAGCGAGACGCTTTAGACCGCTCGGCTACTCCACCGCGGCCACGATTTTTACCCCACACGCTTCCTTCTAATGCTAAGTTGACAATTCCTTGATGTCTCAGAATGTGTCCAACCAATCTATCCCTTCTCTTAGTCAGGATATGCCAGAAATTCCTTTTCTCCCCCCCCCCCACCCCCATTCGTTAAGCACCTCCTCTTTAGTCACGTGATCTACCCATCTAATTTTCATCATTCGTCTGTAGCACCACATTTCAAAAGCTTCTATCTTCTGTTTATCTGAGCGTTTCACTCCCATACAATTCTACACTCCAGACAAATACTTTCAGAAAGGACTTCCTAACATTTAAATTAATATTGGATGTTAACAAGTTTCGCTTCTGTAGAAACGCTTTCTTCCAATAACCGTTCTGCATTTTATATCTTCTTTACTTCGGCCATCAGAAGTTATCTTGCTACCCACATAACAAAATTCATCTACTACCTTTATTGTCTCATTATCTAATCTAATTGTTTCAGCATCGCCTGATTTTCTGACATTGGATTCCATTACCTTCGTTTTACTCTTGTTAATGTTTATCTTATACCTTCCTTTCAAGACACTGCCCATTCCTTTAATTGCTCTTCCAGATCCTTTGCGGTCTCTGACAGAATTACTATGTCATCGGCAAACCGCACTGTTTTTATTTCTTCTCCCTGTTAACTGCTCCGGCTGTGGTCACCGTCCATCAACAAGGTGCTGAAGGCCTGATGATGACCGTGTAGGACGGAAACCGGTTGCTAATAAAAATATCAACTTACGAGCTAGACTGTAATATTATAATTATTTAAAATTTTAAGATGGCTGTTTCCTAAAATGATTTTAAAAATTACTGGGTCATTTTTGGCCCATACTAGGAAACTTTCCTTTTATTGCTATTTGTGTGGTATTTTGGGTTTCTACATGTTAACATTACATTCAAGAAGACTCTGATATACAAGAAAAATATTATGTGTTTTTAGAAATAAATGTTATTTTCATTTTACGTTTTACAGAAGAAATTCTACATTCTTCTATCAAACATCATTCAAACAAGGAATAAAAACAAGTTTACTGTTCATCTTTACAGAAGCTTTGAAACAGAGTCAAAACATACAATTTATGTGCAAGTAATAGTATTTTTACCTTTACTGGCGTGTAAGTATCGAGTATTTGCAAAATCGTCGAAAATGCGACATATTTTGTTGCTTATTGCAATCAAGGGACAAAAATGTAAGAACAAACAATTTAGAAACCAGTATTTGACAGTATTTTCTAATGTGGGGTGGACTCACAGTTCAGACATATCTTGGCAGCTTTTGTACATACACTTGTTGGAGTTGACAAATAAATTTGATGTGTCATTTCTCTGTTATTGTTAACAGGAATCATGATTTTGACAATGCCTTCTATTTCCATATTAGCCATTTCCGGTGCCATACGCTTGTAAGGGGAGATTGATTCTTCTCTTCAGTTTGCAAGGGATAACAAGCTCATCTGCTACTCTGATACTGAATTCTCGGCGTGAAATCTCCTTACATGTACATAACTTCATAGGTCTCCATGACACTAGTTCACAGAAAACGACAAGCCGCAATGATATGAGACTTCACCCAATCTCCAAATTTTTCGTATTTTTCGTTATTTTTGGCCTTAAGTGTCATAACATACTCAAACATCTTGTGAATAGCGTCGAGACACGTCCAGAAATTATTTCCAGACTAAAAACTGGCGTTGCTGATATCAGATTGTATTAAAATGTAATTACTGGTATAACAGATAATTTTTCATACTTCTAGGTGGCCTAGAGGGTGAAATTTGGGTGAGTTATATACGTCTATAAATAATTAAGATTCACGAGTGGGTTTCGTCCTAAAAGAATATGGTGGCGAGTAGGGCTCTCAAAAGCCCGTATGGGTAAAAAATAACCCATGTGGTATTTCTAGTGTTCATGAGTTTGGAAAAGTTTCCTATTGCAAAGTAAGCGCACTGGTATACGTTTCAGAATGAAAATAGCAGTCACGTTCGCAAAATGTATTTACAATTTATTTGATATAGGGTGAACGATTTCGTTCTACTATGAGACCATCATCAGGACTATTCGTCTGTAAAATAAATATACCTCAACGGGGAGGTGTACAGTTTTACTTAATTATGTAGTCATGCATGTAAAATATCATAGCTATTATTTGGTGTACTTATTTCCCTCTTTAGCATATTGTCTTTTATTTTACAGACGAATAGGTCTGATGATGGTCTCAGAGTAGATCGAAACCGGTCATCCTATTATCAAATAATTTGTAGACACTTTTGCGAACGTGACTTTTTTTTTTTTCTATTTTTGCATTCTGTTACCTGATTAGTCTCTTTTTCCATTTTTTTAACATTCTATGTGACAATTTTTTTCTGTTAACTTTGTAAACTGAGTTTGTAATTGTATAGAAATATATACTTTATGTTCCAAATGATTTATGTGAAGATTGTAATAGCTGGCAGGGGATGTTAGCGAAATTTTGTGTAAATATTGGGCCGCAATGAATAAGAAAGAGAACATGCATGCTCCGCAGAAGATTCCCATAGCAAAAGAACATTCTGCGAGTAAGTTCTCAATTTTTCGTGATTAAAAACTTCAAAGTATATGCTCTAAGCAGGAAATTCATTCTCGCTAGCACCCCTCCTTCTCGGGTAAGTTCTAGGTGTGTCAAGTCCGTCACACAACAGCTGTTCAATCGTACATTTCTTTCAACTATCCCAATGAGGCAAATAATGCATTGTACAAATATGGAGCAGGCGTCTATGTGTTAAAGAAGAACCGTAACATGTTTACATATCAGTATGTTGTGTAGTAACCAATTATTAAGACCAAATATGGAATTTTTACGGGAAAGTATTTTTCTGACGATGTTACAAAACTATCGTCATGAGAGAAACTTTTTTGTTATTGAAGTTGGATTAGCATGATGTGCGAATTAAATTTTAAGAATGCATCACACTGTCAGCTATTTCAACGTGGACCTCTGCCAGAGTTTCCTAACACGAGATACTTTTTGTTAAGTATGACACACAATGGTCTGGTCATAAGCGATAAGCCGTGCGATTTTATTACGAGTAACAGGTCGCCATGTATGTAATTAATAAATTATTAATTTACTTGCTGTATAACAGAAATTAAGATTACGCAGTCAGAAAACATATCTTAAATAGTGCAAACACTTTGGGTAGAATGAACAAGAACAGTACAAAAAACAATATTCCAGTACGCGGTATTGCAGCAATATTTATTTTGTGATACAGACTGTGAAGTCCTCTGATGCACTTTATCTGGAATTAACGCTATAAGGCCTTATTATTAGAACATATTTCAAAACATACAATATTATGCAGCTGTTTACATATGTAAATATGCACTCCAACCAAGTGGGTAAAACACGCAGCTGAATCCACTTGCGTTTCATTTTTACGTCGGTAATTAAACATCTCTTGACATCGCTCAGGTCCAAGTATGCTAGAGAGATCACTTCAGAAAACGGAGAATGTTCTTCGCTTTTGAGACACTTCTCTAGCTTCATTCATACGAAATCTCCGACTGTTCTTTGCGTTGAGCAAGTTCCCCGTCTCTTTTACTCGAGTACATTCTCGGGTGAAGTATATTCTCCGACTAGCTTTATTCATATGAATCAGCCAATGTTCTCCGATGTTCCGAAAATAAAGTACATTCTCCATTTTATTCATACGACCCATTGTATCTGTGACAAGGTGCAGTCTACGATGTAGGGACGTGTTTGGTCAATGTGTGTTGACATGCAACAGAGCGTGCGCGGAACATAACTTGGTTGTTGGATGCGAGCAGCATGTTTGGTGGCAAAAACATCTCACTATGATTGGGGGGGGGGGAGATATTTGTGGCTCCAATAACAGAGTTAGCGTGGGCAGAAGAGCTACGTTTACATCAAGGTTCTGTGCAATCAGCCTCTGCTCATTGAAGTATACTCACAAATTTTCATATTTCCACATGGAATATTGTCTTCGACGTATAGGAGTTTTGCGAAAACTGGATACGCAAATTGGAGTAGTTGTGTCATAGCCGCTCAGAATTAGAAACAGTTGGGGGACTTTGGAAGGAGCTTCCCGACCATTCCAAACTTTGCATTGCATCGGCAGCAACTACATAACAGTCCTCCGGTAACGTCAGGAAAGACAAACCCACTTAAAATACATGAAAGGGAGTAGTAGTTGAGAGTACCATTTTCATTGTATAACCCCTCTGTATATTCTTTCTCTTCTTTGTTCAGCACTGGGTTACCACCTGAGCTCTTTATATTCATAATGCTGCTTTTCATTTCTCCGAACGTCTTTAATTTTCTTATGGATCCCCTAGTTATGAGGCGCGTCAAGAAAGTAAGTTTCGTTTGGTAATAAAATGAAATTGTACACAGATACACTAGAAATTTTTATTGCACAAAATTCTACAACTCTTAAACTACATTTCCACATAACTGCCGAAATTTTGCAGGCATTTGTCATAGCGTAGCACCAGGTTTTGTATACCTTCTTCATAGAAATCTGCCGCCTGTGTCTTCAACCAGTAGAAAACAGTTTCTTTCAGCTAGTTTTGGGGGAAGTCCATAGCGAGAGCACTAATTGTAAACCTACGGTATTCCTGGATCTTGTCATCAATCGCGTGAACCAGTTCTTCTGTAACCAAAGGTGGACGCCCACTTCGTTCTTCATCGTGCACATCACTACGCCCGCCATTGAACTGTCGGACCCATCTTCTCACCGTCGAATCACTCATCGCATTTCGTCCGTAAACATCGCAAATTTGCCGATAAATTTCACTTGGTTTCACTTTCCTCTCATTCAGAAACCGAATCACCGACCTGATTTCACAGGCGGCGAGATTTTCAATCAACGCCGACATTTCAAACAAGCACAACAAAGCGTACGTAACTGACAGCGATCTCCAAATGGCGCACGTTCTTCTCCTTGATACACATTGTCTACAGCACATGTGCGGAACTGCAATCGCAGCGCTGCCGCGGAGATGAATTGAAACGGAACTTACTTTCTGGACGCGCCTAGTATATTAGTACACTTGTGACAATGAGTCGTTATATTTTCTTCTGGTCGTTCTTGCTTAAATTCAGACGAGGCATCGATGTCAGCATCACGGAGAAATTTTATTAGGGAGACTATGCTCAAAACTGAACGAGGAAAGGCATAATGAAATGATGATGATGACGATTTTCATGCTTAGCTATCTTGCACTCTTGTCATTCTCATTTTAGACATTTGTTTTATCTTTAGTCTTTTTTGTGTCTTGCATTATTTGTATTTTCTCTCATCATCGATTAAATTCAGTGTCTCTTTTTATATCCAAGGATTTTTACTTGCGACAAACTTCGTTGTATGGGAGACTACAAGCTGTTGTTGTGGTCTTCAGTCTGCAGACTGGTTTGATGCAGCTCTCCACGCTAACCTGTCCTGTGCAAGTCTCTTCATCTGAGAATAAGAACGGCAACATAAATTATTTTGAATCTGCTTACTATATCAAACCAAACACTTTCTTCTAATGCTAAGTTGACGGTTCCTTGATGGTTCAGAATGTCTCCCAACAACCTATCCCTTCTCTTAGTCTGGATGTGCCAGAAAATACTTTTCTCCCAAATTCCATTGAGCACCTCCTAATTAGTTACTTGATCTACCAATTCAATCTTCATTATTCGCCTGTAGCACCACATTTCAAAAGTTTCTATCATCAGCAAACCGCAAAGTTATTATTTCTTCTCCCTGAACTTTAATTTCCTCTACAAATTTCTCCTTGCAATTCTTTATAGCTTGCTCAATGTACAGGCTGAACAACATTAGGCAAACGCTGCAACTTCCCAACTACTGGAACCCTTTCATACCCTTCGACTCTAGTAACTGCCGTCTGGTTTTTGTACAAGTTGAATATAGCTCTTCACTCCCTATATTTTACCCCGCCGTCTTCAGAATTTGAAAGAGTGTATTCCAGTCAACATTGTGAAATGCTTTCTCCAGATCTACAAATGCTAAAACGTTAGGTTTTCCTTTTCTTAACGTATCCTCTAAGGTAAGTCGTAATGTGAAAGTTGCCTCCGGTGTTCCTACATTTCTCCTAAATCGAAACTGATCTTCCCCAAGGTCTGATACCATCAGTTTTTTCATTCGTCTGTAAATAATTCGTTCCAGTAATTTGCATCCATGACTTATTAAACTAATTGTTCTGTAATTTTCACATGTGTTTGTACTTGCTTTCTTAGAAATTGGAATCACTATATTCTTCTTGAAGTCGATTGGTATTTCCCCTGTCTCACACGTTTTGCATAACATTACTGGCTCTCCTAGCGATATCTGTATTTCAGACTGAATATCATCTACTCCAGGGACCTTGTTTGCACTCAAATCTTTCAGTGCTCTGTCAAACTCTTCTCGTAGTATCGTATCTCCTACCTCATTATCATCTACTTCCTCTTCCATTTCTAGAATATTTCCTTCAAATTTATTTCCTTTGTGCAGGCCCTCTATATATTCCTTCCACCTTTCACTTTTCCCCTCTTCATTTAGTATTGGTTTTCCATCTGAATTCTTGATATTCATATCGCTTCTTTTCTTGTCTCCAAATGTCTCTTTTATATTTCTGTATGCGGTATCAATCTTTAGTCCCCTAGTAATACATTCTTCTACGGTCTTGCATTTCTTCTCTAGCCACTCTTGTTTAACCAGTCTGCACTTCCTGTCAACCTCATTTTTCAGACGTCTGTACTCCCTTTTCCCTATTTCATTTCTACATTTTTATATTTTCTCCTTTGATCAGTTAAGTTCATTGTCTCCTGTGTTACCCAAGGATTTCTATTGGGCCTTCTGCCTATAAGATCCCTTGCGGCCTTCATTACTCTATCTCTCAGAGCTTCCCAGTCTTCTTCTACTGTAGTACTTTCCCCTGTTTCAGCCATTCCTTGCCGAATGCTCTTTCTGAGAACCTCAAGCTCCTCTGGATCCTTCATTTTGCCTAGGTTCCGTCTAACTTTTTTCAGTCTCTTCAGTTTTAATCTGTAGTTCGTAAGCAATAAGTTATGGCCAGAGTCTATATCTGCCCCTGGATATGTCTTACATTTTAAAACCTCGATTCTAAACCTATACCTTTCCATTATGAAGTCAATATGGCACGTTCCAATGTCTCCTGGTCTCGTCCGCATATACAACCTTCTTTCAAGATGATTAAAGCAAGTGTCTGTTATGAACCATCCTTTCCTAGTCTCTGTTCATCATTATTATTATTATTTAGTTGTTTTATTAATGTGTTTGTACTGAAGTATCTTGAGCGCGACTCTCTTGTCTCTTCAAATCTTCCATCTGAATCATGTCCATTTTGATGTTGTTGTTTTTGGTTTTTAGGGGACTAAGCAGCTAGGTCATCAGTCCCGTCCCTTTTGATCTCTGTCACATATCTAATGCGGATCTTACTATTTTATAACTTCTCATTTATTCTACTTCTAATTACATTTTCTGCTGTGGTCATCAAATGTCCTATGAAAGAGATTAGTTTCTTTTTTTATTGTAGTGTAAATCTAATGGACCAAACTGCTCAGCTTATGCTATTCGAGGGAGAGTTCGAATCTCCAACGAGAGTGCCTGCTCAATCCCTGACACGGTGCATCCCCTCATGTCAAAGTGACTCTGAGTGTAGTTTAATTAGTTGAAAGAAAGTTCATTACCAAAAGTAACAAGTGAAGTCAAAAATTGTCAGGATCCATAATTAATAAATAAATAAATAAAATAAAAAATAAAAAGAGAGACAGAGCTGGACTTCAGAACAGATAGTAACGACACAACAAGGTCTTTTTCTTCTTGTTGTTCTTCTTCTCTTCAGGTATATTAGACAGGAGTTGCCTGTTACGGTACCCATCTCTGTCGGAGTCTTCTTCTCTCTGTTCTCCCGTGACATAATTTCTTGCCTCTAAGGAAAGACTCTCACTTTCCATTCTTTCTATATGTTTGTTCCATTTTCTTCTGTACTTTCGAATTTTATTTTAGGCTAAAGATTTGCAGTTCTCCTCTAATAGCTTCATTTCCGTGGACCCTGATGGGAACAAAAAAATGTTCAAATGTTTGTTAAGCTTATGGGACTTACCTACGGGGTCATCAGTCCCTAAACTTACAAACTACTTATGAACTACATACGAACTAGGACGGCACAAATATCCATGCCCGAGGGGGGATTCGAACCCCCGACCGTAGTGGCCGTGCAGACCGTGACTGAAGCGCCTCAGTCCTCTCGGCCACCGCGGCCGGCCTGATGGGAAGACATGAAAGGGTGCATAGGGAGTAAAGTTGTTGCTTGTGCCAATATTACTCAATCTGTACATAGAGCAAGCATTAAAAGAAACGAAAGAGAAATTTGCAGAAGGCAAGATATAAGTTCTGGGAGGGTTACCAGTAACATTATAACTCTGTCGGAGACAGCAAAGGGCTCTGATAAGTAGCTGAACGGAATTGACGGTCTTCAAAGAAGGGTATAAAGTGAACATTAACATGAGCAAATCGGAAGTTATCGAATGTCATTCAGACATCCGCACATTTTGAATTTAGACTAAGCCCTTCGGGAGTTGACGGTTTTAACGCAGACCAACTGATAATGTTGCGTTGTCTAACAGTCGCCGGGAGAAGTATATGAAGTAATTTGAATACCCTGATGATGTGTCTCTAATGCTACGAAACTAGTTAGTGTAATAAAAAATAATATACAGCTGAAGCGGCTTTCATCTAATATAACTCAAGTCTACAGCTGCGGATTCCCACAGTACATAATTTGTTGCAAGGAGGAAGTACTTGGATCCGCTCAAGAATGATTTTGAAGTATCAGGCTTAGTTAACATCAGCCGAAGCATCAAAGTATTGAATAGGGCGATCCTTTCGTTGTGTAAGGGGGACAATGCTCCAGACTGAACGCTGAAAGGCATCATCATCCTCTTCGTAATCATTTATCAAGAGAAGATATAAGCCTATACGATCTCAAAAACATTTTTTTTTTATTTTACAGAATAGTTTTCTGTGGAATGGTATTTCTTAACTGCTGCCATGTTTACGCGGACGGAGATGAGAAAATTCTTGCGGGTTCGTCCGCCGGATGTGAAACCAATATCTCGAGAAGGCCATGAGATATTGCTGCACTCTTAATAATAATAATAATAATAATAATAATAATAATAATAATAATAAGAAAAAATGGTATCTCCTCATTTCATACGCTGCTATGTATGGCCTAAAATGACACATACGCAAAGTCTAAGCATTGTTTCGCTTTACCTCTTCAAACTCTTTATAATGTAATACTTTACGTAATTTGATGCTACACGGCAAAGGTGGAGATACCAAACTTTAAGATACACAAAACTAATTTTTTTCAACGAGTAGAATTCTTAAAATCATTTCATAAGTTTCATAGTGGTCCCAATGCCTCTGTCAATGCAGCTGGCACTTCCGGTACCCTAACATCACGATTTTTCGGTTCTATCTTTATAATCGAAATGTTCAAATGTCTGTAAATCTATCGGACCAAACTGTGTGGTCATCAGTCCGTAGCTTACAAACTACTTAAACCTAGGTAAACTAACTTACGGACAAACACACACATCCATGCCCCAGGGAGGACTCGAACCTCCACGGCGAGCAACCGCGCGCTCCGCAGCGAGGTGCTTTAGACCACTCGGCTACTCCGCCGCGGATATCAGTATAACCGATGATTTTCAAAAGCGGGATAATTTTTGTAGATAAATGTCTACAGAATGAATATATTGCCAAAATTTGAGGCATTTGCTATGGTTAGTTCCATAGTTGTTTGTGTTCCACGTTGCCATCGTTATCATTGTTTTTGTACCTCAAAATAACGCTTTTTCTGGTTTTTTCAAAAACGACCATGAACAAATTGTGCTTTTATAAGCCGTTTACAGACCACATTAGACCACAGTACACCTACTGTGTGAATACCAACCTATTTGCTGCAGAAAGATTGTAACATGCATGCCGATACTTCTAGTATGTATACCAGTGATTATAAAATGCCTTATGGTGTGCAAAACTATTTACCCCTTATCCTGTGATCAATAAAACCAGATATATGACCTTATGACCTCCTGGAGAATCGCTATTTCGTACAGGGGAACATATTAATAACGTTCGCTTTCGATTATTACTTTCAGAGTATCTGTCTGTCTTACAGTTCTCAACAAACAACGGAAATGAGATATACTCATCAATAGTTTCTCATCCTGTTACATGTAAATACCGTTACAAATAACCATTGCTCTCTCGTTTCTTTTTAGGCCTGCTTACCTTTATTTTCAGGATACGGTGTGGTCTGTAATTATTCTCCGATGACTGAGAACGTTTAATTTGTTCAATAAAGTATTTTTCAGGGCTGAGAAGTATGATATGAGAAACAGAACGGTTCTATTCCAAGGCTTAGGAACAACATACTATTTCCTCAGTGTCGTGTGTTTCAATTATCTCTACAACAATGGATTCACTAAAAGAAAGACTTAACAATGTTCGCCGACATCTTGTTTTAACTTACATCTCATGGAAACTTTAGATGTTTTAGTGTAATTCCACGACAAGATGCATAAGTATCTTAGGATGACGCTTGTGGGAAAAATCGCACTGGGGTGTTTTACGGCCACTTTGGGTTTTCCTATAGTTTTATGATTTTTGAAACATTTCGGAAAAAATAATAAAATTATAAATAATTAAAAATTATTGTCAGAAGAATCAAAGATTGATCCCAATTAAAAGAATGGCTACCTATCGTGGGTTTCCAACTGTGATCAAGCCATGATCAATCACCAACTAGTCCTCCAAAAATACAACAAATACGCCAGGAACGCTACCAGAATTTCTCGATATCCGCAGACAGACAGAACCATCACGAAAAACCAAATGCAAGTACATCACCGAACAACTAAAGTCAAATGAGAACAACTGTAGAAGCTGCAACAGCAGGAGTTTCTATAGGGCCTTCGCAAACAGAATTAATGAGCACTCACCACAAAATGTAACCTTCAAAAAATAAGATGGTGAACTCACGATCACCAACCAAGAAATCTTACTTTTCCAGCCTTCTTAACTGACCCGAGCCACCTGAACGATTCCCACACACATCCCTAAGACACAAGAAACACGACGCCGACCCAACTACACAAGGAGAAATCCAGCAACACATCAAAAAACTCAAGAATGGAAAGTCACCAGGAGCAAACGGAGTCATAGCAGAACTATAGAATAATCCCCGACCAAGATCAAGAAAATACACAGATCAATCAGGAAATCTGGCAAAGTGAAAAACTCCCAGACTGGAAATTTGCACTGATCCACCCATTCCACAAAAAGGAGACAAATCTAATGTTAATAACTACAGACGAATTTCCCTCCTTACCGTCCTTCACAAAATCATCTCCGCTTGCTTCTTACAACGTCCACAAGAACAACTCGAACCCTAAATAGGTGAACACCAAGTAGGATTCGGATCACAAAGCTCAACCTGAAATCTACATTGAAAATTCGAACCACAAGAAACCTCCCAACCGTATGCACATTCGTGGGCATAAGGAAAGCTTACGACTCCATCGACCGACAATCCATGTTTAATATACTCGAAAACACAACGACTCATCCAGCAAACCCTAACAGAAAACGTCCAAAGTAAGTTCAACGGAGAAATCTCACGACCTTTCCCAATCAACACAGGCGTCCGGCAAGGTGACGGCCTCTCCTCATTACTGTTCAATATCGTTCTACACTAAGTCATTAAAGAATAGGAAAAAAAGTAATGAAAAATTGAAACATGTTGAAAGCTATCAGGCTACAAGAGAACGGGATAACATCCACGTTACGTGCCTAGCTTTTGCCGATGATCTCGTGATGCTTTCCGGAGATGAAAAGAAAGAAGCAATTCATCAGATTGAAGTCATCAAAGAATGTGCTGAAAAAGTTTGAGTAATAATTTCTTCTTAAAAAATCTAATTTATGAGCACAAATCACATCAAAACAGAAAATCTGATCACAAAATAGGGCACAATAGACAAGGTGAATTACTTCAAGTATTTCGATGAAATAATCGAACCCACAGATACAAAAAGATTAGCAGAGAAAACATGTGAACCCAAAATTCGGAAAGCGTATGGGAAAATCGCGAGCATCTAAAACAAAAAAATGCATTAATATAACAAAAAATCGGCATTACACGACAGTTATCAAACGTGAAACACTATGCCAGCGAGACCTTCAAACTTATTATCAAAAGAGATCTCGACAGCATCAAGGAAGCTGAAAGAAAAATCATCCGAAAAATCCTTTGACCTAACAACACAGACGAAGGATATCGTCCACAATATCACACATTCACAGAAAAATACTCCAACATTGAAACCGAGTTTCGCAAACGACGATTGAAATTCTGTGGATACATCATGAGATTAGATGACAACCAGCCAACAAAGAAAATTTTGATGTGCCTACAGAAACTAAAAACAACTACAGTCTAGATGTAAAACGTCCAAATTAATTTAAAAAATGCTAACATCACAACCACAGATATTGAAGATCGAAAATCTTTCAGACATAAAATCCACCGCTGGGAGATTCTACTAGAAGATAAATCCAATACATTGAGGAAAAAATAGACAGAAGGTCGAGCCAAACACAGCGAGATGATAAAAGAGTTCTGGAAGAAGAAGAAAAATTATAGGAGCAGAACATAATTTGCTTTATTTGATCCTCTATGGGCGTAAACAATTCAAATAAATCAATAAATAAAAAAAGGGGATGATAAGATTACAATTCCAACTATCTATGCACTCAACCCGTAATATTTTCTCTGACCGTATTTTAACAAACTGCCAAAATTATTTGCTTTCTGAGTTTAGCTTCAACAAACATACCTTTTTTTAAAACTTTTACCCCTTTAAACTATTATTTTAATACGTCTCCTACATTTTCATTATCTTTTTTCGTTAAAATGTTATCGCCTCTTTTGCAGTAGTAGTTTGTCCACTTTTCTTTGGCGATACTGTTTTACATAAAATCAAGTGACAGTGTCAAATCGCCGTTATTTTTGTAATATCTCTGAAACAGTGTGAGTTAAGCAAATAATATAACAGAGCAAAGTTGTAGAGAATTTTCTCCTCTATGAATTCGTTTATGCCAGAAGAACAGTTAAGCCGTTATTTTCATTTAAATTTCGAGCTGTAAAAGGCAATAGCAAAAGCTCACTTTTACTGTTGCTCTTGTAACTTAAAATGGGCCAAAAAGTTGCATTGTTACGAGTATGTTACTCACGAATTGTCTACCAGATTGGAATGGCAGATCGGATGTACTGGTTTAAAAATACGAATGTTATCATTTCTTTAGTTACAGTGTTTCAACGATCGATATGGGCAGGACGAATATTACTACAATGCCGTTGGCTCATGTTACTTTCGGTGTTTTTCTCGCTCAGAAGCCTTCGAAAGCTCTTATTTGTAACGTAAACGAAAACGTGATGGTTTTATTTTCGTCGTTATAATAAAAGATTTATTGAATGTACAATTTATAATTCGGAAAGTTGTTCAGACTATGGAAGCAATGACAGCCTTAAGTTTATTTTACTACACACAAGACCTAGAGGCGACACCAGCGCCACCTCCTTAGCGACTGCTGGAAGTTCCGACTGTTGCCGCTAGATGGCATGAGGACCACAACGGCTGAACCGGCTGCTTTCGCCGGCGCTACGTGATTGCTTTATGACGGGTGGCCGGGGCTTTGATACAGTGGATTACAATTTAATGACAGCGGGCAAGGAACCAGTAATTCATCATTCGCATTTTAGCGCGTCACTGAAAACGGAGGTGGTTGATAATCCACAATCCAGAGTGTATCTGGATCAGTGTTGAATATTGTGAACACGTCACGTCGCGGTAACTACTGTGTTTGTAGTAGTGGCAATTACTTTTGGTTTATCGACTAATTTTTGGAAATGTAATTTAAAAAAAGGGGCACAGAGTTTTTTTTAAAATAGGAACTTCAACTTTTATTATAGGTATTATACTTTCAATGACGCAAAGTACCTTGTGTATATTTTTCCACCCATTGTTTTGGAAATACATTTTTAATTTAATTCCTTTTTATTTCAAAGTATCTCTGGAAATTTATCAATAGCACCCATGCTAGTTTCCATAACTCTTGTACACTGTATGGTGAATAGACAAATGGTATGAATGGATTGGAAAGATCAACAAGCTTACGGAATAGATGTGGCCAACTTTTAACTCTCGTGAAGTGTTCAAGTTTGTTTTCACCCTCGAGGATTTTTAATGGTCTAATAACGTCAATAGCCGAGCAAATCCGCTGTTGCAGAACACTCTCTTGGCACCGGTCATCCTATGGAATACAACAACACGGAGATTGTGGCATGCACTTCCACCTATTGGGATAGTCTATTTAGGAAGCTATTGAAATTAAACTAGCAAGCGACCGTATAAATAAGGATGGTGTTTTTTGTTTAAATTCTGCTTGGAATCCGGCACTGTCTCTCGTAAAAAAACAGAGGGACACAACCTCACCTGTTGATTTAACAGTCACTATCGATATTTTTGATGTTTGGTCATCTTTGGTTGTGTTGACTCTGCAGTGACTTGCACTGTGTGTGTTATCTTCCGTGTTTATCCTTTGGAACCCGAGGTATTAAGTACGCTTGCACATTGCTTCCTTGAGTACAGTTGTGCCTTGAGAATGGCAGGGTATCCTCCTGTTGAAATATCGGCGCTTGTCGACGACGTCTTACCGGCAGCATACCCGTAAGCCGGGAAAAGTTAAGGTTTCACAAAAATTGAGAAATTTAGCTACTTAAATGACCCTATCAGATGAGCCCTCCAACGTAATATAATAATAGAAACATATCTAAAATTTTATAAAGTTATGTCAGTACCAACATAACTATATGGAAGTGAATCTGGGGTAATGAAAATGAAATATAAAACAAAATTACAAGTCAATGAAATGTAATTCCTCAGGTATATAGCAAGATATACCAAGCTAGACTACAAAAGAAATACAGATATCAGGGTGATGTTAATGAATACAGATATCAGGAAGGAAGTAAATATTTTTATATAAACAGCAAAGTTGACGAATACCGACAAAATGGATATCCTATCTGCTACGACTGGACGAATCAAGATTACCACTACATTTTTTGCGAAATACTCCGGAAGGAAAAAGATGCGTTGCAAGACCTGCAAAACGGTGGAAGGACCAGATGTAGTCGCAAGAGGCTGAAGGACAGCCTAATGCAGGACGGAAGAAGAAAAAGACAAAAACTTTAATAATGAAAAATAACTCAGCTATAAGGAATTCTTTCAGTGTAATAAAATTCAAAATCTAAAATGGTTCACAAGTGTTGTTGAGGACATACACTTGATGTTTTCAGCACTTAACATGCTCCGAATTCATAAAAGATCAAATTAGTTGTAGGTTATAAAGACTAATGGCCTTCTTCACACACTTGACACAACACATCTTTTCCTTACTTTTTGACGAGCAAATTATCAATATTATCTCGAAAACTGAATTTTGAAACCACGTCGTGTCCACTGACAACGGGGCATGAGAAAACAGGCGTTCTTGCGAGGTGCTGGTTCTGGAATAATTCTTGATAAGTTTTAAACGTGAAAAGATCATTTCAGAAGACGCTACAGTCACTGGTAAGGTTAACACAATTCCCCTAGGCACTATAAATGTTGGGAAATGGATTTCCAATGTTATTCATATATTTCAATATTGGCATAGGCGTTTTCACAGCCTGAGGCACCATTCCTCTGAACACTAATTTCTCGCAAAAGGTCTCTTGCAACAATGTGTTTCGGACAGTCACCATTTACGTTCAAACTTAGCTCCTTCTCGAAGTGTGTACGACGCATTTCCAGTTCTTCGTGCTGTAGGTGTTGTGCCGAGTGTCTTGCCACTGTTCACAGCGAGCGGAGCAGGCAGCGCTACGCAACTCTACTGAAACTGCAGCAGCCTGTCTTGTGGGAAACGTTTGCTTATGAGCGAATGTAAAATGTTCACATGTTTGTAAAGCTAAGCGACTTGTTGGTCATTAGTCCCTAGGCTTACGAAATACTGAAACTAAGTTACGCTAAGGACAACACACAAAAAACCCACTCCCGAAGGTGAGCAGCGGCGCGCAAGGCGCCTTACAGCGCTCGGCTACGCCACCGCGGCAGGACGAATGTAATGTTTGATTATAAGCCATAACGATGACTATAAAAGGCGCGGAGAGGCGCTGAGAAATAATGAATCGCATAACTGTTAATTTAAGCGTGGGCAATAGTTGTGTGTAGACACAGGATATTAATACCGCATCAACATCATAACCCCTGGTTCTTTCGACTCTCCGACACGTGTATAATTTCCTAAATCCAGTCGTTGCACAATGGGTATATACTTGAATTACATTACATTAAAAGTAATTTGAGAGATAAAATTGCGGAAGACAGTTTTAAAATTACACTACTGGGCATTAAAATTGCTACACCAAGAAGAAATGCAGATGATAAACGGGTATTCATTGGACAAATATATTATACTAGAACTCAATTGTGATTACATTTTCACGCAATTTGGGTGCATTAGTACCCAGAACAACCACCTCTGGCCGTTATAACGCACTTGATAGGCCTGGGCATTTAGTCAAACAGAGGTTGGATGGCGTGTACAGGTACAGATGCCCATGCAACTTCAGCACGATACCACAGTTCATCAAGAGTAGTGACTGGCGTATTGTGACGAGCCACTTGCTCGGCTACCATTGACCAGATGTTTTCAATTGGTGAGGGATCTGGAGAATGTGCTGGCCAGGGCAGCAGTGGAACATTTTCCGTATCCAGAAAGGCCCGTACAGGACCTGAAAGATGCGGTCATGCATTATCCTACTAAAATGTAGAGTTTCGCAGGGATCCAATGAAGCGTAGAGCCACGGGTCGTAAAACATCTGAAATGAAATGGCAACTCTTCAAAGTGCCGCCGATGCGAACAAGAGGTGACCGAGATGTGTAACCAATGGCACCCCATACCATCGCGCCGGGTGATACGCCAGTATGGCGATGACGAGTACATGCTTCCAATGTGCGTTCACTGCGATGTTGCCAAACACGGATGCGACCATCATGATGCTATAAACAGAACCTGGAGTTATTGGAAAAAATGACTTTTGGCCATTCGTGCACCCAGGTTCGTCGTTGCGTACACCATCGCAGGCGCTCCTGTCTGTGATGCAGCGTCAATGGTAACCGCAGCTATGGTCTCGGAGCTGATAGTTCATACTGCTGCAAACGTCGTCGAACTGTTCGTGCAGAAGGCTGTTGCTTTGCAAACGTCCCCATATGTCGACTCAGGGATCGATACGTGGCTGCACGATCCGTTGGAGTCATGCGGATAAGATGCCTGTCATCTCGACTGCTAGTGATACGAGGCCGTTGGCATCCAGCACAGCGTTCCGTATTGCCCTTCTGAACCCACCGATTCCATATGCTGCCAACATTCATTAGATAGCGACCAACGCGAGCAGCAATTTCGCGATACGGTAAACCGGAATGACGATAGGCTACAATCCAACATTTATCAAAGTCTGAAACGTGATGGTACGCTTTTCTCCTCCTTACACGAGGCGTCACAACAACGTTACACCAGATAACGACGGTCAACTGCTGTTTGTGTATGAGAAATCCGTTGGATACTTTTCTGATCTCAGCACGTTGTAGGTGTCGCCACCGGCGCCAATCTTGTGTAAATGCTCTGTGAAGCTAATCATTTGCATATCACAGCATCTTCTTCCTGTCGGTTAAATTTCGCGTCTGTAGCACTTCATCTTCGTGGTGTAGCAATTTTAATGGCCATTAGTGTATGTTTTATAGATCTGGAAAAGGTTTAGCAGTAAACTGTTAGTTCTATAAGATTATCGAACAGGAGGCAAACTTCTGTAGGCAATTAAAGGTCTTTACGAATATTGTTAGGCAACAATTACAGTAGACGATAAATTAAGTTCATCGTTCAGGGTGGTTTCAGAGATAAGACAAGGCTGTAACCCGTTGACAGTGTTGTTCGTACTCTTTATGGATCACATTTTGAAAACAATATCGCGAGAACTGTTTAACATTGAAATACGCCGGGAAAACTTCAGATCGAATATCGTGAGAAGATGACATTAAAACTGGTGAAAATAAAATAAGTCGTAACACATATGCGGACGACTTAGCTGTTATGGCAGATTCGATTAAATGGTTGCAATGTAATACTTCAGAGGTAGATGAGAGATGTAAGGGTTATTGTATGAAAACGAAGTTAATGTTTGTCGGTAACAGATTTAAAGAGACTGAGGACCAAATAGTAAGGAGAAAGTTACAGCAGTGGTCAGTATGAAGTACTTATAATTTATTTTTGTGATAGGATGAGATCATCGTGAAAGAAATAAAGGTATGAGAAAGCTAACGGAATGAGTACACAATTACGATCTACTCTCCTCAACAAGAAGGAAGTCAGTAACAAGACTAAGTTAACAGTGCACCAGTGCACCGATATTTCGACTAACTTTGTAGTATAGTTTCCAAATGATAAGCCAAGATCGCAAACTAACAATTTATTAAGTAGGACCGGTTTCGGTGCACACACACACACACACACACACACACACACACACACACACACACACACACACACACATATATATATATATATATATATATATATATATATATATATATATATATATATGACCCGATGATGGTGACACAGTGCACCGAAATATATATAATAATCTTGTCATCTTGTTCAAAATTTGGGTCGTCACTTAATAAATTGTTAGTTTCTTCGTGGTGTAGCAATTTTAATGGCCAAGAGTGTATGTTATAACGCTCTGCACGGGGCCCATAGAAGCGGGGGGCCTGTGCGACAGTACCGTCTGCACGTGCCTACCTCTACAGATTTGAAGAGGGACATTTCGCAAACATGACAACATTCTGCTAATTCTTCTTGTGCATGATTATGATGATGATGATGATGACGATGATTTAGTGTGGCATTTATAACCGTTAGACCCAAGGTGGGGTCGTGTTCGGCCTGCCTGGTGCAAGCCTTTTAAGGTGACGCCACTTCGGCGCCTTGCGTGTCAATGATGATGAGGACGTCACAAAACCAGTCCCTGAGCGGAGAAAATCTCCAACCCGACCGGAAATCGAACCCAGGCGCCCTGCTTCATAACTGACCACGCTGTCCTCTGGACCATGGAGACGGACATGCCGAAGGCCGGGCCAAGAGAGGCCATGCTCTTGCACGACTATGCGCGACCCCAGACTGCAGCGCAAAATGACTCCAAGCAGAGGCGTAGCTATCACAGGGCTAGGCGGGGCAGTGCCCCGGGGCCCCGAGCTCAAGGGGCCCCTTGGCCTACGTGAGCGACGTTCGGAAAATGTTACCGCAGATCTTTGAACACTTTCATGTCCGCCAATTACTTCGGATAATCGAAGTTCAACTGTATATAATAATTTAGTTGAATGAAGGTTTTCCGACTTTGAACTTTTTGAACGCTGACAAACAAACCTCAAACGCACGAAATGGAATCCAAAAATTATTCGCACCCCAGAATATAAACATAACAAGGTTCTTTGCTTGTCTGCGAAGACGTGGATCCTCCCATCGTCAGAGTATTGTTGGTTGAAGTCGGAGTTGCCGTGCCTGCCAATCTTTGCGAAATAACAGTGAATGCTGAATTACTAGCACAGTGTTTGACAGTAGACAGTATGACCACATTTGAATATGAAGTCTCTACAATGTATTATTACAGTACGGTATTATTATTGTAACTCAACTGTTTGTGTAGTGAATTCCCCAAAGGTGTGCTCCATAACCATAGATCACAATGAAGTGCTGTAACCAATTGCACTCTGAAATTCGTGCAAGAAGAAGAAAATTTGGTTACTTTGTCACAATAGTAAATTGTGCATACAAGACACTACCCTGTACCCCACTGCCACTATAATAGTGGAAGATGTCAACTTAGTTATTTTAGTTATTACTTTTTCCTAGCCAGACATTAATATATACTTCATGAAGCCTGGTAGGGGCACGGGTCAAGCCAAAGTATTCCATCAAACAAAATCCGGCAACTTTCTTTTCTGAAACCATCCTACACGAATATTTCCCCTATTTTCCTTCTTTGACTGGGCTATCAACGAAATAAGGCTGATCGGTACGGAAGCAGTGACCAAACAGCGAGGAGTTAGCGACAGTGAGCTGCCAACAGTCCGCCTGCTGTCACCGCGGAATTAGTAGTTTTGCATAGCTTTAGTTTAAAGAGCGCCCCAATGTCATTTTTGCCCCGGGGCCCTTGGTGACATAGCTACGCCACTGACTCCAAGCTGCAGGAAATGCACTGGATTACACTTTAACATCCTCCTTACAGCCCGTACTTGTCGCCCTGTGATTTCCATTTGTTCGGACCACTTAAAGAACCTCTAGGAGAGCAACGATTTGAAGATGACGAGTGTGCAGTGGCGAAGCGCGGACGCCTGCCACCCGGGGCCAGCCCTCATTTTGCCCCTCCCCCCCCCCCTCCAACGTATTTTCGCAATTGAGCAACAACAAAAATTGAGACTTCGGCAATACGTACCAATATTGCTTCAGTGTTTATCACAATGAAATAGGAACGCTGTAATTTATTTGCCCTGAATATTTTCTTAGTTTCTTCCTTTTTCTACTTTATGCTGAACAAATCCTATTTGAAGATTATTTTTTTGACTTATTTGTCTGAGGTGTGTGTAACAGCAAACAAAAACTTAATATATGTAAGAAAGTTTCAATTAATAAGAAGACTTGCACTGGGAAGTAAATACTTTGCAATATAAAATTTATGAGCTCGTTGGGCTTTCATAGCTACAAGTTGTGGTATTCTGATGAAAGTCGGGTGCGTACTTTCACATGTTTTAGGCGTATAATAAGTTCTTGTTAGTAGGACTCCAGTATCCATTACACGAGGTGCGTCAAATTTGCGTGTGGACACACACACTCAATTTTGTTCGCTTACCAGATTCAGATTTTTATCCCGTTTTTAAATCAACTAAATTAAGTTCTACAACACACCCGTTGACCAAATAGTTCTTTTTTCTGGGTTGACAGTAGATCTTTCGTCGGCAACTATGTGTTAATTAGTAGAGCCAGAAATTTTGAAGTTTTTTCACTGAGAGAACAGATTTATCTGTAACCAGGGCAAGGAGGCAAAGTAGTTTGTAACGAAATATCCTTGTCTACCGAATTAGGGCGAACCTTTACTTCAACATCCACCAATACAAAGGGACTTAACGGTTCCTTTATCGCTAGTACCGATGTAGCGAAGATTACTTTGCGTATCGAAGTAGAGCGCGTCTCACTTCACCTGGAGCATAGGGACGAGGACAACGGACGGCCTGGCGAATGAGCAGAATACAAGGTAAGGAGCGTCACAACTTCACTGCTACCTACTCCTCGATGTTGACGAATTACAATGGTCGAAATAATTCAAATCGAGAGTTTGCTCGCGATATCGAATTTCCAGCTCCTGTGTTAGGTATGCATGTAGTAGCCAGTGGAGACACAAAAATTTATGGATAGCTGCGACTCGGACCAGGATTTCCTGCTTTTCGTGATCGGTCGCCTTGCAACTTTCGGCTATCCGACCACATTTCATACAATTTGTTGCGGCCGCTGAGACACTTCACCATTATTGGCTCATACCTGCAATGGGTTACTCCCCTTTGACCATACCACACACAAGCGATTTTGAAAGCAATTGCAATTATTATTCCGAACGTTTCTAGGCCACGAAATGCTGCCACGAATTGCTATGTTTAGGAGCGGTTGTTCACTAATATGTGCAAAACATGGAAAGAAATTGATTTAACTCGTTTTGGAATGCTTTTATTCCGAACTAGGCTATCTTGCACAATATAATGCATTTTAAAATTGACATCAAGTGTGTCGTGTAAATTTTTACGATCGGTATTTGGGAAATAAAATTCTGAAAACCACTTCGTTGATTTTAAGGAAACTGAGTAAATAACAGATGTGAAGAACCCCTGAAAATATATTCCTTTTTACAAATTATTTTCGCCCAGGAATGAATATTATAGCGATCTGATAATAAGAGGATTGACTTATTTAGAAGTAGGAAATATTTTTCGTAGCGCAACGAAAATATTAGAGGAACTTAAAAATTTATCTGAATGCAACATAATAAACACACCTGTTATTTTCCTAACAACTCTGTGTCTTTGAACTCTCTTTTACAGAGACTATACTTGATATCGCCAAGTAAGACCCAGCTCGGCCGCCTCCTGCCGCCCCGCCGCGGCGGGGTGGCCGAGCGCATTGAGGCGCTATGCTCCGATGCGCGAGGCCGTTTGCCGTCATGGGTTGGAAACCTCCCTTGGGAATGGATGTTTGTGCTGCCTTTAGTATAAGTTAGGTTATAGGTAGTTTGTAAGTTTAGGGACTGATGACGCCGCAGTTAAGTCCCTTAAGGTTGACAAACATTTAACATTTGAACCTGCCGCCCCAAAATGTGCCGCCTGGGACCATGCCACCCCCGGAACCCCCACGCTACGCCACTGCGAGTGTGGAAGGGTTCTTGTATGACTGGCTGGTGACGGGGCGCTTTTCTTTGTAAGAGAAGCTGGCCATGCTCTGGGAGAAATGCATGCCCAAAGGTGGTAACTATGTGAAAAAATAAATTGTAATTGCTTTGTGGTTTCCAATAATCGAATGTAAATAAAAAAATAAAACCGCGTTTATATTTTATACTTCCTCGTACTACATTATGGGGTATGAAGTGAAATTCTTAACAAGATTGAGAATTTCTTTGTAGGACAAAGCGTAGCGGATTATCTTGTAGAGAAAGTAACTGAGTTGTGGTTAAATTCGCCTTATGCAAGACACCGTGTTTTGTTTTAATACCCAAATATGTCATCATCATCATCATCATCATCATTAGCGACTGATTATGCCGTTCAGCGTTCAGTCTGGAGCATAGTACCTCTAATAAAATTCCTCCATGATCCGCTATTCAATGCTAACATTGATGCCTCATCTGATGTTACGCCTTTCACTTCAAAATCATTCTGCACCGAATCTAAGTACTTTCTTCTTGGTCTAAGTCGACTCCTCTTACTCTCCACTGACGAGCTCATGAGTCTCTTAGCTAACCTTGCTTCTCCCATGCGTGTAACATGACCCCACCATCTCAGTCTGTTCGCTCTAACTGCTTCATCTATGGTGTTAATTCCCAGCTTTTCTTTGATTTCCTCATTATGGACACCCTCCTGCCATTGTTCCCATCTATTGGTACTGTACCTGCAATCATTCTTGCTACTTTCATATCTGTAACCTCTATCTTATGAATAAGGTAACCTGTATCCACCCAACTTTCACTCCCATACAACAAAGTTGGTCGAAAGATAGAGCGGTGCACTTCTAACTTACTTCCTTCTTGCAAAAGAGAGTAGATCTTAGCTGAGCACTGACTGCATTAGCTTTGCTGCACATCGATTCCAGTTCTTTCGCTATGTTGCCATCCTGTGAGAAAATACATCCCAGGTACTTGAAACTGTCTACCTGTTCTAACTTTGTTCCTCCTATTTGGCACTCTGTTTAAATCTCTTTCCCACAGACATTACTTTCGTTTTGGAGATGCTGATATTCATATCATAATCCTTGTACCTCTGAACGAGGTCTGAAATATTAGTTTGCTACCTTTCAATCGAATCGGCCATTACAACTGAGTCATCCGCATATGCGAGACTGCTTATTTTCTTTTCACCTACTTTAATCCCGCCCTGCCAGTCTACTGTTTTTAACATATGATCCATGAATAGTATGAACAACAGTGGTGACAGGTTACAGCCTTGTCTTACCCCCGAAACTACCTTGAACAATGAGCTTAATTTGCCATCTACTCTAACTGCTGCCTGACAGTCTACGTAAAGCCCTTTAATTGCCTGCAGACGTTTGCCTCCTATACCATAATCTTGAAGAACTGACAGTAGCTTCCTCCTAGGAACACGGTCATAAGCCTTTTCCAGATCTATGAAACATAGATACAATTCGCTGTTCCACTCGTAGCACTTTTCCATTACCTGCCGTAAGCTAAAGATCTGGTTCTGAAAACCTCTAAGAGGCCTAAATCCACACTGATTTTCATCTAACTTGTTCTCAATTAATACTCGCACTCTCCTTTCAACAATACCTGAGAAAATTTTACCAACAACGCTAATTAAAGAGATACCTCGATAGTTGTTGCAATCTTTTCTGTTTCCACGTTTGAAAATTGGCGTGATTACCGCTTTCGTCCAGTCAGACGGAACCTGTCCCAATTCCCACGCCTTTTCAATTATCCTGCGTAACCATTTGAGACCTGATATTCCACTGTATTTGACGAGTTCCGGCTTAATTTCATCCACCCCAGCCGCTTTATTGCACTGTAATCTACTGACCATTTTCTCAACTTCCTCAAATGAGATCCTGTTTCCATCGTCGTTCCTATCCCATTCTACCTGAAAATCTGATACATCATTGAACGTTTCACCTACATTGAGCAATTCTTCAAAATATTCCCTCCATCTGCTCAAGGCATCCACAGGATTGACTAGCAGCTTTCCTGACATGTCCAAAACACTTATTAATTCCTTCTTCCCTCCCTTTCGAAGATTGCTAATTACGCTCCAAAATGGTTTTCCCGCGGCTTGGCCCAGAGATTCTAGCTTGTTTCCAAAGTCTTCCCATGATTTCTGCTTGGATTCTGCAATTATCCGTTTGGCTTTGTTTCTTTCTTCAACATAACTTTCTCTGTCTGCCTGATTTCTAATATGGAGCCATTTTTGATATGCCTTCTTTTTCTTTTTACAGGCTGCCTTGACTGTGTCATTCCACCAGGCTGTCTGCTTCTTCCTACCCTTACACACTACTGTTCCCAGACATTCTTTAGCTGTTTCCTGTAGTGTGTCCCTGTACCTTGACCAATCCTCTTCCAGTGACTGTAAATCATTACATTCAATTAACTGGTACCTTTCCGAGATCATTGTTATGTATTTGTGCCTAATTTCCTTGTCTTGAAGCTTCTCCACTCTTATCCTTCTACACACGGACCTGACTTTCTGCTCTTTTGGTCTCACAAAACCAGTTTCACTGCAGATTAAATAATGATCAGTGTCATCAAAGAACCCCCTGAAAACACATGTGTCCTTGACTGTCTTCCTGAATTCCTGGTCTGTTATTATATAGTCAATGTTTTCCCCTTCCTTCCCACGTATAGCGGTGAATGCCCTTATGTGCTTAAAGAAGGAGTTTGTGATAACTAAGCCCATACTGGGACAGAAATCCAAGAGCTGTTTTCCGTTCCGGTTGGCCTCCATATCTTCTCCAAACTTACCCATAACCTTTTCATAACCTTCCGTTCGATTTCCTATCCTGGCTTTGAAATCACCCATGAGTAAAACACTATCCTTATCCTTCACTCTAACAACTACATCACTAAGTGCGTTGTAAAATCTGTCCATCTCATCTTGATATGTCCCTTCACAGTGTGAATACACTGCCACAATCCTAATTTTCTTACTGCAGATGGCCAAATCTATCCACATCAGTCGTTCATTTACATACCTTATTGCAATTATGCTGGGTTCGATTGCTTTCCTGATGTAAAATCCTACACCTCACTGTGCTCTTCCTACTTTAACTCCTGACAGGTAGACCTTGTATTCTCCGACTTCGTCCTCTTTCTCTCCCCTTACTCTAACGTCACTAACAGCTAAAACATCTAACCCCATCTTACTTGAAGCCCGCCAGCTCTACCTTCTTCCCATTGTAATCCCCATTGATATTAATTGCTCCCCATCTCATTCCAGATCGTTTGCCAAGTCGTATCTGAGGAGTCCCTGGTCTGTCAATTAGAGGTGGGACTCCATCACCTCCAAAGGTACGACGCATTTTTCTCTGATTGTTGCCAGCATGATCATGTTTCGGCACTTATTGTGCCATCTTCCGTGGGTTTTTGCCTTCTATTTTATTGTCATTCCCAGGATTCTCATCTCCTTTAATTGAAGAATGACAGGTTTTCACAGCCTGTCATATTGCAGCTGTGGTGTTGCTGGTTACTTGTTTGTGGCGTGTTCTTGATGTTATATGACATTTAGTGCGCTTTTTCGTGTGAACTTGCACTTAACTGACAGTAGCACAACTAACATCTTCCTCTCAGAAAATGAGTTCAAAATTATTAATTCCTGTAACAAGGCAGTGCAGATCGCAATTCCTTTATTTGCGATCTGCACTGCCTTGTTACAGGAATTAATAATTACTCGTAAGATCGCCATTATGTTCTCCAAAGTAAGAGTTCAAAATGTTCAAATGTTTATAAACCTTCTGAGGTCATCGGTCCCTAGACTCACAAACTGTTGAACTAACCTGTGCTGACGACAACACACACACCGATGCCAGAGAGAGGACCGCACAATCCGCGACATGGCGCCCCAAACCGCGAGCACTCCCTTGTGGCCATGACACGTGTGTATGGATCCTGGCTTTTGATACTATATACACTCCTGGCCATTAAAATTGCTACACCACGAAGATGACGTGCTACAGACGTAAAATATAACCGACAGGAAGAAGATGCAAATGATAGCGTTTCAGAGCATTCACACAAGGTTGGCGCCGGTGGAGACAACTATGACGTGCTGACATGAAGAAACTTACCAACCGATTTCTCATACACAAACAGCAGTTTACCGACCTTGCCTGGTGAAACGTTGTTGTCATGCCTCGTGTAAGTAGGAGAAATGCGTACCATCACGTTTCCGACTTTGATGAAGGTTGGATAGGAGCCTATCGCGATTCCGGTTTATCGTATCGCGATATTGCTGCTCGTGTTGGTCGCGATCCAATGACTGTTAGCAGCATATGGAATCGGTGGGTTCAGGAGGGCAATACGGAACGCTGTGCTGTATCAGTAGCAGTCGAGATGACAAGCATCTTATCCGCATGGTTGTAGCGGATCGTGCAGCCACGTCTCGATCCCTGAGTCAACAGATGGGGACGTTTTGCAGAACAACAGCCACCTGCAAGAACAGTTCGGCGACGTTTGCAGCAGCATGGACTATCAGCTCGGATTGCATAACTGCCGTTACCCTTGACAGTGCATCACAGACAGGAGCGACTGAGATGGTGAACGCAACGGCCGCGGTGGAGTAGCCGAGCGGTCTAAAGCGTCTCTTTGCGCAGCGCGCGGTTGCACGCCGTGGAGGTTCGAGTCCTCCCTGGGGCATGGGTGTGTGTGTGTTGTCCTTAGGTTAGTTTACCTAGGTTTAAGTAGTTTGTAAGCTACGGACTGATGACCACGCAGTTTTGTCCGATAGATTTACAGAATTTGAACATTTGTGTACGCAACGACAAACCTGGTTGCACGAATGACAAAACGTCATTTTTTCGGATGAATCCAGTTTCTGTTTACAGCATCATGATGGTGACCACTGCAATTTGATCCTATTGTTTTACAGACATCAGATTTTCGTTTTTGTTTTCGCACCTCAGCTCTCGGGCATTCGCTGCCTCGCGTGGCCGCCTTGCTGATGTCCCATCATCGAGAGGAACCACCGACCCCAAAACCAGAATGCCCACCACCACAAGACACGCCACTATATTGACGTGGCAGTAAAAAAGAATCGAAAGAACCGAAAGTAAGATCCGATACGGCTTAGACGAATTCGTGTAGTACGCGAAGAAAATGTTTGAGATTTTTCTGTAGAAGAACTTGTGATTGCTGGTTGTGTTTATCATCTTCAGAAATCTTATTAAGATCCGACTGAACATTTTTGAAGCTTTCTCAGATCAGTACTTCATTATCAATTGACATCCGTTTAAAGTCTGAGGTTACAACGAATATCGGAAGAAAAATATTCACACTTGCCCATGGGTAACATTACAACAATAGTTGGGGACACATATTGCCGCGAGTCTTCAGACGCAACGCGCGGCACAGTGGTTGGCAACGCAGATAGCTGTGCTTGCGGTCTCTAGTTCAAATCCCGCCAAGGGCAGAAACAATTTATTTCTTTGTATTCACTATTTCTAAAATGTTCTACATGTTTCTTATGTTTGATGTAGTTGAGAGTTCCAGAAAATTCTTTCCGTGTACAAATAGCGGAGCGCTCCAAGCAGAAGTCAGTCTGTACTGAGTGTATGCTTGTGTTAGGAATAAACGTGTTCTAAGTGTAAAATGTTGTGCTCTATTAACCACCAGCCTTAGAATTCAGGACCACTTGCAGTTTTCAACGTGACACTTTCTGGTGGAGGCGCCGGGTATCCTGCAATACATCTGCATCATCGTTGCTCCGATTAGGCAGCGCAGGAGTCGTAGCTTACTCGGACAAGAACCGGAGAATGAGGGGAATACTGAGTAACGCTGTCAGAAGGTCCGTGTCATCAAACGACCCATGGATTCGAAACAGCGGTAAGCCAGCTACACACCACACACATATCGATGTTCTCGAAAGACGCAGGATAGGACGCAAATATATGGCTGAAAGGTTTCGACCGAGTCGCTATAATAGGTGAGATCAACGCCGCTATTATAATCGTTAGAAGCGTGGCTCTCAAAGGCGACTGTTTCAGCCGCGATTATTATCCAGAGGAGAAGATCGCCTAGCGTGGCATTAGCCTTAGTGCGCACGGCTATTCCGCTGCGGCCTGAAGACAAACTACGGAAGTTTTATTGCGCTCTACTCTAGGGAAAGAAAGTATAAACTGGGATTTTGAGAATCGCCGAGATCGTAAAAGGAGCGTAGAAACTTTGCGTACTTTGGTGGAGTGCAAAGTGGTCGGTGCCAGGAGCGGTTAGAGCGAGGCCGGCTGTTAACGTCGGCGAGTGAGCTGGCCGGAGTGTGTAGTGAGTGTGTTGTGACGCTGCAGGGGGGCGTGGCGCGTGTGTATGTGTAGGTGTGTGTGTGAGGCGGCGCCTGGCACCCGCAGGCAGCGGCAGCGGCAGATAGCATCGCGCAAACTTGACTGCCGCCGCCTCTCAGCTCGCCGCGGGGCGCGCACTCGTCGTGGGCATAGAGCCGTAGAGCGTGCGTGGCGGCCGCTTACTCAATCCAGCCGCCTGCCCCCGCAAACTGCCTGCCCCAGACCCTCGTAAAGCACTGCACGTTTGCACGAACTCCGCAATGACAGTTTAATGCAGGCGGGGCAGGGCGCAGCTAGTTTCGCTTAGCAGTTAGTGGCACCGAAGGCTCCCGAGAACGTCTCCAGTACCAGCAGGTACAAGGCCCGAGCCCTCCGCGATTCCTCAGACGCTCTGGTTTCAGTCTACGACAGAACGCTTCATAATGAACGATGTAGTTACTGTGAATAGAAAGGGAATATTGTTGTTGTTGTGGTCTTCAGTCCGCAGACTGGTTTGATGCAGCTCTCCACGCTACCCTCTCCTGTGCAAGCCTCTTTATCTGAGAATACATATGGCAACCTACATCCTTTTCAGTCTGCTTAATGTATTCGTCCCTCAGTCTACCTCTACGATCATTACTCCATACGCTTCCTTCTAATGCTAAATTGACAATTCCTTGATGTCTCTGAATGTGTCCAACCAATCTATCCCTTCTCTTAGACAGGATATGCCAGAAACTCCTTTTCTCCCCGATTCAAGCACCTCCTCATTACTTACGTGATCTACCCATCTAATTTTCATCATTTATCTGTAGCACCACATTTCAAAAGCTTCTATCATCGTTTTATCTGAACTCCTTATCGTCCACGTTTCATTCCCATACAATGCTATACTCCAAACAAATGCTTTCAGAAACGACTTCCTAACATTTAAACTAATATTGGATGTCAACAAGTTTCGCTTCTTCAGAAAAGCTTTTCTTCCCATAGCCATTCTGCATTTTATATCGTCTTTACTTCGGCCATCAGAAGTTATCTTGCTACCCAAGTAACAAAACTCGTCTACTACTTTTATTGCCTCATTACTTAATTTAATTCCTTCAGAATCGCCTGATTTTCTGACGCTACATTCCATGATACTTGTTTTACTCTTGTTGATGTTCATCTTATACCCTCTTTTCAAGAAACTGTCCATTACATTCAACTGCTCTTCCAGATCTTTTGCGGTCTCTGACAGAATTACTATGTCATTGGCAAACCGCAATGTTTTCATTTCTTTTCCCTGCACTTTAATGCCCTCTCCCAATTTCTCCTTCCATTACTTCACTGCCTGTTCAGTGTAGAGATTGAACAACATTGGTGAAAGGCTACAACCCTGTATTACTCTCTTCCCAACCTTCGCGTCCCTTTCTTGCCCTTCGATTCTAATAACCGCTGTCTGGTTTTTGTATAGGTTAAATATAACTCTTCGCTCCCTATACTTTACCTCTGCTACCTTCAGAATTTGGAAGAGTGTATTCCAGTCGACGTTGTCAAAAGCTTTCTCCAAATCGACAAACGCTAAAAACATAGGTGTCCCTTTCCTTAGCGTATCTTCTAAGATAAGTCGTAATGTGAGTATTGCCTCCCGTGTTCCTACCTTTCTCCTAAATCCAAACTAATCTTCCCCGAGGTCGAATTCAACAAGTTTTTCCATTTGTCTGTAAATAATACGTGTTAGTATTTTGCAACTATGACTTATTAAACTGATGGTCCTGTAATTTTCGCACTTGTCTGCACTTGCTTTATTTGGAATTGAAATTACGATATTCTTCTTGAAGTTGGTGGGTATTTCCCCTGTCTCATACATGTTGCATACCAGGTGATACAATTTTTTTCTGACTGGCTCTCCTAACGACATCAGCAGTTCAGAAAGGGAATGTAAATGCTAATGCAGAAAATTTACACTTGTCTTGGTAGCACAGTGGTAGTGTGCCAGACTATCAATCCTAAAGCTCGAGGGTTCGATCACCGCGAGGCCCTAGGGTTTTTGTTTGTCACTTTCACTTTTTTCACCTCTGACAATGTTTCTGATGTGGAAAATGTCAAGTAGCACCGAGGTTCGGAATCCAGTACCCCTATAACTAACTGGCAGGGTAGGCCAGGCCAGGGAAAGGCAACGGCATACCATAAATAAATATTCAAATGTTGTGATGGAATGGTCGCCTGATTCACTTATGTTGATGGTCAGTTCCACACTTACGATTTTCGTGTTCCAAGATTCATTCTGCATCTCTGGTGGAGCTGCTGCATGTTCAATCACTTGTCTTGCACATCGCTTCTTATACACTAATAATATTGTTTTCAACACAGCAGCTCCACCAGTGCTCCAGAGATGCAGAAGAAATCTTGCAATATGAACATCGTAATTTTGCTACTGATTATTTAACAATAGTGAATCAGACCGCCATTCCATCACAACACATGATGCATTCCTGTCTACATCCCACGCAGGTGGTGAAACATACAGTTAGTTTGTGGCTGTCATCAGCCCTCCCCCCCAACCACCAATAGTAACAAATGGGTTTCATATAAGTAAATTATAGGTAAGATAACCATTCTGCATGTATAAATAGCTTCTGATGATGAGCAAAACATGCTCGAAACGCACTTGTGATGTTAGATTAAACACTAACAAACAAAGTGACTGGTAGGAGAAATACTGATATTTATTTATTGTTTCGGACAGTCACGGTTTCTAAACTTAGCCATCATGGCTACAATTAATAATAACTGCATACCACATGACAATGACCATGCCTAGTAAAGCACTGTGGTCTTCAAACCAATCTTGTTGACTGCTTTACGTTTTACCTTCACACTTTCGTATTATAAACATTGCTAAAATGTGTTGTAGGGTGCAACGAAAGTAACTGCAAAAGTTTCAGTAGCACTCCATAGTCTGTTGCATAGCGAAGGTAATGCAGTATGCGATCAGATACGACCTACGCTCTTTTGTAAGAAGGACGGAAGTACCAACACTAAGTAAGCGGTGTACTATTCAATCTTTTCACCAACTTTGTTTTGTGGGAGTGAAAGCTGGGTGGATGCACGTTGAAACTCGCCCACTGTTCTTCTGACTTAATTAGCCGTGGCTGTGAAGTTAACAATTGACTGCTTGCTCACAAAGATCTAATTACGGCGATATTCACACAGCGGCGGAAGTATACAGTTCCCTTAAGCAAAATTCTGATTCTGTAAGTTAATCAAACAGTTCTACCTTTACTGCAATCTTTAGAGGAAACTGCACACAAATAATGATCCACAGTTATGGACCTAAGTAAAAAATCATGAATGTTGGCAACGGAAACGCAAATAATGCTCCAGAAGGGAGCAGAATCACAAGATACACGAACAATTACCCCACATTAATTCATAATAAATGATGAGGTGAGAATTTAAATTAGCACAAAAGGATTATAATTTAACAAGTTAATTTATTATTCAAAACGAGAACAACAAGGGGGGAAGACCATGTTTTTAAAATAGAATAAAAACACACCTTACAAAATATTCAAAATATCCACAATTACTTGGCCCTAAAATTGCCCACCTGCAAAGTTGAGTACAGGTTAATTACGATCGCGTTTCATAGGGGGGAACGGAGGAATTGCAGCACATTCACACACAGATTCATACGCCAAGCCATGCAGGTACTTACGAAGCACCCGACACCAGCCAAGCAATGCGGAGAATGCAGATCGAAGGTTCACTCGCGCACAATGAAATAGTACTTCGCTTCCATAACGTGTCAAGCTAGTGGCTTAGGCTCATGATCAACTATCAGAAACAAACGCACTTGGTTTAAGACTACAAAGTGCGGTGTACAGATGGAAGTTAAAGTTTCCCTAGAACTTCTAACTATACATTAAATCAAGATTTCATTAAATAATATCTAAAAACGGTCGCTCAAGCGTTCTTTTAGCACAGGGAGAAGATAACTACAGAAGGTTAAAGTTGTTAGATCAATACAGCCCTCTAAAAAATCGGAACACAAAATATGCAAAAAAGTTAACAATATCAATTTTGAAGAGAATAAGATCGCAAAATATATCGCGTAACCATTCTATCTGATCAGAGGAATGATATCTATTAGATAAGCAAGATTACAGATTGCTACAGAACAATACAGAGTTCGGCCACAAAAATTCATAGAAGTGAAATAATTCTATTTCATGAAAATTAAAAACACGATAGACGTCGTGCAACGGTTCCATCTACACAGGGGAAAAAGATCTATTTAATGGTAATAACCACGACTGGGAACACTATAATTCGGCGCACATGTTGGCCGACAAGTACACAGATTACAAGTTACAATGGACAATTTTCGGGGAAAATTATCACACTAGGAAACACCTTAGCAAATTAACTATACAATTATTAACCACTCATGTGCACTGAATGATGGAAAAGCTGAAGGCTTAGTCTGATATCGTCCACGTGTTCTGTCGACAAAGTACGAACAATATAGGCACCGCAAATCCCTGAAAATATTAGAATTCAACTACGATAAGAACGGGAAAGACATTGAACATATTTAAACAGGCAAAGAAGTGATTTAAAAGTTATGAAGTGTAAGATCTATGCTAACGAAACGCCATCAGAGCCTCAGAATCAGATTCCAGCAAAAATCGACATAAAGTTAGCAATCCTGTAGGAAATTAAGCAAAATCTCACTACTACACATAGTGTCGCTGCTACTCCCGGAATTAAACTCGCAAAAAGGCATAAGTACGACTATGGAGCCTGAACTGAGTCGATCCACGAGGCCACAGCAGAACCAAACCCAGAGGTACTTACCCTACCAGGAACCAAGAAGCGAATGAATAGCTCTCTTCACCACTGCCTAACTGTCACCAGTGATAGCCGAGGGGAGCCCAGAGAGTGTCACCGTTCGTCAGGCAGGTAACCTGACCAACGCCCAGCCAAGGAGGTTACGAGCACGCTACATTAGGAATATCTGCTAAGACTGGGTTCTGCTCAGCAGTTGGCAAACCCACTACTCGGCAGAGACAGTCAACATCCAGCGTTTGAAAGAAACGACGACACAAAACAGACGAGGCGCGCCTAGCACTTCCTAAACTGTCTTACATACAAAGTTTCATTCATTCTGTGGAAGCCAGGGCCAATACACACTAATACATATTTGGGGCCTCATGTACAACATAGACAGAATTTTACATACAGATAAAACTAAATCAATATATAATGCGTATTATCTCGCATATTGCGAGTGGAGTGTCTTTCTACACTAAAAAAAAAAAAAAAAATAATAATAATTTTAAAAAAATAAATAAAAAAAAAATATGTCTGAAGCTCATCAACATTTGTTCATGGGGAGTCAATTAAATGGAACACGTTATGTGGACGTGTTTCAATGTTACCTTATTTCTGGAGGCCGAGCAAAAGTTCCCAGCTTTATCTGAGGATCTAATGTGGGTGGCTGCAGTGATACTTGTACCGACTACGAACTCTGTGCAGTCCGAAGTCCCGATAACCCTAATTCAGCATTTTCCTCTAACAAACGCGACACTTGTACCGCAAAAGTGGTTATACGCTGACTACTTGAAGCTGACATTAAGTCTGGCATATTTGTGCAACTTATTATCCCTACTTATAAAAACACTCGCTTGACAAAGCGAAAAATCTTACATCTAATCATTGCCCAGCCAGACTCAGTACAATTGTGCGTTGCGTGACCATAGACTGTACACTTTTACACGCATTGATAATTCACGGCTTACTATGTCCCTTTTAAATAACTTTCTCGCCGGCCGCGGTGGCCGAGGGGACTAAGGCGCTCCAGTCATGGTCTGCACGGCCACTGCGGTCGGGGGTGCGAATCCCCCCTCGGGCATGGATATTTGTGCCGTCCTAGTTCGTAAGTAGTTCATAAGTAGTTTGTAAGTTTAGGGACTGATGACCCCGTAGTTAAGTCCCATAGACTATACAAACATTGGAATAACTTTCTCCAACAAAAGAAACATCAAATGTGTCTTTATTGTGCTTACCACATGGACATGAGATTGCTCTGAAGTCCTTTTCGCTGGCCTCGGGACTGACCGGCACCATTCCTCTGGGCTCGAACCTGGTTCACTGTCGACGTCCAATTGGCCAAGATCGAACCACTTCTGACACCAGTTTGCTAGGAGTTGAGCGGTACATTTCCAGCTTTATGTCAAGGTGAGTGAAGATATCTAGTGGAGCGCCAGAGGACGCCAGAAAAACAATATTATTGTTCACAGGTTTATTCAGTTGTTACAAGATTTCGTGGTGTAGGCACTAGCTCGTCAGGTGCCAGATGAGCAAGTGTCGCCTTCTGTCGCGTCAGCTCGCCGCCTCGCTGCGCCTTCTATGCCATGAGCCATCCGCTCGGGTGGTACCCGCGCCGTTGGGTCTGGTAGTCGAAGAAGAGACCGCCAGAAAAAGTGTACTCGGTCCCACTTTCGGTCTATGCAGCTGCTTGTGGGTCTGTACATGGAACGACTGGAGTCAGATACCATGTGACCAATGAATTCTTGATACCAGCTAGCAGGAGTAGCCCCAGAGTGCTAGTGCGTTAACAGGTTCATTGTGGTTTAGGGAACCAACCAATGAAGTCTGAGATGGGCTCTGGCAGGAAGCATATACTCCGTGTTGTGAAGACGGCAGTACCTCAGTTCATCATTTTCCCTGGATGATCAGTTCTAAGTATAGTAGTTCTCGGATTCCATCTCCTAGCTGCGACTAGTGGCTACTAGTCTGTACTGCTTAAACTGAGACATAAGCTGAACACAGATTATTGGATCGAGGACCACTCTCCAGAGCATCATAGATCCCAAAGACGAAGGTATCACAACTTCCAAAAAAGGGAGTATATATACAGATATCGGCTGAAGCCATGATATGTGAGTCTGTTCCTAAGGATACTTGTGAGTGCAGCGTTCATTCCATGAGGCTGATAACGGGTGACTTATATAGAAACTCAGTACATTTTAGAATTTTGTATAATTTATTTATTTATATTGCTGTCGTTTACAATGATCTGTCGTCTTGATGATAAAACAAGTCGAATTTTGCAGTTAATTGTTTTTTTTTATTTTTTACACTTAATAATTTCTTCTTATATCTACTTAAATTTAACAATATACAACAATATAAATTTAACAGTATGAGAATAACATGAATTATACTTAAGAGAAGAAGGTAATAGGAGAGACAAATTATTAGAAGATGGTATCCGACACCTTGTGAGGCTTGATGGTTGAGGACTTGGCATTCCCATCAAGTCGTCAACCCTCAACTATTACTAGTATTACCTCTGTGTTACACTAACTACCAATTCAGATTACAGTGGTCTTATATTTTTTATGATCTAATAACAGGTTTATAGTGGCGTTTTGCCGGTGATAAAAGCGAAAATCTATCATATTTGTTCTTACACTACGTTTAGAATACTGTTTCAGAATGTTGAGACTGACTCATCGGTTAAAGACAGTTGGGGCGTGACCCAGTACGCAACTTACTAATCAGTCGGTACTGCCATCAGGGCGTTGACCGACTATTCATGTGTTGCGACAACGCCAAACGTGACTACAGACCATCGACCATTTTCATGCTCCCCAGCAATTTGGCATACTTGGTGCAATGAGCGAAAATGCGGTCACATTTCCAGAAGCTTCACAACGTGAAAAGCACAATCAAATAAAGACTGAGGAGTCGGGAGAGACGTTATTCACTGGTTGGATTGTTCAGTCGACTGTCAGTCGGTGACTGATATGGTCAGTCACTCAGTTGCCACGGATTGAATATGTCGTGCGCTAGGAACCAAACTAGTTCTAAAGACACGAAGAAAGGTGTCGTTCGGAAGTAACATGGGAAAGCAAGTGGCATCTGGGTGGCTGAGAAGGATGAGAGGATGCGGCCCGCGAAGTCACACATTAACTACAAGACAGCAGCATAGGACGCGGCGTCTGGAGATCGCCGGTTCGACTCCTGGCTCTCCACGTCGCACCGCTCCGGTGGTCGACGTGTTTCAGGGAGGCATTCGGGACGCATAAGGAAGACAGTCTCAAGGACTCCGCACCCGAGTTATTGATGCAACAATTATGAGGCTGCTCTCTGCGACGACGGGCCAACAAGACTATCGCGCTGTTTGTTGCCTGGCGATCAACGGTACGTCTTTTCGGCTGCTCGGGCAGCATAAAGGATGATTGACATGGAGCATGGTTCGCTTTAAGTTTCCTGGATGGCTCGCACGTCAGTCGGCTGCACGGTACGAATCCGACTGAAAAACACTGGGTCTCTCATACGGTGCAAGATTCGGCGCGGAAGCGTGCAGGCTGGCTTCGCTGGGTGGACGCCAAGGCTCACAACACGGCCGAGCTGCGTTATTTATCAAACGACTGTGAAGGAACTATTCGGTAAAAAATTTTGATTCTCACACATCTTATAGATGCGAGTATCATATTTTTTTTACCGACTAATTTCTTTATAATCGCTTGAGAAAGACTGAAGTAGGCTGGCGGGCGCGTGGCACTGCGTTCCGTCTTTTGTGTTCTTTTCGAGTTCCCGCCTCGCTGGCCGCAAGGTCATACGCCAAACGCGACTCCTAATTGGACAGCGCAGGTAACATTCTGAAAGCATGCGAGAATAATAGGACACACGCTATAGCCAGAATCCTGCAGCAAACAGCCACCCAGCAGGCAGCAGGGACAGCATGTCACCTGCTCTGCTTGCTTCGCGGCATGCTTCCCGCAAATCTCCTTAACAGGAGCTGCTGCGCTGCCGTGCTGCCTCCCGCGTCACCGCCACGCAGCCGAACGCCGTGGCAAGGTCGCCTTCGACACACACAATTTTCATGAGAACATCACTGTCTGTTAAAAATTATTAAATAAATGACTTTCATGGGAAACCCATGTTTTATTCACAACCTGAGCCAACGAAAGTAACCACGACCCTGCCCACATAAACGACGGTTGGTGCTTAAATAATACCAACACTGCTGTGGAGCCACTATGCAATGGAATCTACTATTGTCGGTGATAGCACACGTTGTGGACATACCTATCTTACGTTGTTCTTGTTTTGAGGGGACTAAACATCTAGCCGCGGTGGAATAGCCGAGCGGTCTAAAGCGTCTCGCTGCGGAGCGCGCAGGTGCTCGCCGTGGAGGTTCGAGTCCTCCCTGGGGCATGGGTGTGTGTCTTGTCCTTAGACTAGTTTACCTAGGTTTAAGTAGTTTGTAAGCTACGGACTGATGACCACGCAGTTTGGTCCGATAGATTTACAGACAACTAAACATCTAGGTCATCAGTCCCTACCTACCTTACCTGCGAGCAAATGGACTCGCCCGTCGCACGTCACCGGCATGAGCACAATCGAGGGAAACACAATCACTTATAAGCGAACGGCCTAACGTAACGGTGTCACTAAGTTTTCGAAACAGGAACGACGGAGTTGGATCAAGACTGAATGTGCCAGAGGTCGTACAGCATGAAAGTGACATAAAGTCGTTCAAGAGGCGACGAGGAATCAGCATTGTTGTAGAGAATATTGGCACGTAGACTAAAGGCCGTCAACGAAGGTCGGCAAACTGTGGCAGACATGCATCGGGCAGGTCATCCTAGCGTCTCTGAAGAAGAAGTGCATACTGCTGCCGCGTTAGTGGACAGTGATCGACGCCAGACGATTCGCGAGCTCGCCCACGAAACCGATACTGTGCTTCGTATGTTCAAGGAACGCCTAGGCATGCGAAAAATTGTACAACGATGGGTTCCGCATGAACTGACGAAAATACAAAAATGGATCCGTTACGACGCTGCTCAGTCATACTTCCAAGGAGAGACTTTCTTACCTCGTATTCTAATACTGGATGATACATGGCCCACATCGTGTAAGCCAAAACGGAAATGCCAATCCGAAGAATTGATCGCCGCGGAAGTTGAAAGTGCGTCAGAGCCTCAGTATGGTGAAAGTTATGGTGATTCTCGTGTACGACTGTAATAATGTTTTAAGATTACTGTATAGCAAAAGCCCATAAATAATTTTCCTTTAAAATGAAATGAATAATTTAATCAAATAATATGTAATATAATAAAACCACTTCATTTTTTGTTAATGTTTGTTGGAATCTATAGGGTATGTAACATATAGAAAGCTCAAAGAATAATATGAGTGTTACCTTCAATTATCCTTGAAATGATAATAGTATAAAATGAATGGTATCTCTGTTCTCGCTCTCTCTCTATTGTCTGGCTTTGTCCTGATCGGAATTATTGTATTGCAATGACCAGTATTAAATACTGACTATTGTTATACTGTGTACAAGATCTACGGATAAAATGGAAACTCAGGTACGCATTATCTGCTTTCTGTTCTTATTAATAAATCCCCTAATTCAAAATTAATTTCAGTCATTTTTTATTCATCTAATTATTTTATCAGTTCCTCCCTCTAATTATCATGCTGTTTTCAGTTAAAACGAACTATTACGACTTTGGATGGTTCGGGTATTAGTTATATTGAAATTATGTATCTCGTGTAGCTTGCCAGTGCATATTTGAATTTATTAAATCTTTTTTCAATATTTATTGGCATAGAACTTGTAATAATTTTTACGTAAAGAAAGGTTTGAAGTCTAATCAGCCGTTAGTACGTATAATTTATTACCATTCTTTCATTCATTAAATCACTTTGATTAAAATTATGCTGCATGGGGATCGAATCTAAATATTACGAACATCCATCCAATGTCGGCGAATAGTTACGCGGTTTACAAATAATTTTTATTACAGCTTATCAACGAGATCTTCTACACCGCTGTGAAAGGTAACTATTCGTCGAATTCTGTGGTTTGCTTGTTCTGCAAAATACTTTAATCTTTTAAATGTTTTGCCATTTCATTTCTTTTTTTTTTTTTTAAACACCGGTTCGTATAAACTGTAGGTTTCATTATTACTTATTTTGAAAAACTTTTTAATTACTACAGTACGGCCTATGTTTCCACCCAAAATAGTCAAGCAAGCAATAACATTACACTTCTTCATCTGAGAATACGAACGGCAACCTACATCCTTTTGAATCTGCTTACTGTATTCGTCCCTCGGTCTCCCTCTACAATTTTTACCCCACACTCTTCCTTCTAATGCTAAGTGGACGATTCCTTGATGTCTCAGAATGTGTCCCATCATCCTATCTCTTCCCTTAGTCACGATATGCGAGAAACTACTTTCCGCCCCAATTCTGTTGAGCATCTCGTCATTCATTACGTGATCTACCCATCTAATTTTCGTCATCCGTCTGTAGCACCACATTTCGAAAGCTTCTATCATCTTTTTGTCTGAACTCCTTATCGTCCACGTTTCATTCCCATACAGTGCTACAGTCCAGACAAATGCTTTCATAAAAGACTTCCTAACATTTAAACTAATATTGCATGTCCAAAAATTTCGCTTTTTCCGAAACGCTTTTCTTCCCATAAACATTCTAAATTTTATCATTTCTTCACTTCAGTCATCAGAAGTTATGTTGCTACCCGAATAACAAAACTCATCTACTACTTTTATTGTCTCATTCCTTCAGCATCACGTGATTATCTGACATTACATTCATTTACCCTCGTTTTATCCTTGTTAATGTTCATCTTATATCTTCCTTCCAAAACACAGTCCATTTTGCTTTATTGCTGTTCCAGGTCTTTTGCTGTTTCTGACAGAATTACTACGTCATCAGCAAACCGCAAGGTTTTTATTCCCTCTCCCGGGGCTTTAATTAACTCTCAAAATTTCTTCTTGCATTCCTTCACAGCTTTTTCAATGTACAGATAGTAAAACATTGGAGAAAGGCGACAACCCTCTCTTAATCCCTTCCCAACCTCTGCGAGCCTTTCATGTCCTAATAATTGATGTCTGGGTTTTGAGCAAGTTGGATGTAACTCTTCGCTCCCTATATCTACTCCTGCTTTCTTGAGAATTTGGAAGAGTGTATTACAATCAACATTGTCAAAAGCTTTCTCCAGATCCACAAATGCTAAATATGTAGGTTTCCCTTTCCTCAACCTAACTTATAAGATAAATCGTAATGCGAGAATTGCCTCGTATGTTCCTACATTTCTTCTAAATCCAAACTGATCTTTCCCAAGATCGGATTCTACCAGTTTTTCCATTTGCCTGTAAATAATTCGTGTTATTATTTTGCAACCATGACTTATTAAATTGGTAGATCTGTAATTTTCACATTTGCCTGAAATATATTTCTTAGGAATTGGAATCACTATATTGTCCTTGAAGTTAGAGGGAATTTCATCTGTTTCATACATCCTACCCACAAGGTGGAACAATTTTTCTATGACTTGGTCTCGTAACGATATCAGCAGTTCAGACGGAACAGCATCTACTCCAGGGGCCTTGTTTCTCCTCAAATGTTTTAGTGCTCTGTCAAATTCTTCTCGCACTATAGTATCTTAGACTTACTGGACTCTATTTCTTATGGCTTGGCTGGTATCTTTATCGTTTCCCCCAACCAATTTTCTGCTCTAAAATGAACTTCGATTTTGTCTTAATCTGTCGAAGATGGTGACCCCTTACCATCCCAGTTATCAGTCGCCATTCTGTTGACCTGAACATGAGATCACGTAACTTTTTTGCCTGCAGCACTGATTATTTCAACAACCAACATATATCTACAAAACTACAACCTACTTACCAGTTTGATGAACCAACAAAGCAATGATGAATAACAGGATCAACTGCACCTGTGTGCCGACAAATAATAATAATAATAACTACATAAGAAATTATTAAATTACACAAAAATTTACTGATCTACTATCTGACTTTAACATTCATCAATTCGGATGTGTATTTATAGATGTTTTAAATAATGAAATGTAACAATAAAGGACAAAGAAGAGGACAGGATCTGACCATTAATTATCATTTCGATAACCCAAACCACAAATATAAACAGGAACAGTTATCAACACAAAAATAGCTATGAGTGGATGTCTGACGTCATGCCTAAACTTGATTTTACAACTGAGAAATTGAAGTTACAGAGGCTGTTGCGGTAAATTTAGAATAATGTTGTGACAATGTCTGAGCCATTCCTGGAAGTGAATTTGCACAAACAAAATTAGTCGTGCATTAGCGCACGTTTGCCTTTCGCTTAGTCGGGCATTGGCTGCGTCTCTGAAAACCCATTAAGAAACTAGCTGCCGCGGTGGAGTAGCCGAGCGGTCTAAAGCGTCTCGCTGCGGAGCGCGCTGTTGCTCGCCGTGGAGGTTCGAGTCCTCCCTGGGGCATGGGTGTGTGTGTTTGTCCGTAGGTTAGTTTACCTAGGTTTAAGTAGTTTGTAAGCTACGGACTGATGACCACGCAGTTCGGTCCGATAGATTTACAAACACTTGAACTTGAAGAAACTAGCTGAACTGAATCAGTCAAAATTCCGAGTCAAGACCCGGTAACTTCTCTAGTCAAAATCGGATATGGTGGGGTACACTGATTCAGTAGTACAGTCCACCATCGTGCCTTCTCGCTTTAGTCTGCAGACGTTAACTAATTATGGTGGACAGGCAAAAACGTCCACTCTGTGAAAGTGCCATAATGACAGGTGACGCCTGCAGCTCAACACATGGCACCACGTACTGCTGTTTACGCCTCTGGCAAGACCACAGCAGATCGCTAAGTATTCACAGACGTGTATTACCATCCATTGCAGATATCTTTTGGCATTCCTCCCCAGTAAGTGGGCAAACGCACATGCTCTAGGTCAACAATCAGAAGCGCCATAGCAAAATGCTGTAGTCTCTTTACAATGTGTCCCACCAATTCTAGTTAATGTTACAAACTTGTTGTTATGCATGTTTTATAGCTGACTCACCTGGCGTCTGGCTGTTGCACAGATGTTTACTTTGTCGGGGGGGGGGAGAGGGGGGCAGTCTTTGTGCTGCCCTATGACGACATACGCCATTCTGTCTCCATTGTCTTCATCATTTCCATAGTTTGTTAAAAGCCTTCCTTTTGCATTGCACCCACTGTGAGGGTCCAAATGCGCTATTTTCCCAGGGAGCGACTTCTCCTTTGAAAAACAAACACGGGGCTCCCATTCCACGCCATGCAGTTTTAAAATGTCTGTCTGGTGGCCGCCTCATAATATGTCTATACAGCGTACTTAGTTGCAATTACTATCTCTAATTATCTAAATGTGTAGGGTATCAAATAGATTAGAAAAATGAGCGGTTCTGTTTGCATACATTAAGGAGGTTATCAATTCTTGACTCCTTATACGGTCAGTCCAAACCAGAATATATGTAACCGTGCTAATGCCCTGGTGCGAGTGATGCCCCAATGTCCTTGATGTAACAGACGCAGAACTGTGGCCCAAAGCTTGCAGGATGGCAACACGTGGTGTGGATGATGGTTCAGTTTGCAACAGGACACCATAGACATTGGACAGCTGATGCGTGATAGTATAATAAAAACGAAGCTGCTGTTGTTTGGGGAGGGGGAGGGAATGGTGGGCCAACCTGCCGAACATAGGAGTGGACAGTATGCAGCAATGCACAGCGAGTGGCAGGAATCACCACAGTGGAGGCTATTATGGGAACACCCTGAAGGACGTCTTGGATGTCTTCTTTAATTTGAAAGATAAGAAGTTCAGAGGAATCAAAAGCTGGGGCAGGGCCAGAGGTCATAGTGAACGGGCGTCTGTGTTTGGTATGTGGTAGATCTGAAGTGTATGATACATCTGAATTGGAACAAAAACAGTGCCCACCTCTGGATGCACTGTAACGTCTTAATGGGAAGGTGAGCCTCTGGAGAAAGAGGGTATGGAGAAGACTGTGTTCTGTGATGAGGTGAATGCTATCCCATATAAAAAAAGGCAAGAACTGGGAACAGGTGAATGAATACTTCAGTTGAGCTTCCGACAAGGCTTTGGAGACAAAAGCCACTGGACGTACTGTCCCATCCATAATCAGAGACTCAGTTGCCAAGAGCAATAGCAGGAAGGATTGTATGGCATCAGGGAGGAAGTCGACTGAAATTTTTGTTTTAAGGGAGCAAAAGTAGCTTCACAGGCAGAGGACGAGTTGAACGGAACGTCTTTTCTGCATACGCGATATAAGGTTGTTGCCACCTGGACCGTTGCCTGAATGAACTCCAGGTAATAGAAAATCTTTCCTGAAAAAGACTTCAGCAAGGGAACGTAATTGATAGTGTCTATGTAGGAAAACGTATGGAAAATTCCTTGTTGGGATATGACATGCCCTAGATAGATTATGGAAGGTTGGAAAAAAGAACACTTATCTCTGTCGCACTTGAAGCCTACGCGACAGAGGTGGATAAACAGTAAACAGAGATTGTCGAGATGAGCCTCGGCAGAGGGCCTTTGTCGACATTATGTCAATGTAGTTAATGCATCCTGGAATGTCATGTAAAAGATGTTCTAAGTATCTTTGGAAAATGGCTGGGGTGGTAGCCATTCCAAACATTAGACATGTCACTTGAAACAAACTGGTGGGGCTGTTGATGGCTGTGAACTGTTGGTATTTTGGATCAAGGAATATGCAGGTATGTCCCCGCAAAGTTAATCTTTGAAGAGTATTTTCCCCCTGATAATTTGTGAATCACATCCTCAGAGAGGGGAAGTGAAAAATCTTCAACCTGTTGCTGGTTGAGGGTGGCGTTAAAAACTCCTCAGAGATGTATATGTCTGCCAGGCTCTTGAACTATGATGAGGGTAGTGGTCCAAAGACTGAACTGGACGAGCCAGAGCACAAATTTTTGTTGGATGTACTCCAGTTGCTTCTTTACTGGCTGTTGAAGAGCGATGGGGACCTGCCATGTCCTGCAGTATCAGGGAGGAGGTGGAGAGATGCCCCAAATCCTTGGCACACCTAATACCAGGCGATAAAAGGCATTGGAACTCGATATACAGGGTGAATACATACAGAAACAGGATCTGAGATGAGATAAGGTGCATGTGATCACCTATTGACAACCCGGTCGGAAGGTGTCCACACCAAACAGATCAGCAGTATCAGGGCTGCTGACCACCAGGATGAAGACAGTTCAAGTGACACATTTGTAGGTGACCTTCATTGTGAAGTGGCCCAAGAGTGTGTTTTGTTACTTGTTATATGTCAGGTGTCGCAGTGGCGCATCGGGGGCAGTGGCGGTTGCTGTCGTCATCTGCAGCACGAATGGTCTACCTCATGCTCCTTGGGAAATTGCAGTAAGCCACCCTGAAGACCTCAAATTTGAGCGCCAGCTCAGTAATTTGTTTGAGTGATGAGTCGTCGCATTTCAAGGCATTGTGGCAGAAGGCTGTGTCCAGAGTTGGTTGTCATCAGCGTAGAATTCTTTTGAGGCACTGATATGATTAAAGCCAAGGTTCTTAGGTTTATTTAATTAACTTCTCAACAGATACAACAACCCAGCTAGACAAGATGGTTCGAAAGTCTGTTGAGGTTTGCCAGAGTATGATTCCACTCAGTCGGCTTCGGACGGCTTTCAGTTTTCGGTTCTTTGGACAGTGGCTGCATCTTCTTCGTAGTTCCAAATAGAGTAATGGCTTTCTTAGTAGCGTAATGCGAACTGTCAGGTTAGCCTTCTGACAGGGGCTATATAATGGTCGTAAGCCAATCATAGACAGGTGGAAGAAACTGCGGTTGATGTGGTTGGCACAATGACCTCTGCAAGAAAAGGTGCCTATTGAGTTAGTGAATGTTCCGTTTATTTACCTTGTTCGTGTTTGTGTGGACGTTGTAGCGACTTCTGTCGAGAGTGTATGCTACCCGCCGAGCATAATTCTTTTGTCGAACTTCGTCCTTCCCAGAGGTTCCCTATGGCAGGCAGTACACTTACCTACTCATATCCAATGTGTACAGTGAAAATAGTAATGCCAAATGTACCAGTATACTGTAATGTATACTGCTAAGATAAGGAAATGGATTTACCATGATTAAAACTACAGTTAGTACAAAAACCATAACATAACGTTAAGTTCCAATTGCTTTCGTTCCCAATTATTGAAGTTCATATCTGACATGTCCAAACGAAAGAAGAACACACACACACCTCGGATCAAAGAGTAGCTTAAAGGTAGTGATGGAAACACGCCGCAGTGACGTTGAGCAGTATGTCATTATTGTATTCCATGTGCACAAAGAACAGAGAGGGGTCATCAGAAAATTACTTTACAAAGACTACTAGCACGCAAACCAAAGTCCTTTTTAGGGGTTGACGTTTTAGGGCCTTTTTATAGGACACAGGCAGGTAATAAATATCTACTTACAATCTTAGATAATTTTTAGTGACATTTGGTAATGGTTGCTCTCCCAGATCACAATAGCCAAGCATTAGTCATCAATTAGATTTTAAAGTTTGGCATGCCGGAAACAGTTTTACCTGATCAAGGAACCAGATTTTCAGCTGACGTAAGCAACAGTTTTGTCGCTTATTAAAAATTTTTTTTTTTTTTTTAAATCGTGCATTTAAACCGCAGTATGAAAAAAGTGTATTTTTCAACATTTTTCATTAACAATCTAAATGATGTTTCTCACTTTTTATATAATATGTCAACTTAGTGTATAAAAAATTGAGGTCTGTTGGTCAACTCATCACTAAGCAGTAGCCCTCTGAAGACGGGAATTTTGGTGCCCGACTGTTGATCGCATACACGCCTCTCAGCCTTCAAAAATTCACTCAAAAATGGTTGGAGGTAGGACAGTGATATTTGGTAGTTTTTCTATTAAGACATGTAGGTCCCTATGCACCAAATATGAACAAATTCTGAAATCATTCAGTAAAATATATATGGTTTTCCATGGAATGACCCGTTCGTAAAATTAATCGCAAATAAAACATATAGAACTAATTTTCCCTGACCAGAGGACCATCGTCTCGTGGGAAGCGAAATAATTTATCGTGTCCTGTATTAATTAATATATTAAACTGACAAGATGGCGATCAGCCACAAAAGCTACCGGAGCCGTTAAGTTCAAACCCGGAGAGCCCACGTCTTCGCGGAAGGAGACTTCTGTTCCCGCCGTCGTTGACGAGTTGCCGCCAAGACAGGCCGCCATCCTAGGAGGCGAGGACCAGAACGAACTCTTAACAGTGCTCTGGTCAGGTTGGCAACATGTCACTAGTTTTGTCGGCGGAAGAATCAGCGGTGCGAAACTCGCGTTAACAAAACTGGCGTGAGCGACGTGGCCGCTCTCAGTTCGGCAGCTGCTTCAGATGCTTGCAGTTCTTAGGAGGACAGGTCCGCGATCGCCTATTGTGCAGAAGCCGCCGTGCTCAGTCTTGGTGATATTTCCTTGACCGACAGGAACTTCACAGTTCCACTGAGCAGGTATTCGCGATTAAAGTGAAGTAATTTCATTCGGTAGCTACTTTAATAAATAGGCAACGGTCTGCATATCGGGCGATAGGCGCGATGATTGCTAAGATGCTTTTCCTTTAGTTTTTATGACGCCCGTGTTTCGGGCTCAGTCTACTGTTCTCATGACCAACGGAAATTTTCATGAAACTCAATATACCGGCCGCGGTGGCCGAGGGGACTGAGGCGCTCCAGTCACAGTCTGCACGGCCACGGGTTCGAATCCCCCCTCGGGCATGGATATTTGTGCCGTCATTAGTATTAGTTAGTTCATAAGTAGTTTGTAAGTTTAGGGACTGATGACCCCGTAGTTAAGTCCAATAAGCTATACAAACTTTTGAACATTTGAAACTCAATATGCTCTCTTTCTCTCTCGTTAAAGGCTGATCGAACTTTATTTTCGATGTTTACTATCTGCTGTATGTCTTGTCTTGCAGCAAGACTCAGTAACCATTTAATAAGATGTAACAGGCTACCTAGTAATTCTGTATGCTACTTCCAGAATACAAAGATTATTTCTATGAACTGTCTTACTTCTTGTCTGTAGCGATCCCCTGTTGCTATAATTTTTGTTCATTTACAAAATAATAGAAACCCCTGCTAGAAGAGAGGAGGCCCGATGCAGGCAACGGTCACAGCAACAGAAGATTAACAGGTAAGTCACCTGTTAACTGGGAAGCCGAAGTCAGGCAGATTGATTTTAAGTCATAATCTCGTTTCTTTCTTCTGATAACCTACCATTGGAGAGACATGCGCTACATTGTAATCTTATAAAGTGTTCATAATATCTCTGATCATACTTGGTGTTGCATTTTTATGGCCAGGTGGGCCTGGTTGAGTGGCGGGAACGTTGGCCCCACTGCAGCTGGCTCGCTGCAACCTGCTGGCCGCTGTGGCCGCGCCGCCCGCCGCCCCCGCCGCCCCCGCCTCCGCCCCCGCCACTCAACCGGCGGCGCCTGTTGCGGCGGCCATGTTTCCGCCCCCGGGGGGCGGCGCCGCTAATGGAAGTCCGGTGTCGCACTCAGCCGCTTTAAAGGCCGCCGCGGCGCCGGCCGCCCCACGCGACGCTGTCGCGACAAGGAACCTCTTTAAGGCCGCTGCCCGCTCCGTGCAAAATGGAGCCGTCATTTATCTCGCGGCCCGTGGCGGTACGTCGATACCCACTGCCAGTTCGCTGCGAGTACCTCTAGGCCTGCCGGCCGCGGTGGCCGAGGAGACTGAGGCGCGTCAGTCACAGTCTGCACGGCCACTACGGTCGGGGGTTCGAATCCCCCCTCGGGCATGGATATTTGTGCCGTCTTTAGTCATAGCTAGTTGATAAGTAGTTTGTAAGTTTAGGGACTGTTGACCACGTAGTTAAGTCCCGTAAGCTCTACAAACATTTGAACCTCTTGGCCTGTGCTCAAGCTGTTACCGACAAGTGCGTGCTGGAGGGTACCTTCTGTCGTAGCGCGCATTAAGAGGCATTCCTGTTTCATGTGCAAATGCAGTATGTTTAAAAACGCTGTCTACCTGAGTAACAATAAGCAAGGGTTGAAAAATATCTGTAGGCTACCTATCGGACCAAACTGCGTGGTCATCAGTCCCTTGCCTAAAACCTACTTAAACTAAGGTAAACTAAATAAGGACAACACACACACACACACACACACACACACACACACACACACACACACACACATATATATATATATATATATATATATATATATATATATACCCTGTGAGGACTCGAACCTCCGACGGAGAGCAACCACACGCTCCGCAGCGAGGCGCCTTAGCCGCTCGGCTACTCCACCGCGACACTAGACCTTCACGGGAGTATCATATACACGTGAGTTATCATACACAGCCGCTCGCTCAGCGGTTGCATTTGTGATTTCCTGTCAGAAAGGACACAGTACGTTGTAATTGGCGATAAGTCATCGAGTAGAACGGCAATGACATCTCACGTTCCCCAGGGAAATGTTATAGCGCCCCTACTCTTCCTTATTTTTATAAACGATTTAGGAGACAATCTGAGTAGCTCGCTTAGACTGTTCGCGAATGATGCTGTCATTTATCGGATAGTAAACACCAGGAGACACCGGGAGATACCAGATAGATTTTATAATGGTAAGACATAGATTTCGGAACCAGGTTTTAAACTGTAAGACATACCCAGCGGCAGATATACACTCTGACCATAACTTATTGATCATGAATTGTAGGCTGAAACTGAAAAAAACTGCAGAAAGGTAGGAAAATAAGGAGATGGGACCTGGATAAACTGAAGGAATCTGAAGTTCTTGCGAATTTCAGACGGAACTTTAGGCAACAATTGACAGAAACGGGGGGAAATAAAACAGTAGAGGAGAAATGTGTATCATTGAGAGATGAAATAGTGAAGGCAGCAGAGGACAAAATAGGTAGGAAGGCAACACCTACCTAGTATCACAGGACATACTAAATGTAATCGATGCAAGGAGAAAATATAAAAATGCAGTAAACGAAACAGGCAAAATGGAGTACAGACGACTAAAAAATGAAATTGACAGGAAGTGCAAATTGGCTAAGCAGGAGGGGCTAGAAGGCAAATACAAGGATGTAGAAGAATGTATAAATAGGGGAAAAATAGATACAGCCTACTGGAAAATAAGAGAAACATTTGGAGATAAGAAAAACAGCTCCATGAATATCAAGGACTCTGATGGAAAACCAGTTCTCAGCAAAGAAGGGAAAACTGAAAGGTGGAAAGAATACGAAGGAAATGAACTTACAGGCAATATTTTAGCAAGGGGAGAAGAAGTAGATAAGGATGAAATAGGAGATACTATACTGAGAGATGAATTTGACAGAGCACTGAAAGACCTAAGTCGAAACAAGGCCCCTAGAGTAGATGACAACCTCTCAGAGCTACTGAAGTATCTGGGAGAACCAGCCATGACAAAACTGTTTCACCCGGTGTGTAAGATGTATCAGACAGGCGAAGTACCCTCAGGAACACGGGAGGCAATACTCACTTTACGGCTTATCCTAGAAGATAGATTAAGAAAAGGCAAACCTACATTTCTAGCTTTTGTAGATTTGGAGAAGGCTTTTGACAATGTTGATAGGAATAAACTCTTTCAAGTTCTGAAGCAAGCTGGAGTACAATATAGGAAGCGTAAGGTTATTTACAACTTGTACAAAAACCAGACATCGGTTGTCAGAGTTGAAGGGCATGAAAGGGATGCAGTGGTTGGAACGGGAGTAAGACAGGGTTGTAGCCTTTCTCCAATGTTATTCAATTTCTACATTGAGCAAGCTATAAAGGAAAGCAAGGAGAAATTTGGAGAAGGAATTAAAGTTTAGGTTGAAGAATTAAAAACATTGCGTTTTGCTGCCGACATAGTAATTCTGTCAGATACAGCAAAGGACCTGGAAGAGCAATTGAACCGAATGGGCAGTGCGCTGAAAGGTGCATATAAGATGAACATTAATGAGAGCAAAACTAGGGTAATGGAGTGCAGTCTAAGAAAATCAGGTGATGCTGAGGGAATTAGATTAGGTAACGAAGCAATAAAGGAGGTAGAAGAGTTTTGTTACTTGGGCAGTAAAATAACAAATGATAGTTGCAGTACAGAGGACATAAAATGCAGAATGGCAATGGGTAGAAAATCGTTTTTGAAAAAGAGAAATTTGTTAACATCCAATATTGATTTAAGCCTAAGGAAGTCCTTTCTGAAGGCATTTGTATGGAGTGTTGCCTTGTATGGGAGTGAAATATGGACGATAAACAGTGTGGACAGGAATAGGATAGAGTCTTTTGAAATGTGGTGCTACAGAAGAATGATGAAGATTAGGTGGGTGGATCGCATAACTAATGAGGAGGTACTGAACAGAATTGGGGAGAAAAGGAACTGCTGGCATACCTTAACAAAAAGAATGGATCGATTAGAAGGACACATTCTTAGACATCAAGGAATTCTGAATTTAGCCTTGGAGGGAAGTGCGTGGGTAAAAACCGCAGAGGAAGACCAAGAAATGGATACAGTAAGCAGATTCAAACAGATGTAGGTTGCCGTTCTTATGTGGAGTTGAAGAGGCTTGCTCAGGATAGGGTATTGTGGAAAGCTGCATCAAACCAGTCTCCGGACTGAAGACCACAACAACAACAAAGTCACCAGAAGATTAAAATCAACTGCAAAATCATTTAGATAAGATACATACTTGGTGAAATAATTGGCAATTGACCCTTCATAAAGTTTGTAGCCTGTGTATTTAACCATGTGGTAACGTTTTTTTCAGGCGAGTGGTCTTCGTAGGCTTCCTGTGGACTGTTTCAAGAAGACCTCCTCACGGTCTCTGGAACGTATCCTGGAAAGGGACTGCTTTTGCGCATATCGACCCTGGCCCGGATCCGGACAATCTAAGAGTGAACGTTTACCTGAGGACTTGTACTCTCCTGGACTTGGTATCTCATGCTAGAGCTCCAGGATTTTGTGATTAGTAATTAGAGTCGCACGGTCACTTGTATCGACTGGCAGTCGAATAAAGTGTGTTGTTCTGAATCAAGCCTTCTCAGTCACAACAGAGGCAAAAGCAATAAATGTGGGCTTAACAAGTTATACATTAGAAGAATTGCATATAAATAATAAGATGGATTACATTAAATAGATAACAACAATTTCCTTTAACAGTGAGTTTATCTCACAAGCCAACTTATAAAAGGGCAAAAGCACTAAAGAGAAGTAGAAACTACTGTGCAAGACTGCCATTACCAAAGTAAACACCACAAGGTATTAGTTACGTGTCAAGGCAGGGAGGCCAATCTCACATGTAGATATTAAGCAAACAAGAAGGCGCAAATCAATTACACACTAGAACTCCCAACAGAAAAGCAACAAGGGAGTGATAGATTTCTTCAGAAAATTAATAAAATTTAAAACAATTCCAAGCAGAGGGTGCTGATCAATTTCACTCTCTTAATTACATTATGGCCCAACTAGCTTAGGTTTCAGCACATGCACACAGTTGAAACAAATAAAAACAATTAAAATATCACCAAGACAATTGCACTTACAGGAAACCGATCAGAAAACGTACCAAGCAACATACACTGTGGTTTAAAACAGTTCAATGGTTTCGCTTTTCTGAGTGGTAAATATTCTAAGTAAACAACAGCACCAGTTTCCTGACACAAATTTAATAAAAATCTGTCTATTAAAACACAACACCTCATGTCACTTGGCTGAGGTACTAGAGGTTTCGTAACGACAGAAGGAACATAAGGATTACATAAGGAAGAATAGACAAAGCAGAAGAGATGAAATTTTAAATTCAAAGGGACTGCCAAAGTTACAACTACGGGTAGGAAGGAAACACCACGCAGAGGGAAAAACACACTGCCTGGGATAGCGCTTGTCCCCTAGGCCGGTAACGGAGCAACAAGCGAGCACACGCCAGATAGATTCCCCAGTGACGCTGACGAAGCGTTAAGTTGAATGATTAATCATTGATGAACAGAAACAAGGTTCTAAAACCTCTTACCACGTCTATCAACAGCCAATTCACCGACCATCAATATAAACAAATGCGGCGTAGACGTTAGGTAGTGCTAGCTGATGGGGTTCAACTCCCAAGCCTACTTAGACAGGAATAAGGAATTCCCTCCTTCGGAGCTGCACTTGTGACGTTAGCATCCAGATGTGTATTTCAAATATGTATTACATTTTAAAAGTATGTAGGTTCTGTTATAGCTTTTACCATAACTTATGTATATTGTAGTTTTGTTTAGTTTGTTTATGTGAATTTATGTAATTTATTATCTATGTATCTGGGTAATCGTCGATAGGAAAAGTAGGAAATATCTTTGGTGTGTGTGGTACGTTGTCTTTGGAGCAACAGAGTGGAAGCAAGTGGAGAGTAGCTGTGGAGTCGGAGAGAAAAGTCGAGCTGTGTGGTTTGAACAGTTGGGACGCCAGCGAGTGCGCGGGAGCGTGCAGCGCCTCGCTCTTTGCAGTCACAAGGAGTTTGTGACACTTGCGGGGAGTGACACTTGCGCGGAAAGGGAATGTGTAGACACTTGCGCGGAGACCCGGACGCTGCAGGTAGTGAACAGGGTGTTCCAGAAATAGGGATACACCACCCCTACTCCTCGCCCTCCAGCCGCTACCTGTGCCGTATTCAGGGAAAGGCCCACCGAGCGAGGTGGAGCAGTAGTAACGGCCCGGAGATATCACAGCCTCATTCAACAGGGAGATAACACGTCATACAAATATCACTCGATTTACAATACAGCACCATATGAAGAGGAATGTGATGAAATCGGAATTGAGCGCAACCGTTGCTAACTACAATTTCGGATTTACTGCATTTTGAGTCATCTATATTCGCATTTATCGCAAATACGAATTTTTCCTGTCCCTAGTAATACCTCTAAAACTAAACAGCTGATCAAGGCACTAAAAGCAAGGGCAGATCTTTGGGTGTATTACTACAAATAACTAAAACACAATTTGATCGTGGAATTATATACAATCTCATTATAAAGGTTTTTTGTAGGTGGTTTTGAGCAGCTTTTAAATATGTTAGGAATAGCATTATGAAATATAGACAGCTACACCTTATGTTTATTATGAGATATCGATTTCGGCTAATTTCAGGTCATCTTCAAGTCTCAAACGACACGTGTTACTTATGCATTTTTCCAGTGGCACTCATAACCTTTAAGTGTTTACACACGCCGGCCGCGGTGGCCGAGGAGACTAAGGCGCTCCAGTCACGGTCTGCACGGCCTCTACGGTCGGGGGGTTCGAATCCCCCCTCGGGCATGGATATTTGTGCCGTCTTAGTTCGTAAGTAGTTCATAAGTAGTTTGTAAGTTTAGGGACTGATGACCCCGTAGTTAAGTTCCATGGACTATACAAACATTTGAACATTTTGTTTACACACGAGGTCTAACGTTGTTAATCGCGTTAGCGACGAAAACAGAATCCAGAATCTTTGCGTCTAAATGATACATATATTGGTGTGATGTCTTATTTCGAAAGAACAGACATCACACCAATACATATATAGCTCTCGGTAAAGTGGAACGGTACGATGTCGTTACGTAGCACAGCACAGCCGACTGGAAACGCAGGAGAAGTGCAAACAACGTTCTCTCCTCAGAGGTATGATTAGGTTCGACGTAGACTTCTACAACATACAGTCTACACGGCGAAGATTACACCAAAAAATTTAACGTTTCGTCTACTTTGGCGATAGCAACCAAATTTTAAAATCGTGTCTACTATGTAATGCTGTAGCAACACAAAACGCTTGAAGTCGAAAACTTCACTGATTTTCGAGTTCTGAATTTTTAATATGTTTTTAATGTTATTACAGAAAAAAACATATTTGGGACTCACACTACAATTTTCATATGGCAGAATTTGTAGGTACATTCACAAGACATAAGACAACGGTTGTGTGCATTCATCTCATGAGAAATATCAATCATTTGTTTTCAGTGTTTACTTCAAATTTCTCTTTTAAGTTTCTTTAATTATTAGTACTTAAATGTGGTTATGAAATAAATAAATTACTTGTATATGTGTAGTCTTATGCGGCCAAACTACTTAGATCATTGGTCGCTAGACTTACACACTACTTAATCTTATTTAAAATAACATAGGCAAAGTACAAACATACCCATGTCCGAGGAAGGACTCGAATCTCCGGCCGGACCGGCCGCGCAATTTGTGACACAAACTACATTTTTGATAATATTAATGCATAGAAGTATGAAATCACATCAAGACTACTTCCTGCAAAAATTTCGACAAAAAAAAGTTGGCACTGAGTTTAGAAAAACAAAATTCTGGTATATTGGATTTTAACATTTTATCAAAAATTAAATGTTACTACAAGAGATACAGCCATTCAACGGGCACCATAACGTTTTCCCTTCCTGAGTAAATGAGCTGCTTCTTATAGTTTCAACACCTTTTTCTTGAATGTTCTGAATATAAATCTTAACACAGACTTCTTGAGGAGTAGAGTGATACGGATATATGATTGTAAACCACTGTCTATTACCTTAGACCTTTTTGACTGTACTGAACAGTAGTTCCGCGTATTCCGTAATTTATATTCATACAGTTAACAGGCAATGTAATTTATAACCAGATATTGGCTGCCAAATTCGCTTCATTTTTCCTAGAAATCTTGCAACTTGTTTCTCCCTGTTGGTTTATGCCAAGTTCGGAGTACAAATGGTTCTATATGACGGTGATGGAACATAGAATTTATCTTTAGCATTTTTCGGTGTGTGACATTCCCTTACACATTCCGTATTTCATATATTTCTTAGATGTATTTGTAATTCGAATACAGCCAAATCGTTTTGGGGTCTACGAATAAACGCTTTAAGTATGTAAAATACTCATTGACTTATTATTAACGTTTTTTAATTGAAGGTTTAAGGTTGCATCTCCTATTAAAAAGCATAGTAGCTATTTTTAAAGAGATGGAAGTTGCGTGATAGTGGGGTTAACTACATAGCGGTCAATTACATCAACGTATCTGTGCAGGATGCCTAATATATATATTGCTTGCGCAGGTGTCTTGATATACTTAGTGTTCTGAATAATATGGTTTTAGGAGGTATGACTGTGGAAAGTCATAGTCTTGTAGTAGCAGAGACTAACTCTCCAAACATTATCACTATTAAAATACCTTTTTGTTTACAGGAGGAACACTCAACGGATTAAAATGTAGAACAAGTAACTATATTGCTCTTCAGCTTGCAAAGGCCGCGGTGGAGTAGCCGAGCGGTCTAAAGCGTCTCGCTGCGGAGCGCGCGGTTGCTCGCCGTGGAGGTTCGAGTCCTCCCTGGGGCATGGGTGTGTGTGTATTGTCCTTAGGTTAGTTTACCTAGGTTTAAGTAGTTTGTAAGCTACGGACTGATGACCACGCAGTTTGGTCCGATAGATTTACAAACAACAAACACCTTGCAAAGGGTTGTGCAATTTCACTGATTTTCGTGTTATGTTGACAGTGTGGAAACTTGACAACAGCAGTGCTAGACTTCTTGGTGTGCTTGTACCCAGGAAAAGCCCTTAGCCGCCCCAAGGGCCCCGGGTTCCGCGCAAGTGTCAATCCGCGCAAGTGTCACTCCGCGCAAATGTTCCAACCCCGTCACCAGGCCTTGTTGGCGCAGTTCCATAATTAGCGCAGATGTTTCCAATATGAGCGGGGGCACACGGCAATTCATCTGTGTATGACAAGATTCTGCCCTGAAATTGCTCACTGGATTGGACCTGTGCCTGTATTGTGACCTGCAGCATTGTCGGAGTCGGCGCATTCTGCTCTTCAACAACGAGGACGCAATGTAAGACTGCTCCAGTAATTTCCGACCACACAGAGTTTAGACATTTTATAAGGCGTTACCCAGTTTTGTGCTTGAGAAACTATTTTTTCTAATAATAACCTACAATTTAAAGAACTTCTACCACATCATTGTCCTAAGACATTGTTACCAAGTAGGGCATTATCCTTTCTAGAAGTTTCCCGAGTGTCGTTGAAAGTGAAAAGAATATTAAATTCAGTGCTAAACTATAAAATTAAAATAGTTAAAGTTTGAATTTTAAAGGTAATTACAACATTTTAAATTTCGGACATACAGAATTGCTTTCTTTCAAACAAAGTTGGCACAATCAAGTAACTAAACAAAATTATATATTAATTCTAAATTAATTGGTTCATTACTATTTAATATTTAATTGATGTAAAATTTATGTGTCAAGTTGATTTCCTATGTTGGTTCGTATTTCGGCGTTGTCAATCTGTGATCTAATTGCAAGTCATTTTGAGTACTTTCTTCCTGGTAATGTTAACATTGATTACTCTGCTAACCGAGTGTTTTGCTGCCTACTGTATAATTCTCATGCAGGTGAGTGTTAGTGAAGGGACGTTGATAATTGAGTGCAATATTGGTCTCCGATCCAACACTGTTTCCGAACTAATCCAGTTTAATCAAATGACAATTCGTGGTTTATTTTCTTTCTTGTTATAAACTGATAAAACCAAAGCATAATTTTTCGTAAAAGTTATTCGATTGCAAAAGTGTTTGCCAACCTTCCGTTGTGCAACACTAACTTATGTGATTACCCATTCATAATTGTCGTGGTTAATTACAACACAACCTGAGTGCCCCATTGGGCTGACGACCGTGTTAATTTATTGATGTTTTTTACTGTTTCATTGTTTGTCACTTTCTATAATTTGCGATACATACGTGTGTGAGTGAGATTGTTCCATCATTAAAGCAGTTCAATTAGTAATTAGTAGAGTATGAGGAACGGGCTATCTGGTGTGGTAGTTCGTTGTGGCAGCATTTCCTCACTAGTTGGTTTTCATTTGCACAATAATTTTTCGGTATAGATAGCCTTGTCCAACTTTATTTTGTAGGCAACACACGAGCCAATTTTAACATTAACCTGTCACAGGATTAATCAACCGGTTAGTGAGGGGAGTGTTACACACTGCTGTTTGTTCCATCGACGCCTCGCCTCGTTCTGCAATTTTGGGTATTGTTTGTCTGTATAGGTCGACGGCGAACTGCCAAACTTGCGCACGCACCACCAGATGTACTTGTCGACCGCGCCAACTAGCGCCGACCACGGGACCAAATGACGATCGAGAAACTAATCGCGCCACCCACGGTGAAGCAATGAATCGATATCGATACGCGACTGTGAAAGACTGGTAACTTGCGCCAGTACGTAGGAGAGAAGGCGACGAAGAAAAGAGCCGGCATGGGTCAGGTGCAATACAGAGTTTTGCATGGAAGCGACGCTCACCACTGTCCTGTTTATGACTGCCTGTATAGTTTCGTGCGGTTCCGAGCGCTCGAGGTCAAATTTATTAATCATTGCTATTATATACATTATATATGACCAACAAGTGATATCCAACTTATCATGGTCGACAGCGTCTATCTGACTGACGGCAGATTGTAATGGCCCAGACGTGCGACTCGAAGATTTCGGATGCCGCACGACTTGTCGGTTGTTGAAGGAACATATGGCAAAACTATTGGAAAACTATTTCTAAGCACCAATAGTTTGTTCGGCCCCTTCAAATTACAGATGTTTTACATCGCAGACAGGCCATTCTGTTGATACAGGACAGGCGGCGAAGTGTGGGCAGAGTGCGAGTGTGTCTCGACACATGCTGCATTGGACAATGATGGGCCCCTCCAACCGACGACCCATGTGCCAATTTCAACACTGTGACATCGTCAATTCTGACTGAAATGGGCACGTGACCATCGTCACTAGACATCGGCCCAGTGGAAGTGCGTTGCATGGTTTGATGGACCCCTATATCTCATTCATCATGTCAATGGGGTGTGCGAAAACGTCGTCTTCCAGGCGAACAGCTCCTAGACACCTTGTGCTGCTGGACAAAGTTATCAGCGGCTCAGTTATGCTCTGGAAAACAGCGATCTAGTGCGAGGCACTATAACGACCAAGGACTGTCGTATCTAGTTGCAGATCACGTACACCCCTTGTGACGATCATGTTTCCCCAATCTCCAGCAAGATAATGCGCCATATATAATGGCATTAGTGTGATGGAATGGTCGGAGGAACACGGTGGCTAGTTGCAGCTGATGTGCTAGCCCTCCAGCTCGGCAGATGTCAAGCGGATCGGACACATCTTGGACGTGACTACGCGGCGTCAGAAAGTATCGCTCCCTCCCCGGAAATTACGGGACTCACATGACACATGTGTGTTGATGCGATGTCAGCTGCCTCCAGCAACTGAGCAACTGAGGTCTCATTGCTTCATTACAAAGACGCGTCACCGCTGTAACCCGTGCCACGGGTGTACACACCGGTTGTTAGGTAGATGGTCAACATGCTGGCTGACCAGTGTGTTTAACATGGAACGACATACAGACTGGACCTTAAAAAGTAGAAAACAACTTACTCGTAGTAAGTGGGACAGTTATGGTTGTGAATGACGTTTCACAGTTAAACTTGTCCTCAGTTCAACAAATAATATGACCAGCCATCAGGAGTTTGTTGATTAGCTGAATAAATGTCATTCACATCGTTCGCTCTCCATTCTCTGACTATAGTAACATACCTTTAAGATATTCCAGTGTTCATAGCAACAGGGCAAGGCTCTCCGACGGTCTGGCGTGACATCAGAAATTCCGTCGATAAGGTAACCAGCATCGGAATTCAGCACAGAAGCAATAGCGACGCGCTGATATAAAAATAGTATTGGTGGCGGGGGGGGGGGGGGGGAGGAGGAGGAGGCAAAAGACTGATATTGTTATATTTGACATAACTGTGCATGAGACGTTTTATCGGCGATCTGAATGTTCTCAGCTAGTCCGGTTTCATGTAAACACAAATTTAGCGACAGCAAATGGTGTGCCATTTAACAGTGTGAACATTGGAGAGGAGGGCGAGGCCCATAATACATAATATTGGGGATGGGGCATCGTCTAGTGGCGATTTATCTCACAGAGGAAACCTTGGGCGACGCAAAAGGCAGCAGCAAAATGCAGCAGTTGTAATCTTGAATATGAATACCAATTTTATTGTACTAAATAAAAATATAGAGTAACAGTTTGGTTGTGGTTCACGCAATCAAAAGCCTTTGACAAATCACAGAAAAAAAACCTGCTGCTTGTAATTTATTATCTAATGGATTAAGTACATTCTCACTGTAGGTGTAAATAACCTTCTCGATATCGGAACCTTTCTGAAATCCAAAGTGTGTTCTGCACAATGTGTTGTTTGTGGTCAGGTGGTTAAGAAGCTGCTTGTATATTACCTTATCTAGAATTTTCGAAAATACTGGTTAAATGAAATCGGTCTGTAGTTTGATGGTATCTCTTTATCCCCTCATTTAAATAGAGGTTTAATATCTGCATATTTTATCCAATCAGGAAAAGCTCCAGTTATAATAGACTGGTTACACAAATAATTCAAAATAGTACCTAACTCACAAAAGCACACCTTAAATATCTTTGCTGATACCTTACAAGTTTTAGATATGCAGGGCATTTTTTACTCACCCTGACAATCCCATACTATCAGTAACAGATATAAAGTACTTGTTAAATAGATTTGATATTCTATGCCTATTTTTGTTCGAAAAATAATTATAGACAACAATATTACAGCACATGTATATATTTATACATACATTCAAATTTCTTCGAACCATGCTATTGTATAGAGGAAATCAAGATCCAAAAGATAAAATTGACCATCTTAACTACTTAGAGGGCACTTCTGGAATGGCTCTCCAAAGTCAGAGGAGCTTAATTTCTGTAAATTTTCGTTGTTACCAACATTGCTGTATGGAAGTGAGTTTTTCGTAATGAAACAGAAAGATAAAGTACGATTGCATGCCAATGAAATAAAATTTATCGAAAATATGTGAGTATACATAAAGATAAATCACAAAAGAATTACGGATATTATGAAGGAATTAAAAAGTTTTGACGTACATAGGTATTTTTGAAAACATCGTGGAGAATCAACGATCCGAATGATTGAATTCACTTATAAAATATTCAAGATCGCAGTTTATTTAAAGATTTCTGATTTCGACGATTTAAACGGCCATCCTCAGACCACTAAAACCGTAATGTTGTCCATAACATAACCGTAATGTTGTTACATCGAGGAGAAGCTGCGTTTAACAATAAAGTTGACAAAACATTTATTGAAATAGTAAACCGTTGTTAACAGTCCTCTGAATGCGTAGGTAATGAATTAACAAAGGTGTAGCAAGGGTTTCCGTTGGAAATGGTAGATTTAGTAAAAGAGGATATTTACAATATCGAGCAGGAAGTGTCTGCTGTAGAATTACATTGTGAAAGTAAAAAAAAAAAAAAAAAAAAAAAAAAAAAAAAAAAAAAAAAAAAAAAATAATAATAATAATAATAATAATAATAATAATAATAATATATATATATGATGCCATTTTATATATAAAACAGTCTAGAGCACAAGATTTGTTATTTATTACCAACTAGTTTCGACCCAGTGTTGGGCATCTTCAGGCTTTTTCTCCCAGATGGTGTGGAGCAGGGCGGGAGCTGCGAGTCCTAATGTGCTGTCACAGCTGTCCCAAGAGTGAGGAGCAAACGTAATATGTAAGACATACAAGCTTAAACACTTCGACTAATATGCAGGCAAGAAATCTATATACCGTAGGTAATGTTTTGAACCGTTCATGTAAAACTGAATTGGATAAGCTTGTTAATTTAACAGGGAATTACTCAATGCATCACGAATCAAATAGATTCATACGCTGACAACCGCAGCTGTACTAAATTGACCTCAGATGTGAGAAGATTTTCAGTCCTGAAACTACTGAATTAGTTTAAATGTTTTATCATAATGATGAATACTCCAGAATTTTACCTGGTATAAAAATGTTGTTGAGGAACAGCTGGAAAAATGGAAAAATTTAGCAAATTCCTTTTCTTCATTAGTGATTCTTTTCTACTTGCGGTTCAGTTTTTCTATTATCATTCTTGTGTTGAAATGCCATGTACTGATTTGTTTGATGACCATGAAGTCTTACTCCTCAGTTAGGTCCTGCGGAACAGAAAACCATATTATTATTGTTATTATTATTATTACACTCATTCTATAATTTAGAACATCCCGAATTAAAAATTGGGTTTTCAAAATTTTTTCTCTTGTCCAAAGAGGTGCCAGAGGTACATACTTAGTGTGTGTATGCACTACATATCAAGATGATATTTTATTAATTCAGGAGGTAGGTATTAGAGAAAATAAGTTGTTTATAAGTATCAGTAGGGAGTGCGTGCCAAGGCCTTGTGGCAAGTGCTAATCAAAAGATAATCTAATCAGTTTTTTACAATCAAAATTTGAGGATGACAACGAAATACATTCTGATGAGTGTAATCAATAGGTTTCAACTGACCGAACTGAAATGACACAGTGATCAGTCTCAATTCGGGAGTTAACTGAAAAGTTGGTGGAAGAACTGAACATGTTGATACCACATCCATACATAGCTAAGTCACAAGCCTTGTTTTTAGAATTTGATGGAAACAGCTTCCTCAAGGATTGGAGTAATTTAAATTGATTTCTGTGCAAAGTATGCTTTCATAATACAAGACGAGGTTTAAGGTTACCGCCGGCCGTGGTGGCCGATGGGACTGAGGCGCTCCAGTCACGGTCTGCACCGCCACTACGGTCGGGGGTTCGAATCCCCCCTCGGGCATGGATATTTGTGCCGTCCTCAGTGTTAGCTAGTTGATAAGTAGTTTGTAAGTTTAGGGACTGATGGCCCCGTCGTTAAGTCCCATAAGCTATACAAACATTTAAACATTTTTTAAGGTTACCACTGGACGTCAATTTCATGCTCTATTCATCTCGTTACGATTTACTGCAGGGATGCAAGTCATAAAAAATTGTTTTGTCTCTTTGTATCATTTTTGATAAATTATGTGTCTCGTATATGAAATACAAAAACAGTGAATATGTTTCTGAAAATCAACTGTCGACACATAACAGACATTCACTACTTCAGTGATGACTGTGCTGGTCAATCGGTAGGACTTTTAAGTTCAAAGCCCAGTGGTCAGTTTTTGGGACAAGACGTGGTGAAACAGAATGTGATAGTGTAAGAGTACTGTAAAATGCTTACTTAGAAAGGAAAGTCTACAGCATAATCTTGACAAGCAGACAATAACAACAAATGATCTACTAGAATTTTGCAAATCCAATATTAGCTCCAAGTGAATGTTTGATTCAACTCTTCAGACTGTGCAGAAGTGCACGAAAAACATTCAAACTCTAGCTGGCACAAGAACTTTTCACAACTTCCAACCAATTTATGCTTGGTAATAACTAAGGCTAGAAGGATCAACAGCGACATAAAAACAGCTCTCACATTGAACCTACGTAACAAGAAGAAAACTTTATTTGTGAAGTCAGTGATTTATGTTCGTGGTGTTATTCTCGGTACTTTATAGCTCGCATTTATGACTAGTTATGGTATTTGCGTATTCTCAGTGATGTAAATACTGTTAAGAAAGATGTGATGGAACGGTAGTCATTTTTCTGCTCTGAGAGGGAAAAGTCGAGTGTGATATCGATTCCTCAAATCGTTACGATTGTAGATACTCCGAACAAAATGAGAGGAGGAAACTTTCAGATTGAGTCCACAATGCATTACATAAATTCAGATTCAGGTTTGGAAAACAATGAAGTCACTTGAGAAACAATGACGTGGAATGTGGAATTATTTTACTGGTGATTTTGGTAATAATACACGAAATATAATCCTGAACATTTTTTTACCTGGACAGTTTTTCTTTTTGTATCTTTAAAATAATGTTTCTTCAAGCAATGATTCTGATCTTGTTTCAGTTACTCAATGCTATTTATTTATTTATTTTAAGAAAAATGGATGTTCAACAAACTTTAAGAGAGCATGTGCATTTTGTTACTTATTCTCGTTTATAAAGGAGCGGAGAAAGCATGAATTTACATCTCATTTCATAGAGTACATCTTTTAGAAGAAGAATAAAAAAAAATATTCGATTATCGTTTACCCTTTTGATGATATTGCTCTTAGTATCGATCTCGTATTTGGTTTAAGAAAAGAAAAACTCCAATTACTGTTGATCCAATTCTTCACGTGTTTCCAGTCGGATCATTCTGACATCTGTACACAATATTTCTGCGGTCCAACTGGCAGCCATCATCAGGTGAGGAAGCTAAGCCGCTCTCGCCGTGCCTGGCTGAAACTATGGGACGGCTGGCTCTGTAATTATACGCAACGAAAGTACGAAGGCGCATGCGCCAAGTACAGAGGGCGTGCGTTTACTCGTAGCTGCTGACCCCTGGCGCGAGAGAAGTTGTAGCGCCTCCAGTGGTGGCTATTGTCGAAAACGATAGATCGCTATAGATTGTCGTTCGTTGCAATTTGATGCAGATGCCGATGTTTCTTCAGGTCTGATAACACAGGATTCCACGATTTACTCAGAAAATATCCTCTGTCACGATTAATTGTGTTATCTGTTATTCTGATTTCAATTGATTCTTTCAAAACCCAATCCCAGCAATGTGAGGTGTTTGCAACAACTCGTGTCTCGTCGTATAGCATCCTGTGTCCCTCTGAGAGACGGTGTTCAGACACCGCGGAGTTTTCAGGCTGCATCAATCGCGTATGGCGGTGATGTTCAACACATCTGTGACTGACGGTGCGATCAGTCTGGCCAATGTATGTTTTGCCGCACTCACAAGGTATTTTATATACGCCATGCTTTCTTAGGCCTAGATCATCTTTAACAGAACCACGTAGTGCTCTAGTCTTAGCTGGCGGACGAAAGATGCTTTATTTCGTGTTTCTTTAAAATCCTTCCTACCAGCATAAGGAATGAAAGCAAGAAGTGTTTTCATTTGGTTCACATGGTGGTCCGAACTCGGAAGCCCGTCGGATCTGCCTGTCTGTGTAACCATTTTGGTGGATCATATTCTTGAGATGTTGCAGCTCTTGAGGAAAATTTTCAGCATCCGAGATGACATATGCTCTTTTTACCAAGGCCGGTAGAACTCCTGCACGTTTTGAAGGAGGGTGACAGCTGGTCGCATGTAAATTCCTATCAGTATGTGTCGGTTTTCTGTAAACCCTAAGTCCAAGAGTTCCGTCATCTTTTTTTTCTGGTGTTATATACATCCGTAATGTTTTAATTCACATTTCTCTGAACACTCTGCATATCGATGAATACACACAAAAATTAATCAGTATTAACTGGTAAAGAAAGAAGACATAGATTATTTTGTGTATATAAAGATACTGTATTTCTTCTACTCGACGGGCAAAAGCTGTGAAGCCCGAAAAATTGTAGTTAGCCGTAGAAACCGAACCGCTTGGAACGTACCAGAAATATTATGAATTATTACTGCAGTCCATGCATGGAACAAACACGCTAAGTTATACAAAACTCTGAGACCATGAGTGTCGTTGTGTGGTTGAATTGACATGGAATGACTCGGACGCATTCTCTGTGCTGTGGATACTGCACAGACGAACAATTATGGGCTGTCACTGTGCAGACGACTTGGTGTCAGCAGCTTCCTGAGCAGTCCCAGTGGAGACTTGTGGACTCAATGTGATGGCGTCTGAAACGACACAATATAAATCGTAGATAAATAAATAAAAAATTAATTTCAGGAATCAGAGAAATTTCGAGTAGGGCAAAGATCGTTTTTCTTTCTCTCCCATTAAATTATCTGTGATCCACCTTCCCTTATTTTACTGCGGGAGACAAGGAACAGCGATTAACGATTTTTTTTTGTCTTCGTATCGTTCGTATCGCCTTTCTGGAGATAAGACGTATTCGATGCAGCTCTCTACTGGTCATCTCAATGTAAATTATGATTTTTAACTTGAAATACATCAACATAAAATTTTAAATGACAGTCATCTTTCATTTAACTGCCCTTTTTCACTCGAGTGCCGTGAACTTGAAGTGTGAAGGAATTAGCCGCCATTACGGCTAATAATTATCAGTGCAGTAATTGTTAAATTGTTCATTGCTTTTTTCTATTCCAATATTTCCTACATCAAAGATAGTGATGATTACAGGACCTGCAGTCGAATTTGTATAGCTATTTATTAAAAAGAAGTCCGAATATTTTTTTCCGTTTATCTAATATTCTTGCCAACCGCATACGCGGAGCCCACAACTAAAATTTAGCACACGGCCCATTGCACAATAACAGATTTTAATACGTCCAATTCCCGATCACGACGGTGTGTACCTTTAATTATATAATATTTGATTACAGATCCCTGACGTACCGTCATTGCACATCGAGATGGTACTTAATGAACATCGTCTTCTTTTTATAATGTAGAAGCCGCCTATCTTTACCCTTACAGTCGTTCTAATTCTTTTTGTTTTAATTTAATTTTTATCCCCTTTTTATAATAATCCGCCATTTCTATTTATTCCCAGTTCAGTACAGCTAACGGCTCCCACCAAACACCATACAGGCACTACACGTCTCACTCCATTCCACAGTACCAGAAGACGCCCAAACCATGTAGGCGCCTATCCCGTGACATTTGCGAAGTCAGGATACGAGCTCTGTTCAAACGATTCCAGATCTACGTCCCCATTTTTTTTTCGACAGTTACCTTATACCGTATTGTGCATTGTCTCCTACGAAATGGGATACTCCATAATCGATACGCCGCTCGCAACACCGTTTCCACTTCCGGAAGCAGTCTTGACAAGCCTCTTGCTAGATCACGCGAAGCGCCGTCTGTGAATTTTCGTTCATCTCTTCTTCCACTGCAACTCTTAGTTCTTTGAACTGGAAACTCTGGAAATAAAAGAAAAGGCCGTACGAGCCAGACATGGAAAATACAGACAGCGAGGCAGCTTTTTTGTGCAATGGTCATGAGGTAACAGGGATGAACGTGCGTGTGCGTTATCATGGTGCAAGAGCCGTTAATTGTCTCGGTATATTTGGGACCGCTTTTTTCACATATTTTGTCGCAGCCGTCGCAACATGTCGTGACACTACCATCGATTAACCGTTTGTCACTGTGGCATGAATTCTAATCCTTCAAAGTCAGAGAAAACTATTAGCATGGTCTTGGCAATAGACCTGATCTGAGAAGCTATTTTTAGAGACCGTTCCCCAGCCCACCGTGAAGACTGGTCCTTGGTCTGAACGTCATAGCCGTACACTCACGTCTCATCATCAGTTACAATTCCCTTTTGCGTTAACCCAAAGCGCAGATTACGAGGCGATACTCCTTCTGGTCTTGATTTATGAGCCGTAGGACAAACGTGGCGGCAACAAGATAATTCCAAATGCTGTGACAGTATTTCATGACAAGATACAACTGAAATGTTACATATTTCTCCCGGACAGTCCGAATGGCATGCACAATTTTGTTGACGTTCCTGATACGAAAATATTTGACAATATTCTCTGGGATTCAGCTAAACTTAATTAATTATTCATTGTGAATCAGTCATTTATCGCGTTAGTACAATTTTAATTTCTAACTCTGGTTCCTCTATTATACCTTGTAAATACATTTACTGTAATGCTTTCGTGCTGGTGTAGATGAATTTAATGGAAAAAAAACCATACAATAAATGTCATGCAACTTGAGTAAAAAAAAAGAAAAGGTAAAGCAGTCAACAATCCGAAGATTGGTTTGAACACCACAGTGCTTTACTAGGCATGGTCCTGTTTGGAGGTGGTATGCCGTTGCCTTCCTCCGACCTTCGAACTGACTTACCCAGCCAGTTATAGGGGGACCTACAGTTTAACGTGGGTTCCGAACCACGGTGCTACTCGGTATTTTTCACATGAGCAATACTGCCAGAGGTGAAAGAAGTGGAAAGTGACAGATAAAAATCCTCTGACCTAGCGGGGATCGAACCCGCGACCTTAGGATTTATAGTCTGGCACTCTACCACTGTGCAACCGAGGAGTAATGATAAGTTAAATCGTTACGGAATGTTCAAATGTTTGTTAACCTATTGCAATGCTCACCAGTTCCTATAGTTACAAACTACAACACCACACACACACACACACACACACACACACACACACACACAGTTCCAAGGGAGGACTAGAACCTTCGGCAGAAACGGCCGCCCAGTCCGTAGCATGACGCCTTGCACCGCACGACCATTCAGAGCGGCTGTATTTCAATTATTAGCATACAATCTTTTTAATTAGTCTCACCAATGTTGTTACGAAACTATCGCAATGCTGAAACTTCCTGGCAAGTTAAAATTGTGTGCCGGAACCGGGACTCGAACCTGGGACCTTTGCCTTTCGCGGGCAAGCGCTCTACCGACTGAGCTACCCCGACACGACTCACGATGCCGCCTCACAACTTTACTTCCGCCAGTACCTCGCCTCCTACTTTCCAAACTTCACAGAAGCTCTCCTGCAAACACGCAAGACTAGCACTCCTGGAAGAAAGGATATGGTGGAGACATGGCTTAGCCACAGCCTAAGGGATGTTTCCAGAATGAAACTTTCACTCTGCAGCGGAGTGTGCGCTGATATTAAACTTCCTGGCAGATTAAAATTGTGTGCCGGAACCGGGACTCGAACCTGGGACCTTTGCCTTTCGCGGGCAAGCGCTCTACCGACTGAGCAATGCTGTTAATTATCTATCTTGACATTAATGTTACTTAAAGGTGTTAATCATTGACTGCTATAGTACGACACTCGTAGCACAGATCCAGGCTTTCATACAAATCTTCACACAGCAGTGTTTTCATAATTTTACATATAAATTTCTGGCAAGAATATATCGACGTCTGCCGCCTGATGTACTACAATATCTGTGCCTGGAAATATCGACAATCGCGACCATCGTCAGGGCAACCTTTGGCGTCTGCTGACGGCCATCTTGATTATGGAATCTCCATGGAAACGGCGTCCTCGCCTTGTCAACAGGCGGCAGTCGATCAGCATCAACTTCTCTACACAGGTTGTCTTAATGCAAACACTTTTGCTTTTATTTAGTTTTATATTCTGAAATTCTTTGGTTTTCTGTACATTGTAATGTATTTATCCATATGGAAATCATTTGCCATGGTTAATGAAGTATTCGATACCCTTTATGTGTATGTATGTGAAAGTAGATAGCCCACTACGAGTACAGTTATTCTCTACATCCATAGGCTACAGGTACTCAGATACTGTAAAGTAGTGTACAAGTATAACATAATTACTGTGACCATCTTTTTCTGTCAGCACATTACTTTCATTCGAAATTTGTCCTAAATATAAACAATAATATAATATTAACGAGATTAATTTTCGCATTATGAATGGTGTAAGCATTTCAAAAAGTATTGGTCACAACCAAAAGTCTGTTAACACCGTACAATTATCTTGTAATGGAAATAATGCTATAAAATACTTTGTCATGCCTTATACTTTGCCCTCTTGACCATTCTCTGTCAAATTACTTTCGTTTAGTTACAGTTTATAAAATCTTCTGATTATGATAACAGTGTTGTAACATGTTGCAGTTACTCTTATTACTACAACAATATAATTACTAACATTTCCTGTAGTTATGTAATATTTTGTAAACAGTTTGATATAATCAGTATGTAATGAACCAATACAGGTATTTATTTATTTAACAATTTCAATTATGTAAAAGAACCAACTCCGCACTAATCATATTTAGCATAGGTTGTACATTCGGTACATAATTATCCGATCTATAAATCTTTGTAAAGTTGTCTGCTGTTTGTGGTGATCATTTTGCTGTATATCTTGTTGTGAAAGACGTCTAATTTAATTATGGAAGCATAATTCAATAATGTAATTGTAGCAACTTCTTTCTGGAACTCTCTAGAACCTAGCATCATCTATAAATACTAGAGCGACGAGTCACAGTTAGACTTTAGTTTTACTCACTCTCAGTGAATGTAATACCAGGTTGTTTGTAACGATGCAGTTTATGATTTTGAAGATAATAAACAGAAGTTAAACATGCAGAGATGTACTTCCATTGACTACGAAGAACCAAGGTTGCCAAATTTAATAGTTTCAGGAAAACATTAACACTGCGAAGAAACTGATCAACAGAAGACTTTTGATCACATCAACGAAGCAGGCAATGAAATTTGTATTAATTATTAGAACTTGTGTTGTGGCTGTGGCGGTCATTTTCCAACTAATAGGTTATTAACTATTAATGTGAATTTTCACTCATAACTTCATTTCTTTGGAAATTTTATTGAATTTAACTAATAACATAAGACGAAAAAATGTAAATCTTTTGCGGTAAATTTTTGTTTCACTAAAAATGGGCTTAAACACTTCAATTTTAAATAACTTTTTACAATTTTTTTCATTTGTTCTTTAATACTTTTGTTGGATTAATCGGGCGGCTTTAAATGTGAACGTTGACCATTGGCTGAGGCCGACCTGATGCGGCAAAATGCGCGAGCTTTTACAATACATAACCCGTGCTAGTTCAGCCACCAGCAGTAACGACCTGTCTGTTTGCTGCGTGGGGTTCCAGCCGAAGCCACAACGCGTAATGCAACATTTGTTTTTTACTTCATCTTAAATATAATTGTCTGACGTACTCTTTAACTTTGTAAACATTATGTTTGCAGACTTGAAGAAGGCCCAGAAATAGGCCGAAACCGGCCTCAGATATACTGATATAAATGCAGTCATCGACTGGCTCCTGATACGATCGTCGCCGGTAGACATCGAAAGACGTCCAGCTCGAACATAGTCTTCAAGCCGCGGTAGAGTGGCGGAGGGCTTTAAGGCGCCTTGCTGCGGATCGCGCGGCTGCTTACCGTCGGAGGTTCGAGTCCTCCCTCTGGCGTGGCTGTGTGTGTTGTTCTTAGCAAACGTTAGTGTAAGTTAGCTTAAGTCGTTTGTTAGCCTAGAGGCTGATAACCACAGCAGTTAAATCCCTTAGGTTTCCAAACATTTGAACATTTGACCATCATCAGATTACATTTTATTGAATCCATCACTACTGGTGGAACCGGAACTGCGGCTGGTCAAGAGTACGTAGGAAGTAGGATACCAAGATCCGTATGTTTAACAGAAACTTATGTTCCTTCACTACCAGTTTCGGCATTCCATTTTGCCATCTTCAGGTCCCTACATCGGAGTATTGTATCCATTGAATAGGGATCGAAACTGGTTGCATGGATTTCTAGCTCTCAGTAAGAAGGATTCTTAATGAGAGGTAGAAATCCACGCAACCAGTTTTGATCCCTATTCAATGGATACAATATTTCGATATAGTGGATAGAATGATTCTTACTGAGAGCTAGAAATCCACGCAACCAGTTTCGATCCCTATTCAATGGATACAATACTCCGATATAGGGGCCTGAAGATGGCAAAATGGAATGCCGAAACTGGTAGTGAAGGAACAAAAGTTTCTGGTAAACACACGGCTGTTGGTGTCCTACTTCCTGCGTAATCATGAATTTACGTCTGGCCATTTTTAAAGGACGTGGACCATTAGTAACACCCACTATAGATCACGTACTCATCGCCGTAGGCTTCCTGCTTTATTTGGTAAGTCTCTTGAAAAGATTTTCTTGGGTTTCACGCAAAATTCAATGCGGACGATTTGCTCTTCTAATTCCGCCATCCGGAAATTCGCAAAACGTGCGGCGCAACGTTCTTCCCAATTCAGCACTGAACAGTAAAGTTGTAGCGATTCGAGAATGAGCCGTTCATTTGGACGAATACAAATAAAGAATCGTAAGAATCGAATCGTGTCGCGGAGCAGACGGTTCGTCGTTCAAAAGAATCGTCTGCCTCGTGACTATTCCAAGTTCCAACGATTCATGATTGGAAAGCAACTGCCGAATCATGCCGAATGATTACGGATACAAGAGAGCAGTCACGAGGGGGCGCGTGTGAACAAAGGAAGCGCAGAACGAAGATCATGAGCCGTTAACTATTACTCAGGAATTGCAGATGACAGAAACGAAACGCAACGAAATACACAACTGACAATACACACGATTAAAATCTAATGATGATGAAAAAATACGTACATCTTATTTGTTCTGGGTTCATTACAATACAAACACACGCACGCGCGTGTGTCCTTTACACACTTTACATGTAATATATTTAAACAAGCAACTCTTCCATTCTTATATTTCGTGTATCTTGGAAACGGCTACGACGATTAGATATGTGTGAATTACGATACATTTGACGAAATGTATATTTAAATGGTTGAAGTACTCGAACAGAACGAAAAAATATTATAATGTTACAGCAGAATTCGAATTACCTTAACTACATTAAACTTGTTTGACAATTTGTAAAGCTAAAAAATGAACTACGCCGACAAGCGAAATTATGGGTGCATAGGCCTAATAGGTATTTATAAGCGCGTAAAAAACTTGAAAGTCTATTTTCTTGATAATTTATTAGAGTTGAATCGAATGGCTTTGGCCGATTACTATTTGAGGTATGAATTTTACGTACCATAAGTACAAAAATGTGATCTCCTTTTCGGTATTCCGTAAGAAACGTGTCATCACAGACCAGAAAGAATCGTGAACATATTGTAGCAATAGAATCACAAGGTTAGATTCTAATTTCCGTGACAGACATGTACTGCCATCTATATCTTCTGTAATGAACAGTGCAAAGAAGTTGAAGATGGTAACAGAATGGGGAGGACAAGAGAGATTTATAAGAAAATTAGGGATATTAAAGGAAAATTCCAGGCACAAATTGGAATGATATAAGATAGAAATTGGAAATATCTAAGTGAAGCAGAGGATGTTAAGGAAAGACGGGCAGAATATGTAGAAGACCTATACAAGAATGAACTGCATACTGACAGTGATGCTGCTGCTGCTATTGATGTTGCTAATGTTATTTTAGAACTAGAGGCAGATATTTTGGAGAGCGAAGTCCAGTGGGCCCTTGAAAATATGGCTAATAACAAAACTAGTGGAAATGATGGAATACTAGCAGAATTATTTTAAATCATTGGAAAACATGCAGTGAAAGTGCTACAGTTAATAAGTTAGAAAATATGGAGTACACAGCAGTGGCCAGAAGACTGGAAAAGATCAGTTTTCATCCCTATTCCAAAGAAGGGAGTTTCTAAGGAATGTTCAGATCACCGAACATTTGCACTTATGTTGCATGCTAGCAAGGTCATGCTGAAAATCTTACAATACAGACTTCGCCAATATCTAGATGGAGAGCTACCGGAAGAACATGCTGGGTTTAGAAAAGGGAGAGGAGCCAGATATCAAATTGCCAACATTTGGTGGATTATGCAAAAGCAAGAGATTTGCAGAAAGACGTCTACCTCTGTTTCATTGATTATGCCAAAGGCTTTGGCTGCGCCGATCACAACAAATTATGGGACGTACTCAGTAAAATAGGAGTACCAGTTCACCTCATTCATCTGATACGGAGCTTATACCTTGACCAAGAAGCCACAGTGAGAATTTTTTATGGCACAACGAAATAGATAAAGATTCAGAAAGGGGTCCGGCAAGGCTGCATATTGTCTCCGTTCTTATTCAATCTGTTTCCAGAGCACGTTATGAGGAATGCCAGGGTAGATGAAGAAGAGACAGGAATTAAAATAGCTGGAATAAATGAAAACAACCTCAGATATGCATACTACTAGCAGAAAGTGAAGAAGAGTTAAAGACTCTGTTGCTGAAGGTAAGAAAACGAGATTGAAAAGGCCGGTCTCAGGCTAAATGTGAAGAAAACCAAAATTATGGCAAATACACCTATTAGTTCATGGAATATAGGAGGAGAAACCATGGAGGTAGTGTCCACGTTCAATTATTTTGGTTTCCAGATGATGGCGACTGCAGCCACGAAATTAGGAGACGGTTGTTGCTCGGTAGAAAGGTGATGTCAAATCTTGAGAAGATTATAAGGTCCAGAGACATAACTTTAACAATAAATATATGTACTGTGAAGGCTATGGTCTTCCCAGTTGTATGGATGTGAGACCTAGACCATTAGAAAGGATGAACGACGAAGAATTTAGTCCCTTGAATTGCGGTGCTGGAGGAACGTTCTTAAGATGCCATGGGCGGCAAAGAGAACTAATAGATCTATATTAGAGCAAATAAAAGAAGATTGCTCCGCGGAAGGTCTAATGTTAAAACAAAAGCTAACTTGAATGATACTTTCACTCTGCAGCGGGGTGTGCGCTTATATGAAACTTCCTGGCAGATTAAAATTGTGTGCCGGAACCGGGACTCGAACCTGGGACCTTTGCCTTTGCCTTTCGCGGCTGTGGCTAGGCCATGTCTCCACCATATCCTTTCTTCCAGAAGTGGTAGTCTTGCATGTTTCGCAGGAGAGCTTCTGTGATGTTTGGAAAGTAGGAGGCGAGGTACTGGCGGAAGTAAAGTTGTGAGGCGGCATCGTGAATCGTGTCGGGATAGCTCAATTGGTAGAGCGCTTGCCCGCGAAAAGCAAAGGTCCCAGGTTCGAGTCCCATTTTCGACACACAATTTTAACCTGCCAGGAAGTTTCATATCAGCGCACACTTCGCTGCAGCGTGAAAGTTTCATTCTGGAAACAACTCCTAGGCTGTGGCTAAGCCATGTCCCCACCATATCCTTTCTTCCAGGAGTGCTAGTCTTGCATGGTTCGCAGGAGAGCTTCTGTGAAGTTGGAAGGTAGGACGTGAGGTACTGGCGGAAGTAAAGTTGTGAGGCGGCATCGTGAGTCGTGTCGAGATAGCTCAGTCGATAGAGCGTTTGCCCGCAAAAGGCAAAGGTTCCAGGTTCGGGTACCGGTTCCGGCACACAATTTTAACCTGCCAGGAAGTTTCATATCAGCGCTCATTCCGCTGCAGAGTCAAAGTTTCATTCTAGTATAATGGTGGTTCGATGAACCCCCTGCCAGCACTTAATTGTGATTTGCAGAGTATCCCATGTGGATGTAGATGTAGACTAGAATTAAAATAGCTGGAATAAATGTAAACAATCTGAGATATGCGGATGATACCATACTACAGGCAGAAAGTGAAGAGTTGAAGACTCTGTTGCTGAAGGTAAAAAAGGCTGGTCTCAGGCTAAACATGAAGAAAACCAAAATTATGGTAACTACACCTATATCAGGGGATATAGGAGGAGAATCCATAGAGGTAGTGTCCACGTTCAATTATCTCGGTTCCCAGATCTCTAATGATGGCGACTGCAGCCACAATGTCAGTAGACGCTTGTTGCTCAGCAGGAAGGCGATGTGAAACGTTGATATGATTATAAGGCCCAGAGACATAAATTTAGCAACAAAGATACGTGCTGTGAAGGCTACGAAAGGTCTTACCAGTTGTGATGTATGGATGTGGGACCTGGACCATTAGAAAGGATGACCGGTGAAGAATATTCTTAAGATTCCTGGACGGCAAAGAGAACCAATAGATATATATTAGAGCAAATACAACAAGATTGCTCCGTGGGAAAAAAAAGGCACCAGCAGAAGAGGTCGTCAGAGGATGAGGTGAATCGATGGCAACGCAACACAGAAGCAACGGGTTCCAACCTGGAAGGCCTACGGCAGAAACTGCAGAACAGTGGAAAGTGCCGTACTTTGGTTCATGGGGTCACGAAGAGTCAGAAGTGACTAAACGAATAGAGGGAGAGACTGCCATCTAGGAGTTGTATGTAAGACGTTTTGACATTCAGTAAGAATCGTGCAATTGCTGAGTGGGATGAATCGTGAATGAATCGTAGCAATCGATTCAAGACGTGAGATTGAATCGCAGGGATCGATTTCTGAAAGTGAATGGTATTGCCTAATTCTGCAGAAGTGCCAACCGCATTTCGCGCCAACACTCCGGTGGCGCGAAATTTCGAATGTTTCGGAATGTTTTGAACTGACCTCGTGCAACTCACTGATGCTATCCGTTAGCCGCGCGCCGACCGGACAGCCATTTTGGCGGCGACCGCGCACAATGCGCGCGCAGAAACAAATGACACGCACCTGCGAGCGGCCATAATGACTCACGGAGCCCCGTCGCGCCACGCCGTCCCATTCCTCATATTAAGATCATTTTTTACCTCCGGTCGCGTCTCTTATTTCCTTTTTCGCGGTGCTTTATTTCCCCTCTTAACGATTTTTCATTCGGGCCGGAGGGAGGGGAGGGGGGAGAGAAGGAACAGTTTTCATCTTGCCGGATTACCATTGTAGTACACGCGCGTTCCTCCGAGTGTGTGAGTGAGTGTATGTATAATGCGCTCGCTGACAAAATACAATCTTGTGAAATCTGTCAAAGGGAAATTAATGAAAAACAGTCACAAAGGAATCCGTTTTATTTCGGTTCCTTCTTTTTTTTCTCTCCTAGTGTGTGTGTGTCGGGGATTTAAATTCATATTCAGCACTGTGTTGGGGTGGGGGGGGGAGGCCCAGACGGCGGTCGTGGGGAGGGGGTGGGGGTGACGTGATGAGATATTATCTGGCGCGCCAGGAACGCAGGACCCGTGCCTGCATCTGCGTGTGCGTGCGTGCGTGTGTGTGCGTGAGCGTGCGTGTGTGTGTGCGTGAGCCAGACGCACTCAAGCCGCCTCGCCTTGCGTCCGGCGCGCACTTAGCCCGGACCGAGCGTGTGGTGTCCCCGCTGCGAGCTTTCCCCGGACAAGCTTTCAGCGCCTACGCAAGCCTTTCCTCTCCTGCCGGATCTAATAGTCCCACTCACATTAGCTCCCCTCCTCTCTTGTAACTAACCTACACCAAATCTGACCAACATAGCTCGTCTTAGTGTTCATCCCCCATCCTGCCCTGATAACGATATTATCTTTCGTTCTCACGTGTGATGGATCCTCATTGGTTTCTATGGAATTCTCGTGTCCGTTCAGTGTGGGCTAAGAAGACCCCACCAGTGCTTTAGCTGAAGAAAAAATAAATAAATAAATAAATTAGGCGGTACTCTGTTTATTCTACATGAAATGAGTCAAATAGACATTTTTAGAAAATCAAGAAAGTAAAAATTTAGGCATGTGAAAACACACAAACAATAATAATAATAATAAAAAACAAAAATAAATAAATATGTAGCTTTAATTTACAGATTAGATATTCATTTTAAATGTATTCAAGGGTTTAGTGTAGATGAGGATACCACCCATCAGCTTTGGACTACATCTTTTCGTAACTAATGAGGAGTGGCGTTCCAGAAAACAATAAGAGTGCGTTTTGTGCCGGGAATTGAAAGCAGATTTATATCAGACGAAAACCAGTACAAAATTGGGACAATGGAACTGCGTGGACTTTATAAAGACGGAACTAAGCGTTTACCGCCGGAAGAAGCAAAACTGGCTTGTTGCCTGCATAAAACCAGTCTCCGGACTAAAGACCAGATCCAAATGTTCAAATGTTTGTATAGCTTATGGGACTTAACTACGGGGTCATCAGTCCCTAAACTTACAAACTACTTATGAACTAACTAATACTAAGGAAGGCACAAATATCCATGCCTGTTGAAGAAGCATTGGTAAAAGACATTAAAATTCGCTTATATTTTGTTCCTACTAGTGCTACGACACACTATTTTATAATCTTAAACTGACTACAGTGCGAAAAAGACTTAAGTAAACATAATATTTACGGTAAATGTGTTATCTTGATAATGAGACGTTCTCAAAACGTGTCGTACTAAGTGTTTCATGATTTGATCAATGGAAATTAAGTCAAATGTTGCGATGTACTGTCCCTTAAATTTTTAAAACAATTGCCAGAATTTCCCACTTGCTATCTTCAACGAATAGACAATGATATTGCACACAAAAGACTTTGCATATGTAGTGGCTTATCTCTTTGGAGCAAGGTTCTTAAACGCTTTGGACTTGGTAAGAAGCACTTCATAGTAGTCAGAATTGGCTAATTCGAACATTTGACCGCCAGTCAGATTCCATTGTAATTATGCGAAAGTGCAATTTGAACGCTTCGACGGTTATTTTCGCAACTCCAACGAACCTAAATCTTTCCATTTTTGCTTTCCGAAACCCATTCGACAATTTACAGTTGGTCTAGTTGTTTGCAGATTTAAGAAAGAATTTTAGCCAGTACGCTAATAGTGAGTATCAATTTTAGGGGGTACGCCGTACCGCCCCGTACCGGCCCAACTGAGGCACTGGAGCCCACCGTGTACAAAGTACGATGGTACTGCAAAAAAGACATCTTTATGTATAACGCAGTATGTTTGTGTGTATGTACTGCGTACAAAGCTACTGTTTTGTTCATATAGTTTTCAAATTTTGTACATGTAAGCTTCAATCTATGAGGACGGGTGCCGTAAGTGTAGTAATTACGTGCAACACATAGTTCACGAGATATGACGTCATAAACAATGATATTCACGGAAAACTGCTGCGTTAAACGGAAATGCTTCTCATTTTCTCGTAAACCACTGCATCGATTTGGTGCACATATTCTTTACGTGAGAAACTATTGCAGTAGTAGTACGAACCATATTCGACGACATATGGTTCAGAAGATATAACGTCATAAACAGTAAGAGTTGCATGAAACTGCCAGTAATGCGACGAAACTTGATGAATACACTATATACTTAGAAACTTGCAACAAACTTTAAACATAATTCCAAAACTCTATTAAACATTTTCTTACTGACAACTACATCAAAATAATGAAAGGAAAAAAGTTTCTCGCTTACTACTTTTCCGCTGTCCATGGACTAAAACTACAGCATTCGGTGTGGCGTTACAATTTGTAGCCGCAGGAAATTTTACAGACAGTATACACATATACAGCCGAATGTACTTTCGAAATTCACAGTACGACACGTAATTTAAGAGATATAAGCACATAACGTTTATGGAAAATCGTCCCATCACGCATCAAGCTTTAATCTATTAATTCTTTGTTACTAATTGTATTCGCAACAGATTTTAGACATAAAGCACTTATACAGATGAATACATACCTGAAAAATGATATAGTTGCTCAACATATAACTCAATAAATATGTGATCGTAGGCAATTTATAAGTCATTTGTATTTTGATTACTATCTTTCTTTGTTTGGATACTGCACTTACAATTTTCTACATTATGTGACACAGCCTTATTTCTTATTCTCCGATAAATATAGCATATTTGTAGAATAAAGGAGATGGACAGAGAGAGAGAAGAGGTAAGGGAAGTATTAACTCAAGGCAGGAAAAAATAAATAAACACCCGCGCAAAGCTGGGTTTTAACTACTTAGATAATAAATTACAAGCAGGAGGTTGTTGTTGTTAACTCTGACCATAATGTATTGGTTATGAATTGTAGGCTGAAACTGAAAAAAACTGTAGAAAGGTAGGAAAATAAGGAGATGGGACCTGGATAAACTGAAGGAACCTGAAGTTTTTGAGAATGTCAGAGGGAGCTTTAGGCAACGATTGACAGAAACTGGGGGAAATAAAATAGTAAAGGAGGAATGGGTAGTATTGAGAGATGAAATAGTGCAGATGATAATTTCCACATACAAAAGGCAAAAGCAGAGGGTAAAAAAATCAGGAATGAATACACTACATTATGCAATGACACAATATTCAACACAATAAAGGAAGTATACAAAGACAACTCGAACAGCTATTCGTTTTTGGCGCCACAAGAAGGCGAGAACAACTCAACATTTGCAGTGCAGCAACTCCAAACACAACAAAGCGCCATAACGGTGAAAGTGAAACAACATCTGTAGCGACTTCACACACAACTCGCCAGAATAGTGAAAAGTGAAGTAAAATTGCACTAAAGTCACGAAAATGTGTTGTGATAAGTGTGGACGCATTTACCACAGAAGAGAGCAAGATTCGCCAAGCACAACTGTGAGTAAAAATTAGAAATTTTCGAAATATTTGCGCGATTCCTAAACACGTCTTCCTTAGTTAGAAAAAAATTACTGTTTTCATAAAGTGTTCAATCGTCAAAAAACGCAATTTGCTGGAAGATGGCAGGCCATTAAGTACTGGAATGTTTCATTCTAGAACAAAAAATGCAAAACCGCCAGGTATAACACATTTCTTGCATTTTCGTATGTTTTTTCTAATCATGAACTACAGTGTAAATTGTAAATATTTTATACTTACAGATTTAATAAATAGCCCACTGATGATGGAAGAAAGGTTCTGAAACATGAATAAGAATAAGTAAATAATATAATTGTATGCACAAAAAAAAAAAATAAAAAAAAAAAATAAATAAAATAAAAATAAAATAAAATAAAAATAAAAAAATAAAATAAATGATGAACTATATGCACAAATTTCGAACTTTTTCCAAGAGACGTTGGTAAATCCCAGGATTTACTAATGCAAACTGATAAAAGCTGGAGCGACATCTTCCACCTTCGTCGTGGAAGTTCAAACAAGATTCATTGTTGCCAATTTTGTGTTCAGATAAGTTTATTTGTTTGCAGTTGTGAGTTCGCAGTCCGCTCACCACTACGTAGTTTCAGTGTCGAGCATGCATCAGAATGAATGATGTGATGCGTAACAGATTTTATGAACTTTTACCTGAATCAGTGAATAAGAAGGACTACAATTTTATGTAACTACTGAGCAATATAATATTCTCTTAAATTAAGTGAAAAATGCAAAAATTGTTTCCAATAAAAATCTGTTCACTACAGACGTTTGAAGCGATATGGCGTTGTCAACATCGGAGACGAAGAGAAACAATAGCACTGGTATCTGTTGGAAAAGAAGACTTTCGTTATTATGTTCGTTTTGATGAACTGATTAACGTACTACATGAGATACACATTGCTATAAGGCTATGGCGCCCGAACACGGATCATTGTGAAAGTGAATCGTAACAGTGAAATGAATTATTCGTGATGTCAAATTGACTTAATTGACATGCAGGCAAACCGAGATAATATGTCGAAGTTCATTCTTATGCACTAAGATAATTTGACAAAACTCTTTATCCTCCGTGGACTAACTTCAAAAAGGGCTGATGAAGTAGCATAATATCTTTTAGACATTTTTACCACATTTGGTATGCTTCATTCTGATAATGGTAGAGAGTTTCTAACCAAATCAATCGAAGTTTATGGGGGTTGTGGAGTGGTATAAAAATAGTCGTTGAGAAACCGAGGTATAGCCAGTCTCAGGAATCAGTCGAAAGAGCAAATCAGGATATCCAAAATATGTCATCAACTTGGATGGAGACAAATGAAACTTAAAAATGGTTTGAAGGGCTTAGGTTTCTGCAAGCAATGAAAAATAGGTCTTATCATGAAGGGATCAGATGTTCAGCATATGAAGCCATGTTTGGGGTTCCAATTAAAATGGACACTGCGACGTCAGTTGTTCCACGTGATTTAATAAAACATATAAACACTGAAAAAGACTTGTAAACAATGTTAAATAGCACTTCCAGTGACTCACAGGAAACTGCAAATGACGGGCGAAGAACTGATGCCAGTGAATGAAGAACTGGAACAGAAGGAACGGAGGCAGAAAGTGCGGCTGCAGCAGGTGAAGATGACCAGAGACACAGGATCTGACGACAGCTGATGGTTGTGACGACACGCTGGCAACCTCCGGTAGTGGTCATAAAGCGGAACGGATCGGTGAAGCTGCCAAAGAAGGTCTTCAGTTGTAGGCTAATAAAATGAAAGCAGCATCATGTAACAAAATTCCAAAACTTTCCGTTGGACAGAGTGTGAGAATTAAAGTACCGGATATAGACAGGGTAAAAACTGATGCAAAATCTATAATAGCGGTAGTGATCATTATTCAGGATGACGAATTTTATCAACTTGGTACCATGGTTGGTAAGCTGAAGTAAGGGTACACTAGCTAAAATTTTCCCTGCACAATGTAAATTGGTTCCAACGTCGAAGAAGTAGGAAGAAAAGAAATTACTTTACGGAAAGTGGCTGCCAAACAATCTTTTGTTGGAGGATAAAGGTCCAGAAAGTGCAATCGCTTAAATAGGGATTCAACTAAAAAAATGCTCATGTAAATCGTCTTCCATATTATGCAATTTTAAATGCCACAATAATCAGCCTTGTAACATTTTTTACAACATTTTTGTGTAATTATAACATTTTTCTCTAATATGGAGTATTACTTGTTATAATCATATTCGAATGCAAGAATTTTTAAAATGCATAAATTTACAATAAATACAAACTATTTCAGTCAATTGTTAAGTTGATCCTTTTAATAAATACGGTTTTACCAGTTAGTACGGGTAAATCCTAAGATTTACCAACGTCTCTTGGTAAAAGCTCGAAATGTATGCATATAACGAGAAATTTCGGACTTTTACCATACCGCGATGATAAATCTTAGGTTTGAACGGTTAATTCTAGAATTTACCTATTATCTTACTTTTCCAATAACACACACACACACACACACACACACACACACACACACATATATATATATATCGCGAGCTTCTGAAAAATTTCTGTTTGCTGATGTCACTGGCTTGGGAGTGAAGGATGTTGTTAACAATGCAATTAAAGGCGTCAGTACATGGCCTATGCTAAATGAAAGTAAGACTCAGTTTTTACATACTCTCTTGGAGTTTTCGACGTCTGCTCCATCTGTTGGCGTAGTTCTGCAGGAGTCGTGGATTGACTAGTCGTGTGTGTTGCTTATCGTCGCATAATAATTCCACATCTGCTCGTCTGGAGATCGTGCTGCCCAGGAAAGTTTCTGCACGTTTTGCAGAGCACGTTGTACTTCAGAATGTTCAAATGGTTGTATGTCTATGGGACTTAATGACTTTGGTTATTCTAAAATAAAAGTACATGTGTTTTTTACAGAAACTTATGTGTTTTTCAATGGACACCTTATATTATTTCACTAGCAATCTATAGGATGTCAAATGAAATAAAGAATGGCGTTGACTGCATCGCAATACGCCAATTTCATCCCGACATATTGCGAAGCATAGTTGACGGTCGTAATGCGCGAAACACGTGGGTAGCGTATGTCCTGAGACAGGCGAGAACCCCATGCTGCTCAGGACGTCATGATATAGATTGCTGATGAAATGATATGTAAGGTGTCCATTTAAAAGACATTAAGTTTGTGTTAAAAAACAAATATGCTTTCGTTTTAGAATGTTTCAAAGTATTTGCATTCATGAGCCCCTGCCAATGAGCTATATAAACTACATAGAGTGGCTATCTCTGGGTTAACAGCGCTCCTTGTGGCAGCAACCAGGAACTGTGGCAGCCATTCTTTTAAACGTCTAGTGCGCCGAATACGAAAGTTTGACCGACGCCATTTACGTGTTTTGGTTTCACATTTTATGTATCGTAGTAAGCTTGAAAGGTTATTTATTAAGCTGAAATCGTGCCCATTGTATGCACAACATATAAATGTACGAATCTCGGCAATAAGACTGTTGGAATATCGTATTTTCAGTAACTATTTATATGCTTTCGTTTCCAAAATTTCGTGTACTCGTCTTTCGTACTTACCACATTTTTGCATACATCAGTCCTATGGCCTGAGTATCTGTTTAACTGTAATTAAAGTAAGCTGTAATTTTGAAAACTGTAGAACTTACAAAACGATGGTTAGCCAATATAAGGCGAGATAAATGGAAACCTACTGCATACTGTTATATTTGTTCATCGCATTTAGAGGAAAATCATGTATACAACAAATGATACAAAGCGGCTTCAGCTAATGCAATTCCGACGATATTTTCGTTCCCTGAACATCTTCAAACTACAAAAAACGCTGTTAATAGGGAAGAAAAATTTTCTTTTGAGAATGTATGTAGATGTATTTAGAATGTTGGGAAACAGACCTACTTTATTTACCAACGACGAGCACTTAATGGTATCCTCGAAATTTTGTGACGAATCTCATTACTCCAGCCTAATAAAGCTGTTATTAAAACATTACTTCAGTTGTAGAATACATTATTTACGTAAAGCCAAATCTGCGGAGGAAAGAGGTAAGCAGATTGGGCAAATGTACACGAAATTGATATTGCTTAAAGGACAGTCAAAAGGCATGTTTTTAGTATGAATGAGACGATCTTCAGGCGATCCAGTGTGTGACATTTGTAATTAAACTTTCCGATTTGTCTGCCACACACTTGTTGTCTATCATTTATTATCTTGGCTATAAAAATAAGAAACGGATAAGAAAAGGAATTTTTGGCATACCCTGACTAAAAGAAGGGATCGCTGGGTAGGACACATTCTTAGACATCGGGGAATCGTAAATTTAGCATTGGAGAGAAGTGTGTGGGGTAAAAATCGCAGAGGGAGACCAAGAGACGCGTATAGTAAGCAGATTCAGGTGGATGTGGGTTGCCGTTCTTATGAGGAGATGAAAAGGCTTGCTCAGGATAGAGTAGGGTGGAGAGCTGCATCAAACCAGTCTCCGGACTGAAGACCATAACAACAACATAAAAATAACAATAATCCGGTAGAGAATGGTTTCTTAAGCCATTACACAAAGTGAAAATGACATGATTTAGTGCTATAGCAGGCGACTCTTTACGCGTACGTGACGTTGTAAAACATGGCGGCCGAGCTTTCAATTTGCTTCAAGTATGGCAGAACCTTAGCCAGTCTATGTTGTTTATATAGGTCGTTGGTCCCTGCCACACATTGGGACTAATAGCTGTTGTTGTTGCAGAGATATTTTGGGTGGTCAAGATAAATGGGACACCCTGTATTGTAACAACATCTGTCTCAGAATGTTGATTTTGTCCCTAGACGATCATAGGTTGTACTACAAGCATGAAAAGCTTCATAAGTAAGATAAAATAAATAAACAATATTCAAAAATTCAAATGGGTGTTGGTTGCCATTCTTATGAGATGATGAGACTTACCCAGGATAGAGTAAGGCGGAGAGCTGCATAAAACCAGTCTCCGGACTAAAGACCAGATCCAAATGTTCAAATGTTTGTATAGCTTATGGGACTTAACTACAGGGTAATCAGTCCCTAAACTTACAAACTACTTATGAACTAACTAATTCCCCCGACCGTAGTGGACGTGGGTACCGTGACTAGAGCGCCTTAGTCCCATAGGCCACCGCGGCCGGCTAAAGAACAGAACAACAACACATCCATTATCATACAATTATGCAAAACATATCGGTTGCACAGTGGTAGAGTGCCAGACTACAAGTCCAGAAGTCGCAGGTTCGGTCCCCGCCAGGTCCTAGGATTTTTATCTGTCACTTTCCAATTCTTTCAACTCTGGCAGCATTGCTCCTGTGAAAAATACCGAGAAGAGCCGTGGTTCGGAACCCGCGTTAAACTGTATGTTCGAAGGTCGGAGGAAGGCGACGGCATACCACCTCCAAACAGGACCGTGCCTAGTCAAGCACTGTGGTGTTCAAACCAGTCTTCGGATTGTTGACTGCTTTACCTTATTGTGAACTGAGACCGCTTTATTTCAGTAGATCTAAAAATTTCTTCGAATACCGAACAGTATCTTCTGCTTAACAGGTAAACAAACACTATTGAAAACTGGCATCAGTTTGCGCTAAGCCTCGGGAGGCTATGCTTGATTGCCGAGCAGTATCTTCTGCTTAACAGGTAAACAAACACTATTGAAAACTGGCATCAGTTTGCGCTAAGCCTCGGGAGGCTATGCTTGATTGTCGAGCAGTATCTTCTGCTTAGCAGGTAAACAAACACTATTGAAAAAATACTGGCATCAGTTTGCGCTAAGCCTCGGGAGGCTATGCTTGATTGTCGAGCAGTATCTTCTGCTTAGCAGGTAAACAAACACTATTGAAAAAATACTGGCATCAGTTTGCGCTAAGCCTCGGGAGGCTATGCTTGATTGTCGAGCAGTATCTTCTGCTTAGCAGGTAAACAAACACTATTGAAAAAATACTGGCATCAGTTTGCGCTAAGCCTCGGGAGGCTATGCTTGATTGTCGAGCAGTATCTTCTGCTTAGCAGGTAAACAAACACTATTGAAAAAATACTGGCATCAGTTTGCGCTAAGCCTCGGGAGGCTATGCTTGATTGTCGAGCAGTATCTTCTGCTTAGCAGGTAAACAAACACTGTTGAAAAAAATACTGGCATCAGTTTGCGCTAAGCCTCGGGAGGCCACGCTTGATTGTGGCGTGTTGTGTGGCCAGCCCGGCTGGAGGTGCCTCCTGGACACAGTAGTAGCGCTGGCAGCAGTAGCTCTAGACGTTAGACGGCACGCAGCAGGGCCCGTGTACCTCCCGCGGGCCGCGGCGGGAGCTTGCGGCAGGTCACGGCTTGCCGCTCATTCACACCACCAGTCCAGACACGCTCTCTTCTCTATCTCTCTCACTGCTCTCCCACCACCCGCCGCTCATTTCATTCGGCTCACTAGAACCAACTGCAGACAAATGTGAAAATTACACAACTACCAGTTTAACCCTTTCACTCCGGCGCCGTGCTGGTTGCGCCGTGCGCTGTGGACGAGCGCCAGTCGCGCCCGGCCGTGCCCGCTGTACGGCGCATTCTCCGCACTCCCCACGGCGCTACTCTGTCCTGCTTTACGTTAAGGCTAGTGGACACGACGACACTAGGTTGCGACACTCGTTTCATGAAATGAGTTGCGCGCAACTGGTTTCGTGTATGTCTGTAGACACGGCGCCAATACTATACACTTCAGTTTCGTTGTTTTGTGAGTGCCGTAGTCGCCGTAGAATGAACGTTTTGGTAGCTGTACGAGTTGTGGCGGAGCTATTGCATCTTTGTGTGAAGTCCCTGCATAAGACTAAACTTAAAAAGACTAAGAAAAGTGTTTCGGTTCGTGACTGGATTAAAAAAAAGACGTCAGCTCGATTGCTCAGCGACCTTGCTGAAAGAAATTGTGATCGAAGACCCTAGAAGTTATTTTAATCAACTCAGAATATCACCAGAGCTTTTACGTTCATTTTAAACAAAATTAGTTAAGCAATAAAGAAACAAGATACTGTAATGCATGAAGCATCGTTACCAGAACTGAAATTACAAATTGTATTACTTTTCTTGTCAAATAGATATTCGTCTCTATAGTACCTGTAACGTGTTCCCAAATCCACAATTGCCATAGTTCATTTTTATAGGTATTTGGAATTAAATGTACTTTAATCTGCAATTGACTAATCGTCAGCTCATCAATATTTAATTCACGAATAATTGCTTCAAGAGTACTAACACGGCACTGCTTATTCCTGAAATTTTCATCGTTAAAATGGCACAAACACCTATGCATCGCATATATGTTCAAAAACCGAATTATTTCTTCCTTTTCCCCCTTTATGTTGTGTTTTGTATTGGTTATCACCTAACCTAAAAACACGCGCAATCAGTTTCGCCAAAGTTGCGAGGTGCCGAAACTGTTTAGTTTCGCCAACCAGTTGCGCGAACGCCTGCCACGCATGCGCACTGGCCAGTAGCGCAGTTTCATGAAACCTAGTGTCGTGGTGTAAACTAGCCTTTATATAATTTGTCTGAACGTCGCAAATAATGAATATCTTTATTCCAAAACGGCTACGTTTAGCAGGTATATACTGCTTGATTTTTAGCCTGCCTTTGAATAAAACAAGACTTTCATCTATGCATAATTTTTCATAAGGACACAAATTTTCCTTATATTGTATTCTGACATGGTCAATTACTGGCCTTAGCTTATACAAATAGTCACTGTCGTGAGGCTCTTCGTTATTGGTGAAATGTAAAAACCGCAAGATATGTTGAAATCGATCTCTAGGAAGCAGTTCAGAAAATATTGATGTATGAATAACTGGATTCTCAGACCAATGTTCAGACAGGCTCAGTTTTTTTACTCTTGTCATGATAAACATAGTGGCAATAAAGATGTAAATATCATTTTAATTTACGTCACTCCATGCTCTTTGGATCCTTTCTGGAACGCGACCACCAGCCACCATTTGGGAGAAGTATCTGTTAGATTCCTCACACAAAATGTTTATGTAATCTGTGCTAAAGAATAACTGAAAGAAACTTAGCATGCTGTCACTGTCTACGATACCTTTCAGTCCAGAGGTAGCTGCATCAAACGCGTGTTTCTTCGGATTCAAGTTGTCATTTTTCCACTTTATTTTTTCCGTGTTCGGTGGTTCTGCTGCCTCTTCGTCTATCTCATTATATGTAGATTCGTCTTCTGTGCACAAATACAACTCTGTGGATGTCAATGGAACAGCAGGAGTAGCAAATGTACGTGATGTAGAAGCAGCTTCAATAGGCGTTTTATTTTCATCGTCAGATTCAGACGATGATTCACTTTCATCCTCAAAGTCACTACCCAGTATTAGGGAAAGAGCTTCCTCCACAGTATATCTCTTCTCTGCCATATCACTCCTGGTAGAAACTGATGTTAGCAACACGTCAGATATAACAAGGAGGAAACGAGCAGTACAACTCAATCGAAACCAACTCTTTGAAACTGAATGCAACTGCCATCTAGTTAACTGCAGACAATCAACAAAGCCGCTCGATGGTGCGTAAGTCAAACTTCCACACAAGTCGAGCGCAGTGAAGCGGAGAAATGTGACGCGAGTCGGAACTGCCAGCAGTCCACCGGCTGGGCGGCACAGGCAGCACTCGACTGCTGCAGCAGTCCACCGCCTCTGGCTGGGGAGCACATTCGCTCCCGACTTCTGCAGAAGTTCATCGTAGCGAAAGGGTTAATAAAATACTAACACGAATTATTTACAGACGAATGGAAAAAATCACACTGACGTGTTTTACGGACCACTTTAGATTTGTAGTTATATAAGTTTTTGCAATCATTTTGGACCAAAATAATAATCTAAATAATAAAAAATCAATTAACAAGTGTCTGACTCGCTTTAAAAAATTATGTAGGGTTGGGTTTCGAACCACTGACCTTCAGCGTCACAGTCCAACGGATTGCCCACTACGCTACATCCAACAATTAGAAGTTAGATTCTTTAATCTCATACTATTGATGGCTGTTGTTAACTGATGCTAATATGGCATTTTTAGGCATTAGATTATCATTTATCGTACGAAGAACGACGTGTTTTTGTTAATTCTTCAGTGCGCCATTGCTTTGAAATGACAACGTGTAAGTTACAATAAGAAAATCATCAAATACGTAACGCAAGATGGCGTATGCCACAGAGAGTTCTGAGCGAGGAACATCACGTGATTCCGCGTACTGCTGGTTTTCGTTAATTCAATGGAGGGTGTCAAAACTCCGTTATTTTTGTAATTATCTCTCAAACGATATATATATATATATATATATATATATATATATATATATATATATATATATAAACACAAGGGAACAAAGTTGTAGGGAATTTTCTCCTCTACAAATTCGGTTATTCAATTTTCGCGTCAGATGAACTGTTTATTTGCAATTAAAATTACATTACAAACGGCTTTTTTTGTATTACTAACGTATTTCTTGTCCGAAATAATTGAAAAAGCGAGGTTCTGGTCTCTGGTAGCCAACAATTATGTCTGTAAAATTTGGTGCCGATCGGTTGAACGGTTCGACCTAAAAAGTGGGAACACGTCACAGACAGACAGACATCGTCAAATCGAAACGGCTTTATTTTGGTATTACTACCGCATTTTTTGTCAGAAAAATTTGAAAAAGGGGAGTTCTGGTCTCTGGCGGCCTACAATCATGTTTGTAAAATTTGATGCTGATCGGTTGAACGGTTCGTCTTAAAAACAGGAAACACGTTACGGACAGACGGACAGACAGACAGACAGACATCCCAAAATCGCTGCTATATTTGAAAATATCTCTGAAACGATGCTAGATATGAAAGAAACATAACAGAACAAAGTTGTAGAGAATTTTCCCCTCTACAAAGTCAGTTATTCCATTTTCGTCTCAGATGAATGGTTAAGCCGTTATCTGTATTTGAATTTCGAGCTGTCAAAAGACGATTGCAAAGGCCCACTTTTAGTGTTACTACCGTAACCTAAAGTGGGCCAAAACTGGTGGAATCCTACCACGGGATTTACGAGAAATGCAGGAACACGCGAGACAATAGTCACTTCACGACTTATCTTAGGAGATAGGCTAACGAAAGACGTATTTAACCATTTTTGGATTTGGAGAAAGCTCTTGACAATTTTTAGTTCCTTTTGTCCTGTTTTTTCCCCCAGTTGCTATATTATAATATTATAGTGTAAGTATTTCAATTATCTGTCTATGCAACTGATTTAATAAAATATTTTATTGCCATATGCATTTCGCCTTTATTTGGAAGGCATCATCAGTGGCCTGTAATATATACATGATTACGTTTTACAATATTTAAAATTTACATTTCTCTGTATTTTTAGGTTATGAACAGTTCTGATGCGTTATTTAGGTATAGAATTGATATCTGGATGCTGTACTTACAATGTTTCATAGATATTTCTTTACATCTGGTGCTCATTGGTTGCTTCCAGCTGTTCTGCTTCAGTTCTGTTCATTTTGCTGTGTTTGTTGTTCCAGCACTTCACAGCTAGCACCACTAGGCACATGCCATTTTTGTTTCTGTTGTGTTTTTGTTGGTGTTGCCAACTGTTGAGTATGTGTTTGTACTATCTTTGCTTTGTGTCAGTGTGTTTGTGTGCGTTTTATGTGATTGCATAGAGGACAGCACCAGATATTGATATATTAATTAATTAATTTTTTTTGGTTGAGTCCTGATTGTGAAGCGATATAGAACAGAGTTAGAGACAGAGAGATAGAGAGGGACAGTGAAATAGAGACAGTCAGAGACGGGGGTTGTGTGAAAGGAAGAGGGGGAGTTTTGTGTGTGTGTGTGTGTTTTTCACTCATTATTATTATTAATTTTTTTTTTTTTTCGTTTGTGTGCGTGTGCCAATTCTTTTCTCTCTTTGATTACTGTCTCATGTCTTTGACTAGATTTAGCAGTGAGTTTTCATTAATGTTTGTCTGTTCATTTATTACTTGTTTGTTCTCGGCTATGGCTTTCTGGATATGGTAGTTTTCTTGTGTTTGGATGAGGTGTTTGTTGCGGTTGTTGGTCCTGATAATTTTCATGTCTTGGTCTATATTGGTTGGGTGATGGTGGTGGTGTTTTAAGTGTTCGAGAAATGTGGAGTGGTTTGTTTCATATTTCCAACATCTGATATGTTCTTTGTATCGTGTTTTGAAATCAATGTTCGTCATTCCTATGTACTCTGCATCACAACTTTGGCATTCAAGTTTGTATATCCCTGATCCTTGGATTATATCTTTCTTGATTTTTGGTTGTAGATTTGTTTGTAGGGATTGGGCAGTTTTGTACGCTATATGGAGTCCTTGTTTCTTCAGTATGTTTGTCACTCTGTGTGTTAGTTTTTGTGTGTATGCCATGGTGTACCATTTGGTTTGTTGCTGTGTGGTGTTGTCATTGTGTGTGCTTGTGTAATTAGGTGTTGTGTATTTTGCTGTTTGTTGGTTTTGTTTGAAGTATGTTGTTTGTTCGGTATTTGTATTTTAATTTTCTGATTGAGTTTTTATTTCATTTTTGTGTCGTAACCATTGTTCCTTGCTATTTGTATGATTGTGTTCATTTCTTTTTGATAGTTCACTAGAATACACTTTTTTTCAGATTTTAAAAGAAGTAGGGGTAAAATATAGGGAGAGAAGAGCCATACCCAACTTGTTCAACAACCGGACAGCAATTATTTCATGTGGTATCATTTTATTACCAAACTGAAACTTGTGTTCAATAAATCTATATTTCTTATGGCGGCTTCTTGTTAACGAGGTAAAATAGTGATGAAATGTACTATATCGTTAAGAACCATTTTTGTAATCTGTAAAGACGTAGCCCAACCTTCTCTGCTACAACACTTGTTTCAAAGCGCTAACCGCCTCATGCTCAATTTGATTTTCGCGCATGCGCACTTATGACGTACCTACCAGCTCTGTCACGAGCTCCACATAGTTGACGTCGATCGGCCACTGCGCAACGCCCGCCACCGGTATGTACGCTTAATTTTCGCTTATTCAGCATTTCCACATTTTTTTAACTCATGTAATTCGATTTACTTATCATTTTATGGAATAGGACCAGAGAAAGTTGGGTCGTGTAGTCCACTGAGAGAGAAAAATATGAAATAACTTGTGAGTACTTTCACCTACAGTTTACTTATCTACAGCCCAAATGTAAAATAGCATAACGCGATTGTTACTGGCATTTGCTCTTCTTTGTATACAGATAACCCTGATGATGTGGCTCTAATGCCACGAAACTAGCCGGTTAATAAATGACCACCATACAGCTGAAGCGGTTTCCATCATTATGACCCAAGTCTACTGCTGCGGATGCCCACAATACATAATTTGTTGCAATTATTAGATTCGAAGGTCATGAAAGGATCGCAGTGGTTGGGAAGGCAGTAGGACAGGGTTGTACCCATTCCCCAATGTTCTTCAATCTATACATTGAGAAAGCTGTGAAGGAATACAAGGAGAAACTTAGAGACGGAATTAATGTCCAGTGAGAGGGAACGAAATCATTGCGGTTTGCTGAAAACATAGTAATTCTTTCAGAGACAGCAAAGGACCTGGAAGAGCAACTAAAACGGAATGGACAGTGTCTTGAAAGGAAGATATAAAATGAACATTAACAAGAGTAAAGCAAATATAATGGAGTGTAGTGTCAGAAAGTCAGGCGAGGTTGAGCTAATTAGATTAGGTAATGAGGCATTAAAAGTAGTAGATGAGGTTTGTTATTTGGGTAGCAAGATAACTTCTAGTAGTCGAAGTAAAGAAGACTTAAAATAAAGAATGGCTTTGGGAAGAAAAGCGTTTCTAAAGAAGTGAAACTTGTTGACATCCGGTATTAATTTAAATGTTAGGAAGTCCTTTCTGAAAGCATTTGTCTGGAGTGTAGTATGTGTGAGGCTGAACCGTGGACAATAAGGAGTTCAGACAAAAAGATAATAGAACCTTTCGAAATGTGGTGCTACAGACGAAAGATGAAGATTAGATGGGTAGATCACGTAACTAGTTTTCAACAGAATTGGGGAGATAAGGAGTTTGTGGCATATCCTGACTAACAGAAGAGATAGGTTGGTGGGACACACTCTAAGACATCAAGGAATCGTCAACTTATCATTAAAAGGAAGTGTGTTGGGGTAATAAACGTAGAGGGAAATCGAGGGACGAATACAGTAAGCAGATTCAAAAGGATGTAGGTTCCCGTACATCTTCTCAGGCGAAGAGGCTTGCACAGGTCAGGGTAGCGTGGAGACCTGTATCAAACCAGTCTGCAGACTGAAGACAACAACAACAGATGCTGTCCTAATCGTGCTATTGCAAATACTACTAAAGCATTATCGCTACCACAAGGGTAGTGATAAAATATCGAACAGGTAGAGCAGGTGTCGATAAATGTATCCGAGACACCATGTCAGTAAGTGTATTAACTGAGAGTTACTTTCATTTCGCATAAGCCATGTACTTACGTATTTAACTTGATTATTATCAACATCTTTCAATCATCCTTCGCTCTTCAAAGCAGGTTATTTTCCCTGATGAGGCTGAAATACGCCATCGTTAAACCATTGTAAAGAAAAAAAAAAAAAAAAAAAAAAAAAAAGGATACGTTTGTTGTCAACAACTACTGCCCAACTCATTTCTGACAGCTTTATCTAAATTTGTTTGGAAAGTTCTGTATTCTCGAGTAGCTTCACATATCGCTGAAAATAAAGTTCTAACAAATTGTCAATTTGAAAATGCTATATATAACTTCAGTGATGAAATGTTAAATGCTCTGAAAAAGCGGACATTGCCCGCCTGCAATTTCTTGTGATCTCTCAAAAGCTTTTGATTGTGAAAATCATGGAATTCTTTTAGATAATTGTGGAGGTGTATTACCGTCTTTAGCAACTAAATGAAAGGCGTTTTTTTGTGTGCCATACGCGTTTCGCTTCTTTATTGTGAGGCATCATCAGTGGCCTGTAATACATGTTATTTTTGTATAATATTGTAGTACAGTCATAATATTATATGTATTTTCCACAGTATGACAGTTAACAGTCTTGTTACAATTTCTAAAGTTCGGATCTACTAGGTTAGAAACAACTTCTATAGCACTAGCTTCGGCAAAGTTAATTTAATTATCCAGTTTTTGGCCCTACTTACGGTTTTCTGTGTTATTCCATGTGTGTCTTCATGGAGATGTTTGTGAGGTTTTCAGTTGGATCCTTAAGTATTGTAGTATGAGTGGGACTGTGCACAAATGGTTTAAATTATACTTAACTGGAAGAGCGCAGAAAGTAGAAATAAGCAGTACACGTAATATGCAACAGACAGTTAATTTCTCTAACTCGGGGAGCTATCAAAAGTGGTTCCCACAAGGTTCGGTCTTGGGTCTTTTGCTGTTCTTAATATATATTAATGACTTGCCATTCTACACTCACGAAGATGCTGAGATAGTTCTTTTTGCTGATGATACTATTATAGCTATGTCGCCTGACAAACAGGAATTGACTGATGAAATTGTAAATGATGTCTTCGTGAAAACCATTAAGTCGTTCTCTACAAATGGACTTTTATTAAATTTTGTTAAAACCCAGTATATGCAGTTTCATAGAGTATACGGTATGGCAATGTAGACTTTCAACAGAAAGGTAGAATAATCGAAATTTTTGGGTGTTTGCATAGACGAGAGATTGGTTGGAAGAAACACATTAAGATCTGCTGAAATGTTCAGCTACTTATGCTATCACGGTCATTGCAAAGTTTGGTGATATATTCGCAGTAAGTTAGCTTACTATGGGTATTTTCATTCACTGCTTTCATATGGGATCATATTTTGCGGCAATTCAAAATTGAATTAAAAAATATTCATAGCACGAAAGCGTGTAATCAGAATAATTGCCGAAGCCCACCCAAGATCATCCTGTAGAAATTTTTTAAGGACCTAGAGATCTTCACTGTAGCTTCACAGTTTATACATTCACTTATGAAATTTGTTATTAAAAATCCAAGCCATTTCAATAGTAAGAACAGTGTGCATAGTTCAAACACTTTGTGAAAGGGTGATATTCAGTATTCAAGGTTAAATCTATATGTGGCACAGAAAGGGGTGAATTATGCTGCCACAAAATTCTTCGTTCACTAACGAAGTAACATTAAAAGTCTGACAGATAGCCAACTAGTGCTTGAAAAGAAATTAAAATAATTTCTGAATGGCAACTCCTTCTACACCTTAGATGTATTTTTAAATAAAACTTGGTACTTTCGCTAAAAATAAATAAAAAAAGTAAAAAATTAGAAAGTTAAAAATCCTTAAAATATTGAGTGTCACGTGGAGACACCATTTATTAAACTGATACATTCCACATCATTGCGAAATGTCGTATTCATGATCTGTGGAACAAGATTAATATAATCTAATCTAACCAAGCTGGCGGCATCAGCAAACAGAAATATTTCAGAAGTTACGGATATAAGAACTAGTATAGCCTTTTGAAGTTTTCCAATTCATTCAAGCTTTGTTGTTGAAACAGTGCATTAGGAACATCTGACATGATTACTTTTACAGATCAGCAGCTCAAGCAGTACCTAGGTAACAGCGGGTGTCAATCGAATGTCCATTCAGCCAGCCACCAGACGCCTGAAATCCAAACGGAGCTTTCTCAGAGCAACCGACGACCTCAGTGACCAAACCATTTGAACATATTTCTTTCTAAAACAGATAGTATATTTATAATGTGAAGGTGATATTTTATCCGCCAATGTATTCATAGTTTCTACGTCGGTATATAGGTACTTTATCCGGTATATCAAGGGCCGATAAAGATTTTTTTTAAATATATGTATATTTCATTCTGGATATCTTAAATATGAACAGCTTACACGATTATTCGTTCTGTAAGGGCGAAACTTCTATGGAGAGGTTGCAAGCCTGTTACTTCAGCCGCACTTATTTGAATTTTTGTTACATCGCAACTATACCAAATAAGTTTTTCTTCAACTGCCAAACGTAATATGTTTTGAAGTCTTAGCAAGTGTCTTACTGAGGTGTCACTTCTTACCTGTAAGATATAAAAAAGTTTTTACTTTTTCTTTTTTGTAATACCTTATTCAATTTTCACGCTCTAGATACGTATCAGACCGCAATTTCTTTCTACGTCGTACAATTTTGTGACAGATCCCAGCGACTTTGTTATAAACTGTAAAAATAATTACAGCAGTGTAATAAAATGCAAAGTAATCTAATATTTCAATATGCAAACGTCTTTTTTACATAATAATGAATGACTTTCTTTCACTGACTGCTGATGAAATTAGTTTATTAGCCTCACAACTGGTTTCGCGGCTTACAGGTTCCTCTTCATGTGCTCTATTTATATAATCTTGTATAATGCAGATGTAGCAACGGAGGATGCCGCGAAACCAGCTCTGGGGCTAATAAACCAATGTTACAACTTGTCAGGGAAATTAATTTATTCATTATAACATACAGTAGCTCCGGATGCCATAAATATTACACACGGCTGCTTTGACTCGTGTTTCCTTTTCTCCTTGTCTCAGATAACACACAGGTTTCTCCTATGAGATGCCTGTTGTGTTCTGTAACTGGAAAACTGTCACCGAAAGCGAGTCTCCAAGGTACTTGTTTGTTTGTAGGCACATGTCCCAGAAAAGCCGAAACAAAACGGGGGTAAACACCGATAAAGAGCAGGAACGAAAAGTCGACCACTGTACAAGAGCCTTGTTTTATCACTAAAATTAGTAAATAAGGTCCGTGTGGTCTACCGGTTACTCTCTGCTCTAAAACCTTGTTCCCTGGGCCAAACTGAGAACTGGGGGGGAAGGAGTCACACACAACACTCATTCTCTCATACACATGCAATGCCACAGCGAAACTCACCCAAATCAGCGTGCTGAGCCGAGGCGGAAGCAGGCGCCGCTATCGTAGGCGAAATTCATCAAGTCGCAGGTAGCACAAAACACCAATACAAAAACACTTTGAAGCTGGCTCTGGTCTGTCGTGCCTGTTTCGAGATGGTGCGCGAGTATAGCAAGTTAAATTACATCTGAATTGGACTGCGAGCAAACACGCTAACGGCGACATATGGCTATGTTAACATGAACGCAATCCACTGAAGGTGAAGTGGTTGAAAATCGGATTCATTATACAAAATCTCGGTCGATTCTTAAGTTGCAGTCTGTTAGAAATCGATCTAGTTACTGATTTTATATGAGAAGTGGCGTGAATTCAGGCGACTATCTGCAAACCCCGGAAGTCGGAACTCGGACCCACGTAGTTCCGAAAACCCAAAAAAGTAGAATAAGTTTCCGAAAAATAAAGAAAATTAACTACAGCATGCAACCCATAGAAATGCTTAGAATTATATGAGGAAGCGAATGAAATACTGCTACGCGCGATAGGGGGCGATTACAGAGATAGATGAGATCCTGTCTCAGAAAAACCACAAAAATGAAATAAATTACAAAGTCGGAAAAATAAAATTAAGAATTACATCATGCAACCCATAGAAATGTTTAGAATTACATAAGGAAGCTATTGACGGAGGTTGTACAAGGCTCAGAGAGAATTACTGACAAAGACAGAGTGCGTACAAGTCGGAGAGGAAACGGCACAATTAAAACAGGCGAGAAGATAAGATCGCGAAATTTTAGTGGAAATCAGAAGGATACCCGCATAGTTACTTGCCTGATGGACATGGAACAAACAAAAGTGGAAGCTGAAGGCTTAGTTCTATGAACCAACCTCGTGGAACACATATCACTTACGAAAGGAAACGATGAGAAGTTTTTACATGCACTGTACAAAAATGAACATATCACCTATTAGAAATCGGGCCCTACAAAGCTAGAAAGTATTTACACAGAGTTCATACACCGCCACATGATCACAAAAGGTTTTAACATTATCAAACTGCAACTAGAATCACACACACCGTGTTTTTCTATTGGAAATCACTGAATTGTAAAACGAGAACACATTTCCGCACACGATCAGAGAAAATATATAAAAAATGATTCTAAGTTCACAAATCTAAGTTAAACGTGCTAGTCAATGAAACGCTAGCATTTCCAGAAACAAGAGCAGAACCAACATTACCTCAGCAGACGACCAGCCCAGATAGACCAGACCGAACGGCCATAAAACGCGGGAAGCCACCGGAAGCTGGAAAATCCAAGAAACAGCTGTGCTGGGGAGGCAGAGACTCGCCCTAGAGAAGGCTCGCTGACTGGACTGTAACCAAAGGGTTAGAAACCTCTTTGGTAGCCTCAGCTGCTATCGACTCTGAGCCAGAGAGAACGATGCAAAGCGAGCTATCACTCCCCACATTCAGACAGCCATAGCTTCTCGCACATCCACTTAATAGTAAGACAAGTACACATTCTCATAGGAACAGTGGCGTAGCGGAGAAGGCGTACTTATGCCACATTTATTAATGTAATAACAAATTATTAACATAACAAAATAAGAAAAATCTAGCGATATTAACTAATATTTTAATACATGAAATAAAAATACTATTCCTCAAGCCTTGAAAAGAGTGGAGTTTAAGTTTTAACAAAATGATAATCTAGTGACATCAAATAAATTATAACTTTACAGAAATATACAAAAAATATATGGAAGACGACTGAGGCGCTCCAGTCACGGTCTGCACGGCCACTACGGTCGGGGGTTCGAATCCCCCTGGGGCATGGATATTTGTGCCGGCCTTAGTTGTAAGTAGTTCATAAGTAGTTTGTAAGTTTAGGGACTGATGACCCCGTCGTTAAGTCCCATAGACTCTACAAACATTTGAACATTTTTTGAAAATTTGTGCCCAGTCGGGATTCGAACCTGGGATCTCCCGCTTACTACGCAGACGCGTTGACCAATCCACCACCGAGGACACAGTGACCAACCCCACTGCAGAGGACTCTTCCCTGCACGTCTCCCGCCACACCCAAATCTCCATTAGCCACAGGGTCTCTTTCCTATTACCACAGTCTCTTAATTCTGTAATGCTCTCAGCCACAATACTGTATTCCCGCATCAGGGAGAACAGACCACGAGGTATCGAAACATAATTAATTGTCCACAGAAGCCCAGCCTCGGCTTGTATACAATTATATATTTTTGACGACTTTACAGCGTTCATTTTTAATGAAATAAATCGCAATTTGTGATCACTTATGGCTTTCACTGTACAGCAATGGGTGTGGCGGGAGACGTGCAGGGAAGAGACCTCTACAGTCGAGTTGGCTACTGTGTCTTCGGTGGCGGAGTGGTGAACGCGTCTCCCTAGTAAGCAGGAGATCCCGGGTTCGAATCCCGGCCGGGCACAAATTTTCATTCGCCGCACCTAGTACAGTGAGAGCCATAAATGATCGCAAATTGCGATTTATTTCATTACTGATACAGTATTTACGAAACGTTTCACACAAGCCGGCCGCGGTGGCCGAGGGGACTGAGGCGCTTCAGTCATGGTCTCCACGGCCACTTCGGTCGGGGGTTCGAATCCCCCTTCGGGCATGGATATTTGTGCTGTCCTTAGTTGTAGGTAGTTCATAAGTAGTTTGTAAGTTTCGGTACTGACGACCCCGTAGTTAAGTCCCTTAAGCTTAACAAACATTTGAACATTTGTTTCACAAAATATGTCTTCACTTTAACCTTTAATTTGTATCCCGTACTGTGATTTTGGAAATCTGGTCACCCTACCCTAATAGCTTTGACGAGTATAGTTTTCATCACTAGATTATCACGTTTCGTTAATTGTTGCTTACTGCAGAGTGCACGGTTGCTGGCGGAATAATCGTATAACTTTATAATAGGGCGGGGTGTGCAGCGTGACGTAACGAGACGGCGAGGGGTGGGGAGGCCGCCCCCGCAGCGTCCAGAGCGGGGTGGCTGCCGCGGTCGCGTTGTGGGCCGCGCGCACTGCATCAAAACAAAGCAGGCGCGCCCGGAATGCGGCCGGGGGCGGCGGGGGCGGCGGGGGCGGCGCAGCGGGTCGGCGCATCGCATTAGCCCAGAGTTATCGCCGCGCCCAAATTAACCGCGCCGCGTCCAGAAATAAAAACTTCATTACGCCAGACAAATCCCCGCTCCACAAACACGGGCGCGTCGCGCGCCGCAGTATATCACCGGCGGACGTTACCGATACCGGCCGCGGCCGCGGGGGGCCGGCGAGGGCGTCCGGCCACCGCGTGACGTCATTATGACGAGTGCAGCCCCAGCCCCCACTTCCCATTATGTACGAGGGGCACTCCAAGAGAAATGCATACTGTTTTTTTAATACAGTTTTTATTTTAAATGTTTGAAAGTTTTACAGTGTGTAGATCCATCCTTTAGGAAGAATATTTTCATTTCTCCATTTCATGCCCATCCTTCTCAACTGCCTTACGCCATTTTAGAAGCAGCGCCTGTATACCTGCACGGTAAAATTCTGGACCAACACGTTGGAGCCACTGTTTCACAGCGTGCCCAAGGGAGTCATCATTTTCAAACCTTGTTCCACGAAGAGAGACTCTTTCAGTTCCCAAAGAGATGGTAGTCACATGGACGCAGGTCAGGACTTTAAGGCGGGTGTTTCAGCGCTGTCTATCCCAGTTTTGTGATCGCTTGCATGGTTTTTTGACTGACATGTGCCCGTTCATTGTCGTGCAACAGCAAAACATACTGCTTTTGTCAATGTGGTCGAACACGACTCCCAAGCGGAGGCCGCCAATTGTGAAATTCAGATTCGATTCATACTGCGCATATTGAAAGCTCATGGCCAGAGGTGTAATTTGGCAAAGCACCAAGATGCACTTCTCAGCCGCTGTCGAGAAAATGGACAATTAAAAAAAGTCGTTGCGGTGAATTACTCTCTACGATTAGTAATATTTTACAGAGGCGTGGCGTAGCGGTAAGCGCTCGCATTCGTAATCCGAAGGTCGCCGGATCGAATCTCGCGGCATGCAACTTTTTTCTTATTATTATTATTATTATTATTATTATTATTATTATTATTATTTTAAATTCAAATGAACACACACACGCGCACACGCACACACACACACACACACACACACACACACACACACACACACACACAATTAAAAACATTTGATGTTCGAAGTCGCCAGTTTTTCCATGACAAACGACTTTCAAACAACTTATTATATGCAACTGGCGACTTCGAACATCATTATGTTTTCCGCAAACGGAGTAGTATTTCACAAATGTTATTAATTGTCTTCATGATGTTTACCACGTATAGTTCAAATGTTTGTAGAACTTATGGGACTTAACTACGGGGACATCAGTCCATAAGCTTACAAACTACTTATGAACTAGCTAAGACTAAGCACGGCACAAATATCCATGCCCGAGGGGGGATTCGAACCCCCGACCGTAGTGGCCGTGCAGACCGTGACTGTAGCGCCTCAGTCCCCTCGGCCACCGCGGCCGGCTTACCACGATAGTTAACGGAAGACGTATAAACGATATTCTGAAACTAATTCGTATAGTGTAAGTCAAACCTGACGAACGGTAGAACAATTTTTCAGAATGTCAATCAGGTGAATTACAAAAAAAAAAAAAAAAAAAAAAAAAATAATAATAAAAAAATGTTGCACGCCGCGAGATTCGATGCGGCGACCTTCGCATTACCAACTCGAGCGCTTACCGCTGCGCCACGGCGCTGTAGAAAATTATTAGTCGTAAAGAGTATTTCACTGCAACTTAGTTTTGTAATTGTCTACTTTCTCGACAACAGCCGATAAGTGCATCTTGGTGATTTGCTTAATTACACCTCTGGCCATGAGCTTTTATATGGGCAGTATGAATTGAATCTGAATTTATCAATTGGTGGCCTCCTCTTGTCAGTCGAGCTTGAAGTTTCTTCAGTGTCGTCACATAGGCATCATAATTTATGGTAGTTCCACTTGTCCACGTGGCATGATGTCCACAAGCAAGAGTCCTTCGGAATCGAAATACACCGTAACCATAACTTTTCCAGCAGAAGCTGTGGTTTTGAATTTATTTATTTATTTTCTTGGGTTAATTTGCATGATTCCACTCCATTGATTGCCTATTCGTCTCGCGTGAAAAATGATGGACCCATGTTTCATCACCTGTCACAGTTCTTCCAAGAAATTCATCTCCACCATTCCCGTACTGTCCCAAACGTTCGCTGCATACTGTGGGAGGGGGAAACTAGCTGGACTGATAGCAAAATCCTTAAGGGGGGACACTGCAATTCAGGGAAGTACTTCTTTTTTAGGCTAAGATCAGTGTCCAGTGACAAGCTCAGGCAGGCAGATGCCAAAAATGTTGAAAAATCAAATGTTTCTCAGAAAAGTAAAGTAAAAAATAATGTTAGCTTTTTTCACCAGAATATTGGGGTACTAAAGAATAAAATAGATGAGCTTTTAGTTTGTTTAAATGATATAGAAATTGATAATATAATAGATATACTACGCCTGTCTGAGCATCACATTTTCACTGGCATGCAAAATGTGAATGTCTGTGGATATGAATTAGTCTCAAATGTAAGTAGAGATAATAAGATAAGAGGAGGCGTTGCCATATATGTCAAAAGCTATCACAGTGTAAAAAATTTAGAAACAAAAAAGTTTTATGTAGGGCAGCATATTGAATCATGTGCCTGTCAGGTTAAAGTCAATGATGGTTATCGTATAATTGTAACAGTATATAGGTCCCCTTCAGGGAACTTTCAGTTATTTCTGAAAAACTTGGATGCCTTGTTGTGCTATCTGTCAGATAGGGGGAAGCAAATTATTATTTGTGGTGATTTCAATCTACACTGAAAGAGTGTAATAGGAAGAAAGACCTGGAAGTCTTACTTGGCTTATTCAATCTGACATCCGTTATTGATTTTCCTACTCAGGTAGTAAAGGACAGCAGTACATTGACAGATAACTTTTTTATAGACCAACATAAGCTTAACAACATAAATGCTTGTCCCGTTGAGAATGGTCTTTCTGATCACGGAGCACAGCTAGTAACAGTATATGAGATATCTCCGTTCAGTAATTCGAAACAGTCCACCAGAATTGTGGCTCGATTAATCACTTAACAAGTAGAAATTTCAAAGAAAGCCTACAGCAGTTAGACTGGGATGAGGTTTACAAGGAACATGATGTTAATTTAAAATATAATTTATTTCACGATACATTTGTAATGGTATTTGATAAATGTTTCCCCAAGAAATTATAAAATTTAATTGTAAGAAACCATGCAAAAAACCATGGCTTACTGAAGGAGTAAAAATATCTCGTAACCGAAAAAGGGAACTATATCTGTCCGCAAGAAAGAGAATAACCCAGAAATAATAAAATATTATAAACACTACTGTGGTACATTAAGAAAAGTTATTAAAAATCAAGAAGCATGTGCATCATGTCTGAGATTAGCTCCTCTGATAATAAAATTAAAACAATTTGGAATATTATTAAAAGGGAGACAGGGCAACCAAGAGCAGAGAAAGAGGGTATTACCATCAAAACAAATGAATACTTTATTAACAAAAAGTCAGAAGTTGAAAACATTTTTAATGATTACTTTTTAAATGTTGTAGAAAAATAGGATCTAAATGTTCATTAGAAGGAGGCCATACCCACACAATTTGATACAATTGAAATTCCACCCATCCCTCCTTCAGAAATTAGGAAAATAATAAACTCTCTCAAGAGTAAACATTCATATGGAATTGATGGCATCTCCAGCAGGGTATTAAAAACTTGTTCCCAGGAGATAAGTAGGAGTCTCAGTCATATTTGTAATAGCTCATTAAAGCAGGGTATTTTCCTGGATAGACTGAAATATGCTATTGTTAAACCTTTGCATATAAAAGGGGATACATCCAATATCAACAAATACCGCCCCATCTCACTTCTGACAGCTTTATCGAAAATTTTTGAAAAAATTATGTATTCTGAGTTGCTTCACATATTAGTAAAAATAAAGTTCTAACAAAATGTTGTTTGGTTTTCAAAAAAGCTTTTCAACTGAAAATGCTATATATACCTTCACTGATGAAATATTAAATGCTTTGAATAACCGGACATCAGCAGTAGGGATTTTTTGTGATCTCTCAAAGGCTTTTGATTGTGTAAAGCATGGGATTCTTCTAGAAAAGCGTAAGTATTGTGGTATAAGTGGGACAGTGCACAAATGGTTTAAATCATACTTAACTGGAAGAGTGCAGAAAGTTGAAATAAGCAGTTCACATGATTTAGATGAAACAATTAATTCTTCTAACTGGGGAGTTATCAAAAATGGGGTCCCACAAGGTTCGGTCTTGGGTCCTTTGCTGTTCTTAATATATATTAATGACTTGCCATTCTACATTCACGAAGATGCTAAGCTAGTACTTTTTGCTGATGATACAAGTATAGCTATCACACCTGACAAACAGGAATTGACTGATGAAATTGTAAATGATATCTTCCAGAAAGTCATTAAGTGGTTCTCTACGAATGGACTCTCATTAAACTTTGATACAACCCAGTATATACAGTTTCATGACACCATTAATAAATTTAGACTTTGAACATAAATCTGTAGCTACTGTAGAATATTCAAAATTTTTAGGTGTTTGCATTGACGAGGGACTGAACTGGAAGAAACATATTGAAGATCTTCTGAAACGTTTGAGTTCAGCAACTTATGCTATCAGAGTCATTGCAAAATTTGGTGATATACATCTCAGTAAATTAGCTTACTACGCCTATTTTCATTCACTGCTTTCATATGGAATCAAATTCTGGGGCAATTCAACATTGAGTATTCATTGCACAAAAGCGTGTAATCAGAATAATTGCTGGAGCCCACCCAAGAGCATCCTGCAAACATTTATTTAGGGATCTAGGGATCTTCACTGTAGCTTCATAATATATATATTCACTTATGAAATTTGTTATTAACAATCCGACCCAATTCAAAAGTAATAGCAGTGTGCATAGCTATAACACTAGGAGAAAGGATGATATTCACTATTCAAGGTTAAATATAACTTTGGCTCAGAAAGGGGTGAAGTATGCTGCCACAAAAGTCTTTGGTCACTTACCAACTAGTATTTAAAAAGAAATTAAAGGAATTTCTGAATGGCAACTCCTTCCACAATGTAGATGAATTTTTAGATAAAACTTTAAGAATAAGTAAATTAATTAAAAAATAACAAAAATGTAATAAAAATCCTTAAAATATTGATTGTCAAGTGTAGACAACATTTACTAGACTGACACGTTCCACATCATTACAAAATGTCATATATATTATCTATGGCACAAGTATTAATCTAATCTAATCGTGTTTCTTTCTGAGCCACTGTCAACAACCTAGGAACCCACCTGCCACAACCTTTTTTTAACGCCAACACTTTCAGTATTCTGCAAACAGTTCCTTCCCCTATCCCAACGTAGCATGACAGTTCGTTCACTGTGATGCGTCTGTCAGCAGTCAGCAGTTCGTTAACTCTCTGTACATTGGCTGGAGTGTGTGCAGTACGAGGCCTGCCGCTGCGAGGACAATCCTCACTATTGCCGTGCCCGCTTTCATCGCGTGACCAGCTTGCCCATCGACTAACTGTACTACTAACGACAGCAGCATCTCCGTACACCTTTTTCAACCTCTTGTGGGTGTTTTACACTGTCTCGTTTTCACAGGGCAGGAATTCAATGACAACACGTTGCTTCTGACGAACGTCAAGTGTAGCAGCCATCTTGAAGACATGCGGTGACGGCGCCACTCACAGGAACAGGTTGAACTAAGTTTGAAAACAAGCGGGAAGGATGTATCTACACACTGTAAAACTATCAAACATGCAGAATGAAACCTGTATTTTTTAAATAGTGTGCATTTCTTTGCAGTGACCCTCGTATATCGGCTGAGCGAGGTTTGTTCGGGTGCAAGCTCCCTCCTGTAGAGACGCCATCTTTCCTTTCGTATTTTCACGATTTTCTGTTCATAGCTCCTGTGCTTTTATTTCAAAGTAATGGCATAGTGAAGAGGTACCAAAAACACGTCGTTCTGAGTACAATTAACTGTAAACTAAAGTTTAAAAATGTCATAGTGGTGGGTAACGCCCGAAGTTCGTTGTAAAGAGATACAGGAACACAATAGACACATACTCGCTGTAGTGTTGTGGGTAAAAGCGTGCTGATGTGGGGCATATGTATGTGGGCGGTGGTTCGCATCCCGCTACCTTGAATGGAGTTTTCTGAAACCGATTAAATAGAATTTACATTTTGCGATGTCTTCTTCTTCTGCCGTCATTCGTTAGGCTTTCCCTCAGCCTGTTGCAGCCACATCTGGTCCTTCCACCGTTTTGCAGTTCTTCAATCGCCTCTTTTTCCTTGTGGAGTATATCGCCAGATATGTAGTGGTAATCTTGATTTGTCCATTCGTAGCAGATGGGATATCAATTTGACGGTATTTGTTACCCTTACTGTTTATATCGAAAATATTTACTTCCCTCCCGATATCTCTTTTTGTTTTGTTGTCTAGCTTGGTCTAACCTACTATGCACTTGACGAATTTCATTTCGTTGGCTTGTAATTTTGTTTTATCTTTCCTTTTCGTTACCCAATATTGTAATCATCAAAATTCTCCATGATGCTTGTACCTGGGATCAGGTAGGGTTAAGTAAAACTCGTTGAGTGAACCGACAGTGTTTAGCCTGAAAGGGTTCCATAATATAAATTTCATCCACACCAATGCTTTCTATGAGACAGACATAAAGTGGATTTTATTTTATTTTGCCTTTGTCCGGAACTGCTTAATCTGTATTCAAGGCTGTCTACATATCTGATGGAACTTTCACTATCCGCCACCTGTGACCATCCGGTAGCCAAGGCAATATCGGCTTCTTAGACTGTTAGAAAGAAATTCTGGAAGACCTTTATATTAATGAATAGTTTCCGTCACATAGAAGTTACGAATACCGTAGAATCTGAAATATTGATTGTATTAGAACTAACTATGCCTGTAAAACACAAGTCATGAAGTGGCACTTTTGTAAGTTACAGAGGAATTGTCATGTCATTAAAACGTAAAGAAATTCGTGTATTGAGATCATTTCTTGCTAAATCCATCAAACAACATCAAAGATCTTAATCTTTTTATGCTTCAATCTACATTTTAAGCATTTAATAATGGTCGTTCAATGACCGAAATCTAGAACAGCCACAGTTAAGGAAATATGTGCGACTAATTTCTGTTGGCCAACCGCAGTGGCCGAGTGGACTGCGGAGCGCCAGTCACGTTTGCACGGCCACTACGGTCGGGGGTCCGAAACCCCCCTCGGGTATGGATGTTTGTGTCTTCTTTAGTATGAGGTAGTTGATAAGTAGTTTGTAAGTTTAGGGACTGATGACCCCGTAGTTAAGTCCCATAAGCTGTACAAACATTTGAACATTTGATTTGAGTTGCGGTTAAAAACTTCTTTTTGTAAAAACATTGGACTTAATGCATTTTGCGAGTTCCTGAAACAGATGACTCTTCACACATATACATGAGGACATACGAATTTCTCCCTAACATCAGGAAGAAACAAAAAATCGAATTTCTTCATATTTCAGGTAGACCGATATACTACTTTACTGATCACAGCCCGTATGCTACATACCTGTACAGATTTATGTCGTACATCAATGACAATTAGAGCATTCCTGAATACACGATGTTAGCTCTACGAAGACGCCGCGGGCAGTTATTATCGTCAATCGACGAACGAGTCATCTTGGCGCACTTTTCACACTGCTGCAGCCACTGTATGCAGGAAGAGCTAGGACTACTTCACGAGGGTTTCCACTGCACGGCAGCATGCTGCCATCATGGCTTGACTAGATAACCAACAGAGACAATGCAGATGGGCTCGCCAAGCACTGAATGAAACGGTTTAAGAAGTATCATTACTGTGTTGGTACAAGAGATCGCGAAAGTGAGGTTTCTGAGACGTTTCGGTGAATTGTGGAACGCTGTTGACTTGCTTCATACCCAGCTAATAGCGAACAGAACAATGGGAAAATCCATCAAATTATGACGCACCCTAATAAATGAATATAAGCAGATCTTTAGTTCAAAGATGTATCAACAGTTAGGTAACTGATTAAGAGCATTTCTTGAAGAGTCAGAATATACTTGCAATTAATAGCAGCAGTGTTTTGTGCAATTAGTGTTTTTATATATCAGTGATTTAATACTGACCATATTAAATGTAACTGTATGGCCTATCTCAACATCTAGATAATAGGTTATAATGCGAAGTTGTATACATAAATAAATATGAAAATTCAGTCCATGACGACAACAGTACCTGAGGTGATATGGAGGCTACGCCGAGAAATAACTTAATGTACATGCTACCATTTGACTGTGTTGGGTGTATGGAATGAAATGAAGACGTTTCACTGCAAGCTTTGCAACCATAGTTTCTGATCACCCGTTGTCTGTGTGTAACGTTTGATCAAAAAACTCAAAATATTAACGTTAACTTATCCAGACACGTTCGAACTATTGCTGTACAAATAATTACTCATACAGAGAGTACCTATTCTGATATTATTTAAAACCACTGCCACTTTGTCTTTTCCTTTATTTATAAGCATATTCAAATGTTTCACCAGTTCTCCGATCGAAAACAGACATCTGCAGCGGGATACTACATTTGGGCCAAACCATATTGTAAACTTTCTATACAAAATTATCAATATTGAAATTATTTTGTTGTTGTATGGTTTTGTTGACATTACGTCAGTAAACGTATGATACAAGAAATTCAGTACAAAGTTGCGGGTCGTCATAATCAATATGTTTTAACTTCATAAAAGTCTTTTTATTGGATGAAGTTATGATTTTACTTACAATTATATATAGAGACTTCCGATTCTTATTCTCGGTTTGGAAAGAAGGGAATATCTTATTGAGGTAGTTTTATGCAGCTCTCCAGACTACTCTAGCCCGAGGAAGCTTGTTCATCTCTGAATGACAACGCAAACTACTGAATTTGAAAGGTTCCAAAAGGATAATTCCCAGATTGCTAATATACAATTTTATTCCGACGACGGTTTCGATCTTCTCTGACATCAGCTTCTGGTCTATAAACGGTTACGAAGCCGTTACGATGTCAACAGATGTTATTTAAAATAAATTATAGTGCATGGTTGCACTATGTATCTGCACTTAAAATATACATGTCAGTATAACTTCACTCCCCACACTTACTCCAATACTAAAATGAAGATTCCTTAAAGTCTCTGAATGTATACTACACATTTCTTTTGTGGTGTCGCACAAGTCTAAACTGCGCGCCACGTACTTTCGCCGCGTGCCGCCATGCACGCACGGCGCGGCGTTCTTACGTCAGCCACGAGCGCCCTCTGCTGTAACTCCGCTCGTGGCCACGACTGCTGCATCGGACACTTGGGAATCAGATAGGCACCAGTCAAGACTTGGTTATCGGATAGGCACTAGAAATCATCAGTAGGCAGGCCTCTATCTAATCTATGTATCAGCATTCTGCAGTCAAGAACTATGTAAAAGTTAAGTATTACCAAGACTCCATGAAATATATATGTCGTTCTAATTTACACTAGTGTTTCTACTTTCTGCTGTCCCACTGGCTGGTCACCTCCGTACCTGCACAAGCGTAGTTAAGTAATTACCAGCAGTTTCTCGAATGCAATTAAGCAATTACCTAACATAATCTTCAACATGATTCTGTAGCACCACATTCCAAAATCTTATATCCTCTTCTTGTCTGAACTGCTAATCGTCCATTTTCGACTCACGTACAAGGCTTTCAGAATAAATTTTCTAACAATTAATATTCTACAGTAACAGATTTCTCTTCTTCGGATATACTCTTTTTCCCATTGCTACTCCGTATTTATATCTTCTTTTCATTAGCCACCATACTTTTTTTTAATTTATTTTTTACTATAACTGATTATACTCCAAAAGTATTCTTCCATTCCGAGACAGAAGACGTTCCACGGCAAACAGCCTACAAAGAAGAATAGCGTTCCCTGTAATCAAAGGGAAAAGTAATTTTTTTGTATACACCTGTTGACAATATGCAGTACTTTGTCCTCCCTTTTGATTTGATAGTTAATTAAGTGCTCTACAATTGATATTAGTGATGTTTCTCTGTAAAGTATAACAAATCGATTAACAGAAATAACATCTCTGATCTCTGGTTACGTTAGAGGTACTTCTGCTCAACTGAATATCCTTTCAATTTAAATTTGTACATAATGAAACGCTACTCATTCCAAGATACATGTATTGGTTAAAAAAAAAAAAAAAAAAAAAAAAAAAAAAAAAAAAAAAAAAAATTCTACAATTTTAATTCATTGTTAAGGTGGTCAATAAATTATAGGAATTTACATTCGTCATCAAAGCGAGGTTAATGTGTGACGTTTGTGTTGGTTTTTAGTGCTGGTTCATAATTTTGTGGAAAGGAAGAAGGAAGCTTAGGGTATAACGGCCCGTCGACAATGTCGTTATTAGAGACGGTGTACAAGCTCGGATTTTCGGGTTTGGATGGGGAAGGAAATCGGCCGTGCCTTTTCAAGGGAACCATGTCGGCATTTGTGATTATTTATTAGTAGTTGTTAAGGACTAACTTAACTGCGAAGTAAATTCCACTGAGCCACGCTCTCTAAACAGATATATACAGGGTCCTGGAGGTCGTTCGCTACATTTAGTTTTGATTGCACATTGCTTGACTAGGCGATACTAGAACGTCTGTCTCCAAAGTCTGCAAAGGTGCAGAGTAAATACTGCTTAAATTAATTTTTTTCAGATCTGCGCCATTTACACTTTTATTTGCTATTTTAAAGTTGAAGTAATGTTCAAATGTCTGTAAAGTTAAGGGACCTATGTGCTGAGGTCATCGGTCAGTAGACTTACAAACTACTTAAACTAACTTATACTAAGAACAACACACACACACACACAACCATGCCTGAGGGTAAAAGTAGGTCACTGAACGAAATAAAAGCTTAATTCTGGTAGGAGGTATCCAGATAAGAGTTTACTGTTGTAAAAAAGCTTATCTTTAGCAATAAAATTAGCAAAAGGTCAGTGTGAATACCGGTTACTCCCTGCTGCTAAAACCTTCCTCCCTCGCCCATATTGAGAACTGACTTGGTTCAAATTATTCTAATGACAGGAAGTTAACGACACAGTGGCCAACATTCGTAGCAGCTCTCACGAAATTAGACACAGATATTAAAAAGCAAGCTGCCACAATTAAAGTTATTTCGTAAACGTGGCTAAGAAAAACATTTATTTCGCAACGGAACTTAAACATAAAAAAATTGCATCTGAACTTGTTCTCAGCACTGAAGAAGAACAATGTTAAATAAAATGGGGAAGGTGCTCGAAAACTGCAATTTATAGGCAAGTGGAAATTAAACTGAACTCAACTTGTTTAATCAGGTCGAACACAAACAAAATGGGGAACCAATTTTGTTAATACAATAAAAAGCATTCCATGTATATGTCATAATACTGACGGTGCCCAGCATCAAATTTCATAAATTTCACAGAACTAACGCTACTTGGGAGGGGGGGGGGAGGATTTACAAACAACACTCACTCGCTCACACACAAGCAATGCAACAGCGAAACTCACCAAAATCAGTGTGCTGAAGCGAGGCATAAGCAGGCGCCGCTATCGTAGGCGAAATTCAGCAAACCCGGAGGTACCACACAATACAATATACAATGAAACTGCGAAGATGTCTCTCGTCTGTCGTGCCTCATTTGAGATGGTGCGTGAGTATAGAAAAGTTAAACTGCATCTAGATTAGACCGCGAGCAAACACGCTAACGGCGACACGCGGCAACGTTACATGATCGCACTCCACTGAAGGTGAAGTGGTTAAAATCGGATTCATTACACAAAATTACGGCGGAGTCTTAAGTTGCAATGTGAGAGTAAACTATCTAGGCACTTGTTTAATGAGAAGTGGCGTGAATTCAGGTGACTAGCTGCAAACCCCTGAAGTCGAGTTCGGACCCACGTGGTTCCGAAATCCGATAAAAATGTATACATTCAATTTACGAAAAATAAAGATAATTTACTACGGTATACAACCCATAGAAATGTTAAAATTACAAAAGGAAAGGAATGAAATGCAGCTACACGCGTTAGAGAGCGATTACAGAGACGGATGAAATCCAGTCTCAAAAAAATAGAAAAGTGAAATAATTACAAAGACGGAAAAGTAATACAGAGAATTTCATAAGCAAGCTATTGAAGGAGGTTGTACAAGCCTCGGAGAGAATTACTCACAAAGAGTGAGTGCATACTACAAGTTCGCAGAAGAAACAGCAAAATTAAAATAGGCAGGGAGAGAAGATTGCTACATGTTAGTGGAAATCATAAGTATACACGCTTAGTTACTTGCCTGATGGGCATGGAACAAACAATAGTGGAAGCTGAAGGCTTTGTTCTAAGAACCAACCACGTGGAACATATATCACTCACGGAAGGAAACGATAAGATAGATTTTTATATGCACTGTACAAAAATGAATATATCGACTGTTAGAAATCGGGCCCCACAAAACTAGAAAGAATTTATACAGAGTTCGTACACCGCCACATAATCACAAAAGGTTTGAATATACCAGAACGTTATCAAACTGTAACTAGTAACGTATACATCGCGTTTATCTGTTGGAAAACACTGGATTGAAAAACTAGAACAAATTTCCGCGCACGATCGAAAGTAATATTCCAAAAAATGAATCCATTGCTGTTTTGAATGTAAACATTATAATGCCATATCCACGGTTCTCACAATGTCAGTTTTTAACAAAAAAAGCGATAAAATATACTAGTTAAATGAATGGAGCAGTAAATGTTGGAAACACAACAGGATGTACTATCTACTAAAATTGATTCTACATTTTAATTCTGTCTGAACATGATTAACAAATCAAAATTGCTGGTACGTTACTATACTATTAATGTGGTGATAATACACAGTGGCTGATGAATTATCGAAATATAAAAAGGAAAATTGGAATAAGAAACATTCATCCAAATATGAAACACGGGAAATAATAAAACTAAGCGAAATATGCCGTCCACTATTCGTGTCCAAATACAAGGGGCCACGTTCCCCTGGTCTGTCGCGACGTACAAAATTTCGCATATGAATTGGGACAATTGGTCCAGGATAATTCTGGTTAACTATTGATGTAAAGTAAAAGAATCAAAGTTCCTGTCGGTGTTTCAAACAGAACCACGTATCCCAAGTCAGACAAAGACAAATAAAGAAAAACTATTAAATTTCAAAAGTTCATTTCTATCGGTAAATTATATCCAAAGGTAAATCACTGTTAATTTGAGACTAGTTTAACATGAAACAATTGACTGATCATTCACTGAACGAAAGCGTTATTAAACATGTGACACAGGCAGAACAAAGCCTTGCCTAGTGGGCGTGAAACTGGGAATATGAGACGAACTTAACATCCCGAAAACCAGATCTATATTACAGTCATACACACACGCACATTCACACAGGGAAACCCGAATCCTGATTAGTGAAGCATGGTCCTTATACCATGTGCCCACTGCGAAGTTCTGTATAAACAAACCCATTATTTACAGGATTTATTAAGTCCTAATTGCTTGATATTTAGTCGAAACAAAATAAATTGCGTGATTATGCAGGTCACAAACTGCAAGAGAAATTGATTAAATTTCACCAAAAGTAAAACGTATACTCACAACCACCACGAGCTCTTGGAGACAACCTCTCACCTTCGATTCCCTGGACCGGCAAGCAAGACCGTCCCCAAAACCAGCCTCTCCGTAAACGCCGTCGGAAGTAGCCCAGTGACGTACAAAACGCGCCCTGCCAACTGAGGCACAATAGCGCTTCGCCCAGAGGGGAACGAAACCTCTTGACCCATCCCTAAGCTAACATAAGGTTGGCTAAACTGCCACATTAGCAAACAGGAAGTTCCACTCTTTACCAGACACTGAATGAATATACTCTCCAAACGCATTCAATCGCTCTGTGATTATACGAGTGTAGGAATGGTAAAGGAGGATAATAGCCTGCTTAACTGTGGGAGAGGTGTAGGAAAATTAATTTCAAAATGTAGGCAGATAAGGACTTAATATGAATATATTTAATGTGTTGAATTGTGGCTAATTCTTACACACTGTAGTACCCCAGTTACCCATATTATTTGAGATCGACGAATTCTGTGCTCGTGTATGCCATCATACGACAAAGATGGCACATTGAAAACACATGGTATCGGAATACACAACATCTCTGTAGTATAAAGATGAATAATTCTAAGTTCAGTTGCTCTCGTTGCCTTTGAATATGATTCCCACAAAGGCAGAGGTCCAGATTTGAAGCAGACAGATGAAATTCAGTAATAGCCACGAATTATGACTTTAATCACTTTCAAAAATAAACTCACAAAACAAAGAACGCTTTAAAACATTCCGCCATCTTGACACACTCTGAAGTACATAGTCTTTGTGACGTCAGGTTTCTTGGAAACAATGTTTTCAAACAATACAGGCTCCTAACAGATCGTCCAAACATCAACTGACCAAGAGGTTCTGTGCAATCTGGTATTATAGAAATAGTAAAACCGTAAATTTTATCTTTAGTTTACGTTCTAAAAATATGTACACATATTTAATTGTGACATGAAATTAACGGATATGACCGTTACAACCATTTAAACTAAATGACTATGACAGTTATATTTATAAACAAATAAACAGGTGAAAATGACAACTTAAAAGGCGTGTTTTAATAATTCATGTCATCATCTATCTCGGATTCTGTAGTGCTTTCTGAAAAATAATATTAAGTTCAAATACTCTAAAATATTATCAATTTGTTTCAAATGAGTGGTGAAATCGGCATTAATCCATATCAAGTGACTTAGTGAACAAATCGGCTCCAAAATCTTTTACATAACAGACCAGATCACAAATGATGCAAGGTGACCAGTTTACATGGATATATTACCTTTTACAAGCCATTACCGGAAGATTTCCATATCTATAAGTGTTAAAATACCGTAAGTAATGTAGTAACATATACAGGGTGTCCCAGCTATCTTGTCCACCCAAAATATCTCTGGAACAATAACAGCTATTGGAAAACGACTTTCACCGGTATCAATGTACGGTTTGGCCCCTTGAATGTACATATTTGGAAACATTCTAAAACGGAAGGAAATGTGTTTTTTAACAAAAACTTACTTTTTTTAAAAAATGGACACCCTATATTTTTTCTTCAGCAATCCATAGGATGACAAATCACAAATTGATTGAATCGCAATATACCAATTACATCCCGAGATACTGCGACGAGAAGGTGACGCTTGAAAAACCCGAAATGCGCTACTAGCGCACGTCGTGAGGCTCAGGCGTGAACCCCATGCTGCCCGTAATCGCGATGTGATTGACATCGTTTCGGACCTCTTGGTAAGTATGGAAGTGCGTTTACGCATGTCAATCACATCTCGATTGCGGGCATCATGGGGTTCACGCCTGAGCCTCAGGACGTGCGCCAGCAGCGCATTTCGAGTTTTTCAAGCGTCACCTTCTCGTCGCAATATCTCGGGATGTAATTGGAATATTGCGATTCAATAAACGCCATAGTTTATGTGATTTGTCATGCTATGGATTGCTGAAGAAAAAATATAGGGTGTTCATTTAAAAAAAGGTAAGTTTGTGTTAAAAAATACATTTGCTTTCGTTTTAGAATGTTTCAAAATATGTACATTCATGGGTCCCAGCCGTACATTGATACCGGTGAAAGTCGTTTTCCAATAGCTGCTATTGTTCCAGAGATATTTTGTCTGGACAAGATAGCTGGGACATCCTGTATATTACATGTGAATATGTTATCTTAATAGTTCGTGACGATCCCCAAAACACATATAATTGTATTACTGTCAAAACGTGTATCACAAGCTAAAATTATGTATTTGGTGTTTCAGCTTACTGGTATCGAACATTTCAATTGAGTTTGATGGTATCGGGCTCTTAATATTTGGTACTGGATTACTTGTTATAACACTCAACAAATGTTCAAATGTCTGTAAATCTATCGGACCAAAGTGCGTGGTCAGCAGTCCGTAGCTTACAAACTACTTAAACCTAGGTAACCTAACCTACGGACAAACACACACACACACACACACCCATGCCCCAGGGAGGACTCGAACCTCCACGGCGAGCAACCGCGCGCTCCGCAGCGAGGTGCTTTAGTCCGCTCGGCTACTCCACCGCGGCAACACTCAACAGCTCAATCTTTGCTCTCCCACGTTTAAAGTACGCAGTGAAGAATTGAGATGCAATAGGAAGAGTGAAAGCGACACAACATTAATAGAAATGTTATGGAGGGGCTCTCACAGAGGCTTTTCGTGCTGTAATTTCCCTTCTATTATGTTGATATCTTGCTGCTTCGTTCCTCTCTATTGAAATGTCAGTTGTGGTAAGGTGCAACGTTTTATATGGATATAACATAGACCACCAATTTATTGACCGAATGGTTATTTAATCATTGTCTCATTCGGGATTAAAAGTGTGTTAAAGAATCATGAGATTACACTGTGTTCACTCAAATACTGTGTATTAGAACAGTACTCATCAGTGGGTAATTTGTCCCCAGGACAAGGGACACGGGATTCGTATGTAAACGGCTGTCTGTCTGTATCCGTGGCGCGGCGGCAGGCAGGCGATGCGGGCGCCCCCCCCCCCCGGCCACTTGTTAGTGAATGACGTGACGTCACCCACAATTTGGGTCCTGCGCGATAGCATCGGCCGGCGGGCGGTCCGCAGCTTTTTACGGCGACACCCGGCCTGCCCCTCCCCCTCCCCACCCCCTACTCCCACCCCCCGCCCCCGCTCCCGCTCCCGCCAGACGTCATAAATTTCCAGCGTAGAGCCCCACCAATTAAAGTGGGGGCCACGGCTCAGTGCGGAGCGACAATGGCGACTCGTGTCGCCTTGTAATAGCAGTAAACAACGCGCGCCCTTGCTGATCCTCTTTGCGATTCGTTTGCAGAAAGGGAGCAGAAAATTATTACTCTCACTATACCCAATTCAACACCAAACCCCTAACTGTTTAAGAGTCCATCGGTACAAAATGTTAACACACAGGTTGGAAAATGAGGATCTACAAGATCTACAAAAAATCTATTTCGATTGAACTTCCAGTCATCAACAGAAATGGGAACTGTGGTGAATCTATTCATACCAGTAACGTGGTAGATTCATCGATGTTCCACAGATCTAATGATGACTGCAAGCTCAGTCGAAACAGGTTAATGTTGTAGTTAAAAAGGCCATCTTTGCAAACTATAACAAGGTTCCATAGAAAAAGAGATCGCACCTAGCAACATGTGTAAATTGTATTAATCCCTAAAAGAACAAAATTTTCAAGAAACATATTTTATTGAATTACATTATCAGTATACTTTGCTCTTGTCTTACAAACTTTTATTGCAAATAGAACCTATAGATGCATAATATTAGGGGGCTTGCAGCTGTAGATAAGAAATACACAAAAATCGTGAAATTCATCCCAAAACTGAACATCTACTGATCAAATACTTCATGGAGGTAGTATTATGATTTATTTAACCTACTGAAGAAGTAAAACTTTTATTAATTCGTTTGTATACGTACTGCATTTCATTATTATTTAACCTACTGAAGAAGTAATACTTTTATTAATTGGTTTGTGTACGAACTGCATTTCATTATTGTCATTGTCATTTTCATCACAATACTCCTGGCATTATCATAGAATCTTCAACTAACATGGTTGCTAGATGTTATTACACATGAAATATCAATGTCTTTGAAATTATCTCTGTTTTTTTGTTTTTCTTCTTCAGAGGAAGAGCATGTTATTTTGACTTTGAAGACGGCTCTACCGTTGTTTGTTTTCTTATAAATAAGAACTCTGGCTTCAGAAAATTGAAAGGTAGCTTTTTTTCACATTATGAATAAAACACACAAGATAACTGCGATATATTCTGCAAATTTATTGGTTTACGAACCGGTTTTTCAGCTGTTATGACATCATCAAGTAAACATTACAAGTTTAAGTTTCAAATATTACAATTCAAGTTGTGGTGTAAATTCCTGACAATAATAAAATATGTGAAAATATAATAGATTATGACGTTATCCTAAGAGATATAAAGTGTAACAATAGAAATTGGCTGAAAATAACTTGAATTGTAACAATTTCCAGCAGGTTAGTTATAAACCAAAACACTAGTCTCCTTTGAAAGTTATATATCTAGCAAGTTAAGATCTTTGAAACTTAATTTATTAATAAAGAACAGTCTAGAATGCACTAATTTATTTCATTCAACTAGTTTCAGTCTTATGTAGACCATCTTCAGAAATTTGTCTCTGAGATATATCGCAGTTACATTTAGAGGAGTTTGGAGCAATATGCATTACTGTCAAAGCTAAACTAAGTTAATAAATAGAAATAGGACAAAATAAAATAAGCGAGGTTATACCCATTGATGTTGTGGAGCTGGCAGGTAGCTGGGAGCCTTCCAGTGCGTCACTGCTGGCTGGAGCAAGAATATATCGTAGTTATCTTGTGTGTTTCTTTCATAATGTATCAAATATTCTGTCAAGAACCGACGGAGCAGTCAGTGAATATAGCTTTTTTCTTGATTAATCTGTTAGCAGTGGTCTTGAAACCGAACACATGTCTGTCTTCGCCCAGAACCATACTGGCACCATCGTTGTTCAGGGCCTCATGATATTGTGATGGTAAGGCTATGGTTTCAAGTCTCCTCAGTTCCTTTTCAGTGGTACCAAACGCTGTATCAGGGGGTAAGTAACTGTGGTCGCTGACTGGAAAGTAGTGAGCAACTTTGTCAAACACTTTTGTTGTTTGAAATAAAGTTTCCATCAGGCGCAGTGTGCACCACGACCATAAAATGTCAAGTATCCAAAGAAAATTCAGAATTGGTCGTAAATTTGTTTCTTTATTATTACAAATCGATTTCGGCTACTGAATAGCCATCTTCAGTGCAATTTTCACTTTTGTTGTTTCACAAAATCGTAAAAGCACTGACATAATGATGCTGTTCGTATTTTGCGACCCACAAGGATCCGAGAAAAGGCTCAATGTGAGATTGCGCTTTCTTTCTTAAAGACGCTTCTTTTCCATATTTGACAAAAAGGTCTAACAGCAGATGCTATTTCGTAAGCTCCATGTCCTATCTGTGTTTCAAGCCATGTCCAGTGGTACATATCATCCGCTTGATTTTCATTTATCTGCATGACTGTTAAAAACAACCGATATCATCAATAAAGTCTTAGTAATATTCTAAGAAACTTTGGTGTATCAAAGACGCTGCTATATGAAAAAAAAAAAAATTATTAATTACGACAGGTCTCTTTCAGCACAACTGCCGTCTTCAGGTTTTTTGATCTTCACTTCTTTGCGATGTCGCTGTCTTTTTTGCTGTCATGATGATTTGGTCATTTTACTGCTGTTAATAGTGAACGCAGTTAGTATGGCTCTTATATATTAGTCAAATTCCAATTTTTTTTAATTTTTCGTGTTTTGGCAGCTATTTTGAGAGGTCAGTCATCGAAGTACATGGCGTAACTGTAAGATAACATATGTGACAAGCAGATGTTCACTTTTGACAAAACTCCTTTCCTTTCGATATCGAGTGTACGAAATTTCACAGTTTTGTGTACAAGATGTCACAGGCAAATAGTAAGTTTTGATAAAGTTCGTGTCCTGCAATGGACGCATCTCATTTAGAAGTACACGAATACGTATATAACTCATTATTGCAAATTTTGTAGATGTTAAGTTTTGCAAAAACGCGCCTCTTTGCTATGAAACCTTGACGGGTTATCATCCGAATGGCGTCGTCGTCTGGATGGAAAGCAACGATCTTGTGAAAGAGAACTTCTTGTGGGAAATAAGACATTTACGAAACATTGGTTGGCCTCTTCATCACGCCCATGACAGTTGGTATGATGCAAATCGTTCCAGAAAGTTTCAATAGCGCCAGTAAATGTGTACGATGATCACAGACGAATTATAAAGTCTGGAATTGATGGAAATGAGAATTTCGAACACCGTACGCTTCTGGATTTTAATATGTCTCATTGCGAACGAACATGGAATCGTACGAAACGCTTTCTTATGTTTTGTTGGGCAAAAATGAGGTGCTGATTAGCATGTTGAAATGAATTCAGGAAGCTTAGCGCCTTACACAAGTTTTATAACTATAGTGCAACCATCCAGCCAAGCGTATCTCTCGTGTAGAACGAATGTCTATGTTGGGCTTCAGAGCTTGTGACTTGTCAGTTGCGTTTAGACAATAACATTGCTATCAATTAAAACACCGACTATTTAAACTAAATAATATTTTTTGTATGTGTCACGTACTTTATTAATTACCAATGAATTAATATGTGTTAGTTATTACTGTGAATAATAACTGGCAGAATAGTCATACATTGGCTCATAACTTAAATGGTTTGAAGTAATCTGTAAATACATTTCGCCAGATTATGGTACTGGGAAACAGAGATTGTCCGTTAAGAATTCCGCCTAAATCTGCGTATTCCTGTAACTTTCTAGAAAAGATGAATAGGTGTGACTGGTCGCTGAATAAAATGGCGTTTTCTAACTACAAGGTGATTGGCTATAGTAGTTTTGAGCCAATCAGATGAATGATTTGTGCGTATTTCCTAGGGAGGAAGAGGTTTTGTCGAGTCTGAAAAAAGTGCTTTGGAGCTCAGCCGGAGTAATGATTGGTGCTGCCCGCGACAGGGAAAGGCCTCAGGTTCGAGTCACGGTTCCGGCACACAGTTTTAATCCGCCAGTAAATTTCATGTTAGCTCACATTCCGCTGCAGAGTTAAAATTTCATTCTTGATATTTTTTTTCCTTATTATGTTTATCAAATTCAATTTAAAAGGATTTTACGCAGCAGAAACCAAAAATAATACGACTCATTATAACGAAAATACTGAACAATTTTTTGTGTGTCTTTATCACGTTTTCATTTATTTAAAAACTATGAAATGAACATACAAAAGCAATAAAAATTAAAATTAAAATGTTCATTGTGATGGATGAGCTTGCTTTTATAAGAAAATTTCTCAAGTAGCAGAGGAATAACAGAAAGAATCACTCGAACGTCTTTGTTTACATATAGCTGTGAACGGTTGTTAGACTTCATTGTTGCCAAAGCTGAAAATCCAATCTCGCACAAGTATTTCGTTGAGAAAGAGATCAGGATATTCATTGCGCTTTAGCTTAGTGTTGGGAATTCCTAGCTAATATGCATCCAAAACTGGAACAAATAAGTGCATTAAATTTACACTTCAGTTGGTTATCTAAAGTGAAGTAAATAAGTTGTAATTACTCTTTTATATTTATAAATTGTGGTTCTGATCATTTATGAATGGATTTTAACCAAATAAATTTATCAGAATAGTCGCTGAAATACTTCTCGAAGTGAAATTTTAGTGTTTCAAAATGAAGAAGAAAACAAACTTGTATCGCCGTTGGAAGTATCGGATTATCTGTATTCTGTAACAGTGACACAATGGAAGGTCAGAGATCTAGTATGCCACTCTCCATTCGCTTTCGCCATAGCCCGAATTTCTTTACAAACACATTCACCTTTTCATTTCAGGATAATGAAGTTGCCTGACTGCTTTGAAGTGAAGAGTTAAAATATTTATTTTCTTAAAACTGGTTTGTTTCTTCCACTACTCTGAGGACAATGAGATAAGGTGTTCCTAATTTAGATTCCATCAACGTTGGCATTAAATCTCCCACAAGTCAGAGGTTTCATCTACAGATAACCACTTTTTTGAATCGTCAATAACGTCTCTGGTCTCTTGAATTATCTGAAAAGAATTGGTTGAGGGAGCACAAGTGCGGAAGGGGTAAGAACAAGTATAACAAAAAATATTAATAATGTTTCTTAATCGTAAACTCCTTGAAACTAGAGGTCATACGTAATTTTTAGTTTCGATTTTAAAATATTTGTTTGTATACATTTAATAAAAAAAATTCAATCAAACTAAAATGACATGCACAAATTTCATTAAATAAATGTTTAAACTTATCTCTTCTTAAACTTTGACAAGATAGCTTTGAGACATTTTTATTAACAGCATTTCTATGAGAAGCTGTTTGTAAATGTTGTGTAATCTGGAAATTTTATCACAGATCACCTGTAACATGGTATAAAAAAAAACTCAGTTTATTTTCATGAACTAAAAAGAAGTCAATAAATAGAAAATCACATTGAGTTTTACTTTGGGAAAGCAAAAATAGAACTTACGTACTTTTCACACACTTATCACGATATTTCCAACATTCGAAGTAAATTTTACGGTTTTTCTCCTTCGTTGTTGTGTAATACGGTCCCTCCCGCTTAGACTTCAGCACTCACTATGAACAGCACACTAGTCAGAGTTGCCAACTCGTAAGTGCGAAAACATCGTACTACACACTCAAAATTATAGATTATGTCTCAGAATTATTCTACACCAGACAAATAATGTTTAAAAAATGAAATTAATTAATTAATAGCAAAAATATAGGTAATTTCCAAGGAACGCTGTACATCAAAGTAGCGGCGTCATTGCCAGCGATATATTATATCGCACATTTGACCAACGTGTCTTTATATTTTACAATTAAAACCGATCCATTTACAAAGACGCCTCCACATACCATACAGTGAGATTTAAAAAAAAAAAAAAAAAAAAAAAAAAAAAAACAGAAGGCATTACGCTACACTGATGACGCTACTTCGATGCACACCTGCTTTGTAAATTACCGGATTGATATTAGGAAAACATAGAGTTGAGGTTGTAATATAAGCGCGCCACAGACATACGTAAAGGACCGGGTGATAAAAAAGTCAGTATAAATTTCAAAATGTAATAAATGACGGATTACTGTAGATAGAAAGGTAAAAATTGAGACACATGCTTGGAATGACATGGGGTTTTATTAGAAGAAGAAAAAAAAGTTCGAAAAATGTCCGACAGATGGCGCTGGACAGCAAAACGCCATTGACTACGCATGAAAATCGTGTAATGAGAGAGAGAATCAAATGCACCAGCATGTTGACCAGTGGCGGCGCTAGGCGTCGGCGACGTCGGCGCTGGGGGGCCTCCAAACCATTGTTAAAATTTCAGTTTTTTCTTTCTTTTTTTATATTTTATGTTTAACGGCGCATTTCAACTGTTAGTTTATGTAGCGACGACCTACATCTTGCACCAGCTTAACCAAAGGACGAACACAACATTGGGTACCCAATGGTGGGATTCGATCCCCGACGAGAGCGATATCGTTCATCGTGGTATGGCGCCTTAGTGCGCTCGGCCATTGTCCGTATTTATTTCTATATGAGTAGAGCAGTGATTCAATTTTTAGTTAAATACTTGCAAAAGAACTTTTTCAATACATATTAGAAAACAATTTGAAAGAAGTACATCTAAATGTTTATATAACAATCAGAATCATGCTCACAGTTCCAGTCAGTACAGCTTCGATCGAGAGAAGCTTCACGAAGTTAAAATTGATTAAGACTTACTTGACAAGCACAATGAGCCAAGAAAGACTATGTACATTGTCAGTAGATTAAATTCAAGCCGAAATAACGGCTAGTATTAACATGTGATCTTAAAAAAATTCAGTAAGGCGAGAAGTTTCTCTCTTTTAATTTGTGTTTGTTTATTGTAATTTTTGTCATAATACTTGCATATTGTACTAATAAAACTTATTGATGTATAATTCAGCTCCTTTTATTTAACATTTTCTTACTTACTGAAAAAATGAAAGGGGCCTCGCAAAGACGAGTTCGCCGACGTCCAGTTTTCGTGTAGCGCCGCCACTGATGTTGACGTTGCCTGAAAAGGCGCTTTTAGGGAAGAATGGGGAAGGTGCTAGTTCAGCGTTACGATCCTGTCGCCATATGAAGGGGATTCGAACGGGTAAAGGTCGGATAGACCCCGTAGTGGCCGACCGAGCACAAGGCGTAATGCTGCTGAGACAGTTCAGGGAGAAGTGGAGATTGTAGCGGGTTCATCTAAGCACGGGGAAGTCAGCGCTCGTGCAGTCGCACGTCGCACCGGCATTAGATACACTACTGTTTAGCTGGCGCTTAGGTGTACCCTCCGATGCTATCCTTACAAAATCCATCGGCATCATGAACTGTTACCTGGCGATTTAGTGAAGCGGAGGGCATTTGCGGTGTGGGCGTTTCAAAAGATGGCGGAAGATGACGATTGGTTGAGTAACGTGTTGTAGACCGACGAAGCTCATTTCACGCTCCGAGGGTCTGTCAACGCCCACAATTGCAGAATTTGGGCTACCGAAAATCCTAGAACTGTCGTGGAAACTTCATCGCACGACGAGAAAGTCACGTTATGGATTGGATTTACCACATCTACCGTTACTGCGCCTTTTTTTCTTCGAGGAACTGCGTGATTATGGTTTTGTAACTGCTACCGTGAGGGGAGAGAGGTACGCCGATATGTCACAGAATCGCATCATCCCCAGCGTGGCTGATAAACACCTGCTGGAACGTACGATTTTTATGTAGGATGGCGCTCCACCCCATATTGCTATACGCGTGAAAGATCTCTTGCGCGCGTCGTTTGATGATGATCGTGTAATCCTTCGCCACTTTCGTCATGCTTGGCCTCCCAGGTTCCCAGACCTCAGTCCGTGCGATTATTTGCTTTGGGGTTACCTGAAGTCGCAAGAATATCGTGATCGACCGATATCTCTAGGGATGCTGAAAGACAACATCCGACGCCAATTCTGTGTGTGTGTATGTTTAAATTAGTCTCACAAAGCCCTGAAGGACATGTTCACCCTCCTCAGCATTGTGCCCCCTACCTCAAGAAAACAATTCTGTATCCACCACTATTTCGATCCTTCAGGATCATCTTCAGAATCTTTGTAGTTATGACACGTACTACACTACTTGTCATAACATAGACGAGACGTTTTGCAGTCGCAACTACAAAGATTCTGAAGATGATCCTGAGAGTGAAAAAAAGAAAAACAGTTGCAGCTGTTGACTGATAACCAGACAATAAATCATTTCAAATATTAGTGCACTTGCTGACTCTCGCAAGTCGATTATGTCGACTGTGGTGAAAACTTATTTCTTAATTAGCCTTTCTTTTGAAGTTTTAATCGATTATTAACAAAAAATAGGTCACTTTAGGAATAGTTGGTCCCCTACTTTTCACTCCCCTTCCAATATACCTAGGCCGATTTTCATCTTTTATCAAAAGATACTTTCATACCAAAACTCATTAAAATCGCATCACTAATCAATACGTTTTCGCATTTTTTCCTTTTTAGCCCCAATTTTGGAGGGACCGTTTCCCCCTTAAATATATTTCATCCCGCTAAAAAAAAAAAAAAAAAAAAAAAAAAAAAAAAAAAAAAAAAAAAAAAAAAAAAAACCGGAACATTACACCAGATTATAGATCAAAAAAGCTTTTTTTTTCAAAGCCTGCTGTTACAATAATATCCATAAATATAGAAGGAATATCAGTAGAGAAAGAACTATTACTATCCAATATGTGGAAGACAAAGAACTGTGATCTCCTGTTCCTTCAGGAAACTCATAATGACAGAAGGCCAGGGATACATGGAATGACATTAACCACTGAGAGGCCCGATGAACAGTATGGCAGTGCAATTTTTGCTAAACCAGGCCTCAATATCTCGTCCGCAGACTTAACTAACGACACAGAAATACTGACTGTATCAACAGAGACTTATATAGTAACATCAGTGTACAAACCACCAAATAATGTATTTCGTTTCAAAGTACCTGATAAAATCAATTCACAACCAATGTAGTTGGTCATGGGAGATTTTAACTACCACAGTGGAGAAAACCTTGAAAACTGGGTAGAAAGCACGGGCCTGAAGTTAATACATAATCCAAAGCTACCATACTCCTTCAGGAGTGAAAGTGGGGTCGTGGATATAACCCACATAATATCTCTGAAAGTGAAAATGTCACCCACCAAGTGAAGAAAGAAATGGAGACACAACACCGAGCAATTATTTGCACTATAGAAGCAGTCATCAAACCTAGCTATTCCTCCTTCAAGAGGAGATTTAACTTTGAACGAGCACAATGTGATAAATTTACTGAAGAACGTGATTCCAAACTCTTTGAACTAGATCATACTCTAGAGAAATATGATAGCTATTTAAAGCTGGTGAAAGCTGTCTCTTGTAGGTATAACAACGTATGTACCGGGACTAGACAAAGATACAGGACGGAACAGGTCAAAATGTTTGGACAAACAACCAAGAAGTGAATTCTAGATATGATGAACACCTATGTCTTAAAATTGCAAACACCAAAGATCTGGAGAAAAACCAAAGTTGTGGCCCTTCTGAAACCGGGGAAACAGCCAACAGATGACAAAAATTTCACACCCATATCACTCCTATGCCATCTACCCAGAGTTTTAGAGAGAATGATCATCAATCGAATCTCGGACCAAGTTGATCAAACACTGATCAGAGAACAATGTGGGTTCCGCCCCAGGAGTTCGTGTTGTGGACAGACATTGAACGTGACACAACATATAGAGAATGGATATGAACGCGGGAAGATCATCGGTGTCGCCTTTGTGGATCTTACTGTCGCATATGACGCCATTAATCACAGGAAAATGTTAACAGAGATCTATGTCATCACGAAAGACTTCCACCTAACACAGTTTATAAGATGCCGGCTACAAAACAGGCGTTTCTTTGTTAATCTACAAAACAAGAGGAGACGGTGGAGGGTGCAGAGAAATGGTATCTTTCAAGGAAGTGTGCTAGCCCCAATGTTGTTTAATATATACACTAATGATCAGCCAGCTAATCCTCTCACAAGATCTTTCATTTACGCAGATGACACAGCACTTGCCGCGCAAGGTAGTAATTTTGTGGTGCTCTTGAGCCATTATCTAACTTCTATGATAGCAACTACCTGAAGCCAAACCCCTCGAAAAACAAGTTTGTGCATTGCACTTACGGAACAGAGAGGCACGGAGGAAACTGAGAATAACCTGGACAGGTCAACAGTTGACGTACTGTAACACCCCAAAGTACCTCGGAGTGAAGTTGGACTGGTCCCTCACCTTCAAAGACCACTGTACAGATACAAAAATGAAAGTCAACAACTGGGGAGCTCACCCACAGGTCTTGCGCGCATCTGCCCTTGCTTTGTGCTTCTCCACTGCTGAACATGCAGCACCTGTATGGCAGAACTCCAGCCATGCCAAACGGGTAAATATTGCCCTAAATGAAACAGGACGAACTGTAACCGGCTGCTTGTGGGCCAACCCTGTTGACAAAATCTACCACCTCATGGGCGTAGCACCTCCAGACGTCCGAAGGAGAAGAGCAGCTGAAGTGGAAAGAAAGAAGCAGGAGGTGGATCAGAGACATCTCCTTTTTGGATTCGAACATCAAACACCGAGGCTGCAGTCCAGACATCACCTGCAGACCATAGGATACAACTCTGGCGTAGCTCATCATCAGAGTAATATTGGGACAACCCCAAGGAAGAACTTGCTACAGGTCGTCATCTCCCATACACGACATGGAAGGCACTCAATAGACTGAGAACTGGAGTATCTCGGTGTAAGGAGAACATGAAGAAACGGGGATACATCTCAGGAGACGAAATATTGGAGTGTGGTGAACCTCAAGACCATCAGCAACTACTCAACTGCAGGAAACTGTCAGATCCTGTTTCCATGGACGATCTGATTATCGCCAATGATAAGGCAGTCTGTGCAGCGGAATACTGGGCAGCACATGGAATATGCGCATATTCTCTGTAACACTTGTAATACGTATGTATTGTGTTGTGGACACGTATAAACAAACAGTTAGGCAGGCCTGCTCTTGGTCCTGGGCCGCCGCGCCGCCCCGTGACCCGCGGCCGCCCGCCCAGCCAGCCGCCACTCCCCCGCAGCAGAGCGCCGCGCCACGCCACAAACACAAACACAACTCGATTAGCGCGCGCCGCACTCAAAACGCGCGCTGATTGTGAAATACGGCCGCCTCAATTGCGCCTAATTGAATGTCCGGGGGCCGCCCCGCGGTAATCCCATTCCCCGGGCCTGCTTTTCTCTTTCCCTTTCCGTCTCTCGCTTTACTAGGTTAGTTAGCGAGCCGCAATCTTCCCTCGGCAAACGATCTCCCCCCCCCCCCCAGAGCAGCTGGTTGTGGGGAGAGGCGCGCAATCGTCTCATCACGCGTGAGTAATGCCCCGCGGTTGCCGATCGGTTTCGCTTACCCTCGCCAGTCCTGCGTATGTCCCTAGTGGCGTTTTATACCAGGCGTGTAAGCAGCATCAGCGCAGTAGGGGTGGCGGTTGCTGCTAGCACAACGGGCTTTCGGTTATTCCGGTTCTTTTCGAATGTTCAAATGTTTGTTAAGCTTATGGGACTTAACTGCGGAGTCATCAGTCCCTAAACTTACGAACTACTTATTAAGGAACTTGTACTAAAAACAGCATAAACATCAATGCCCGAGGGGAGGGATTCGAACCCCTGACGGATAACGGCCATGCGCATCGTAGCATAACGGCCCTCTTGATTCGGCATGTAACAGAGGATACCAGTAGGTTCTTCCATTTCTTCCGATCTTGAGTTTCCCGTTACCAACTGAGTGTTCGCTGTCTTCCTTAGCTCTCTGTCTGGTTGTCTTCCTCTACGTGTTCTTTTGGTAAATTGGGCTCCAGTCTAGGAGTTGTCTAGACCATCGGCCATCTTTTACTTAAGCAGTATGATCATTTCAGTGTAGTCACCTTTTCCGCCGCTCGCCCGCTCTGCCGCGGCGGTACTTTTCGTCTCCAGTGTAAGCTAACCGTAAAAAACGCTCGAAAGAACAGATTTTTTTAAACACTTATTGCCAGTTATAAGCGTATACATCGAACAAATAGTTCAAAACTAGGTAATTGCGAGGGGCTTTTGAAAACCCCGTGCAAAAATAAGAACTACTAACGTACTTGGGGAAAACCATTGTTTTACTTTGTGACACAGTCTCCTTTTAGACTCATACACTTCGCCCAACGCTGTTCTAATTTGTTGATCCCTTCCTACTAATATCAGTTGTTCAATCCCACAAAATAGCTATAGGTTTCTTCAATCACCACCTCATTTGAATGAAATCTTCGTCCCACTGTGATATTACAGATACTTGGGGAAGCTGTTTCCACGTGAAAGACGGGTTTTGCCAGGCTGTTGGGGTCCCCAGCTGGTCGACTAGCAGTTTGAACCTAGTGAATGGACATGTAGTCAGGGTTTCCCTAATGTGCTCGGAAACCGGAAACTCTTGGCTGAGCGAGGGCGGCTATTCCAGATTGCAACTGAATTACAATATAGCTACAAACATTATTGTAAAAGTCCATATAAAATCAGGAAATGATCATACGGCAAATATAATTATATGAATGGATTCAGCAGACTTGGGAGAATCAAACCCCGTAATTACAATTTCAATATCCCTTACAGATAAAAAGCCGATAACTCTCAGTACTATAATAATATTATAAGACTTATATTTACAATTATTGATATGTAGTGTTTAACAGTAACATATTAAGAAGCAAATGGGCAGCATTGCATCACGCTACCTATCTTGAAAGACGTACCATGTTATTTCCGTATTCTTTCAATAAACAGATTGGGTAGCTGTTTAGGGCATAGAAGCTGACATACATAGCTCACTCCTATGAACAGAGACAACGAGCCATAAGCTTTTACTACCATGAACTCCCATGAACCACAGACATTGCCGAAGTGGGGTGGCTTGCGTGCCTCAATGATACAGATAGCCGTACCGTAGGTGCAACCACAGCGGAGGGGTATCTGTGGAGAGGCCAGACAAACGTGTGGTTCCTGAAGAGGGGGCAGCAGCCTTTTCAGTAGTTACAGGGGCAACAGTCTGGATGATTGACTGAGCTGGCCTTGTAACATCAGCTAATGTGGCTTTGCCATGCAGTTACTGCGAACGGCTGAAAGCAAGGGGAAACTACAGCCGCTATTTTTCCCGAGGACATGCAGCTCTACTGTATGAACATATGATGATGGTATCCTCTCGGGTAAAATATTCCGGAGGTAAAAAAGTCCCCCATTCGGACCTCCGGGCGGGGACTACTCAGGAGGATGTGATCATCAGGAAAGACAATACTGGCATTCTACGGATCGGAGCGTGGAATGTTAGATCCCTTAATCGAGTAGGAAAATTAGAAAATTTAAAAAGGGAAATCGATAGGTTGAAGTTAGATATAGTGGGGATTAGTGAAGTTCGGTGGCAGGATGAACAGGATTTCTGGTCAGGTGAGTACAGAATTATAAGTACAAAATCAGTTGGGGGTATCACAGGAGTAGGATTGATAATGAATAAGGAAATAGGAATGCGGGTAAACTACTATGACCAGCACAGTGATCACATTATCATTGTCAAGATAGATACAAAGCCAACACCGACAACAGTAGTACAGGTTTATATGCAAACTAGCTCTGCCGATGATGAGGAAATCGAAGAAATATATGAGGAGCTAAAGGAAATTATTCAGACAATTAAGGGAGAGGAAAACTTAATTGTTATGGGAGACTGGAATTCGGTAGGAGGACAAGGAAGGGAAGGGAAGATAGTAGGTGAATATGGTCTGGGCAAGAGGAATGAAAGAGGAAGCCGCCTGGTAGAATTTTGCACAGAACATAATTTAGTTATAACATACACCTGGTTTAAGAATCACAAAAGAAGGTTGTATACGTGGAAGAGACCAGAAGACACCGGGAGATACCAGATAGATTTTATAATGGTAAGACATAGATTTCGGAACCAGGTTTTAAAGTGTAAGACATACCCAGGGGCAGATATAGACTCTGACCATAACTTGTTGGTTATGAACTGTAGGCTGAAACTGAAGAAACTACAAAAAAGTAGGAAAATAAGGAGATGGGACCTGGACAAATTGAAGGAACCTGAAGTTCTTAAGAATTTCAGAGGGAGCTTTAGGCAACAATTGACAGAAACAGGGGAAAATAAAACAGTAGAGGAGGAATGGGTAAAATTGAGAGATGAAATAGTGAAAGTAGCAGAGGACAAAATAGGTAGGAAGGCAAGACCTACAAAAAATCCTTGGATATCACAGAAGATACTAAATTTAATTGATGAAAGGAGAAAATATAAAAATGCAGTAAATGAAACAGGCAAAATGGAGTACAGAAGACTAAGAAATGAGATTGACAGGAAGTGCAAAATGGCTAAGCAAGAGTGGCTAGAAGGCAAATGCAAGGATGTAAAAGAATGTATAAAGAGGGGAAAAATAGATACAGCCTACAGGAAAATAAAAGAAACAGTTGGAGATAAGAAACCCTGAAAGTCCTAAGTCGAAACAAGGCTCCTGGAGTAGATGATATTCCCTCAGAGCTACTGGAGTCTCTGAGAGAACCAGCCATGACAAACCTGTTTCACCTGGTGTGTAAGATGTATGAGACAGGCGAAGTACCCTCAGACTATAAGAAAAATGTTATAATCCCCATTCCAAAGAAAGCAGGTGAAGACAGGTGTGAAAACTACACAACCATCAGTTTAATAAGTCATGGTTGCAAAATATTAACACGAATTACTTACAGAAGGATGGAAAAGGTGGTAGAAGCCGACCTCGGGGAAGATCAGTTTGGGTTCAGAAGAAAAGTAGGAACACGGGAAGCAATACTCACTTTACGGCTTATCCTAGAAGATAGATTAAGAAATTTCTAGCTTTTGTAGATTTGGAGAAGGCTTTTGACAATGTTAATTGGAATAAACTCTTTCAAGTTCTGAAGCAAGCAGGAGTAAAATATAGGGATCGTAAGTTTATTTACGACTTGTACAAAAACCAGACAGCGGTTGTCAGAGTTGAAGGGCATGAAAGGGATGCAGTGGTTGGAAAGGGAGTAAGACAGGGTTGTAGTCTTTCTCCATTGTTATTCAATTTGTACATTGAGCAAGCTATAAAGGAAAGCAAGGAGAAATTTGGAGAAGGAATTAAAGTTCAGGGTGAAGAATTAAAAACATTGCGTTTTGACGATGACATAGTAATTCTGTCAGATACAGCAAAGGACCTGGAAGAGCAATTGAACGGAATGGACAGTGTGTTGAAAGGTGCATATAAGATGAACATTAACAAGAGCAAAACAAGGATAATGGAGTCCAGTGTAAGAAAATCAGGAGATGCTGAAGGAATTAGATTGGGAAACGAAGCAATAAAGGAGGTAGGTGAGTTTTGTTACTTGGGCAGTAAAATAACAAATTATGGTCGCAGTACAGAGGACATAAAATGCAGAATGGCAATGGGTAGAAAAGCGTTCTTGAAAAAGAGAAATTTGTTAACATGGAATATTGATTTAAGTCTAAGGAAGTCCTTTCTGAAGGCATTGGTATGGAGTGTTGCCTTGTATGGGAGTGAGTCACGGACGATAAACAGTGCAGACATGAAGAGGGTTGAGGCTTTTGTAATATGGTGCTACAGAAGAATGCTGAAGATTAGGTGGGTGGATCGCGTAACTAATGAGGAGGTACTGAACAGAATTGGGGAGAAAAGAAATTTCTGGCATACCTTGACTAAAAGAAGGGATAGATTGGTAGGACACATTCTTAGACATCAAGGAATTGTGAATTTAGCGTTGGAGGGAAGTTTGTGGGGTAAAAACCGCAGAGGAAGACCAAGAGATGGATACAGTAAGCAGATTCAGACAGATGTAGGTTGCCGTTCTTATGTGGAGATGAAGAGGCTTGCTTAGGATAGGGTATTGTGGAGAGCTGCATCAAACCAGTCTCCGGACTGAAGACCACAACAACAACCCTGATTTATGTATTGCCCATGTCTTATCGGTGAGGCCCGCTGGGAAGTTCGCACCGCCAACCATTTACTTCAAATCGAAAAACAAATAGTACTCTGAAGGAGCCAAGTCTGGAGAATAGTGGGATGTGAAACGAGTTGGAATCCAATTTCCATTAATTTTGCGACCACAACTGCTGAGGTGAGTCCTGGTGCATTGTCGTGATGATAAAAGACTTTTTTGTCGGCCAATCGCCAGCGTTTTTCTTGCAGCTCGGTTTTCAAAGGGTCCAGTAACGATGAATAATATGCAGCTGTGATAGTTTTACCCTGTTCCAGATAGTCGATGCGGATTATTCCTTGCGAAACTCAATAGAGCGTCGTCATAACCTTTCCGGCCGAAGGACTGGTCTTTGCCTTTTTTTTTTGGTGCAGAATCTCCTGTGGTAACCCATCGTTTAGATTGTTCCTTGGTCTCATAGTAATGTAGTCATGTTTCGTCCACAGTGACGGAACGACGCTTGAAGTCCTGCGGATTCTTCCTGAGCAACTGCAAACCTTCCTTGCAACACTTCACACGATTCCGTGTTTGGTCACGCGTGAGTCATCGCGACACCCATCTTGCGGATAGCTTTCTCATGTCCAAATGTTTATGCAAAATATTATGTACCCGTTCATTCCAGATGCCCACAGCACAAGTAATATCAGGCACCTTAACTCTTCTGCCATCGATCACCATAGCATGGATTTTTATCAATGACGTCTGCAGTCGTAACATGCACATGGCGTCCAGAACATTCAGCGTCACTTGTGCCTATATGGCCACTCCGGAAATTTTGAAGCCATTTGTAAACGGTCCTAATCGAAGGTGCAGAGTCACCATAATATTTGTCAAACTTCTCTTTAGTCTCGTGAGGAGTTTTGCCTTTCTTAAAGTAATGTTTAATCACCACACGAAATTCCTTTTCGTTTATTCTTTGACAATCACTGGACTTCATTCATTCACACGAATGCCAAATACAAAGGAATAGACCAATATGGATAAAACTCAGTTCGAATATCGTAAATTTCCTTGAGACGGAAAAGCTTCTTTCTGTGAATCAGCACGGGTTTAGGAAACATCGTTCATGTGAAACTCAGCTTGCCGTTTTCTAACATGACATCTTGCGAGCCTTGGATGAAGTGCAACACGCGGATTGTGTTTTTCACGACTTCAAAAAGGCATTTGACGCGGTGCCACACTGCAGACTGCTAACGAAGATTTTCTATCTATATAAATGATCTGATGGACGGAGTAAGTTGTAATTTGCGGCTGTTTGCTGATGATGCTGTGGTGTATGGGAGGGTGTCGTCTTTAACTGACTGTAATAGTATACAGGATGACTTACACAAAATTTCTATTTGATGCGAAGAATGGCAGCTAGCTCTCAATGTAGAAAAATGTAAGGTTATGCGCATGAGTACGAAAAACAATTCCATAATGTTCGAATGCACCATTAGTAGTGAGCTTCATGATGCAGTCGCGTCGTTCAGTTATCTAGGCGTAACATTGCAGAGCAATATGGAATGGAATGAACATGTAAGGACAGTTGTGAGTAAGGCGGACAGCCGACTTCGGTTTATTGGGCGAATTTTGGGACGATTTACTTCACCTGTAAAGGAGACCGCGTATAAAACGCTTGTACGACTACGTCTTGAATATTGCTCAAGTGTTTGGGACCCGCAGCAGATAAGTTTAAAGAAATACATAGAGCCGGCCGCGGTGGCCGAGGGGACTGAGGCGCTCCAGTCACGGTCTGCACGGCCGCTACGGTCGGGGGTTCGAATCCCCCCTCGGGCATGGATATTTGTGCCGTCCTAGTTCGTAAGTAGTTCATAAGTAGTTTGTAAGTTTAGGGACTGATGACCCCGTCGTTAAGTCCCATAGACTATACAAACATTTGAACATTTGAATACATAGAAGCAGTTCAGAGGCGAGCAGCTAGGTTTGTTACTGGTAGGTTCGACCTATGCGCGAGTGTCACGGAAATGCTCCGGGAACTCAGTTGGGGATCGCTGGAGGCAAGACGAAGTTCTTTTCGTGAATTTCTGTTGACGAAATTTAGAGGGCCGGAATTTGAAGCTGAGTGTAGTACGATCTTGCTGCCACCTACTTACATTTCGCGTAGTTATCACAAAGACAAGATAAGAGAAATTAGGGCTCTTACGGAGGCATATAGGCATTCTTTTTTTTCTCGTTCGATTTGGGAGTGGAATAGGAAAGGAAATGCCTAGTAGTGGTACATTGTACCCTCCGCCGCGCATCTTACGGTGGATTTCGGAGTATGTATGTAGATGTAAATGTGGAAACTTGGTGTGCGTTCTTTCCAAAGCCGCTAGTAACTAAACATGACCTCGATACGTGTCGGTGTTGCCATCTCTCGGAATTTGCACGGAGTTTTGAAACGCCCCTCATATATGGGAATTATACACCGTGATCTGCTCCGCCTGTCCCCATCTCTCAGAGACGGCAGTTGCCGGCGTCTGATGTAGTACTCGCTTGTAAGCTGTCAGAAATTAATACTCTAAAAATTCAGTTACAATAAACTTAATCTCTTATCGAGCTTGATTGTCTCTCCCATTACCGACCTTTGCTTCTCTTTTTGATGTCCCATCAACATTAATTACTTTTCGTAAGATTTTCCGCTCATACGGAAATAACTAATTAAATCTTTCACGTACATGTGTAACATTTTATTCAGTAAATTAACGCACAAGAAGCTGGTTCTTTTTCATTCATTCTGACATATTCAATTTTTTTCGTTGTTTTCTGTTGTTTACCAGTTATAGAGGAATTAATTTCGGTTCACACTTTCTTTTGGGAGTTGGACATCATAGCCTTCGCGTTATCAACACACTATGACCGAGACCCTACAATCCCGTCCGTGGTCTACTGAGAATATCGAAAAATTTGAAAGGTGGACATCATGGTGGTAATCTAAGCGCCATTCGTAACAACACATCTCTCTTTCAACTATGTCTCAAACGTAATATGTAATTGAAGTGTGTAACTACAATTTGTTAATACGACCATCTTTAACAACTTTTTACGCACGACAATAACTTAGCCGTAACTATTTATTACGTTAGCATGAGCGAAATCTGAACCATTGATCGTGTAAGGGTTTTTGCTATTCCACTTCCACAGCGTACTGCGATTAATGGAGCACTTTCAGAGTCTTCTCATAATAAATCAGGCTGTGGTGCTTCATGTGAAATGTTCAAATATTTGTAAATCTATCGGACCAAACTGCGTGGTCGTCAGTCCGTAGCTTACAAACTACTTAAACCTAGGTAAACTAACATGGCGAGCAATCGCGCTTTAGACCGCTCGGCTACTCCACCGCGGCGCTTCATGTGACTGTTCTTCATTTGGCCTCCTACCTTGTCATTAATTTCCACCTTGCTGTAAAGGCGATAGGGAAGCTGCTCGCTTCTGTAGTGATCCAGACTCCAGCCATGGATCCGTGTTCGAACTAATTTACTGGTGGAAAGCTAACGATGAAAGAGGTAGTGCACTGTCTTGTCACGCATATGTGACAGAGAGCGCTCTGATTGGTGAACTGGGATCCCACCATTTCGTAATTAATGAACTGCGTGTATGTTCTCCCTTAGCAACAGTATTTACTGCTTGGGAACACGACCTGATCAAATCTTCAAATGTTTGTATAGTCTATGGGACTTAACTACGGGGTCATCAGTCCCTAAACTTACAAACTACTTATGAACTACTTACGAACTAGGACGGCACAAATATCCATGCCCGAGAGGGGATTCGAACCCCCGACCGTAGTGGCCATGCACACCGTGACTGTAGCGCCTCAGTCACCTCGGCCACCGCGGCCGGCAACACGACCTGATGTGAACATAAATGCATTTTTCAAATGAAGAAAATTGTGATGAATTTTATTTTCACATTCTTTTAATTAATAATGTTACTCATTCTTTTACAAATTTTGGTGAAATGTGACCGCGAACCCCTTTGAAAGAATCGGTGGACCACATTTCAATCAAAAGCCTCTATCCTCTTTCTGTCTTAACTATTTATCGTCCAACTTTCACTTCCGTACGAGGCAACACCCCACACAAATGCCTTCGGGAAAAGACTTTCTTACACTTAAATTAATATTTGATATTACCAAATTTATCTTATTCAAAAACGCTTTTCTTCCTACTGCCATTCTGTATTTTATATCCTCTGCACTGCGACCGTCGTATGTTATTTTACTACCCTAGTATTAAAACTCATCTACCTCTTTTATTGTTTCGTTACCTAATCTAATTCCTTCAGCATCGCCTGATTTTCTAAAACTGCATTCATTACCTTTGTTTTGCTCATGTTAATGTTCATATTATACGCTCTCTTCAGTACACTGTCCATTCCATTCAACTGTTCTTCCAGGTCCTTGTCTGTCTCTGAGAAAATTTAAATGACATCAATAAAACGCAATGTTTTTATTTCTTCACCCTGAACTTTAATCCCTATTCCATATTTTTCCTTACTTTCCTTCACAGCTTGCTCGATGTATAAAATGAATAACATTGGAGAAAGGCTACAATCATGTCTTACTCCCTTCCCAAACACTGCTTCCCTTTCATTCCCTTCGACTCTAATAACTGCAGTCTGGCTTTTGTACAAGTTGTAAATAACCCTCTTTTCCCCGTATTTTACCTCTGCTGACTTCAGAATTTGAAAAAGTATATTCCAATCAACAATGTCAAAAGCCTTCTCCATATGAAGTGCAATCTCCTGGCAGATTATAACTGTGTGACGGTTGAGGATTCAAACCCAGAACCTTATGAACTTATTGCAAATGGGAAAGCATCGCTATAAGGCAGTGTTTTTCAACGTTTCTGAGTTCGCGACCCCGCTTATTCTACAGTAAGAGAATAACGTTTGTGAATTCAAATACAGCAAATTTTATATTTCCTTCTGTAGATAAAACATTATTGTAAAAAAGGGAACAATATTCTACATTTTATGGTGATTTTTATTGTATGAAACTCTTATCCTATTTTTACAATAATTTCGACACAAAAACGTTCCTTGCTTGATGAATGTTTCGTGTTGCGGGTAAGATTCGAAAGCGAATTACAGATAACTCATAAATAGTGTTTATGTTTTCTAGAAATACTCAAATGACTTATTGCCACTTTTTAATGTAGCTATCCATTGGTTCCTGAAAACAGTATTCAGGCTTTCTGTAATTTGACTCCATAATGGAGACTGCGTCAGTCCACCACAATACTGAAATAAAGAACAAGATATTTCCAGTTTGGTTGTACGATATGAAGTATTAAAAAAATATATTCATATCGACTTCGTTCCCAGTGCAGACTGCTAGTCATGATGAGTCATGCAGTTCGCATAAAACATTTAACAGTCAGATCCGTAAAATGACTAAAAATGTCTTCCGAGGTTATGTTACAAGTTTAAAATAATTTACGGTTCTGACTTTAATGTTTTATGCGGAGTACGTGAGTCATGACGACTTGCAATCTGCACTGATGATGTTCCATCACGGGAAAGAAATCGATATGTATTTTTTTAAATAAATATTTAATATCGTACCACCAAGCTGGGATTTCTGTGTGTGTGTGTTTTTTTTAATTTTTTATTTATTTTTTTTATTTTTTTTTTTTATTCAGGCTATTCGTTAATTCACCGTTAACATGGTGTATTTATTGTAAAAAAATTTGTTATATGCAAACCAGAATTTATAATAATAATAATTTCGTGTGGCTCATTGGCCTGGTGCAAGTCTTTCAATTGGACGCCAATTCGGCGACTTGCGTGTCCCTAGCCTACCGCAGTTATCCAACCGGGGAAAGGGGACCTGCAGCTTAACGTGGAATCTGAACCACGTGTCGTTTCTGTCGACTCCTCACATCGTTGAGAGGGAAAGGATGGGTTAAAGTGCAGACTGAAAAAAATTCGAGGTCCGACCGGGTTTTGAACCCGCGATCCTTCGGTTTCCAGTCGAGCAATTTACCCCAATACCACCGGGCCCGACCAGAATTTATGGTAACAAGGTATGTTTAAAAGAAATTTTACTTTTCGTAGGCAATTTAGGTATTGCAGAACGACCAAGTAAGTACCCAAACGTGCTCTAATTTATTTTGTAAATATATATTTTTTACGGTACAAGTAAAAAAAAAATAGACCTGGCTCAGAAGACAGCACGTAGAATATTGGACCAAAGTCCATCAACAAAAACATGGCAAGGTAATGATGCCAAAGCCATGTTTTAAAATAAGCTCTGCAATCCTGGGCCTGAATAGGAGAGAGATTAGAGTCATGGCTGGATTGCTGACAGGCCATGGGAATTTAAAAAAAAAAAAAAAAAAAAAAAAAAAAAAAACACCTACATACAATGGGAATAACAGAAGAGGACCCTAAATGTAGGATCTGTGATGACGGTGATGAAACTGCATCACATCTAATCTTCGAATGCATTGCATTGGAGAGTAAAAGGCACAGAACATTTTGGATAACCAGACCCGAAGAATTGTGTCTGCTAAAGAACTGGTAAAGGGACTCCTTGCAGTGTTCAAGGGCATTGGTTGGCTTTACTAGATATACAGGGAGCGATACCGCACAAGAAACTTAGTTTCGGTGCGGGCAGTGGCGGGCTGGACCAAGACTGTTTTGGCTTCCCTGGAAAAATCAAATCAATCAAATCAATGGTGCAAGTACTTCCTGCTTTGACCGCGACTTCCCGAACAAGACTTTGCGACCCACCAAGGGATCGCGACCATCAGGTTGAAAAACACTGCTGTAGGCCAACATGACTGGACGGGGGTGGGGGGAGGGAGGCGGGGGGAGCTAGAACCGTCGTCCTCTTGGATGCGAGTCCAGTGTACACTGCAGACACTCGGCGAGCGTGGTAGGTGGACGATGAGGTGGGAAGCCGGCCGGCCAGTGGGCGGGTGACGTCACCGCTAGCGCCGTCTACCTGCTGTACAGCCGCCGCCAGATGGAGCCGTCCAGGTTATTAATGCGGCAGGCAGGCAGCTGCGCTGGGCCGCCCGGCGTCGGTCGCAGATTCCAGGGAGTCGCCTTGTCAGGTCGCGCTGCTCTCCTCCATCTGACAGGGCATCTGCCGCTGCTGCTGCTGCTGGAACTGGTTCCGCGTACACTGAAGCGAGCGTTGCGCGCTATAAGAACAAGTCGATTTGGCGGCACTGCAACTTACCGAGGCAGCGTCTCAGACCGCGTCGGAGAAGGCTCTGTCTCGCGGCAGTACGCACTTGGCTGTCGTGACGTTTAACTGCCGGAAGTTTACGTCACGTCACTGTCCCATATGTAATGACAAGGTCGCAGTCCTGCTGCTGTCGCAATTTGTTGTTGAAACTATTAAAGGATTCAGTTTACGTGAGCTGTGGTATTCCTGTCAAATGTTGTATTCGTTTATCTGCAACAACCAAACGGGGTAAAAGTTATGCAGTAGACCTTCATTGCAATTTACTTAGTTGATATGACAAAAAATGTTCAAATGTTTGCAAATCTATCGGACCAAACTGCGTGGTCATCAGTCCGTAGCTTACAAACTACTTAAACTAAACTAACCTGAGGACAAACACACACACCTATGACCCAGGGTGGACTCGAACCTCCACGGCGAGCAACCGCGCACTCCGCCGCGACAGTTTATATGACATGTACAGAGATCGCACCAAAATGCAAAACTGGCCCTGGTCATGACTGCCTAACTTACAGGCACCTTCTTCCCTGTCCCCTCCCTCGTACCACACTGCCCTTGCCTCCCTCTAGACCGTCATTCTGTACACTGGCTTCTTCCACGACCAGTGGAAGACTTCACACATCTTCACGTTGCCTAGTTGCCTACACATGGAAACCCACCCTCTGATGCCTCAAACCAGCATCCCATCAGCCTCACCTTGGTGTTCAGCAAGGTTCTGGAAACTATCCTCTCTTGCTGTGTCCGCCAACATCTCCAGTAGCACCAGCTACTTCCTCTTCCCAATTTGGCTTTCAACCATCCTTCTCTGTTGATGACCAACTCCTCCATCTCGCCATCCTCCTATCCATCCAGATGAATTTCTATTGTGCTGCCATCTTTGTCTCCCTCAACATCGAGAAGGACTATGATAGAGTGTGCCATTCCACTTTCCTTTTCCAGTTCGAAACCTACTCCTATCCAATTAATTATATGTAATTGTACTCTTTTTCTCCCGCCATGCATCCTATGTCACTGTCAACGTTCCAACGCCTGTCTGTTTTACCCCTCTGCCAGGGTGCACAGGGCTCTGTCCTCTTCCCTCTCTTCCACCTGATTTACTCGGCAAATATGTCACAATTTCTCCAGCCTCCTGTCCATCACATTTAGTATGCTGATGACACCGACTTCCTAGCCCCCACTCCCTCCCTTATTCGCTCGCAACACTTGCTCCAGTCTCACTTCTCTCATTTCTCCACCTGGCATAACCAGTGACTCCTTACTGTTAATCCTACCCAATCCCAGGCAATCAACATAGGTCATACCACTTCCGACACTGAAATCTGTACCTAACTCTCAATTACCATCCAATTCCACAAACCAAACCCCTTAACTATCTTGGCCTCGACCATTTCCTTTCCTGGAAACTTCACCTTCAAATTGTCTGTCAAAAAGCCCTCTCCTGTCTTAACCTGCTAAAGCTTCTCTCCGACCAAACGTGGGGACTCAATCCCTGCATCATGCTCTACACCTTCTGAGCGTCAATGCATCCTATCTTGTATGGTTTCCACCCTGATTAGGTTTCTTTCCCCCTTCCCACTAACAGTCCCTCCAGATCCTTGAGCGCCTCACCTTCTACCTCTCTTCCCCCACGTGGATCCTATGTGATCTCATTCATTTCCCACAGCTACTCAAATTCCTTGACCCTCTACGTCTCCCGAAAGATCTGTGTGACCCAACTGAATCGTTTTATATATATATAATTACTCATCATTTGACTGAATTTTGCTCTTAGATAGGTCTATCTATTGCTTTTAAAATGGCATTTGTGAAGACAATCGCAGGTCAAAGATAGAAGGTTTTTATTTTATTGTATTGGGCGTATGTCAGTGACATTCGCGTCATTAAAAAAAATAAATAAAAAAATAAAGAAAATAAAAAATCTGTTGGCAGCGCTGTAAACAGTTGTTTTTACGACCTCTGGTTTACAGTCTTTGTTGTTGGATTCCTGTTAAAGAGTTCTTCTGTTTACGTAAATTTACTGTTAATGTAATAACATCAAAGGGAAGAAGACTGCCATGAAGAAAATGACAGAAAATCTCCGGATGAGGTACGTCATTTCACCACAGAAAAGAAGCTAACTCTTTGGAGAGAAAATTCTTACCACAAATGGAAGAATTACATTTTCTATCAATACTCTGTATTACTTTACATATTCCCATAAAAACAAGAGTTACATCAAGGGTATTCAACAATAAACGTTCTAGTTTGCCATACTTTTTTCACAGGTCTTACTTCAAAGACACCAGCACTACCAGCGTTAACCTCAAACCCTTCCGGAAAATACCAAGCCGGCCGCGGTGGCCGAGGTGACTAAGGCGCTCCAGTCACGGTCAGCACGGCCACTACGGTCGGGGGTTCGAATCCCCCCTCGGGCATGGATATTTGTGCCGTCCTAGTTCGTAAGTAGTTCATAAGTAGTTTGTAAGTTTAGGGACTGATGACCCCGTAGTTAAGTCCCATAAGCTTAACAAACATTTGAACATTTTTGTTGTTGTTGAAAATACCAATTAAAAGTGAGAGGACTGAAGACCTACATACCGCAAGAGCTGACGGATTTCTTTCGGAAAGCTGAAAATTTCGTTAACTAAGAACAACGAAAACATTTAACATTGTTGATATCATAGCTACAGTGTTACAATATTTATTAATAATTGTGTTTTGAGATTCTTCATAAAATTTATGCATTGAAACGGTAATAAATGACATTAAAATAATACGAACAGAATTTCACGTAATTTGGACATTATTTGTATAATTGAAGTCTATTATTTCAAAAAAGGGCGTATGTCAATAAAGTTTCAGTTCAGAAAAACTTGTCATATTATTACTTAAGACAGTTAAGCGTTTGATATAATCTCAAATCATAGCTTACCAATAATATAAAACCACCAGAATGCATTTTCATTTCTTGTTTTGTCTTCAGGTAGTTTGAAGGGCTTCCTGAAAAATATTATCAAGATGACATACGCCCTAAGAGGGAAAACTGTTTTTGACTACTACGGTCATCAATCACTATTTATTTCTCATTTATGATTTTGCTACCTTTTAATATAAAACAGGACGTACATTTGTAGTTTTACATGTTATATTATACATTAGTTCATAGATGTTACATATTTTAAGTATTTAAAATAGATGGAGATCAGAAGAAAAAATAAAAACAAAGAGAAAATATACAGGGTGTTTCACTAAGTGTGTTTGCCTCTGTAACTTATAAAATAATAGCTGACGGGAAATTTTAATGCGGTAGGTCAACACAAGAAATGTTACACTTTCTGTGGAGCTATGAACATAGTTTATTGTATAATTTTCCAAAGAGTTACAGCACAAAGATATAATTTGTTTAAATGGAACAATAGTTTTTTTCTATCTTGCATTGGATTCGTCGAAACCAGCCGCGTCAAAATCAATTTAAACTACATTCCTATCACTGTTAGTTTGGGAGCTACAACCCTTCAAAATTTCAGGGGCAGATACCACAAACGCTGCGCATAATGCAATGCGCCTTCTAAATGTGGTGCGGCCGAGTTGTAACGTCGCCGGTGTCACGGAGCGAGAAGCTTCCACGATGCGCTGTTAGACTGCCGACTGTCGCCGCACACGGCCGTATACCCGACAGTTGGAGCCACACAAACAACCGGGGCTCAATATACCACAGTTACTGACATAGGATCACGATGGCATACACGAACAACGAGTACGTTGACATGTTGCTGATGCTCGGCGAGTGCCGACACGATGTCACTGAAGCAGCCACGGCGTATGTCGTGAGATATCCTAGGCGAAGAGCCCCGGCAGCCATTACGTTCTTACGTGCCGAACAACGACTTCGGGAAACAGGCAGCTTGGCAATGCACCGCAGTAACAGACGAAGACCTGCAAGAAGTGAGGAGACGGAGGTGTTTGTTTTAGCTGCACTAAACCACAACCCTCATGTCAGCTTACGAGCCGTTGCTGCAGTCGCTGATGTCAGTCTCATATCTGTGTGACGTATAGTACACGGCCACAGGTTTCACCCGTACCGCTATGACTGACCCAGGAGCTGCATGGGAACGATTTCCGTGCAAAAGTGACATTCTGTGAGTAGGCCTTGCGTAATTTCACGCTGGAGTCTTTACAAAGTGTTATGTTCTCTGATGAGTCCACGTTCACAAATTATGGTGCAGTGAATCGCCATAACATGCACTACTGGGCCGCAGACAATCCTCGGTGGGTACGACCAGTCGACCGTCAACGTAGGTGATCTATTAACGTGTGGTGTGGAATTCTTGGGGATGAAACCATCGGTCCACACTACTTCCCAGGTACACTGACAGGTCAGTTATATCGCGCTTTCATAGTCGACAGTTTGGGTGGCCTCCTTGAACATGTGTGTCTACACACGAGAGTCCATATGTGGATGCAGCACGACGGTCACCCAGCCCATTCTGCGCGTGCTGTTGTGGAAGAACTAAACAACAGGTTTGCAGGAAGATGGTTGGGGCGCCATGGTCCTCATTCATGGCCCGCAAGGTGCGCGATTTAACACCAGTAGATTTCTTTTTGTGGGGATATCTAAAGGATCGTATTTATGTCACTGAGCCCACATCCCCAGATGATCTAAAACGGCGCATCGAGGATACATGTCGCTCCGTCACACCGGTGATGTTACATCTCGTCTGCAGATCCTTTCGACGGCGTTTTGCATTTTGCATTGAGGAACATGGACACACATTTGAACATCTCATGTAAATCAACTTCCCACCGCCGTAACATCCATCACCCACCACACAGCCATGTATTATGTACAGCGTGTGGTATCTGCCCCTGAAACTTTGAAGAGTTGTAGCTCCCAAACTAACAGTGATAGAAATGTAGTTTAAATTGATTTGGACGCAGCTGGTTTCGACGATTCCAATGCACGATAGAAAAAAACTATTGTTCCATTTAAAAAAATTATATATTTGTGATGTAACTCTGTGAAAAATGATACAATAAAGTATGTTCATAGCTCCGTAGAAAGTGTAACATTTCTTGTGTAGACCTACCGCATTAAAATTTCCCGTCAGCTATTATTTTATAAGTTACAGAGGCAAACACATTTAGTGAAACACCTTGTATATACACAATTGCTTACATTTGTTGCTACGATTATAATATAACAAATTACAATTCGTGCATTTTACGATAAATTAGATGTAGCGGAGAACATAAAAACATGATTAGTTACATGGTTGTTATACACGTATAGAAATTCAATGTATATTGAAATTTATTACTTGTAATTATGGGATAAAACAATGTAATAGAAGAGAAAGGAATTATATCTAAAAATAAGTTGGTTTTCTGTCCTTATGGCTAGTTACATTGTACTGTGCTGGACGTTGAGTACCTTGGAATGTTTCCTTCAAGCACCGATCGTCCGGGAAAGTTTCCATGGTTTTGATGATATTAATCTCTTTTCTTCGTATTTTTTTTTCCTTGTGTCTCAGTTGTTAATATCCATATTAATTTAAAGAACGTCTGGTTTGGGATGATGGCACTGGGAAATTGCTCCCCTGTCAATGTTGAGTCTCATCGGTGTCACTTCCTTCATTCGTGAAAGTTTCATCGTCTTCTTCTTCGTCTGTTTGTTCCTAACTACGCCTGTCCACTCTGCCGGTTATACGGACACGCCTCCTGTAGGGCCTTGTCCTTTTTTGTTCTTCATAGATCGCGTTGGATATCTTGTCTGCTAGTGTGTTAGGCTCTTATTGTGTCATATATCGTATTCTCTTGTAAAGTCAAGCTGCTGTGTGTCTCTGACATGTGTGTATCGTCCGCAGTGGAAGACGATGTGTTCAGGGGAGCCTTCGGTGTTTCGGCAGGTGCAAGTGTTGGTGTCGTCCAGACCTATTCGGAACAGGTGAGTGGGACGTGGACCATGTCCTGTAAGAAAGTGAATCATACCGCGCCTGTCGTCGATATGCTTCTTTCTCTGTTGTCTGGTAGCAGTTGAGTGTAGTCTACGTTCCTTGGCGCAAGCCTCCCATTTCTTTTGCCATGTGCCCGTTCGCCATTTTCTCAGTTGGCTGTTTGTTACGATATGTGTGTGCCCGTTATTGATTGCCCTTTGTCTAGATTGCCCATTTCAAGCCAATACGCTGCAGTTCTATATCTTATTGTGATGTCAACTGGACAAATACCGAGAACGACGCATGGCGTTTCTATCGCTGTTGATTTGAATGCACCTGTAAGTTGTAATAATACACTTGTCTGCCCACGTCTCACAGTTGTTTTGTTGCTTACGAGGCTCAATCTTTGAGCATAGGTACTAGCTGCTAAGCATAATACTGACTCAAAGAGAGAACAATGATATGTTCGTATAGTTGACAGAGGCAGTCTTGAATTAAGCCTTGCCAACTTGTGTAATATTCTCTCCGTTGTATCTGTGGTTATCGTAATGTATTGATGGAAATTTTGTCTTTCATCAATGTGAACACCAAGATAGTGTGTAACTAATGTTCGTTTTATATTTGTGTTGTCTAATTTTACTGATGGGTTTCGTTGTAATGACCTTTTGAGTAGTGTGTATGTTGCTTTGTTAGTTGCTATCTTGAAATTGTTGTGTTTGCACCACTGTGTTATTGTTGTCAGTGTTTCACGTGCCTGCTCCTTTAGTGGACCCTGTTGTTAGCGGAATCAACCACTAGAAGGTCATCTGTGTATACGACGACTCCGTCAACCTTGACATCCCCATCCAGTTGCTGTAGGAGCGGTTAAATCTGCCGATCCCAGAAAATAGGGCCACAGATTGATCCTTGTGGACATCCTTTATAACCTTTTGCCTAACTGTCTTCCATTCCATTACCCTGCCTCTGCAGTAGTCTAGTAGGCTGTGATACAGAGAGACTGGAATCTGCAGTTGATTCAGTCTCCAGAACACAGCGGGTCACCAAAGATTATCAAAGGCGCCCGCTGTATCAATCATTATTGCAATAACATATTTATTATCCGAGTTGTTTAAGATTTCCAGTACCCGGTTATTGGTATCCTCTATGCTTTTCCTAGGTCTTAATCTGTATTGATTCCCACTTAGGCCATGCAGGGACCTGAGTTCCTGTAATCGTTTACAGAGTAATTTCTCTTGTATCTTGGCGAGTGTGTTTATTAAGCATATTGGCATATTGGCCTGGGCTCCGGTCAGCTCCATTTTCAATGATGACATCCTTGGAGGTTTTCCACAACGGAAGCACCCTGCCCAGCCGTAGGGTGTCATTGAGAAGTGTCGTTAGAAATGGCGTAATCTGTGGCGCAATTTAAGTTAAACTATGTGGCAAATTTCTAGCGACTTGATTTGTTGTCCACTTTGAACTGAAATTATGCCAAAAGCATTGCTTTCTGAACTCCATCTTCATCATTTATGTGTAGAGCATAAAAAGTTGTACCACTATACAAAGAACCAATAATTTGGCTCTTTTACATTAGAAACAGTGGAATGTTAAACTTGAACATTTATTCTCGACTTTTCGGTGTCGGTAAAAGTGGTCTTCACGAAAATGGCTATAGTACGTGAACCAAGTTACGAGTGAGCCTGGAGCGTTGCATACGTTCATGTCATTCCACGTGGTGTCCAAGGGCTCCCAGCTCGACCGTCTTCAATTTTGAAGAAACTTGCAGAATGAAACTTTCACTCTGTAGCGGAGTGTGCGCTGATATGAAACTTCCTGGCAGATTAAAATTGTGTGCCGGAACCGGGACTCGAACCTGGGACCTTTGCCTTTCGCGGGCAAGCGCACTACCGACTGTGCTATCCCGACACGACTCACAATGCCGCCTCACAACTTTACTTCCGCCAGTACCTCGCCTCCTACTTTCCAAATTTCACAAAACTCTCCTGCGAACCATGCAACACTAGCACTCCTGGTAGAAAGGATATGGTGGAGACATGGCTTAGCCACAGCCTAAGGGATGTTTCCAGAATGGAACTTTCACTCTGCAGCGGAATGTGCGGCACAGAATTTTAATCTGCCAGGAAGTTTCATATCAGCGCACACTCCGCTGCAGAGTGAAAGTTTCATTCTGTAAACATCCCTTAGGCTGTGGCTAAGCAATGTCTCCACCATATTGTTTCTTCCAGGAGTGCTAGTCGTGCATGTTTCGTAGGAGAGCTTCTGTGTGAAGTTTGGAAAGTAGGAGGCGAGGTACTGGCGGAAGTAAAGTTGTGAGGCGGTATCGTGAATCGTGTCGGGATAGTACAGTCAGTAGTGCGCTTGCCCGTGATAGGCAAAGGTCCCAGGTTCGAGTCCCGGTTCCGGCACACAATTTTAATCTGCCAGGAAGTTTCATATCAGCGCACACTCCGCTACAGAGTGAAAGTTTCATCAAAATTGAAGACGGTCGAGCTGGGAGCCCTTGGACACCACGTGAAATGACGCATTTTAAAAAGTCCTCGTGGTTCTGTTCCATTAGAAGCAGGAGTTTGTCCCGAGCGTCTAACGTATTTGATATGTGCACGATACTCTTCTGGACACGTGTCCCGGAATAAAGCTTTATCTACTAGGTTCTCTGTAGAGCCCCTAGGAGCCAGTAACGGCCCCTGTGGAACACCCAGTGCTGATACCCTTCATGCGGTGGTTCATTGACATACGTTACAGAAAGGGCGCGGTATCGAAATGCTGGGCTATGGAGACGTTGGGCTATCATGAAGGCGGACCGCCGCAGCGGGCGGCCGGTGTGGAGTCGCTCGTGATGACGATGACAGGCCGTCATTACCGCCGCAAATGCACTCAACCGACGCGCGAGGGCAGTAAAAGCGGCCGGCGGCTCTCCCCTCTGTTTTCGCCCGTCCACCCTCTTCTCTCCCCCTGCTCTCTCACCCTCTTTCATACACACACACACGAAGTAAATAAAAGCGCGCATTCGCGTTACAGTCCACACCACCTCTGTATCCAGTTAATGGTTTCCGTACAATTTATGGACTCTCAGAATCAAGTGGGTGTGACCTGGACATCATTGTCGGCTTGTAAATGAACAAAGTAAACAGCAGAAGTAGCTTAGCTGTGAGTTTTTTGATACGGCTAATGTAGGCCAGTTACCACACTGGTTGCCGAAAAAGCAACACCAAAAAGGAGAGCACAGTTTATTTGGGAGGTAACACCTTGTCCAAGGATCTCACGATTGAAAATACGGCCTCCCGTTAAGCGAGGCACATCAGTACATCTACATACATACATAAGGTGCGTGGCGGAGGATACACTGTACCACTACTAGGCATTTCCTTTCCTTTTCCATTCCCAAATAGAACGAGCAAAAATAGAACCCTATATGCCTCCGTACGAGCCCTGATGACTCTTGTCTTTGTGATCTTTACGCGAAATGTAAGTAGGCGGCAGTAAGATCGTTCTACACTCATCTTCAAATTCCGTCCCTGTAAATTTCCTCAACATAATCTCTCGAAAAGAACGTCGTCTTTCCTCCAGCGGTCCACATTTGAGTTCCCGGAGCATTTCCGTGACACTCTAGCATTAGCCGAACCTACTAGTAACAAACCTAGCTGCTCGCCTCTGAACTGCTTCTATGTCTTTCTTTAAACTGATCTGCTGCGGGTCCCATACACTTGAGCAATACTGAAGATGTGGTCGTACAAGCGTTTTATACGCGGTCTCCTTTACAGATGAAGTACATCTTCTCAAAATTCTCCCAATAAACCGAAATCGGCTGTCCGTCTTACTCACAACTGTCCTTACATGTTCGTTCCATTTCATATCGCTTTGCAATGTTACACCTACATATTTGAACGACGCGACTGCATCAAGAAGCTCACTACTAAAGCTGCATTCGAACATTATGGGATTGTTTTTTTGCCGGCCGCGGTGGCCGAGGTGGCTGAGGCGCGTCAGTCACGGTCAGCACGGCCACTGCGGTCGGGGGTTCGAATCCCCCCTCGGGCATGGATATTTGTGCCGTCCTAGTTCGTAAGTAGTTCATAAGTAGTTTGTAAGTTTAGGGACTGATGACCCCGTAGTTAAGTCCCATAAGCTTCACAAACATTTGAACATTTGAATTTGGATTGTTTTTCCTACTCATGCGCATCACCTTACATTTTTCTACATTGAGAGCTAGCTGCCATTCTTCGCACCAACAAGAAATTTTGTCTAAGTCATCCTGTATACTATTATAGTCAGTTAAAGACGACACCCTCCTATACACCACAGCATCATCAGCAAACAGCCGCAAATTACAACTTACTCTGTCCATCAGATCATTTATATAGATAGAAAATAATAGCGGTCCTATCAAACTCCCCTGGGGCGGGCCTGACGATACACTCGTCTCTGATGAACACTCGCCGTCGAGAACAACGTACTGCATTCTATTACTTAGTAAGTCTTCCAGCCAGACACAAATCTGTAAACCTATTCCGTATTCTCGTATCTTCGTTAGCAGTACGGTGTTCCGGCAACTGCTGGCTGTAATCCACTACGACTTTGAATCAAAGAGGCTCTTAACGTGATGTTGGGGTACAGTGGTCCATTCCGCCTCCACATGTTTCCAAAACTGATCTGGTGTAGCAGCGGGTAGTGCCGTCCGCAATCATCAGCCAGACTTAGTTCCGTAAGAACATTGTTTCCACGAGATACGGACGCCGTTAACACACACGAATGTCACCTAACAGAACGGCATCGGGCAGAACCTTTTGCATTTGTCGCCGGTCTCCAGGGACGGACAATGCAACAATGAAGACATGAGATATGTAATTATATATTTTTTTAAATAGTCTCGATCGCAAGAGATTTTTTATTTTTGCTAGGCAACCGTTTTCAGTCCTCTGGATATAATATTAAACATTGTTACACGATATTAGGCGACTATGCCTTGACTTATGATGAGTCAGTTAAGACGTTTTGCTTACAATACAAAATCACAACAAGATTTTAGAAAGGTTTGGGTCTTTTAAGAACTATTCTTGCTATAAAAATTTCCATACTATACTCCTGAGGACGAGTGGTTTTCCCTGACGGGAACTACAGCATCCATTTGTGGAGACTTCGAGGAGAAACAACGTCGCCAGATCACGCCACACTGGAGGGAGAACTGGCGAGGCGAATGCAGTGCATTCTGTGGAGGAGCGCTTGCGGTTCGCATAAGTGATATGTTGGAAGACAGGCGTCACATTGTAGAGCTAAGACTTTTCCCAGACCAGCACAAAGGTGTTATGAACCACATGACCAGCCTTTAGGACAAAGAGGGTGGGCATAAATAAAATAATTCTAAAATTTCTGACGACGGATTCCAATCTAATGAAAAAGAAGATTCGTTTGAAGTATTACAAAGTTAGTTCCGATTAATATTCGAAAACTTGGTAAAATTAATCGCCAATAAAATCATATAATACTAATTTTCCCCGACAATCTAAAATTACCGTTTGCTTGCCTGACCAGAGGACCATCGTATCATGGGGACGAAATAAATTTCCGGCTTCTGTATTAATTTATGTATAAAATGGGCAAGATGGCGATCAGCCACAAAGGCTACCGGAGCCGTTAAGTTCAAACCCGGAGAGCCAACGTCTTCGTGGAAAGACACTTCTGTTCCCTCCGTCTTTGACGAGTTGCCACCAAGACAGGCCGCCACCCTAGGAGGCGTGAAACCGACCCTTGCGGGCCAGAACGAACTCGAAAATGTTCTCTGGTCATGTTGGTAACACGTTAATAGTTATGCCGGCGGAATGATGAGCGGTGCGAATCTCGCGGTAACAAAACGGGCGTGAGCGACGTGGCCGCTCTCAGTTCGGCAGTTCTTCAGACGCTTGCAGTTCTTAGGAGGACAGGTCCGCGATCGCCTATTGTGCAGAAGCCGCTATGCTCATTCTTGGTGATATTTTGTTGACCGACAGGAACTTCACTGTTCCATCGAGCAGGTATTCGCGATTAAAGTGAAGTAATTTCATTCGGTTGCGAGTTTAATAAATACGCAACGGTCTGTACATCGGGCGATAGACGCGATGATTACTAAGATGCTTTTCTAGTTTTTGTGCTGCCCTTCTTTCGTACTCAGTATACTGTTCTCACGACCAACGGAAATTTTCATGAAACTCAATACGCTCTCTTTCTCTCTCGTTCAAGGCTGCTCGAACTATTTGAATGTGCTTTATTTTCGATGTTTGCTATCTATTGTATGTATTGACCTGCAGCAAGAATCAGTAACACTTTAAAAAGATGTAACAGGATACATCGTAATTCTGTATGTTACTTTCAGAATACAAAGATTATTTCAATGAACTGTCCGACTTTTTGTCTGTAGCCTTCCAATGTTGCTATAATTTTTATTCATTTACAAAATAATAGAACCCCCTCCTAGAAGAGAGGAGGTCCGATGCTGGCAATGGTCACAGGAACAGAAGATTAACAGGTAAGTCGCCTGTTAATTGGGAAGCGGAAGTCAGGCAGATTGATTCTAAGTCATAATCTCGTTTCTTTCTTCCCACGACAAACCATAGGAAGAGACAGACGCTACAACATGATGAACACGTAACGACTGGTGACTGTCCACTTTCATTACATCAGATATTTGCTCTTTATTTTTGTACATCTTTTCATTAACTCTCGTTTTCAAACCACCTGTAGTTTATAAATCCTGTAGTTAATAAATCTGTAATCTGACCTCGGGTACGGTCAGTTTGGATTTAGGAGAAATGTAGGAACACGGTAGGCAATACTCATATTACGACTTATCTTAGAAGATAGGCTAAGGAAAGGGAAACGTACGTTTTTTGCGTTTGTCTATTAGGAGCAAGCTTTTGACAATGTCGACTGGAATACACTCTTCCAAGTTCTGAAGAAATCAGGGGTCAAATATAGGGAGCAAAGAGTTATATTTAACACATACAAAAACCAGACAGCGGTTATTAGACTCGAAGGGCAAGAAAGGGACGCAGAGGTTGGGAAGGGAGTAAGAATGGATTGTAGCCTTTCCCCAGTATTGTTCAACCTCGACATTGAGCAAGCAGTGAAAGAATAGAGGGAGAAATTAGAGAGGGCATTAAAGTGCAGGGAGAACAAATAAAAACATTGGGGTTTGCCAATGACATAGTAATTCTGTCAGAGAACGCAAAAGATCTGGGAAAGCAATTGAATGGGATGGACAGTGTCTTGAAAGGAAGATATAAGATGAACATTAACAAGAGTAAAACGAAGGTAATGGAATGCTATGTCAGAAAATCAGGCGATGCTCAAGGAATTAGATTAGGTAATGGGACAATAAAAGTAGTAGATGAATTTTGTTATTTGGGTTGCAAGATAACGTCTGATGGCCGAAGTAAAGAAGATATAAAATGCAGAATGGCTATGAGAAGAAAAGCGTTTCTAAAGGAGCGAAACTAGTTAACATCCAATATTAATTGAAATGTTAGGAAGTCCTTTCTGAAAGAATTTGTCTGGAGTGTAGCATTGTGTGTGTGGGGTGGGGGGGGGGGGGTGAAACATTGACGATAAGGAGTTCAGATAAAAAGATGATAGAATCTTTTGAAATGATGAAAATTAGATGGGTAGATCACGTAACTAATGAGGAGGTACTTAACCGAATCGGGGAGAAAAGGAGTTTCTGGCATATCCTGACTAAGAGAAGGGATAGATTGGTTGGACACATTCTGAGAGATCAAGGAATTGTCAACTTAGCATTAGAAGGGAGCGTGTGAGGTAAAAATCGTAGAGGGAGACCGAAGGACGAATATAGTAAGCAGATTGTAACCAGGATGTAGGTTGCCAAAGTATTCTCAGATGAAGAGACTTGCACAGTACAGGGTAGCGTGGGGAGCTGCATGAAACCAGTCTGCTGAATGAAGACCACAACAAGAACAAGAACTTCTGTCTAGCTTCTGGTAGCAAGATAACGTGTGATGGCCGAAGTAAAGAAGATATAAAATGCAGAATGGCTTTGGGAAGAAAAGCGTTTCTAAAGAAGCGAAACTTGTTAACATGCAATATTAATTTAAAAGTTAGGAAGTCATTTCTAAAAGAATTTGTCTGGAGTGTAGCATTGTATGGTCGTGAAACATGGACGATAAGGAGTTCAGATAAAAAGATGATAGAAGCTTTTGAATTGATGAAAATTAGATGGGTAGATCACGTAACTATTGAAGAGGTGCTCAACCAAATCGGAGAGAAACGGAATTTCTGGCATATCCGGACTAAGAGAAGGGATAGATTGGTTGGACACATTCTGAGAGATCAAGGAATTGTCAACTTAGCATTAGAAGGGAGCGTGTGAGGTAAAAATCGTAGAGGGAGACCGAAGGACGAATATAGTAAGCAGATTGTAACCAGGATGTAGGTTGCCAAAGTATTCTCAGATGAAGAGACTTGCACAGTACAGGGTAGCGTGGGGAGCTGCATGAAACCAGTCTGCTGAATGAAGACCACAACAAGAACCAGAACTTCTGTCTAGCTTCTGGTAGCAAGATAACGTCTGATGGCCGAAGTAAAGAAGATATAAAATGCAGAATGGCTATGGGAAGAAAAGCGTTTCTAAAGAAGCGAAACTTGTTAACATGCAATATTAATTTAAATGTTAGGAAGTCCTTTCTGAAAGCATTTGTCTGGAGCGTAGCATTGTATGGGAGTGGAACGTGGACGATAAGGAGTTCAGATAAAAGGATGATACAAGCTTTTGAAATGATGAAAATTAGATGGGTAATTCTTCAGTTTCTCCCGGCGTATTTGATGATCAAAATATCCACGGGTGTACTGCAGGTCTATAGTGTCCAACGGGCACTATAGACCGGCAGTACACCCGTGGCTATTTTGATCATTAGATGGGTAGATCACGTAACTAATGAGGAGGTGCTCAACAGAATTGGGGAGAAAAGGAATTTCTAGCGTATTCTGACTAAGAGAAGGGATAGATTGGTTGGACACATTCTGAGACATCAAGGAATTGTCAACTTAGCATTAGAAGGAAGCGTGTGGGGTAAAAATCGTAGAGGGAGACCAAGGGGCGAATACAGTAAGCAGGTTCAAAAGGATGTAGGTTGCCGAACGTATTCTCAGATGAAAAGACTTGCACAGGACAGGGTAGCGTGGAGAGCTGCATCAAACCAGTCTGCGGACTGAGGACGAAAACAACAACATCGTTACACGATATTAGGCGACTCTGCCTTGACTTCTGATGAGTAAGTGAAGACGTTTTGCTTACCATACAAAATCAATACAAGATTTTAGAACTGTTTGGGTCCTTTAAGAACTATAGGGAAAACCACTCATTTTCATATATTTCCCTGCCGGAATGTACAACATCCATTTGTGGAGACTTCGAGGAGAAACAATGTCGCCAGATCACGTCAAACTGGATCGAGAGCTGGCGAGGCGAATGCAGTGGATTATGTGGAGGAGCGCTTGCGGTTCGCATACGTCATATTTTGGAAAATAGGCGCCACAACGACTGGTGGCTGCGTACACTCATTACACTAGATATCTGCTTTATATTTTTGTACATCTCTTCATTAATTCTCATTTTAGAACCGCCTGAAGTTTGTACTGGAGCCATTATTTTTGTAATAAACGTACTTTAAAGTACTTCTGTCTAGCTCGTAGTTCATAGTTAAGGATTCACATGCGTCTAAACATTCTGGTCGGAGCGCAGTGGCAGTGTGTTTTTCTAGGTATCCGTAGCGGTCTCCAGCAGAGGGGGCCCGCTGTGTGTGGAGCAGGCAGACGCCGCCGCCCACCTGCGCCGCCCCTGATTGCGCGGCGCCCCGCGACCGTACCCCGACCTCCGACCTCTCCACCCCCACCCCTCGGCTCACTCAGGAATCCCAGGCGGCATTCCTGCGCCCCTGGCGGCCCCGCGCAGTCTGGAATTCCTGCCAGCCCAACCCCCACCCCACCTCGGCGACCAATCTCCGCCGCCCAGACAGCCGCAACATCCGCGAGCTAATATTCCTCCGACCTCATCGTCAGCCTCGGCCGAACACAAAGACGCCCTCGGCATACACGCTTTACTAGCGCTCACGTCTGGAAAATTTCCTTTTGATTTATGTTCGGGGAAGCGTGTCCGAGTCCCGGTGCACTCGGCCGTAGCCTACGGCCTCGACTCGGCGCGAAAGCCAAGTTACGGGACGCCGTGGTCGCAACTGGCAGCGTCGCGCCCAATGGGAAACGCTCGTGGAGAGAGGAAGACTGGACGTGAACAGCCGGCAGCTTCAGCCGCGTCACTGCCGAGTTCTTGAGGTCAGAATCAAACGGGGAGATGAGAAGCCAAGGGGACAAGTGACATTTTCGCAAAAATGAGTAAAGTGCATAAATGGGTTCCTGTTGTCATTGTTGTGGTCTTCACTCCGATGACTGGTTTGATGCAGCTCTCCAACCTAATCTACCCTGAGAAAGTCTCTTCATCTCCTCATACGAACGCAACCTACATTCATTTTAATTTGCTTACTATATTCATCTCTTGATCTTCCTCTGTGATTTTTACCCCACACACTACCCTCCAACGCTAAATTCACAATTCCTTGATGTCTAAGAATGTGTCCTATCAATCGATCCCTTCTTTTAGTCAAACTATACCAGAAATTCCTTTTCTCACAAATTCTATTCAACACCTCCTCATCAGTTACACTATCCACCCACCTGGTCTTCAGCATTCTTCTGTAACACTAAATTTCACAAGCCTCTATCCTCTTCCAGTCCGCACTGTTTATCGTCCATGTTTCACTCCCATACAAGGCATCACTCCACACAAATACCTTCAGAAAGGACTTCCTTATGCTTAAATTAATATTCGATGTTAACAAATTTATTTTTTTCAAAACCGCTTTTCTTCCCTATGCCGTTCTGCATTTTATATCTTCTGTACTGCGACCATCGTATATTATTTTACTGTCCAAGTAACAAAACTCATTTAGCACCTTTCCTGTTTCGTTACCTAATTTAATTCTTTCAGCATCGCCTGATTTTCTAAGACTGCATTCCATTACCCTTATTCTGCTGTTATTAATGATCATCTTATATCCTCCTTCCAACACACTGTCCATTTCGTTCAATTGAGCTCCAGGTCCTTCTCAGTCTTTGACAGAATTACAATGTCATCCGCAAAAAGCAATGTTTTTATTTCTTCATCCTGAACTTTAACTCATTCTCCAAATTTCTCCTTGCTTTCCTTTATAGCTTGCTCAATGTACCAACTGAACAACATTGGAGAAAGTCTACAACCCTGTCTTACACCTTTCCCAACCTCTGCATCCCTTTCATGCCCTTCAACTCTGATAACTGCTGTCTGGTTTTTCTACAAGTTGTAAATAACCTTCCGTTCTCTATATTTTACTACTGCTGATTTCAAGATCTGAAAAAGTGAATTTCAGTCAATAACATCAAAAGCGTTCTCCAAATCTACAAATGCTAGAAAAGTAGGTTTGCCTACTTCAGTAGTTCTGCGGGAATGTCGTTCACTCCAGGGCCTTGTTTCGACTTCATTCTTTCAGTGCTCTGTCAAATTCTTCTCTCAGTATAGTATCTTCTATTTCATCTTCATATACACCCTCTTCCCTTCCTACAATTTTGTCTCTAAGTTCATTTCCTTTGTAGAGTCCCTCTGTATATTCTTCCCACCTTTTAACTTTCCCTTCTTTGCTGAGAACTGTTTTTCCACCTTAGTCCTTTATATTCATACAGCTGGGTTCCTAACATATGTAAAATTATGGTGCTGCAATCTGGCATCAGAAAATTTAACTACTTGCAGAATCGTCTGTATTGTTTCGAGGCCAAGGGGTATTGTGTAGCGGAAATAATGGCGGCGTTTGTGTAAATGCAGTGGTGCTACTGTTATGAAGTGAAATCGTTATTGCTGTGCTTAGAAGTCCTAAAACAAACTTCATTTACTATCTTTCTTCAATGAATACGAATATTAATAATATTTTATTATAATTTGGACATAATGTTTTGGCTTGCAAAAAAATGCTCCCATCACCAGTTCTGACATGTTCACAAGCTTATTACAGGTGTGCGATTATAATTTAAGTGAGTATGACTTGGGTATGGAAAAAGTCTTCATCTTTATGTGACACGAAACTCAAGCTTCACGAGGATGTGATGTCTTGTACACTGAGATTTATTGTTTGCCAACAAATATCCCACATCTTACTGCATTTAGTGAGAATACAGGCGAACTAAACAGAAGTCAATACATAGTGAAATTTTGGCTCTACATAATCAACAACAATCACATTCAGACCGTTGACCATGAGTGTCTACTTCCTGGACATTCATTTAATGCTTGTGACAGAAACTTTGGAATTATTGAGCGCAGTAGAAAAATTTCACAAAAGGGTATTTACGCTCTCCAAGACTGTAAGATGTAATCACCAACGTGTCAAGGCGTTTTCATCTAGTAAAACTGGATGACAATGATTTTGTTACATTAGATGTGATTGAACCATTCTTTGTAAAATCTATAAAGGAAATTCAAAAATGTAGTAATTGCACTTAAAACGTGTCAAGGCGTTTTCATGTAGTAAAAATGGATGACAATGATTTTGTCACATTAGATGTGATTGAACCCTTCTTTGTAAAATATATAAAGGGAAGTCAAAAATGTTGTGATTGCACTTAAAAAAAGATGAACAATGGATATTGTTTTATAAATGTATGTTCAATGAAATTTTCAATTCTTCACCTACAATATGAAAGCTAAAAGCATTGGAAGACATGTTCACATACTCCCAAATCTAACTCACAGAACAACTCCGCCAAACATTATAGGAAAAAGTACAAATACTTAATGAACCTTGTACCATTTGTGCCTCCTGTTCATCATAGATTTTACACAGAACTTAGTGCTTAAGTCCATCCACAATAGGAAAGAAAGCGACCAAGCTTTCGCAGGGAAACAAGAAGAGACACAAATATGCGCCGGCACTTGTCAACAGCATGTGCAGCCCACCATCGAGGACAGTCTATTCCAGAGAGCTATAACTCATAAGGTGAAAATGACAATATTTTTGACAGCGATTCCGATTAAGAATACGACAAGAGAAGAGGTTTTTTTAGAGTTAGAGTTGATTCTATTACTTTCCTGTAATTTATTTTTCAAATCAAAAGAGAAATTTTAGGAATTTACATTTTTTCTATACCATAATTTGAGAAGAATCTTTTTTTTTATTTATTTTGAACATTCATTGTTATTGTATTTAAGTGCATTATGTAGTATGAGTCAGAATAAATTAAAATATTTGGAAATTCTTTTAATGTTTCTTTGACATCATACCTTTATAAATCTCACTTGGAAGACAAGGGGTACAAGTGACACCTATCATCAATTTATCAGTGATCATTGTCAACTAATGAAATTTTTTGCTGCAGTAAAATGAGGCAGATAATTATAAAACAATATCTTCAAAAGATATTCAATAGCTTTTTCTATATTTATGTGTTGGAATTAACTGTTCAACTTCAATTTTAAACGTGATTATCTCAAAATTAACTTCTTGTCACTTGTACCCCTTGGCCCTCACCTCCTCAAATAAGGGTTGGCACGCCCTACCGCTATCACACTTACCACTGACTGTTTCTAACAGCAAAAGAAGCCCCTAAGATGGAATGCATGTTTTTATTTATTTATTTATTTTTATTTATTTATTTATTTATTTTAACATCACCTTTCTCAGTCCCTGTGGAGACGATACTCAGGTAACATTCACTAGATTTTCTTCATAAGTAGCTGTTGATACAAATTTTATTACAGCTGTCTTTTTATTTGAAAACTTTTATTTGCCAATAATAAAATATACCCGTAGGGCCTACTGATAACCGGTTTCGACAAAATAAATTCCTATCTTCCGATCATTCATTTCCATTTCACAAAAATGGTGCAACATGTGATTTCTCTGAATGAATTATCGTAAGATGGGATTTAATTTGCCAAAACCGGTTATCAACATAGATATTTAATTGCATCATTAGCAGATAAAAGTTTTCAAGTCGCGCGGGAACGGCCGCACGGTTTTAGACGCCATGTCAGGAACTGCGCTGCAGCTCCCGTCGGAGTTTCAAATCCTCCCTCGGGCAAAAATCAAAATGTTCAAATGTTTGTAAATCTTATGGGACTTAACTACGGGGTCATCAGTCCCTAAACTTACAAACTACTTATGAACTACTTACGAACTAGGACGGCACAAATATCCATGCCCGAGGGCGGATTCGAACCCCCGACCGTAGTGGCCGTGCAGACCGTGACTGAAGCGCCTCAGTCTCCTCGGCCACCGCGGCCGGCTCCCCCGGGCATGGAGGGATAAGTTAGTGTAAACATTTTGTAAGTCTAGGTACCAGTGACCTCTGCAGTTTGGTCTGTTTGCTTATAAGCACTTGATTATTTTATGGAAGTTTTCAGGTAAGAATACTGCTATGGAATTATTCGATGGCACTCCAAAACAAGCTGACGATGTCGTTGTGGTCTTCAATCCGGAGGCAGGTTTGATGCAGCTCTGCCGGCCGCGGTGGCCGAGGGGACTGAGGCGCTCCAGTCACGGTCTGCACTGCCACTACGGTCGGGAGTTTGAATCCCCCTCGGGCATGGATATTTGTGCCGTCCTTAGTGTTAGCTAGTTCATAAGTAGTTTGTAAGTTTAGGGACTGATGACACCGTAGTTAAGTCCCATAAGCTATACAAACATTTGAACACTTTTTGATGCAGCTCTCCGACCTACCCTATCCAGAGCAAGCCTCTTCATCTTCTCATAAAGACGGCAACTCACCTGCATTTGAATCTGCTTACTGTATTCATCTCTTGGTCTCCCTCAAACACTTTTCTCCAATGCTAGCTTCATGATTCCTTATTTATTTATTTATTCAATTTTCAGACCTTTAATACTAAGTCATTGATCTCCTCATGTTTCAATACAACTGACCGTCCGACATCTCGACGTAATACTGCAGTCTTCCGCAGCACATGTAACACACGTCGGAGAGGGAAAGATTCCAATTCTGCAAGATTCTCCGCAAGGCAATCACGGCCCATAATTTTCCTAAATGCTGGCACAATTTTCCTTCGTGGGTGTTTAGAAAGTGCGCTCTTATCCTCTAGCAGTGTAGGCCATGTTTCTCCTTTCCCTTGTATCCTAAAGTGGTCATAAAACTTCCGTTTGAATTTATCATTAATAATACTATTAACTGAGATGATTTAGCCGCGGTGGAGTAGCCGAGTGGTCTAAAGCACCTCGCTGCGGAGCGCTCGGTTGCTCGCCGTGGAGGTTCGAATGCTCCCTGGGGCATGGGTGTGTGTGTTTGTCCGTAGGTTAGTTTACCTAGGTTTAAGTAGTTTGTTCAAATGTTCAAATGTTTGTATAGTCTATGGGACTTAACTACGGGGTCATCAGTCCCTAAACTTACAAATTACTTATGAACTACTTACGAACTAGGACGGCACAGCCGGCCGCGGTGGCCGAGGAGACTGAGGCGCTCCAGTCACGGTCTGCACGACCACTACGGTCGGGGGTTCGAATCCCCCCTCGGGCATGGATATTTGTGCCGTCCTAGTTTGTAAGTAGTTCATAAGTAGTTTGTAAGTTTAGGGACTGATAACCCCGTAGTTAAGTCCCATAGACTACACACACACACACAGGACGGCACAAATATCCATGTCCGAGGGGGGATTCGAACCCCCGACCGTAGTGGCCGTGCAGACCGTGACTGGAGCGCCTTAGTCTCCTCGGCCACCGCGGCCGGCGTAGTTTGTAAGCTACGGGCTGATGACCACGCAGTTTGGTCCGATAGATTTACAAACATTTTAACATTTGAGATGATTTTGACAATTTCTTTGAGAGATCTTTATTCCTGTTATGGGAAAAAAGTCTGCCATGGATTCTTGTATGTGATGGTATCCACTGAAAAGCTATTTCAGTTCCAGATTTGGTAACTGATAAAATGGAGGATTTTATTTCATTAATGCAAGAATTCAGAGGTGTTTGGATGATATTCCCCTTATCGCAGAATTGGAATCACAAAGTATAACAATCTTGTTTTGTTATGTTTATAGTTGAATAAAACTTGCTTTAGTGCCAGGCTTATTCCCTCCTCCTCTCCATCAAAATTTGAATGTTATGTGCGACAGACTTGTAGTAACAAAGTCTACATCCTTTTGAATCTGCACTGTATTCGTCCCTCGTTGTCTCTCTACGATTTTTACCTCACACACTACCCTCTAATGCTAAGTTGACAATTCCTTGATGTCTCAGAATATGTCCCACCAATCTGTCCCTTCTCTTACTCAGAATACGCCAGAAATTCCTTTTCTCCCCAATTCGGTTAAGCACTTCCTCATTAGTTACCCATCTAATTTTCATCATTCGTCTATAGTACCACATTTCAAAAGCTTCTATCATCTGTTTGTCTGAACTTCTTATCGTTCACGTTTCACTCCCATATAATGCTCCAGACAAATGCTTACAGAAAGGACTTCCTAACATTTAAATTAAAATTGGATGTTAACAAATTTCGCTTCTTCAAAAACGCTTTTCTTCCCATAGCCATTCTGCATTTTACATCTTCTTTACGTCGGCCATCAGAAGTTATCTTGCTACCCAAATGACAAAACTCAATGCACTACTTGTACTGTCTCATTACCTAATCTAATTCCTTCAGCATGGCCTGACTTTCTGACGCTACATTTCATTATCCTTGTTTTACTCTTATTGATGTTCATCTTATATCCTCTTTTCAAGACAATGTCCATTCCATTCAATTGATCTTCCAGATCCTTTGCGGTCTCAGACAGAATTACTATTTCATCACCAAAATGCAAAGTTTTTATTTCTTTTCCCTCTCCAAATTTCTCCTCGCATTACATAACTGCTTGCTCAATGTATAGATCGAACAAGATTGGGGAAAGGCTACAACCCTGTCTTATTCCCTTCCCAAGTTCTGCGTCCGTTTCATACCCTTCAATTCTAATAACCGCTTTCTGGTTTTTGTATAAGCTGAATATAACTCTTCGCTCCCTATATTTTACCTCTGTTACCTTCAGAATTTGAAAGAGTTTATTCCAGTCGGCATTGTCTAAAGCTTTCTCAAAATCTACAAATGCTAAAAACTATCTTCTAAGATAAGTCGTACTGTGAGTCTTGCCTCCAATGTTCCTACATTTATCCTAAATCCAAACCGATCTTCCCGAAGTTTGGCTGCCACAAGTTGTTCCATTCGTCTGTAAATAATTCGTGTTAGTATTTTGTAACTATGACTTATTAAACTGATAGTTCTGTAGTTCTGTAATTTTCCCACTTGCCTGCACTTGCTTTCTTAGGAATTGGAATCACTATATTCTTCTTGAAGTCTGAGGGTATTTCCCCTGTCTCATACATCTTGAATTCCAGGTGGAACAATTTCTTCATGACTGGCTCTCCTAACGACATCAGCAGTTCAGAAGGAATGTCATCTATTACAGGGGCCTTGGACTCAAATCTTTCAGCGCTCTGTCAAATTCTTCTCGCAGTATCGTATCTCCTGTCTCCTCTTCCTCCAGTTCATCTTCTCTTTCTAGAATACTACCTCGAAGTTTATACTGTTTGTTTATGCTTTGTATTTATCGTTTATAACTCCAATTTTTTAAAAGAATTCTTTATTCACTTCTTTTTTTAAGCAAATAAAGTTGAAGTCTTAATTTGACTAAGCATAATTTAATAAGGTAGATTTGGGAAGGGAGGGGGCGAAGTCTTCTTTACTCACTGGTCGCCATTGGTCCTTTATTAATGCATCACTGCATTGGATAAGACCTTTTTGTGTTTTCAGCCATGTAGCATGACGCTTGTAATTGTTCCAATATGTTGCAGCGGAATTAATGTTTCTTATTGAAGCAGTGACAGTCTTATAATTTCCGTCGTTCTGGTTATAGCACGACAGCTACCCAAAATAATATATAAAGAAATGTCCAGTTGTGCTCGTGTTGTCATAGCACGACAACTACCCAAAATAATATATAAAGAAATGTCCAGTTGTGCTCGTGTTGTCATATCCACGACAAAGATGGTACAATTAACATTTATGGTAGCGAAATGCTATAACATCTCAGCAGCTTCCAGATGATATAATTAGAAGTCCAGTGCCAGCTGTCACCAGTGCCACATCGTTACAGCGCTAAGTATCTGAATTTAATTTGTGTCAAATTTAATTTGCCAGTCTAGTTCATTTTCGGTAGTACTGTTTTAAGAGGTTTATTCCCGCGTACTTGCAGATTTCGTTTGTACTACTGTTTTAATAGTTTATTCTATCGTATTTGATAAATACCGTTGTGTTTAGTCTTCGTCTTTGACCGGTGTATTTCAAAACAAGTCAGAGACCGTTACTAAGCTCGTTATCAGTCAGTCCAGTGCCAGCTGTCACCAGTGCCACATCGTTACAGCGCTAAGTATCTGAATTTAATTTGTGTCAAATTTAATTTGCCAGTCTAGTTCATTTTCGGTAGTACTGTTTTAAGAGGTTTATTCCCGCGTACTTGCAGATTTCGTTTGTACTACTGTTTTAATAGTTTATTCTATCGTATTTGATAAATACCGTTGTGTTTAGTCTTCGTCTTTGACCGGTGTATTTCAAAACAAGTCAGAGACCGTTACTAAGCTCGTTATCAGTCAGTCCAGTGCCAGCTGCCACGAGTGCCGCAGCGTTAACAGCGCTAAGCTGCCGGACTCAGTTTTGTTGATTCGACAGTGTAGTTACCACTGACCACAGTTAAGTCAGCAGCCAGCCGCCTTCATTAGAATACTAGGCTCCTTTAAAGTTGTTAATTGCTGTTAATGGTATCGATAGGATGGATAGGATGTATGCCTGCTGTGTGCGGACGCAGGAGGAGTTGGCCGCGGTTCGCGAACAGCTGAGCGTGCTGTTGGCTACGGTCAGCCGTCTTCAGGCTGCTGTCTCGGGGTGCAGCGATGGTGGGGAGTCTGGTTCGTCGAGTGGGACACCTCAGGTGTCTCACGCTACGCTCTCTGTCCCTGCTACCGAGGCACCTTCAGTTGTACCGGACGTCGTCGAGCCGCCTTCTCCGCAAGGGGAGTGGCGGGTTGTACGGCGTTCGCGTCGCTCGAGGCGGAAGGCCAATGTGGAGGCTGGACGTCCGTCCGCGCCCGTTCGTCCTGTGAGTGGAGGTGTGGCCACTCCTTCAGCAGGGTCCGAGCAGGTGCACGGGGGGAGGGGATTATTAGTTATTGGGAGCTCCAATGTCAGGCGCGTGATGGAGCCCCTTAGGCAGATAGCGTCCAGATCTGGAAGGAATTCCAACGTGCAATCGGTGTGTTTGCCGGGGGGCCTCATCCGAGATGTGGAGGCGGCCTTGCCGGCGGCTATCGAGGGTGCGGGGTGCAGTCGACTGCAAGTCGTAGCTCACGTCGGCACCAATGACGCTTGTCGCTTGGGTTCTGAGGACATCCTCAGGTCCTACGAGCGGCTGGCGGAATTGGTGAAGGCTGCTGCCTTCGCACGCGGGGTGCAAGCAGAGCTGTCGATTTGCAGCATTGTTCCCAGGGTTGATCGGGGTCCTTTGGTTTGGAGCCGAGTGGAGGGTCTGAACCAGAGGCTTCGCCGACTCTGTGACAGTCATGGCTGCAGATTTCTGGATTTGCGTTATCGGGTGGGGAATTGTAGGGTGCCCCTAGATAGATCAGGGGTGCACTACACTAAGGAAGCGGCTACTCGGATAGCAGAGTACTTGTGGAGTGCACATGGGGGTTTTTTAGGCTAGGCGCTAACTCTGATGAGCACTCGCCTGTCAGCATTCAAACAGCGAATTCAGGCCACGTTCGGAACAAAAATTGGAACATAAAAATATTAGTAGCGAACTTACAGAGTATTATAAACAAAGTTCCCGAATTTGCAGCGCTGCATGGAAGTTATTGCGCTCAGATAATTTTAGGCACCGAAAGCTGGCTAAATGATGATGTGGAAAGTTCAGAAATATTTAGCGAAGCGTGGAATGTATATCGGAAAGATAGATCTGATACAACCGGAGGAGGAGTGTTCATCGCTGTGGACAAAGATATTGTTTCTACTGAGATCGAGGTTGAAAGTAATTGTGAAGTTATCTGGGCACGCATAACAGGTCTAAAAGAAGTAAAGTTAATAGTTGGTTGTTTTTACCGGCCCCCCAGTGCTGCTGTAGCAGTTTTAGAATCATTCAAGGAAAGTCTACACCAGGTAGTGCATAGGTATCCGGGCCATGCAATATTAGTCGGAGGTGACTTCAACCTTAAGAGTATAGATTGGGACCTCGCTAGTTACATTTCAGGCGGTACAGACAAGCAGTCTTGCGAGCTACTTTTGGACACATTCTCCGAAAACTGTCTTGAGCAGTTAAACCGGCAACCCACGCGCAATGGAAATATTCTAGACCTTATAGCCACAAACAGGCCTGACCTTATTAACGATGTCTGTGTAGAGACAGGAATTAGTGATCATGATATCATCATAGCGTCGATGGTGACCAAAGTTCATAAACCAGTCAAGAAGGCTAGGAGCGTGTTTTTGTTGGGAAAAGCCGACAAGCAAATGTTACGATCGCACTTAGAAAATGAATGGGCATCGTTTAATTCTGGGACTATGGATGTAGAGGACTTGTGGACTAAATTTAAATGCATTGTTAATGAAGGGTTAGAGAAATATGTGCCAGTAAAGACGATTAAGGATGGAAAAGATCCACCGTGGTATAATAATAATGTTAGAAAGCTGCTGAGAAAGCAAAGGCTGTTGCACTCTCGATTCAAAAAAGAACACGCAAATGATGACAGGCAAAAGTTAGTAGAGATTCGTGCGTCTATAAAAAGATCGATGCGTGAAGCATACAATAATTATCACAGCCATACCTTAGCAAAAGATCTTTCCGAGAACCCGAAAAAATTCTGGTCCTATGTAAAATCGATAAGCGGGTCAAAGCCCACTGTCCAGTCACTAGTTGATCATTCCGGGGCAGTAATAGAAGAAAGCAAACGGAAAGCTGAAGTTCTAAATTTAACCTTTAAGAAATCTTTCACGCAGGAGGACCGCACAAATATACCATCATTTGATCAACGTACTAATTCCGAAATGGGGGACATAACAATAGGTATTTCCGGTGTAGAGAAGCAGCTGAGAGAGCTAAATACGAAAAAGTCTGCTGGTCCGGATGGAATACCAGTTCGGTTTTACAAAGACTATTCTGCGGCATTGGCCCCCTACTTAGCTTGCATTTATAGCGAGTCTTTAATTCAGCGCAAAGTTCCTAGTGATTGGAAAAAAGCGCAGGTGACTCCCGTGTATAAGAAAGGAAAGAGAACTGACCCATACAATTACAGGCCAATATCGTTGACATCAGTTTCATGTAGAATTTTGGAGCATATTCTCAGTTCGAAAATAGTAAATTTCCTTGAAACGGAAAAGCTTCTTTCCATGAATCAGCACGGGTTTAGGAAACATCGTTCATGTGAAACTCAGCTTGCCCTTTTCTCACATGACATCTTGCGAGTCATGGACGAAGGCCAACAGGCGGATTGTGTTTTTCTCGACTTCAAAAAGGCGTTCGACACGGTGCCACACTGCAGAATGCTAACGAAGATACGAGCTTATGGAATAGGTTCACAGATTTGTGACTGGCTGGAAGACTTCCTAAGTAATAGAACGCAGTACGTTGTTCTCGACGGCGAGTGTTCATCAGAGACGAGTGTATCGTCAGGCGTGCCCCAGGGGAGTGTGATAGGACCGCTATTATTTTCTATCTATATAAATGATCTGATGGACAGAGTAAGTTGTAATTTGCGGCTGTTTGCTGATGATGCTGTGGTGTATGGGAGGGTGTCGTCTGTAACTGACTGTAATAGCATACAGGTTGACTTAGACAAAATTTCTAGTTGGTGCGAAGAATGGCAGCTAGCTCTCAATGTAGAAAAATGTAAGGTGATGCGCATGAGTAGAAAAAACAATCATATAATGTTCGAATACAGCATCAGTAGTGAGCTTCTTGATGCGGTCGCGTCGTTCAAATATCTAGGCGTAACATTGCAGAGCGATATGAAATGGAACGAGCATGTAAGGACAGTTGTGAGTAAGGCGGACAGCAGACTTCGGTTTATTGGGAGAATTTTGGGAAGATGTACTTCACCTGTAAAGGAGACCGCGTATAAAACGCTTGTACGACCACGTCTTGAGTATTGCTCAAGTATTTGGGACCCGCAGCAGATCGGTTTGAAGGAAGACATAGAGGCGGTTCAGAGGCGAGCAGCTAGATTTGTTACCGGTAGGTTCGACCAATGCGCGAGTGTCACGGAAATGCTCCGGCAACTCAATTGGGGATCGCTGGAAGAAAGACGACGTTCTTTTCGTGAATTTCTGTTAAGTAAATTTAGAGGGCCGGAATTTGAATCTGAGTGTAGTACGATCTTGCTGCCGCCTACTTACATTTCGCGTAAAGATCACAAAGACAAGATAAGAGAAATTAGAGCTCGTATGGAGGCATATAGGCAATCTTTTTTTCCTCGTTCAATTTGGGAGTGGAATAGGAAAGGAAATGCCTAGTAGTGGTACAGTGTACCCTCCGCCACGCACCTTACGGTGAATTGCGGAGTATGTATGTAGATGTAGATGTAGAAGTTCAGTTGGTCTCTTTGTCTTCGTAGGAGGATTCCGCATGGGAAAACTTCCAGGTTTTAAACATAAAATGATAATTGAATAATAGCGACGAAAAATATGAGTTTATTACACTTTAACTAGGATGCATAAAATAAACACTTTGACATAGCTCTGCCCTCTTGGGTCACATATTTACAACTATATAGTCTTCACATTCGTAAGTACTTTGGGATGTATTTACTGACGCTGGGTGTCAATAGAACTGTGTCAAAAAGTCAACTGGCCCAGAAGTACAAAAACCATACATTTTCATTTTTGGTTTTGGACTAACGCTAATATATAAAAACGTATTTTATGCGCGGCCGTACAGTTCAACCAATTGTGATGAAACTTTGTCGACATATTTCTTGCACTTTCGCGATGGTCATAGGCACCATTAAATGACTGTACGACTAATAGTTCAGGAGATATGACGTCATAAACAATGAAATGCGCGGGGAAGTGCTGCATCATGCGACGTCTGCTTCTAAACCAATGTACCGATTTCAACCAAATTTGGTACACATATTCCTACCTTGAGGTAACAATTGACCTAGGGATAAGAACTGCTTACGACATATAGTTCAAGAGATATGACGTCATAAACAATTATACGGTTGAAAGCCTGTGGCATCATGCGACATGCGAATAAGGACACTTTATTCATCCTAAAAAAATCTTCATGACATTTCGGACACTTGACCTTCAAAACAAGAAAAAGATCACTGTCACATAAAATTTTGGATGGCGAATGACAGAGAATACTTTACATATGGACTTCGTCGGATTCTATAGTTGTATTCTGATCCTGATGATATTTTTAAATATGATTGAACAATTCAGTTCATCAGTATTAATATATTAAGATTACCTACAATCATTTTAATTAATTGACGTGACTAAACAGTTAATTTTCAGATTTCGGCGAAGTTTAAAATGAAATAAAAGTTGTGAATATTCGAGCAGCTCTCTCTGGAAGTTACGTTTCATTTTTCAGGGTGATACTCATCAAAGGAACATTTAAAACATAAATATTGTTCACACCATGTGAATTTTATGTAAGCAACTTAAAGTAAGAATTTTTTAAAAAAAATATTCTTCAGTGGAGAGCACACTTCATTCAGATTTTTAAATAACGGCTTTTCGGTTGTCAGCTTTGGTGCATACCAAACATACTGAATCAATGGGGTGAAAAACACCAGCAGAAGGAATTTGTTGTTACCAACGTATTGTTTTAATGCGAATTTGAAAATAAATACATAAATCTAATATATAAATTTTGTGTCCCAACTTCGTCGCCACTTTTGTGTCCCAGCCTCGTCGTAGGTGTCGGTGGCCGAGTGGAATGAGACCGACACAGTAACAAAGACAGCACGCCGGTGCAGGTACGGAGGGGAGCAGCCAGAAACTACAAACACTAGAGTAAATTAGAAAGAGATATATATTGCACAGAATGTAACAATACTTAACTTTTACATAGTACTGCAAAATGTTGATACATAGTTGTTAGAGGCCTGCCTAGTGCCTGTACAATAGCAAAGTCTTCACTGGTGCCTATCTGATTACGAAGGTCCTAACTGGTTGCTAACTCAGTCCCAAGTGCTGACTGGTTCCTCTCTCAGTCCGAAGTGCTGACTGGTTCCTCTCTCAGTCCGAAGTGAACGATGTCTTCACTGGTGGCCACGAGCGGAGTTGCCGCAGAGGGCGCTCGTGGCTGTCGTCGTAAGAACGCCGCGCCGTGCGTGCATGGCGGCGCGCGGCGAAAGTAGGTGGCGCGCACTTTGTACTTGTGCGACACCACACCCCTCCCCCCCCAACCGCCGCGCCGTCGTGGCGTAGGGCTGAGGGCCACGGCGACGGCACTGGGAGGAGGGCCTGGGCGGGGGCGTTACTGGTGGGACGGGCGTCGTAGCTGAGGCTGGGATCGAGACGCCGTCCGCGCCCCGGCATCCGCCTTGCGATCCTCCAGGAAACCCACCGAAACCTGGGGAAGGGCGCACACCCCCGCCCAGAGGGAGCAGGTCATCTTCTTCTGAGGTGCGTGGCCCAGGCGGCGGCGGCACGCACGGTCCCGGAGTCCCTCTCGGTGACGCTGTCATCTGCGGCGGCGACAGCGGCGGCGTCGCGTCGATCTCCATCGGGACGATCTCGTAGTCCGGGGACGCTGGACCCGTTGACGAACGATGTGTTTGTGCTCCCTGGCGGTGAACTGGGTCTGGAATCAAGAAACCGGAGACAGTATCGCGCGGCCTGTGCAAGCGCAATTGGTTTGCGTGGCGTCGCAGCTCCGACCCTGTGGAAGAACGTACAACATACATATTGCGACCGAGCACGCGCTGAATGGTGCCCGGCAACCATGTCTTCTTGTTGCCAGCAAACACCCTGTACAGCACCAGCGTGGAAACCTGAAAACGCGAAGCGCCATACGAACCGACTCGGTGCGTGGGAGGCTGCAGCAGGTGAAGGAGAGTGCGGTGACGGCGGCCGTGTAGCAGCTCAGCAGGAGACGGGCCGTCACGTGGCATGCATCGATACGTAGACAAGAAAATTTGAAGAGCTTGCTGCCTGGAGTGCTGACCTTTCATCTTCTCCATTTGAGACTTGAATGTTCGAACGAAACGTTCTGCTTCACCATTGGACTGAGGGTGAAAAGGCGCAGTGGTAATATGCTGAATGCCATTCACACGACAAAACTGTTGAAATTCCGCACTAACAAACTGAGGTCCATTGTCACTGACGATAGTTTCAGGCAAGCCTTCGATGCAAAACACTGATGTTAAGGCACTGATTGTACTAGAAGCTGTCGTTGAGTTCATGGCAATCACAAAAGGAAACTTGCTGAAAGCGTCTACAACAATTAACCAGCGCGTATTCCAGAAAGGTCCGGCAAAGTCAATATGTAAACATTGCCATGGTCCCTTGGGGCGTGGCCAGTCTGAGAAACGCTGTGGAGGAGCCGCCTGATGCTCCGCACAAACTGTACACTGTGATGTCATGCTCTCTATCTGAGCGTCCATACCAACCCAGGTACAATGACGTCTGGCCAGTTGCTTTGTCCTAACAATGCCCCAATGTCCTTGATGCAGGAGGCGTAACACTTCTCGTTGCAGGGAACGAGGAACAATCACTCTTGCTTGGTCGTTGTCGGTATGCAACAACAGTACACCCTGACTTAAAGATAATGCATGACGTTGTGCAAAATAACGTCGAACCAGAGGCCGCTCAATGTCTTTGGCTCTGGCAGGCCACCCTGAGCGAACAAAACGTGCTACCACACTTAGGTCTGCATCCGCAGCTGTTTCCTGTGCAACCCGACGAGAGTTCAAAGGAAAGTCTGCGACAGCGGAAGCATCTCTGGAGTCTATCTGGCAACATGCCATTTCCGAAGAATCAAACGAAACATCCTGGCCAACCGGAAGTCGGGAAAGTGTGTCCGCGTTGGCGTGTTTAGTGGTAGGTCGGTACAAAATCTCATACTGATAATTAGACAGTATTAAGGACCATCTCTGAAGCTTTTGTGCCGTTCGTGGCGGAATTGGCTTTGTGGGTGAGAACAACGACGTGAGAGGCTTGTGGTCTGTCAACAAATAGAATTTTCTGCCATAGAGATAATGATGAAATTTCGTGACGCCGTAAATGATTGCTAAGGCCTCCTTTTCTATCTGACTGTAATTCTGTTGCGTCGGCGTCAGTAGCTTGGATGCAAAGGCAATAGGACGATCGTGACATCCAATACGATGCGACAGAACGGCACCCAGACCGTACGACGAGGCGTCAACTGCTAACACTACAGGCTTCTGTGGGTCAAAGGGAATCATACATGCATCACTGAGTAGTGCAGACTTTAGTTTGTCAAAGGCAACCTGACAATCTTTAGACCATACAAAAGGAACATTCTTCCTACGTAAGTGATGCAGTGGAGCTGCAATCTGAGAGGCATTGGGAATAAATCTGAAATAATAGTTCAGCTTCCCCATTACTGCTTGCAATTCGTGCACATTCTTAGGAGGAGGCAAGTCTTTGATTGCTCGAAGATGTGACTGTAAGGGATGTATTCCTTGGGCATTAATCACATGGCCTAGGTACTCTATTTCAGTTTGAAAAAACGAACACTTTGCTTTATTACAGCGTAGACCTGCTGCAGTCAACACTTTGAAAAGACACTCCAGGTTTGCTAAATGTTCTTCAACTGTACGTCCGGATACCACAATGTCATCTAAATAGTTCGAGCAACACGGTACAGAAACTGTCAGCTGTTCCAAAAAGCGCTGAAAAATAGCGGGGGCAGAAGAACTGCCAAAGGGTAGGCGTTGAAATTGAAAAAGGCCCATGTGAGTATTAATGACGAAAAACTTTTTCGACTAGTCATCAAGTGGAATCTGTAAGTATGCCTCTGCTAAATCAATCTTGGAAAAGAAGCGAGACTGTCCTAATTTGTCCATCAGTTCCTCAGGTCTGGGCAGGGGATAAGTGTCGACAATTGTTTGACTGTTCACTGTTGATTTGAAGTCCGCACAGAGACGAAGTTTTCCTGACGGCTTGGGTATAATTACTATAGGCGAGGCCCACTGACTCGCAGAAACAGGAGAAATCACCCCACTATCTTGCCAACGTTTAAGTTCTTCGGCAACTGTATCACGCAAGGCGATAGGCACTGGTCTAGCTTTACGAAATTTTGGAACTGCAGATTCTTTTAAAGTTACATGTGCCACGAAGTCTTTTGCACAACCTAGTTCCGGCGAAAACAAGTCACTATATTTGTCACACAATGCATTGATTTTATCCTGAGGCACTATTGACGAAATTTGAAGCACATCTCTTTGAATTGATAAACCAAACAAGTCAAAAGCATCTAGTCCAAAAATGTTCTGTGTCGATTTGGCCTGAAGAACTACAAAAGCAACTGTTTTTGTTACACCTTGAAAAGAGGCGGGCAGGCTACACGTTCCTAGCACGGGAATATTTTGACCTGTGTACGCTGTTAACACTTGTTGACACGGCGACAATTTTGGCGAACCCAGAAGTTCATATGTGTCTTTATTTATTAATGTAACAGCGGAACCAGTATCAAGCTGAAATTGCACAGTCTTATTTTCTATGGAGAGATTTACAAAAAGTTTGTGCTTCTGGCGCACGACAGGTGCGCGAATTTGGGCAACGTCTGCTACGGTTTGTTTACTGCGCTTGCGCTGGCCGCGTAGTGAAGTAAGCGGCGCAGACTCGGCACGCAGCGGATGAACAACACTGTCACTAGAGGGCACTACCGCCGGATCGGCGTCCGCGCAAGCATGCGAAGCTACTCCAGATTTACTAACTACTGCACTACACTTTTGAGTAGCTACTTGATGTCTACTGTCACTAGCTACACAGTACTGGGCACTATTACAAGGAGCAGTTGCAGAAGGCACTATTTTCACTACAGGAATGCACTGTTCATAGTCCTTTTGCTTGTCCCGAACCCTTTTCCGTTGCACTGTTTTACGCGCTCGTCGGCGCTTGCTACGTGGTGCACTATATAGTTTTGCCATAGGCGCAGAACTACTTTCTTGGAATTGAGATCCAAGGAAAGCACTGTTCAATTCCACAGCCCGCACAACATTTACAGAATGAACTGTTCTCGCACTTTGCGAAGCACTGTTTCTAACGTTAATGTTCTTTGAGTTTTTAATTTGCATACACACAGATCGTACATGTCCCGATTTGCCACATTGATAACAGGTTGCGTTGCGACTAGGGCAATGAGCACGTTTGTGGCGAGACACACACTGGGGGCAAGATTTACGTACATTTTCTGAAATGAGCGTTGGCGCCCGTTATTCAAATCACTGTTTCTAACACGACGGGGCGACCTTTGTGTCGCACTTTTACACTGGCTACTGTTCACTGTCTGTTCAGCACGGCCTGTACTATTGTAAGAATCACTAGTGCTACACTGAGAACTACGGCTAGGAAAGCGTCCGTTGCGGCGCACTGAATTTACACTGTGGCTTTGCATTTCTACATCTGCTAAGTCAAAAGTATCATGCGCTTCTATAAGCTGCAGTACACTGTCTAATGAAGGGTCTGACTGTTTTAGAATTGCTGCCCTAATTCTGGGGTCCTGAATGTTCTGCGTAATCGCATCTCTCAACATCACGTCACTATACGAAAGTCCACAAGAGCAAGTAAATTTACATTTGCGGGTTAAGCCCTTCAATTCCGTAATCCACTCTTGGTGTGACTGCTGCGGTAATTTTTTAAGTCTGAAAAATCGGTATCGTGCAGCGGCTACAAGAACTTTTCTCTCATAATGAGCATTCAGTGCATCTACAATTTGTTCAAAGTCTACATCACGAGGAGATGCGAGAGGGAAAAGTTTTTGCAATAGTACGAAGGTCTGGGGGCCCACAATCGATAAGAAAAGGTTCTTCACTCTCTGACCTGTAAGTTGATGAGCCGCGACGAGTTCTTGAAACTGTGCGAAATAGTCGCTCCATTCTTCCTCACGTTCGTTGTACTGGCGAAACGTAGGAAGCGATACAGCGGCAGGTGTGGGCTGCTGATGTGACGGCTGTTGTTGTTGGTGAGCAGCCTGTGCCGTCAACTGCGACACGGCCTGCAGTAGTTGAGTGATTTGCGCCGTCTGTAACTGAATAATTTCCATTAAGTTTGGGTTCGGGGTAGTGGCCATGCTGACCGATTAGGCGCCGCGCATACAAGTAAATTATAACAAAACACAAATGCAATATGAGAGAGGACGCTCTGCAACAAAAAAGTCCACAAAACACGTAACAAAATATCTTTCCCCAAAATTGTTATAATAAGGGTGGGTGGGCGGGAGCAATTTCTGCCTGCTCCGACTGCTGCTGTCTGGCTGCTGGTCCAAGGTTCGTCTATCACTCCTCGTCGCCACTTTTGTGTCCCAACTTCGTCGCCACTTTTGTGTCCCAGCCTCGTCGTAGGTGTCGGTGGCCGAGTGGAATGAGACCGACACAGTAACAAAGACAGCACGCTGGTGCAGGTACGGAGGGGAGCAACCAGAAACTACAAACACTAGAGTAAATTAGAAAGAGATATATATTGCACAGAATGTAACAATACTTAACTTTTACATAGTACTGCAAAATGTTGATACATAGTTGTTAGAGGCCTGCCTAGTGCCTGTACAATAGCAAAGTCTTCACTGGTGCCTATCTGATTACGAAGGTCCTAACTGGTTGCTAACTCAGTCCCAAGTGCTGACTGGTTCCTCTCTCAGTCCGAAGTGCTGACTGGTTCCTCTCTCAGTCCGAAGTGAACGATGTCTTCACTGGTGGCCACGAGCGGAGTTGCCGCAGAGGGCGCTCGTGGCTGTCGTTGTAAGAACGCCGCGCCGTGCGTGCATGGCGGCGCGCGGCGAAAGTAGGTGGCGCGCACTTTGTACTTGTGCGACACCACAATAAAATTAATGTTTATTTGTCTTTTTGTTCGTATTTTATGCGTGGTCATACCGTACATTATATTGCGGTAAAACTTTGTCAATTCATTACTTGCAGTCGTGCGAAGGTTGTAGCCAAGACATACTAAAATTAACGTCGTATGGTACATGGCGGGGGTGGTTTACAATTAGTTAATTCGTTTCTTACGCCTTCACGCTGAATGGCTGGACGGATATGAATGATATTTGGAACATAAGGTAGCTTACACCCTGCATTAATGCATGGGCTACCTTTCGAAAGCCACCGTACGGTGCGTGGCGGAGGGCATCTTACAATGGGTTAACACGTTTGTGTCTCTTCACGCTGAAACAAAATGTTGAAATGTTTGTTAAACTTAAGGGACTTAACTGTGGGGTCATCAGTCCCTAAACTTACAAACTACTTATGAACTACCTTATACTAAAGACGACACAAACATCTATGCCCGAGGGGGGGATTCGAACCGCCGACCGTAGCGGCCGTGCAGGCTGTGACTGGCGCGCCGCAGTCCGCTCGGCCACCGCGGCAGGCTACAGTGGGTTAACATGTTTGTTTCTCTTCAGGCTGGAACGGTTGGACGGAATTGAATGAATATAGCTTATACCCCGAATTAATACACGGGTTACCTTTCGTATGTCTCTGTAGGTGCATGGCAGAGGGTACGTTGCAACAAACACCCAACGGGTCACTATGAAAGTCAACACATGAATGTATGTTTTTATGAAGGAGATTTTTATAATCTGCGTAGCGGAGGGTGTGTTACGACTTTGACCAGTCACCATGACACTTGGCGGACATATCTATGTTTTTATATATAGGAGGGAGAGGAGTAGGTGGAGGAGGAGACGGACAAAGGAGAGAGCAGGTGAATGAGAGATGGGAGATGGTGGCAGACGGGTGAAAGGAGAGCGACAGAGGGAGGGGGAGGAGGAAACGGACAGAGAAAGGGCAAGAGGAGCTGCTGAACGGAGGGAACGGAAGGGAGAAGATACACTAATTGTGGCCGTGGCGGATTAGCCGTGCGCACTGGGGCGCCGTGCTGCGGAGCGCGCGCCCGTTCGCCGTCGGGGGTTCGAGTCCTCGGGCACGGTTGTTTGTGTTTTGTTCTTCATTTAGAAATGTTTGTAAATCTATCGGACTCAACTGCGTGGTTATTAGTCCGTAGCTTACAAATTACTTAAACTTAGGTAAACTAACCTAAGGACAATACAAACACCCATGCCCGAGGGGGGACTCGAACCCCTGACCCCCCGCGCACCACAGCACTGCGTCCCAATACGCACGGCTAATCCGCCGAGGCTTTGTCTTGTCCTTATTTTATTTTACCTTAGTTTAAGTAGTTTGTAAGCTACGGACTGGTAGCCAAGCAGTTTAGTCCGATAGATATACAAACATTTGAAACTTCCTGCAGATTAAAACTGTGTGCCGGAACCGGGCTCGAACCTGCGACCTTTGCCTTTCGCGGCCAAGTGCTCTACCGACTGAGCTATCCCGACACGACTCACGATGCCGCCTTACAACTTTAGTTCTGCCAGTACCTCGTCTCCTACTTTCCAAACTTCACAGAAGTTCTCGAACATTTGACTAATTATTTTTTCTGCCGCAGCAACCCGCCGGTTAACAGCTAGTTAACGATATTTCTTCAGTGATTCACTGCTGCAACTACCATCTATATGCTGACGACATCCAACTGTATATAAGTGTCTGTCCTAAGAACATCGATGATGCAGCAGCTGGTATGAATGCAGACCTTTTATGTGTTTCACGATGGACACAAAACCTAGGTCTTAAGTTAAACCCCAATAAATCCCATGTCATACTCCTATCTCACCCAAAGCTAATCAGCCGGTATTTTCGTCAGACAGTCCCTGGAATAAACCTCAATGGTATCCAATTACCATATCAAAAAACAGTGAAAGACCTTGGGATAATATTGGATTAACATCTAAACTGGGAAGAACAAACAGTTGTGGTGATCAGGAAATCGCTCTCGTCCCTATATTCAATCCAATAATTTAGAAAAATTTTTCCAACCGAAGTTAAACAAAAATTAGCCCAAACACTTGTCTTGCCAAATCTTTACTACTGTGATATAGTTCAAAACGGCACAAATAGCAAAATTCGAGACGCCTCGAGCTAGTGATGAATGCTTGCATTAGGTACATGTGCAATATACGGTTGTACGATCATATCAGTCCTTCCTATACCCAGCTAGGTTGGACGCGGCCACATAAGTAGCGCGATTTTGAAACGCTGTGCTTACTTCATCGATTTCTCAGCCACCAGTTCCTCCAATACTTATCTTCTCACATAAAACAGCTATCATCATTCCACAACCGCAATATCAGATCTGATACGTGTAGCATCTTGGCTGTACCTTCACACAACAGTAAATCTTTGTCCGTGTCGTTCTTCATCTCAGCCATACGGCTATGGAACACACTGCCATGTGATCTACGTCTTACACTAAACAACTCGATATTTAGGAGGAAACTCAAAATTCACATATTAACGACGGCATAGCCTCCATTGTTAACCTGCTCTCATTTCTTTGTCCCCATCGCAACTTTGAATCTTACCATTCTATTTCTCTTCCTCTAAACAGTCTTCCTCTTCTATATCTCTCTCACCACATTCTATCGTTTTATGTCTCTGCTTGATGTGAATAACTCACAATCTGTAAGAATATAACGAGGCAATTCCTAAATGGTAATAGGGCTGTTGTTCACAATATGAAACATGATTACTGTATTTTGTAAAGTCATTATTATATTATTATCACTATTATTGTTTTTATTATACTTTTTGATTCTTATAAATTTTGTAAGTATTATTATTACAAATATATTCTACTGATAATCTCTATTTTTTTACTTTAATACTTGTATTATACATTGTCTGTCTGTAATGTAATAAAGAAATTGCTCACCTTCAGTAAGAGTGGCCTGAAGGCCCTAATCTTGCAAGGTAAAATAAATGCATAAATAATGTGATGGTTCTGTAATTTTCACATCTGTCTGCGTCTGCTTTCTGTGGAATGAGGATTATGATAAAATTGTACGACTTATATTTACAATTATTGATACTAATATTTATCAGTAACAGATTAAGAAGCAAATGGGGAGCATTGCACCACGCTACCTATCTTAAAAGACGTACCACGTTATTTTCGAAAAATGTTCAAATGTTTGTTAAGCTTATGGGACGTAACTACGGGGTCATCAGTCCCTAAACTTACCAACTACTTATGAACTAGCTAAGACTAAGGACGGCACAAATATCCATGCCCGAGGAGGGATTCGAACCCCTGACCATAGTGGCCGTGCAGACCGTGACTGGCGCGCCTCAGTCCCCTCGGCCACCGCGGCCGGCCGTTATTTTCGTATTTTTTCAATAAACTTTGTTTTACTCTCTTGTTCTGCTTTTCGTTGAGGTAATAATATTCTTGTGTCAAAATATAGATTCCACCACAGAAACACAAAACATGAAACCAGCAATGCGTATTACATTTATATATGTATTTTATTATATTTAATATTATTCTTAGTAACGTCCTTTTTCTGTTGTAGACTGCCAATTAAACATTTCAGGGCCGACTAAAAATAGTAGATATGTGGCAGATAATTCATATATAAACAATTTTAAGTATTTGTGGACAAGAAGCCATGATAAATTAAATATTAATTGTGTAACTATATTTCGACGGCGGTAGTATATTTGAACAGTGAGGCGCCACGCTCAATGGCTATCTGAGCAAGGAGCTTCAGTCTCAACCGTTTATTAGTATTGTTAAATATATATTTGTATGTTAAATGTAAACAACATTTGTAGGGAGGTGGTCAAAGCATTTAATTCTGTGATATTCGAATGTATAAAATTTTGGAAGGGAAATAGTATTTTAAAGATGAGGTGTTAGGATGCGCGGAAGGATACAATTTTGGGAGCAGGGAGAGCACGCTTTTCGAACGCTTGGGAAGGGACTTGTAACTTGGACGTAGTGGTGATAGGTTGTGACGCTGGGCGGTCTGAAGCCGCGTTACCAACTTGTGATTTGAAGAGATAGGCATGAATGGACTTAGAAAATTTACGGGACTGTGAGTGCAGAACTTAGTCTCAGCTTGAAAAGGAAGGAAGGAAGCTTGGTCATTAGAGACAGAGCTAACGCTCGGAGTTTTAGGTAAGGATGTGGAAGGAAATCGGCCGCGTCCTTTGAAAGGAACCATCTCGGCATTTGCCTGGAGTGATTTAGGGAAATCACGGAAACCCTAAATCTGGATGGCCGGAGGTGGATTTGAACCACCATCCTTCCCAATGCGAGTCCAGTGCGTTACCACTGCTGCTTGAAAAGTGATAAACTATACACGGTAGTAGGGCTATGGAACTGTGATAATTCAGCAATCGTGTACTCGTGTGATTACAAACTGTGTTTTATAAAAAATACTTTTATCGTGGTTTAATTTGGAACTGCAATGTTCGATGGCCTTTACTAATTTACAAGTAATAATTTAGAACTTTTACTCTCGAGTGCGTGTGATACTAATTGTGCTTCTTCTGAACAATAGTTGGGGAAATATTCAGTTATTTACCGATGTATAAAGTAGGACCACCTCCGCATTTTCATGTCCAAAATGAGTAACAAACTTCATTTACAATGAATTACTTCGTGAGTGAATCACTTCTTTATCTTTGAATCCATTTTCTTGATCATTTAGAGGTTTAATTTATATTTGTTAAACAAATTTTCATGTCATCATATGCAGATTGATAGACTGGCTAAACTACAGATTAATTATTGATCTTGTTTAAACAGATTGGGTAGCTGTTTAGGGCATAGAAGCTAACATACATAACTCACCCCTATGAACAGAGACAAGGAACCATAAAAGTTTTACTACCCTAAGTTGTGTATTGGTGGATACCGATAGGAAGGTCGCATGCTGGTTACATATTTTCCCTCCACGCCATCACTTTTACTTGAGACGTATACGCTCCAAATATTTCATACATGAATATAATTTAGAAAAGACCTAAGTCGGAACCTCTACAGTATTATTAATTTGCATAACATTTAACAAAGCAAATAACGTTTACACAAGATTTACAATAGTGAAGGAAGGAAGCTTAGGATTCAACGACCCCTTGACAGCGTGGTCATTAGAGACTGAGCTCTCGCTCGAAGTTTTTGGGTAAGGATTGGGGAAAAAATTTGCCGTGTTCTTTGAAATGAACCATCCTGGCATTTGTCTAAAGTGATTTAGGCAAAACGCGGAAAACCTAAATCTGTTTAGCGAGAGGTGGATTTGAACCACCGTCCTCCCGAATGCGAGTCCAGTGAGTTACCACAGCACCATACAACAGTGAATTACAAATTTTAATTGCCTTACATGCTCGTCAAAAGATTATTAAATTTCACACATATACACGTCAAAAGTAATCCATATGGAAAATAAATGTTCAAATGCTTGCAAATCTAAGGGATTTATCTTCTGTGGTTATTAGTCCCTAGGCTTACAAACTAAACTCAACTCACCTAAGGACAACACAGACACACACACACACACACACACACACACACACACACACACACAAGGAAGGACGCGAACCTCCGACAGCGAGCAACCGCGCGCTCCTCAGCAAGGCCCCTTAGAGCGCTCGGCTTCTCCACCGCGGCAATCGAGACGGAACATGTCATAACGGACAGTACAGAAATTATAAATTACGAAATTTGGTACGAAAAATAAATTATGGTGTCACAGTATCTCCTACCACATTTGGCCGGCCGCGGTGGCCGCGGGGACTAAGGCGCTCCAGTCACGGTCTGCACGGCCACTACGGTCGGGGGTTCGAATCCCCCCTCGGGCATGGATATTTGTGCCGTCCTAGTTCGTAAGTAGTTCATAAGTAGTTTGTAAGTTTAGGGACTGATGACCCCGTAGTTAAGTCCCATAGACTATACAAGCATTTGAACATTTTTTTCCTACCACATTTGCATCTACTTCCCTTTCTATAACAACGCACTGAAGTTCATTTCCCTTGTATAGGCCCTCTATATACTCTCAGCATTCCATTCTTTGCTTAGAATTGGTTTTCCGTTTGAGCTCTTGGTAGTAAGGCAGCCGTCTGTTTTATTATCCTGTACGCGACATCTATCTCTACCCTAGTTACACATTCTTGTACGGACTTGCATTTATCCTGTAGATCCGATTAACCAATCTCTGTTCCTGTCAACCTCATTTTTTAGCTGCTTGTATTCCGTTTTATCGGCTTCACTTGCTGCATTTTATATTTTCTCAATGAAGTTGGGTACCCAAGGATTTCTATTTGACCTTGTCCTTCTACCTATATGATCCTCTAGGCCTTCACTACCTTACGTCTCAAAGATAATCATTCTTTTTCTTCCGCCTGTATCGGTCAATCCTTTTTAATGCTCCCTCTGAAACTCTCAACAACTTGTGGTTCCTTCAATTTATCCAAGTTTCATCTCTTCACTTTTCCACATTTCTGCAGTTTCTTAAGTTTTAATCTACAGTTCATAACCAATAACTTATTTTCAGAGTCTATATCTACCCCTAGATATGTCTTACAGTTTAAAACCTGGTTTCGAAACCTATCTCTCATTATAAAATCAATCAATCTGAAAACCTCTGGTGTCTCCTAGTCTCTTAAACGTCTACAAACATCATTCCTTTTTTCATGATTCTTAAAGCAAGTGTTTGTGGTGATTAAACTGTCAGAATTCTTCCATGGGTCCTCCTCTTTCATTCATTTTTCCCAGTCCGTATTCTCCCATTAATTTTTACTTCACTTCCCTTTCCAATTTATGAGTTCTCCATGACCATCACTCACAATCCTTTACCTGTGGGTGGCGTGAATAACTTCTTTTAACTCATATACATATTTTCAAACTCCTAGTCATCGGCAGATCTAGTTGGCATATAAGCTTGTATTGCTGTGCTCGGTGTCGGTTTCGTGTCTGCCTTTGATACGATAGAGATTTCGTTATACTGTTGATAGTGACTTACCCATAATCCTATTTTCTTAATCATTTTTAGACCTACTCAAACGTTTCCCCGAATTGATTTTGTACTTGTAACGTGACCAGATATCCTGATTATCCTGTAAACGAACTTCACTATTTCCGAACACATCTAACTTCAACGGATCCATTTGTATTTTTACGTTTTGTAACTCACCTACCCGATTCAGGTATAGAACATCCCATTCTCCAATAATTTAAATGCTTGTTTTGTTTTTCTTGATGAGGACGATCTACTGATTAGTCGCCGCCCGGGAATCCGAATGGGGGACTATTTTACCTCCGGAATATTTTACGCGAGAGGATGCCATCATCATATATTCGTACAGTAGAGCTGCATGTCCTCGGGAAAAGTAACAACTGCAGTTTCTTCTTGCTTTCAGCAGTTCTCAGTAACTGTATGGCAAAGCCACGTTAGCTGATGCTACAAGGCCAGCTCAGTCAATCGTCCAGACCATTGTCGCTGTAACTACTGAAAAGGCTGCTGTCCCTTCAGGAACCACACGTTTGTCTGGCCTCTCCACAGATACCCCTCCATTGTGGTTGCATCTTTGGCTATCTGTATCTTTGAGCCACGCAAACCAACCCATCTGGGCAGTGTCTGTGGTTCATGGGGGCAGATATTTCTCATAAGAACCAGAAACATAAAGTATTGGAAGTTCCCAGTGATAATGAGACATGCTGCCTCTGTAGCAATCAATTATAGCGGAAGTGTCACCAGTGCTGAATTTTGTGCTCGAACTGAGCTCTCGATTATTTCAAGTAAATTTTAGGTGAGGCTGACGTCGGATGATCTGGGTAGCGACAGCATTTGTTTCGAATGGCTACACGTGGTCTGCAAGTAGTCGTTTCCAATCAACGAGCCGTTCAGTTGGATTGTATCAACAATTAACTAGAGGCCCTACCGAAACATAAGGTGAAGTCACAATCAACCCAATGGATATTCACAAATATTTCTTTATTCGTTAATTTCACTTACGTATCTTAACAACAGACCAATAATTAATAAACCCCTCTTATTTGAGAAGACAAAGATAAAATATTTTATTGGAATTTGCAATGAGATGGCAGCCAAAGCTTGTTAAGATAAGATTCATAACATTCCATAGTTATTCTGACCTGGGCTGGCAATACAGGATTTTTAAAATTTAAGAACATTTAATCAGATCATCGGATTATTTGCTTTAATGACATTTTCTAATAACATAAATTAAAATGCCATCAGCGTAAACGAACATACAGAGAAATATTACTCAATAATCCTGTAATATCTCCTATAGGAATAAAAAGGGCCCTTGAAAATACTTGCTTCAAAACTTAAAATCATCTTTGCAACAACAAAAAGAAAGTAAGGCTCAAATATAAGTGCATCACATTTCATACGACTAATACAATCCTTTTCAGAATCTTAGTAAATTGTGACTTTGTGAGACTTACAATCTCGATCTCAACAGAACTCATTAATTACAAAAGCACTTCAGTCAGAAACTATAGATCACAAATGTAATGCTACATGCACATGCTATTATTTTACAGAAAATTAAAAATGAGATGCAGAATAAAAATCGTGGCAGATACCTGCACGTCCAGTACGTCCTTGCCTTGTGAGCGCATGTTCACTCTTTCCTCAGAGCCCAGAGCGGCCGAAACTGTCCCAGACTACCCGCTAAAGGAAACAACAGGGAAAACTCAAGACAAGCAAGACGTAGAATGAGCAGGTTCTAAACCATGCAGAGAAGGCATATTATTACACCAGTCAAACAGTCGCAAAGCGACACAAATACTAAAGCAGTGAGTTATATAAATTTACAATAGCAAATTGATAACCAGCTAACCAGTTGCAACCATAGTAAGTTTATTAAACTTCACTAAGGTTTCCATGGATATAAACCCGTCTTTTTCAGAAATACACGTGACAGCATAAATTACAAATTTACAATAATTATGTCTGATATATGCTTCATACCAAGCCTATAGCCTGAAAAGGAAATAAACTTACAGACAATATTGTAGGAAGGGAAGAGGAAGTAGATGACGATGAATTAGGAGATACTATACTGAGAGATGAAATTGACAGGGCACTGACAGACCTAAGCTGAAATAGATGACATTTCCTCAGAGCTGCTGAAGTCTATGGGAGAACCAGTCATGACAAAACTATTTCACCTGGTGCGTAAAATCAAGGAGACTGGAGAAATACGCACAGTGTTAAAAAAAAAAAAAAAAAAAAAAAAAAAAAAAAAAAAAAAAAAAAAAAAAAAGAGAGAGAGAGAGAGAGAGAGAGAGAGAGAGTAACAATCCCCATTCCAAAGAAAGCAAGCGCAGACAGGAGAGAAATTACAGTATCATCAGTTTAATAAGTCATGGTTGTAAAACGTTTACACGAGTTGCTAAAAGGAAGGATGGAAAAGCTAGTAGAAGCCAACCTCGGGTGAGGGCAGTTTGGATTCAGGAGAAATGTAGGAACACGGGAGGCAATACTCACTCCAGGCTTATCTTAGAAGATAGTTTAAGGAAAGGCAAACCTAGCTTTTATAGAGTTGGAGAAAGCCTTTGACAACGATGATTGGAATACACACTTCCAGATTTTGAGGTTAGCAGGTGTAAAATATAGGGAACGGAAGGTTATTTGCAACTTATGCATCAACCAAATTACAGTTATTAGAGTTGAAGGGCATGAAAAGGAAGTCAGTGGTTGGGAAGGGAGTAAGACAGGGTTGCAGGTTACGGTAGTGACACTAAAAGTGGGCCACTGCGATCGCCTTTTGACAGCTCGAAATATGAATGAAAATAACGGCTTAACAGGACATTTCACATGAAAATTGAATAACCGAATTTTTAGAGGAGAAACTTCTCTTCAACTTTGGTCTCTTATGTTTCTTTCATATCTCATATCGTTTCAGATATAACGGCGATTTGACGATGTCTGTCTGTCTGTTCAAATGTTTGTGAAGCTTATGGAACTTACCTGCGGGGTCATCAGTCCACAAACTTACAAACTATTTGTGAACTACCTTATCCTAAAGACAGCACAGACATCCATGCCTGAGGGAGGATTCGAACCCCCGACGGGGAACGGCCTCGCGCATAGTAGCATAGCGCCTCAATGCGCTCGGCCGCTCCGCCGAGGCCCTGTCTGTTCATCTGTTTGTCTGTCCGTAACATGTTCCCACTTTTTAGATCGAACCATTCAACCGATCGGCACGAAATTTTACAGACATAATTGTTGGCCGCCAGAGATCGGAACCTCCTCTTATCAAATTTTTCGGACAAACAATACGCTAGTAACACTAAAAAAAAGGCGTTTGTAAAGTATCACTAAAAGTGGGCCTTTGTGATCGCCTTTTACAGATCGAAATTTAAATGAAAATAAAGACTTAACCGTACATTTAACACGAAAAGTGAATAACCGAATTTTTAGAGCAGAAAATTCTCTACAACTTTCCTCTCTCATGTTTTTTTCGTAACTCTCACCGTTACAGAGATATTTGCAAACATAACTGGATTTTACGTAAACCAGGCATTAGGAAATATCGCGTGACATTCGTCGCACAGATCTCTTTCTCTGCAATTGTGCTACAATTTCGAACGTACATTCAGCTTTAAGTGTGTATTCTGTCTGCAAAATTACCTGCGAGTACAATTGGCTGTGTAGAAGTTATAAATTGTAACGTAATACTGAATGCCATAGTTTTGCTCCATGAACAGCGGAAAAGTAGTAAGCGAGAAACTTTTTTCTTTCATTAATTTTGATGTGCTTGACTGCGAGAATAAGTTTAATAAAGGTTTGAAATTATGTTTAAAGTTTGTTGCAAGTCGCCAAGTACTGTCATTCTCATATAGTGTATTTATAAAATCTCTTTGCATTATGTAGCAGTTTTTTGCGATTCCTATTGTTCATGACGTTATATCTCCTGAACCATGTGTCGTACGTGGTTCGTTCGCCTACAGCAGTTGTTACCTCACGTACGAAATATGTGTACCAAATTTGGTTGAAATCGGCCCAGTAGTTTACGAGGAGATGTGGAACATACGTACACACACACACACACACACACACACACACACACACACATACACAGAGAGAGAGAGAGAGAGAGAGAGAGAGAGAGAGAGAGAGAGAGAGAGAGAGAGAGCCTATTTTATAAGCTGTATAAGATAAGATTAATTCAGGTTACTTTCTCTTTTTAGTCGAATATAGACCCTAAAATTTCTCCCAATAAATATTTTTCTACCAATAACGATGCATCTGTTACGGATTAGAACGAACACTGTAATTCTATTTAAAATTTCATTACGCAAGTTCATTTGCAAATGTTAAGAATTAATCTCCCTGCACGCAATGACGTAGCCAAGGGGGGGGGGGTTCTGGGGATCCGGACCCCCCCCCCCCCTTACCACCTATCATGCTAAGGACAACACACACACCGATGCTCGATGGTGGACTTGAACCTCTGAAGGGATTAAAATTCATTTAATGATATAAGACACGGCCTAGCTACCGTGTAGAGAAACTGAATGATATTGTTATCAGTCATACTCATCTATAGATTTTATTTATCGATAAAAGCATCGCATATTGCCCAGTCCTCCTTTAGCCGTTGTCCATTGTTGGCCTTACTCCATTATTGCTTTGTTAAGGACCACAGTGGAATGTTGCCACTGCCGTTTATTTCTGTTGTGCTGTTAAGATAAGTTTCGAATCTATACTAATAATAAATCTGTAAATGTAGGCCTCTGGTTGTTCACTTCAATCTTCAAAACTAATGGACGGATCTTCATGCTGTTTTCACAGGAAACACGAGAAAAGTTTGGGTCAACATATAGGCATAATTTTATCAAAATTGGATCACGTAAAAAAAGATATCGTAATATTAAGTGTTTTCAATAACCGTCGTGTCTGTTTGTTCAACTATTAAAAACCACTCATCTCCAAAACTACTTCACGAATTTGCATGGGGTTTTCACAGGTAACTTGAGCGTAACTCTGGACAACATATAGACTTCGTTTCATAAAAATCGGATCATGAAAAAAAAAATCGTAATTTGAAATATTTTATCAACTACCGTCATGTCTGTCTGTCTCTTTGAACACGTTCATCTTCTAAACTATTTGACGAATTTTCATGGGGTTTTCACACGTAACTTGAGCATATGGTGCGGTTACATAACGGCTTCAATAATTAAAATAGGATCAGAGGAAATAAAGATATCATAATTTAATCATTTGTTTAAAAGCCATCGTGTATGTCTATTTGTTGAGGGTAATCTCTAAAAGTACTACAGAAACTTTCATGGCTTTCCACAGGTAAATTGAGAATAGTTTGCTGAGTAACATAGGCTTAGTTTCATCAAAATCGGATCAGAGGAAGGAAAGATACCGTAATTTGAAGTTTTATGTGTATACTATGCTTATAAGTATGATGTAGTACAGCAAATCTCCAAGAGTACTATACGAACTTTCATAGGGTTTCATAGGTCAACTGTGAGTACCTTAGGGCAACAAATAAGCTTCATTTCATCAAAATCGGTTTAGTGGAAGGAAACATATCGTAATTTGTAGTTTATGGTGTATGGAACGCTTGAATTGCAGCTTAGTATAGCAAAGATCCGATAGAGGCGCTGTTACATAGCATACCAAATAATTAATAGATGGCGATGTTGCGTTAGAATCCTTTTTGGAAAAATCAGTCACGTACAATGAGGGGAATAATTCTTTATGTTGATATTGAAATAAATAATTAATGTTGTTCCGATCAATCCAATTAATGATCCCCCTAAAGCGAATATTTCGTTGCCAACGTAAACATACTAAACCGCTGCCACTGCAAGTAAAATTTAACCCAGGTAGGACAAAATGTTTTTTTTTCTTCCTAGCTGTATCCTAAATGCTTTGCAATATCAAGGAAAGAAAAGAAGTGCATCTTTCGACGGGTATAAACACTAAATGGTACCTAGAGTAGAAATATCTATGGAGTGAGCATTGCGTTCTGTGCATCTTCTCAACATTAAGATGGAATTACCATGTGATATTGAGACAAATCCACTCTTCGTATGCATTTATTTGCTCTTGCGATTGGTTTTTAGCGCATTGGCTGCAAAGACGCCCCACCTCCTTTTCGCAGAGCAACCACATAAAATGAAATAACATCTAAATAAATGTGTCACAGAAGCAACAAGAAAGTTGAGAAAGCGTCGCTAAAAGGGCCATTTACAGTCATCCGTCTTAACAGAACACAAAAATGACGAAGATAAAGTCAGCGATTAGTAGATTTTTCACAATATCACAAGACATTTCCATCTTATTGTTGAGGAAACAAAATCTGTTCTGCGCATCTGAATGCTCAATCCAGAGATATTTCTGCTCTGTGCCTGCCACTAGAGATAATATACACACGCGAGCCACAAACACATCAGAAACCTCTCTGCTTTCATAACTGTTCGGTACAATATTGTGATTTAAATTTGTAATTACTTACTTTTGGTACGGACTACATTCAGATAAAGACAGTTTTCTTTTGCAGAGACAACTGTACTTAGATTTCTAAACGGGCTCCTGAATATATAGTTCTATTACACAAGGTCGATTTCAACTTCGTGCTTTAATACGTGGGGACATATATTACCTGGAAGAGTGGCCGATGCTGCTTACACAGTCCAGACAATTTCCTGGAATACTATATTTAATGGAAAGTTCCACACAGACGATCAGCTGACGCCATTCCTTCAACGGTTACCCAGACTTATTTTATCGCACATTGACACCACCATGACGTCTTATTTAAACAGACATGAACTGCTCTGGTGATTCAATTACTCGACTTTCAGGGAGCACTGCATACAGAATAACTACATTGTCCCCAGTGTAGTGTGAGAATAGCGGTTCATTACTACACCATAGAACCAATACATGACACTGTTATTATTATTTCTCATCTCAATGATAGAACTGTTTTCAGAAGTTTACGCCAAACGGACAATTACACACTGCAGTCTTAACTTTATGAACACAACCTAACATTGAATTTACATTGTTCCTGAGTACGGACTTAAATTAATTTCACTTTTTGTATGAAAAACTATATGAACATTCATGCTTTACTACAATGACTTCTACTTGCATTTGACATCTTGGCTGGGAGAATTGAGTTTATTGACAGAGCGATCCAACAAGGAATTTGTTTTTGCTGACCTACGTCCAGAAGCGTAATAAACAATGATATACACATGTCCCTCTTTAATAACCGCTGCGAAGCACGGGCATATAAGCTAGTTATGAATAAATTCATAACAAGAAAAAAAAAAGAGAAAAACCGACTTCCATTTGTCCACTAGCGTTATGGTGATACGTACTACTATAATAGCTTATTTATCTACTTACGGTAGTGGAGTCCTTATTTGGAGCGGCAGTATCTCAGTATACCATGAGGCAACTGACTCAGTCTGTGTAATCTATATGTATAAAAATAAATTGCTGTTCGATAGTCTCGCTAAAACTCAAGAACGGCTGAACCGATTTGGTCCAGGGAAGGTTTAAACGTTGATAAAATATGGAAAAGTTGTCCGGAAAGGAAGAAAATCGGGAAAAACTGAAACAGCTTTTTCCAGTGAGCTATCAATACGTTCAATTGCGATAAAAGTTTGCACATTTCATGTTGAAAGCAAGAGGAAGGGTCGCATGAAATAAAAATTCGGAAAAGTCGCCCGGAAAGTAGAAAAATTTAGGTAAAACCGAAAGCGATTTTTTTCTATGAATAAAAATCAATTGCCACATGGTTGTAAGAGCATCACTTGAGTACGGCTTGACAGTACAAGTTTTGTACGGAGAGGGGTAATTCTTTTTTGTTTTGTTCATTAGGGTCTTGGAAAAGTTTTCAGTAAAAAGAAATAGGGACAGTTATAAAGAAAATTCGCAAAATTCGAACCAAGTTCCTTTTTCAATGTGTTTCTAAATGTGAACACACCAGATGTATTTCGCAGCATTGGCCGTTAATGTTTTATTAAAAAAAAATAAAAAAGAATAAAATAAAAAGAAACACCGATTTCAATCACCTAGTGATCATCTTCAGTGTCCTTCAAACAAGCATATGAATGCCCTGAATGTAACTGCAACCTCTAAATGTACTCAACACTATAATTTGAGAACCGTTCATTTTGATGATTTGACGTTCAGCGAAAGATGAACGTACCTCTGAACAAAAAATTTGGGAAAGTTACCCGGAAAATTTGAAAATTCGAGAGAAACTGAAAGATCTTTTTGCAATGGGATATCAATATCATTCGTCTAAGTGCGATAAAGTTTTGCGTATTTGTCGTTCAAAGCAAGAGTAACGTTCTTATGAAATAAAAATTAGGAAATGCTTCTCGGAAAACTGGAAAATTCAGAAAAAACAGAAAGAGATTTTTCTATGAAATATCACTACCATTCATCTGCTTGCGATAAAATTTTGCACATTCGACGATCAAGCGAGAGGAAGGTTTGAATGAAGTAAAAGCTTGGAATAGTTGGCCAGAAAATAGGAAAATTTGTGGAAAACTTAAAGAGATCTTTTCTTGCATTCGTACGATTGCGATAAAGTTTTGCACATTTGACGTTCAAGCAAGAGTTCATACATATTAGCAATTGCGAAGCATTGCTGGGTTGACTAGATGGCCCGGTGAACTTCGTGTCACTTACCTCTTAATATAAACGACATTAATTTAAATCATGTGTATTTTAGACCCAGTAGCTTTATAAAGGCATCATAAGATAGTCTACGTATCGGATCGATAGTGGGCGGAAAGAGTGGACAAATCACGCACACATGTCCAGGATAATGTTCATGTCACATTCGAAGAAGTTCAGGGTAGGTTTAAACGATAATAAAATATGGAAAAATTGCGAGGATCATTTATATTTAAAACGTGTAAAATGACTTGGTTGTTGTGTTGGGTGCGTTCAGAAACATACTTTGAAAGAGTAAACTTCGCTTTACTCGATCTGAACCCGTATATGAACTTTCAAAGATAAAAATGAATTGCTGTCCGTTTATCACCGCTTAAACCTTCCCTCAACTTCCGCGAATGTGACATGAATATTATCCTCGACAGGTGTGCGTGGTTTGCCGACTCTTTCCGCCCATTATCGAGCCGATACGTAGACTATCTAATGATGCCTTTATAATGCTACTGGGTCTAAATTACATATGATTTAAATTAATATGGTTTATATTAAGAGGTAAGTGATACGAAGTTCACCGGGTCATCTAGTACTTTTTAAAGTTAGGTTTAAGAGTAATATTTTATCTAGAGAATTGATACGTTGCAATGCCAACAAGAGTAAAAGAACCAATAATCGTGGAAATGAAATTATAGACTTACGCTTCCTAAATCAATACGCAAGGTATTTGTACTGATGCAAAAATTAATGCAGATTTTGCTAAAGGCGGCGAGCTCGGTGACATGCAACCGTGTCGTTACCAGTGTTCAAATACAGAGAAACACTTCTCATTCTGATAATCTGACTTCGCTTCGTATAAAAACCGAAGAGTCTGCTGGCGTATATTGGAACAATTTTTAAGAAATATTTTCCGCAATTTTGTATATAAAATGTTGCAGTATTTGTAAGAAGGTCTTACAAACGCAAACAAAATATGTTAGCCTAAGTTTGTTTTTGGAATAAATGAAAAACATGAGGCTTTGTAAATTCCTCTTGAACCATTCGGACCCCCCGCCTCCCTCCTTAGCAATATCCTAGCTACGTCACTGCTGCACGAAACGAGAAGTTATATTTATGCCACCAACTGCTTTCTCTATGGCGCGGCGTGGGAAGCGCACTTAATAAAATTCGTCTCCCTAGTGTTACCAACTTTACGCAGCAGCACTGTCACTGTCCGTTGGAGGCCAATAGTGAAATTCAGCCTGTCTGCCGGCATCATTTAAATAACACAAATTCAAACTAAAATCGAGTGGACAACGCTTTAGAGGTAGTGACTGAAATCCGGTATTCTTGCAACACTCTTGACAGTGTTGAGTATCGGAATTCTGATTTCTCTAACGATTTCTGAAATGGAATGTGCCGTGTATCTAGCTGAAACTAGCACTCCGTTAAATTCTGTCGTGTGTCATAATTACTTCGGGAAACTTTTCATCCAAATGACTGGAGTTCTTCACTTCGTGTACCGTACGCCATTTGTATATGAGCATGTCGCTATAGAAATGTTGCGCAGAACCGAAGATTTTTTTAAAAAATTTTATTTTATTTCATTTTATTATTTTTTTTTTTAAATCTCTACATCTACGTACATTTGTCGGAGCGCTTTTCTCTCCCACGTACATGCTGATCCTGTATCAATCTTCCTATATTTACTGGTCTACTTTAGGTTTCAGTAGTAACACTAAAAGTGGGGCTATTGTAGCTATGTTTCAAAACAACGATACTTTCTGAATCCGTTTTGACTAAGGGTCAATTGGTCGTTCTCTTCGAGGTAGTTCATAATATTTGAGGAAAGTACGTGTTCTAAACTCCTGCTGCAAATCGACGTTAATGATATAGACCTGTAATTTTTGCGGATCACTCCTATTGCCTTTCTTCAATATTGGAGTGACTTGTGCAACTTTGCAGTCTTTGGGTAAAGATTAGGTATGGGGCTGTTGCATCACCATACTCTGAAAGGAACCTAAATGGTATACAATCGGAATCGGGAGACCTACATTTTTTAAGTGTTTCAAGTTGCTTTAATAGACCAGAGGACATCTACTTCTAAATTACGCATACCGGCAGCTGTTCTTGATACGAATTCTGGAGTATTTGCTTCATCTTTTCTAGTGAAGGAATTTCGGAAAGCTGTGTTAAGCATTGTCATCAGTAGCATCACCATTACCATCGCGTAGTGAAGGGATTGATTGTGTTTTACCGCTAATATACTTCACATACGACCAAACTTTATTAGGATTTTTTATCAAATTACCTTACTGGGTTTCGTTGTGGAAACTATTATAAGCTTTTCTGCAAAAGACTGCCAGTCTTGAGGATTTCGTGTCAGTTTCAATTTGGCATGCTTTTTCAAGAGAGATCTAACCTGTTTTATGTACCACGGCGGGTCAGACCCCTCTTTTGTTGATTCGATGGTATAAATCTGCCAATGGTTGTTGATATTATTTCTTTGATCGTAAGCCATATCTGATCTACACGAACTGAAAAGACTGGAGATTCACATTCAGGAAAGCGTTAATAGAATTTTTACCTGCGTTAATAGAATTTTTACCTGCTTTTTTAATAGATAAAGTCTTCGTTTCTATTTGATTGTTTGGCAAATCCGATATTCATTCTCGCTACAACAACTCTGTGTTCACTAATCTCTGTGTCTGTTTTGATGCTTTTTATTAGCTCTGGATTTTTTGTTGCTAAGAGGTCAACTATATTTTCACAACCATTTACTATTCTAGTAGGTTCATGAACTAACTTATTGAGGTAATTTTCGGAGAATGCGTTCAGTACAATTTCGAACGATGCTTTATGCTTGCCTCCGATTTTAAACATGTATTTTTGCCAGCAGATCGTGGGTAAGTTAAAGTCACCACAAATTAAAATGTCATGCTTGAGGAACGTTTCCGAAATTGGGTCCAAGCTTTCTTTGACCATTGTTGCAATTCAATTAATTTCAATGATTATATCAATTCTAAATTACAGAAAAGAAGAAAAAAAGATAGATTTTCGCCAATTATAGTGTTGCTCACCGCCCCCCACCATTATTTAAAAAAATAATAAAGGTTGCTTTCTCTTTTTAGTCGAATATGGATCTTAAAATTTCTCCCAATAAATATTTTTCTACCAATAACAGTGCATCAATTTTTCTCTTTTGGATTACAAAGAACACTGTAATTATATTTGAAATTTCATTATGCAAGTTCATTTGCAAATGTTAAGAATTAATCTCCTTCCACGAAAGGCGATTTGTGCTATCAACTGCTTTGGCTACGGCGCGGCGTGCGGAGCGCAAATAATAAAATTAATCTCCTAGTGTTACCACGCCAACGCAGCGGCGCTGTCTGTTGGAGGCCAACAGTGAAATTCCCCCCGTCTGGCGGCATCAGTTAAATAACACAAATTCGGACAAAAATCGAGTGGGGAACGCTATAGAGGTTCTGGATGAAACCCGCTATTCTCGGAACAATCCTGACAATGTGGAGCATCGGAATACTGAATTCTCTAACGATTTCCGAAGTGGAATGTGCCATACGTCTAGCTAATACTAGCGCTCCCTTAATTTCGGTCGTGTGTCATAATTACTTCGGGAACTTTTTCATCCAAATGTTTGGAGCTCTCTACCTCGTGTATTTAATACTACCATCTGTATCTGTGCACGTCGCTACTGAAACGTTACAGTGAATCGGCGTAGAACCGAAGATATGAATATTGTTGTTGTTGTATTTTCTCTACATCTATATAAATATCTCGGAGCACTTTTCTCTCTCACGTTCATGCTGATCCTATATCAACATTCCTTTACTTACTGGCCCACTTTAGGTTATGGTAATAACACTAAAAGTGGGGCTTTGCGACCGCCTTTTGACAGCTTGAAATTTAACCCTTTATGGCCTGAATTTTTATCTTTTCACCTTGATACATTGAAATTTTTCTGTGGTATTTTAGTTGTTGGAAATAGATTTAGTATATAGAAAAACCAAATCAAATGATATTATATAGGCCTGACGGGACTTAAAAGTACCAAATTACAATTATAAATTTATTCTGAGGATTTATAATACATTCCGCTTCTAATCAATTATTATCATAAATTGACTTACCGAGTAACAGGAAACAGTTATGAAGATCACTTTCCCACAGGAAATGCACAGAATACAAACTGAACAATCATCCGCTTGCAACTAAATACCGCCAGGACAGCGTGCTGAAATTCAAATTGTTTGGCTTCACAGATATCACACCAATGAACGAACTGAGATGCATTAACAATGTACCAAAGCAAGAATAAGTGGCGCGCTACATTTAGCGTCAATTCAAATGACGAAGAACGTTTTACGCTCAATTTTATAAAGTGGAACTTTGAAGTTCCGTCATATCATAAAGGGGAAAATAACGGCTTAACCGTTGATTTGAGCCGGCCGCGGTGGCCGAGGGGACTGAGGCGCTCCAGTCACGGTCCGCACGGCCACTACGGTCGGGGGTTCGAATCCCCCATCGGGCATGGATATTTGTGCCGTCCTAGTTCGTAAGTAGTTCATAAGTAGTTTGTAAGTTTAGGGACTGATAGCCCCGTAGTTAAGTCCCATAGACTTTACAAACGTTTGAACATTTTTTTCGTTGATCTGACACGAAAATTGAAAATTTTACAAACTACTTATGAAGGAACTTATACTAAAGACAACACAAACATCCATGCCCGAGGGAGGATTCGAACCTCTGACGGAAGGCCTTGCGATCCGCAACGTGGCGCTCCAGACCGCTCGGCTACTCCCGTGCGACACGAAAATTGAATAAACGAATTTGTAAATGAGAAAATTCGCTCAACTTTGCTATCTTATTTTTTTCATATTTCGCATGGTTTCAGAGTTATTTGCAAAAATACTGTCTCTCTGTAACGTGTTCCCACTTCTTAGGTCGCGCCGTTAACCGATCAACACCAAAGTTTACAGACGTAATTGTTGGCTACCAGCGACCACAACCTCCTTTTTCAAATATTTCGGACAAAAAATAAGTTAGTAACACTAAAGAAAGGCCGTGTGTGATTGCCTTTTGACGGCAGGGAATTTAATTTGAAATAATCCGTTAACCGTGCATCCTAGACGAAAATTGAATAAACCTATTTATATAGGAGGAAATTCTCAGCAACTTTGCTCTGTTATGTTATTTCCATAACTCGCAGCATTTCAGAGATATTTGCAAAACTAATGGCGATTAGATAATGTCACTTGATTTTAAGGAAACCATGCGTTCTGAAATGTACATGTTACTATAAAAAAAGTAACTTTTGAACTTTTGTCATTTGGAGTCCCTAGAACGAGATACCAAGGATACCCTGGCTACGCTGATGCTTCAGGCAAGGAATATCACCATAAACAATCCATGCCTGCCACAGTCATGGAAAGAATGAAGCCAATATAAAGGGACCATGCTGAAAATTATCTACACAAAATCCTACGAGTTTCAACAGCTGCGTGTGGGAACGAGTACCGAAAACAGTGTTTGTTGGATGGTCAGTACCCAAAATGGGATGCTGTTATCTGTTTCAATAGTGGTGTAATTAGCAGGGTAAAACTAACTGATAAATTAGGCATCCCTCCTGGAAATAATATGATAGCTGCTCTGACTGCCATAGATCGTCAGCGGCTAGTTGAAGCTGAAAGGGCTGTGGAGACCAGAGTAAGGAAAAGGCTCCTGAAAAAGTCTGCAGAGGATAACGAAGCAGCTGGCCAGCAAGAGTGAGCCACCGGAATGTTCTGAAGGAGGCATACATTCTTTTCTCATTTTCTCGAAACTTCATTTTCAGAACATTAGATACATATATCTTCATAATGGTTTTAGCTATGTTCACCAAATTTCTCCCAATTAAGAACGGAACAGTATCTTTGTATTGTGTCTAATACATTGCACAAATGATGTATATTTGTTATTCTGTATACAATTTTTCGGTACTTTTTAGACAAAATGGTAATGAATTGTAATAAGGGTTTTTCTGTTTTCTCAGATATACTTCAAACTACAAAAGAAGATGCATAATGTGTTACTACGAATGTTGAAAGCAGCCTGTCACAGTCAAAATGCTATTATACACGAGAAAATGCTTCCATGTATGTATTATAATATATTATAAAACATCCATTAGGCAAAATATTGTAATTATTAAACTATACCATTTATTTCAATAAATATTCTATTACAGCTTTAGTTAACGTCATTCAGTGTTGGTAGAAAATCGGAACTTCCTCCGCAGATTAGATGAACAATAATGTGCACCGAAAGCAAGGTATGAAAATGCAGCCCGTTCAAGTCCAGGTCCCCTTAATGTAGATTCAGTAACCTCTTCTGTAGTTCAAAAACGACAATGTTACATTGTTCTGCGCTAAAATATAGAGCACACATTATGTTTCAAACCGTGACTACGTTTTCTCTTACAACTAAAACAACAAACGGAATAAGTGTGGCAATACTGAATTCCACAGAACTGTAGTACGTAATAAACATACAAAGATACTACTATGATTACGTCATTTACAACAGTCATTATAACAGGACATCCCCAGTTTATGTACATGTTATAAAGAAGTCTACGTTTGCCTTTCATGACATGTTCACAAAATAGAACAAAAGTGCTCTGAACAATTCAGAATAATGCAGAACATAAATTTGTTCAGTTCACAAGAGTGAGCGAAAACGTGTACGAGATGAAAAAAAAGGCAATTGCGGATTTCGAACCAGCGTCTAACATGTTCGTATATCACAAACTAATGCGCCACCCATTACGCTACGGAATAGCTGCGAGATAATCCGTAATTCTCGTACGATTCAGGGCAGTTGTTAACTTGGCAGTTTTAGACTTTAGATTATAATTCATTGTACTAAGAACCACGTGTTTTTGATAATTTCCAGTGCGCCATTGCTTTGAAATGACAACGCTTCAGTTATAATAAGAAAATCATCAAATACAGAAAGCAATATGGCGTATGCAAGAGAGGGTTTTGTGCACGGTTTCGGGCAAAGGACGTCACGCGACTAATTTTCAAACGCCAAATGACGCTGTGTCCTAAAATAAAGGTTCAAATGTTTGTTATTCTGTGGGACCAAACTACTTTGGTTATCAGTCCCTAGTCTTACAAACTATTTAAGCTAAGTTAAACTAACCTAAGGACAACCAACACATCCATGCCCGAAGGGGGGATTCGAACCCCCGACGCGGGAGGCCGTGCGTTCCGTAACGTGGCGCTGCAGTCCGCTCGGCTACTCCCAAGCGGCACGCTGAGTCCCTTCCAAGATTTAGTCATTCGTAACAAGTAAAGGTAAAGAAAATAAACTTGAAATAGAAAACAAACTACCAAGGGAAGACAGGTGATAGTATTTTAATGGAAAAAGACAATAAAAATGTGGACGAGATATTACAATAATAGTTTAAAGAGGTAAAAGTTCAAAAAAATTGTATGTTTTTCAAAGATAAACTCAAATGTCAAATAATCAGAGGGATAGATATTATCACAATAGTAGAGTCGTCGAAGTAGTTCCCACAGCTTAAATCATGTAATGGGTTTGGACACCATTAAGGCTAACTTTTATTCCGTGCAGTTACATTTTTTTCCGAATTTTTCGGTGGCGACCTTTATAAAATTCAGTACACGGTGAACTGCACGGAAGTCGTGCAGCAACTTGTACATATCTATCAGATGACGCTCCTTTACCTATCAAAAAGTAACCCATCACAGCCAAACCAGCTGTTCCAGCCGTCGAGTACGGCGAGAAATTGAGGTAAACTCCGCCAGTTTTTATAGTGATAGCTGTCATCAATTCATGTGAAATAATTTCAAAACTGTTCTGAATATGATATTTTTTCACCATTTGCTCTTCCATTCTGTTTAACAGAATATTTCTTACGAGAGTATTCATAAATTTTATCCGAAAGCAGACTTAGTGATTCTTCAACGTGATCAGATCAAAATTAGATGATGAAAGTTTTGTCACCTCTAATCAAAACAGCAGCAGCACTATACTATCCCACGGCATCCTTCGCGTCAGTGTGAGAGTCGTTTAATGTAGTTTTTTATTTTTATTTTTATTATTTTCTTATTATTTTGGGAGTGGAAGAGGAAAGAAAATTTCTCTTCTATAGTTTGACTTCCGAGAACGAGCGAAGTGGCACGGTGGTAACTCACAGGACTCGCATTTTTCTTTTTTTATTTTCTTTTTTTATGTAGTAACAATTAGTTTACAATTTCCCATCGCCATAGTAGGTGACCCACCACACTGAAAGCGTGGCAGTCTAATAATAATAATAATAGTAATAATAATAATAATAATTTTAAAAAACGGACAACGTGATAAATTTAGAAAGAAATGGAACTGTAACTAAAGACTTCATTGTCCAAAAAGTACAGACTGAAAAGTAATCGACATTCTGGACATCGTCGGAAAGCAGATGCATGCTATCTGCGCACAACATACGCCAAAGCTGGGAGAGTCTCCCTGCAGCAAAACTTGTTAGTCCCCCACCGACATGTTTTAGTGACCCACCGCACTTTCATCTTGTCAGGCTTGTATTAAGACATGTATAACGCGATGCGCAAGAGAAGTATCTTGCAACCTTGCAACTAAGAAAGTAAATTAAGTGGAAGATATAACAATATCTAAAATTTGTTAAGAGAGGGTACCCAGCCCGCGTCAACCAACTGTCAAGCTCTAAAGTTTACACTCACGTAGATACTCCTGCATATAGTGTGTCTCCCCACGTCGTCTCTATGCTCTGAAAGAATTAAGAATATACGTTAAAAAGGAACAATTAAAAAGAAGGTACACATGTTAACGAGTAAGGAGAAATATAAATAAGAAACAAAATCGGAAGGTACTGCAAATTCATCTGTGTCCTATATCTCGGAGAACCGCGGTTCAACGCATACACCAGCCATCCAAATTTAGGTTTCCCACGATATACCTAAAGTTGACAAATGCTGGGACGGTTCCTATGAAAGGGCACAACTAATTTTCTTCCCTATCTCTGACAAAATCTATCCAAGCGAATGATCCATTTTTTTAAATCTTTATTCTCAAATTATACAAAAAAACCATCACCAATTTTTAATGGGTCCTAATTTACTAAATTTGACTGTGAAGTGTTATTTGATACAATACAATAATTACTGCATCGACTACCATGGGGGTTTAGTCTTCAAAAGGAAAATTCTACAAGGATTCTAAGCTACTGGAACTACTGCAGTGATTACAGGTGTGCCAGCGACGTATAAACCTAAGTGTGGGCGATATCTACCCAGCTAAACCCAGTGGAGTTGACCCTGGCACTGGGCTGGCCATAATGATTTTTCGCTGCGGCTACTAAGAAGTTGTTCTGACTGTTTATTAAAGACTTGCACCTAGAAATATCCTTAACTTAACCTGCAGTCCCCCTGGACCCAAGTGTGGCGGATTCCACCAGAAACTGGAAGCCAATCCATACCCCGGCGGCATGACATGGTGTGTTTGTTACGTCCGTGGAAACTCACTCACTGTTGATCCCGGAGGAAGGCTTCTCGCACCTTGTTGGATATGTCGTTGGCGAGTTAATCGAGGATCTGAAAAGTGTTTGGGTGTCTAATTAGGTTAAAGGTGTCATATTCGGGAGTTGTTGTCTCAGTTCAAATGTTTGATAAGCTTAAGGGGCTTAACTGCGGGGTCATCAGACCCTAAACTTACAAACTACTTATGAACTACCTCCTACTAAAGACGACACAAACATCCATGCCCGAGGGGGGATTCGAACTCCCCGTGCATACTGTGACTGGCCCGCCTCAGACCCCTCGGCCACTGCGGCCTGCTGTCTCAGTTCAGAAGCAATCCTATCATATGTCTGATCCATTTTTAATGAACACTATGTCGATGCCGGCCGCGGTGGCCGAGCGGATTGCGGCGCGCCAGTCACGGTCTGCACGGCCCCTACAGATCCGCTGAACTTCAATTACGCGATAAATCAGTCAAACCTTAAGGTCGTAGATTCTACCAAATACCTAGGAGTTACAATTACGAACATCTTTGACTGGAGAGAACACATAGTAAAAATTTAAGGGGAAGGCGAACCAAAGGTTACGTTTCATTGGCATAACGCTTCGAAGATGCACCAGCTCCACCAAAGACACAGCCTACATCACACTTGTGCGTCCTCTCCTGGAGTACTGTTGCCCCTTGTGGGACCCTCACCAGGTGGGACTGACGGAAGATATTGAGAAGGTTCAGAGAAGGGCAGCTCGTTTTGTTTTATCACGTTACGCCGGTCGCGGTGGCCGAGGGGACTGAGGCGCTCCAGTCACGGTGTGGACGGGCAGTACGGTCGGGGGTTCGAATTACCCCTCTGGCATGGATATTTGTGCCGTCCTTAGTATTAGCTAGTTCGTAAGTAGTTTGTAAGTTTAGGGACTGATGACCCAGTAGTTAAGTCACATAAGCTTAACAAACATTTGAACAGTTTTTGGAAATGTCGCACGAATTGGGGTGGAAATCAATAAAAGAAGTTATTTATTGCGGCGTGATCTGTTAGCGAAGTTTCAATCACCGACTTTTACTTCTGAATGTGAAAATATTTTGCTAGCACCCACGTACTTAGGGAGACATGACCATCCCAATAAAATAAGAGAAATCAGATCGAAAACGGAACGATTTAGGTGTTCTTTCTTCCCGCGCGTTATTAGAGAATGGAACGGTAGAGAAAAGTTGTGAAAGTGGTTATGAACCCTCTGCCAGGCACTTGAATGCGATTTGCAGAGTATCTATGTAGATGTAGATAAGATCGGGGGTTCGAATCCACCCTCGGGCGTGGATATTTGTGCCGTCCTTACTATAAGCTAGTTCATAAGTAGTTTGTACGTTTAGGGACTGATGACCCCGTAGTTAAGTCCCATAAGCTCTACAAAGCTCTACAAAGGACGTTAAACTCTAATGTCCCTTTCCTTTTTCGAAGTCTCTATGAACATGTAAATATAGGTCCACGGCTGTTGTCTCTGTATCGAATGAAGCAACGGAAGAAACACGCAAATGTGTAAAATTTCGCTATTTTTGGTATAGTTTCTTTTCTTCTTGCTGGCGTCATGGGGATAGCGAGATGTGACGTAGAAACACGTGTATTGAAATGGCTTTGTGCCGTCTGCAGGCTCCCGACACCATTCACCAGAGGGACGACCTTGCAGAACCGGAAGTCGGGCCGCCGCCCCGCCCACTTCCTTCCTTCCGGACGGTCCGCTCCTCGGGACCTGCGCCCCACCCATAACGAACACTCGCCAAGGTCGCGCCGCGGACTGTCATTGCACTTTGTTTTCGATTCTTTGTGCGGGACGACAATTTGGCCGCGGATCGGGCAACGGCCACGGGCAGCCACGCCGTCGCGGGCCATTGTTCGCCGGCACAATGCATACGCGGCAACCGTCGAGCAGGATTCGGTAATCTGGAACGGGTATCGGCCGGCGGCCGCCGCGTTCCTGCACTGCGCAGCTCGGTACACTTTTGTCTCGCACATCGGGCCGGACCTGTCGGCCGCATTGACGTAATGAATGCCCCGGCACAATCACGCGTACGCCCATTTACCGCTCCCCCCGCGGCCGACAATGGGGGGAAATATCCGCGCGCAAGGTAGCGGGCCGCGGCCGCATTATGCCGCGAGCTGTCATTACGGCTTCGGCGGAGAGCTGGCCCGCGACTCCGCTCATTACGCATTGTTGTCGCGGCCGGAAGTGACTTTGTGGGGCCGTCAGGCGCTGACAGGTTCCCACAGGCGCGCCGCTCCCCCGGCCCGGCGCTGCAGTCGCGGCGGCGTCGCGCGCGAGACTGTCGACTGTGTTCATCTCCGCGGGGCGCGCGGGCCAGGGGGCCGCATCTGGACGGTAAAGACCACGCGCTGCAGCCAGCGCCCGTTGCCTATTCCGACTTCTCAAACGCGTTTTTACCTACTGTAACGTAACGGATTTGCTTGCAACGGCGATTTTCTTTTATCTTTACCCATAAGCGCCCTCCCGTCCTCTCGTACACACACACACACACACACACACACACACACAAGCACCTTCATAAACACGTGTTCAAGCCTGCTAGTGCAGAATTCAGGAAGTATCGTTCTTGCAAAACACAGCTTTCTCTTCATTCACATGAAGTGATAAGTGCCATCGACAAGGGATCTCAAATCGATTCCATATTTCTGCGATTTCCGGAAGGCTTTTGACAGTGTACCTCACAAACGACTTTTAATCAAATTGCATTGTTCAGCAATATCGCCTCGATTTGCGACTGGATAGGGGATTTTCTGTCAGAGAGGACACAGTTTGTAGTAATCGATGGTTTAGCATCGACTAAAACAGAGGTGACATAGGGCGTTCCACAGGGTAATGTTATTGGTCCTCTGCTGTTCCTTATTTACATAAACGATTCAGGGAAAAATCTAAGTAGCTCCCTTAGGTTGTTTGCAGATGACGCCTTCATTTACCATCTAGTAAAATCATCTGAAGATCAAAACCAATACTGTGGCGATTGACTCAAAATAATGAGACGTGTGAAGTCGTCGACATAAGTACGAAAAGAAATCCGTTAAAGTTTGTTTACAAGATAAATCGGTCAAAAGTGAAGGCCGTAAACTCCACAAAATACCTAGGAATTACTATTACTTCAGACTTAAACTGGAAAGAACAAGTAGATAATGTTGTGGGAAAGGCGAACCAGTGACTGCGTTTTATTGGTAAAACCCTTAAAACGTGCAACAGAACAACTAAAGAGACTGCATACACTACGCTTGTCCGTTCATTTTTGGAGTATTGCAGCCCAGTGTGGGATCCTTATCAGGTGGGTTTGACAGAGGACATCGAAAGAGTCCAAAGAAGGGCAGATCGTTTCGTATTGTCACGATACAGAGCAGACAGCGTTACGGAAATGATACAGGATCTGGGATCTGAACATTACAACAACGACGCTTAGCGATCGGGAGTGGCCTACCTGCGAAACTCCAGTCACCAACATTGTCCTCCGAATGCGAAAATCTATTGTTGACTGCCACTTACGTAGGTAGACAAGATCATCAGAATAAAATACGACAAATCAGAGCTCGAACGGAGGGATTCAGATGTTCTTTTCTCCCGCGCGCTCCGCGCGCTATTCGAGAATGCAATGGGAAGTAAATAGTATAACGGTGGTTCGATGAGCCCTCTGGCAGGCACTTGAATGTGATATGCAGAGTATCCCATGTAGATGTGGATGTGGAAGGAAATTTTCTGTCTTCAGTGCAGAGTGCGCTGATATAAAACTGCGTGTCTTTCTGACCTGTGGCAACGCAATGGAAGGGTGGTGGGTCAGCATCTGAGTTCAATAAACGGACCGCCACCTGCAGCTTCCCGCCTTCCGCCGTGGGAGACTCCGCGGAGGCGACGGGAATTTAATTAAGGAGCCGGCGCTCAGTCAGACGAGGATTCGCTCTGCTCGCATTCCGCATAAACACAGGGGCCGCAGGTGGTCCCAGGAGGGGCGGGGGCGGGGGCGGGGGAGGGCGGCGAGGGGGCGTGGGGAGTCTGTGGGGGCCGCGGAGGCCGTGGGAAGTGCGGGGTGGGACTCAATGCGCAGGTTTACAATGTGGCACAAACTGAAGCGATTCCCAGCAATCTCATTCTGAATCTGAATTACTGAAGTTGAGTTCCTTCACTCATCAGTGATTTACTATTGCCTATAGTTACGGAATTTACATTGAAACCGCTCTGCATCGTTGCTGCATGAAGTCAGTTCAAAGAAAGGCAACGGCTTACCACTTCTAACAGCACTTTTGTTCTCGTAACTTGTACTATGTTGTACAGTGGCAGGCAACCAGAAAGCCCTGGCCATCTACTATTTCATATGATTGTATCAGAGTGGTCTACTTGTTTTAAAAATACACTCATTCCTCATTTTCTAAATATTTAAGGACTGCAAAACAACTATATTTAACAATAAACTTTTACAAAATCACATAAAATTATTCCACTATATTTTATAATCATCATTTTTTATATTTAACCTGAAACTTGAGTAATGTTTAATTAACAGTGTGCTTGATATTTGGAGAATAACGTGTTACACTTAGTCAGATACAACAGTCAAGGTGTTCGTAAGTCAACCTTGTTTGCGTTTACTTTTAATAAAATTCATATTTGAAATGAAGTACAGCACAGTATCCCAAATTCAAGATTGACTAATATAGAGTATTTATCCTGGTGAATTAGAGCCCAATAGTTTTTGGGTTCTGAAACACTTTTAAGAAATAATTGTTGATGATTTTGTTTGAAGTTCTTGGTACAAGGCCGGCCGCGGTGGCCGAGGTGACTGAGGAGCTCCAGTCACGGTCAGCACGGCCACTACGGTCGGGGGTTCGAATCCCCCCTCGGGCATGGATATTTGTGCCGTCCTCGTTCGTAAGTAGTTCATAAGTAGTTTGTAAGTTTAGGGACTGATGACCCCGTAGTTAAGTCCCATAAGCTTAACAAACATTTGATTTTTTTTCTTGGTACAAGAAAGCTTTTGAATATCTTAGTCACAAAATATCCCGTCCACACACTATAAAATGCAGAAGTTCGTAGTTTACCGCAGCAAGGAAGTTAATATTCTGCTGTTCTTGAATGGCACGAGGTTCGAAACTCAACGCGTTGTTTAAGACGTACCGAACCAATACCACACTTTGCATAAGACGAATCAAATAGTGTAGCAATGAATGGCGCGACAGGTAGTAGCTGAGTGCACCAACGCTGGGAAAACCGTTATAAAGGTTTAACGTATATGTTGATGATAGTTCTAGGCGATTGTTAATAAGTAAAATAAACTTGGATGTCGAACAACCGCACATTTTGGCTGCTACGAAAAACAATTGTCAATTTTATTCAACAATTTTTGCTATGCGCTGTCACTACTCACGCGATCTACCAAATAAGCACTCGCGATCTAGCAGTAGATCGCGAACGACGTGTTGCCGACCCCTGCATTAACATGTCAACACACACATATTCCCTACCAAAAATATTATGGAACTGCCAGAAATTCTTCTTTGGAAAGTAATTGCTGCTTTGGTCAGCTTAGATGAGTCTATCATCACGAATGATTTGGTCATTAAAAGAAGGGAAGTGGAACAAAAATAGAATTATTGCTAAAGTACATACATCGTAGTGGTCATACTAGTTGAAGACAAAACAAATAGTGGTAGAAATGATTAGTCCAGATAAACTTTACAAAGTGAAAAGCATGCTTTTAAGAGACTGACAAAGTTTGGAATTAACATAAAGTTGTCAATTTCTGTTTTTGCCTTGTGCATTTTCATGTCTATGGCTATTTATTTTTACTGAACTATTGTGGCTGCAATGATGTAAGTACTTCGTTAATATATTCATATTTACAACTAAGATCTGTGATGATTCACTCATGTAAGTTTACAAGTTTTTTTCTATATTAATTAAATTATATCATTTTTCCTAAGAGGTCTTTCTGGCAGAAGTGGAATGTACTTTTTCCTTAATTAAATTTTTTCCTGTTTCACATTCGTCAGCTACACATTTCTTCACAAGAGCACTTTCATGGTATGGCAGCTTGACAAAGACCATCGATGACTTCTCTCAGTTTTAAAATTACAACACTTCATACACATAGAGTCCCTGTAAATCTGTTTCCCTTGCTGATGTTCTCATTTAGTTTTGGAACATTTATCTCGGACGTTTGACTGTGAGGCCTAACTTCAGTGATGTCAGTAACATTTTGGTTAAGGGGCTAAGGCACACTCCCTGTGTGGAGTCCGGTGGCTTCTTCTCTTGGTTTCTTGACTGCGACCTCACTGGCGTTGCTTTCCAGTGGCGCTGCTCAACGCGCGGTTGGTACCTTGATGAAGTTTCTCTGTTATTTTCCTATCTGGTGATTGACCTGCTAGTGAATACAGATACATAAAGCTTCCTCTACTACCTGACCAGTGTCAGGCGGTTCCTTTACCATAGCTACTCTAACTTCACGTTCAGGGGCAGATGTAACTTTTCCCATCGTATAGGTTTACTGATATACTTGGCTGCAAAGACTTGAGAGAAATAGGATAATCGAAGATAGCGTTGATACCGAAAATACATGATTTCCATTTTAGTAACCTTGAAAATATCGTTCGTATTTGGTTGTTAAGGATTCAATATTTAATAACAGGCTGCCACGGAGGTCCATGCAGACCACTTACTTACATCCTTCAAATCGTCACGATCAGAGGTGACTGGTGGAATTGGATGCTAGAAATTTTTCTCTCCTGGCGCTTAAAGAATACGAATTATATCTTAGCTGTTATATCAGATGGAAGACTAAACTTTGTCATCATTCGGCTGTCAGTGGATATTTTACAGTCGCTACAAATATTTTATTACGTCTTCCATATATTTAAATTATGTAAAATATGTACCAGCATTCGTTTAATCATTGCTGTCGATGTTACTAAGTAAACTAATGATATGCCCAGTAGTTACTGGAGCTGCTGTTTGATCTTCAGGGACCACGCTGACAACAGTTCTATGTCGCCTGAAGCCACGTGTGTCGCTGTGTGGCAATTAATGTCTGCATTGTCTCGACTGCTCATAGTGTTGTTGTTGGTGTGAGTTTTTAGTCGCAATGAATATACTAAGATTCGTATTTGAGTAAAGTACTGTTGTATGGTTTTCATTTTTCATTTGCATCTTGTGAAACAGTGGTTACCGGCCGAGGAGCCTACTTATTTATTGATAGTTTTACAAATATACAAAAGTATCTACATTTAAACGGAAGTGTCCAAACGTGATAACTAGTTCAGAGCACTTTGAGTCACTTCTTCCAAATTCTCCAGATCACCGTCAAATGCTCTCAGTGCCTTTGGTTCGCCTTCCCTAAATTATTTTCTATGTGTTCTTTCTAGTTTAATTTTTTAGTATTCGTATTCCTAGGTACATTGTTGAATTTATATTTTTTATACTTTTCCTTGTTTAGGGTCAATTGCCAATTTTCGCACCATGCTGAGTAGTGGATGTTCATTCCAGCACTCTCGCTAACACTTCTGTGCGAGGTTTGAGACCAGGTGCTGACGGATCTCGAAGAGTTTCTTACATGCGAAAGTTTTTGAGATGTACTGGTCCAGTGCAGCAATGTTTGCCAATACAGTTAACCACTGAATGGGTGTATATCTAACAGTGCGAACGATAAGGCTCGTGGCTTCATTAAGCTGGACATCAATCACTGTTGTGTTTTTCCCACACTGGTGCGCAATGTTCCCCAGCAGAATACACAAGAGCGTGCGCACTACAGCGAGGGAGTGTAGCGTTGGCTCCCCAACTGCTTCCGGCAATCTTGTAACTAACTTCACCCTTGAAGCAACTTAATTAGAAAGATATTTGAATGTTGAGTAGCGATCAAGTGACATGCTTAGATGTACTGTGAGGTAGTATTACCGCACTTCATGTCATTCCGGCTTTTTGTTATTCAGGCGGAATGCAGTAATCTCTGTTGTATTTCGGTTAGACTAAAGCCTCCCATTTACGGAATAGATAATTTAATTATATCAGGTCACATGTCAGCACCTTTTCACAGTGGTTAAGGCCTTTAGTCTGTTTTCAATAATGAAGTTTCATGGAGTTAGTATGTGGCATATCGTGGATATACAGGGTGAATCACCTAACACTTGCACCGCAAATGCTGCTGAAACGGAAAGTGCGATTGATGTGCGGTTTTCACAGAATGGTTTGGTAGCCAGGGGCTCGTATTTTTAGCCAATTAACAGATTGTAAAAATACCCAGAAAGTGTATTTTTTATGCAAACATACAATTTTTCAAATGGAACAATGGTTGTTTCCATCATGCACTGTAATTTTTGACACCAGCTGTGTGCAAAGTATTTTGAATGACATTTTTATCACGATTAGTTTGGCAGCTACAATCATTCAAAGTTTTGGGGGCGGAGGCTGCGACAGCGTAGCTAACTGACTGGTGGTCATGAGACAGTGCGCAGTGGGCCTTGACTACCAATTCATTCTGTGAAAACCGCACATCAATCGCACTTTCCGTTTCAGCAGTATTTGCGGTGCGAGAGTTAGGTGATTCACCCTATATATATATATATATATATATATATATATATATATATATATATATATATATATATGGCCAGAACTAAGCCCTGTGTTCAAGTTCTCTACCTAGAGATACAAGAAACACCTTAAAACGCCTGTTATAGAGCATGCTATTATCTGTTATCATCAGCTTTTAACGTGGAACGATTTGAATAAACTTCAAAATCAGTCCTCGCTCCATAGGTGCTGCATAAAATCCAGGAAAACGTCAGCTGGTTTGAGACCTCGTTGAAGTCCAGCTTCTACTAAAATTTTGAGCGGTAATTGTAAGACCTGATAACCGATGTTTCCCAAAGCTACCTTGTTAAACAGGGATGATGTGATGAAGATTGCTGGAGGTGAAAACGCTTCAAACAAAACGTGTTCTCAGCAAGAGCTCAAGCCATTGACATAATTGTCGCCTACATATTTACCCTCTATGAGGAGGGCTGGTTTAAGACACAAACGATACAAGCGGCCGCTTGGGGCGCCAAGCAGAGGGGAACGCGCCAAAAATGCCCAAGTGCAAATAAATAAATAAAATTTGTTTGCTAGACATATCATTAATATACCCATAAGCCAACGGTCACTTTTGTATTTATTAGATTCACAACTAGTTTCGGCATACTGTGTAGACATTTTCAAGTGATTATAATAATTAATACAAATTTCGCCCCACTGAATGTCAAATTTTGAAAAGTAACTAATCTTGACTTCCCATTTATGAAAATGAACCAGAATAACTGCACACAAACAAGCTGTTCTAATGTTGCTCAGTTACATTGCTAAGTTACTGGTATTTTATATAGTATGGTTGTTTTAGTTTCCAGATTGGTCAATTTTATTGCTCTTTGGATAAACTTTCTGGAATTCTGCCTCATTAAAGAGAAAATTTTGCCGCCTAATTTGGAATAAGATTCATCGATCTGAAAACTAAAAGAAGAAAACTATATAAAATAACAAAGACTTAGCTCAGTAGTTCAACTGAGCTTCGTGCCTTTACAACAGCTTATTCGCATGCAGTAATATTGGTTATTTTTCATCAATTAGAAATCAAACATTAGTTCATTTTTGAAATTTGACATTTAATAGGTTGATTTTTTAAATATTGTTTGTAAACATTTTAAAAAGGCGATATAGTATTCATTTCCATAAATGGGAAGTCAAAGATTAGTTTACGTTTTTATTTTTATTTTTTTAATTTGGCATTCAATAAGGTTGATTTTGTAATATTTGTTGTAAACATTTGAAAATGATGACGTAGTATCACCAGGCCCAGCGGTTGATAATTTTTAACAATGGGTCGTTGGGAAAAGGTTGCCACCTCTTCTCTAATTCACCCCCTCCCTTCCTCACTGTCAGTAATTTCTATGCATAAAAATGTAAATTTGTTCTGTTGGTTTCTGTATAGCCTTTGAACGTTCTTCACTAATTGCTTTGAAATTCTGACACAATGTTGCCTAGTAAAACAGTAAGGTTTCTAGGTACATGCTTCTTGAATATATTGCATAAAATCTACAAGTATATTACTTTTGCGGTTTCCGTATCAACGTTTGCCCATTATAAAATTTCTATTAATTTATATATGACATATACTGAGAAATTAACTATATAAAACATGCGCATATTCCATCGGAAGGTTCTGTTAAAATTTCAAAACATTCGGTCAAGAGCTTTTAGAGATACAAGATTTTGTACATAACACTAAACATGGTTCTAGGTTAGATATAGTGCTAAGAGGAGGCAGAGGATTCAAAGGAAATTAATGTAGAGACGAGGGGGGGGGGGGGGGGAAGGGGACGAACAGGTAGAGAGTGATGATGAGATTGCTGTTAACACGCAATTACTCTTTAAAAGAGAGAGGTTCATTGCAACTGTTTGTGAAACTTTTCTGTCCTTTTAGTTCTATTTCACTCGACGTAATGAATGATATAAAATGCGTCGAACGAAGCTACCCGCTGTCGAACTTTTTAAATAAATTTGGCTCACATATTTGATAAAGCGTGTAATTTTAAAACCACTGTTACTAATAAAGAAAAGGTTAATTTTTTATTAGAAAGCTAAAGTGCTGTACTACCACGTAATAAATAAATCAGATCTTTAAACCGTATGCTTTCTTCAAAATAGAGTGAGAAGCGTTATGAAACTAAAAAACAGAGAGAATGAAAATTAGGCATTTTCGATTTTCACAAGCAATGGAAAAAATGTATGGAAAAAGTAAGTTGATAAAACAGTGTGGGGTGGTCGTATATACCGTCAATAGTTTTTACAGCGTGAAAATCGGAAAAGTGATTTCCTCCTTTTTCCCAGCCTTGCCCAACCCGTAGTGGCCATCTCCGCGCGGCGCAATGTAAATAAATATTCCTTCAAATCAAGAGTAGGTACCGCGGTACCCATTTCAACCAACGGGCCTGCGTAGTTCGCCGAAACTAATCGAGTATCTAATAAATAATAAATCGACTGCTGGCTTGTGAGCATATTAACCATAATTATATGTCGCAAATCCGCTCCGGTCATATGTTAAGAGTTCTCCTTTGGGCATGGATGTTTGTGTTGTCCTTAGCATAAGTTAGTTTAAGAAGTGTGTCAGTCTACGGACCGATGATCTTAACCGTTTGGTTCTCCAGGGGAAAAAAATAATAATCTGAAAATAAAAAATATATATATAAAAATCCGTCTTGCGACATTCAGCTGACACCTGATGAAAGCCAATTCATGAACAAATTAATACTGCTTTGCAGAACCTCAGAAAAGTTATTCATATTTACTACTGTTGTATTTCTTTTCAGATACAGTAATATGAACTAGTACGTGACATTGAAATCGGTGACTGCTCGTAAGCACACATTCGCAATTATGTCGCAAGCAGTTTGTGTATGCAGGAGCGCATCACAGCTTGGTGCAAGTTTTCATCTGAGCTCACTTCAGTGACGGCGTGTCGCTTTCAATTAACCTTAAAAGCTACCATTCAGCTGCGAAAGGGTTATTGTGCATTTCGTAGGCTATATGAAAATACCCAGCTGTTCACCAATGCTCAATAATGACGTATTAACAGTTTATGAACACGCAGTGACGGGCTCTAGCTAGTTGGAGCGCCCCCTTCTCACCTTTCCTAATGTAAGACCCCTGGTGGGATATCAATTTAGACGCGTTATTGAATATTGATGAAATATGAGTGTTAAGAATAGTGATGTCAGAGACAACTAATATGATAATGTTATTTTGTCCTTTAATAATATAAAAGACATCGTGCAATCTTTACCCGTTCTTGTCTGATGTAAAGCATATAGTTATTTAGATGACGAAAAGAAGAAAGGTAATTTACAAGAATGCTTGCAATCGAAGTAGCTCGGTTTGAAACAATACATATCGTAAATACAGTTTTAAATCGATTGTGCGCACTTTGACGCGCGTGATGACAAGATATGAAAGTTTATGAACGTGTTATTATGTTAAATAATTCTCACGAGTGTACTCTAAAACTGCGCTGACAAAAATATTTTTGCAATTTGAAAGAAGCATTACCAATATTTTCCTAGCAGAATCGCGATACATTCGTAGAACTGGCTCAATGTTTCTGACATATTTCGGTGTAAAAGTGATCCCTTCAACTGTCACTGGCGTAAATTGAAGGCTTGTTAGTTCGTATCTACGTAACTACAAGTTCGCAAATCGTAACGTTTTCGCAGAAAAAATGTTGAATGTTTCTGGTGAGATGCATAGTAATGTAATTTGGAATAAGCGTTAGGTATCAATACAGTATATTAGGGAAGCGACGGCAAAACACCAACAGCTTTATTTTATAAGGAAATAAAAATTATAGATAGGAATTTCATTGCATAACAAGTTGCTACAGAATATCTTCAGAAAAGAACATCAAGAATCAGTCACTTTGATGGGACAGTTTTTTATTTTATTCCTTTACGAACCTTTGACTGCAACGTCTTTAAATCTTTTGTGTCCTAGCCTCGTCGCCGCTTTTGGTGTCTCGTTTCCGTCGTAGGTGTCGGTGGCCGAGTAGGAAGACCGACACAGGAATAAAGGTAGCACGCTTGTGCAGGTACGGAGGGGAGCAGCCAGTGGGACAGCAGAAACTAGAAACACTAGAGTAAATTAGAACGAGAGATATATATTGCGCAGAATTTATGCAATACTTAACTTCTACATAGCTCAGTACTGCAGAAGGCTGATACATAGTTGAGCTAGAGGCCTGCCTAGTGCCTATCCGATAGCCAAGTCTTCACTGGTGCCTATCTGATTCTGAAGGTCTTAACTGGTTCCTATCTCAGTCCCAAGTGAACGATGTCGTTCAGTGGTGGCCACGAGCGGAGTTGTAGCAGAGGGCGCTCGTGGCTGACGCCGTAAGAACGCCGCGCCGTGCGTGCATGGCGGCGCGCGGCGAAAGTAGGTGGCGCGCACTTTGGACTTGTGCGACACCACAAAATCACTCCGTCACTCACGACAAAACAAACTAACGTTCAAATGACTACGAACAAAGCACAATTCATTAGACACGCTTCGATAGTCGCGTAATCGATATGTGTTAAATGCTGAGGTACTTCGATTGCAAGCATTCTTGGAAATTACCGGAAGAAAGCATTGTAAATTTCTGGAATCGTCGCTAGATTGTTGTTCAATAATTACTATTTTCAGGTCTGTATCATTCATATACGTCTCAGTGTGTTTTTCAAATAGAAGTACTGATTATGATATCGTGATATTCGTAGTAGAACAGTACCCCAACCGAATATTTTAAGCGGTTTTCAGAAACTCAGCTCTAACAGCGACAGCTCTAACATAGTCGCTGAATTGCAGACGCCAGCCGCCATTTCGCGGCCACTTTAAACTAATTGTTGTCTAACAGTTCAGGGACGGGAGTTGCAAAAGAATTTTCATCATGGACGACGGACCTGGATGGAGTTTGAATTAATTTTCATAACATTCATTTAAGTGAGATAAAAGTAATTAGGTCCACGGACCAGACTAACAGTGGCTAACCTACGAACGATTTTGTGTGAATATTTAAATTCTGTAATTCCTTTATTCTTGTGGGGAAATATTAGGATGGTGTTATACTGTGGCGTCCAATTTATCTTGGTATGCAACAGTCGAAGTACTGCTTAATACATTTCTCATACTGAGAGCATGCAGTGCAAACTATAGTAAACTATTTTATTTAGTTTCTTAGTGCAAAGTTAGTCAACACTCAATCACGAAATATTTCACGATAAAGAAGAGTATCAAATTTTTTATTGAGATCAGATTCTTTACTTTGGTAGTTAATATTACAGTTTAAGTGTATCAGACATTTGCACGACCAGTTAAGCTCAGTGATTTACAGGATAGTTAATTAAATATTTGAATCCACATAACAAAAGATTTTTTCAGTACCCAAGGCATAAAAGAAATATTTTTCACCTTGCTAAAAACGAACCGATAATTTATAACTTCACGTTTACTATAAAACAGCTTCGTCATTATTATTTAATATGTATATATAAATTGGAGACGCCACAGTAGCCAACAACATTGACATCCAAAAAATGTAGTAAAACACTTGTTTTCAGACCACCTAGAAGACTATGGTTCCTAGCTAGAACACTTTTCTGTGTTAGCTTGTTCAGTACTTTTGTTAAGTGACTGTTTCTCTTCTGTGTTCGTAGAAACTAAACAACTGACAGAAATATATCTTAAAAATAAAAGAAACTAACACTTATTATCAAAAGAGTAAGAGAAAGGAAAAAAGAAAAATTAGAAAAAAAAACAAAAAACACAAAACCTAAGGATCTAACAATTTTTACGTCGCCCTCTACAAATAGTGAAAAATCTTGAAAAGATTATATTTCTCCTAATAGAAATACTACTGTGAGCTTAGCTGATGACCTCATGACAGCAGCTGCTGCCTCTTCGAAAGTGGAACCATTGCTGATGCAGGTAAGAAATTATCCTATTTGAGTAGCCCATTAGCAAACCCAGCTATGTGCATAAAATTACGAAAATGAGATAATGATGTTGCATGATGCTTTATGGTACTGGCATCTAATTTAGCTATGTTTCAGGTTCTAAAACACATTGTATCCTCTTTAAATTTCAAGTGAAAAATGGCAAACGGTCTCAAAACTGATCCAAAAAATGGAATCAAACCTAAAAAAAGTTCTGTGTTTACATTTAAAAAATCCGCCAAATGTGCGTGACCTACTATCGCCGTCTCACGAGTGAGTTGCAAAACCTGCTATTATACTTTCCATAGGAACAGCATTGCACTCCTCTTTGTGAAGAAAAATAACGATAAAATGCTTATTTCTATCGTTGACAGTTATGTTGCCTGCACTGCATAGTGTGGACACTCATCTGTCAAATTCTGCATGCAACTGTTTCACTCACGCGCCAGTTTCTCGTAGATGTAGATATAGCCTACAAGCTGACGTCTCGTACCTACAGAGATTTGCAGTGTTATTTGTTTAAAATGGATGAAGATAATCGGTCAAATCGAGAAAATTATTACGGAGACTGGACCACGAAGATCGCGGAAGAAGAAGTGTCCTCTGACATGGAAAAGGAACGAAGCTTAAGTTTCAAGGTATGTTTGTCAGTATTTTATTGGAATTAATTTGTATTCCGGTACTATTTTTCTGCCTAACTGGAATAGTATACGCACCTAAAATATTAAAATCTATTTTTAACTTTCTTGGATATCAGCCGTCTGTTTGTAATGTTTTTGTATGACATAGTAGCCTAGTATTACGAAACAGGATGTGAAAAGACTTCTTGCTCTTCACTTTGGCGAAGAATGTGACAGCTTACCAAACTTGGTATACTATGTCAATGTATTTGCAGAACAGGATCCTGATACTCAAATTGTGGATGAAAATAAACATTAATACACGTCCACTGAATGTGTGGTCGTGTTCCATTTTGTGTTTTTCATGACTCTAAAGTGTTTATCCACCATTAATATTGTCTATTTGTATGTCAATCATTTTATGATAAATGCCCCATGTTTATATATGTTTCCATCCGTGTGATTGAACTTGTGTGTTCGTATGAATGTCGAAAGTTGCTTTTAATATTGACTGCCGCGCAATGGCTTACAGTCGCCCCTCACGCTTTAAGACCTCGTTTACTTTAGTTAAGAACACATGGCTTCGTATGCCGTCTGTACTGCCGTCTGCTGGGTGGCCAGTGACAACTTACTTGGCAAGATGGCGAGGTGGCCTGTTCTTAGTGTAGTACCAATATAATCATGGACGAAAGAGGTGACAAAAGAGACATCTCTGGGGCTCTAGTAAAGGGTAATCTTCTTCAGGTAGGGAGGGTTGGTAGACAGCAGGATCTGAACGCACTCTGCATCGCTTTTATCGCGCTCTTCATTCAGTGCATGGAGGGGAAGGCTTTTGGTGTGGCCCGAGGCTTCACTCATGCTGCGACCGCCGAAGTGAGTATATCGTCGACTCATGCTGAGGGGATGGCATGCTGTTAGAACTTTACTTTGTTTGTGACCAGGCAGTCTTGATTTATCAGTGATAGTTTTCTTGAGTAATTCATTCGCTATGTGAGGTGAAGTGTTCCATTTATTTACAGAACTCGAGTATTCAGTTTAAATGTAGTATTTGCATTTCTATTCTGCTGATACTTTTGTGTCCGGTTTTTACAAGTCAGAATACACGTGTCTGGCCTTCAGACTTTGTGTAAACTTAGTATGTTTGAATTTCCTTGCTGTTTTTTAACTAACATTTTCGCATCATGTCTGTATCTACGAGTATGTTAAATATTTCTCAGATTTTCTGGATTAATTCTGTCTTTCTTGTCTTGGGATGACCGAATGCACAACGTACTTTCGTAACGGTCATTATTTCAGCCTTCAGCCATGCTTTTACTGACACTAGCTTTCTTCTACATGAATTCTCACATGTGTTTTTACTTGCTTATTCTAAATTAATTCCTTTTTGTAAATTCTATGTAATTCACTGCAGTCGCACACCACATGGTACATAAGGATTATATGCCATTGCCTCTCTGCACATGAGTTCGTTTGGTGCATAGTCTGATTTTATTGTGATTTTAGACACCCGCCATCTCGTCAAAACATCGCTGACACTTCATTTTGTCGCTGCTAAGTCCTTCCTGAAGCCATTTGTGTGGAGTGTTGCCTTGATGGGAGTGAAACATGGACAGGAAGAGGATAGAGACTTTTGTAAAGTGGTGCTCTGGAAGAATGCTGAAGATTAGGTGGGTGGATCGCATAAGTAATGCAGAGATACTGAACAGAATTTGGGAGAAAAGTAATTTCTGGCATACCTCGAGTAAAGAAGGGATCGATTGGTAGGACACATTATCAGAATTGTGAATTTAGCGTTGGAGGGAGTTGTGTGGGGTAAAATCCGCAGAGGAAGACCAATAGATGGATACGGTAAGCAGATTCAGACAGATGTATGTTGCCGTTCTTATGTGGAGTTGAAGAGGCTTGCTCAAGATAGTGTATTGTAGAGAGCTGCATCAAACCAGTCTCCAGACTGAAAACCACAACAACAACAACATGTTAAAATACGGTCAGAAAGAATATTACATATTGGGTGCATATATACTATCACAATAGTAGAGTCGTCCCATGTTTATCTATTCCGTTTATTATTTGTGTTTGTTAAAACGTTGGCTGCTCCCTTAAGCAGTGAGCAGTACTGTGGTCACTCGCAAAGTAATTTAGAGCAGCAGTGAGCGTTTTAACTTGCATTTGCATATCTCTACTGCCCGAGATCTTACATAGAAAACTTAAGAAGCTACTTTTAACGTGATGACGAAGATGATGATGGTAATGACACTTTGGACTTTGGGTAATGAAAGCTGATGAAACAGACATAGCCTAAATCAGTTATTTGGTTGTCTCAGTACTTTGAGAGAATATTAACATATTCAGAATACAAAGTTGCAAAAGTTGTAGAATGTCTTTTACGTTGTGATGTAATTCAATTTGTTCAATAAGTTTGTCATTACAGATGTATGTAATCTACATTGTAACATAATTATTATATATCTGCATGCTTCCAGGGTTTGTGATTAATATTTATCTTCCCCACTACAATTTTAATTTGTTTTGCAATCTAAGGTGCAGTCAGTATGGATGCCGCAAGACTTGCAAAGCCTGCTCTGTGAACTACACAATTGCAAAATCTGTTACACGCAAATAAAATATCTATGTAACTTCTTTCCTTCTCATCAGATATATCAGAGCTTTGCTAAGCATATTAAAACCATCTACAGCTACTGCTTGTAGAAAAATCAGTCTGCTACTACATTTCTAATTCGTTTTATTCTCACACATTGCTTATCATGCATATAGCTGGTTTTGAAAATGGGCTACTCATTTGATTGTTGCCAAATACAGTTTCTCGTTTATAAAATGTTACCCGATTTTTTAAAATGAAAATAGAATTTTGTTAGTGTGAGTTTTTACTGTTAGTATCAGCAAATGTTTGTAATCAAATAAGTAGAAGTAATATGATATGTAATAGGTAGTCTAGACTATTGGATTAATTACTATCTGGTGACTATCCAGGCCATCGTTATTTACAGTCATTATAAAAACGCAGCTTCAGCTTTATAAATACACTACTGCAGGGCGTCTGCCTCGATTTCGCAAGTACTACATGCAATTTAAAAAAAAAATAATAGTGGATTTTTTGTGTGTTATTTCACGTTCCTGTAATTTAGTTAAACATTATAACATTAATATAAGTACTGGCCAGTACTAAGAGGTTAAGAATTTGACTTTGAGAGGCTTTGTTTAATAAAAAAAGTAAAGAATTCTCCGTAAATTCATTTCATTAATTCTCACATTGTCCTCCAACAGAAATAATCCTCTTTTGCTACTGAAAACCATGTAATCATCCTTTCTGAGATCTCGGAGTCAAACCTAAGAGGTACCTTATTGTTTCTTCTACCTATCTCAAGGACATTTACATGTGGGGAGTATGTGTACACGTGTTAAAAGTTTTTACACATGTTAAGGATACGTACACGTGACAATGGTTTGTGTATGTTGCAATAATATGTAATCGTGACGATGACAAAATGTTTGTAAAGCTTGTGGGACTTAACTGCGGAGTCATCAGTCCCTAAAGTTACAAACTACTTATGAACTAACTGATACTAAAGACAACACAACTATCTATGCCCGAGGGAGGATTCGAACCTCGAACGCGAAAGGCCGGGTTATCCGCTCGGCTACTCCCGCTCGGCGACGATGATATATACACATTACAGGGAGATGTACCCACAGCAACGTATTCACACGTGGAAATGCCGTTTCCAACCATGGATATGAGACCATTATAGCTGGATGGGTAGGCGCGTTCAAAGCTGAAACTAATGTAGCGGAACTTGTAGTAGAACCAGACTTGTTGACGTTCAGACCAGTCCTTGTGCTGAGTGCGGCCTTACTTAATGCTTACTCGATCATAATATTATGTAAAGTAATTTAGAAGATAGTCTCGGTCGCAAGGATAAGATGTATTTCCCAGGTTTCGACAACGGGTAGGATTGCCTTCATCAGAATAATGAAATATGCATGTCACAAGATAAAATAAGGTATAAGCATCTGAGCCGGCCGCGGTGGCCAAGGGGACTGAGGCGCTCCAGTCACGGTCTGCACGGCCACTACGGTCGGGGGTTCGAATCCCCCCTCGGGCATGGATATTTGTGCCGTCCTTAGTCTTAGTTAGTTCATAAGTAGTTTGTAAGTTTAGGGACTGATAAACCCGTAGTTAAGTCCCATAAGCTATACAAACATTAGAACATTAGTATAAGCGATAAAGCTTAAGTCATAGTTTGAGTGAAAAATTGCCTAGCTTGCCGTTAAGGGCTGCTTACATGATTAAAAAAATATGGAAAGTGTTCTATATTTCTGTATTCTGTAACTGTTAACTCCATTAGTCGATTTGCTTTAAATAAAACGTAGCTCTTTTCGAATGCAAGTCATCATCATTATCGCTATATTTATTATTATTATTATTATTACCATCTTCAACCATTGTCTTTTTTGTCTGTTATACCTATCGCTTCCTCCGTTTTCCTTGACTTCTTTCATAAAATATTTGCAACTATGATAACTGATGAATTATTGGTACTGTACTAAAGTTTGTGGAGAGTCGTCAGTCAGAATACGTCCTAAGGAAATTACCTGCAGGAAGTACGTAATGGCAGAAAAATATGTTTTGCAGCCAACAGATTATTTGAAAGCTTCACTACGTGAGCTTCCACGGACAGAGCAACCTGAATATACTGCTAGACACCTCGTGCGCAAACAGACGCGCTGGAGTGTTATATCGTGCACACTCGGCGCAGTTTTTCTCGAGGAATTACAAGCACGCATGCGTGTATCTGTAAAGCGAGCGGAACTGGTGCCAGGAACGCCGCTGTTTCCTGGCATTCGTGGAAAGCAGGTCGTTACGCAACGCATTTGGCAGCTCTTTTTATGGCAGGAAATTCTCGACGAGGAGACATCGCGCCGCGATAATTTGGCAGCGAGCCTTGGCTGCCCGTGGAAGGGAGCAGACACCCTGTGAGACGGGGAGTTTTGTTTTTACGCGCCGGATGAAGGTTGTGTTCGCTCAACAAGACGCTTACCGCTTCATAACAGCAGGACTAGACGAGGTCGAGAATATGTGGAGTGTCGGCCGACAGTGAAAGGCTGAATATGAACGTGATGAAACTGCAGGACGTAGTGGAATCACGTGGAAACTTTAAACGAATTCTAAATCGTGTTCTTTAGAAGCATGTGTGGAATAAGCTGGATCAGTAACTCCACTCGACGCATTACCATTACGCTGGCGTCCCTGTGTTTGACAGCAACTTCCATATTTTTTAGGATCTCACGAAGTACTGTTCCATCTTTAATACGCCATCACCTCAGAATGCTTTGGACTTACTGTCGTGTGAACGCAGACAACATCCCAGAACTCGTTTGTCTTCCTTGTATAATCACCATAAATACTAAACGCTTGGTCTTGTTCGCGTACATATGGTTTCATTACTATTCTCGTATGCTGCCCAATACTCTTCAGAACCCGACGAACTATGCTTTCATGATCCATTTTCCCAATATGTTATTCTAAAAGTATGTGTGTGTGTGTGTGTTTTGTCCTTAGCGTAAGTTAGTTTGCAAGTCTAGGGACTGATAACCACTGCATTTTGGTCCCATAGCTTTACAAACATTCGAACACTTTTGGGGGAGCCCCCAAGCACAACAGCATATACAAAACTATCTGCGGAATCACGAACTCATATTAATAGTTTGTTGACCATAGGTGCTTAATTTATTTGCCCATAGCTATCGGTTTTAATTATTACACCATTATCAAGCGAAATATTCATTTTCTGTGTTTTTTTTTTTTTTTTTTTTTTTTTTTTTTTTTTTTTTTTTTTTTTTTTTTTAAGATTGTAACATGTCACGTTAATTCAACTGGTTAGGCTCCGCTGGTGCTTGATAATAGTGTAACAACTGAAACCGGGAGCTTTGGTCAAATAAATTAAGCAGCTGTGGTCAACATGACATTCTACAAATATTTAAAAGCTGTTAAACCACACCGTTTCACTTTTATAAATCATCTTAATAGCATGTGACTTCAGCTGATCCGTGTGTGTACGTAATAACAGAGTCATTGTCGCCCAAATTGCGAGAAAATCGAGTGTATGTTTATTCTGTGAGTCGCGGAAAGTTGGTACGTTTCTGGACACGAGCTCCAATCAGAAACTTCTTAGTCACATATAGAAGTCCTCAAAGTATGTATAGGGAACGTACTTTTAGCGAATTACGAATTGTATCAGTATCCTCCGCCCTTATATACGTCCACCACTTCCGCCTCGCACCATCCATCTGTCACGTTTCTGTCGGTCTCTTCCTCCCCTTTTTTTCTGATAAACCGATGATACGTGTATAACTTCCTACATTATGTACCTATTTTCAGTAGTTCGATCTGTCTCCTCCTTCCCACTCTCTTTCCTCACCTGCTCCTCCTCCCTCTCTTCATTTGTCTCCCCCTACTCGTCTCTCTTTCCATCTTCTCTTTCGCCTCCTCCACTCACCTGTCTATCACCTACACCGGTCTCGTAGTGTCAGTCTACTGTTTTTCCATCTCTCGATCCGTCCTCCTATCGCTTACAGGGCTCATCTCTTCACTGTCCCCACCTGCCCATCTCCTGTTCCTACTTTCTCTGCCATTTCCTCCTCGGGCTCTCTCACTCCCTCCGCGACGCTCCTTACGGTGCCTTGGGATATATACAAACTTTCGCCAATGAAAAGAAACAATATGTAACGAATTGCACAGTGATCGGTCAAATGATGACGTTTTTATGATTCAAGTGGTGTCGAAATTTGTTACAAGTACGCTACGCTATGCACTATTACGAAGCTTGCGGAGTATTAAAATATTTATTTTTCAGAACATTGTAGATTAACAGCCATCTTACGAGTAATTTTTAATTCACGCAACAAGGCAGTGTAGATCGCAATTTCTTTATTTCCCTGGTAATGATTTCGGTCACTTCCATGACCATCGTCAGACCACAACCGTAGTGTTGCATGAATTAATATTGAAATATTTACTTCAGCCAAGATCGCTAATTTATTTTATTTGGTGGTTTTTTAACGGTTTCGATGAGCTATGTATCATCTTCAGAATTATTTTTTTTACAATGTTCTCTTATTTTCAATAAAATATAACATTGTCACACGATTAAAATTTGCACCACCAAAGTGGGTCGTCATCTGCATTGCACACTTAAAAATTGTGTGTATTCTTGCCACAAGTAACAAGGAGACTTATATTACATTTTCACAACTAACTCTTTATTTTATTAAAAATAGGAGAACATAAAACACTTCTGAAGATGATAACATACCGCATAGAAACCGATAAAAAACCATCAAATAAAATAAATTAGCGATCTTGACTGAAGTAAGTGCGCTTATATAAATTTTCGATCGCTCTCCATAGGAGTAATCAGCCACTTAACTATATATATATATATATAAATGTATCTGTTAAATTTCATGGTAATAGCGTAGACAGTGTAGAAGTCTATTAATCTCAAAGACACAACACCCATTTCTACACATGTAGTTATATTTCATACTAGCAACTCACCCCAAGCTTCGCAACGATAGGAGACTATATATCATCCTCCTTAAAGCATTTTAATCTGTTTTATTAATGACATCTCAACAGAAATTAAGATCAGACTGATATCAGCAAACAAGGCATATTTTGCCTTGAGTAATTTATTCCAGTCAAGACTCCTGAGCCGCCTAACAAAATTCACTAATTATAAAACTCTAGTTAGACCTGTTCTCACTTATGCTTCAGAAACATGGCCTTTGACGGAAACTGACGCAAAGCTGCTCAGCTGATCTGATAGGAAAGTTTTGAGGAGAATAATTGGCCCTATGTATGATGGAGAACAATGGAGGAAAAGGTACAATGCAGAATTGTACACTATATATGCCGCTGCTCCTGTAACAAATATCATACGATCAGGTAGAATAAGATGGGCAGGTCATGTGGCAAGAATAGAGGAGTCTGAGGTAACAAAGAAGATTCTCTTTGGAAATCCAGGTGGCCAAAGAGGACGAGGTAGACCTTGAGCAAGATGGCTGGATGGAGTGGAAGAAGACATACGAAAGCTCAGATGCAGAAACTGGAGGAGGGTAGCAAATGACCGTGATGGAAGCTCGTTGGGAAGGCCAAGGTTCACCCTGGACTGTAGCGCCACACACACACACACACACACACACACACACACACACACACACACACAAAGTTTATTTCCAATACCTAAAATATTTACGCTGTATTACTTTCTATATAACACTAGTTTTTACTATTCGTGTTTGAAAATTCACCATTTAGTGGCTGGGAAATAACAGCATTAAAAATGGCAAGTTCTCCATTTATATCTGCCAGTCTTCTGTTACTGCAGTGCTGCCGCTTGGAGCGCTGACCTCGCTTCCGTGAGTGCTTTGACAGTGCCGCTAAGGTTGGCTCTTTCTGAGCTAGGATCGCTACTGTCGTTCCAAACGTCACACACAAGCTTCTGTGTATACGTTAGACAGTGATATTTGTATGTAAGTATAAACTAAACAGGCTGAGGATGATATAAGCACTCTATTCATTGTGTTGAATCATGTTACGTAGAAGATAGCTACAAATAAAAACGTTTTCTGAAATATGGTAAAGTTGAAAAGTCAAAGAGTAAATAGCTTTTGCATTGAGTAATTATTGTACCATATTTCACGTTACATTCTTCAGATCTTGATTTGATTGCTACCAAAATTCACAGATTCATCTGGCGAGTTAATCTGAGTATTACCTCGTAACTGGTTCAGCCTTTCGGAGTTCATAGAAAAAGATAGATACATCGATTTTTATAGATACAAATTTCACCGTAAAGACAATAATTGAACCTCGGACTGCCAAGTAAAAGAGACAATCACATTTACAAAAGTTTTTTAAGTTTCGGCCGCAGCCTTCATCATTAGAAGAGCACACCTACGTTCACACATAACACAATGCACGATGTGTGCTATGCCTGACTTGCTGTACGAATGTATCTGTAAGAGAAAGTGTCTGTATCTGTAAGAAGAGTCTTCTGATGAGGGCTGCGGCTCAGCGATCGCCTTTAAGGTGGCCTCCTACCTCTCCTCATATTAATGACATTCCAGTTGGACTTTCCATCGTTATGTTTTTTCAGTACAAAAATGTATAGCTTATGTTCTTCAGAACGCTTATTAGAACATCATACAGAAATTTGCATTTAATCGGCTGTAAGCGTTTCGAGAGTTTTAGTAATAATGTTAAACAATAACTTGTCTTTATATAGTTGTATAGAATAGAAACAAATATTTATATACCATACATATTCAAAAATATGTAGCGTTTGTACATCAGAATTTGCATTAGAGTGTGGTCTGAAGATATTTATCACATATATATATGAGAAACATTTTTCTCATGTGCGTCCGAATGTTATAAGAGAATCGTTTAAAAATTTGGTGTAAATCTATTAAGAACTTTCCGACATGTTTGGTAACAACGTTAAACAACGGCCTTGTATAGCAGTGTGAATACAAGGAACACTTTGATGAGACAATATATCATTCAAACAAAAACCACAGGCAGCAGTGGAAATTTAATCAATCGTGTAAAGAATTACTTGTAGATACTCTTGTTCCACAACATCTTTGGTACCATTACTTTTGGCACATTAACTTGTATGGTGTTATAAAATGTGAAATTTGCAGTTTTTTAGTTCTGCAAATAAGAAGTTGAAACCTAACTAAATCAAAGGAGGTGTGTTTAAGTGGTAATGAATAACTGGAAGGAGGAATAGTAATAAACAACAATAGCTAGCTTTCAGTTATGACGTAGTGAAAGCCGCAGAGGATCAAAAAGGTAGAAAGAAAGTGCCTAGTATTAATCCTCAGATAACATAGAAAATATGCAGTTGATGAAAGGAGGAAATAAAACAGGTGAAATGAAGACGGCTAATGAATGAGGATTACACGGAGTCATAATTGATTAAGCAGGAGTGATTGAAGGACAAATAATAGTCTATAGAAGAATTTATGTGTGGGGAAAACATACATAGTGGCTCAGGAAAATATGAGACGTTTGGACAGAAAAAAAAAATAGTTGCGTGAATGCCAAGAGCTCAGATGGGTAAGCAGTATTAAGTAAAGAAGGGAAAGCGGTAAACTGAAATTGAAAGACGACCCTCTGTCGTTTTCCATATATTTTTTATTAAATTGTAATTTATTTGATGTCGCTAGATTAGCATTTTGTTAAAACTAGAACACCACTCTTTTCAAGGCATGAGGAATAGCATATTTATTTCATATTTTAAAATATTAGTTTCTAAAATGTTAGTAATATTGCCAGGATTTTGTTATTTTAATAATTTATTATTGTGGTTATGAATGTGGCAATAAATATGGCTTCTCCGCTACGCCACTGTCCGTGTGAGAACGTGTACTTGTTTTATATTTAAGTGGATTTGTGAGGATCTAATGGCTGTGTGAATGTGGGTGTTAATAGCTCGCTTTGCATGGTTCTCTCCGGCTCAGAGTAGATAGTTAATCGTCACTGACCCCTGCTTCTGGTGCGACCAAAGAGGTTTCTACCCCTTTTGGTTACAAGCCAGTCGACGAGCCTTCTCCAGGGCAAGTCATGAGATCTCTCCCCACCACCGCTGTACTCATGGGATTCCCAGTTTCCGGTAGCTTTCCTGTACCTCCTGGCCACTCGGTCTTCATTTAGTGCTCGGACAGTGGTGAGGTATGATTGGTTCTGCTGTTGTGTCTGCGGAGATGGTAGCGATTCATTGTCAAGCATGTTTAACTTAGACTCTTAAACTTAGATTAATTTTTTGGAATATTCCTTCCAATCCTGTGTGGAAATATGTTCTAGTTTTTCAATCCATTGAAGTTCAGTATAATTTTGACTTGCCTATAAATTTTAGTTTTCGAGCACCTTCCCCCCTTTTTTTATTTAATATTGTTTCTCAGCAGTGCTGAGAACAAGCTCAGATGCAATTTTTTATGTTTAAGTTCCATTGCACCACAGATGTTTTTCTTTAGGCACCTTTATGAAATAGGTTTAATTGTGGTGGCTTGTTTATTAATGCCTGTGTGTAATTTCATGTGAGCTGTTACATATATTGGCCACTGTATCGTTAAATTCTTGTTGTTAGAGTAATTTTGAACCAAGTCAGTTCTCAATTAGGGCCAGGGAACAAGGTTTTACAGCAGGGAGTAGCCGGTACTTCACACGGATCTTTTGGTAATTTTACTGCTAACATTAAGCTTTTTTATAACAGTCAATTCTTATCTGGATACTTCCAACCAAAATTCAACTTTTATTCCGAATAGTGGTCTACTTTTAAAGTTTATGTATAGAGGAGTTTTTTGAGGAAAATGACAGTATTGTAGAAACGGAAGAGCAAGTAAGTGAAGGTGAGGTAGGAGATACGATATTGCTAAAAGAATTTGGCGCAGCATTACAGGATTTGAATCGAAGCAAGGCCCCAGGAGTAATTGTCGCAGAGGGCGATCAAGAGACGAAAATACTGGGCTGTTGCCATTCTCAGTGCGAGATGATGAGGTTCAATTCTTTGCAAATCCATGGGAGTTAACTACTGCGGTTATCAGTCACTAACCTTACAAATTACTTAAATTAACTTAAGGATAACAGGCACATTCATGCCCGAGGAGGACTCGAACATCCGACAGCAAGCATCCGCGCTGTCCGCAGCAAGGCCCCTGAGAGCGCACGGACACGCCCCCGCTTGTATAACATGGAGTAGGGTGGAGAGCTGCATGAAACGAGTGTGCGAATGAAGACCACAACAACAATCATTCTGCATAAGGAGGAAGCCTACTACTGAATGTTTTATTTGTGATTACGTTCAGGTACCTTAAGCCTTAGAGCAGTAATACAGAGCTGTCTGCGACAATGTCATTCCTGCGTTATCCTCTTCAGATCCACTACCAGAAAAAAAATTGTTATCCATGTATTATTTCTATAACCTGACCCATAATGTTAAGAAAATGTACTTGTTTTCAAAAATTTTTGGATACATTTACCAAAAAACGATGAGTCATATACGACACACTCGCACTGAGGGGAAACAAATTATAAAACTAAAGTTGTGTAATACCATTATGTTATATTTTTGTAAACTTGCAATGAAAAGGAAACAAGAACAAAGAAATTATTCAGTTTTTGCAGTTTGCATGTATGCTGCAATGATACGATCTAATAAATCAACGTCTCTCATATTTTCATTGTATGTTTCAATGATTACTGGCTACTGAATATCTCCAGACGCCTTTCTTCTCTAGTAGACGAAAAAATTCTCCAGTTCTTTGGCCAAATTGTGAGAAGAGACGGAGGAAACCTAGAAAAAATAATCAAACAAGGAAAGATCGAGGGCACAAGACGAAGAGGAAGAGCAGCGAGCAGATGGATAGACCAAATCAAGAAGATCTCCGGTCTACCTCTTCAGCAGGCACTGAGAGAAGCAGACAACCGTCCGGGATGGAGACGCTTGGTTCATGGGGTCACGATGCTCAGCAATGTGCACAACGACTTATGATGATGATGATGATGATGATGATGTTTCAATGATATGAAGTGTGTTGATGCTGATATACTGCCTATCGTTTTTGACCATCGCTTGCATAGCCTAACAGGCAGTATACCTGCTGAAGATGATACAAGGATTGTCACACCATTTGACAATAGAAATCTGTCCATATGCTCGTACAGATTCGTCTATTGCACCACGGCCTGTCTTTCTCATTTCATTGTCAGGCTGGAGCTTATTGTCCCTTGGAATTGTGCTAAGTTATATTGTTTGAGTTACCTGACAGCCTCACTCAGATTGGAGACAGTCCAGCAGCTCAATGGATCTAAAGTACCTGTCCTTGTAAATAGTACAACCTGAAAATGATGTATTTGTTATTATTATACTGGTAGATAAATTACTTATTATCACTCAGCAACAGCACAGTGTGCCAAAACGTACAACAGACTATTGCTGAATATTTACAAATGGTCACACATTTTTACAGGGTACAAATTAAATGTGTCATATATGACACATACATGAAATTCGTGCAAGAAAATCGTGCAAGTAATATCTTAGTGGTACAAGGGGCTAGAATTACACTATGAATCTGTTGATCATACAACTGCAGCTATTCAAGAGAGATAGGACTAAAATAATAATAATAATAAATAAAAATAAAAACACCTACAGAATCGCGACTTCGTTTTGCTGTTTTCCTAACTGGAGACGTTCGGTAAGTGTGTCGAGTGAACAAATGATTATGCAAAGCGCTGAAACTTGTTGTGGTGGTTGGCAACACCTGGCGGATTGCTTGGAAAGTACATGGTTGTATAGATTTGGAGTTACGTGGGTTCTGTATGCAGACAAATATCACCATACTCCGTTCAGCGAAACACAATGAGGAGCGTGACCAGAGGTGCACAAAACGGTACGCTCGCTCAATTTCGCTGTATCCGTTTCAAGTTTAAGGTCGTTGAGTGTATTATATAGCAGTGATAATAGGTGTTGACTGGCAACTACATCGTAAAGGACCAGTTACTGAATAGTAACGTAAGTATTAATGTATACAATAACATTCAGCATTCATAGTCTATGAGTATCTTTTTCTCTGCCGGCCGCGGTGACCGAGGGGACTGAGGCGCTCCAGTCACAGCCTGCACGGCCACTACGGTCGGGGGTTCGAATCCCCCCTCGGGTATGGAGATTTGTGCCGTCCTTAGTGTCAGCTAGTTCATAAGTGGTTTGTAAGTTTAGGGACTGATGACCACGCAATTAAGTCCCATAAGCTTAACAAACATTTGATTTTCTTTTTCTCTCTCAATGTTATCACGTGAGAATAACCTCATATGTCATCCTTGGATTTGAGTCCACCCTAGAAGCGATCAAAGAAGAAGTAATAAAGTTCTTTAGAGAGACATATGATTCTAGTGTGTATAAATCGCAGCTGTTGTGTCCAGAACAGTCAGTTACTGATATTGTTATAAAAACAGTCAACAGAAAGCCACACTCACTTTGAAGCCTCTAAGTAAGGAAAAAAGGAAATACGACAGAGGCTTTCAAAACGTCTTGATGATTTTGACTGAAATGCGATGCGAATAATAGCTTTTCATAAGAAATTTCCAACACTTCACATAGTAATTGCTGTGGTAAGCAACGATACAGATTTGGGAGAAAATCACTTTTTATTACTATAAAAAGAAATGAATTTCAAATGTTTGGCTTCTAATAGCACTGCTACATAACAAAACACTCGACGACCTTACACCTGAAACGGATGCAGTGAAATTGAGCGAGCGGCCCTGTTTTGTCCACCCCTGGTCAAGCTCCTCAGTGTGTTTACAGTACGTCTTTCGTTTCGGTGAACGGAGTATAGTTTTGTGTGTCGTATACAACACGCGGGAAACGAAAAGGTTACATCACAGCTACAGCTCTCCACTGGGGATACGTGTATTTTCCGTCAAAGTATACGTTTCCTTTATTCTATATTAAAAAATATAAGTATCATTCACCTGCTGCTCTGAGTTCTTTATTTAGAACACCTTCACTTCGATGTTCGGAGCAGCTTTTGAGGTTCAAAATGTTCAAATGTTTGTAAAGCATAAGGAGCTTAACTACGGGATCATTAGTCCCTAAACTTACAAACAACTTATGAACTACCTTATACCACAGAGTAACATATACAGAGGAGCAGCCCACCCTAAACCACTGTCCTACGCTACTCTCGTAGTTCCGTAAGATGCTAGCAGGTGTCAGGCGGTTCGCTGGCTTAGGGTGCCTTTTGAACGTCAGAGGGTAGCGTGGAGGTGAGGCTGAGGGGAGAGCTGGTGCCGCCTGCCACGAGGCCACGGCTGTGTCCGGCGTGCCGGCGTTTGAGGGGAGGTGGTGGTGGGGGCAGCCGCTACCTGCCGCCTGCTCTGGCCAGTTTAAAGGGCTGCTTGTGACCGCAGCGCCCTTATGGGACATCTTACGGAACTGCTGGAAACCCTCCATACCCGCACCCCGGAGCGTAGGACCGGGTCCTTACGGAGGTTTCCCGTCTGTATATATTTGTCTGTGCTTATACTAAAGACGACACAAACATGCATGCCCGAGAGGGGCGATTCGAACCCCCGACGGCGGACGGCCGCGCACACCGCAACACAGCGCTCCAGTACACGCGGCTAATCCGCCGCGGCAGCTTTTGAGGTGTGAAGGGTATTAGCACAGAGTAACATATATATATTTGTCTGCGGTATTAGCACGTGGACACCTCGCGACTGAGCGATGCGGCTACACCCACTAACCTCGTGTCAAACTTACTTCTGCACACCTGTTTGTTTCTGTTTGTTTGTGCTCGCGTGCCGCGAGCCAGCTAGTTACGAGGCAGAGCGAAAGAAATGCCGTGAGTTACGCGAGCGTTTAAATTATCTTGTGCGAGTTGCGCGGCACAGTGCCGGCTGTAAACACTTCGACTGGGCGCCCCGGAGCAGGCGCAAAGTGCTCGCAGCCACGAGAGCTCTGATGGAGAGCTGCTGCGAAACTGCCGGCAGGGGTCCGCGAGGCGTGGCGCTGGTGGGCTGTTATCGCGTGCCGGCGCGGCGGCTCGATGCTACCAGACAGGTGGCAGGCGGCAGGCGGCAGGCACCGCGCGAACTGCTGGCGGCCGCGTGGGTGGCGGCCGGGGCGCCCGCCAGCCAATGGCGGCAGCGGGGGGCGTGGCCGCCGCTCAGCTGAACTCTGGTGTTGCAGCTCAGCAGCGGAGGCTCGGATCACTGCTGTTCTGCGCTCCGTAGTCGCCGCCTCAAGAGCTGAGGAGAAGGGTTCGTGCTGTGGCGGGAATTGAGCGAGTTGTCGTTTCGTTGTTGTAACAACGAAAGAAAGCAAATTGTCGTTGCTTCTCGCGCCACGGTACGGGCACGAAGGCTCGGCAGAAGACTCAGCAGAAGAAAGTCACTGCAGTGAAGGGGCCGTCGGTCGTGCAGCTCATTGAGACAGCCGATCACGGCAAGAAAGAAGCAGTCCGTACACTAGTAACGCCCTTGTACATCACATGCAGGGGCGCGTGGGCGGAAATGTACGAAGTGATTGCCGGCTGCAGCAAGCGAGGAGGTCGGCATCGGGATGGTCGACCCAGAAGCCACCATCTCGCTACAGGCAGCGACTATGGCAGACCGGACGCGGTGGCCGAGGGGACTGAGCAACACCAGCTAGAAGACAAGGCCTTACAACAGGCCGTGCCTACATCACACCTAGAGGCCCCGGCCACCACCTCACTGGCTGACCGCTGGGGCACGCCTACCGCCGCGCAGCGGCTGGCCAGTCAGATGGCGGCCGAACCTCTAAGTGTGACGTAGGGACGGCCTTATCTTCTAGGTGGCGTTGGACTGAGTCGCTTCAGTCACGGTCTAGCAGGCACTACGGTCGGGGGTTCGAATCCTCCCTCAGGCATGGATATTTGTGCTGTCCTTAGTATTAGCTAGTTCATAAGTAGTTTCAAAGTTTAGGTACTGATGACCCATAGTTAAGTCCCATAAACTATACAAGCATTTGAACATTTTATGACAAACCACAGAGCGCTTGAGAGTGCTGTGGCTGCCTACATAATCGACGCGCCTCAACCGCAGACGACGCCTGAAGGGAAGCGGAAGAAGATGACCAAGGCGTTCCTTATGGGGCTGCCTTGGTGCTGTGACAAGGCAGCAGTTCTGGAAGGACTGCACCGACAGGAAGAGGCCGCCGCTCTACATCGTGGCCGTGCAAGCGGCTAGCGAGGGGGGCGACGTCTTCTCCTCGCAGAAGCTGCTGGGCTTCCCTGTGACGGCAGAAGCTCTACCTGCTGGCACGGACCCTCTGTCCCAGTGCTTCAAGTGCCAGGGGGTGGGCCACGTCGCTAAGTACTGCCGCAACGCTGTGCGATGCGTGAGATGCTCTGAGGAGCGCAACTCATGCGCCTGCGCGCGCGGCAAAGGAGTGGCGCCGACGACGTCGACGACGAGGGGGCGACACGGTTGCTGCTCCTCCTGCCACAAACAAATATATACAGACGGGAAACCTCCGTAACGGCCCGGTCCTACGCTCAGGGGTGCGGGGAAGGAGGGTTTCCAGCAGTTCCGTAAGATGTTCCATGATGGCGCTGCGGTCAGAAGCAGCTCTTTAAACTGGCCAGAGCAGGCGGCAGGTAGCAGCTGTTCCCACCACCACCTACCCTCAAACGCCAGCAAGCTGGACACAGCCGTGGCCTCGTGGCAGGCGGCACAAGCCCTCCCCTCTGCCTCCCCTCCACGCTACCCTCTGATGTGCGAGAGACACCCTAAGCCAGCGATCCGCCTGACACCTGCTAGCATCTTACGGAACTACGAAGGGAGTGTAGGACAGTGGTTTAGAGGGGGTTGCTCCTCTGTATATGTTACTCGTTGCTCCTGCCTGCGATCGGCCGGAAAACCTCGCCGGCGGCGGCGCGGACCGACCGAGCGCGGGTAGGGGGCCGGTGCCTCCCACCCCAAGGAAGACGACGAGGGCCGGCGATGACCTTCGCGCTGTCGCGGAGGAAGCCACGTCGGCCTTCAGAGGCCTGAGAGGGCGGCCTTCCAGGCCGAACTCGCCGCAGACATGGAGAAGGCCTGCCGCCAGCTTCGGCACCTGCATGCCGAGCTGGCGGAAGACCTGCACGAGGACGAAGCTGTGGACGCTCCGGCGCCCGCGCAGGTCCCTACCGAGACGACCGGCGCTCCTGCGGTTCCACAACCGCAGTCGACAGCCGCCGCCATGATCTCGCCTGCACAACGGAAGGCGAAAGAAGACTTCAAGGCCGCGCTGGAGGAGAAATCAGTGAAGGACGCGAGCGCCACTCAGTGATGACGCGGTCCTGAGCATCACGTCGACCAGCGGAGGTTACCTGTTCGCGCACTCATACGCGTGGAGAGGAACCGTGCTGCTGGAGAGAAGCTGCCGAGATCAACGTGGCACACTGCCGCATTTGGCCAACTGGAGAAGTGCAGCAGCGAGAGACAATGCAGCAGATACTGCTGCAGCACCACCTGACTGATGTCTTTACGACGACCTTAGCACTGACACGGTATTCCATGCACGATACCCGCTACTAACATAACCTACCCTTGCACGAACTATCTCAGTTAGCAAGGAATCCGCTACTGCCCTTACTACCCGCTCCCGACTGCCGAAGAGGTTTTTTTCCCTTGTCGCTTGCCTTGGCACTTTTTTTCCCTCTGCCCTTAAACCCGCTGTTCTTTCGAAGTTCGACCACACTATCTCCCGATATGGACCGTATTAATGGGTAATCTTAAAAAAATCAAATGTCTGTAAATCTATCGGACCAAACTGCGTGGTCATCAGTCCTTAGCTTACAAACTAATTAAACCTAGGTAAACTAACCTACGGACAAACACACACACCCATTTTCCAGGGAGGAATCGAACCTCCACGGCGAGCAACCGCGCGCTCCGCAGCGAGTTGCTTTAGACCGCTCGGCTACTCCACAGCGGCGGGTAATCTTACCCACACGTAAGGCACACATCACAGTTCCCGCTCCTGTGACTCCTACATTACCTTACTAACACATGCAGAGGTGACAGTAGAACTTTTGAGTTGGTCACCATACTAGTGTGAGCGTGGAGGGGCTCCACTCTCCTTAACCCTGCAGTAGGCGCGCGCAAACTGACAGGCCGCCAAAGTATATTTTTCACCTTTCCGGTTATCTCGGTGCATCTAAAAATCACGTAAATTGAGTAGCTGAAAGTCGGGAAAAAGTACGCATGGTATGGTCAAAGAGAACGCACTAACGTAAATCACCAGAAAACTTGCCATGGCCGCGGTGGAGTAGCCGAGCGGTCTAAGGCGCCTTCCTGCGGAGTGCGCGGTTGCTCGCCGTCGGAGGTTCGAGTCCTCCCTGGGGCATGGGTATGTGTGTGTGTGTGTGTGTGTGTGTGTGTTACTTTACCTTGGTTTAAGTAGTTTGTTAGCTAAGGACTGATGGCCACTCAATTTGATCCGATAGATTTACAAACGTTTGATTTTGATTTGAACTTGCCATTTGCTTTGTAACACGTGCATTCTACATGCCACCATTTCGAGCAGCTATCAAACATCATCCAGTCTCCTACGATAGGCTCCTTGTAGACTTCACCACACCCTGGGCAGCTCGACCCATGAGACTCATCCTTGGATTTGGTGCCGTTTGATCCTGAAGTTGATGGGATGGATAAATCCATATTAAGTTTAGAGAATCTGACTTTCCCTTTATATCTGGCGTAACGTAAGAAGGCCCTTCCGCGCATAGAGGCGGAGAGGTAGTAGAATCGTGGAGAGGAAGAGCTGCGGTCCTGCTTCAATAGTTGTGCGTAACTCGCGGCCAGCTACGCGCCTACAGAATGATCATTATTGGCTTGCATCGCGGTAATGGAGGGGGATGCGCTGAAACGCTGAAAACTGGGCCGCCTTCGTAGCTGACGTCGACTATAGTTGTAGTTTCTCTCTTTTTTTGTTCTGTCTGACTTGGACAGTTTTTATAATAACGAATTTTTTACTGATACACAGACAAAAACTTTGATTTCTTGCCATGTTTTTCTTTGTTCTGAATCGATCATATTTTGGAAATTTGTATATCTCGGATAGTCCTACGCCTAAATGTGCCTGTACATCTGAACCCTTTTCATTTGTTTCACGTTACTCGTGTTTTTCTGATGACTGCACGTGCACATCAGCATTGGTGTCCTGTTGAGCTGCTTAGTCTTCTTCAGTTTTCGGACATTCGGCTCTCTCACTGATTTCTGATGGGGCAAAATGTTCTGCTGTGAAGACATACGCACTGAACTGGAATATTCCCGTTAGAGCGTGTCAGAAATACAGAGGGTGGCGTGCGTACTCTTTGCCGCTCCCATGGAGCGTACTCTTAACCGATGCATCAAATAGTGCAAAAAACAACAACAGATGCCTACTCGGTTTTTCAGTTTGGAGCACCATGCCTTGTTCCTCGCAGAACTACGGCAAATGTTATTTTCTGTTCATACATATATAGTGCTTATTTAACGTAAATATTACATAATTGGAAACCTTAGGCGAATTGCGGAGTATGTATGTAGATGTAGATGTAGAAAACATATTTTCCTGCCATAACCAAAAAACATGCCGAAGTTCTTCAATATTCCAAGTGATGTCGGTATAGAAACAACAATTGAATGGTCGTTTTCCATTGTTGTTCAGTGCTGCCAGTGTAGAGAAAATGGCACTGCCTGCTCTTACCAGACGCTTACTCTTGCCCGACCTTCCTGTAATGAGAAGCAGTACGTTACTCCATTGTTTGACGTTGATCAGGGGAGCAGCGGTGGAATGCCATTGCTGAGTTGTTTTCTATTAGTTATACAGTCTCCTTAGGTCCACCTTATGTGTATTTTTATTTACATTTTTTTTCTCTTTTTTATGCCATATGGATCTATATGCAGAACAATTCCGCTTTATGCAAGAAACTTTTTCGTAGTTTTTCACCCAAAGACAGAAAGAATCAGAAATGTGGTTACTGTGGCCTAACATATAGAAACGCCGTTATTCATACTATGACAGTTGTTGCAAATGAAGGAAGTTACCGTCTCTGTTTGGAGCAGGAAAGCGTCGTTGGTACTGAAAGTTCAAAAAGGGAATAATGTGACTGTATTGTACAAACTCTGAAACTGTAGTAACCACTGTGTGCATTTCGTCCTGTTTGTTATGTTATGTTTGCTTATCTTATGGGACTTAACTATGGAATCATCAGTCCCTAAACTTACAAACTACTTATGAATTAGCTAACACTAAGGACGGCACAAATATCCATGTCCGAGGGGGTATTCGAACCCCCCGACCGTAGTGGCCGTGTAGACCGAGACTGGAGCGCCTCAGTCCCCTCGGCCACCGCGGCCGGCCATTTCGCCCTGTTTACGATGTAAATATACAATATTTTTTTCACGAAATGCAAGAAGTGTGGCGTATTACGAAACTTACCATTTCAATGAAACTAGTCAGAATTTAGAGCTCTATCAAAGGTATTGACGACAAAGATACAAGTCAAACACAGTAAATATCATATTCTTCATTACTATGCCGACTCTTGCTACTAAAATTATTTAATGCCATGCGCGACTACTGGTGGTGTGAAAAGTCGCGAGACTACTGCAGGGTTAACATGCGCGGCATACGACAGGCTCGATGTCCAACTGACGATACTAACAGTGACAATGCGACGTATTGTTACAATGTGCACAACTCCCAGCTTTTTTAGAAGTATGTGTGACCCACTTTCTTATACATTTCTTCGTTTAGGAACCCTAACCTATACCATGAAATACGTCATAATCACCTACTTCTTGTCGTACAACGTCCTGTTGCCCCGAAACGCCCCGAAAACCGTTATCGGCGGGTGACCCGCTCAGGCGGTTTGCACCCCTCCTGCAACTCCCTGGCGGACTTTCGGCTCAGTATACCTGCTGCAACGGCGAGCGTAGGCCTAACCATGGCACTACGTAACGTGCTAGTCGGTGTCGCCAGAAGGAGTTCCCTTCCAAACGCCCAGGCCAGAAGCAGATGGCAGTTCTCCTGTATGTGGCACCCCTCCACAGAGGACACTTCTCCCCATACTTCTCCCAGCATTCTTTCAGCTCTGGTAGGCCTATGTCATTGTGCCGCCCAATAATGACATTTCAGTGGCAGTCGTAATAATTTTCTTTCATTCACAAATTACCTACCAATTTAGAGCATATTCTGGTGCTGCTGACCTAGCAGAGTTTGGTAATCCACAACCTAGGGAAGACGTACTTTCTGTATTTCTTTCTTTCTCTTCAGCCATGTTCCCGCACACGCAGGGTCGGCTTTGTTATCGGATTTGGCGAGTGTTAATATTTACGGGGTGGCCGGATGCCCTACCTGTCGCCACCCCATGCCCCTTTGGGATGAAATGTGTACCCAAAATGTCTGCGTATAGTGGTATTTATGTGAAAGTGTTACGCGATGTTTGCGAATCGTGTAACTGAGGCGAGACTTGGGGACCATCCCGGTATTCACATAGGGCATTGGTTCCCAAAGTGGTCTATTCCAACCTGCAAGGGCTACACGCCAGCAAAAAAAATAATTTCGGGGTCTATTTGCTGTAAATGGTTCCACGATACTGGTTCATATTTAGGAAGGTCGAAACCAAAATTCAGAATTACTCTGACAACGCTGAATATTAATCCTCTGTACGTCACTCTTCGACTGTTCATTTTATTGGCTGAGCGAGAGAGTGGAGGAATTCTGTATTTTCGGTGTCCTGCCGCAGGCCCCTAGCCGTACATATTCTAGCTTGTAAAGCATTTCTCACTCCAGCCTTTTATCAAAGTTAGTACCACTATACGAGGCGCGAAAACACATTTGAAGTTAGTAATTCGTAAAAAATTAATACACAAAAGGCAAGAGGTATACACTGGGCAGAAGAAGTTGCCAAAGGGTTTACGAGACAAAAATGATTGGGAACCCCTGACCTAGGGGCTTGTGGAAAACCACCTAAAAAGCACATTCATGCTGGCCGGCACTCCGACCCCGAAGTTAATCCGCCGGGTGGATGCACACCGTGGCCTGTACTGCTCCTCGTCTCGGAAAGCGGTGCGTTAGACCACACGGCTAACCGAGCGGGTCTAGCGAAGACGTACTCTGGGTACTCTAAACCAGCAGTTCCCCCACACTGTGGGTCGTGACCCACTGGTGGGTCTTTTTCATGTGGGTCGTCGGATGACTTCAAAATATCAGAGTAAAAATTCTTACTGAGTAAAAAAAACTGAAATTTTATTTCCAGAGCAATTTTTTTACAATTTGAAAATCCCGTTTTAAATACGAAACCAATATGACTAGTAACGTACTCAGGGCGATACGAGAAAAATGCAGTCGTACTAATTGTTCGTAGCTGCGATATGACAACGGCGCTAGATCTATCTTGCATTTGCGATGAGTGCTAAATGAATAAAGTTGCATTGATTTATTCCTTCTCTGGCTGCGAGAACACGCCTTTTCTTCTTGTTTGGTGTGTAATTTCATTTATTCTATATTATGTTTCTGTTTTGTACAATTTCATCTTCGTTGCGTTGATTAAGACTTTGTCGTCGCATATGGAGTGGGCAGGGAGAGTATCAACTGTTTACAACTACAGGTTTGAAGGAAGTAATGTAATAACGTCATCCACTAGTACGTAATTATGGAAGCTTGCATTGTCTAGTTGGTTAACAAAAAGAAAGAAAAATCTAGTTTGTTTAGAAAAATTTAAAACAAGCTTAGCATGGTAAACGATTAACACCTAAAACTAACAGGTTCTGCATCCATTTATAGAAAGTATCATTAACTCGAAGACTAAACAAGAACACAAATCGTCTTGACTTCACCACCTAATTTTTATTTGAGAAAATGTATTTTATGTTTCTACATACAGATCTTATCTTCACCAGTTTAAAAAGTCTTTCTCAGCAAAGAATTTACTCACAACTCCACTTCAATATTACATATAATTTTTGTGTTACTATTGATTTTACTGCAAAATGTATACTGGGCCGCGAAAACGTTTCCTGAAAGATAGTGAGTCACACTACCAAAAAATTGGGAACCACTGCTATAAACTAATAAACCGTTTAAACTAATTTTAAAAATTCCCGTGACGTCAATCGAAGCAGAAGGTATTTTTCAACTTAGTAATAAATAAAATCATTCTTATGCAGCTTTACGTTGCAGGAAAGACCGTCAGTCTTGGCGATTCTTTGCATTTCAAGAGATCTTGTGATGCAGATCCCAGACTTTAATTGTCAGCTGACTGATAAATTTACATCGATAAAAAACAGGGGCGCAGATTTTAAGTATAGATGAGGTAGGAATACTAATGACGTGTAATATGTCTGTTATTTCCAGTCTTTTAAATGATAAGTGAATTCATTTCGACTAGGCATGTAGCTCATTAAGTAAAGATGATTGATAAATTACTGAAGCGTGCACTGTGCAACGGGTATTTTCCCGTCACTGATATATATCTAACTTTTCACAGGATCGTAAAAAGGATTTTGCAAAAACTGAAATTTCTGACGTTCATACGCGAACAATTCTAATGATGTTTATATCCTGACAAATGTCAAGAGAGCAGGCGCTGAGATACAGAACTTTCTCCATGACAGCGTCTCAAGTAAAAATATAATCCTGAAACTTGGGCGCACGTCTCAGCTTCAAGTACCATTGGTCGCCACTGATTTCACCAATATAGATCAAGGCGGAATTAATTGCTGTGTGCCTTACTGAGGGAGAGGGTGGATAGCACGTACCCCTGCGGTTAGCCTCGCGGCTTAAGCGCCGCTTTGCGGCACAAAGAGATAAGTCGGTCCGCTCCAAACTCGCAAAGTGGATTAACCACATGGGTCCATGTGCCCGCTAGCCTCGTTCATTTCGTCCACAGTCGCTGTGTAAAAATGAGAACAATCCTTCTGGAACTTAAGTTCATCGAGTTTGACCAGGAAACCTGAAACAGCGGCGAGACTGCCACCCACCGCGGCCTTCGACAGCCCACAATCTCAACACAGTGTCCAGAGGTTCCACTGCCCGCCCCCTGCAGCCCAAATCGAGACAGACGGCTATTCTACGGTTTGTTCCCCATGGAACCGTCCCTCCCGACACAGACCTCAACGTAAACCCCACGTCTGTGTGCACTGTATGTCGAGCAGTACAAATTTTGTAGTAATTGATAACGTAGTATAACTGAGGTGGAACAGGGGAACCAGTCCGCATTCGACAAGGAAGGTGAAAACCGCCTTAAAACCCCCCTCAGGCTATCTGCCACGCCGACCCCCGTCGTTAGCTCAGCGGGAGGACTCGAACTGCGGCCAGTACGCCTCCCCTAGCCGCAAAGCTGAGCGCCTAATCGAGCGTGGAAGCAATCCACCAGTCATGATTCGTATTTAAATGCACAATGCGTTTCCAACCCTGCGGAATCGTCTTCCTAGCATATGCCCCACCTCAGCAGTGTGCAGCTTGGATCGGCAAAGATTGTGCTGAACAGTTGCAATAACTCTCACAGTTTACAGAAGATCAGCTCGTAGCTCGTAAGGTGACAGGCGTGCTATTTGTCGATTTATCAACAGCGTATGAAACTGTCGACCATCAGCTGCTTCTAGTCACGATTTACAAGATGACCTGGTAAATCAGCCTAACTAGGCTCATCGCCACTCTTCTGAAGTACCGAACGTCCTTCATAGAATTTCAAGAACAGCATAGCCTATGAAGAATAGAAAGAAACGGTTGCCGTCAGGGAAGTGAGTAGGCTCCAAATGTGTTCAATATAAGGGAATGACGAGCTCATTGCACGCAATACCAGGAACTTCTTCAATGGAAATTATTCAATGGTTTTGTTGGCCTGCAGACGCTGTCTGGTGCAGTTGCAAGTCTTCTCATTTTCTTCAAGTGGGCCACAGTCGAAGATGAAGAAATGATGATGAGGTCAACTGACAACATCCAGCCCCAACCGTAGATGGAATCGGGCTCCCCTTCAGTGATGATGTCCACTGAGTTAGGAGGGTGGACACCAAGAGCATAGATGAAGACCAGCCTCACAAATCCTCTGAAACAACTTTCCAGATGCTGCAACACTAACAAGCCAAATATCTGAAAGTCACAAATGTTTACTCTTAATTCATTAAAATTTAAGATAGGATCACTATGTGTGGAAATGGAAGGTCTCAAATTACTTTGAAGTGATTTCATATTAAATTAAAATTTTCGTCCTTCATGAGATATGTGCGTGCGCCTCGGTTGCACAGTGGTATAGTGCCACACTACAAATCCAAAGATCACGGGTTCGATCCCCGCCAGGTCCTAGGATTTTTATCAGTCACTTTCCACTTCTTTCACTTGTTGCTGATGTGAAAAATACTGAGTTGCACCCTGGTTCGGAACCCACGTTAAACTGTAGGTCCCTCTATAACTGGCTGGGTAAGTCAGTTCGAAGGTCGGAGGAAGGCAACGGCATACCACCTCCAAACAGGACCATGCCTAGTAAAGCACTGTGGTGTTCAAACCAATCTTCGGATTGTTGACTGCTTTACCTTACCTTTTACCTTATGATATATGTTATGTAATTGAACACCAAAAGACATCAAATACATTGATATGAGATTTGGCCACTTACGATATGATACAATGAAAAGTATCTCCTTTTGACTCGTGTATTTGTTGATGTAACTACCGAGGCGCCGATATCGTCACCGCTTCCGATAGTAAACACATCTGCTCGATCACGATGGGAGGGGGTCGGTACTAATAAACTGCTGCGCGATCTTGACGCGGCCCCACTATAATATTTGATAAGTACTTATTGATTTCCCGGGCGACCGTTTGCTGAGCGCCGGGAGGCCGGCCAGGTGTTCTCGAGTGGGCAGCATGAGCCACGGCTCGCTTGCCGGAGAAGAGCGGCGCTTCCCCGCGGCGCCGGAACCCCGCGGGGCCGCAGCTGGCAGCGCCGGGCCGGCAGCGGCGGCGGTGGCGGAAGCTGGCCCTCCAGAGAGGCGGCGGCCGCGCGTGCCCAGCACGAGCTCAAGTCGAGCACCGGCGCCGTCGTCGCCTTCCCTCGTCTCCTTACAGCCTCTCACCGCGCCCTTCATAAACAGGGAACGCCTCGAGACCCCTACTTTGCGAGGGGCAGGCGGCGCGGCGCGACACTCGGCGTCCAGGAATCCAAACAGACACGCGTGGGAGATGGGTAACGTCACGAAAACACAAGCGAAGCAATATGTCAAACAACTGCGGAGGAGAGCACAGTATTCGTATTTTCAGTCCTGTCACGGTCGCCAACGTAGCATTTAACGGAATTTTCGTAACAACTACGTGGTGGTTTCATGAAACAAGTTATCTTATTGCAGAATATTCAAATAGATAAGTGTTAACACCACAGTGTTTAATCATAACTGAAAGACTCGATTGTAGTGGCAGAACAAGTGGCCCTAACACTGCTCACAATCTTTAATATCCCTCTAATAAACGTACATATTTCTCTTCAGACTGTTAATAAAATATACTGAGAAAATTCGAGGGGTTGTAGTGAGGACTCGGTAGATTGAGTTTTTCATAGGAATCTATGTCCAGAAACGTCAATTATACTGCGAAAGCAATCTTGTTTGTTCTTGTTGGTTTTTGGAAGAGACTGAAATGCAACGGTTATCAGTCCCTTGCAAGCAACGAGGTACTATGGTCCAAAACAACAGAAAAAAGAAAGCCAATTATACACGATCTCTAAAATGCGTACCGTAAGAGCTACGAGCACTTGACTACTAGAAGAGACGTGTTGCACATTATGGAATATGAAGAGCTACTCATAGCATTTTACAAATAATGATTGCTGGACACATTTTTCTTGTTTCAGCACACAGTGCCTCCTCCAAAATATTAGAAAGCAAAGAGCTTGCACTAAAACAGATTTCTTTCACGATATCGAATTTGAATAAGTGCTCATAGTGTCACTGGATGAAATTTCCGGATGTAGGTTCCTGGAAGTTCGTTTGTATATTTCAGAAACACCCTGTAGATTTACAGGAATTGCCACCAACTGATGTGTCGCGGTGGTTAACACACTCGACTCACATTCGTAAGGACGGCGGTTCATAAGTAAAGCACCCCTTCCCCGCCCCTCTCCCCCCCCCTCTCACTCCCCCCTAAAAAAGTTCTTTTTCTTCTTTCCAATATATTCCGAATCTTAAACGGCGTAATAATTCATTTTTGCCCATCCATTTTTCTAGTTTTATTTTATTTCATAATGTTAATATGGGTATTTTGTTACCAAAGTACAACTTGTTTGTGTCTTAAATTGTTGTGAATCGTTATATGGGTGGATATTTAAGTTGCAGGACAACGTTCACCCATACACAGCCTGTATCGTCAAACGTTCCTGACAAAAAAGGAGAGGGTGCAACTTGAACATCCAGAAAACTCTCTGGTTGTCAATCATACATACTTATTGCTATTCATACGGAAATCTTCAAATGTTTGTATAGCTTATGGGATTTAACTACGGGGTCATCAGTCTTTAAACTTACAAACTACTTATGAACTAGCTAACACTAAGGACAGCACAAATATCCATGCCCGAGGGGGGATTTGAACCCCCAACCGTGCAGACCGTGAGTGACGCGCCGCAGTCGTCTCGGCCACCTGGGCGATAATTTTATAAGATATTAAGAATATAGAAATGTAAATGTAATTCGATATTCCGAACAGGAGGAATAAAACATGTACCAAAAAATAAGTTACAGTCATGAAAATTCATACCAAATTTATGTAGTGGTCCTTGATTGTATCCTAGAAAGTGTAATATGATACTGTGGTAAATCAAACCTCTCTCTGAATAACTCTGACACTGCAGTCAAATTAAATAAAAATAGAATGATGAATTATGTCAGTAGGCTGGTAGGGACAATAGATTCAAGGGATTGATTTGAGAACTAAACAGATTGCACAGAGGATTATCACAAAGCCACAGCGGAATGACCAAGTGCCTTGAGGCGCTTTGCTACGATGCGCTATGCTGCTCCCCGTCGGGGGTTTGAATCCCCCTCGGGCATGGATGTTTGTGCTGTCTTTAGTATAAGGTAGTTCATAAGTAGTTTGTAAGTTTAAGGGCTGATGTCCCCTCAGATAAGTCCGATAAGCTGGACAAACATTTTTGATTACCACAAAAAATTGGCACGGCGCAGCGCGATCCCCGAGAGGAGGCGTCAAGTCCAGCGTCTGCCAGGCAGGAGCTGCCTGCACGTCCCTTCGCTTCTCCAGCGACGGACCAAGTCCCTTCTTCGGCGGTTTCTCACCAAGTCCCAAGTGCCTCGCCAGCTACCGCTTCTCCTCGAATTTTGCGACTCTTATGCTCTGTGATTGGTGGGTTGACTTTACAATGCCATCCAATAGCTGATCGCCGATTTCATGACCACGCCTCACAGTCCCCGGTGGATATGTTCTGTGGGCTGAGATGAGTTTTGCGAAATAGCGTCTTTCCCACAAAAAAAAAAAAAAAAAAAAAAAAAAAAAAGTTCTTTGTGGCAGCTGTCTGTGTTGGTCTGTCTGGTATTCCACTGATCAGGGTCTTTCTCCCTGGCCAGAAACATTGTTTTGGTGGAACCACTTTATCTATACTGCAAGCCTGGCTCTCTCCAAATCAACAGACTTTGAACATAAATCTGTAGCTAAGGTTGAATATTCAAAATTTTTAGGTGTTTGCATTGACGAGAGACTGAATTGGAAGAAAGATATTGAAGATCTCCTGAAACGTCTGAGTTCAGCTACTTATGCTATCAGAGTCATTGCAAAATTTGGTGATATACATCTCAGTAAATTAGCTTACTACGCCTATTTTCATTCACTGCTTTCATATGGGATCATATTCTGGGGCAATTCAACATTGATTGAAAAAGTATTCATTGCACAAAAGCGTGTAATCAGAATAATTGCTGGAGCCCACCCAAGAGCATCTTGCAGACATTGATTCAGGGATCTAGGGATACTCACTGTAGCTTCACAATATATATATTCACTCATGAAATTTGTTATTAACAATCCGACCCAATTCAAAAGTAATAGCAGTGTGCATAGCTACAACACTAGGAGAAAGGATGATATTCACTATTCAAGGTTAAATCTAACTTTGGCTCATAAAGGGGTGAATTATGCTGCCACAAAAGTCTTTGGACACTTACCAAGTACCATCAAAAGTCTGACAGATAGCCACCTTGTATTTAAAAAGAAATTAAAGGAATTTCTGAATGGCAACTCCTTCTACAATGTAGATGAATCTTTAGATAAAACGTAAAAAATAAATAAATAAATAAATAAAAATTTTTAAAAATCCTTAAAATATTGATTGTCAAGTATAGACAACATTTACTAAACTAACACGTTCCACATAATTACGAAACGTCGTATATATGATCTATGGAACAAGTATTAATCTAATCTAATCTAATCTAATGCATATGTGCATTGCAGGGGTCCACTGTTGATTTGCAATTCGATCTCGTTTTAGAAACCTCTGTTATCTGCAGATAACGGCTTTCTCTGCACACACGCTATTGTGTCCAGTTTGTTGAAAGGGCCTTTGTTGCCTGCGTCCGTTGTTGCCATTTATGTGCCTGCTCCTAAAGTCAGGGTTGTTTCGCCGCGTGCATCTACATCTACATCTACATGGGATACTCTGCAAATCACATTTAAGTGCCTTACGAGGAAGCCACGGCAATTCGCCAGGCTGCCCCCTGGAGAGAGAGAATGCGGTGTGGCGGCCGGTGCCGAAGGTGAAGGCTGGGGCGCTTCCTGCTGACTCCCTCTCCAGCCCCCCGGGCCGGCGGGAAACTGGCGTGGCGTGCTTCCATCGGCAAAGTCACGCAACAAAAGCGTCCCTGGCCGAAATATTACGAAACATAAATAATAATAATAGAGACTGTCTTAGATATACTAGATTGTTATCAAGAAGGAAGCAGCATTTCATCTAAGCTACCATTTTTTAAACGTGTCCTACCAGTGCAGATTTCTTACATAGTTTCAAAAAGAATTTAAAGAAGACTGTGACTTGATGGTGTAGCCAGCGATCAGCACAACCAAATTTCTTACTGAGTGTCCTTGGCTTACTTCCAACATGAAGACTAACGACCTATGGGGCTAATAGCGAACCTTGATGTAGTTGATTAGAAGAAGTTATTGATTACTTCTTTTGATTACCCTGATGAAATAGAATGAGTTGCTGAGAATTTTGTTTTTTTAACCCTTTTCAGTCCCAATTTTGTTAATTTTGAATAAAAGTGTTTCGTTGCATATTTCTCTTCATAATGATTGGAAAAATGTACATTTTTGAATTTTTGAGATTTTTAAGTGTTTGAAGGGAAATTTAGGAAGACGTAATATGGCATAATTACTACTAATTTACACATTTTACAATAATTTCTGAATGAAATAATCAAATTATTTTGTTTCCTTGTTCTTGATGTAATATGTTGAAAGTCTTGCTGTTTGTAATCTAACTTAGACATTAAGCAACTACACATATTTTATCAATGAGCTGTAGGCTAATGCTCGTGTGTTTGCTAGACGTTATGGTAGCCAAGCTACTCACAGTGAATTTTGGAAAGTGCTGCAGTGGTCCTTATAATCTTTGGCCAAATGGTTGGGCCGAGAGTAACGGATAAAGATGACGATGCCATATGACATCATTGGGCTGGAAAGGATTAAGTTGGTCTGTGACTTTTTGGCATGGGATTATCTTTGTGGGATATGGCATCATTGAGCTGAAACGGGGTTGAGATGGTCTGTGACTGTTTGGCATGGGATTATCTTTGTGCGATATGGCATCATTGAGCTGAAAAGTGTTAAGATGGTCTGTGACTTTTTGGTATGGGATTATCTTTGTGCGATATGGCATTATTGAGCTGAAACTGGGTTGATATGGTCTGTGACTGTTTGGCATGGGATTATCTTTGTGTGATATGGCATCATTGAGCTGAAAAGGGTTGAGATGGTCTGTGACTTTTTTGCACGGGATTATCTTTGTGCGATATGGCATCATTGAGGTGAAAAAGGTTAAGATGGTATCTGACTTTTCGGCATGGGATCATCTTTGTGCGATATGGCATCATTGAGCTGAAAAGAGTAAGATGGTCTGTGACTTTTGGCATGGGATTATCTTTGAGCGATATGGCATCATTAAGCTGAAAATGGTTAAGATGGTCTGTTACTTTTTGGCATGGGATTATCTTTGTGTTTATAGAGCATGTAGGGAAACATTGCAATGTCGGTTTGACAGCGCACAGTCGCTGGTGTCACACTTCCGATGTCCAGAGTGGCCGACCGTGTTTGACGTCCGCTGATTGACGTATATCATATTCAGAAGCGGTCCAAACACGCAACCCTGCGGGACTCGCGTGTAGACGCCGGTCGCGCCCGCCGCGCCACGCCCGCCGGCGGCCTCCCGCCGCGCTGCCGCTGCGCTGCCGTCAGGACCGCACGGCCGACGTGGCCGCGGAGTGACGTCCGCCGGCCACCGGGCCCTCGCCACCCGCGAGCCGCGGCCGTGGGACCGGCGCAGATGTGGGCCGGCGCAGACCCCCGCGGCGGCGCCGCCGGAGGCCGCGCTGGCGGCATTATCGCGGCGCTCGGCGCGGCAGCTGGCGCCGCGCGTCTCGGCGTGTGGTCCGCTGCACGCGCGCCTAACGAGGCGTCCCGCGACGCGCCGCAGCTGGCCGCGGCCGCGGCGTGGCGCTCGCGCCGCCATTCAGTCCGCCGCCCCCCACGGCTCAGCTCCGGGCCCGCGCTAATCGCAGAGGCTGGGCTGCGCCGGGTGGGCCGCGCCGCGCCGCCCACCGCCGCCCAGACTACTTGCCGCGCTATTAACGCGAGGTGCGGACGCCACTCTGCGGTCGGCGGGCCGGTCTGTCGCCACTGTTGACGCCCACGTCGACGCTCGTCCCACTTGCAGCTGTCACACGTACCATTTGTCACTGCTACGCACAATATTACACTGATCGATTACGCTGCAGTCGTCAGGGGACGAAGGCAGGCCACTGTTTGCATTCTCGTTCATAGCGACATCGCTCGAGTGGCACCACTATGTCCCTCCTATGAGCGTTGTTCAATGAAAAGGTACGAAACTACATTGTGGGTATAATTGAGGTCTTTATTCTCAAGAGAAAAACAAAGGGCTGCACTAGTAGAGACATGATCAGGAATGACGACATCATAAAAGAAATGTTTTCAGCATCAACGAGAAGATAACGCAATATCGAGAAAACTGGAGGCAACACCTTCTTAGAATGCCAGAGCACAGAATTCCACAGAAGATTCTGAAATAGAAACAAAATGGTAGAAGAGATATTGGAAGACCACGGAAAAGATGGAAATTACTGTTTGTGAGTTTGTGAGGAATGACGACATAAGAAAAGAGTTAAATATTTTCAGCATTAACGAGAAAATCACACAATATCGAGAAAATTGGAGGCAACACCTTCTTAGAATGCCATAGCTCAAAATTCCACAGAAGATTCTGAAATAGAAACCAAATGGTAGAAGAGATATTGGAATACCACGGAAAAGATGGAAATGACTGTTTGTGAGTTTGTGAGGAATGACGACGTAAGAAAAGAGTTAAATATTTTCAGCATCAACGAGAACATCACACAATATCGAGAAAGCTGGAGGCAACACCTTCTTAGAATTCCATAGCTCAAAATTCCACAGAAAATTCTGAAATAGAAACCAAATGATAAAAGAGATAATCGAAGACCACGAAAAACATGGAAATGACTGTTTGTGAGTTTGGAACAGGCAACAGCCTAATCCCTGAAAGGAACACGATGATGAAGATTGTAAAGTAATCACGAGAGGCCTCAGCAAGATTACCCCATTGTTTAAAGAGCCGAAGCATTTCCTGATCTCAGAAAGCCTATAACAAGACTCAGTTTTCTACTGTGTCCTTCATTTCGTTGTCCAAGTTGAAATGCTTCACATTTTTTTCTTATTTATTTATTTTATTTTTAGGGGACTAAACAGATCAGAGTCACAGGGCTACATGTCTGGGCTGTCAGGCGGATGTCCACATTGCTCTCACTTGAACTTCGCCAATATTCTTTGTGGGATCTTGAAGACAAGACGACGCGCCTTATCATGGAGCAGAATCACTACCTCAGTGAGCAGCACAGACCATTTGCTTTTGATGGGTAGGCTACAGAGTGTCTGACAAAACACGTCACTGTTGATCGTTTTTCCATGCTACATGAAGTCGATAAGTATTGACATCGGACGTCGAAAGAGATGTTGAGTATCATATTTCCTGCTGAGAGCATAGCCTTGAATTTTTTGGGGAGGTGAAGTCGTATGTGCTGGTCGTTCCCACCTTTCTGTCAGTATGAGGCGTGAAACCTGGTGGAGCGCCAGAGGACGCTAGTAAAACAGTATTATAGTTTACGACGTTATTCTACTGAATACAAGATTGTGCGGTGTAGGCGCTAGCTCGGTAGGAGCTGAATCAGCAGGTACGTTTCCTTCAGCCGCGTCAGCACACCGTCTCGCGCGTCTCCTGTTGGCAGGTTGTTGGGCCGTTCGGAGGGAGGTGCCCACGCCGCGATGTCTGGGTGTGGAAGCGAGGACTGCCAGGTGGAGTGCTCTTTCCCTCCTCCAGTCTACGCAGCTGCTTGTGGGTCCATGCGTGGAACCAATGCAGTCGGATGCTGTGCTGACAGTAGACCTCTTGATACTGCTGGCAGGGTTAGCATCGCAGTGCTAGCGCGTCAGCAGGATCATTGGCCTTTAGGAAACCCACCAATAAAGACTTAGCTGATCTCAAGCAGCAACCATATTCAGCGTTGTGAAGAAAGTAGACAGCGGTTCACCATCTCCATGGATGATGGTCAGTTTGAAGCGTAGTGCTTGCCTCCGGACTCCTAGTTTCGACTACTGGCTACTACTGCTTATCTCAGACATCAGCTGAACACATAAATTCATTGGACAGAAAGACTACTCTCCTTACCATCTTCGATTCCAAAGACCAAGTGACTACACTTGTAAAAGAACCGGCTGAAGCTATGCCATATGGGACAGTTCGTAATGACCGAATATGTCCTACTTGTGTGTGCAAGATTCACTCAATGAGCGCTTTAACGCTGACGTATCCTCGGTCTTATTCACTCTTCTCACAGGGTTAAGTGTAGATATGAAATGTTACAAGCTGACGAATACACCGTTTCTCTCCGCTGGTCGTCCGTCGCAGTCAGCAGTATGCTGACTGTAGGCTTTCAACTCGCCGACTCAGCGTCTGCAATCGTTAAGAACGACAGGTATCACATTTTACGATATACCCAATCACCTGTTCCCCCTAGCTTTGCTGGCTATTGCTTGAGCAATCTAAGATTTCAAACCGTGGCAGAATAGTCGTGCGCACTAAGGCTCCCACGTTGGGTGCACGCGGCCGTTCGTCGTCGGGGGTTCGAGTCTTCCCTCGGGCATAAGTGTTTATGTTGTCTTTATCATAGATACTTCAAGTTAGTGTAAGTAGTTCGTAAGCTTAGGGACTAATAATCACCGTAGATAAGTCCCTTAGATTTACAAACATTTGAACGTTTTTTGAACATCGTTTCAAGATTTTCAATATCTTTCCGTGAGATATTCGTAGGAGGAAGCAATACATTGAGTGACTCTTGTAGAAACGTATCCTCAAAGAACTTTGACAATAGCACACACCGCCATACAAAAGACTCCTCTTGTCCTGTCTCCCACTGGAGTCATCCAATCACATCTGTAACACTAAATATCACTGCAATAAAGCAGCCTCCTCTTCTTTGGATCTTCTCTGTCCCCTATATCTCTCTTGTCAGATACAAATCTCACACTGACGAACAATATTCAACTACTGTTCTAACGAGAGGTCTTCAAGCTACTATTTCTGTCGATAGAGGATTCATCCTATGATTAGAAAATATGATAAAGGAAACTAACCTAGGCCTTTGAGACAGACCAGTCACCATATTGTCCTCAAATAACTGAAGAAAATCATGAAAATATTATGCTTCTGCCTCTGAATACTGAACTCCACATCTTAACAGAAGCATCACCATGCATCATTATACGTCAAAGACGCAATGGCTTTTGCATAAAAGAGAGATTTTTTCCTGTTCATCAGTACAACCGACTGTTCATATGTTTGTTAAGCTTAAGGGACTTGACAGTGCCGTCATTAGTCCCTACAACCGACTGTGAATGATGCTTCTGGACAAATTGCCACTAACTAGTAAATATAGTCTGCACTACCTTCTCCCAACCTCTAATAGTGTTTTAATTCCACATCTACATTGCGCCCAATTCTACCAAGAGCCCTTAAGTAACATAACACTGTCGCTCTATTATTTTGGATCATTATGAATGTCCATCACTACTGTCAAATATTATTTGACTGGAACCCATTCACTCTATATTAAGAGCTGTCTCAAACTTGCTTGCATTAACCAAAGGTTATTAAGGAAAATTGTAATTATTTTATCAAACAGAACTCATGTTTTCTTCTATAAGATATTTAGAGGCTGTGAATCGCCACAAAAACTAAAACCAAAATTTCTTCATATATTTTAATTTTGCCTTGGGATGAGGGGGGGGGGATGTTGTGTAGCTTTAACAAAGTGAATATCTTACACTGATTGTAAATCTTGTACTGAATTTTATTTTTGTGTTGAATGTGAGACTTCTATTGCATATGTATATTAAAATATGTGTATCTTATATCTTACATATATCACTTACAATTTGCACTTCTTGTACTAAGTGTACAATAGATACTGTATGTCAATATAATGTAGTACAATTCTGAAACAAAATATGAATGTTAGTAGGAGGAGGCACTAATCAAAACATATAATGTTTGTTGATTCAAATTTTTTGGAAGAAGCAAAAACTGGGATCTACTGAACAATGGAATAAAGTTTAATGTTTATTTCACAGTTAGTTTCATGTTGAGGACTCGATTACATATCACACTGCAACAGGTCGAAGTTTTAAAATTAAAGGGATGGAATCTATGTAAGTTTTGGACGAAATACGTTTTGATCTATCATACAGAACATTTTGATGAGTTTTTAGAGTGATCCTTTATTAATGCACATTCACCTAATTACTTTGAAATATTAATTAGAATAGACATTCAGTTATCCATATTAATTTCATCCCTTACATCGATATATGATAAATTTTTGCCTCAAGAAATGCTTAAAGATTTGCATTACTTCAAAAAACTCAGTTCAACACAATAATTTGGTACTGGTTAGAATAATAATGTGTTCAATAAATTTACTATATTTTTCCACTTCAAATCCTTCATTTAAACAATTACATTCAATACTGCCATAAGTACTGTTGTGAAATACCCATGCATTTAAAATCAAGGAAATATTCCCAAAATTCATAAATTCCTAGGAACTTGTAATTAATTAGCCAAATAGCTCAATAAAACGTAATTATTTGGTTCAAGGCAGTAATTATCTGGTTAAATCAAACAAAAAAGTGATATATATTTTAAGAAACAATTATAATTAAATAAATTTCTTGGAAATTTATAATTTTAAAATCCGAATCACTCAAATTAATAGCTCACTGTAATTGTGCTATTAAAACAAACACGAAATTCTTTGTACAGATTTAGGTTTATATGGATCTGGAATTAACCTTCTTGTTTGAACTAAACATAGTTTTCGGTTTTCAATATTTTAAATATCAAAGAAATAGCCCTAGATGTATCAAGCATTGAAATTTACGAGTCTATGTTTTCTAGAACTGCTAACCTCGAAGTAATCAACTTTTAGGAAAAACGGAATTTATAATATTGATATGCCATCTGGTGAGTAGGTACTAAATACTAAAATACAAAGGGAGGTTTGTTTATTCAGTTTTCTGTTGATGTTAGCAATATTTTAGGCTATAAAGTTCGAAATAAACTTGTGTGAACTTTGGGGAAAATTTATGGAAATAAACCGGCCAAGATTTATCATTTACTTCAAAATACAAGTAATTTTATTAAAATAGAACATATTAGAACATTAATTGACGATTCTAAAACTGAATCTTAAATCATTGCAGGAATTGAGGAGTCTTTTAATTCTGATAGTGAAACACCTCTAATCATTCGTTTGGAAAAATTAAAAATTACTATAGATGATGGCAGATTCAGAATTACATCTCCACAGATTAATTTTATGAGTTTAGATGTCATACAGAGAAATGTGAGGTTTCAACTGCCAAAAAATTTTGGCCCTTGCGAATATTTTAAATTATTTTTTCCACCAGATTTAAAGTAAATGATGTTCTGCATGGGATTAGTAAGGAAATTAATGCAGAGAATGACAAATCTTCGATTAAAATGTATGGATTTACTTAGTTAACATACTTATCATAATTTCCCAATTTTGTGCAGTGTTTCTGGGCCAAAGAAATATTTCTGACAATATTCCCGTTTTATAAGTTGCTTCCCACTCGGAGTATTCGCATCCCACATCACTAGCCGTAAGTGCAGATCCTGGGAAAAAATTTAAAGTGAGTAATTTTTAAACACATTTGCATTTTACTTGTTTTAACTTATGTGATATTGTAAATACAGGTGTTTTAATTTCCATGCTTTTACACTGCAATTGCCAATAATAATGTCTTTCTGTTTTAAATTTCATATCCTAATCTATGACATAAAACCAACACTGACCACAGAAATACAAGTTTATATGCCAACTAGCTCTGCTGACGAGGACATTGAAGAAATGTATGAGAAGATAAAAGAAATTATTCAGAAGATTAACGGAGATGAAAACTTAATTGAGATGGAACTCGGTAGTAGGAAACGGAAGAGAATTAAATGTTGTAGGTGAATATGGACTGGGGAAAAGAAATGAAAGAGAAGATCGCTTGGTAAAATTCTGTGCAGATCACAATTTAAATATACCAACACTCGATTTAAACATCATGAAAGCAGGATGTATATGTAGAAGAGACTAGGAGACACTGGACGGTAACAGATTGACTTTATAATGGAAAGGAATAGATTTAGGGATCAGTTAATAACCTGTAAGACATATCCAGAGACAGATATAGACTCTGGCCATCACTTATTGGTAATGAACTACAGATTAAAACTTAAGAGACTGCAAAAAGGTAGAGACAGAACCTGGACATGCTGTAGGATTGGCTAGAGGACAAATGCAGAACCATAGAAGAATGTATAACCAGGGGAAAGATAGATATTGCCTACAGGAAAATAAAAGAGATATTCGGAGACAAGAAAAGCAGCTGTATGAAGATCAAGAACTCAGATGGAAAACCAGTTCTAAGCAAAGAGGGGAAAGCTGAATTGTGGCAGGGATATATAGAGGCCTTGTACAAAGGAAATTAACTTCAAGACAGTATTCTAGAAATGGAAGAAAAGTAGAGGAAGATGAGATAGGAGATACGATACTGCAAGAGGAATTTGACAGAGATCTGAACGATTTGAGTCGAAACAAGGCTCCTGGAGCAGATGATATTCTGCCTGAACTGCTGATATCGTTAGGAGAGCCAGTCATGAAGAAATTATTACACCTGGTATGCAAGATGTATGAAACAGGGGAAATACCCTCTGACTTCAAGAAGAATATAGTAATTCCAATTCCAAAGAAAGCAAGTGCAGACAAATATGGAAATTACAGAACTATCAGTTCTGCCGGGGCCATATAAGGCAGAAGCATGTTATTAGCATTTGTAGATTTGGAGAAAGCTTTTGACCATGTCGACTTGAATATTTCAAATTCTGGAGGTAACAGGGGTAAAATATAGGGAGCGAAAGTTGTATTTAACTTATACAAAAACTAGACAGCGGTTATTAGAGTCGATGGGCATGAAAGAGATGCAGATGTTGGGAAGGGAGTAAGACAGGTTTGTAGCCTTCCACCAATGTTGTTTATTCTGTACATTGAGAAAGCAGTGAAGGAATGCAAGGAGAAATTTGGAGAGGGAATTAAAGTTCTGGGAGAAGAAATAAAAAATTTGCGGTTTGCCGATGACATAGTAATTCTGTCAGAGACCACAAAGGATCTGTAAGAGCAATTGAATGGCATGGACAGTGTCTTGAAAAGAGGGTATAAGATGAACATCAACAAGAGTAAAACAACGGTAATGGAATGTAGTGTCAGAAAGTCAGGCGATGCTGAAGGAATTAGATTAGGTAATGATACAATAAAAGCAACAGATGAGTTACAAGGTAACTTCTGATGGCTGAACTAAAGTAGATATAAAATTCATAATGGCTAAGGGAAGGAAAGCGTTTCTGAAGAAGCGAAATTTGTAGACTTCCAATATTAATTTAAATGTTAGGAAGACCTTTCTGAAAGCATTTGTCTGGAGTGCAGCATTGTATGGGAATGAAACGTGGATGATAAGGATTTCAGACAAAAAGATGATATAAGCTTTTGAAATGTGGTGCTGCAGCCGAATGATGAAGATTTGATGGGTACATCACGTAACTAATGAGGAGGTGCTTAACCAAATTGGGGAGAAAAGGACTTTCTGGCATAGCCTGACTAAGAGAAGGGATAGATTGGTGGGACACATTCTGAGACATCAAAGAATCGTCAACTTAGCATTCGAGAGAAGTGTGTGGGGTAAAAATCGTAGAGGGAAGCCGAGGGACGAATACAGTAAGCAGATTCAAAAGGACATAGGTTGCTGAACTTATTCTCAAATGAAGAGACTTGCACAGGTCAGGGTAGCGTCGAGATCTGCATCTAACCAGTCTGCAGACTGAAGACCACAACAACAACAATCTATGACAGTTTTCTACTCAGACTATTTCAAAATATGTTTTTTTACATTTCATTGCTGCCATCAGTCTTTTGATAATTCTGTATTTTGGCATAAAAAATTCTTGGATTTGGCACAGTATTTTCTCATCATATCCAGACACTCTGTCTCTTTGTGAAAATGAATGCGCTCCACCATAATGCCACAAAGAGACATCCCTTATATGCAATTAAGAACTCAATTGGCACAAGACATCAGCATGTTTCACATTTTTATTATAGCCAAAACGCTCATTAGCAACGAGTTTGAGAGGTATGGTCAAAGGTAGTTTTAGAAGGAAAATGTGTGATATATCACTTCTTGTGGCTTTTTCCAGCCTGTGCTTCTTTCCATGCATAGATATTATCTCTGTAGCGTCTTTATGTTTTGTTCAGCAGCTGTAAAATACCACTTATTGTTTGTAATACTCCTCTCTACTATTCCGTTTTGCTAGTGATTCGTCTTGTAAATTATATGTTTTAATTCCATATGTTGACAGCTTGATTAATATATACAACTGTCAAGCATTCAGAATTCATTAAATGAGGATTTAAATCTACATAAATACTCTGCAAGTCACATTGAAGTGCATGGAAAGGGTCACTAAACTGCTTTTAAGAGGTTTTTCTACAGTTCCATTCTCTAATAGCTTGTGGGAAAAGGAACATCTAAATCTTTCCATTTTCGATGTCATTTCTATTATTTTATTTAAATGATAATGTATTCCTATGTAGGTTGCTACTAAGAAAATATGTTCATATTTGGAAGAGGAAGTTGGTGAAAGAAATTTCACAAATGGATCTTGTCGCATCGATCAATGCCAACTCGTTCTTCATACCCGAGACACTCTCTCCCCTATATAATAATACGAAATGAGGTGCCCATCTATGAACTTTCTCTAAGTCGTCTGTCAGTCCCACTTGGTGGAGTTCCCATAATGCGCAACAATACTCCAAAATAGGACACACTATTGTGGAGTAGGCAGTTTCTTTAGTAGAACTGTTGCATCTTCTAAGTGTTCTGCTAACGAATATATATTCTTTATTTATTATTTATTTATCATCCCTACAATATTTTCTATGTGTTCTTGTCAATTTACGTTGTTTATAACTATAATTGTTAATCTTAGGTATTTAGTTGAATTTATGGCCTATACTTTGGCTGATTTATCATGTAAATGAAGCTTACTTGGTTTCTTTCAGTGGTTATATGGATTACTACACACTTCACATTATTAAGGGTCAATTTCCATTTTTTGTACTGTGCTGATATCTTATCTGAATCATTTTGCGGTTTCTTTTGATTTTCTGGTGACTTTACTAACCGATAAGTGACATCATCCACAAACAACCTAAGAGGGCAACTCAAATTATCTCCTAAATCTTTTATAAAAATAAGGAACAGTAGGGCCCTGTAACACTTCCCTGGTGAACGCCAGATGTCACTTCAGTTCTACTCGATGAATGCAATCGAACATTGTAGCGATATTCCACAAGCACGCAGTTTGATTAGAAGACACTTGTGAGGTTCAGTGTTGTAAGCCTTCCAGAAATCTAGGAATACGGAATCAATTTGACATTCCTATTAAATAGGACTCATCACATCATGTGAGTAAAGGGCTAGTTTGTATCACATAATGGTACTTTCTGAATCCATGTTGACTATGGGGCAATTGGTTGTTCTCTTTGAGGTAGTTAATAATATTTGAGGAAACTATATGTTCTAAAATCCTGCTGCAAACCTATGTCAATGATATAGGCCTGTAATTTTGTGGATCACTCCTATTGGCTTTCTTGAATTTTGGTGTAACCTGTGCGCTTCCCAGTCTTTTGGAACAGAACATTCGCTGAGCGAAGGGTTGTATATGATAACTAGGTATCGGACAATTGAATCAACATACTCTGAAAGGAAAGTAATTGGTATACAATCGGGACCAAGAGACTTATTTTTGTTAAGTGATTTATGTTGTTTTAATACACCATAGGTATCTATGTCTTAAATACACATACTGGCAGCTGTTCTTGATACGAATTCTGTAGTATTTGCATCGTCTTCTTTCATGAAGGAATTTCGGAAAGCTGTGTTAAGCAATTCTGCTTTAGCAGAACTGTTATCAGTAGCATCACCATTACTACTGCGTAGTGAAGGTATTGATTGTGTTTTACCACTTGAATACTTTACATAAGATCAGAATTTCTTAGGATCTATATTACGATATCTAAAGCACAAAGAATAAGAAAATTCCCTTTTATGTAGGTTAATACCATTTGAATGTTAGAAAAAAATTAAGTTTTTTTATTAATAATGTTGCTTATCTAATTTGTAACCCTTTCCCTTTTTGATTTCATCCTTATTCCGTTTCTCATTCACAGTCTATATGGTTCACCGCTACAGTCACACTTTTGTTTTCTAATTACAATGGCTCCAATACAAACAACGTCAAGGAAGGATTGTGGTGCTTTGTACAACTAATAAAAATGATTTTACTTTAACATCATCAAAGAATGGTAGAATGCTATGAACTACTGCAAGCCTTGACACACGTTTAGCCTTACATTACTGTGAAAGTACAGGAAAACATATTGTGAATAGTGGTTATTACCTGTTCTGATGCAACCAATCAAGTGAACTATACACCATTTTTAAGCATTTGTATTCAAATTACTATTTCATTGTTACAGCATATGAATAGATGAAATCTGAATGCAGGAACATGTACAGAATATAAAATACTACTCAAAACTGTGTCAAACTCAATTTTGTCCAGAGATAGGAAATACACATTTTACTGGTACCTCCTCATATGAATGAGGACCATAAACTGAATATACCTTTTGTACTAAATATACCTCAAATACTGAATCATCATCAGGGTATATTTTATTTTACAACTCAGAGTTTTGCTCTGTACTTCCCACAATTATGATTACCAGTTTACTAAAAATCAACCATACATTGATAAAATAGGATGTTGGATAGCGATCACATTGGCCTTTATATTGAGCAACTAATTTCTTAAAAATTTATTTATATTTCTTCATTTATAATTAAACAGTGATAGTGGATAAGCCAATAACACCATTACTTTCAGTTCCAGCAAATATTAATAATAAACCTGTGAGTCTCTTGTGTGTATTTTTTCTAGAGTAAATAGGATTTGAGACATAGCTTCTCTGGAAATAGCAACCATAAAAGCTATTTACTGTAAGTACAATTTAGCAGCCCACAATTTGCGTAGTAAAATTTAAAAACCTGCCTGGTTTTACACCTAATAGGGGTTTTGAGAAAAATATTACATGTTAACATTACCCAGATAGCATTTGTCTAGTATACAATGTTTTATTATTGACCAAACGATGTTAATTTTATTTGACTTGAGCACAACATGCTCTAGGTTAACATGTCTCATGTAATTTTTATATCAAAACTTCTGATGAAGCAATCCCCAAAGGTTTTGAAAACTGGTAAAGTGCTTTAAATTTTAGATTTAGCAGATGTAATCCATTCATGATAAAATTTCTGGAAGTTAGCTAGAAATATTTTGGAAACAAAGATGATAATCAACGATATTAATGAAATTTTCAAACCAAACACAGTTCCTTGGCTGCAGAATAGATACACATTTGAATTTAGAGAATGTAGATATTACATTTCCATTCCAAGGTGACAAAATTCATTATTGCATACAAACATCATCAGTAATTAAATTCATACATGTACATTGCATTATGGATAGCACACAGAATATAGGAAAGTACATCAAAAGATTGTGCCTCACATGAAAGATTACAAAAAAATTCGTTATTTTTCAGTTTTTATACAGGGGTTCTGATTTTAGTATCCAGTTTATCAGTTCTAACATCAAAATTGGCACTTGTTGTCAACAAATCGAAAATACTCAGATAGTTTAGATGCAACTAAGATGCATGATCAATATTAAATTCTACAATTGTAAAAGTAAATGTTTTTGTATAGTTTACTTTCTGATATTTCTTGTGATAGGTACTCAAGGAAATAAATTTTCTGACATACGTAAACTGAAGATTTGTAGTTCTTATGACTGGAGTTATTGCTGAAAAGTGAAAGATTAGTTTGGTGGTGCAGTTCATACTGAAAGAAGGAATTACTTTTCTGTCCATGTTGTCTCTATACCCTCTCTCGTGTCACTCTAATCAGATATCTGACAACTCAATTGATTCCAAGTCACTTGTTTCAAATGGAAAATATAAAATAAAAGTAATGGAATGTGGTTTGATGCAATATAATACACACTTGCAGCCATAAAAGAAAACTCTTAAAATTATTCATGCCTATCCATACTGTTCTTTTTTATGTTGTTTATGTTTTCATATTTGGTTTCCCTTTTCTGATGTACTGAGAGCAGGTGCTGTGCAGAATTACTTGCATAAACTGTCTCTGGAGATCTACACATAACAGCACTGATAATTAAAATTTTGAAACTTCTATAAGAAATATTTTGGAATCAGTCAAATATGAAGTCAATATAATGTGATTTTGATAATATATTTTGCTTGAAAATATACAATTTCTGTTTGACAACCATCTGCTCAAACAAAATAGTTAAAAATACATCACAATTATTTTGTCAGATTTTAGATGCAGTCATTCCACAGGATGTTGTGCAGTGAATATATTCTAAAAACATTAATTTGTAGACAAATAACAGTCAACCATATATATATATATATATATATATATATATATATATATATATATATATATATATATATATATATATATATATATCTGTGTGTGTAAATTATATATATATATATATATATATATGTGTGTGTGTGTGTGTGTGTGTGTGTGTAAATTATATTTATATATATATGTATATGAATTATATATATATTTTTAAATTAAAACCTTCATTAGGTTTTGCCAAAATTAATTTTTCCAGAGGTGTCAGAATGAGCTCACTTGCTATGTGTGTGGGTCATTCACAGTTTCTAAATCTTTACATGTCAGTTTCAACATTTTACATTTTTACTGTTGGTATGGAGTAAAAGGTACACTTAACTAAATCGTTTAACTGTGTTTTATTTTGTAACAACTGTTATGTGATTTACATATCTCACACCTTTTGAAGATGGTAAAATTAATTTTGTCGAAACCTAGATAAGGTTTCAATAAAAAAAATATACTATAAAAAAAACAGTTTAACTTAACTGGTTGGCTGTTATTTGTCTACAAATCGATACAACTCTACCGTTGCTGAACTGTGGCGATATTTCAGAACTTTATTATAGAAACAATTTGCATGCAACAGAGCAGGCGATTTCTGATTGATTCCTGATGTATTTTGGATGAAATGAACTATTTGTATAATTGATCATTAACAACTTTAAACTACTAATTTTGTTTAATAAAGCACATTTTAATTTTGATGGAGGTCAGGTTTTTTGCTGTACATAACTAGAATAAAGAATACAGCCTCAAAAAAAGGTGAAAGACTTGGCTTGTAAGAGATGAATGTATAGGAAATGTGAGAAGTTCAGAATCTTATTAGATCAATAAAATACTAATTAAAATCAGAACTCCAAACAGATAAATTTAAAAACTCGCATAACATTAGTTACTAGCATTATACAAGCCCAATGTAGCAATGTTGCATTAAGAATAAAATTGTGTTGTAAAAATATGAGAAATTAGAAATATCGTAATATGAAACCAAAAATACCTGTAAAATGTCGTTATTTTAATTACAGAATTTGTAATATGCTTAGTTTTCAAGCTATTTTTGCATTAATATTACTTATGGCAATGCCCCAGGGACAAAGTTTTCTTAGGAGGGGAAATAACAACTTATAGGTTGTAAGATAACCATCTGTCATCTTATATATATATTTTGTATAGTTCTGTAAAGTTATAATTTATTTAATGTCGCTAGATTATCATTTTGTTAAAACTTGAACCCCTCTATTTTCAAGGCTTGAGGAATAGCATTTTTATTTCATGTCTTAAAATATTAGTTGATATTGCTAGGTTTCTCTTATTTTGTTATGTTAATAATTTATAATTATATTAATTAATGTGTCATAAGTATGGCTTCTCTGCTACGCCACTGTTCCTGTGAGAATGTGCAGCTGTTTTACTTTTAAGTCTGCACGAGAATCTATGGCTGTTTGAACGTGGGGAGTGATAGCTCGCTTTGCATTGTTCTCTCTGGCTCAGAGTCAATAGCTGCTGAGGTGACCAAAGAGGTTTCCACACCCTTTGGTTGTAAGCTAGTTAGCGAGCCTACTCTAGGGCAAATCTCCCCATCCATACCACCGCTGATTCTTGGATTTTCCAGCTTCCGGTGGCTTCCCGTGTCCAGTGCCACTCGGTCTGATCATTCTGGGCTTGTTGTCTGGTGAGGTAATGTTGGTTCTGCTCTTGTTTCTGGAGATGGTAGCGTTTCATTGACTAGACCATAGCTGTAGTAATAACAATTTCTTGTGGCTCATTGGCCTGGTGCAAGTCTTTCAGTTGGACGCCACTTCAGCGACTTGCATTTCCCTAGCCTATACCAGTTATCCAACCGGGGAGTGGGGACCTACAGCTTAACATGGAATCTGAACCACGTGTCGTTTCTGCCGACTCCTCACATCGTTGAGAGGTGAAGGATGGGTTAAAGTGTAGACTGAAAAAATCCGAGGTCCGACCGGGTTTCGAACCCGCGACACTTCAGTTTCCAGTGGCACATTAATGGTTAGTCTCTCTAAGATTGTCTATATTTTCTTTTACTTATTTATGTGTCTTTTCATTGTCCAGATTAATAATTCCTGATTCATTTACATGATAAGTGAAAGAAATTTAAAAATGTACCTTTATTCTCGTGATCGGCATCTTCTTCCATCATCCACCTGTCTGTAACAAATAAATGGATTGGTTTGATCTTGTTTCAGGTTGGACATCATCTAGTTAGATATTTTCACCAAGTCATTCCTTTCTTTTTCTGGGTTTGGTGGCTTAATCTCCACAATTCTGTTTGATTATTTTTCTGCTCCTGTGCCGGATTTCGTCAATGGACATTTCCAATTCCTTTGGCTCGCCATTTTTCCCTTCATCTCCTCCACGCTGGAAATAAACGGCTCGCTGTGAAAATTCAATTCTTGAGTTATCAGCTCCGTAACTTGTTGTGATATTGGAACGGGTTGTATGTTCCTCTAAGCTCAGTATAGTGCATCTGTTTCGGTACTGTGTCAATAGACTGCATTGGCTGTGTAATTACCTGTTCTGCGATATTTCCACGGGGTTACGTGTGCTTTTGTAATTTTTGTCCCATAATCTTACTTGGAGATGCAATTGTGTTACGTTAATACTGGATGAATCTGTCAAATGATTACTAAAGGTATTAAACATAAGGGGAGTAATTGAAATAAATTTAAATTAAAATGTTTGTTACCTTTGGTATAACGAGACAATGTCGTCTCAAGGAAATGTATTATTCTTGAATGAGTACTAGCACTGTCCATTTTTATTTTTTCCTCATTTGTTTGCAACAACACTATACGTAATTTTTCAAACCGGTATCTCGTTTTAGTATTTATGTTGTTGATGCGCTGATCGTATTTCTTTAATGTGACCTTGTAACGTTTCTGCTATGTTGCATGCTCCTTACAAAAAACCAGATGCCAACATTACAAACACGAAATATCGTACACCTAAAATAAAACTTCACTACCATGTATAATATCACATTTTCACGTTCAGTTTGAAATACTATTAACACTATTAGTAAAACGTTTTTAAGAAATAGTACGTTGATTTAAACATAACTTTAGCTGTTCTTTTACGTAATTTTCAATTTTTAATACTTTCGTAAATAATAGCTGCAAACACTAAAAATGTATTACACTTAGTTTCAGAAATTGCTGAACCTATGAAGATACTAATTTGTATAAAAACAACAATATTGCATGTTATAACTATTGCACACAACATGATTACATATATACCTTTTGTTTAAATAAATTAGGGCAGTCCATGTGTTATATATCAATGGATCCTAAATTAAGTACTGATCATTTTTCATGCACTAAAATTAATAATCCGTTTGGTACTAAGAAACTATCTTCGAAATTAACAAAACTATGACGACTGTATACAAATATGTATATATATAAAATTAGACTGCAAACTGAAATACATTAAAATTCCATGTCTCAATAATAGTACGTCTACACAATATTGGCAAAACAAATATGTGTGCACTTCAAAAACACAAATAATGTAAATAATTTAAGCACTGTAACACACTAGTCGAAGGATAACTTTAAATTTGTGTACCACATTAAATACAAATTTCATGAAACACATACATACATTGAGATAAATAGTTAAAGCTTAAATGTAATATTTTAATTTCTGTAATTTGGCATATTTAAAGTAAAAGAATATTGGTTAATTGTGAATTACAAAACATTGTCATTAGCCTTATTACACAGTTATGCTGCAAAAGTTTGAGTGCGAGCCATGCTCTGGCACTCGTTTGGTAGTCACAAAGCTATAAACATCTATGTTATCTGAGGCTAAATGTTTCTAACATTATAATGTTGCACAAGTAAATAAATTTGTTTCCATCACAATGGAACTATCATCAAGAATGTCTGTGATCATTTAATTGAATCTCCTGAAGGATATTCTACTATTTTGCTGAATGACGAGCAACAACAACGCAGATGTCCATCTTCAAGAACCAACACAAGTAAAATATTTATGTTCGATCTTCCCCATCTAAAGAGAAATGGATTGCTATAAATCTGACTGTTGAGATGAAATATGTATCCGGTATTTAGGAACTTCAATGTAAACAGTTAAATCCACGTTCCAGAAGAGATGGTGTCGTTAGAACCTTCGCTCCTTTTTTTTTTTTTTTTTTTTTTTTAATTCAAATTGCTCTTCACAGACCTTATGAAAGTCTGTACGTAATGATTTATGTCCGCGCATTAAAACCTCAATACCTCCGTGTGATTTCTACGCATCATATTTAATATGCTCATCAGTTTTAGACATCCCAGTATCCTGGCCGCGCGCATTGAGGCGTTACTGTCCGATGCGCGAGGCCGTATCCCGTCGGGGGTTCGAATCCTCCCTCGGCCATGGATGTTTGTGTTGTCTTTAGTATAAGTTAGTTCGTAACTTTAGGGACTGATGACCCCGCAGTTAAGCCCCATAAGGCCGGCCGCGGTGGCCGAGAGGACTAAGGCGCTTCAGTCACGGTCTGCACGGCCACTACGGTCGGGGGTTCGAATCCCCCCTCGGGCATGGATATTTGTGCCGTCCTAGTTCGTAAGTAGTTCATAAGTAGTTTGTAAGTTTAGGGACTGATGACCCCGTAGTTAAGTCCCATAGACTATACAAACATTTGAACATTTTTTTTTTTTGAAGCCCCATAAGCTTAACAAACATCTGAACATACCAGTCTCCATTTACGTTTTAAGTTTTAGCCTAAGCTCCTGATCCTGTGTTTGTAAACTTATCGTTAATCTTTGCTGTAACTCATTAGTTCTTATTTTTATTTCCTCAAGTTATTTGTGTTATAATGTCTTTTCTAAACTCTTCATTCAGTTTTTTTTAACTTGTCATTAAACTGTGTTTTAACTCTTGATTCTGTGTTATGTATTCTGTGTCAGTGTATAACCGGTCGTTATAGCCCTGCTGTTTTGTTGCATCATCGTCGAAGCATTTCCGTAATACCGATGGGTACAACATACTGTTTTGTCGCCTCTGAGTGTGTCAATTGCGACTTTTACAGAACCATGCAGTGACGCTTGTAAATCCACATATTGTATTTGAACTTGCTGTATTACATATCTTCCGTATACACATGCAGTTACGTCTGTTACCGAGCCATGAAGTAGCGCTGGTAACTCTGTTTGCTGAATATGATGTTTCCTCTTCCATTTACAGTACGAACGATCGGTTCTACATTTTGTAATGGAGTTCCTCCCGTTTGTCCTATCATCATGTCTACGTCGTCTAATCTGTTTCTTGTGGCTTGAACAGACGCATATTTTGTATTTGGGTACATCGAACGTGCATCATGTTCTCCATCCCGTTTCGTTTCTTCTCTGTCGAATTCTGCCACTGGAGTGTCGATATACGCCCTTCGTGTGTTACGGATTAATAAAGTCTTTGTTTGTTTTAATCTCTGTATATGTGTGTGTATATCTTTGACTAAAATAAATAAGTTGTAGAAAGTACACACGTGTATCTCCTGTCTATTGAGTTTGTGTGAAATGCAAAATGGTACCGAAACCCGGGAACTCTGAAGCGACGAAAGCTGAGAGAAAGTAAAAGAAACCAGCTGCAACACGAAATACGATTTCCGCTTGTTCCACGCCCTCGAATCGAGGTAAGAGCGGAGACAGCTTACGGCAGTGCAGCTTGCAGTTACGTAGCCTATCTCAAGCAGCTTGTGTAGCAAGTTTTCTCTCACAGGAACGCAGAGAATATTTTTTTTCATATTATGCTTTTTACACACGCAAGTGCAATTGATAGAATTGATCTGTGATTTCAATTGCTGTGCATATTGAGACGACACTGCGCCTTCCCTTGTTTGTTGTTGCTTCAGTGTTACAATCTTTGGTCGCTATCATAGTGTCGCTGTCCACGTAGCACTTATCTTTCACTTGTTTATCGTGGTTGAACGTCACTTCGTAGTACAATGTCAGAAACAGATACAGAGATACGCTTACGTAAGTTGAAAAGGAAACGAAGTACTGAACGTAAGTAAGATGAAGGAGATACAGGCAAAGATACCGATTATGAGTACTTTATAACACGACTGCAAGAGACATTAGATCGTTTGCGAGTGCTAGATGATGCAATTCAAGATTTACTTTCCGACACAGACTACGATGCTGATGTCAGTAAATGCGAAGACTATGTCGACACCGCTATGAAAAGCTATTTTGAAGGCAACAAGGAAGGCGAAACACTGTTTTAGCCCAGTTGATTCAAACTCGACACCTTCGACATCGTCAGCCGCGGTAGCAGCTCCTGTGCCTGTCACACATACTGTCAAACTTCCCACAATCAGATCAGCATCGTTTTCAGGAGAAGTAGAAAAGTGGTCTCGATTTTCGGAGCAGTTCCAGTCGTCTATAGATAGCAATCCTTCAATTTCTACTGTAGACAAACACGTCTTCCTCCGAGGATACTTGGAAGATGAACCAAGAAATTTGGTGGAAGGCATTCCAATTACTGCAAATTCTTATGAAGAAACGAATTTTGGTTTCTCGTTATGGAGACAAAAACCGTATAATACAGGCTCATCTCGACTACCTTGAAACTATGAAACCGATAACACATGCGTCTACAGATATTTTGAACGCTACGTTTATTGAATGTAACAAACGCATACAAGCCTGACGAGCATTAGAGGAAAATGTTGACCACTACGGGCGCATGTTGGCACCTAAAATATTATGTGCGTTTCCAGAAGACATAGTTCGACGCTGGATTATTTACGCTGGAAGAGAAAATATTACTGAAAGTCACATTACGAGGTTAATGGAGTTTTTGAACGAGGAAGTGGTAGGCGCTATGATTACGCATAAAATTAGAGGTTGTAGCGTTGCAGATACATTTCCGTCTACAACTGCGATCCTACAAGTGCACACCAAGTGAGAGAAACCAGGTGGAAAGACTAAAAGGTACTGCGTATTTTGTGACGCACGTTGTCATTGGGCACAAGATTGTACGAAGATAACTAACATAAAGGATAGGATCGACAAGCTGAAAGTCACTCGTCGATGTTTCCTGTGTTTAAAAAAGGGACACAATATCAAAGATTGCAGCAAGAAAAATAAAGTAGCCTGTTCTAAATGTAAGAAATCGCATCACGTAGCTATCTGCAATGATGAACAGCGCGTTTCCGTAGGGAAGATTGATGTTCAATCTGCTCTCTCCACGTATCTTCAGACTGCGTCTGTTTGGATCACAGGTCCGACAGGGGTGAAGAAGCGTACGCGTTGTTTACTCGACGCCGGAAGCCAATGTAGTTTCATTAGCACGGAATTGGTCAACAGTTTGCAGTTACGAGTCGTCAGTCTTCAACCATTAATTGTTACAGGATTCAAGTCACCACATTTTACGCCAACAAATCGCAGATTTGTTCACTTTAAGTTAACAGGAGTTTGTACAAATCACACCATGACTTTCTCAGCTTTTGAAAGTGGGAACATGTACTCATCACTTCCAACGGTTCCACGAGATATTACCGACCATAAGCTGCAACTTGCTGATCCAAAGGACGACGAACAACAGTATCCTATTGAAATTCTGATAGGTACAGATCAATATTGAAAAAAGTTCAGAATGACACACCGGTACGCCTTGATGATTCTACAGTTCTTCTTCCTTCGAAATTTGGGTAGATTTTGAGTGGTCATAGGTCTGGTATTATTTCAGGCATGCCATTGTTAGTCACGTGTACCTCAACGAAGAGCCTGCGTCATTAGACAACGACATGCGTCGTTTCTGGGATTTAGAATTGATGGGAATAAAAGATCAACAAAAACGATCACTCTCACCGGAATATACTACAGTTTTGCAAGAATTCCATGATACATTTCAAATAGAAAACGGATGAAGGGTAGTTTCATTATTGAGAAAGAAGGATATGATACTTTCTTCGAATCGTTGTAACGCAGAAAAACGTTTCATGTCGTTACAAAAAAGATTATCGAACAACGCTCAATTTCGTGATATGTATCATGCGCAAATGTTGCTTTACATTCAGAATGAGCAACTCGAACGAATTAGTACGCAGACTACGTCTAATGATGTATTCTACCTACCTCATCACGCAGTGAAGAAAGAACTACTAGGAATTACAAAATGGAGAATTGTTTTTGATGCTTCATCACATGAAAACGACTCACCGTCACTTAATGATATCTTAGATTCAGGACTTAATTTGTTACCTGAAATACTCTCAACCTTAATTCGGTTCAGAATGTACCAAAGGGCAATTATTGCAGATGGAACTCAAGCGTTTTTACAACTGTCGTTGAACGAGAAGGATAGAGATTTAACGAGATTCTTTTGGTTTCGAGTTGAGAAGAAAGAAGATGCAACTTAGCAGACTACGAATGATGTCATCACTTATAGGTTTAAACGATTACCATTTGGCCTAACATGCAGCCCATTTCTTCTTTCAGCAACATTGCGCGAATTGGCTATAAGATTTAAAGACACATTTCCTATTGCAGCAGAACTTCTAGATAAAAGTATTTTCATGGACGACTTTGCAGCGAGCTGCGAGGACGACAACGCAGTTACATTCATTTACTATCAGCTAACAGGTCTGTTGCAACAAATAAAACTTCCTATGGCAAAATGGGCTACGATTTCTGATGTTCTAAAAGGCATATGGAAAACAGAGGGACGGACAGTTAAAGAACATACCACAGTTTTAGGCATTGACTGGGACACAGAATCAGATTCAATCTTGTTTGATCACCGTCTCATTACAAATAAACTACAAGATGACCCTGCGACTAAACGCCAGCTACTGCATACTAGTGCGAAATTTTACGATCCTCTTGGAATCTTTGCACCGATATCCATAACAGGGAAGATCCTTTTTCAAGATACATGGTCTAGAGGCAACCAATGGGATGAAATTTTGCCTCCAGATTTCGCCTTCAGATAGAAAAACTGGAATTCACCTAGAACTAGTATCAGATATGAGCACAGATAAATTTTTGATGGCCTTTAGAAGATTTACTGAACGAAGAGGATTGCCGAATACTGTTTACTCAGATAATGCTAAAACATTCCAAGCAGCGATCACAGAACTGAAGAACGTTCTTCACTTATTTGAGGACACGAAAATCAGTCAGCACTTCGCCCACCTAGGTGTTTCTTGGAAGTTCATTGCACCGCGGACGGCTTGGTGGGGAGGATGGTGGGAACGCATGGTAGGAACAACGAAACGTTGTCTCAGAAAAGTACTGGGAAGATCGCTAGTAGATGAAGAGACTCTCAGAACCTTACTGGTAGAAATAGAAGCCGCCATCAACTCAAGAACAAAGGGAAAAACTGCAAAATGATTTCCTGAAAAGATGAAAGAAGGAGTATCTCCTGGAATTAAGAAACTTTCATTAAGTCCAACGGCCTAAAGGAAAACCTGACAAATATCGTGTGGGAGATATTGATTGTACTCTTATAGGAAGACAGACAGCCGAGGCATATGTGGAAGAAAGCCCGCATTGTGGAAAGAAGACCAGGGAGAGATGGAATAGTGCGGACCTTTATTCTTCAGACACCAGACGGAAGAAGTATTACTCGACCAGTGCAACTGGTCATCCCACTTGAGATTGACCAGAGTGGGATGGGCGAGGGTGGAGAGGATGTTACGGATTAATAAAGTCTTCGTTTGTTTTAATCTCTGTATATGTCTATGTATATCTTTGACTAAAATAGATAAGTTGTAGAAAGAACACACGTGTATGTCCTGTCTATTGAGTGTGTGTGAAATGCAAAATCGTGTAACCCTCTCTCCATGTTTTCCTCCTATCTATCTCCTCTTTTAAAGTCTACAACATTTATCACAACGAAACTCTTTCTCGTAATTTGACTGAAAACCCAAAGAGATTTTGGTCATATGTTAAATATACTCGGGGAAAGTCACAAACAATACCTTCACTACGTGATAGTAATGGCGATCCTGCCGATGACAGCGCTACTAAAGCAGAGTTACTAAACTTAGCTTTTAGAAACTCATTCACTAAAGAAGACGAAACCAATATTCCAGATTTAGAATTACAAACAGATGCCGTAATGAGTAACATAGAAGTAGATATCATCGGAGTAGTGCAGCAACTAAAATCACTTAATAAGAACAAGTCTTCTGGTCCGGATTGTATACCCATTAGATTTCTATCTGATTATGCTGAAGCGATAGCTCCTTACTTAACAGTCATATACAACCGCTCTCTCATAGAAGGATCTGTACCAAAAGATTGGAAAGTTGCACAGGTCACACCTATATTCAAGAAAGGCAGTAGGAGTAACCCACTAAACAACAGGCCTATTTCATTGACGTCAATTTGCAGCAGGGTTTTGGAACATATCCTGTATTCAAATATTATGAATTATCTCGAACAGAACGATCTATTGACCCAAGGTCAACACGGATTTAGAAAATATCGTTCATGCGAAACACAACTAGCTCTATATTCACACGAAGTGATGGGTGCTATCGACGAAGGTTCGCAAATCGATTCCGTATTTCTTGATTTCCAGAAAGCTTTTGACACCGTACCTCACAAACGGCTTTTAATCAAATTGCGTGGTTATGGGGTATCGCCCCAAATTTGCAATTGGATAGGGGATTTCTTGTCAGAGAGGACACAGTTCGTAGTAATCGATGGTAAGGCATCGACTAAAACAGAGGTGATATCGGGCGTTCCACAGGGTAGTGTTATTGGTCCTCTGCTATTCCTTATTTACATAAACGATTTAGGGGAAAATCTAAGTAGCTATCTTAGGTTCTTTGCAGATGACGCCGTCATTTACCGTCTAGTAAAATCATCTGAAGATCAAAACCAACTGCAGAACGATCTGAATAAGATATCAGTATGGTGTAAAAATTGGCAATTGACTCTAAATAATGAGAAGTGTGAAGTCGTCGACATGAGTACGAAAAGAAACCCGTTAAACTTTGTTTACAACATAAATCAATCAAATGTGAAGGCCGTAAACTCCACAAAATACCTAGGAATCACTATTACTTCAGACTTAAACTGGAAAGAACACGTAGATAATATCGTGGGAAAGGCGAACCAGAGACTGCGTTTTATTGGCAGAACCCTTAAAAGATGCAACAGAACTACTAAAGAAACTGGATACACTGCACTTGTCCGTCCATTTTTGGAGTATTGCAGCCCAGTGTGGGATCCTTATCAGGTGGGTTTGACGGAGGACATTGAAAGAGTCCAAAGAAGGGCAGCTCGTTTCGTATTGTCACGATACAGGGGAGACAGCGTTACGGAAATGATACAGGATCTGGGATGGGAATCATTACAACAACGGCGCTTATCGCTGAGGCGTGGGTTACTTGCGAAACTCCAATCGCCAACATTCTCCTCCGAATGCGAAAATATATTGTTGACTCCCACTTACATAGGTAGAAATGATCATCAGAATAAAATAAGAGAAATCAGAGCTCGAACAGAGAGATTCAGGTGTTCTTTCTTCCCGCGCGCTATTCGAGAATGGAATGGGAGATAAATAGTATAATTGTGGTTCGATGAACCCTCTGCCAGGCACTTAAATGTGATTTGCAGAGTATCCCATGTAGATGTAGATGTATCTATAACTGACATATGGTGGCCCATTACCTCCCCTGTTGTTAGACTCCATTTTGTGGACGTGAACTCGGAACTTGCATTTCTCCTCCAGCCACTCCTGCTTAGACAATATGTGCACATCCTGTCAGTTTCATTATTTAGCCGTCTGCGTTCCCTATTGCTTAACTTTCTCGTCTGCAACTTAGTCAACATATGACCGTTGCAAATTCCAACAAACAGTACCTATCTAAAAAAACTGTCAACCCACTTACCAGTTGGATGTAACAACAACATAGCAACGATGAGTAGCAGTATCAATATTAGGCGAATATAGAGCGTGGAAAACGAATGGCAGAGAAAGTTGTCTGGTAAAAATTATGCCAAGAGCGCAATTTAATCATCATAGATATTTGATTTTGAAATGCTGAATGAACGTTGTACACATTGAGGAGACAAGGAGGAATCAAAGTTTTAGATTGATTTTATAGAGGTAAGATACGGATTTCAAAACCAAGTTTTAAAATGTAAGACATAGCAAGGGAAAGATAACATATTGGTTATGAATTGTAGATTAAAACTGAATAAACAGTAAAAAGGTATTTAGATTATCCATTACGGATGTTTCAGAACCCGTGACTTATTTTCAATATTTTTTAAGAAAACTGCTCCAGTCACTTTTACTTGAAATGATATTTATTCCATGAACCGGTTTTCAAACCTTTTCAGGTTCATCATCAGATGGATCATGTTACAATAACATTTTAAGCGTCATGTTGGATGCTGGATCTGTGGTGGGAAGACGGAAATTATTTTAAAAAACTCGAATTGCACGTTGCTTAGGTCTCTTTTGTATTTTTAAGATTCCGTGAAATTTGCTGATCTACTTACTGCGACTGTATGGCCGGATTTTTGTGGTTAATTCCCATTTCTTGCGTCTTCTTTTGTTTAAGTCACAGTAACACATAACTTTTTCTGTTTGGTTCTAACTGTACTATAAACAACACTTTACCAGCGTCCAACATGTGCTTTTACAGCTGCTGTTATTTACAAACGTCTTAATTCGAAAGATATAACACTCTTTGTACAGGCAAGTTTGTTTTGAGTATGATATAGTCGATTATTTAGAAAGTAATTTTGTCAATAATAAACTGCAAAGTGAATAATAAATAAATACTGTCTGTATTGTTTCCATAGCTTTTCTACTTAATATGTATGTATACAATCAGTCAAAGTAAAAGACTAAAATTCGTATCATTGCTATGTTTAATTTATACACTATTTGTGTTCCAGAATATTAATTTAGACTAGGTTCTATTTATTGTGTTTAAAGACAGTGTGAATCTGGTTGGTCTATTATTGTAGGATTGAAAGGGTAGGTATTTAGATGTGGGTAAAGCAATTATGTATTTGTTCTTTAGTAGTGATTTTTACCTTATCAGAAAGCATATGAAAGAGTTGTCATGAGCGGAGGGTTTTTTTTTATTTGAGGGGGGCGGGGGGTAGGGAAAGGGGGGAAGAGGCTTTTTGTGAATTAATTTCTTTACATTAGCAGGTTCTCAAAATTTTGGATGACCATTTTGTTTTTTAGTTCAGTCTGATCATTGAGCAGGTTGTTGGATGTTGTATTTGTATTGATGAGGATTTCAATTTCTTCAAGGAGGTTAAGTTTCATGCCCTTATTGGCAAAATGGAGTATTTGTAGGTTTTTTTGGATGTTATCTGCAGAATGACCTTGTTGGGCAAGGTGTGAGGCAAAGCTGGATTTGTTTAAGTTATTAAGGCGGAGTGCGTCCATAAGTTCTTTAAATCTTGTTGTGAAGCTTCTTCCAGTTTGACCAATATAGAAGCTTGGGCATGAGTTGCAAGTTAGTTTATAGATACCCGATTTTTGAAATTTATCTATGTTGGTTTTTGTGTTGTGGATGATTTTATTCTGTAATTTGTTGTTTGTGGAGAAGTTAATTTTTATCTCATGTTTCTTGAAGAGGTTTGCAATTTGGTATGAAACCTTCCCGAGGAAAGGTAGGCTTATAAAGGAGGTTTTTTTGGTTGTGTTTGTCTGTTCAGAAATTGGTTGCTTTGTTTTTGTTGATTGAATTAATTTATCAATGACAGCAGGATTGTATCCATTACTGATGGCAACTGATTTTATGATGTTTGTTTCCTCTTCTCATTCATTTGTGTCTATTGGAATTTTGTGCATGCGGTTTATCATTGATCTAAAAAATGCTTTTTTGTGTTGGTCTGGATGACAAGAAGAATTATGGATGGAGATATTTGTTGCTGTTGGTTTTCTGAAAATTCGGAAATTGTGTTTTTGGTTTTTGTTGGAGATTTTTAGATCAAGATAGTTGATTCCATCTGGTGTTTCATGTTCAACTGTGAACTGTATTGTGGGGTGCATTTCATTAAGTTCAGCAGCTATGTTGTCTATCTCTGTTGTTGTGCCATTGAACAGGATGATAGAGTCATCAACATAGCGTTTGTAATAAAGAAACTTATTTTTCAGATGAGACTGGGATTTAAAAAACTTGTTTTCAAGGTGGTTGATATATATATTTGCTAGCAGTCCTGCAAGACTATTGCCCATTGCTAGTCCATCTTCTTGAATGTAAAACTTTTTGTTGAAAAGAAAATAGTTGTGTGATAATATAAGTTCAAGGATATCTATGAGTTCTATGATTTCAGCTCTACTCATTGTACCATGTTTGAGGAGATTATTTCTTATTATGGTGATTGTTTCTTTAACAGGGATGTTTGTGAATAGGTTGACTATGTCAAGGGATGCAAATTTAGCTGTGGATGGTATGGAGATGTCTTTTATGCAATTGATAAAGTAATAACTGTTTTTGATACAGAAGTTATTTTCAAATATATATGCTTTGTGGATAATATCATGTAGCTTTCTGGTGATTTTGTAGCTTGGGCTATTAACTGAGTTTACGACAGGGCGTATCGGACAGTTAGGTTTGTGGATCTTAGGTTCTGATCTCAATTTAGGTGCTATTGGGTTCATCACAGTACATTGCTTTATTTCTGCTTGTGTCAAAAGGAAGTTGCAATTCTTAAGCAGCTTTTTAATTTTTTCTTGGAATTTGGGAGTGGGATCGAGATCTATTTCTTTTGTTGTTATTTTTGAAAAATAAAATTACTTTCTAAATAATCGACTATATCATACTCAAAACAAACTTGCCTGTACAAAGAGTGTTATATCTTTCGAATTAAGACGTTTGTAAATAACAGCAGCTGTAAAAGCACATGTTGGACGCTGGTAAAGTGTTGTTTATAGTACAGTTAGAACCAAACAGAAAAAGTTATGTGTTACTGTGACTTAAACAAAAGAAGACGCAAGAAATGGGAATTAACCACAAAAATCCGGCCATACAGTCGCAGTAAGTAGATCAGCAAATTTCACGGAATCTTAAAAATACAAAAGAGACCTAAGCAACGTGCAATTCGAGTTTTTTTAAATAATTTCCGTCTTCCCACCACAGATCCAGCATCCAACATGACGCTTAAAATGTTATTGTAACATGATCCATCTGATGATGAACCTGAAAAGGTTTGAAAACCGGTTCATGGAATAAATATCTTTTCAAGTAAAAGTGACTGGAGCAGTTTTCTTAAATAATAGTAAAAAGGTAGATAAGTAAACAGATGGGAGATCAGGGTCTAACGTGAAAGGAGTCTGAGATTGTTGAGGGTATTAGAAAGAGCATTGGGCAACCATTCACTGAAACTGGAAAAAGTAATACAGTAGAAGAATAGTCAGCTTTGAGAGATGAAATAATGAAGGCTGCAGTAGATCAAAGAGGTAGAAACAAAAAGCCTAGTAGAAATCCATGGATTATATGGACATACAAAACTTAATTGATGGAAAGAGAAAATAATATATTAAAAAGTTCTCGAAATGAAGCAAGCAATAGGGAACGCAGACGGCTAAATAATGAAACTGACAGGATGTGCACATATTGTTTAAGCAGGAGTGGCTGGAGGAGAAATGCAAGTTGGTAGTGGAATGTATAAATAAGAAGAAGGTAAAAAGAGACGCTGAAAGGTGGTGGTCATTTTGGTCTTTCGATTTTCTTACTTCTCGCTTCATGTGTCTCTTTATTATTTTAATTGCTTAATTTTAATTTTCGTTGCATGAAATTAATTTATTTTTACATGTTTTCTGACTTCTGTATTCTGCTATGGGTTGGGAGAATTGCATTGGGATTCAGGTGTATTGGTTTATTTAGTTATTCTCTTTGATGTAGTGCTTCTGATTTCAAATTCTTTCCTTACTGTCGAGTCGGCGTTGTAGACCAGCGTGGGTCAGGGCTCTTGGGAGGTCGGCTAGGTCACAGGAATCCGGTGTCGGGTGTGGTGCCGGCTCCTTTCAGGGTTTCTGAGAAATCTGGCCACCCGAGGGGTCGCTATACTGCATTGGGGTGGGCCGGCCGGTTTTGCACGGCGACACAACTGACCGCATGTTACCTGCGGTTTCCGGTGTGAGTTCGCAAAATGCGTCAGCTGTTTAGGGCGACCGGCACCTTTCTGGCGCCACGGTGTTTGTTTGGCTGTGAGAGCAGGAGAGGAAAAAAAACGTTTGATGGTTGCCAGACACTCTGCTTTCTTTCCGTCCCTAAACTGTCAGTAGCAAGTAGCACAGTTTACGATTTAACTAATGGCAGGACGATTCAAGTTCGCGTCTCTGCGAAGTGAAATCTGTCTGGCACAGCAGGACAGTGTCGCCAGCAGTAGTAAAAATACTCACCAAGATGCCGACTAGTGATAGTTCGCAAAGAATTTCCTAGTATTGCACAGGTGTACGTGACTTGGCGTGGGAAAGCTGTGTGTGTTGGAAGGAGGTTAAAGAGCCGTTGGCGGCAAACTCCGCGATTGGCTGTCGTTGCTACTTTTTCTCATTTCTGTTGTATGCAACTCCAGGCCATGCATTCTGATTGGGAGTCCTGGTTAGGATTCAGCTCTTCATTTCTAATGGGATCATTTGCTGTAGCTACCTTCTTTCTTTTCACTCAGAGTGCAATGAGATAACGAGGTCTATTTCTATATTGACTTTCAATGATAGACTCCTAAACGATATAGCCAGTCATTTGAATTAATTTTCAATTTCATTTGTACGAGTGTATATTTCATTTTTAGAGGTATTTGGAGAACTCTTTTTATTAATTTTTTTGCAAACAGAGTGTGACACCTAGTCACATACAATTGTATTTGGTCAGGTTGTACATATTTGCCAATGTATGTCATTTTTACCAATTTTATATAACCTTATTTCTGTAACCCCAGTCACCATTTTGGAGGGAAATAGTTTGTTTCTATTGGCAGTATGGCGAATGATCTGATTATCTTTTCATAAATTGATTCATGATAGAATTTATTTATTATTATTATTATTATTTCTACATTTTTGATATTTATATAGCTACTTGTCTCAGTCACGTTATAAGATGTATCGTAGATCCGACTTGACTTGAGCTATTTGTAGCATATATATGTATATATATAGGATGTCCCAGCTATCTTGTCCACCCAAAATATCTCTGGAAAAATAACAGCTATTGAAAAACGACTTTGACTGGTATCAATGTACAGCTGGGGCCCATGAATGTACATATTTGGAAATATTCTAAAACGAAAGCAAATGTGTTTTTTAACACAAACTTATGTTTTTTTTAATGGACACCCTATATTTTTTTCTTCAGCAATCCATAGCATGGCAAATCACATAAACAATGGCGTTGATTGCATCGCAATATTCCAATTGCATTCCGAGATATTGCGACGCGAAGTTGACGCTTGAAATACGCGAAACGCGTGGCTAGCGCACGTCCTGAGACTCAGGCGAGAACCTCATGCTGCTCAGGACGTGCGCTAGCCACGCGTTTCGCGTATTTCAAGCGTCAACTTCGCGTCGCAATATCTCGGGATGTAACTGGAATATTGCAATGCAATCAACGCCATTGTTTATGTGATTTGACATCCTATGGATTGCTGAAGAAAAAAATATAGGGTGTCCATTAAAAAAAACATAAGTTTGTGTTAAAAAACACATTTGCTTTCGTTTTAGAATGTTTCCAAATATGTACATTCATGGGCCCCAGCCGTATATTGATACCGATGAAAGTCGTTTTCCAATAGCTGTTATTGTTCCAGAGATATTTTGGGTGGACAAGATAGCTGGGACACCCTATATATATATGAATGCTACAAATAGCTCAAGTCAAGTCGGATCTACGATACATCTTACAATGTGACTGAGACAAGTAGCTATATAAATATCAAAAATGTAGAAATACGCCGCGGCGGAGCGGCCGAGAGCATTGAGGCGCTATGTTGCGATGCGCGAGGCCGTTCCCCGTCGGGGGTTCTAATCCCCCCTCGGGCATGTATGTTTCTGCTACCTTCAGTATAAAGTAGTTCATAAGTAGTTTGTAAGTTTAGGTACTGATGACTAAGTTTAGGGACTGACGACACCGTAGTTAAGTACCATAATCTTTACAAACATTTGAAAATTTGTAGAAATACGTGCGGCAATATTCGCCTTACGACTTATCTTAGATGATAGATAACGGAAAGGCAAACGTTCATGTATAGCTTTTGTTAATTTAGAGAAATCTTTTTACAATGCTGACTAGAGGGCAACATGGGTAACATATAGGGAACAAAGAGTTAGATACAACTTCTACAAAACCAAGGAGAAGCTATAAGATTCGATGGGCATCAAAAGGACGCAGTGCTTGGGGAGGGAGTAAAGGTGTTATTCAGTCTATACAGCGAACAAGCAGTGATGAAAAGCAAGGAGAAATGTGGAAAATAAAATTCAGGGACCAGAAGTAGAAACTCGACGTTTCCTGATAACACAATCATTCTGTCCATGAAAGCAAAGGAACAGGAAGAAGAACTGAATGGACAGGGTGTTGATAGTACAGTATTAGATTAACATTAGCCAGAGCTTAGCAGGGGTAATGGAATGCAGTCAACCAGGCGATACTGAGTCTGCTCAACAAAACTGTAGAGAAAAGATATTTGTCGCATATTTTGAATAAAAGAAGGGATAGACTAGTAAGACACGTTCTGAGACATCAAGGAATCTTCAATTGGGGGGGAAGTGTAGGGAGTGGACCAAGAGAAGAACGAAGTAAGCAGGTTCTCCTCTTACTCAGAGATAAGGTAGCCTGCAAAGGATAGAGTGGCGTGAAGAGCTGTATGAAACCAGTCTTCGGACAGAAGAACAAAACAAGAACATCTTATACAATCGACCATTTACGAATGATGTTGTCATTGTAAACATTGCAAAAGTTGGGAGACTCCGACTGAAATGGAAAGTCCATGACCAAGCCAAGTGCAATGATGGGATATCTGAAGCTGCAATATAACAAAACGCAAACTGCAAAGAAAATGTTGGGCGTCTCTTCAAGATAAGTCGTGCACAACTTTAGGCGAAACAGGTTCAGGTCCAAAGAAGAAATCTTTGAAGGCGATGTAAATTGTAACTTATGTGTAGCTTAAAGAATTCTGCACATATGTTCTGACAGTGGGGAAGTGTAGGTTACACAGAAGTGAGATGTAATCCTAAAGCATGGTCCTAGTTCTCCAAAACTGCTGCCAAAATATGAACAACAGTAAAGGTAAAGCAGTGAACCATCCTAAACATTAATTTATTACGGCGTATTAGCTGATTTATTTCACAAAATAACGTCCATCTCTTTAAAGACGACCGTCTGTCGTCTTCCATATATTATTGTAAAGTTATAATTTATTTAATGTCGCTAGATTATCATTTTGTTAAAACTTGAACCAAACCCATTTCAAGCGAGCTATAGCATTTTTATTTCATGTGTTAAAATATTAGTTAATAATGATAGTTTTTCTTATTTTGTTATGTTAATAATTCATTATAATATTAATTCTAGAAACATCCCTTAGGCTGTGGCTAAGCCATGTCTCCACCATATCCTTTCTTCCAGGAGTGCTAGTTTTGCGTGTTTGCAAGAGAGCTTCTGTGAAGTTTGGAAAGTAGGAGGCGAGGTACTGGCGGAAGTAAAGTTGTGAGGCGGCATCGTGAGTCGTGTCGGGGTAGCTCAGTCGGTAGAGCGCTTGCCCGAGAAAGGCAAAGGTCCCAGGTTCGAGTCCCGGTTCCGGCACACAATTTTAATCTGCCAGGAAGTTTCATATCAGCGCACACTCCGCTGCAGAGTGAAAGTTTCATTCTGGAAACATCCCTTAGGCTGTGGCTAAGCCATGTCTCCACCATATCCTTTCTTCCAGGAGTGCTAGTCTTGCGTGTTTGCAAGAGAGCTTCTGTGAAGTTTGGAAAGTAGGAGGCGAGGTACTGGCGGAAGTAAAGTTGTGAGGCGGCATCGTGAGTCGTGTCGGGGTAGCTCAGTCGGTAGAGCGCTTGCCCGCGAAAGGCAAAGGTCCCAGGTTCGAGTCCCGGTTCCGGCACACAATTTTAATCTGCCAGGAAGTTTCATATCAGCGCACACTCCGCTGCAGAGTGAAAGTTTCATTCATTATAATATTAATTAATGTGGCATAAATGTGACTCCTCCGCTACGCCACTGTCCCTCTGATAATGTGTATTTGTCTTACTTTTAAGTGAATATGCGAGAATCTATGGCTGTCTGAATATGGGGGTTTCTACACCCTTTGGTTACAGTCCAGTCGACGAGCCTACTCTAGGGCGAGTCTCTCCGTCCCCACCACCACTGATCTTGGTTAATCCGGTGGATCCTGCGTCTCGTGGCCGCTCGGGCTGGCCAGTCTATACTGGGCGTCTAGCGAGGTAAGGTTGGTTCTTCTCTTGTATCTGCGAGATGGTAGCATTTCATTGACTAGCACGTTTAGCTTAGACTCGAGAACTTAGAATCATTTTTTGGAATATTTTCTCCGATCGTGTGCGGAAATGTGTTCTCGTTCTTCAGTTCATTGATTTCCAATAGATAAATGCGGTGTGTATGTTTCTAGTTGCAGTTTGATAACGGCCTGGTATGTTAAAACCTTTTGTGATCATGTGGCGGCGTGTGAACTATGTGTAAATACTTTCTAGCTTTGTGGGTTCCGATTTCTAATAGGTGATATTTTCATTTTTGTACAGTGTATGTAAAAATCTTCTCATCGTTTCTTTCCGTGAGTGATATATGTTCCCTGCTATTGGTTCATAGAACAAAGCCTTCAGCTTCCACTCCTGTTTGTTCCATGCCCATCAGGCAAACAACTATGCGGGTATCCTTCTGATTTCCACAAATATTTCGCGATCTTTTCTCCCCACCTATTTTAATTTTGCGGTTTCTTCTCCGACTTGTAGTGCGTACTCTGTCTTTGTCTGTAATTCTCTCTGAGCCTTGTACAACCTCCTTTAATAGTTTCCTTATGTAATTCTAAACATTTCTATGGGTTGCATGCTATAATTCTTAATTTTATTTTTCCGACTTTGTAATTATTTCACTTTTACACGTTTTTTGAGACTGGACATCATCCGTCTCTGTAAGCGCTCCATATCGCGTATAGCTGCATTTCATTCGCTTCTTCATGTAATTCTAAACATTTCTATGGGTTGCATGCCGTAGTTCTTATTTTTATTTTGCGACTTTGTAATTATTTTATTTTTGTGGTTTTTCTGAGAAGGACCTCATCCGTCTCTGAAATCGCCCCTTATCACGTGTAGCTGTATTTCATTCGCTTAGATAATTCTAAGCATTTTATTAGGTTGTATGCTGTAGTTAATTTTCTTTGCTTTTCGGAAACCGGATTATTCAATTTTATCGGTTTTCGAAACCACGTGGGTCCGCGTTCCGACTTCCGGGGTTTGCAGCTAGTCGCCTGAATTCACGACACTTCTCATATGAAACCAGTGTCTAGATAGATTTCTAACAGACTGCAACTTAAGAATCCACCTTGATTTTATATAATGAATCCGATTTTCAACCACTTCACCTTTAGTGGAGTGCGTTCAAGTAACGTAGCCGTGTGTCGCCGTTGTCGTGTTTGCTCACGGTCCAATTCAGATGTAATTTAACTTGGCTATCTATACACACGCACCACCTCCAAATAGGCACCACAGACCAGAGCCAGCTTCAAAGTATTATTGTATATTGTGTTTTGTGCTACCTCCGACTTGCTGAATTTCGCCCACGATAGCGGCGCCCGCTTCCGCCTCGTCTCAGCACGCTGATTTCGGTGAGTTTCGCTGTGGCATTGCGTGTGTGTTAGCGAATGAGTGTTGTTGGTGAATCCTTCCCCCCAGTAGCGTTAAATCATGTATAATTTAAGCTGGGTACTGCCCGCATTAATCCATATAAGAGATGCATTTTTATTGTATTAACAAAATTGGTTCCACATTTTGCTTGTTTTCTATCTGAATAAACAAGTCTAAGTTCAGCATAATCCATAAGTTGCCTATAAATTGTAGTTTTAGAGCACATTCCCTCTTTTATTTAATATTGTTCTTGACAAGTGCTGAGAACAAGCTCAGATGCAAATTATGTTTGCGCCATAACTTAAATTGTGGTGGCTTGCTTATTAACGTCTGTATGTAATAACGTGTGAGCTGCTATGTAAATTGACCACTGTAGTATTAAATTCCTGTTAATGAAGTAATTTGAAACGAGTCAGTTCTCAGTTTGGGCCAGGGAACAAGGCTGTATAGCAGGGAGTAACCAGTAGTTCACACGGACCTCATTTGCTAATTTTAGTGATAGAACAAGGCTCTTGTTACGTACAGTGGTCGACTTTTACTCTACAGTTGCTACAACGTGCCCGTCACGGAACTTAAAAATTCTTTTTAAACAACACGTGAATAAGAGATAAACATTCTTACAAACGCATCGATATTGAGACAACATATATCAAAAAGTTTTTGTAAAACCAGTTTTTTCATAGTTTGCGAATATTTTGATCATGTTGGCCATTTTGAATCGAGTTTGATAAATCAGAAACTCTTTTCAAAGTATATTCCGTACACAATCATTTTTCGTTCTTGTTTTAAGGTACGAGGCGCGTTTTTTAAGTACGTTCCGTGTTGTTGTAGACACTAGTAGTTTGCGCAAGTTCCGCAACGAGCGCGTGCGTCGTCTACCGGCATACCACAGGATAAACTGCGCTCAGTTTCAGCTCCGTAGCTGACCTGTACGGTTCTGTTCTGTGCTTTCAAAGTGTTTCAGACTATCAGCTCGCTCACCGCGTTTGAGGTTGGCTCAGTGATACGGTTTTTGTCACCAAGGAAACTGTCTGATGCAGAAATTCACTGACAGATTTGCGAAGTGTACGGTGCTACTGTTATGGGTAAAGTCAAAGTGTTAAGTGGCTACCAGAATTCAAAGATGACTGTGACAACGTCCATGATGAGGACCGCTCCGGTCGCCCATCTTCGATTGCAGACGATTTGGAGGTTTCAGCTGAAACGAGGATTCGTGAGATTAGGAGCTTCACAGTAACAGGTCTCTCAAACGAATTTCCTGACGTGTCGAGATCAATGCTTTATAAAATGGCAGTGAAGTCTTAGTTATCGAAACAGGCGGCGAGATTGTATGAAGAGGGTATTTTAAAATTGGTGGAGAGGCGTGATATGTGCATGAACAAACTTGGCAACTACACTACTGGCCATTAAAATTCTACACCAAGACGAAACGTAGATGATAAACGGGTATTCATTGGACAAATATATTATACTAGAAGTGATATGTGATTACATTTTCACGCAGTTTGGGTGCATAGCTCCTGAGAAATCAATACCCAGAACAACCACCTCTGGCCGTAACAACGGCCTTGATACGTCCGGGCATTGAGCCAAACAGAGCTTGGATGGCGTGTACAGGTACAGATGCCCATGCAGCTTCAACACGACACCACAGTTCATCAAGAGTAGTGACTGGCGTATTGTGACGAGCCAGTTGCTCGGCTACCATTGACCAGACAAATGAATTTTATCCATTATGGATGTTGAACTCCGTGACTGTTCCTTATAGGTTGTGGAAATAAAATCCGCTACTACTCACAATTATTGGCGGTTTATTAAAACACTACCGGTTTCGGGCTTGTGACTATCTTCAGGTGTTTACATTCAGTGTTGTTGACTGTTTAAAGTAAACGTAAATTACTTTGTGCTTGTCATACAGTTATACGTACACAGGTATATATAGATATACATATACATAAAACAAGTATGTATATGTATATCAATATAATACCTGTGTATGTATAACTGTATGACAAGCACAAAGTAATTTACGTTTCCTTTAAACAGTCAACAACACTAAATGTAAACACCTGAAGATGGGCACAAGCCCGAAACCGGTAGTGTTTTAATAAACCGCCAATAATGTGGCTGGTAGCGGATTTTATTTCCACAATTGACCAGACAAGAGATCTGGAGAATGTCATGACCAGGGCAGCAGTCGAATATTTTCGGTATCCAGAGACCTGCAAGACCTGCAACATTCGGTCGTGCATTATCCTGCTGAAATGTAGGATTTCGCAGGGATCGAATGAAGGATAGCGCCACTGGTCGTAACACATCTGAAATGTAACGGCCACTGTACAAAGTGCCGTCGATTCGCACAAGAGGTGACCAACACGTGTAACTAATGGCACCCCATACTATCACGCCGCCTGATAACCCAGTATGGCGATGACGAATACACGCTTCCAACGTGCGTCCACCGCGATGTCGCCAAACACGGATGCGACCATCATGATGCTGTAAACAGAACCTGGATTCATCCGAAAAAATGACGTTTTGCCGTTGGTGCGTCCAGGTTCGTTGATGCGTACACCATCCTGTCTGTGATACAGCGTGAAGGGTAACCGCAGCCTCGGTCTCCGAGCTGATAGTCCGTGCTGCTGCAAATGTCGTCGAACTGTTCGTGCAGATGGTTGTTGTCTTGCAAACGTCCCCATCTGTTGACTCAGGGATCGAGACGTGGCTGCACGATCCGCTACAACCATGCGGATAAGATGCCTGCCATCTCGACTGCTACTGATACGAGGCCGTTGGGATCCAGCACGGCGTTCCGTATTGCTCTCCTGAACCCACCGATTCCATATTCTGCTAACAGTCATTGGATCGCGACCAACGCGAGCAGCTATGTCGCAATACGATAAACCGCAATGGCGATAGGCTAAAATCCGACGTGATGGTACGCATTTCTCCTCCTTACACGAGGCATCACAACGTTTCACCAGGCAACGCCGGTCAACTGCTGTTTGTGTATGAGAAATCGGTTGGAAACTTTCCTCATGTCAGCACGTTGTAGGTGTCACCACCGGCGCCAACCTTGTGTGAATGCTGTGAAATGTTAATCATTTGCATATTACAGCATCTTTCTACTGTCAGTTAAATTTCGCGTCTGTAGCACGTCATCTTCGTTATGTAGCAATTTTAATGGCCAGGAGTGTATGTGGAAAAATAATGTACTTTCTGAAAATAAATTTACTTATTTGAAATAACCTTTCGTTGTGTACTTCTGTTCAAAGGGAACTTACTTAAAAATGCGCCTCTTAATAATTTTTGCATTCGCTTCTGCTGATTGCTCGGACTACTAGGATCCGTGTTCGTCGAACGGTGACCCCAACAACACGAAGCGCAAGACGACCGGAAGAGGAGGTGGTGGTGACGTCGCCTCGTTGTGGGGTGCACGGCACGCCTCGCCACTCGCCCTGTGGTGCCGAGGGGGCAGAGGGGACTCCAGAGGGGGCCGATCGCCCCTCGAGACGGCAGGGAGCGACTCTGCCCTCCCGTCTCCCCGCGTACCCACTCCGACAATGCTTTCTGGGCCCCTCGCAAAACAGCCCTCCTTGACTGCCACTCAAGCACAGCGCTCTAATGTGGCTCCTGAATCTATAAACGGTTTTTACAACCACACCTGCATGCAGAAAGACTTGGACAGTATTGCTATTCGCATAACGGATGACATTCATTTTTACATTTTGCCAAATATTCTGATATATAAAGTAGACTGTCCGTATGATTGTGTGTTAAAAAATGTTTGTTAAGCTTAAGGGACTTAACTGCACGGTCATCAGTCCCGAAACTTACAAACTACTTATGAACTACCTTATACTAAAGACGACACAAACATCCATACCCGAGGGGGGGATTCGACTGTAGCGACCGTGCAGACTGTGACTGACGCGCCGCAGACCGCTCGGCCACTGCGGCCGGCGTCTTTGTGTGTACGTGTTTCATACAAATCTACAGTTATGTCCCAATCTTTATGAAATCTTGCACGCGTAAGCTTCAATCCATGAGGACGGTCGCCGTAAGTTTCAGAATCACGACATATGATACATAGTTCACGAGATATGACGTCATAAACAATGACATGGAGCCCTACGAGAAAGACAGGCCCCAGCGCAGTCGTCATGCCACGTAAGCAAGGTAGTTCCGAGCCGGCGCGATCCACAGCTCAGTGGCTGCCCGCTATGACGCAGTGGGCAGTGCCCCAGCGGCCGGCCAATCGCCGCGGTGGAGTAGCCGAGCGGTCTAAAGCGTCTCGGTCGCCGTGGAGGTTCGAGTCCTCCCTGGGGCATGGATGCGTGTGTTGTCCTTAGGTTAGTTTACCTAGGTTTAAGCAGTTTGTAAGTTACGGACTGATGACCACGCAGTTTGGGCCGATAGATTTACAAACATTTCAAAATTTTTGCCGGCCAATCGGCTAGCGATCGCGCCGGCTCGGAACTACCTTGCTTACCTGGCACGACGACTGCGCTGGGGCCTGTCTTTCTCGTAGGGCTCGCAGTGACATGAGCGAAAAACTACACTGCTGCATTTAGCAACAATGCTACTCATTTTCTACTAAACCACTGGACCGATTTCAACCAAACTTGGTACACACATTCCTTACTGTAACAATTACTGCAAGGTTAAGAATGACGTACGACACTTCTTACACACATTCCTTACCGTCAGGTAACAATTACTGCAAGGTTAAGAATGACATACGACACAGTTCAGAAGATATGACATCACAAACAATAAGAATCGCAAAAAAAAAGAAAAAAAAAACTGATACACTATGCGGCGAGACTTAATAAACATGCTATATGACAATGAGATTACTTAGCGACTTGCAACAAAGTTTAAACATAAATTCAAACCTTTATTAAACTTTTTCTCGCTAACAACCACAGCAAAATGATGAAAAGGAAAAAGTTACTCGGTTACTGCTGTTTATGGAGTAGAACTACGGCGTTGGGTATGACGTTACAATTTATAATTCCTACACTACAAATTGTAGACGCAGAAAATTTTACAGACGCTATGCACATATATAGTTGAATGTACCTTCTAAATTGTATCACAGTACGACTCTATTACTTTTTTACTACTACTTGTATTCCCAGGAGATTATAGAGACATACAGCCCTTATACAAATGAATATATACCTGAAAATGGCAGGAATAAATAAACAAATACCCATGGAACGCCGGGTTTTCAGCTAGTTATAGATAAACCGAAAGAGCTGTATACTATACAGTCACGTATTTAGTGGTAAAAGTCCAGACCATCTCATAACATTTAGACACTACTGGGCAACCAAAATGCAACACCAAGTATTATAGCCAAATTTTGCGGTAGGTAACACGTTGAGCAAAACGTTGCCCCAGCATACAATTTTAATTGGTGGCGACTTTAACTTACAAAAAAATGTTCAAATGTTTGTTAAGCTTATGGGACTTAACTGCGGGGTCATCAGTCCCTAAACGTACAAACTACTTATCAACTACTTTATACTAAGGACGGCACAAATATCCATGTCCTAGGGGGGATTCGAATCCCCGACCGTAGTGGCCGTGCGGACCGTGACTGGAGCGCCTCAGTCCCCTCGGCCACCGCGGCCGGCGACTTTAACTTACCCTCGATATGTTGGCAAAATCACGTGTTTCAAACCGAAAGCAAGCATAAAACATCCTCCGAAATCGCACTGAGCGAAAATTATATAGAGCAATTACTTCACGGACCCACTAGAATAGTAAATGTTTGAGAAAATATGCTTGACCTCCTAGCAACAAATAATCCGGAGCTAATAAAGAGTATCAAAACTGACGCAGGGATTAGCGAACACAGAGCTGTTGTAGCGAAAATGAACTTCAAATTTCCTAAATCTACCAAAAATAAACGAAAAATATATTTTCAAAAAATCAGATATAACTTCGATTAACGCTTTCGAGGCTGAGAATCTCCAGACTTTCGAAACTAACGATGTTGGTGTACATCAAATGTGACTTACGTCCAAAGAAATCGGTAACCATTGAAAGACTTATACCAAACAAATTAACAAAAGAGGGGTTTTACCCTACAGAAAACAGGTTAGATCACTCTTGCAAAAGCAAAGAAAAAAGCATGCCAAATTGAAACGAACACAAAAACTGGAAGTCTTTTACTACAGAAACTCGAAATTTAGCTCTAACTTCAATGCGAGAAGCTTATAATTAATTCCACAACGAAACCCTGTCACGTAATTTGGTAGAGAATCCTAAGAAATTCTGGTCGTATGTAAAGTATACTAGCTGTAAAACACAATCAATCCATTAAATACCCGATAGTAACGGAGTTGCTACTGACGACATTTCTACTCAAGCATAATTGCTTTACACAGCTTTCCGAAATTCCTTCACGGAAGAAGAAAAGGAAAATACTCCTTAATTCGTATCAAGAATAGCTGCCAACATGCGTAATTTAGAACTAGATACCCCTGGTGTATTAAAGCAACTTAACAAAAATTTGTCTTCCGGTCCCGATTGTATACCAATTAAATTTCTTTCAGAGTATGCTGTGGCAATACCTGATACCTAGTTATCATATACAACGGCTCCCTAAGCGAACATTGGAAAACTGCACAGGTCACTCTGATTTTCAAGAGAGGCAATAGGAGTGACCCGCAAAATACAGGCCTGTATGATTGACGTCGGTTTGCAGCAGGATGTTAGAACATATACTCTCCTAAAATATTATGAACTACCTGGAAGAGAACGACCTATTGTCCCATAATCAACACGGACTCAGAAAGTATCGTTCTTGTGAAACACAGCTAGCCCTTTACTCATATGATGTGATGAGTGCTATTGGTAAGGGACGTCTGATAGATTCCGTATTCCTAGATTTCCGGAAGGCTTTCGACTTTATACCTCACAAGTATCTTCTCATCAAACTGTGTGTTCATGGAATATCGCCACAATTGTGCGATTGGATTCGTGATTTCCTGTCAGAAATGACTCAGTTCGTTGCAATTGACGGAAAGTCATCGAGTATAACTGAAAACGTGATATCTGGCTTTCCCCCAGGGAAGTGCTACAGGGCTCCTACTGTTCCTTATTTATATAAACGTTTCTCCTAAATCATTTATAAAGATCTTCCCTGAATAGCTATGTTCAAATGTTTGTAAATCTATTGGACTCAACTGCGTTGTCATTAGTCCGTTGCGTACAAACTACTTAAACGACGGTAAACTAAACTAAGGACAACACAAACTCCCATGCCCGAGGGGGGACTCGAACCCCCGACAGCGATCGGCCGCGCGCACCGCGTCACGGCGCCTCAGTGCGCACGGTTAATCCGCCGCGGTCCTGAGTAGCTCCGTTAGACTATTCCCGGATGATGCTATCAGTTATCGGTAAGTAAAGTGACCAGAAGATCAAAAGCAACTGCAAAATGATTTAGATAAGATACCTCCAAGGTGCAAAAAGTGGCAATTGACCTTTCATAATGAGAAGTGTGAAGTCATCCATATGATCAATAAAAGAAACCCGTTAAACTTCATTTACTGGATAAATCAGTCAAATCTACAAGCCGTAAATTTAAGTAAATACCTAGGAGTAACAATTACAAACAACTAAAATTGTAAAGAACAAATAGAGAATGTTGTAGAGAAAGCGAACCAAAGACTACATTTCATTGGCAGAACTGTTAGAAGATGCAACAACTCTACTAAAGAAACTGCCTACACTACACTTGTGGGTTCTATTTTGGAGTATTGCTGCACATTGTGGTATCCACACCAAGTGGGCATGACAGACGATTTTGAGAAAGTACAGAGAGGGGCAGCTCGTTTTGTATTATCGTGACATAGTGTCACGGAAATGAAGCACGAGTTGGGGTGGAAATCATTAAAAGAAAGGCGTTACTTGTTACGGAAATATGTATTTCCGAATTTTCTTTCAGAACTTTCTCTTCCGAATGCGGACAGATTTTGTTAGCACTCACCTACATAGGAATACATGATCATCAAAATAAAATAATAGGAATCAGATCGAAAACGGAAAGATTTTGGTGTTCCTTTTTTCCGAGAGCTATTAAAGAATGGAACTGTAGAGAAACATCATAAAAGCGGCTCGATGAACGCTGCCATGCACTTCAGTGGGACTTGCATAGTATTTATGTAGATGTAGATCACATGATTGAAAATATGGTTCGATACGAAGCGAGGATGATGATGAAATCAGTATGAAATATTCCCGCCATTGTTGCTTATAACCGCTGCTACACGTCTCGGCATACGTTGCAGCAATGGGGGATGTGTCGTAGGACTTTCGTTCCGAACCATCGACCATACTTTAACGATAGGCTAGATGTCAGAAGAAGCCGAGGCAGTGCAATGCGATGGCCATCAGAGGAGTTGCGAACATTAGTTCCACGTATGGTCGCGCATTGAAACTTGGCCGTCGCGCAGTGGGTCAGAATCAAAAGAAGCTGGTCAAAATATAAGGTGTTGTTGAATATGTACCTAACGTAGTATGCCAGGTTTAACGGAGTTTCTGATTAATAATATGATATCAAGAGGTGAAAGAAAATGGTGGGTCCCAGATGGTGGGCTCTATGTACACCACTGCACAGTAATCTAGGTTGTTGATGAAGAATGAGTTAAAAAAGTGAGAAATACATTATGGCGGATCCAAGATGGCGTGCTCTATGTACACTACAGTTACTTTATTCAGTTCCATCCAAAATGGCGGTCAAAAATTGATAAGTCTTTTCATTTACTTATATTTTTATTAATTTAATTTAATCTATCTTACCGGTATTTATATTTATATATTTGTATAAAAGTATTTAGGAGTAGTTATAGTTATTGGTTAAAATATACCAAAAAATGTGGAAACTTCGATGAAAGGACCAGACAGAGGATAGAAGATGGTGTAAAATATTAGAAACAATTATTTCATTTCAAATACAGTTATTTATTTATAAATTTTAGAAAAATATGTTTCCACGAAATTCGATTCTGCAATACGCTCGATCAGATGAAACTGAATTTCTTTTTTAATATCTGTTACACTTTCATTTATTTTTCTAATTATTTTATTCTTTACAATGCTTCTTGCGTCCATTATAATTTAAATTGTACAAATGCAGCTCATATTTAATTAATTCTATTGTCATTTTTCGAGATGTCTCAACAATGACATTTCGCTTTTTAAGCGTGGCTCAAAGCCAGAGTAGCAACTAGTAGCAGCATTTGAAGCTTAATTTACAAAGGCAATAATGCAAACTTGCGGACACAGTACAAAAGAAAGCGAAATGTCGTGGATTTCGTAACTTTAATTTTAAGCGGATTCTACAGTTTTCCCGTCCAAATACCTGTAGTACGTTAATTGAAAAATAAACATGCATAACTAATGATTTAATAGTAATATAAATGGTTTTTCATTAGCTCATATCTCCTGTAATACCTTCCATATTGGAAGTATTGGCTTCACTTGCGCAAAACACAGATAACTGTATTCAACAACAAGACTATTTTTTTGTAGCCTGGCCAGCCACACGCTCGCTAACAATGAACTGCCGCATTTGACCTGAGATGTAACCGAACAAATAGACTCCTGGTCATCCGCACAGTCGGCATTCAGTGTTTCCAGAATTGCTGCAGCCAACCTGGTAGTCCAAAATTCCCATCTAGAAACTTTCTTTTTTTTTTTTTTTCCTTTTTTCGTTTTCAAGCTTCTAGTCTATTATGCGTCGCCAGGCTATGAAGGTATGGGAGGGCAACAGGCTCCAACAGGGATTAACGCTGGCTTTAAATCCAACGACAAAGAATGTTTTTAACAACTGCTTTCGTTAATTGTAGTATACATATATCTGCTGTTTACTAAGTGTATTAAGTCTACAAACTTGTAAAATTGTTGTCACAGGGTTTGGTTTGGTGGACGAAATTTGAGTACAAAGACGAAAGTAAGTAATTTTGGTGTATCAAAGACGCAGCTATATGAAAATCTATTTATTAATTACGCAGGCCTATTTCAGCACAATTGTCTTCGGGTTTATTGATCTTTACTTCCTTGCAATATCGCTGTCTGATTTGCTGTCATGATGATGTTACCATTTTATTACTGTTAATGGTCGCATTTAGTATCTCTTTTTTTTTCTAGGACGAAAGTGACAACAAAATACTGCAGTTAAAATTTTTGTGTCCCAGTCTCGTCGCCGCTTTTGTGTCTCGTTTCCGTCGTAGGTGTCGGTGGCCGAGTAGGAAGACCGACACAGGAATAAAGGTAGCACGCTTGTACAGGTACGGAGGGGAGCAGCCCGTGGGACAGCAGAAACTAGAAACACTAGAGTAAATTAGAACGAGATATATATTGCACAGAATTTATACAATACTTAACTTTTACATAGATCAGTACTGCAGAATGCTGATACATAGTTGAGCATGCCTAGTGCCTGTCCGATAGCCAAGTCTTCACTGGTGCCTATCTGATTCAGAAGTGTGTACTGGTTTCTATCTCAGTCCCAAGTGAACGATGTCGTTCAGTGGTGGCCACGAGCGGAGTTGCAGCAGAGGGCGCTCGTGGCTGTCGTCGTAAGAACGCCGCGCCGTGCGTGCATGGCGGCGCGCGGCGAAAGTAGGTGGCGCGCACTTTGGATTTGTGCGACACCACACCTCTCCCTCCCAAGCCGCGCCGTCGTGGCGTATGGCTGAGGGCCACGGCGACGGCACTGGAAGGAGGGCCTGGGCGGGGGCGTTACTGGTGGGACGGGCGTCGTAGCTGAGGCTGGGATCGAGACGCCGTCCTCGCCCCGGCATCCGCCTTGCGATCCTCCAGGAAACCCACCGAAACCTGGGGAAGAGCGCACACCCCCGCCCAGAGGGAGCAGGTCATCTTCTTCTGAGGTGCGTGGCCCAAGCTGGGGGGGGGGGGGGGGGGGCGCACGGTCCCGGAGTCCCTCTCGGTGACGCTGTCATCTGCGGCGGCGACAGCGGCGGCGACGACTGCGTCGGAGGTGCGTCGACGTCTATAGGGATCTCGTAGTCCGGGGGCGAACGATGTGGCTGTGCTCCCTGGCGGTGAACTGGGTCTGGAATCAAGAAACCCGAGACAGGATCGCGCGGCCTGTGCAAGCGCAATTGGTTTGCGTGGCGCCGCAGCTCCGACCCTGTGGAAGAACGTACAACATACATATTGCGACCAAGCATGCGCTGAATGATGCCTGGCAACCATGTCTTCTTGTTGCCAGCAAACACCCTGTACATCACCGGCGTAGAAACCTGAAAACGCGTAGCGCCATACGAACCGACTCGGTGCGTGGGAGGCTGCAGCAGGTGAAGGAGAGTGCGGTGACGGCGGCCGTGTAGCAGCTCGGCAGGAGACGGGCCGTCACGTGGCATGCACCGATACGTAGACAGGAAAATTTGAAGAGCTTGCTGCCTGGAGTGCTGACCTTTCATCTTTTCCATGTGAGACTTGAATGTCCGAACGAAACGTTCTGCTTCACCATTGGACTGAGGGTGAAAAGGTGCGGTGGTGATATGCTGAATGCCATTCACACGACAAAACTGTTGAAATTCCGCACTAACAAACTGAGGTCCATTGTCACTGACAATTGTTTCAGGCAAACCTTCGATGCAAAACACTGATGTTAAGGCACTGATTGTACTAGACGCTGTCGTTGAGTTCATGGCAATCACGAAAGGAAACTTGCTGAAAGCGTCTACAACGATTAACCAGCGCGTATTCCAGAAAGGTCCGGCATAGTCAATGTGTAAACGTTGCCATGGTCCCTTGGGGCGTGGCCAGTCTGAGAAACGTTGCGGAGGAGCCGCCTGATGCTCCGCACAAACAGTACACTGTGACGTCATGTTCTCTATTTGGGCGTCCATACCAACCCAGGTACAATGACGTCTGGCCAATTGCTTTGTCCTAACAATACCCCGATGTCCTTGATGCAGGAGTCGTAACACTTCTCGTTGCAGGGAACGAGGAACAATCACTCTTGTTTGGTCGTTGTCCGTATGTAACAACAGAACACCCTGACTTAAGGATAATGCATGACGTTGTGCAAAATAACGTCGAACCAGAGGCCGATCAATGTCTTTGGCTCTGGCAGGCCATCCTGAGCGAACGAAACGTGCTACCACACTTAGGTCTGTATCCGCAGCTGTTTCCTGCGCAACCCGACGAGAGTTCAAAGGGAAATCTGCGACAGCGGAAGCATCTCTGGAGTCTATCTGGCAACATGCCATTTCTGAAGAATCAAACGACACATCCTGGCCAACCGGAAGTTGAGAAAGTGTGTCCGCGTTGGCGTGTTTAGTGGTAGGTCGATACAAAATCTCATACTGATAATTTGACAATATCAAGGACCATCTCTGAAGCTTTTGTGCCGTTCGTGGCGGAATTGGCTTTGTGGGTGAGAACAACGACGTGAGAGGCTTGTGGTCTGTCAACAAATAGAATTTTCTGCCATAGAGATAATGATGAAACTTTGTGACGCCGTAAATGATTGCTAAGGCCTCCTTTTCTATCTGACTGTAATTCTGTTGCGTTGGCGTCAGTAGCTTGGATGTAAAGGCAATAGGACGATCGTGAGAACCAATACGATGCGACAAAACTACACCCAGACCGTACGACGAGGCATCAAGTGCTAACACTACAGGCTTCTGTGGATCAAAGGGAATCAAACATGCATCACTGAGTAGTGCAGACTTTAGTTTGTCAAAGGCAACCTGACAATCTTTAGACCATACAAAAGGAACATCCTTCCTACGTAAGTGATACAGTGGAGCTGCAATCTGAGAGGCATTGGGAATAAACCTGAAATAATAGTTAAGCTTTCCCATTACTGCTTGCAATTCATGCACATTCTTAGGAGGAGGCAAGTCTTTGATTGCTCGAAGATGTGACTGTAAGGGATGGATTCCTTGGGCATTAATCACATGGCCTAGGTACTCTATTTCAGTTTGGAAAAATGAACACTTTCCTTTATTACAACGTAGACCTGCTGCAGTCAACACTTTGAAAAGACACTCCAGGTTTGCTAAATGTTCTTCAACTGTACGTCCGGATACCATAATATCATCTAAATAGTTCGAGCAACACGGTACAGAAACTGTCAGCTGTTCCAAAAAGCGCTGAAAAATAGCGGAGGCGGAAGAACTGCCAAAGGGTAGGCGTTGAAATTGAAAAAGGCCCTTGTGAGTATTAATGACGAAAAACTTTTTTGACTCGTCATCAAGTGGAATCTGTAAGTATGCTTCTACTAAATCAATCTTGGAAAAGAAGCGAGACTGTCCTAATTTGTCCATTAGTTCGTCAGGTCTGGGCAGGGGACAAGTGTCTACAATTGTTTGACCGTTCACTGTTGATTTGAAGTCCGCAGAGAGACGAAGTTTTCCTGACGGCTTGGGTATAATTACTAAAGGCGAGGCCCACTGACTCGCGGAAACAGGAGAAATCACACCCCTATCTTGCCAATGTTTAAGTTCTTCGGCAACTGTATCACGCATTGCGATAGGCACTGGTCTAGCTTTACGAAATTTTGGAACTGCAGATTCTTTCAAAGTTACATGTGCCACGAAGTCTTTCGCACAACCGAGTTCCGGCGAAAACAAATCACTATATTTTTCACACAATGCATTGATTTTGTCCTGAGGCACTACTGACGAAATTTGAAGCACATCTCTTTGAATTGATAAACCAAACAAGTCAAATGCATCAAGTCCAAAAATGTTCTGTATAGATTTGGCCTGAAGAACAACAAAAGCAACTGTCTTTGTTACTCCTTGAAAAGAGGCGGGCAGGCTACATGTACCTAGCACGGGAATATTTTGACCTGTGTACGCTGTTAGCAGTTGGTGACACGGCGACAATTTTGGCGAACCCAGAAGTTCATACGTATCTTTATTTATTAATGTGACAGCGGAACCAGTATCGAGCTGAAATTGCACAGTCTTATTTTCTATGCAAAGAGTCACAAAAAGTTTGTGCTTCTGGCGCACGACAGGTGCGCGAATGTGGGCAACGTCTGATAGCACATGTTTGCTGCGCTTGCGCATGCACGGGCCGCGTAGTGAAGTAAGCGGTGCAGACTCGGCATGCAGCGTATTAACAACACTATCACTAGATGGCACTAACGCCGGATCGGCGTACGCGCAATGTGAGGCTACTACAGAGTCACTAACTACTGCACTAAATTTTTGAGTAGCGACATCAATTCTACTGTCACTAGCTACACAGTACTGGGCACTTTTACAAGGAAAAGTTGAAGAAGGCACTAGGGTCACTACAGGATTACACTGTACATAGTCACTTTGCTTGTTCCGAACCCTTTTCCGTTGCACAGTTTTACGCGCTCGTCGGCGCTTGCGACGTGGCTCACTACATAGTTTTGCAGTAGGCGCAGAAGAAATTCCTTGCATTTGAGAATCAAATCCACAGCGTGTATGACATTTACAGTATGAATCAGTCTTGCACTGTGCGAAGCACTGTTCCGAACGGCACCCTTCTTTGAATTTCCGTTTTGATACACACTGACTGCACATGTCCCGATTTGCCACATTGATAACAGGTTGCGTTGTGACTTGGGCAATACGCACGCTTGTGGCGAGATAAACACTGAGGGCAAGACTTACGAACATTTTTCTGAAATGAGCGTCGGCGCCCGTTATTCAAATTACTGTTTCTAACACGACGTGGCGATCGTTGTGTCGCACTTTTACACTGGCTACTGTTCACTGTCTGTTCAACAAGGCCGGCACAAAAATAAGAATCACTAGGGCTACACTGAGAACTACGGCTAGGAAAGCGTCCATTGCGGCGCACTGAATTAACACTGTGGCTTTGCATTTCTGCATCTGCTAAGTCAAAAGTATCATGTGCTTCTATAAGCTGCAGTACACTGTCTAATGAAGGGTCAGGCTGTTTTAGAATTGCTGCCCTAATTCTGGGGTCCTGAATGTTCTGCGTAATTGCAGCTCGCAACATCACGTCACTATAAGAAAGGCCACAAGAGCAAGTAAAGTTGCATTTGCGGGCTAAGCCCTTCAGTTCCGTAATCCATTCCTGGTGTGATTGCTCAGGTAATTTTTTAAGTCTGAAAAATCGGTACCGTGCCGCAGCTATGGGAATTTTTCTCTCATAATGAGCATTTAGTGCCTCTACTATTTGTTCAAAGTCTACGTCACGAGGAGATGCTTGCGGGAAAAGTTTCTGCAGTAACACGAAAGTCTTGGTGCCAACTACGGCGAGAAAGAAATGTTTAACTGTCTGACCTGTTATTTGATGAGCCGCGACGAGTTCTTGAAATTGAGCGATGTAGTCACTCTATTCTTTCTCTCGTTCGTTGTACTGGCGGAACGTAGGAAGCGTTGCAGCGGCAGGTGTGGGCTGCTGAAGCGAGGGCTGGTTTTGTTGTTGGTTAGCGGCTTGCGCCGTTAGCTGGGATACCGCTTGGAGAAGTTGCGTTATTTGCGCCGTCTGTAACTGAATAATTTCCATTAAGTTTGGGTTCGGGGTAGGGGCCATGCTGACGGATTAGGCGCCGCGCATACAAATAACTTATAACAAAACACAAATGCAATATGAAAGAGGACACGCTGCAACAAAAAAGGTCCACAAAACACGTAACTGAAAATGTTCCCCCAAAAATCTTATAACAAAGGTGGGTGGGCGGGAGCAATTTCTGCGTGATCCGACTGTTGCTGTCTGGCTGCTGTAAGCGGGCTGGTCCAAGGTTCGTCTATCACTCCTCGTCGCCACTTTTGTGTCCCAGCCTCGTCGCCGCTTCTGTGTCTCGTTTCCGTCGTAGGTGTCGGTGGCCGAGTAGGAAGACCGACACAGGAATAAAGGTAGCACGCTTGTGCAGGTACGGAGGGGAGCAGCCAGTGGGACAGCAGAAACTAGAAACACTAGAATAAATTAGAACGAGATATATATTGCACAGAATTTATACAATACTTAACTTTTACATAGATCAGTACTGCAGAATGCTGATACATAGTTGAGCATGCCTAGTGCCTGTCCGATAGCCAAGTCTTCACTGGTGCCTATCTGATTCAGAAGTGTTGACTGGTTCCTATCTCAGTCCTAAGTGAACGATGTCGTTCAGTGGTGGCCACGAGCGGAGTTGCAGAGGGCGCTCGTGGCTGACGTCGTAAGAGCGCCGCGCTGTGCGTGCATGGCGAAAGTGGGTGGTGCGCACTTTGGACTTGTGCGACACCACAAAAAATTCTGTCACAAATAGTCCACGTCGAAATAAGTTATCGTTAATAACTTTCGTTGTTGCCATGCTGCCGAAACAAGTACCATTTTGTACGTGAAATTTGAGTTCAAAGACGAAAGTGACAATAGAATACTGCAATAAAAATGCGCCCGGGTCAGTTGCCACAAAAGCATTGCATACCTTCATAACATATCATTAACGACTTTCGTTGTTGCCATGCTGAAATAAGTACGTATTTGTTGCAAAAAACACAGATATATATATAGAATTGAAAAAAGTATGTCTGTTACTACTGCTTCCACACCTTGCACTGGTTACATGTCAACCAATCACGGTCAAGCACTGTCAACAACAAATAAGAACATTTTTAAAGAAGGTGTAGACCTAAAAAAGTGTGGTTTTGTCAACCACAGGAGCAACAGAAGACGAAATATCTCGAAAACACACCAACACTAGGTAGAAAACTGAGCATTTCTTATGCTGTGTGTTTCAAGGGAATTGCAGGATAGGTCACCTGAAGCTTCACACTTGGGGCAGCCAAGTGTCATTAGTCAGGAATTTTGTCTGAGCATAGACAGACTGAGATCAAACAAGGCAAAACATTTGTTCTTCTTGGACGAAGTACTTGTCGGTTTATCACTTCGACCTGAACGCACTTTAGGCATATTTCAGCAGCGAAAATTGTACAGACATTATACACTAAATACAGCACCTCAAGCTCAACAACAACACACGACAGTCTAAAGTAGCGGTCGAGGTTACACAGGTTACCTCAAAGAGCGCTGTAACTCGTGTGCTAGTCACTCTATGAAATTTAAGCTCGTTGGGGCAGTATCAGGATTTGCCGTTCTAATACCGCGTTAATAGTTGCTCAGTGACCGGCGGCCAGTGCACACGTGACCAGCAGCAGCTCTACATTGTAAGGTAACCGGCTTCTTAATAGAAGCAACTTATTTACATTTCGTGTGTACTTTCTCTTGCAGCTCTTTATACTTTAGTGTGCTCGCGTGTTTGTTTATTAAGAATCGCGTTTGTCAGCTCAGTTACTGATTTTTTTTATTTATTAGCTCGCGTATATATTTTTCAGATTCGCCGTTAATAAACAGTTCAGCGTTAGGTCTATACTTTACAAAGCTCACTGTTTATCAAACTACTGAGTCCTCTGACGTACTTACTTGGAAGAAACAAAGGTTTTTAGAATGGCTAGGAACTGTGACTGCTGCGAACGGATGGAGGCAGAGTTGGTGACTCTTCGCTCGCAGCTTCAGGCGGCGTTGGCTTCGCTGGCAACGCTTGAGACTGCGGTGGGTGGGCGCCGCTGTTGTGGGCCGCTCGCGGGGGTACAGCAGACGCCCTGTGCGTCTGTTGTGCCCTCCGATCGGCCTGCGGCTGTGGCCAGCCCGCTCACTGCCCGCGAGGAGGTAGCCCCCCAATCCGTGGTGGATTGGGAGGTCCCCTCAGCGCGTGTCAGGCGGCGTAAGACTTCCCGGGGGACCGAAGTGGAGGCCTCCCCGGTTAGTCTTGCCAACAGATTCGAGGCGCTGTCTGTGGCAGGGGATGTTCCTGATGCGGATGGTGTCGCTTGTCCTGTACTCGCCCCTCTGCCTTCAAGATCCGGGCACTCACAGAGGGTGGGTTTGTTGGTAGTTGAGAGCTCCAACGTTAGGCGAGTAATGGAGCCCCTTAGGAAAATGGCTACTAGGGAGGGGACGAATTCCAATGTGCACTCCGTGTGCATACCGGGGGGAGTCATTCCGGATGTGAAACGGCTCCTTCCGGATGCCATGAAGAGCACAGCGTGCAGCCAACTGCAGGTGGTGGCTCATGTTGGGACCAATGATGTGTGTCGCTTTGGAACGGAAGAGATCCTCTCTGGTTTTGAGCGGCTATCAGAAGTGGTTAAGACTGCCAGTCTTGCTTGCAAGATGAAAGCGGAACTCACCATCTGCAGCATTGTCGACAGGACTGACTGCGGACCTTTGGTTCAGAGCCGAGTGGGGGGTCTGAATCAGAGGCTCAGACGGTTCTGCGACCGTGTCGGCTGCAGATTCCTCGACTTGCGCCAAAGGGTGGTGGGTTTTCGGGTTCCGCTAAATAGGTAAGGGGTCCACTACACTCAGGAAGCGGCTACACGGGTAGCGGGGGCTGTGTGGCGTGGACTGGGCGGTTTTTTAGGTTAGATAGCCTCGGGAATACACAAAATGGGTTTCAGTCTCAAAGGGGGCAGGTCAGACACGGGAAGAAAGTAGACATAAAAACCATTGGTGTAACAGTTGTAAATTGTCGTAGCTGTGTTGGGAAAATTCCAGAGCTCCAAGCTCCAAGAAAGTACTGAGGCACAAATCGTTATAGGTTCTGAAAGCTGGCTGACGCCTGAGATAAATTCGGCCGAATTTTTTTCAAAGGGCCAAATGGTCTTCAGAAAGGATAGAATAAATAAAGCAGGGGGTGGCGTGTTTATTGCTGTTACAAACGGTTTATCCTGCAACGAAATTGAGGCAGATACTTCCTGACCACCGAAATAAATTAATAATTGGATCTTTTTATCGGCCCCCTGACTCAGACGATGCGGTTGCAGAAATGTTCAAAGAAAGCTTGAATCATATTTCAAATAGGTATCCGAAGCATACTGTTATAATCGGTGGCGACTTTAATTTACCCTCGATATGTTGGCATAATTACGTATTCAAAACCGGGGGCAAATATAAAACATCGTCCGAACTAGTTCTGAATGCTTTTTCTGATAACTACTTCGAACAGTTAGTTCATGAACCCACTAGAATAGTACGTGGTTGCGAAAATACTCTTGATCTCCTAGCAACAAATAATCCCGAGATAGTAAAGAGCATCAAAACAGATACAGGGATTAGCGAACATCGAGTTGTAGTAGCGAGACTGAATATCGAAATTCCCAAATGCACCAAAAATAAACGAAAAATATATCTATTCAATAAAGCAGATAAAAATTCGCTTCACGCTTTCCTGAGTGATAGTATCCAGTCCTTCAAAACTAAAAATGCGAGTGTAGATCAGTTGTGGCTTACATTCAAAGACATAATATCAGTAGCAATCGAGAGATTTATACCAAATAAATTAATAAAAGAGGGGGCTGACCCCCCGTGGTACACAAAACAGGTCAGATCACTGTTGCAGAAACAAAGGAAAACGCATGCAAAATTTAAAAAGACACAGAATCCGCAAGACTGGCAATCTTTTACTGAAACTCGCAACCTATCGCGGAATTCAATGCGAGAATCTTATAGTTGTTTCCACAACGAAATCCTGTCTCGTAATCTTGCAGAAAATCCAAAGAAATTCTGGTCATATGTGAAGTACACTAGCGGCAAAACACAAACAATACCTTCACTACGCGATAGCAATGGTAATACTACCGACGACAGTACTGCTAAGGCAGAATTACTAAACACAGTTTTCCGAAATTCTTTCACCAAAGAAGACGAAGTGAACACTCCAGTATTCAATCCAAGAACAGCTGCCAGCATGCGAAATTTAGAAGTAGATGTTCCAGGAGTAGTAAAACAACTTAAGTCACTAAACAAAAATAAATCTTCCGGGCCAGATTGTATACCAACTAGATTCCTCTCAGAGTATGCTGATGAAATAGCTCCGTACTTAGCTATAATTTACAACCGATCACTCAGCGAAAGATCCGTACCCAAAGACTGGAAAGTTGCCCAAATTACTCCAATATTCAAGAAAGGCAATAGGAGTGATCCCCAAAATTACAGGCCTATCTCATTGACGTCGATTTGCAGTAGGATTTTGGAACATATACTTTGTTCGAATATTATGTACTACCTCGAAGAGAACGACCTATTAACCAATAGTCAGCACGGATTCAGAAAGTATCGCTCTTGCGAAACACAGCTTGCCCTTTATTCACATGAAGTGTTAAGTGCCATCGACAAGGGATCTCAAATCGATTCCATATTTCTGGATTTCCGGAAGTCTTTTGATACTGTACCCCACAAGCGGCTTCTAATGAAATTGCGTGCTTATGGAATATCTCCCCAATTGTGCGATTGGATTCACGATTTCCTATCAGAAAGGACACAGTTCGTTGTAATTGACGGTAAGTCATCGAGTAAAACAGAAGTGATATCTGGCGTTCCACAGGGAAGCGTTATTGGTCCCCTACTCTTCCTCGTGTTTATAAACGATTTAGGAGATAATCTGAATAGCTCCCTTAGACTGTTCGCGGATGATGCTGTCGTTTATCGGTTAGTGAAGTCAACAGAGGATCAAAAGCAACTGCAAAGCGATTTAGACAAAATTTCTACTTGGTGCGAAAATTGGCAATTGACACTAAATAAAGAAAAGTGTGAAGTAATACACATGACCACTAAAAGCAAACCGCTGAACTTCAATTACGCGATAAATCAGTCAAACCTTAAGGTCGCAAATTCTACCAAATACCTAGGAGTTACAATTACGAACAACTTTGACTGGAGAGAACACATAGAAAATATTGTGGGGAAGGCGAACCAAAGGTTACGTTTCATTGGCAGAACGCTTAGACGATGCACCAGCTCCACCAAAGAGACTGCCTACATCACACTTGTGCGTCCTCTCTTGGAGTACTGTTGCCCCTTCTGGGACCCTCACCAGGTGGGACTGACGGAAGATATTGAGAAGGTTCAGAGAAGGGCAGCTCGTTTTGTTTTATCACGTTACGGGGGGGAAAGCGTCACGGAAATGTTGCACGAATTGGGGTGGAAATCATTAAAAGAAAGACGTTATTCATTGCGGCGTGATCTGTTTGCGAAGTTTCAATCACCGACTTTTAGTTCTGAATGTGAAAATATTTTGCTAGCACCCACCTACTTAGGGAGACATGACCATCCCAATAAAATAAGAGAAATCAGATCGAAAACGGGACGATTTAGGTGTTCTTTCTTCCCGCGCTATTAGAGAATGGAACGGTAGAGAAAAGTTATGAAGGTGGTTAATGAACCCTCTGCCAGGCACTTAAATGTGATTTGCAGAGAATCGATGTAGATGTAGATGTAGAACACGATGATGAATTTACTGTTGTCTTACACATCGACAAACTCTTCTTGCACAAAGAGTTATAGTGGGGGCAGTACTGGTCCCCCTCCCCCCTTCTGCATGCATTACCGGTACGCTAGTGATCCACCGATATCTTCGATGTGTTGTAACCTATTGTCCTCCATCCATCCGTCCACACGTTTGCGCTTGCAGACGACCACATTCTGCACGCTGTATTCACAACTTCTCCTCGCCTGTCGGACTGCATTGCTGCCTTGAGTTCCCTGTTCCCTTGATCACGCTTAACGAAACCCTCTGGTCGATAACTCGCCCACACTGCATCACCTCTGACAATATCTGGAAGCAGCGTGGACACACATCCAGAGTCTCTTACAGGCGACAACGCCGGCAGCACTCAGCACTGATTTCATCACCTTCCTCACTTCACAAGGCCTGTATTTTGAACCATGTGATCTGTATACAGCGTTTACGTCTCAAATAAATTTGGCAGTGATATTTCTGGTCCTTCCGGTTTGCATCACTGTATACACTATTGATTGTAGTTGTTGTTGTCTTCATTCCGTAGACTGGTTCGATGCAGCTCTCCACGTTAACCCTGTTCTGTGTAAGCCTCTTCATCTGAGAGTAGGAACGGCAACCAACTTTCTTTTGAAACTGCTTACTGTATTCGTCCTTCAGTGTACCTCTACAATTTTTTACCCACAGACTTCCTTCTAATGCTAAGTTGACGATTCCTTCATTTCTCAGAATGTGTCCCACTAACCTATCCCTTCTCTTAGTCAGGATATGCCAGAAACACCTTTTCTCCCCAATTCTGTTGAGCATCTCCTCATTAGTTACGTGATCTACCCATCTAATCTTCATCATTCGTCTGTAGCACCACATTTCAAAAGCATGTATTATCTTTTTGTCTTAAGTCCTTATCGTCTACGTATCACTCCGATACATGCCACACTACAGACAAATGCTTTCAGAAAGGATTTCCTAACATTAATTAAAATGGAATGAATTTTTGGAACGTTGTGCTCAGCGACCGCAAAACAATGAATACAATAACTATAGTATACAGCATTGTTACTGTTGTGAGTACCAGGAGAGCTTGTGGAAAAAATTGGGGCCTGAGCCCCTAGGGTATGCACTGGATATACACCACAGTGATTAGACCCAGGATCACCTATGGGGCGGTCGTGTGGTGGAAGAAGGTAGAACAGCAGGTTGCTGCTAAGGAGCTTGGTAAGGTGCAGAGATTAGGCTGCTTAGTCATAACAGGCGGAATTAGCAGCACACCAACTGCTGGGATGGACAACATGCTGGACATGCCCCCATTACACCTTTGGGTCAAGATGGAGGCAGCGGTTGGTGCATACAGACTCAAATCTGGCAACAACTGGAACTCTTTGGGATATCCAGAATCACACACTAAAATAGTGAGTGAGGTAAATATAAGAAAGGTTGGGGAAATGCCAGACGACTATATTATAACCCCATACTGCTTCAACAAGCCTTTCAATATAACAATTGGAAGTAGGGAGCAGTGGGAGAAAATAGTTCAACACGGTACGGGAGATATTGTCTGGTTCACTGACTGGTCAAAATCAGACCAAGGCGTTGGGGCCGTGGTATACGGGGTGCAGCCAAGACTGGAGGGCGTCATCTCTCTAGGAAAACTGGCCTCAGTATTCCAGGCCGAAATCAATGCCATCAGGGCGTGTGTGGAGGAGAATTTGCGTAGGTGCTACAAATATCGTAGCATCTATATCTATTCAGACAGCCAGACAGCCCTGAGATCACTGGCAGCTCCTACAACAAGGTCTAAAATTGTTGCAGAATGTCACAGGGTTCTGGTGGAGCTAGGGGAAAGCAATAGAGTAAACCTATTGTGGGTCCCTGGCCACTCGAGGATCAGTGGCAAGGAACATGCAGACAGATTAGCCAGGATGGGGGCAGAGACTCCATTTATTGGACCGGAACCTGTCCTGACAATCACCAAGGCAATGATCAAATTGGAGCTACGTAACTGGCTCAGAAGACAGCACGTAGAATATTGGACCAAAGTCCATCAACAAAAACATGGCAAGGTAATGTTGGCAGAGCCATGTTTTAAAAGAAGCTCTGCAATCCTGGGTCTGAATAGGAGAGATATTAGACGCATGATTGGATTGCTGACAGGCCATGGGAATTTCAAAAAACACCTACGTACAATGGGAATAACAGAAGAGGACCCTAAATGTAGGATCTGTGATGACGGTGATGAAACTGCATCACATCTAATCTTCGAATGCGTTGCATTTGAGAATAAAAGGCATATAATATTTGGGACAACCAGACTCGAAGAAATTCTGTCTAATAAAGAACTGGTAAATGGACTCCTTGCACTGTTCAAGTGCATTGGTTGGCTTTACTAGATATACAGGGAGCGATACCGCACAATAAACTTAGTTTCTGTGCGGGCAGTGGCGGGTTGGTCCAAGACTGTTTTGGCTTCCCTGGAAAAATCAATCAATCAATGCGGCATTGGTCGTTTTTTATTAATGTTTTTGCAGATCGATTTCGATCACATAGTGATCATCGTCAATGCACCAGTCATCGTAATATCAGCTATGCATAATCATGCTATGCATAATCATTCAGCTAATTTGGCATATGAGTATGCATAGCTGATATTACGATGACTGGTGCATTGAGGACGATCACTATGTGATCGAGTCCCCTCAAAACCAACAACAACAACTATGTGATCGAAATCGATCTGCAAAAACACTAATAAAAAAAACGACCAATGCTGCATACTATAGTTATCGTATTCATTTAAATTAATGTTGGAGATCAACAAATTTCGCTTCTTCAGAAACGCTTTTCTTCTCATAGCCATTCTACATTTAATATCTTCTTTACGTCGTCCATCAGAAGTTATCTTACTACCCAAATAACAAAACTCATCTATTACTTTTATTGTCTCATTACCTAATCTAATTCCTTCAGCATGGCCTGACTTTCTGAGGCTACATTCAATTATCCTTGTTTTACTCTTGTTGATGTACATCTTATATCCTCTTTTCAAGACACTGTCCATTCCAGTCAATTTTGTCTTTCAGATCCTTTGCGGTCTCTGACAGAATTACTATGTCACCAGCAAACCGCAAGGTTTTTATTGCCTCTCCCTGGACTTCAATTCCCTCTCCAAACTTTTCCTTGCATTCGTTCACAGCTTGATCAATGTACAGATTGAACAACACTGGGGAAAGGCTACAACCCTGTCTTACTCCCTTCCCAACCAATGCAGGCGCCGATTCTTGCATACCAACGATCAGACTGATGGTGAAACATCAGTACTCGACTGCTCGACGTATCAACCTATGGTTGCAGCGCGTGGCAGTCGTACTCCCGCCATATCACACTAGTGCTCGACTGGAGATCATGCTAGGTGAACGTCACGCTCAATCTGTGGGACAGCGTTTACCTGTTGGAACAACACACTGCAATTCTGTTGCAAGAACTATATGGTCTGGGGTGGGGCTAGTGTTTCTTGGAATAATGCATTCTACGAGATCGCCCGGTCGACTTTGTGCTCGCAAACGGCCATCACTTGCGCGCAGGCAGCACGGCACGCCATTCCAGATTCCAAGTGATCTGACAAACACAAGTCTAGCCGTCCACGTCGATGCTGCAGTGTGGCTGGAACACAATTAGAGGTCTACCATGCCCTTAGCCCCACGACGAGCAATCGGTTAACACAATTTTGGCGGACATTTATGCTACCGCCGCGTGATCATGGAAATATGGCAACAGCAATTCAACATTTGCAGAACACCTTAGGCAAGAAAACCACTATCCCACCACCGTAGAAAACGACACGAAAATAGATTTAGCAATAAGAAACACCGCCTAACCCTCCAAGAGAATTTCCAAATTCAAAAAGCATTAATAGAAAAGAAACACATATTAAATGAACAAGTAAATATCAGTAACCAAACATTATTTATACTAATAGAACCCTCCTTCAAACCCACCACATAAAACAACAACAACAACAAAACCCTACCCACACACACACCTACAGAAAATCAGAATCTCTCTCTCTTTCTCTCTCTCTCTCTCTCTCTCTCTCTCTCTCTCTCTCTCACACACACACACACACACACACACACACACACACAGACAAACGGACAGAACTTCGCTAGTAAAACTAAAATCGTATTTATAAACACACACACAGTACAGTCAGAACATCAAACACAAAGATTCTAGCAGACGCCTGTTTTGACAGAAACTAAACAACAATACATCTCATAGTGCGAACCAAAGCACTTAAGCAAATAATACACACACACACACACACACACACAGACAGAGTATAAACAAAACAAACGACACACAAAGCCTGCCAGGCCACAGAAATAGCGATTATGTGTAATTGTAAATAGTATAAATATGCCAGAATGAAACTTCACTCTGCAGCGGAGTGTGCGCTGATATGAAACTTCCTGGCAGATTAAAATTGTGTGCCGGAACCGGAACTCGAACCTGGGACCTTTGCCTTTCGCGGGCAAGCGCACTACCGACTGTGCGCAGAGTGAAAGTTTCTTTCTGGAAACATCCCTTAGGCTGTGGCTAAGCCATGTCTCCACCATATCCTTTATTCCAGGAGTGCTAGTCTTGCGTGTTTGCAGGAGAGCTTCTGTGAAGTTTGGAAAGTAGGAGACGAGGTACTGGCGGAAGTAAAGTTGTGAGGCGGCATCGAGAGTCGTGTCGGGATAGCACAGTCGGTAGTGCGCTTGCCCGCGAAAGGCAAAGGTCCCAGGTTCGAGTCCCGGTTCCGGCACACAATTTTAATCTGCCAGGAAGTTTCAGTATAAATATGAACAGTGACTGATGAGTAACATAGTAGTCTATTTTATTTAGACTCAAAATAGCCGGCCGCAGTGGCCGAGCGATCTGCGGCGTGCCAGTCACGATCTGCACGGTCACTGCGGTCGGAGGTTGGAATCCCCCCTCGGGCATTTATGTTTGTGCCGTCCTTAGTATTAGCTAGTTCATAAGTAGTTTGTAAGTTTAGGTACTGATGACGCCGTAGTTAAGTCCCATAAGCTCTACAAACATTTGAACATTTTCAGAATCATCATAATCCTAATGAATGAGAAATGTTATCGATCGAATTTAATCAAACAAATAATGTAAAACAAAACATTTCTTGTACAGTTGCCACTGAAGAGGCTTTAGAATAATGCGAAACGCGTCTGGTCTAAATTAGAGTAATTTACAGTTGCATAAGACGGTTACCTAACCTATACAAATTGTATTATTTTCTATATATGTAAAAGATCTGACGGACAGAGTGAGTTGCAAATTGCGGCTATTTGCTGATGAAGCTATTGTGTACAAGAGGGTGTCGTCATTGAATGACTGTAGTGGGATACAGTATGACTTGGACAAAATTTTTAGGTGGTGTGAGGAATAGAATGTTCAGATGTTTGTAAATCTATGGGACTTAACTTCTCTGGTTACAAACTACTTAATGTAATTAAACTAACCCAAGGACAAACACACACACACACACACACACACACACACAGACAGACACACACACCCATACCCGAGGGAGGACTCGTACCTCCGACGGCAAGGAACCGCGCGTTCCGCAGCAAGACGCCTTAGAACGCTCGGCCACTCCTACGTGGCGGTGTGAGGAATGGCAACTAGCGCTAAATGTAGAAAAAAGTAAGGTGATGCAGATAAGTAGGAGAAACAATTCCGTAATTTTGGAATACAGCATTAGTAGTGTGTTGTTTGACAGATTCGCGTCATTACATACCCAGGCGTACCGTTGCACAACGATATGAAATTTAACGAGCATATATGGACAGTCGTGGGGAAGGCAAATGGTCGACTTCGCTTCATTGGGAGAATTTTGGGTAGGTGTGATTTGTCTGTAAATGAGACCGCTTGTACGACCCCGTCTTGAGTATTGCTCAAGTGTTTGGGCGCCGTAGCAGATCGGTTTAAAGGAGGACATAGAGGCAGTGTAGAGGCGAGCTGCGAGGTTTGCAAATGACAGATTCTACTACCGCCAACCTATATTTCGCGTTAAGGCCACAAAGATAAGATTAGAGCTCGTACGGATACATACAAATATTCGTTTTTCCCTCATTCTATATGGGAGTGGAACAGGGAAGCAAGTAGGTAGTCATGGTACTGAGTACCCTCTGACATGCACCTATGGGTAGATTGCGAATTATGTCTGTAAATGTAGATGCCATAGCACTGCCCTGTTTCTCAAGTATTGTCTTTTTATTAGTCTCATTTTGCTGAACTCGTTGTATTTGATTAAACGGAGTCTGTCATTCTTTAAAACATCCTAATGGTTGTTGTCACAGTCAGATAACCATTCTGTATTCCAGTTTTGTAAATTAATGTTGCTGGAGTTACACTCCTTCATGGTTCCTTTTAAATTAAGGGCACGGTATTTAAGACTCTTCACTTCCGTTCTTAATTAATTCTTATTAAGGTGATTATATATCACCTAGCGGTATTGTCCAGATATTAATGTCCTTTAATGCCTGCAGATAATTCCATACGAAAACCCCAACAACTTGTTTATACATATTTCATGACGCATGAAACCTGTTCCTAAGTTCTTTTAGTATGTGGTCCTGATTTCCACGATCGTGTTGTGAAATCTTTACACAGGTGTCCAATTCAAACTTACACGGTTAATATCTTCGGTAATCATTTCCCTATTTACCACTCGCACTCCCCTTTCAACTAATTGAGATTTCAAGGTATTGTCTTCTGACATCGTATCCTTTACGGTTGTAGCGTTAGAGTTTTCTGAAAATCCTCGATATGTTGGTTGATATGATCAACACATCGGACAATATTAATATTTTGTTTCTTCAAATTTTGTTTATAATATAGTAAATGTAATATAATAAATTACAAGGTGCTGGCATTTTTGAAAATGTATATAGCTTCGACTTTGGTCTCAGTGGTGTTGTAGTAGATATAAGCTCATTTGAAGCGTTGATTATCTCTTCCAGATATCTATGTAGCACTGTTAAAGTCTTCTTCTTTGTGTAACGTTAAATACAGCTCTGGAACTTTATTGATGACGGCACATACTTCAGCATATTATCCCATCTTTTGGTAACAGTATGGTTGGTGCTGAGACAAATCGGTCTGTGGATGATCTTACTATAACATCGAAACCGCTCACCTTATTATAAAATAAAATGTATAATTTTTTTCGAACTAGACTGATAAATTAATTTTAAAATTCATGGACTGTTCCGTCGGTTCTTAATAATATTAAAAACTTCAAAACATTGCTGCAGATTTCAATGCTGGGCCTTCAACAAGGCTGACGATGGCATAAGAGCCGAAAACCAGTTAGTAAAAACGAGAAATTTTGCAGGATATTATACATTTATCTCGTGTGATAATTGAAAATGAATAAAATATTCTGTCACGAACCGGACGAACAGTAATTCATTTGTACTATACGAATGAATCCAATATTTGACATTGAGAGCATTTAATGACATGCATCAATTAAACGCAATTTCAAACGGTTTCCAATTTTTTTCTCGATTGTATCTTCTAAGCCAGATAGTTCGCACATTAATTCATTTGTAATGTTATCAGACGCTTTAGGATTGAGGGTACTTATACATGATACAAAAATCGAATTTTTTATGACTGTATTAAATTCTGTAGTCTTTCCTGATTATTTATATATGTAAATTATAGGCTTTCAAATGAAAAATTATCTATATATACCGAATTTTAAAGTAAATAAATAAAGCAGATTCTTTGTGTGGTTACCAAAAAGCAAAAGAAAGTGGTCAAATATACCATCACAAGCATTCTCTTCCTGAGCCTGTTATGAATGAAATAAAAACAATTTTCAAAGACCTGAGTGACCCTGTTTTGCTTAGTAAGTATCTTCATGGGGGCACTCAGAATACAACTACAAGTTTCAACCATTCCATATGGGGAAGATTAACCAAGAATGTTTTTGTAGGACTAAATACATTGAAATTTGGTGTAGTTAAAATGTGTCTCCAATATGCAAGATCAATTGCTTACGTGTGATAGTCAATGGGAGCATGAATGTGAAAGAATCACTCTTCAAGTTACCAAAGAAGCAATTAGTGCTAAAAGGAATAGCAATAGGAAGCTTGAAGATGATGAAATGCTGCAGGATGAAGAGTATGCTTCAGGAATATTCTGAGGCTCAGATTAATTGTACTCATGTCTTCATTCGCAATTTCCCACAAGTTGTATTTTTCAGCATTCAGATACAAATATTTTCTACAGTGTATCAAACATTGCTCTAAATGTTTTTTTCAGTAACTTTCAATAGTCCATACTTATGTAGTATACCTAAGCTGTAGAATAAACTAAATTATAGAAAAAAATTTACTAGGAGAAAAAATATTAAAATTAAAATTTAAGTTTTGATTTTTTTACCCTTGTAATATATCTAATAGGTGGAATTAAATAGGTATAGTAGATGAGCCATCACGTCAAACATAAAAAAAGGTAAAGCAGTCAACAATCCGAAGATAGGTTTGAACACCAAAGTGCTTTACTAGGCATGGTCCTGTCTGAAGGTGGTATGCCGTTGCCTTCCTCCGACCTTCGAACTGACTTACCCAGCCAGTTATAGGGGGACATACAGTTTAACGTGCGTTCCGAACCACGGTGCTACTCGGTATTTTTCACATGAGCAATACTGTCAGAGGTGAAAGAAGTGGAAAGTGACAGATAAAAATACTAGGACCTGACGGACATATCTAGTAAAAATTTGGTGTCATTCAAATGTATAACATTAAATTAAATGATGCCTCAATTTGAGAAAGCATTCTGGAAAAAAGTATCAGTTTCTTTGTAATGTTTTTTAATAAACATAAGCAGGTTAAAAATATTCGAAATACTTCCAATTTGTTTAAAAAGTGTGCTCCTTTACCTGATATCAAAGACAAATTTGTAATCATATACAATATATTGGGTTGATTTTTACATAATATTGAGCCGGAAAAATATCCTGCATCCTTAAAGGAGTTCCTATACATATGAATTCGACTGTTTAAGCAGTCTGGTGTTTCACAGGTGAGGAAGGACCTCGATTACCTCGTCTCCACAGGACGCCTGCAAGTTTCGCCTCGGGAGCTGAGCCGCACTCTTCCTCAGGCCTTCCTTGTTCCGCTTAAACTCACGTGCCGCGCTAGTATTTCAGTATAAGCCCCTGCGATGTTATAAAGTGCTCCAGTTCGGCTGAGCATAAATATGCCCTCGAGATCCGCGCGCCCCAAAATAAACAACGCCCTTGCCGCTGTTGTTACTTGTTATGTACAATTTATTATATTTAATAATAAAATATATCAGGCGCGCGGCGGCTGCGCGGGCCGCGGTGAAATATCTGCACCCCCCGCGGTGTTTAAATTGATCCTCCCCGAGGCCCGTATCACGAAAGCGCACTTTTGAAGTATATTATGGGCGGCGCCATACTTTATAAGTGTGTTAGTGTTTTATCGGGGGGTGTGCGTCCCCCGTAAGACATTGCGGGTGATATACGGCCGCCGCCGCCGCCCCCGCATGCGCGCTAGGGGCGGGGGTTGGCGTGCATTGGCCGCTTCCTGCAGGGAGGGGGAGGGGGAGGGGGCGGCGCGATCAGCCGGTGGAATTAAACGGGGGTGTCGCACTTGTCCCCAGCGCCTTATTCGCTGTAATTCTCTTCCAACTGCCGCTTACGCTCCTGTTCAGCAAGGGCGACGCTTATTACTGGATTCTAGGCGCTGCTGGAAATCGCCAGATGCTCTATTGTTCTTTCCCATCCGGACATGATGAAATACATTTATTGGTACGTTTCTTCTGAATATATTTATCATACACATTTAAAGTTTAGATTGGCCAAAACACTTATTGTCCACAAATGTCCTTGATACAGACCAGCTGCTTTTGGGTATATAGCTGGTCGTAATTAGACCAAGTATGGTTTTTGTTGTGTTTTACATTTTAATAGCGTTAAGTTTAAATATATAGTGATAGTAACAATTAGTTAAGTTAATGGTGAAATTCATGGTGTTACATATTCAATTATTAATACAATTTTAAATTTAATTCGTTTACTAAAAAAATGTTCAAATGTTTGTTAAGCTAAAGGGACTTAACTACGGGGTCATCAGTCCCTAAACTTACAAACTACTTATGAACTACCTACAACTAAGGACGGCACAAATATCCATGCCCGAGGGGGGATTCAAACCCCCGACCGTAGTGGCTGTGCAGACCATGACTGAAGCGCCTCAGTCCCCTCGGCCACCGCGGCCGGCTAATTCGATTACTATCTATGAATAATGGATACAACAAATTATAAGGAAAAGGAAGGGCAACTCAAAAATCATTATTATTAAGAAGGATAAATTAAAGAAGATAGGAAAGGGTAGGTAAAGTAAAAGTTGTTGGGGAGAGTCTACCCATCCGGACAGCGGATTAGTGGCCACCCTGAACGTTTCTCGCTTCTCCTTCTCTCTTACAAAATTTCCGTCTGCTGTGTGTTTGAACTTGTTCTAGGTGAATGCCTTTGTACAACGTTACGTTAATCTGACTGCGTATTTTCAACTGTATTCTATGTGAATGTCAAGGTATTGCAAAACCTGACTGCGTGTGTGTTAGATTTATGAGACTGGCGAAGTACCCTCAGGCTTAAAGAAAAATGTAATAATTCCCATTCCAAAGAAAGCAGGCGCAGACAGGTGTGAAAATTACAGAACCATCAGTTTAATAAGTCATGGTTGCAAAATTTTAACACGAGTTATTTACAGAAGGATGGAAAAGCTGGTAGATGCCGACCTCGGGGAGGATCAGTTTGGGTTCAGGAGAAATGTAGGAACACGGGAGGCAAAACTCACTTTACGGCTTATCCTAGAAGATAGATTAAGGAAAGGCAAACCTACATATCTAGCTTTTGTAGATTTGGAGAAGGCTTTTGACAATGTTGATTGGAATAAACTCTTTCAAGTTCTGAAGTAGGCAGGAGTAAAATATAGGGAGCGTGAGGTTATTTACAACTTGTACAAAAACCAGACAGCGGTTGTCAGAGTTGAAGGGCATGAAAGGGATGCAGTGGTTGGGAAGGGAGTAAGACAGGGTTGTAGCCTCTCTCCAATGTTATTCAATTTGTACATTGAGCAACCTATAAAGGAAAGCAAGGAGAAATTTGGAGAAGGAATTAGAGTTCAGGGTGAAGAATTTAAAACATTGCGTTTTGCCGACGACATAGTAATTCTGTCAGAGACAGCAAAGAACCTGGAAGAGCAGCTGAACGGAATGGACAGTGTGCTGAAAGGTGCATACAAGATGAACATTAACAAGGGCAAAACAAGGGTAATGGAGTGCAGTCTAAGAAAATCAGGCGATTCTGAAGGAATTAGATTAGGTAAGTAAACAATAAAGGAGGTAGATGAGTTTTGTTTCTTGGGCAGTAAAATAACAAATCATGCTCGCAGTACAGAGGATATAAAATGCAGAATGGCAAAGGATAGAAAAGCGTTCTTGAAAAACAGAAATTTGTTAACCTCGAATATTGATTTAAGTGTAAGGAAGTCCTTTCTGAAGGCATTTGTGTGGAGTGTTGCCTTGTATGGGAGTGAAACATGGACGATAAACAGCGCAGACAGGAAGAGGATAGAAGCTTTTGAAATGTGGTGCTACCGAAGAATGCTGAAGATTAGGTGGGTGGATTATGTAACTAATGAGGAGGTACTGAACAGAATTGGGGACGAAAGGAATTTCTGGCATATCTTGACTAAAAGGAGGGATCGATTGAAAGGACACATTCTTAGACATCAAGGACTCGTGAATTTAGCATTGGAGGGAAGTGTGTGGGGTAAAAACCGCAGAGGAAGACCAAGAGATAGATACAGTAAGCAGATTCAGACAGATGTAGGTTGCCGTTCTTATGTGGAGATGAAGAGGCTTGCTCAGGATAGGGTATTGTGGAGAGCTGCATCGAACCAGTCTCCGGACTGAAGACCACAACAACAACACATCTGACTGCGTAATGTTTATTACTGCTAATTATTTCTGTTTGAAAATGTCATAACAAAGCTGTCTGAAAATTACTGACAATAAAAGTCACTGTGTTAATAATTCTAGCCCTACAAACTTGTTTCTGACTGAACTAACAATCTTTAACGGAATGGAACGAACACAATGTGCAAACTCTTGTTAACCTGAACACTGTATGAATTGTCCTACCCTGAAATCTTTAAATCATACTGAACTTTAAGCTTGAAAAAAAAAATGTTATTCTTTCTCACCTTCACTTACTGCATAAATCTGCGCAACACCAAACTGTTTCCTGCTGTACTAACTACTGGAAAACTAACTACAGAAAACATCTATGCCACTTTTAATAAAAATGTGAGGAGAGATAAACTGGTAATCTGTTTAAGAAACTCGAACTAATTATTAAAAATGAAATATCTGATTTATTTCTAACTGATGTAACTTCATGAAAATTACTAACAATTTTAAAATCTTTCAGAGAAAAATATAACTCAGATATTTAATCTGCCTACAAAATTATTTTTAATCTTTACTGTTAATAAATTTAACACGATTTACACAAACAATGTTACAACAATGCCATATATCAAGAAATTCCTATTTCATAAAAAACGCAATTTCAAAACTAAACTATTACAATAAGTACTTTTACTAACACATAAAGGGGTCCTTGGATTAATCGTGAGACCACAAGCTAACAGCAAGATCTTTGCCGACCGTTACTGTTACCATCAATTGAGCCTAACAATGCCATAGAAACATGCCAAGTATTTCATGAAAAATTTTACCTTATAAAACTTCAAAAGATCGTTTCTCCAACGTCGTTTATTCCTTTTCGTCTCCATGTCTTAAACAAACAGCTTGACTCAGCATTCAAGTCTCAAAGTCTCATCTCGGAACGACAACCTCACACAACTACGGTCCCCACACTTCTGCAATCTCATCCGCGAGCCTCACAAAATCTACACTCTCAATAATCACAACCCTACTTTCCGGCAACAATACTATCACCGTATCGATAGTACTGCCATCGAAAAATAAGCCTGCAACCAAAGATAAATGACCCATGCCTGACTAGCTTGACACTGCTCTCAAATTCGCGGTACATTTGAATATGAAATATATACCTTCCCATAGCAGGTATCTTACAACCCGTGACCCATCTATCTATACTAACAAAAATGATCTGCCGCACGTATGAAAGCGCATCACTGGAGAATAGCTTCACCGATTTGCTGATCTTTTCTTTGTTCTGTTGGTAATTCTCAAGACAAGTTTTGTATGAAAGAAAATTTTTGAAAAATATACGGGAAAGTATCAAAATTTGAGAAAAACGGAAAGTACGCTTCCAGCTCGGATCATTTTCTAGATTCCCCAACAATCACCCTATTCATTCGCTACTCGCCAAGCGACCAAATAGTTTGTAACGGAGCGAAGAAATACGCCAAGGAGGTACGAATAAAGGGAGATGATATAATACACACAAAGTTAAAAGCCAGACAGATTTTACATGAAACTTTGTTTCTTTAGAAGCCCCTCCGTATTATTTTTACCTCCATGATGTTAACGATATGATCATATGTTTGGGCAGTTGCAAAGATAAAATTTATGTCAGTTCGTGGTATTTTTGAGTGTTACAAACAAATTGAGTAGGTACAGATCGTGGTTCATTTTTTAAATTTCTTTTTTTAACAATGCTTCCATTGCGGCGTCGTAATATTGGTCAGCGTACGCACAACACAATGACGATTAGTAAAGCGCAAGCCCAATTGTTGGAAGTTTGTCGAATAAATCTTGAATTGCCGTGTTTTTCCCATGGGAAGTTGTACGTGGCATGTTCGAGAGTTGGTAAACCATATGCACTGTTCGTAAATATCGTTCATCAACAAGCATTAGAATGATTGCAACTCAAACAAACATTGTATTTCCATTCCACTTATTGTATTTCAATAACGTAATTGTTTTCTTGCATATAGAATTTATATCAAAGTATGATCTTGTCGCGATTATTTTGTTTCCAATTCAAAACCTCCGAAGAAGATATAAACATAATATAAAAAGCATTTTTATTCTACTCGCTGCGAGAAAAATATGCTATGCTGTAAATATGTGACGGTTATGTTTTCCTGTTCACAGTCATTTTTAAATAAAACAGGAAAATTGTTTTTGGGAATGAAATGTATTTAAAAAGGGGGAAGGATGATACAGGCGCCGAAAGGAGGGGGAGAAGATGGATATGGTGTGGGATAAGAGGGAGTGGAGTGAATTTAGGAGGAGGGGGGATGGGGATAGATGTAGGGGTAGACGTAGGGAGATGAAGGAAAGAGAATAGGATATAATATATCCCAAACACTTAAGTTACTGCGAAGCGTTGCCGCGTTTGCTAGTTGAAAATAAAAGGTTTATGCGTCTGTTGTAGTACTATTCTCGCATCGGTGAGTATATTAAAATTAACAGAAAATCATTGACCTTTTTTAAATTTTGGTTCATTTAATCATCAACAGGTAAGGTACAACCTCAAAGGAGACACAGAAAGCACCCAAATTTTACATGCAAATCAGAATTTTACATTCAATCATCCTAGGACGATAAAATGTCACGAACAAAAAGCGACCTTGCACCGCCCCTAATTAGTACCAGTCCTTACATATTGCTTAGATACATGTACCCTACTAAACAAAGACCTCTGCGGAATTCAGGCAACAAAAAGACTCATTAGAAGTATAAATCAAACAAACAGAAGGGACAAAAACAAGGAATTAGATAAACAGAAAAGTAGTTGGTATTGAGGTTTCTGTTACCAGCGTCATAAAGCAGGCTTCAGCGGTATGGGTACATAATGAGAGTGTACAGTCATAGACCTTTAATAAAAAAGTTTTTCAAGCTGGGCCTCGTAGGAAGAAAAGCACAAAGAAGGCCAAGAAAACGCTGATAAAGGGTGTAAGAGGAGATGTGCAGAAGAAAGGACACAAATAGGAAGATCTCCTGGGACAAAAGACGTATGAAGACAGAACGAAAACCACGCGAGAGTGGTAGTTCATAAATAGTTTTTTTAAATTTAGGGACTGATGACCCCGCAGTTAAGACCCATAACCTTTACAAACCTTTTGATTTTTTTTTATATTTGTTTATTTTTTTAGCTATTTCCGAGCGGCTTTCCTGGTCAAATGAATACAGGGTTATAAATACAAAATCAGTTGAGGATAACGCATGAGGATGTCTAACAATGAATAAGAAAATACGAAAGTGGGTAAGTTATCATGAACAGCATAGTGAACGCATTATCGTAGCAGATAAGGGCACATAGTCAACACCGACCACAGTAGTACAAGTTTATATGTCAAACTAGCTCTACCAATGATGAGATTTGAAAAAAATATATATATATGATGAGATATAGAAGTTATTCAGACAGTTGAAGAAGAGAAAACTTCCAGCATGAAACTTTCACTCTGCAGTTGAATGTGCGCAGATATGAAACTTCCTGACGGATTAAAATTGTGTGCCGGAACCGGAACCGGAACTCGAACCTGGGACCTTTGCCTTTCGCGGGCAAGCGCACTACCGACTGTGCTATCCCGACACGACTCACGATGCCGCCTCACAACTTTACTTCCGCCAGTACCTCGCCTCCTACTTTCCGAACTACACAGAAGCTCTCCTGCGAACCATGCAAGACTAGCACTCCTGGAAGAAAGGATATGGTGGAAACATGACTTAGCCACAGCCTAACGGATATTTACAGAATGAAACTTTCACTCTGCAGCGGAGTGTGCGCTGATATGACACTTCCTGGCAGATTAAAATTGGCAAAGGTCCCAGGTTCCAGACCCGGTTCCAATTTTAATCTGCTAGGAAGTTTTATATCAGCGCACACTCCGCTGCAGAGTGAAAGTTTCATTCTGGAAACATCCCTTAGGCTGTGGCTAAGCCATGTCTCCACAATATCCTTTCTTCCTGGAGAGCTAGTCTTGCAAGTTACACAGGAGAATTTCTGTGAAGTTTGGAAAGTAGAAGGCGAGGTACTGGCAGAATTAGAGTTGTGGGGCATGACCGTGAGTTGTGTCGTGATAGCTTGGCCGCATATGGTAAAGGTCCCAGGTTTGAGTCCCGGTTCTAGCACACAATTCTAATCTCCAGGAAGTTTCAAGATAAAACCTGATTGTGATGGGATGCTAGAATTCGGTTGCAGGAAAAGGAAGAGAAGGAAAAAATATTTGGAGAATATGGACTAGGGAAAAGGAATAAAAGAGGAGGTCGCGTGGTAGCAAAGAGCACAGTTTAATCATCAGCTACACTTGGTTTAAGAATCATGAAAAAACTTTGTATCAGAATAAGAGACGAGGAGGCTCTTGAAGGTAACAGATTGATTTTATAATAGTAAGACATAGATTTGGAGACCAGGTTTTAAACTGTAACATATTCAGAGGCAGCTGTAGACTATGACGATAACTTATTGGTTACGAACTTCAGATTAAAAATTAAGAAGAGTAAGGTCATGGAACCTGCATAAATTTAAGGAACCAGAGATTGTTGAGAATTCAGAGGGAGGATAAGGCAAAGATAGACCAAAATGGGGGAAGGTGATACAGTAGAGGAATGGGTAGCATTGAGAGATAATGTCATAAAGCCCGCAGATGATCATATAGATAGGAGGACAAGGCCTAAAAAAAGTAGATGCAGATGAGACAGGAGAACAGTTTAACAGAGCAGTGAAAGATTTAAGTTGAGACAACGCCCCTGAAGTGGATGATATTGTTTCTGAAATGTTGATGTCCTTGGGGAAACATCCTCAAAATTCAAGAATATCATAATTCCAATTCCAAAGAAATTGGGTGCAGAAGTGTGAACATGGTTACGAAGTAATAAGACGAATATTTTACAGACTAATGGAAAAACTGGTGGAATCCGACTTCAGGAAATATCGTTTGGACTTTGGAAACATACTGGAACTCGTATGGCAATACTCAGTATTACGAATCATCTTACAGGAGTGATTAAGGAAAGTCAAACCTACGTTTTAACTTCTGTAGATTTGGAGAAAGCTTCTGACAATGTTGACTGGAATACACACATTAAAATCCTGAAATCATCATGGGTGAAATATACGGAGCAGATAGTTATTTACAACTTTTAGGGAAACCAAACAGCACTTATAGAAGTCTAAGGTCATGGGAAGGGAGCATTGGCTGGAATGGAATAAGACAGAGTTCTAGCTTTTCCCCAATGTTATTCAATCTGTACATTGAGTAAACTGTAAAGTAAGCGTGGAGACTTTTGAAGAAGGAATTAAGATTCGGAGAGATGAAATAAAAACTTCTCATTTTGCTGGTGAATTTGTAATCCTGTCAGAGTAAATGATCTACAAAAGAAACTGAATGAAATGGAAAGTGTAGAGATAAGGTGAATATTAAGAAGAAAATACAAGGGTAACATAACAAAATCAGGCGAAGCTAAGGGAGTTAGATTAGGTAGCGATACAAACAAAGTAGTTGATGAGTCTTGTTATTTAGGTAGCAAATAACTTCTGTTGGCCGAAGTAAAGAATGGCTACGGGAAGAAAAGCATTTATGAAGAAGAGAAACTAGTTGACTTCCAATATTCATTTAAATGTTAGGAATTCCTTTCTGAAAGCTTTTGTGTGGAGTGTAGCATTGTACGGGAATGAAACGAGGACGATAAGGAATTCACACATAAAGAGGATAGAAGCTTTTGAAATGTGGTGCTAGAGACGAATGCAGAAAATTCGATGCGTAGGTCGCGTAACTAATGAGGCGATACTGTACAGAAATGTCAGAAAAGAAGTTAGTGTCATATCATTAATAAAAGAAGGATCGATTGGTGAGACTATTCCGTCATCAAGGGATTGTCAATTTAACATTGGCATGACGTGTGTGAGGTAACAGTTGCCAGGGAATCCGAGAGACTATGCCGTTACGTGCCTGATTAAATGAGCAGAATGGGACAAAATCTGTAAGTAATAAAGTTCTCACGTAATATAACAATGGTAAAGTACGGCTCGAACTGAAAATGATTTCTCATTTTGCTACTGACCGACACAAAGAAATTTATGCCCGGATCTAAATGAAAGTAATATTAAAATTAATGACAAATTGTGAGAAGAATGGCAAATAACGTTATAAACGGTGAGACTAACTATAGCATCTAGTTGTTCCTCTCGTGGAGAGATGTTGGTTCTGATTCTTAGAAAAGGCTGTAAAATAGGCACAAATCATATCGCATTTGCTGATTAGATAACCAGATAGCTACTGCAACACAGCTTGGTTTGGTGCCATTGAACGTATGGTACATTAACTTAAAACTGTAAGAACTGGACCAACGACGAATTAAGGAGAATCGTTCAACGTGACAGGAGTTCAACCCTTTCGCAAATTGCTGCGGATTTCAATGATGGGCCATCAACAACTGAGGAGTTTGGCGCAAGAAGGAGGCAGCTCCAGTTTTTGGCTGTATTGAATTGAACATTTTATCACATACAAAAAACAAAAAAAGCCCCTTCGTTTGGTGCAAGAAAAAGTCAATTCCACCCACTAGTTTTAGAAAAATCCAACAGAGCGGTCACTGTTGGCGCTCGACCGTAGCTCCTCCCCTCCACGCTTCCCCTGTCGCTCCGTCTCTATGTGAAGAAGCGCCGGCTTGTATGACACCATCTATAGTCGAGTCCATGCCATGGCGTGTTGCGGCACTTGTGGATATTCGGAAGACACGTTTACGATATTAGTCAGGTACACCAGGTTCACTGGCTCTCTTGGGCGCTGATAACGTAGCCGTTTAGCACCCTAAAACACTAACCATCATCACCATTCACTGGCTCTTCAGTGTACATTCTCCATAGGATCGCGATTTCCCTCTGGTTACCTCAAGCCGAATCGTCAATTTAGCATTGGAGGGAAGTGTGTGTGGTAAAAAGCGCAGAGAGAGATTGAGAGACGAAAACAGTACGTTGATTCAAATGGTTGTGGATTGTGTTTATTATTCAGAGGAGAAAAGGTCTGCACAGGACAGAAGGGTGGAGAACTGCATTAAACCAGTCTCCAGACTGATCACCATAACAACAACAAACGGAAGAGAGAAGACTCGTGAGCATCGGTTTGCTTCGGACGATGAGGTGCTTACCTCTGATCCGCTGGCAAGTGAAACTGTTGTCTACGAAGTCATTGGCCGTATTGTCTGCAAGTGAATTAAAAGAATTATACATATGGTAAGTCATGGTTTTTTTCTATCTGCTCCTTATACTCCTTATATATGGGTGTGAGTTGTGACTTTTTCCACCCGTGTAAACAGTTCTCGTAGCTAAAGCTACTCGCTGAGAAAAACGGTAGCTAGGTGGGCTAATTCGGTCAGAGATCACGTGTGCAAACTAGCATTAACCTGGAGCTCTATTCTGCTTTAGAGAATTGAGCTGTTTACAACTGATTTCAATGTTTTATTAGATTATAGCGATATTTTTTCTATCTTCCTTTGTAAAGGAACAGTTGAAGTCAGATTATAGCATTTCATTTTTAGTTCTGTCTCATCTACTTCGACTTCTGCCTAATGATGAGATGTTTTGAAGATAACGTTTTGCCATTAACAGCTTCAATGTACGACCAAAGTATTCGTTAGAGAGAGTATCACCTGTGATGTGATGCTTTCGTGCTTTTCCTTCCTGATTTCCATCCGAGTTTCGATCAGCATTTGTCTATCTTCAGGGTATATCTCACGTTTTGCATATTGTGGAGAATAGGTAAATCTTAGTAATAATACTTGTGTTAGCATCTTGTGCATGAGATGCACAAAGTAATATGAAAACTTAACATAGGCACAATATTTATTCATTACTAAGGCGTTCACCATCATTGGCTTTGAGAGTTGCTGCAATCCTGCAGTTTCGTAAAGTATCATTACAGTTTCCAACAAATATTTTCTTGTACTAAAACAACCAACACTTACTTCAACGATCTTGGAGCTAAAAATCTACTTCTCCCTCTCTGGTCTACAAATCCACATGACTGTTCAGTTATGTTGAGACGTGGCGATTTTGCTATCAGGAGCGATGTCTGATTATTTACCTCAATTTTTACGGCTGTGTGTTTGGGAACATTATCATTTTGTAATATCTCACTGTTGGTTAACAGTATGTTAGTTAAGCAGTTGTATCATCGCCATGAACCACACACATTTCCGAGGAAGGGTGGCTCGCGTGCTTCAACGATACAGATAGCTGTACCGTAGGTGCAACCACAGTGGAGGGGTATCTGGAGAGAGGCCAGACAAACGGTTGCCGGCCGCGGTGGCCGAGGTGACTGAGGCTCTCCAGTCACGGTCAGCACGGCCACTACGGTCGGGGCTTCGAATCCCCCCTAGGGCATTGATATTTGTGCCGTCCTAGTTCGTAAGTAGTTCATAAGTAGTTTGTAAGTTTAGGGACTGATGACCCCTTAGTTAAGTCCTATAAGCTTTACAAACATTTGAACATTTGAACAAACGGGTGGTTCCAGAAGAGGGACAGCAGCCTTTTCAGTAGTTAGAGGGGCAACAGTCTGGATGATTGACTGAGCTGGCCGAATCATTTGGAACCACTGGTATAATTTATGCAATACTATCAATGGGACTAATAGGATTTATTGTATAACATCAGCTAACATGGCTTTCCAATATAATTACAGCTGAACAGCTGAAAGCAAGGGATACTACAGGCGTTACCTTTCCCGAGGACATGCAGCTCTACTGTATGAACATATGATGATGGCATCCTCTCGGGTAAAATATTCCGGAGGTAAAATAGTCCCCCATTCGGATCTCCGGGCGGGGACGACTCAGGAGGATGTTGTCATCAGAAAAGACAAAACTAGCATTCTACGGATCGGAGCGTGGATTGTTCTACTGCATATTCGGACCTTTGAAACAGTTTTTATTACTAGTAATCTGTTGACGGCTTAGTTCATTTATTAATTTGTTTCAGAGTAGTTGTTAGTTGAAGTATAGAATTCGATCAGAAGTACGATAATTAATTTTTCTCGAGGCTGGAGCAATTAACAGTTCTTACAAATACACTCCTGACCATTAAAATTGCTACACCGCGAAGATGGCATGCTACAGATCCGAAATTTAACCAACAGGAAGAAGATGCTGTGATATGCAAATGATTAGCCTTTCAGAGCATTCACACGAGGCTTGCGCCGGTGGCGACTCCTATATCGTGCTGACATGAGGAAAGTTTCCAACCGATTTCTCATACGCAAACAGCAGTTGACCGGCGTTGCCTGGTGAAACGTTGTTGTGATGCTCGTGTAAGGAGGAGAAATGCGTACCATCACGTTTCCGACTTTGATAAAGGTCAGATTGTAGCCTATCGGGATTGCGGTTTATCGCATCGCGACGTTGCTGCTCGCATTGGTCGTGATCTAAAGACAGCAAAATATGGAATCGGTAGGTTCAGAAGGGCAATACGGAACGCCGTGCTGGATCCTAACGGCCTCGTATCAGTAGCAGTCGAGAGGACAGGCATCTTATCTGTATGGCTGTAATGAATTGTGCAGCCACGTCTCGATCCCTCAGACAACAGATGGGGACGTTTGCAAGACAACAACGATCTGCACGAACAGTTCGACGACGTTTGCAGCAGCATGGACTATCAGCTCGGAGACCATGGCTGCGGTTACCCTTGACGCTGCATCACAGACAGGAGCGCTTGCGATGGTGTACGCAACGGCGAACCTGGGTGCACCTGGTTCGGATGAATCCAGGTTCTGTTTTCAGCATCATGATGGTCGCATCTATGTTTGGCGATGTCGCGGTGAGCGCACATTGGAAGTGTGTATTCGTCATCACCATACTGGCGTATCACCTGGCATGACGGTATGGGATGCCATTGGTTACACGTCTCGGTCGCCTCTTGTTCGCATCGACGGCAATTTGAACACTGGCCGTTACATTTCAGATGTGTTGTGACCCATAGCTCGATCCCTGCGAAACCCTACATTTCAGCGGGATAATGCACGAACGCATGTTGCAGGTCCTGTACGGGCCTTTCTGGATACGTAAAATGTTCGACTGCTGCCCTGGCCAGCACATTCTCCAGACTTCTCCCCCAATTGAAAACATCTGGTCAATGGTGGCCGAGCAACTGGCTCGTCACAATACGCCAGTCACTACTCTTGATGAACTGTGGTATCGTGTTGAAGCTGCATGGGTATATGTACCTGTATACGCCATCCAAGTTCCGTTTGACTCAATGCCCAGGTGTATCAAGGCCATTATTACAGCCAGAGGTGGTTGTTCTGGGTACTGATTTCTCAGGTTATATGCACCCAAATTGCTTGAAAATGTAATCACATGTCAGTTCTAGGATAATATATTTGTCCAATGAATACCCGTTTATATTCTGCATTTCATCTTGGTGTAACAATTTTAATGTCCAGTAGTATACATAGAGGGAATATTTTAGGTTACAATTTGTCATTTAGGATGCCACTGCAGACAGTGCTTGGCAACTGTATCTCATCTGGTTGCAAACTATGGTGCAACATGACACCAGCCCTTAGCGCAAGTCTCTGCGCATCATGAGAGAACCTAAACGCTCTAGTAGCTGGTCCGTGATTGGACAGTTCGCGGGCGAGCTGATCGTCATAAGAAAGCGCGTCTGGTAGGCGGAGACCTCACTGACGTAGCGCAAGCTGGGGCGAGAAGAGAGAGAGAGAGAGAGAGAGAGAAAAGCCAGTTAAGGATATATTCGGTGGCAGCGAGAATTTCTGTCACTCCGGCGCTTCGTCTGGTGAGCGACACACTGTGTTGGCGGTGTGAGCACTCTGTGGGCGCATTTTGCGCACATTCGAGTGAGAGAGAAGACTCTTTGTCAGTACTTTACTGGAAAGAGCAGCTCTGTTTCAATCGGATCTGAAGTTATCTCTTATTTAAGAGTAATCAGATTGTGCGATATTCGGTGTGTTGGGCACCCGCTTCTTGTCTGAGTGGTATAGTGGTATAGTTAAGTATTGGCATCATAGTGGGTTGATTTTTGTAATCAGCTAACCACTCCAGTAGCGAGACCAGAAAGTGTTAGGTGTTCTCAACCTTATTTAGACATAGGAGTTATTTCGATCGACAGAAGTTGGTCCAGGCAGAAAAGCTAGGGTTGTTTCAATGACGACGACCCAGATTGTAGTCATCTCAACGAAACATACTATGTGCAAAGCGCTTAGGCATTCAACACTCCTGACAGTAACAGGAAATATAATACTCATTCAGTGTGACAGCCTCGAATTTATCTGCAATTTTTGTCAGTTTAAAATCAAGTTAGGTGCGGTTTTTCAGCCATTTTGACTCTTCTGGCTATTGTACCGCATCGTCAATATATACGCCGGCCGCGGTGGCCGAGGGGACTGAGGCGCTCCAGTCACGTTCTGCACGGCCACTATGGTCGGGGGTACGAACCCCCCCTTGGGCATGGATATTTGTGCCTTCCATAGTGTTAGTTAGTTCATAAGTAGTTTGTAAGTTTAGGGACTGATGACCACGTAGTTAAGTCCCATAAGCTCTACAAACATTTGAACATTTTTTCGACAGTATATACGTAACACCCAGAAGATGGCCGCTTGCAATAGTGGCCGAAACGTCGGTGCAATATTTGATATATTGACGATGCGCTCCAATGCCCAGAAGAGTTTTAACAACAATGACAACGGCCGCGGAAGCCTTCGTTTACATTTTGACGGTTGTATATTTCATTACAGAAGGTCCTTTTTTATAATTCTGAATATAGATTCTATATGGTTTTATGCCTTAATTTCTGTTCCTCTCAGTTTAAAACCTTCTATCCAAACGTACTTTGAAATTCGGTAATTAAAATTTTTATTGTGAGAAACACGTATTCTTTTTTCTAAATAAATTAGGTAAACTTTCGCTGTGTTTACTTTCAGTAGCTACTGATGTCATTTTTCTACCCGTTGTGACCTTAGTAGTATTATATAGACATATGTGTGTTTTTTCTTACAGAAGACGTGATCTCAGTATGTTTAAGTAATGGCACGTAGTCCTATCTTAAACTGATAAAGCATCTTGCTGAATTCTTCATTTCTTGCTGTTAGTTCTTCCATATAGAAGCCTAGGGTACATGCTAGATAGGCAATGCACAATAAAAATTAGTAGCAACTTTATGCAGAGTTGCACAACAGTAAATTTTCACAGTTAGAATGTTAGATCCCTTAATAGGGTAAGGAGGTTAGAAAATTTAAAAAGGGAAATGGATAAGTTGAAGTTAGGTATAGTATAGATTAGTGACGTTCGGTGGAAAGAGGAACATGATTTCTGGTCAGGCGAGTACAGGATTATAAATACAAAATCAGTTTGGGGTATTACATGAGTAGGTCTAATACTGAATAAGATAATAGTAATGTGGGTAAACTACTATGAGCAGCAGGGTGATAGTATTATCGTAATTAAGATAAAAACGAAGCGAATACCGACCACAGTAGTACAAGTTTATACGTATGAGGAGGTAAAGGAAATTATTCAGACCGTTAACGGAGAGGAAAACTTCATTGAGATGGGAGACTGGAATTCGGTAATAGGAAAAGGAAGGGAAGGAAAAATAGGAGGTGAATATGGACTGGGAAAAAGGAATGAAAGAGGAAGCCACCAGGTAGAATTTGGTACGGAACATAATTTAATCAGAACAAACACTTGGTTCAAGAATCATGAAAGAAGACTGTATACATGTAAAAGACCAAAAGACACTGGAAGATACCAGATAGATTTTATAATGGTAAGCCACAGATTTCGGAATCTGACCATATCTTATTGGTTACGAACTGTAGACTGAAATTGAAAAATCTGCAGAAAGCAAGAAATATAAGGAAATGGGACCTAGTTAAATTGAAGGAACCTGAAGTTCTTGAGAATTTCCCAATTGATGGGAATGGGGTGAAATAAAACAGTAGAAGAGGAATGGGCAGCTTTGACAGATGAAGTAGTCAGGGCAGCAGAGACCAAATAGGTAGAAAGGCAAGGCCTACAAAAAATCCTTGGATGTCACAGGAAATACTGAAGTTAATTGATGAAAGCAGAAGGTATAAAAATGCAGTCAATTAAGCAGACAAAAGAGTGTGCAGACGAATAAGAAATGAATTGACAGGAAATGTAGAATGGCTAAGCAGGAATGGCTAGAGGCCAAATATAAGTCCATAGAAGAATGTATAACTAGTGAGAAAATAGTTACCGCCTATAGGAGAATAAAGGAGACATTTGAAGAAAAATAGCTGTATGAATATCAAGAACTCATATGGAAAACCAGTTCTGAGTAAAGAAGTGAATATTTTCAGAGTGCCAGCAACGACACACCTTGTTTTATTTTCTGGTGAGAAAACACAAGTTTTAAACGCAGCAACTGACGCAGTGACCAGAATATAAAGATTTTAAAGATAATTAATTTCTCACAGTGAAGCAATTTACGCTTGATGAGGAAGCTTTGAAAATATTACGGTTATGGTACCCAAACCTGTTATGTTCCCTCTAAATATATTCCTAAGAATCTCGGAATTTGCAGTTGAAGGTCTCACCAAAAGTACAAGAGTCGTAGCTCTCATTCCACATGAGATAGCAAACTGAGTTCTTCTCGATCCGTACATTTCCTGAATGTTTCTCAATCTGATAGACGCATGATTTGAATAAGAATATCAATGTTCATACTAAGATGTTTATTTGAAACGAATTGTGGTAAACGTCTAAGACGATACGTCGGCGCAACAAATATTCAACTTGAAAGCATTAACCTAACTCCTTTGGCCACGTATCCAAATGAAATCAGTTGTACAAAGCGTTAAATTATAGATTACTAAAGGTACAGCATTAATGGTAAGTGCTGTAAAGCTTCATTTGTGACAGTGCAGAACGAGACAGGTAATTCTCGTACTTCATGCAGGATATGTAAACACTGTGTAAAGCTGAGTGTGACGGCGATTGTTCGACAAACTCTGGCTAATAGCGTGGCCAGTAGAGACCAATGTCTTCGACAAGGGAGAAAGTTTCCAGCGTTTATTCCTGTTTTTTGTTGTCTGGCTGGGGGATGACGCATTCCCCTTACCGAAGAGTTACGGCTGCAATAAGTCGCCTCCCAGACGTTACCGCTGCCAGCGTCCTCGAATTATTTGTGGCGCAACAAATTCTTGACTCATTCTTACAAACTCGAGTCGCTGGCCAGAGACACTGGCGGAGCTGCTCATACCGTGGTCGTGGTTTGTGACGCGTTCCAAGAGGCGAGCAAGTGCGCACACCTAGCTGGCGGCTCACACGCATTCGGCAACTTCTACTGGAAAACCAAACGCTCGAATTCGGCAACTCTCCCAAATTACTCCCCGAATGGAAAGCCTGAACTCGGGATCTTCTAACCCCTTCCGAGGGTGCTGGATGCATCCGATTTTCTGCGCGTCTGGCGAGGCTTGACATCGATGAGCTGTGGCTCTCAGGACACGCGCTGTTGCTTCTGACATTGTGCACTCATGTTATGCGAAGTTGTGAACTCTGGTGTCTTCCAGTAATTTTCTGCATTATTCTGAGTCGTTCACATCATTTTCCCAGTAAAAGTACCAAAAGCACTTTGTAATGTGCTGATGCTACATTAGAACCATCGTTTCGTTATAAACTTAGAAAATCAATGTGAAAAGTTTGCTATTTGTCAACGAGAAAAATTTATTAATACTGAAAATACCAGGAAATGTTACACACAGTTTCGTCCACTGGTTTACAAACTGGACGTCCAAAATGGGTTGTTGGGTCTGCCTACAAACTTTACTTTTACTTTTTCGGGTCCAGACTCTCCGTCAACCTAAATTTTTGGCCCAATATCGGGCCACATCAACTGCCGTATCGCTGACCAACCATAGATCATCGTGGGTGCAGGATTCTGGGCAACTTGAACACTGAAGCAGATGTCTCATGTCCTGCCGCGGCGGAGTGGCCAAGCGGATTGAGGCGCTTCTGTTACGATGCACGAGATCGCTCCTCTTCGGGGGTTCAAATCCCCCCTATGGCATGGATGTTTATGCCGTCTTTAGTATGAAGTAAGTTTAGTGACTGATGAACCCGCAGTTAAGTCCCTTAAGCTTACCAAACATTTCAACATTTGTCGTGTCCTCTGGTTTTCCACATTCTCGCAGAAGATCAACATCTACATCTATATATACATGGGATACTCTGCAAATCACATTTAAGTGCCTGGCAGAGGGTTCATCAAACCAGAAGTATACTATTAATCTCCCATTCCATTCTCGAATAGCTTGCGGGAAGAAAAACATCTGAATCTTTCCGTTAGAGCTCTCATTTCTCGTATTTTATTCTGATGATCCTTTCTACCTATATAGGTGAGAGTCAAAAATATATTTTCGCATTCGGAGGAGAATGTTGGTGATTGGAGTTTCGTAACTAGACCACGACGCAGCGATAGCGCCGTTGTTGTAATGATTCCCATCCCAGATCCTGTATCATTTCCGTAACGCTGTCTCCCCTGTATCGCGACAATATAAAACGAGCTGCCCTTCTTTGAACTCTTTCGATGTCCTTCGTCAAACCCACCTGATAAGAATCCCACACTGGGCAGAATTACTCCCAAGAAGGACGGACAACCGTAGAGTATGCAGTTTCTTTAGTAGTTCTGTTGCATCTTTCAAGGGTTCTGCCAATAAAATGCAATCTCTGGTTCGCCTTTCCCACGACATTATCTACGTGTTCTTTCCACTTTAAGTCTCAAGTAATAGTAATTCGTACGTATTTAGCGGAGTTTGCGGCCTTCACTTTTGATTGATTTATCTTGTAAACAAAGTTCAATGGATTTCTTTTCGTACTCATGTGGACGACTTCATACTTCTCATTATTTAGAGTCAATTACAAGTTTTTAGACCATAGTGATATCTTATTCAGATCGTTCTGCAGTTGGTTTTGATCTTGAGATGATTGTACTAGACGGTGAATGACGGCATCATCTGCAAACAACCTAAGAGAGCTACTTAGATTATCCCCTAAATCGTTTATGTAAATAAGGAATAGCAGAGGACCAATAACACTACCCTATGAAACGCCCGATATCACCTCTGTTTTAGTCGATGCCTTACCATCAATTACTACGAACTGTGTCCTCTCTGACAGGAAATCCCCTATCCAGTTGCAAATTTGGGGCGATATACCATAACCACGTAATTTGATTAAAAGCCGTTTGTGAGGTACGGTATCAAAAGTCTTCTGGAAATCAAGAAATACGGAATAGATTTAAGAACCCTTGTGGATAGCACTCATCACTTCGTGTGAGTAAAGAGCTAGTTGTGTTTCGCATGGACGATATTTTCTAAATTCGTGTTGACCTTGGGTCAATAGCTCAATCTGTTCGAGACAAATCATAATATTTGAATACATGTTATGTTCCAAAACCGTGCTGAAAATTGACGTCAATGAAATAGGCCCGCAGTTTAGTGGGTTACTCCTATTGCCTTTCATGAACTGTGCAACGTTCCAATCTTTTGGTACAGATCCTTCTTTGAAAGTGGGGTTGGTTAGGGCTGTTAAGTAAAGAACTATCTCTTCAGCATAATCAGATAGAAATCTAATGGGCATACAGTTCGGAGCAGAACACTTGTTCTTCTTAAGTGATTTAAGTTGCTTCACTACTGCGAGGATATCTACTTCAGCGTTACTCATCAGCGTCCGCTAGTCCCCACGTAGCTTTAATGGTTTTCACAGGTGCAACTTCTGTTCTCATCCTATTCAGGGTTCGCCAGGTTTTCCAGTCCAGTTCGCTTCTGTGCTTGTTGTATTGGGTAGTTTTTAGGAGGTTCATTTGGCACATTCCTGAAGAAGCTTGCCGGCCGCGGTGGCCGAGGAGACTGAGGCGCTTCAGTCACGGTCTGCACGGCCACCACGGTGGGGGGTGAGAATCCCCCCTCGGGCATAGATATTTGTGCCGTCCTTAGTCTTAGCTAGTTCATAAGTAGTTTGTAAGCTTAGGGACTGATGACCCCGTAGTTAAGTCCCATAAGTTCTACAAACATTTGAAAAAGCTTTTCCTTCATTTGCGTCTTTCTGGCGCAACTTGGGCGTTGTGGAGAACGTGCCGCTCATCGAAAGTTTGCTTGAATCGCTCTGTGTACTCTGCAGCTGTTCTGCAGTCTTTTGGTGAGGCAAAGCCAGATGCCTTATATAGGAGGTCGAGGGGAGTCGGTTTCATACACCTAGTGATTATCCTACACGTTTCGACGGTTTTGGCATGCGCAGTTCTCTTCCACTAGGGATGGGTCGAAAATCGCGTATCTGTTAAGAGTCACAGTGATTTGAAAGTAGCATTATTCACAGTCGCAACTTTACAGATTCTGACTGCGATTTCAGTCGCAGTTTAGAAGCGCAGTAGCACTAAAAGTAGCAAGTCGCAACTAAGAGTAGCAAGAAGCAGTTTTCACTCTGCCATCTGTTGGTCGAAGTTTGTACTAATATCTTTGCATTGGGCAGGCTATAGAGTCTACCTGTGATTTCAGTGACAAATCGCGTTTAAGAGTCGCAAGTAGCAACTAAGAGGCGCAGTTTAGACTTTGCCGGCTGCCATCTGTTGGCCGAAATTGGTACTTCTAGCTTCCTGCCGTCTGCCTCGTGTATGTGTGGCTGAAGTAAAGTTGTGAGGCGGCATCGTGTGTCGTGTCGCGATAGCACACTCGGTAGTGCGCTTGTCGGCGAAAGGCAAAGGTCACATGTTCGAGTCCCGGTTCCGGCACACAATTTTAATCTGCCAGGAAGTTTCAAGTTTCAATTTGAAAGGTGTTTTACCCTGAAACGACATTTTTCGAACATTTAGTACATTAGTCCTGATCCACCGTTCATATCGTGGAACAAATTGCTGACGCTGCAGGAACAGCCTTCTTTGGAATCTAATTAGATGTGTCCAGGTTTTATTTTCATATGTAGTTGTAGTCATAATTTTAGTTGCGTTTCATTTTATAGCTATATACATATTATTATTCTAAAGAGCATGCTATCGCAAAAACCGTCGTCTGTAGTGGAAAATGTTAGCAGGAGCGAATGAAGTTCGAGTTCATAGAAACATGTAGTTAGTTGATGTGGGCCCCCTTACTTCTCTAAGCAGTACTAGAATGCAATAGGGAGGAATACTCTTTCCACGCTTACGTACACAACGAGCGCGTGAAGGCAATGGGAAGGACGCGGATTAAGGTGCGCTTTGCGCATGCGCAGACTAAAATGCGGACGCTGGCTGTGGAGTGTCGTTTCCATACTGGGCAGGAGTACTCTCCTGCTGAGAAGCACAAAGCCTGCGCTGTGGTGCGCAGAATGTCGGGGTTCGCTCCCCAACCGCTCCCCGCTAGCTTTCTAAGCAGGGCATTCCTGAGCCTACTTCCTGTCTGGTGTTGAGGCAGTGATGTTTGTACGTTAGTTTTTTTTTTTTTTTTTTTTTTTTCTTACGTTAAGCTTATGGGACTTAACTACCGCGTCATCAGTCCCTAAACTTACAAACTACTTATCTACTACCTCATTCTAAGGACGGCATAAATATCCATGCCCGAGACGGGATTCGAACCCCTGACCGTAGTGGTCGTAAGGACCGTGACTGGAGCGCCTCAGTCCTCTCGGCCACCGCGGCCGGCGGTACGTTAGTGACCTGCCCAATGTTACAGCAAAGCGTTTAGGGATGTTTATGTACTTCAAGGTGCTACGTTCCCACCTACAAAATGTTGTTGAAATTAAAGCGAATGTTAGAAAATACCGACCTTCTAAGGAAACGATCGTGGTGCTACCGTTTCAGGCAACACAGAAAGCATGTATCTCACAGAGAACACCACAGCTGTTATCAGATCAATGAAGAACAGGACTCCTAAAACACTCTCAAGAAAACGGAACTTGAAATGTCAAATATCTCAGAAATTCATTCTGATATTTCGTGTAATAAGCAAAAGGTAAAAAATTAAGAACACTGAAAACATAAACGCTATACTAGGACAAATGTTTCAGATAGGAAGACAGAAAACTAGGCACAGCTTTGAAATTATCTTTAGAATAAAAAATGAAGCAAGACGGTTACAACCGAATGTTTCACCTAAGGACGAAAGATGTTTGCTGATTAAAACACGTATGAAATAACTTATTAAATGCTCTTGTCTTCATATGGGTTTACTTATTTGAGGAGAAAGAAATTGTCTTTGCCACATCATTCAGTAATATAAAATTGAAAAAAATCACCTTATTAGTCAATCAGGCAGTTTAAACAAAGTCCTGGGTTTAATTAATCAAAAGCATTTGATACCAAGCAACAAAAAATTTTGGTATTACAATAATAAGTTATAACAGCCAGTCATAGATACGCAAGAAGGAGCTGCTGTTTTGGTTGCAGCTGTTACATACGACAAGAGCGATCAATTTGGAAGCGTGGAATCGTTTTATCCTCTACTAAGACCTAATGAGATATTTTTTTACGTCAGAATCATCTTATTTTACGGTTATCATATTTACAGATAAATTTTTCATCACCAACCGAATGATCATCTTAGGCATGCACAGTATAAGCAGAGAACCTGCACAGCTATTTCACGTCGTGCTACCCAAGTTATGTATAACGATCACGAAGAAACTGTCACAGAATTGAGTGTTCTGGAACTGGTTTCAGGTCATGTTGGTCTTGGAAAGTTTTCGGTGCTTATAGTGAACAATTTAATAGAACACCGTCATTTGTTACGGCAGCATCACCATCCAGTTACAGATACTGTCATATGCAAATGATTAGCTTTCCAGAGCATTCACACAAGGTTGGCGTCGGTGGCGATACACACAAAGCGCTGACGTGAGGAAAGTTTCCAACCGATTTCTCATACACAAACAGCAGTTGACCCGCGTTGCCTTGTGAAACGTTGTTGTGATGCCTCGTGTAAAGAAGAGAAATGCGTACCATCACGTTTCCGACTTTGATAAAGGTCGGATTGTAGCCTATAGCGGTTGAGGTTTATCGTATCGCGACACTGCTGCTCCAATGTCTGTTAGCAGACTATCGAATCGGTGGGTTCAGGAGGGCAATACGGAACGCCGTGCTGGATCCCAGCGGCCTCGTATCACTAGCAGTCGAGATGACAGGCATATTATCTGCATAGCTGTAACGGATTGTGCAGCCACGTCTCGATCCCTGAGTCACCAGATGGGGACGTTTGCAAAATAACAACCATCTGCACGAACAGATCGACGACGTCGACTATCAGCTTGAAGACCGTGGCTGCGGTTACCCTTGACGCTGGCATCACAGCTAGGGGCGCCTGCGATGGTGTACGCAATCAAGATGGTCGCATCCGTGTCTGGCTACATCGCGGTGAACGCACATTGGAAGCGTGGTTTCGACATCGCCATACCGGCGTATCACCCGGTGTGATGGTATGGGGTGCCATTGGTTACATGACTCGGTCAACTCTTGTTCGCATCGATGTCACTTTAAACAGTGGTCGTTACATCATTCGATTCCTGCAAAACCCTACATTTCAGCAGGATAATGCACGACCGCATGTTGCAGGCCTTTCTGGAAACGGAAAATGTTCGACTCCTGCCGTGTCCAGCACATTGTCCCGAACTCTAACCAACTGAAAACGTCTGGTCAATGGTGGCCGAGCAACTGGCTCGTCACAATACGCCAGTCACTACTCTTGATGAACTGTGGTATCGTGTTGAAGCTGCATGGGCATCTGTGCCTGTAAACGCCATCCAAGGTCTGTTTGACGCAATGCGCAGACGTATCAAGGCTATTATTACGGCCAGAGGTGGTTGTTCTGGGTACTCATTTCTCAGAATCTATGCATCCAAATTGGGTGAAAATGTAATCACATCTCAGTTCTTGTGTAATATATTTGTCCAATGAATACCCGTTTATCATCTACATTTCTTCTTGGTGTAGCAATTTTAATGGCCAATAGTGTATGAACAGGTCGCAAAAATGTCCTTGGCGGCTCCTTTATCCTGTGTGACCTTCCTCCTACCTGTTGTGTTGACGAATTAGAGTGACGGATTAAATGACCCTTTTCCAGTGCCCTTCTTGTGCTCATTAACAGTTGCCAAATTCGAGTGTGCCCCTAACTAACTCCAACAACTGATGTCCTTACTGTGGTGACATGTCACGCACGACATTCAGTCCTCTTGGTCTCTATGTAGAGCGACAGAGCACGTTTTTTGAGAACGAATGATCACGTGAGCAGGATATGTTCAGAAATCTACCACCGCAATATGTGTTGCATTACGCATCGTCAGTTATTCAGCTAACTCGTATCTCTAAACCTGCTTTGTCGTGTAAGAAAATGGAAACATCCCAAACAGGCCGTAGACTGAGTGTGTGAGAATTTTGTCAGGGGGGATGCCTGCCAGGGTAAATGTGCGCGCGTGTGCGAAGCCACTGTGCCAGGATGGCGGAGTGGTGAGTGCAACTGGCAAGTGAGCAGGAGACCCGGGTTCGACTCTCACTCTTCGGCCGGCCGCGGTGGCCGAGGGGACTGCGGCGCTACAGTCACGGTCTGCACGGCCACTACGGTCGGGGGATCGAATCCCTCCTCGGGCATGGATATTTGTGCCGTTGTTAGTGTTAGCTAGTTCATAAGTAGTTTGTATGTTTAGGGACTGATGACCCCGTAGTTAAGTCCCGTAAGCTATACAAACAAACAAAACAATATCGCTCTTCGTACAAATTTTCACGTCGTGCTTCAGTATGCATCTTAACATCTCTTACGACATTAACTGAAGGAGATTAAAGCGCAGAAAACGCTTCGTACGTGTCACAAATGTTTCAAATTTTTGTATAGCTTATGGGACTTAACTACGGGGTCATCAGTCCCTAAACTTACAAACTACTTACGAACTAACTAATTCTAAGGACGGCACAAATATCCATGCCTGAGGGGGATTCGAACCCCCGACCGTAGTGGCCGTGTAAACCGTGACTGGAGCGCCTCAGTCCCCTCGGCCACCGCGGCCGGCTACGTGTCATAGTCCTCACTTTATTAACAAGTAACTCGGGACACATTCGTCTGGAATGATTAGCTCTTAATTCTTATCGCCCGCCAGTAAATGGAGAAGGGACCATCTCGCACTACAAGATGAAAAGGAGGCCATTTAGCTCGCCCTATTACATATTTCGGCCGATTAAAAAGAACCCCTCCCTTCAGTTTACACAGCGGAGAATGCGGAGCGCGCGCTTATGCCGGCGTGACAAAACTCTTACAAATATTGGCGGTGAGGGCCGCGCCGTCGATACGTAATCCAGTGGACTCGCTGGTGAAGCGAGAAATATGGGGGAGACGGAGCGGCCTGTGGTGGGAAGGCGTCCGCGTCTACTTGTAGGGCTGCCTGGGGGAGCATAAAGGCGGCCATTGTGAGCGCAGCGCCACACCCCAACCCTCAGGGCAGAGCAGGGAGGCCCCCAGCGGCTCCGGCCTCTGCTCTCCTCTTGACGTCAGGCCAGAGTTTACCTGTTACGTCCGGCGCCTCTCCCGTCTTGTGGTTCACACTTCCCTAGGGTTGCTCAAACAGTCCGCACACGGAGCGTGTGTCTGACCGGGTACTGTCAACGTGCCGAGTCCACCGTGCGGCTGAACTTCCGAAATGGTGCGGCGTGTGCATACGAGACGTGTGCCATGCGATACAGCGGGCTCCGGCGACTGATGTGAGCAACATCAGGTTCTGGAATCACACAGTTTACGAAATCGACGGAGAGAAATTCCTGATTTATTTGTACTGAGAGTACTTTTCCTCTGTTTTGTGTATAGTGTCCGATATTGGCTACTAGCTTAAACCCGCTGGTCCGCTTGCGTGTTTGTTGATTATGATAGATAAGCTATCTTTCAGTAGTGTGCTATGGGACTGGTTTAGAAGGATGAAATGAAATACAATACCTTCTTTAGAAACAAACATTTTTCAAAATGTTTGTAAATCTATCGGACCATACTGCGTGGTCATCAGTCCGTAGCTTACAAACTACTCAAATTAAGGTAAACTAACCTAAGGACAAACACACACACACACACACACACACACACACACACCCTTGCCCCAGGGAGGACTCGAACCTCCGACGGCGAGCAAACGCGCGCTCCGCAGCGAGGCGCCTTAGACCGCTCGGCTGCTCCAAATATTTTTAGTCAACATTCAAATAAAAAAATATAAAATTATGTGAAGTGCTTAATGATTTACAATAGCACTCGTTTCGAAGAATCCAATCACGAAATTCAACAATAATGACTGTAATAATATCACAGATCGATCACTTGATGTACTGCGCGAAACGTCAAATCAATTTTTTTTTAAACAGATGTATTAAAATAAAATTCTTTTTTACTGCTTTATTTATTTATTCTTATATCTTTACAGAAAAAGAGCTGAAGACATTGTAGCACGCATAGACCAAAGATATGGTGTGTAGCATCACGTTTTGCTGTATGTAACCTCCTTGCTACAAAGTCGCAAACCCGCGGTGGAGTAGCCGAGCGGTCTAAAGCGTCTCGCTGCGGAGCGCGCGGTTGCTCGCCGTGGAGGTTCGAGTCCTCCCTGGGGCATGGGTGTGTGTGTTGTCCTTAGGTTACTTTACCTAGGTTTAAGTAGTTTGTAAGCTACGGACTGATGACCACGCAATTTGGTCCGATAGATTTACAAACATCTGAACATTTTTTAGAGTCGCAAATGTCATCGCTGTCCTTCAGTCCGATTTTTTTTTTTTTTTTTTAATTTGACGACTTTCAACAACCATGTCTTCCAGCCCATTATAGCTATCGGCATGGAACTGCTATGGTGTGCAACAGGAGACTTCAGACAAGAATTACACACAGACCATTCGTTTGCGTTCCGTAGTTTTCGCTGCAGAGCGAAATATTAACACACACACACGTTGAATTTTATACACACCGATGACTTTCCATCACAATATACTCCACCGTTTTATCATTATCAACCCTCAAGCAACAAAGCACACAATACAACCATTTCCAAAGAGCAAATATAATTTTCAAAGAGTAATTATTGTTCCGAATTTCGCGTTATATTCTTCAAGTTACTAAATATCTATAAGATCGCTACAAAACCGTGCCTAAAACCTTCCTCAGGTATAAATTAGTAACTGTACAAATATTTAAGTCTCTGCGTCTTGTCGTTCGGACGTGATAAGCGTACACCGAACGGACAATCACATTAATATATATAGATAAATAGCTATCCGATCTCCATAAAACCGTGCCTAAAGCCTTCCCCGGATAGACATTAGTAACTGTACAAATTTTTAGCTCTTTATGTAATAATACTATCCGAATTTTATCATGTCACGTATCTTACTTTACGGTCTGCTACACGAGTCGTAGTTTGATATTGACGAACTGCCATCAACTGTTCGGCGAGTGGTTATCATATTATAAAAATTTCATTTACAGCCAAATTTCAACCACCGATGGATCTCTTGTTAAGGGTAACCGCTCGTCGATTCTTTTTGTAATGTTCTGCCTGCACAACACTCCCTCGTTAATTAGCTTGCCATTTCATTTAAATGCATGTAACAATTTTCCAAATTTATTCCGTAAATTTCTGATTGGGTTCTTTCATAGCTTCTAACTTCAAACCTCTTCCTTCTGTAAATTTGTTAATCTCGAACATTAATAGCCAAGCTGGAACCTAATAAGGCCTACATGAAATGAAATGATAGTATGGCATTTTTGACAGGAAAGCCATATGTGATTGTTCTGCCGCCTAGTGCATGTTGCTTTACTTGACACACAACATCCAGTTCTGGGAATCGAACCCGGACACCCTGCGAGGTAGCGTACATAAATAGCAACTTCAGAATCTATGAACATAAGGCTTTTAGGAAATTATTGATAGATGTGAAATCATTGAATTAAAATTTGTGGTGCGGCCGGGAATCGAACCCAGACCTCCATGCTAACTAGGCAGACGTCTTAACCGTTAGACTACCACACCCCTAACGATTAAGGCGCCTTGGAATAGTCTATGTACTATTTCCCTCCACAACACAAACTTTTAATTCAGCTTCTTTGTTCCAAATTAGATAATTAGGAAAGTTGCATGATCATTCAATAAGAGCAGGGAATCTTAAATGTCTGGTAGACATGTCTCTTACCGACATATAATTGCAACAAATCATGTTGTTGTTGTGGTCTTCAGTCCGCAGACTGGTTTGATGCAGCTCTCCACGCTACCCTGCCCTATGCAAGTCTCTTCATCTGACAATACGTTCGGCAACCTACATCCTTCTGAATATGCTTACTATATTCGTCCCTCGTTCTCCCTCTACGATAGCGAACTTTGACGGACTTTCAGTTCGCCGGGGCGTTGCAAATTTTCATAATACGAAAATTTTTCAACCGCATGTAACACGTATCCAGTCATTTTATCACCACAAATATTAGTACTATGACGACCGATTTTCGAGAGATCCTCAGTTTTCTGAGTTACTTTGACTTGCATTGAAATGACATATATCCATAAGACGTAAGTTATACATACGAAACTTACCAAGTACGAGTTTCTGCTAACAGCCAGCGTATTTATATCTGTACCGCAAAGAGCCACACCACCACCACCACCGTATAGCTTGGTGTGACGTAGGTGAACTCCCCCCCCCCCTCCCCATCTCATTGGTGAAGGTTCACACGCTCGTTGAGAATTTCACACATTGTGAAAGCCTCCCCAAAGCGCGGCTCGTACTTTATGAGGTCAGATATTCTACAGGTTGACGGCATACGCTCGGCGTGACGATGTCTTACAGGCCTTCAACTACGCCTAACTCTAAAGCGACGGGGATTCATACGCCACTGTAGAATAAACACACTGAGCGCTACCCAAAATTCAACACTTATCACAGACGATTTTGATTTGGCGTTGAATCAAAGAGAATATGGATGTGTTACTAGCGGTGCCATAGACCTGGCTGCTTTCACGTGTCACCAAACTTGATCTGGTCTAGCAGCCGACGAGTCATTCCGCAGTCGTCCACCAGACATCTTCGATAGGTTAGCGACCAGGAAAGCCAGGGCGGCAGTGGCAAGGGAGCAGTCAGAACACTGCGTGGTAGCGCGGTATCCTGTTGTAATGTGGATGTAGCGAATTCATGCAATTTCTCTAACAGACGATAACAACATCGTTGATTTTATGACCCTGGCGATGCAAAAGCGCGTTTTCCATTATTGAAAACGCGAAATCATAATTTACGAAAGAAAAGTGACAACGATTTCCGCTTGTGCAATACGTTTTCACCGCCATATATTCAGTAAGGTGGCATTATAAATTATTCATTTATTGACTGCATTCTGTCGTCTGGTGAAGATGAACAATTACATCGGCTGACTCTACCCGGGGGACTCTTTTGTGTCGGATCTAATATAAGTCAAAGCTCATGTATCTTTGTCATTCATCCCCAAAAATTTCCATATCCTTTTCCTTTTTCTTCAACAAAAAAAAAAAAAAAAAAGAAGATACCATACAATAAGGAATGACTTCAACTGTCTCTCACCATGGTGATTCCAAAGTCTAATCCGAACATCCTAGTGGTGCGGGAAAAATGTGGATTGGAACATTATTCATAATATCAAAAATTGTACAACACGTTAACTCTAAATAAATACTGCTCCGATATTTGTTCCTTGTAGAGCTACGTTATGGATGGCAGGGAGTATACTTATTAGAAATAAATATCATAACCAGAGATGTATTATTGGATTAACTAACAGTAGCAGGTTTTCTTCTTAATATATATATTTGACTCCAGACACCATATAACCTCCTGCGAAAAGTAAATAAAAATTCAGTAACAGCCGGCTGCATATATCTGGGGAGAAAGTATTCGTAAACCACAATAAATGCACACGAACTGCTGACTATGCCGGCCGCGGTGGCCGAGGGGACTGAGGCGCTCCAGTCACGGTCTGCACGGCCGCTACGGTCGGAGGTTCGAATCCCCCCTCGTGCATGGATATTTGTGCCGTCCTAGTTCGTAAGTAGTTCATAAGTAGTTTGTAAGTTTAAGGACTGATGACACCGTAGTTAAGTCCCATAAGCTTTACAAGCATTTGAATATATTTGACGACGGAGTTTAACATGGAGGGAACCATGTGTCAACAATAAGAACAGGAAACAGAAACGGCACTTGAATTTGCTAAGCAGCATATAAACAAGAACCAAAGTTTCTGACACAAGCTGCAGTTTTATCGTTAAAGTAGGCCTAGATCATGTTTTCAAATGTATGTAAATCTGTGGGATTTAACTACTCTGGATTTCAGGCCCTAGGCTGAAAAACAACTTCAAATTACTTAAACTAGCCTAAGGACATATACAGACACCCATGCCCGACGAAGGATTCGAACCTCCGACGGCGAGAAAACCGCACGCTCCGCAGCGCGGCTACTCGAGACACCACTCGCTGGAGTCGGCCGGTTCTGACGCCACTCTACCGGCGTCGTTGCTACTTTGCTGAGGCAGGACCACTCTTGCCAACACTTCTGATGGTGTCGACGACCTGTGGCACCACGCTGCTGAGGAAGACCACTTCTGACAGCACTTTGCTGGGGCCGAGCGGTGGGTTCGCAGCTTCATGTCAGGATGAGGCGTGGAAGCTGGTGGAGCGCCAGAGGACGTTAATAAAACAGAATTAAAATCTACACGTCCATTCCGTAGCATACAATAATTCTGATGAAGGGCTAGCCCGACAGGAGCTAGAGCAGTAGGTGGCGTGTCCGCTCGCCGTCACGCTGGGACCTCGGTGTTCCGACTGCTGTGAGCCGTCTGATGGTTAGTGCCCGCGCCCGCGCCGCGACGTCCGGGAACCGACGCAAGGACTGTTATTGAGAAGTGCTCTGTCCCTTCTCCAGTCTGTGCAGCTGCCAGTGGATCCATACGTGGACGCGTCTGAAGTCGGATGCCGTGCTGATACCCGACTCTGGATACTGGCTGGCCGGATTAGCACCAGAGTGCTAACTCGACGACAGGAACATTGGCATTTAGTAGCCAACCACTGAAGACTGCGCTGGCCTCAGGCAGCCACCATAGGGTTGTTAAGTCGTCAGATCACCATCTTCCCCAGATGATAGTGCGCCGGCCGCGGTGGCCGAGAGGACTGAGGCGCTCCAGTCACGATCTGCACGGCCACTACGGTCGGGGGTTCGAATCCCACCTCGGGCATGGGTATTTGTGTTTTCCTTAATCTTAGTTAGTTCATAGGTAGTTTGTAAGTTTAGGGACTGATGACCCCGTAGTTAAGTCCCATAAGCTATAAAAACATTTGAACATTCGATACTTAGTGCGAAGTACGGCATCGACCAGACTCCATTTCCTAGCTGCCTCCAGCAGCTGCCATTACGTACTGCCATCTCTGACAAAGACTGAGCACACTGATTAGGCCAGTGACTCGACGACTATCTAGTGAACATCGTCTATCCCGAAGACCAACCGACTGCTACTTCTAAAAGCGGAGGTATAATACATAAATTTTGCTGAAGCTGTGACGTATGAAACGGTTCGAATGTGTTCGATTTGAAAATGCAGTGTTCACTCGATGTGCTTTACCGCTGACTCATCCGCGGTACTGCCATCTCTGACAAATACTGAGCACACTGATTAGGCCAGTGACTCGACGACTATCTAGTGAACATCGTCTATCCCGAAGACCAACCGACTGCTACTTCTAAAAGCGGAGGTATAATACATAAATTTTGCTGAAGCTGTGACGTATGAAACGGTTCGAATGTGTTCGATTTGAAAATGCAGTGTTCACTCGATGTGCTTTACCGCTGACTCATCCGCGGTCTTATTCACTCTTGTGACAGAGTTACGTGCAGTTATGAAAAGTTTACTAGCTGCCTCTCTGTCTGACAGCCGTCTCAGTCACTCAGCAGTTCGCTGACGGTAGGCTCTCCAACTTGCCGACGCAGCGTCTGCCGTCGCCAAGCAAGACAAGTGAGCATTTCCAGTGCCAGCTGTTGTCGCTGCCTCATCGCCCAGAAAGCTAAGTATCATAATTTAATTGCGTGAAATTTTGTTGCCAGTTGATTTCTTAATTTTCGTTAGTGCTTATGTTTTTAAGAGGCTTCTTCTCACCTACTTGGCAGGTTTCGTTTGTGCTACTGCTTTATTATCGCGTATTTTGATAAATACCGTGCGTACAGTTCTCGTCTACTGCAAGGTACGTGAGTTAAGTATCATATTGTCACTTCCTTATTTCGTGTTCTGCTTTAAGAAAGCAGATATTTCCGCGCGTTTAATAACAGTGTATTCAATAGATTTTCTTGTTCATTTTGAAAACTGCTGGACTCAGTTTTGTTATTTTGACAGTGTAGTTACCACTAAATACAGTTCAGTCAGCTGCCAGCCGCCTTTATTAGAGTACTAGGCGAATTAAAAATTGATTATTTAGTTTTCTACTTTCTACAGTTAATTGTATTGATAGGATGGATATGATGCATGCCTGCTGTGTGCGGATGCAGGAGGAGTTGGCCGCGGTTCCGCGGTTCGCGAACAGCTGAGCGTGCTGTTGTCTACGGTCAGCCGTCTTCAGGCTGCTGTCTCGGGGTGCAGCGGTGGTGGGGAGTCTGGTGCGTCGAGTGGGACACCTCAGATGTCTTATGCTTCGCTCTCTGTCCCTGCAACCGAGGCACCTTCAGGTGTACCTGACCTTTCCCCAAGGGGAGTGGCAGGTTGTACGGCGTTTGCGTCGCTCGAGGCGGAAGGCCAATGTGGAGGCTGGACGTCCGTCCGCGCCCGTTCGTCCTGTGAGTGAACGTGTGGCCATCCTTCAGCAGGGTCCGAGCAGGTGCACGGGGGGAGGGGATTATTAGTTATTGGGAGCTCCAATGTTAGGCGCATGATGGAGCCCCTTAGGCAGATAGCGTCGAGATACGGAAAAAGTCCAACGTGCACTCTGTGTGTCTGCCAGGGGGCTTCATCCGAGATGTGGAGGAATTAGTGAAGGCTGCTGCCCTCGCACGCGGGGGTGAAAGCAGAGCTGTCTATTTGTAGCATTGTTCCCAGGGTTGATCGTGGTCCTTTGGTTTGGAGCCGAGTGGAGGGTCTGAACCAGAGGATTCGGCGACTCTGTGACAGTCATGGCTGCAGATTTCTGGATCTGCTTTATCGGGTTGGGAATTGTAGGGTGCCCCTAGATATATCAGGGGTGCACTACACTAAGGAAGTGGCTACTCGGTAGCAGAGTGCTTGTGGAGTGCACTTGGTTTTTTTTTTTTTTTTTTTTAAAGGCTAGGCGCTAACTCTGATGAGCACACGCCTGTCGACATTCAGCCAGTCAATTCAGGCAGCGAACTTTCAAAGTATTAAAAACAAAGTTCCCGACTTTGGTGCACTGCATGGAAATATTTGTGCTCAGATAGTTTTAGGCACCTAAAGTTGGCTAAATCGTCATGTGGCAAGTTCAGAAATATTTAGCGAGGCGTGGAATGTATATCGGAAAGATAGATCGAATACAACTGGAGGAGGAGTGTTCATCGCTGTGGTCAAAGATATTGTTTCTACTGAGATCGAGGTTGAAAATAACTGTGAAGTTATCTGGGCACGTAGAACGGGACTAAAAGAAGTAAAGTTAATGGACGGTTTATTTTCGTTAAAAGAATTGCAACCAGCTGCCTTTTTGGATCCAACAGGGATCCGACATGAACATCTTGAAAGTAATGTCAATAGTTTGGTGTTTTTACCGGCCCCCCAGTGCTGCTGTAGCAGTTTTAGAGTCATTCGAAGAAAGTCTACACCAGGTAGTGCGTAGGTATCCGGGCCATATGACTTCTACATCTACATCTACATACATACTCCGCAATTCACCGTAAGGTGCGTGGCGGAGGGCACACTGTACCACTACTAGGCATTTCCTTTCCTATTCCACTCCCAAATTGAACTAGGAAAAAAAGAATGCCTATATGCCTCCGTACGAGCCCTAATTTCTCTTATCTTGTCTTTTTGATCACTACGCGAAATATAAGTAGGCGGCAGCAAGATCGTAGTACACTCAGCTTCAAATTCCGGCCGTCTAAATTTACTTAACAGAGATTCACGAAAAGAACGTCGTCTTTCTTCCAACGATCCCCAATTGAGTTGCCGGAGCATTTCCGTGACACTCGCGCATTGCTCGAACCTACCGGTAACAAATCTAGCCGCTCGTCTCTGAACCGCCTGTATGTCTTCCTTTAAACTGATCTGCTGCGGGTCCCAAACACTTGAGCAATACTCAAGACGTGGTCGTACAAGCGTTTTATACGCGGTCTCCTTTACAGGTGAAGTACATCTTCCCAAAATTCTCCCAATAAACCAAAGTCGGCTGTCCGCCTTACTCACAACTGTCCTTACACGCTCGCTCCATTTCATATCGCTCTGCAATGTTACGCCTAGATATTTGAACGACGCGACAGCATCAAGAAGCTCACTACTAATGCTGTATTCGAAGATTATGGGATTGTTTTTTCTACTCATGCGCATCACCTTACACTTTTCTACATTGAGAGCTAGCTGCCATTCTTCGCACCAACTAGAAATTTTGTCTAAGTCATCCTGTATGCTATTACAGTCAGTTACAGACGACAACATCATCAGCAAACAGCGAACTGCGAATGGACAAAGCCGAAGATGTGTACCCAGCCAGGATTCGAACCCGAGTCTCCTGCATTCTAGCACCTGCAAGGACTACCTAAGCACGCCTCCCGTCAGGCACAAATTTCCAGCCCTGCCCTGCCCACAGTACTCAAACTCGTAGTCACTATGTACTAATTCCTGTAAGTGGAAATTTGTGTCTGACGGGAGGCGTGCTTAGGTAGTCCTTGCAGGTGCTAGAATGCAGGAGACTCGGGTTCGAATCCTGGCTGGGTACACATCTTCGGCTTTACCCATTCGCTGTTGAAGTCATATATTCTGTGATTATGAAAACAATAACAACTGCAGAATCAGAAGTGACGTCTGTTCTTTCGGAATAGACGCCACATGTATACAAGTAATATTAGTCGGTGGAGACTTTAGCCTTAAGAGTGTAGATGGGGACCTCTCTAGCTACATTTCAGGCGGTACAGACAAGCAGTCCTGCGAGTTACTTTTGGACACATTCTCCGAAAACTCCCTTGAGCAGTTAACCAGCAACCCACAGGCAATGGAAATATTTTAGACCTTGAAAAACGACCGTCTGTCGTCGTCCATATATTTTTGTATATTTCTTGTAAAGTTATAATTTATTTAATGTCGCTAGATTATCATTTTGTTAAAACTTGAACGTAACTCTTTTCAAGGCTTGAGGAATAGCATCTTTATTTCATGTGTTAAAATATTAGTTAATATTGCTAGGTTTTTCTTATTTTGTTATTTTAATAATTTATTTTTATATTAATTAATGTGGCATATGTACGGGCCGCAGTGAAATAGCCGAGCGGTCTGACGCACCTCGCTGCGGACCGCTCGGTTGCTCGCCGTCGGAGGTTCGAGTCCTCCCTGGGGCATGGGTGTAAGTAGTTTGTAAGCTACGGACTGATTACCACGCAGTTTGGTCCGATAGATTTACAAACATTTCAACATTTTCATAAGTACGGCTTCTCCGCTACGCCACTGTCCCTGTGAGAATGTGCAGTTGTTTTACCTTTAAGTGTGTGCGAGAATCTATGACTGAATGTGGGGGGGTGATAGCTCGCTTTGCATCGTTCTCTCTGGCTCAGAGTCGATAGCTGCTGAGGTTACCAAAGAGGTTTCTACACCCTTTGGTTACAGTCTAGTTAGCGAGCCTTCCCCTCCAGCGCGAGTATCGCTGTCCGTCCCCACCACCGTTGTTTTCTTGGCTTTTCCGGCTTCCGGTGGCTTCCCGCGTCCGGTAGCAGTTTCCCCCCTCATGACCGCTGGATATTCACTCTGTGCTGGTCGTCTGGTGAGGTAAGGTTGGTTCTGCTCTTGTTTCTGGAGATGGTAGCGTTTCATTGACTAGCACGTTTAACTTAAGATTTGTGAACTCAGAATCATTTAAAAAAAATATTTTCTCCGATCGTGTGCGGAAATCTGTTGTCGTTTTTCAATTCAGTGATTTCCAATAGATAAACGAGGTGAGTGTGATTCTATTTGCAGTTTGATAACGGCCTGATATTTTAAAACCCTTTGTGATCATTTGGCGGTGTATGAACTCCGTGTAAATATTTTCTAGCTTTGTGGGGCCCGATTTCTAATAGGTGATATGTTCATTTTTGTACAGTGCATGTAAAAATCTTCTCATCGTTTTCTTTCGTGAGTGATATGTGTTCCACGTGCTTGGTTCATAGAACAAAACCTTCAGCTTCCACTCTTGTTTGTTCCATGCCCATCAGACAAGTAACTATGCTTGTATCCTTCTGATTTCCACTTATATATTTTAATCTTGCTGTTCTTCTCCAACTGGAAGTACCACTCTGTCTTTGTCAATAATTCTCACTGAGCCTTGCACAATGTCCTTCAGTAGCTTCTTTACGTAATTCTAAACATTTCTATGGGTTGCATGCCGCAATTCGTATTTTATTTTTCCGACTTTGTAATTATTTCATTTTTGTGTTTTTTCTGAGACTGGACTTCATCCGTCTCTTCGAACCGCTCCCTATCGCGTGTAGCTGTAATTCATTCGCTTCCTTACTTATTTCTAAGCATTTCTATGGGTTGCATGCTGTAGTTATTTTTCTTTTTGTCGGAATCTGAATTTATTCATCTCAAAACAGGCGTGACAGACCAGAGCCAGATTCAAAGTGTTTGTATATTGTGTTTTGTGCTACCTCTGACTTGATGAATTTCGCCTACGATAGCGGCGCCTGCTTCAGCCTCGTCTCTGCACGCTGTTTTTGGTGAGATTCGCTGTGGCATTGCGCGTGTCTGAGAGAATGAGTGTTGTTTGTAAATCCTACCCACAGTAGCGTTAAATCATCTATAATTTAGGCTGGGCACCGTCCGCATTAATCCATGTAAGAGATGCATTTTTATTATATTAAAAAAATTAGTTCCCCATTTTGCTTGTTTTCTATCTGAATAAACAAGTCTAAGTTCAGTAAAATCCGTAAATTTCCTATAAATTGTAGTTTTAGAGCACCTTCCCTCGTTTAACATTGTTCTTCACAAGTGCTGAGAACAAACTCAGATGCAAATCTTATGTTTAAATTCCATTGCGCCATAAATGTTTTCTTCGCCATCTTTCTAAGATAATTTTAATTGTGGTGGCTTGCTTATCAATGTCTGTGTGTAATAACGTGTGAGCTGTTATGTATATTGACCACTGTAGTACTAACTTCCTGTTATTGAAGTAATTTGAAACGAGTCAGTTCTCAGTTTGGGCCAGGGAATAAGGATTTATAGCAGAGAGTAACCAGTAGTTCAAACGGACCTTATTTGCTAATTTTAGTGATAGAACAAAGCTCTTGTTGCGTACAGTGGTCGACTTTTAACCTTATAGCTACGAACAGGACTGACCTTATTGACGACGTCTGTGAAGAGACAGGAATTAGTGATCATGATATCGTCATAGCGTCGATCGTGACCAAAGTTCATAAACCAATCAAGAAGGCTAGGAGCGTGTTTTTGTTTGGAAGGGCCGATAAGCATCTTTCGAAGTCTCTGCGGGTTTTCTGCCGGATAATAAAATCGAACTAATTCAATATTTCGACGGTGCAGCTGTCCGCCATCTTCAGGAAACTGCTGCTGCTGAGTCCCAGTATTCAGCGGGACTCAGCAGCAGTTTCCTGAAGATGGCGGACAGCTGCACCGTCGAAATATTGAATCAGTTCGATTTTATTATCCGGCAGAAAACCCGCAGAGACTTCGAAGATTTGTCACACCGGGAAAGCCTACGAAGTTACGCCGATAAGCAATTGTTAGGATCGCACTTAGAAAACGAATGGGCATCATTTAGTTCCGGTACTATGCATGTAGAGGAATTGTGGACTAAATGAAAGTGCACTGTATATAAAGGGTTAGAGAAATATGTGCGTGTAAAGTCGATTAGCGATGGAAAATATCACCGTGGTATAATAATAATTTTAGAAAGTTACTGAGAAAGCAAAGACTGTTGCACTCTCGGTTCAAAAAAGAACATGCAAATGATGACAGGCAAATGTTAGTAGAGATTCGTGCGTCTATAAAAAGATTGACGCGCGAAGCATACAATAATTACCATAGCCATACCATAGCAAAAGATCTTTCCGAGAACCCGAAAAAATTCTGGTCCTATGTAAAATCGATAAGCGGGTCAAAGCCCACTGTCCAGTCACTCGTTGATCATTCCGGGGCAGTAATACAAGAAAGCAAACGGAAAGCTGAAGTTCTAAATTTAACCTTTAAGAAATTTTTAACGCAGGAGGACCGCACAAATGTACCATCATTTGATCAACGTACTAATTCCGAAATGGAGGACATAGTAATAGGTATTTCCGGTGTAGAGAAGCAGCTGAGAGAAAAAGTCTGCTGGTCCGGATGGAATACCAGTTCGGTTTTACAAAGAGTATTCTGCGGCATTGGCCCCCTACTTAGCTTGCATTTATCGCGAATCTTTAATTCAGCGCAAAGGTCATAGTGATTGGAAAAAATCGCAGCTGACTCCCGTTAATAAGAAAGGAAAGAGAACTGGCACACACAATTACAGGCCAATATCGTTAACATCAGTTTCCTGTAGAATTTCTTTGAGACGGAAAAAATTCTTTCTATGAATCAGCAAGGGTTTAGGAAACATCTTTCATGCGTAACTCTGCTTACCCTTTTCTCAAATGACATCTTGCGTGTCATGGATGAAGGGCAACAGGCGGATTGTGTTTTTCTCGACTTCATTAAGGCGTTCGACGCGGTGCCACACTGCAGACTGCTAACGAAGATACTAGCTTATGGAATAGGTTCACAGATTTGTGACTGGCTGGAAGACTTTCTAAGTAATAGAACGCAGTATGTTGTTCTCGACGGCGAGTGTTCATCAGAGACGAGTGTATCGTCAGGTGTGCCCCACAGGAGTGTGATAGGACTGCTATTATTTTCTATCTATATAAATTATCTGATGGACAGAGTAACTTGTAATTTGCGGCTGTTTGCTGATGATGTTGTGGTATATGGGAGGCTGTCATCTTTAACAAATAGCATGCAGGATGGCTTAGACAAAATTTCTAGTTGGTGCGAAGAGTGGCAGCTAGCTCTCACTGTAGAAAAATGTAAGGTAATGCGCATGAGTAGGAAAAACAATCCCATAATGTTCGAATACAGCATTAGTAGTGAGCTTCTTGATGCTGTCGCGTCGTTCAAATATCTAGGTGTAACATTGCAGAGCGATATGAAATGGAACGAACATGTAAGGACAGTCGTGAGTAAGGCGGACAGCTGACTTGGGTTTATTGGGAGAATTTTGGGAAGATGTACTTCACCTGTAAAGGAGACCGCGTATATAACGCTTGTACGACCACGTCTTGAGTATTGCTCAAGTGTTTGGGATCCGCAGCAGATCGGTTTGAAGGAAGACATAGAGGCGGTTCAGAGGCGAGCAGCTAGATTTGTTACCAGTAGGTTCGAGCAATGCGCGAGTGTCACGGAAATGCTCCGGCAACTCAATTGGGGATCGTTCTTTTCGTGAATTTCTGTTAAGTAAATTTAGAGGGCCGGAATTTGAAGCTGAGTGTAGTACGATCTTGCTGCCACCTATTTACCTTTCGTGTAGCGATTACAAAGACAAGATAAGTGAAGTTAGGGCTCGCACGGAGGCCTATAGGCATTATTTTTTTCCTCGTTCTATTTGGGAATGGAATAGGAAAGGAAATGACTAGTAGTGGTACAGTGTGCCCTCCGCCACGCACCTTACGGTGGATTGCGGAGTATGTATGTAGATGTAGGGGTACAGAGCTGCTGACCTGATTCTGTCCAGCTACGGCTAGCAATCCAAGATTTTAAACACGTTTCACTGTCACAGTTTTTGAGGTGTAATACATCTAATTTACTAAGTAAGAAAATTCTTTCTAAGTAGTTACTAGCTGTAGAGAGTTTTGCTTCAATTTTATACTCAACCACATTCTAATTTATTTTTAACCTTTACACAAAACTACTATAAATACACTGTACCAATGAAACGATATTATACTTGTAACGTACTTACGTAATAGCCATTTCTGTATGTTTAAATCGTTTATAAAATAACATTTTTGTAATTTTTTTACAATATTAACAACGGATTACTGTAACATGGAACACTAACAACAAAGAGAGAGCAAGTCGCGGTAGTGAAAACTGCTTCGCCCCCACGTGACAGGGACGGGCGACGTGAAGCTTCCAAACTTCCGAAACCTGCGACGGCTAAGTTACCGGGAACCGCAACTATCTTTCAAAATGTTCAAATGTTTGTAAATCTATTGGTCTCAACTGCTGGGTTATTAGCCCGTACTTACAAACTGGTTAAACCAAGGTAAACTAACCTAAGGACAACACAAACACCCTTGCCCGAGGGGGGATTCAAACCCCCGACGGGGAACGTCCGCGCGCACCGCAGCATGGCGCCCCTGTGTGCACGGCTAATCCGCCGTGGTTTCTACTCTTTAGCAGCATAAGATCCATCTGAGAGTAAAAGGTTGTGGGTCACTCTGTGATGTTAACGAAGGAAAAAAGTCCCAGCAGTTTCCAAAATGCAGTGACTCCTCTGTCCAAGCTGCCATTGCCTACCTGCGTGCAGAGTCTGTTAATTCGCGTCGTGCTGCCTCAATCACTCTGGAAACCTTTCTATATAAATGAGTACAAATGTCTGCTCTGGGAATGCGCAGTCAGTTTTATACCTTGCGTACTCGAAACTACCACCATCTGTATCTCTGCACGCCACTACACCATCAGTTTTGTCGGCCGTTTGTGAAATAAACTGATTGCAAAGATCCCTTGCAGCTAAAGTAGATGCGCACAGATAAACATGCAGCACAGGCAGGAATAATTAGGTGGCGAGGGCAGTTACAAGTGTTATATTAAAACTTAAGCTGCGTAACTCCATTGACGCAAACGGTAGCGACGTCTCTCGAGGCAGGCGATTCTCGAAGCCTTTCCCGCCTTCGTGACCACTCTTCCGCACACAGTCGTATCGGTCGCTGTCACGCCCGGCTTTTTATGTGACCTTCTGCCACACACCTTCTGGTGATCTGTTGCCGGCTACACGCGTGGTTACTGTGTATTAGTGCGATGTGAAACCAGCTTCCCCGTTACGAGCAGAGCGCCCCTGCCGGTGAGTTGTGCACAACGCCGCTGTTCGGTGGGTTGCCGATCTCCGTGGTCGACGGCGCAACCCGTCACTTAATCGGAGTCCACGAGTTTCGTACTAGCAGCCAATGTAGAGGCTGTCCCGTTTTCTTTGTGATTATAATTCTAGAACAACGCTGCAGTATCCAAAGTTGTTCTGTTAACGTGCACCATTCAATCTCGATATCTCACGTGAACTATCCATACTAGAGATGGGCAAAACATTTTTATGATGATCCTTTCTTTACCTTTTTCGAACCGTACATTTCTACTCTTACATCTTTTATCCAATAACAGATAAACTGATAAACTACAAAGTCAGTAGACTGTTTATAAAAGCTGAAGGGTAATTTCATAAATACAAAGTTTTTTAACTCAAAGATCCTAAAAATTACTTACCATAAAAATCTTTAAAAATTGCAGCCACGTAGGTGTCCGCGTCAGCCAGGGAGGAAAGAGAAAACTCTGTATTTTTAATACTCTTACACGACGCATTCGGAAATGACTAAGTTACGTGATAAGCTAATTGGTTAATGTACGAATAATAACAAAAAAAAATAGCGAGAAGATCTTTTCTGCCATTGATAATGAATACAATTTGTATGAGTGTTAAGTTACAAAATTTTAGAGTACATGTAAAATATAAGTTGCTGAACATAATACGCGAAGAATCGAAGTTAAAAAATTGCAATGAAAATGACCGAGAGCAGTGAACAGAAGGGACGACAGCTCGATACCTAGCAGTGAACTGGAACTGGAACAGAGTGATAGGAACGACACCGGCCGCGCGGCCTGCCTGGAACTGGAACTGGAACTGGAACGGGAACGGGAACGGGAACGGGAACGGCCACCCTGTAGACTTTGAAACTGGATGTCGCAGCAACCTTGGAATAGGACCGCAAAGGAGCACGTAACGGCGAACTGCCGTTCCTAGTATGTAGTTCCTCGGTCCTTCAGTTCACTTTTGTGAACCGTTGCTTTCGAAACGTTCGTTAGCGAGAGAATTATATCTATTCCAGAGGCAGATTCACAGATATGAAGGACAAGTATTCTTCTGAAAAGGATTAGGATGACGATCCTGGATTCAAAGGATCAGGAATCTGGCGATAATCAAAAACTTCCAACACCTACAACTATCAGCACCCTCCTTCGAAAACAAAGGTTTTATTCTGACTTCCTCTACTTTACTCCAACATCTGTACCGACGACCAGGAAATGAACCCAGCCACGAGAAGATTTTTGTAAGTGGATGACTTATAATCCTTTTGCATAGACCATGCTTTGAATCCGTGAAAAAAAAATGACAGTTACTCATAGGAATTTATTAAGCTGCTACAATAGGAATGATATCAGAATAAACCGTTCTACGACACAAGTTCGTGATTTATGTTACGCAACAAGTAACGTAATGGTGAGAACGTATAGATTCATCATATAGCCGACTCCAGTATTGCCGCATCTCTAGACTGGGGAGGAGAGGAAGGGGTAGTTGGCCGGGGGTCTTCCCAAAGCGATTAATACGAGGAAAAAATAGCTCTATTTTTATTATTTAATGTCAACAACAGAAATCTTGATATCGATAAAGTAAAAGGACCTTCGGCGTAAATTATCCTCTGAGTATGAGCAACAAAATGTCATGGGGTGCCTTCTTAAAATAACTAATCTTTACATTAATAATGAAGCCCCCTCACCCCCAAAAAAATATATGCCCTATTCGCTACTGACCTGGGAATGACCATTGACAAGACTGTCGAAAACCATACTTGAAATGTTCTAATGTTTACAAAGCTATGGGACCAACTGCAGTAGTCATCAGTCCCTAGTTTTAAAAACTACTTAATCTAACTTAGGATAAGGGCAATACACTCACACATCCATGCCCGAGAGAGGATTCGAACCTCCGACAGGAAGCAGATGCGCACTACTGTGACCTTACAGATACAGGGGGAAGCTGATTGTTTCCATGTGAAAGGTGGGTTTTGTCAGGCTATTGGGTTCCCCAGCCGGCCGGCTAACAGTTTGGACACAATGAATGGGATACAGCAGGTAGTCAGGGTTTCCCTAATGTGCTAGGAAACCAGAAACGCTCTTGCCTGAGCAAGGGCAGCTATTGCAGATTGCAACTGAAATACAATATAGCCACAAACATTATTCTAAAACTCCATATAAAATCAGGGAATGATCATATGGCAAATATAATTATATGAATGTATTCAGGAGACTTCGAGAATCAAACGCCGTAATTACTATTTCAATATCCCTTACAGATAAAAAGAGGTAAATCTCAGTACTATAATAATAACACTATAAGACTTATATTTACAATTATTGATATTTAGTGTTTATCAGTAACAGATTAAGAAGCAAATGGGCAGCATTGCACCACGCTACCTATCTTAAAAGACGTATTCCGTATTCTTTCAATAAACTTTGTTCTGCTTTCAATTGAGGTAATAATATTTTTGTGTCAGAACATAGATTCCATCACAGAAACATAAAACATGTACCCAGGAAAGTACATTACATTTATATATGTTTAATAAGAGGTTTTCAGCCAAGATCGCTGTCTTCTTTTAATTATATGACCGGTTTGGGCGTGATAGACGCTATCTTCACACCTGTCATTATTTTTTACATCACTGCCAAAACATAACGACAAGTCTGAAGATGGCGTCAAGCACGCCGAAACCGGTCATATAATTAAAAGAAGAAAGCGATCTTGGCTGAAAAGCTCTTATTAAACCTAGATCGCTCCAACAATGTGTTTCTTATACTTATATATGTTTTTTATTATATTTAATATTATTCTTAGTAACGTTCGTTATTTATGTTGTAGACTGCCACTTAAATATTTCATAGCCGATTAAAATTAGTAAATATACAGCAGATAAATTATATATAAAGAATTATCAGTATTTGTGGACAAGAACTGAATATATTTGTATAAAAAGCCACGATAAATTAAATATTAATTCTGTAACTATATTTCGACGGCGGCAGTATATTTGAACAGTGGGACGCCACGATTAATAGCTACCTGAGCAACGAGCTTCAGTCTCAACCATTTTTTAGTATTGTTAAATATATATTTGTTTGTTAAATGTAAACTACCATTGTGCATTATGGCGGCAGAGGGTTGATAACGATAAGGGGGTGGAAGATATGGGTGTTGAAAGTTCCGACTTGTATAAAATTCTACGTGTGGGTATTAAAACTTTGCTCCTCAGCAAAAACTACACAATCGAGACGAACGATCTCTCTGCGTTGTTGTTGCACAAAGTTTTCCGTTGTACACCATAGCAGTTCCGTGTCGATAGTTATAAGAGGGTGGAAGATAAAGTGGTTGAAAGTCGTCAGCTTATATAAAATTCTGACTAAAGACCAGCGATGACTTTTGACACTATAATAGCAAAGAGGTTATATACAACGAAATGTGATACACATTCTTCAGTTGTTTTTCTGCAACAATCGTACGAATAAAGAAAAATAAGTGCATATGCCAGTTTGAAAAGTAAAACTACCAAGAAAGATGAGAAAGCATAAGAAACAAATTTCGCGTTCTCGATCCATTTCTGAAAGACAGGAAACGGCTCTGAAAAGTGCATCTACAGACGATAGAAACTTGAAATTCGTAGACGTTCTTTATCTTACACCGTAGGCATCAGCGATTTTTCTATATTCCCATCCCTAAGGGGGTGAAATAGGGGATGAACTGGATTTGAAGCAAGAAATACAAAACTTGGGATTTAGATTTTTTATTTGAATTTTAAAAACACGTGTTTCGATATTTTTGAAAATTCAACCATTAAGCGGGCGAAATAAGGGAAAATCTTATGAGGGTGCTACTGAGACTATTTTGATGCGAGAAATGCGAAAATTTTTATTTGGAACCAGGGTTAGAATTTTTTTTTTTAAATGTATTTGGGATATTTTGAATTCTGTCATCAATGGTGGAATAGGGACTGGGAAGTTGTATCAGTATACTTGATTAGGAAAGCCTTTTAAAGCTAAATCTATGAAAATTTGTATTTAGAAGTAGAAGCAACCAATGCAGACCAACCAGTCTACTCTTGAGAAGCAGCGGAAAGTAAGCTAGTTATTATTATGAGTACAAATAATACTGAAACCTTAAGTTAGTAGCACGATAACATTTTCATTTATACTACGTATTTACTACTTATTATTTTAATGTAAGGTATGCTTACGTCGCGTGGGATGTGTACCAAAATACTGAAAAACATTTTGGGAAACATCATCTTTCAACGACACGTTGGACCTGGAAAGCACCCTCGCTTCTTAACGTCATCTCTGAACGTCTGAAAACGTGCGCAGAAGGTAGACGTCCCGTTGGAAAACGTTAATACAGTCTTCTTCGGGCTGCGGATGCATTGCAGTGCGTCTCTCCATATATCACATATATCAGTATCCTATCTGTGTAGTCTTCGGTGGAATACATTGCAGCAGTTACCTGTTTAAGACCTCACTCGAACAACTACCGGACGGCCTCGCGACCTTGTCAGAGCGAAACCAGGAGGAAAACGTACACAGCTCAGAGAAAGTTCGCTTCTGAGTGAACTTCCCCTTTGGAGGAGGCAACACGACTTGCACTAAGGTATGTGAGGAAACATAAAAATAAAGAGAACGGCGTCCTTGAGCCACCTGGTATGTTAAAACAGCATTCGTGAAGTTACCTGCCGTGATTATTTGTCGCCTATAGCCGACTGCGTATGTTGCAACACTGTTGCCCCACGTGACAATCGTGATGGGGTAATTCAACACTGAGTAAAAAAGTATTCATTGCACAAAAACGTGTAATCAGAATAACTGCTGGAGCCCACCCAAGATCATCCTGCAGACGCTTATTTAAAGAGCTACGGATCTTCACAGTAGCTCCACAGTATATATATTCACTTATGAAATTTGTTATTACCAATCCCACCGAATTCAAAAGCAATAGCATTGTACATAACTACAACACTATCAGAAAGAATGATCCTCACTATTCAAGGTTAAATCTAGCATTGGCACAGAAAATTTTGGTCACCTACCAAACAGCATTAAAAGTCTGACACATAGCCAACTAGCATTTGAAAATAAAAGAATTTCTGAATGGCAGCTCCTTCTACACTATAGATGAATTTTAGATATAAATTAGTAATCTCAAAAAAAAATGTGTCATGTAGTATTTAGTACAAACTAATAATTTGTAGGACTCATTCTTAGACATCGAGGAATCGTAAATTTAGCCTTGGAGGGAAGTGTGTGGGGTAAAAATCGCAGAGGGAGACAAAGAGACGCGTATAGTAAACAGATTCAAGTGGATGTGGGTTGCCGTTCTTATGAGGAGATGAAAAGGCTTGCTCAGGATAGAGTAGGGTGGAGAGCTGCATCAAACCAGTCTCCGGACTGAAGACCATAATATAATAATTTGTAAAGACACCTTTCATTAACCTGACACGTTCCACATCATTACGAAGTGTCGTATTCATGATCTATGGAACAAGTACTAATCTAATCCAATCTAACGGTAATTTTAATGGGACCATATTTCCCAAACTCTTAATAACGGAACCCAGCGCAAATCTGCGAAGAGATTGGCGACACGATAATAAAGTTTGCACACTTGATGACTGGAAGAATGTGGAATGGTCCAATGGATCGTCGTCTATAATGCTCCCTGCAACAGTTGAAAACCCGGTGAGAAGGTCACGGTACGGCCTTGCCTGCTTTCCTACAGTCAAGCGTGGATTGAGATTCCGTCGTAATCGATATCGTGGTATTCAATCGGTCCTATCACTACCATCATTGCTCGGATAACGGTGAATGAATACCTCAGCATTGGCGACATCAAACTAACGTAGTATTAACAAACACCGCTGTATTGCAAAATGATAATGCGTCCACACACACAGCCAAAACGTTTCAGGCGCGCTTTGTACAGCATCAGAAAATTATGAAACATCTCCCTTGGGCAGCAAAATCGCCACATCTCCCCGTAAGTAAACCGTATGGGGAATTTTAGAGCAAAATGTGAAGACCAAATTTACATATGATTTTGTATGAACCTTGGGCATCAGTCATGTAAAACTTTTTTAAAGAATTCACCGGCATTTGACTGAAATATTGTTTCTTTTCACAACCAGGTTTCTGCCTTAGGCCATTATCAAGTGATAAAACTCTTCAGACAGGTTTTTTTTCCTTCCTAAGTCGTTGTCATGGCGATAAAATCGTTGGGACAACTTGATAAGTCCATGTCATTAACATAAAATTGGTACCACATTTGTAGCCGCATGTTTGTTTAACATAATTATACATGGACTTATCAACTTGTCCTGACGATTTTATCGCCATGACAACGACTTAGGAAGAAAAGGAAAACCTGTCTGAAGAGTTTTATCACTTGATAATGGCCTAAGGCAGAAACCTAGCTGTGAAAAGAAACAATATTTCAGTCAAATGGCGGTAAACTCTAAAAAAAAAAAAAAAAAGAACAGCTCCAAGATAGATAGTTCCTCAACTATCTATCTTGGAGCTGTTTTTTTTTTTTTTTTTTTTTTTTTTTTTTTTTTTTTTTTTTTTTTTTTTTAGAGTTTACCGCCATTTGACTGAAATATAGTTGGCGTATGTTTTCGAAACTATAAAGGCACTTTCCGAATCTGTTCTTTGGAGTTTTGCAGTTGTTCTGAAAGACAGTGGTGGGTCAGTTCGTTACTAATAAATAAATATCGTGTATGTATATTATTTTTGTCCATCCTCTTCTTTTCGCAAACTACCAGACACACATAGGAGCTGACATGCACGAACTATATGCTCTTCTGCTGCGGCTCTGTGCTCTCCTACAGCTGAAAGTGTTCCCCCACTTCTTGCAGGCCATGTCACGGGACATTGGTAGCTTACTGAAACCTGTAGGTTACATACAGTTCGCTAAACGCCTTCGCCAACAGATACGGTCTGCTACCTGCCGCCAGGTTGTGTACGCAGGGAGACGAAGAGTGGAATAGAACAATGTCCTCCCACTGCATGCATAGAGTAGAGGTTTAGGTCTCGAAACAGCTTCGTGGGGCCAACTGAGAAGCTTACAGTCTTACCAGAGAAGGTGGGATTGAAGAAAGAGAGATGAAGCTTCACCGTTGCGCCATAAAGCTGGCTAATATGGAAGTCTCTGAACAAGATACGATCAGCAGTTGAAAGATTTAACCTGAAGTGATAGTACTTTAGAGCAGTTAGTATGTTTTACAAATGTGGTAAAGAACACGGCAGTTCACAGGTTTCAGAGCCATCTGATCCCTTAATGATCAGACAAACAGAGTGAGTTGCCATAAGCGGCTGTTTGCTGATAGTGCTCTGGCGTAGAGGAAGGGTCGTCATTGAATAACTGTAATAGGATTCAGGGTGACTTTAAATTTGTAGTGGCTAGCTCTAAATGTAGAAAAATGCAAGGTCACGCAGATGAGTAGAAGAAACAATTGAATCGGTCGGTGGTTAAAGGAAGTATGTCACTTTTTTTAACATTTCAGGAGAGACAAAAAACTGTTTTATTGTTAAACTATTTAACAGACTGCATTGAAATTTTCGACATTTGCTGTACTCTAACCATACATACTGTGAATGAAAATAATTTTAATATATTCTACAAAGTTCTGGAAAAAAAATTGGAAATTTGTAACATAGTTCCTTTCTCCAGTCAACGAAATAATTAGTACTTTTCGAGAGTATAATACATTCAAAGATACACATTTCTGGATTAAAGCTAAAATTTATTCGTAAATTATCTTCAGCTGAACATGAAAACGACTATTTAATAGAAGTCAAAGATCGGATTAGTTCATATTACACTGAGTTATCACTTGAAGTTAGCCATTTCAAAATCTCTTCATAAAAAATCTCAGTGTCTTCCCCGTGAATGTGTTTCATCAGTTTCCGAAAACATCTTAAATTCTTTTTATATTGATTCGCCCTTTGTAATTATCATGAATATGTTTCCTATAGAAGTCGTATTTCAAATTTACGTCTGGATAATTCTTAAGGAACATCTCGTGCAAAGTTTTCAGATCCAAGCTTGCATCTAGGTATTTCATTTCCTTCCCAGCATAGTGAGTTTCTTTGAGTGGGAAAGCTGTGATACTGGGTACTATAGAATTTATTACATTTTCCGGAATTTTTGTTATGCATGGATATCTTCCACACATGTCCTTTTGACATTTAGAAAGACAGTATTCAATAACTTACAACAGTCAACAATAATCGTGACACCTGCCGAAGTTGGCGCCAAATTACTGTTTTGTTGCGCTTTCTACACCTGCATGCCGCGGATTAACGCCATCTAATTATGAATAGCAGTGATTTTCCGTCTTTGCAACTACAATAAAAATGCGATTTTTTTCACACCAGACGCGTTTCGTTTTATTGAATGTAAAACATCTTCACTGGTGGAAATGAACTATGAACAGTGAAACAGTGAAAGTGAAAGTAGTGAGAAAACGACACAGCATGAAGAACCGGTGGTATTGCATTAAACAGACCTGCATTCCATGATGTGAAACGAAAAGAAGACAACATTTCCACCAGTGAAGATGTTTTACATTCAATAAAACGAAACGCGTCTGGTGTGAAAAAATCGCATTTTTATTGTAGTTGCAAAGACGGAAAATCACTGTTATTCATAATTATGAAAGCAACTACGGGCATTATGACCACACAAACGAAGAATTTAGTGCCATCTAGCACGTAGCTGGTGTAGTACAAGCTCGCTGACAGTAAAATCTACTGACGGGATGCGACGTGCGGCGGAGAAAGGAACTAAGTCACTGACTTGATTCCTTTCTCCTCAGCACGTACAAAATCGATCTCATGTTATTCCCACAGGAAGACGCCAAACATAGTTCCTTTCACCAAAGTAAGGTGTATCTTGGTCTGTTTACTACATTTCTGTAAAAATGTGAAAATCACCAAAAAGTGAATTAGTTCCTTTCTCCACCGACCGATTCAATTTCATACTGTTGGAATACAGCATTACTAGTTTTCTGCTTGGCCAGCCGCAGTGGCCGAGCTGTCTGCGGCGCGCCAGTCACAGTCTGCACGGCCACTACAGTCGAGGCTTCGAATTCCCCCCTCGGGCATGGATGTTTCTGTCGTCTTTTGTGTAAGGTAGTTCATAAGTAGTTTGTAAGTTTAGGGACTGATGACCCCGCACTTAAAGTCCCGTAAGCTTAACAAACATATGAACATTTTTTTTTTCTGCTTGATAGTCGCAATATTTAGGCGTAACGCCGTCAGCGACACGAAACGAAAAGAGTACATAATGACAGTTGTGGAGAAAGCGGATGTTCGACTTCGGTTTATTTGGAGAATTTTGGAAAGATGTGATCGTCTGTAAACGAGGCCGCAGATAAAACGTTTGTGCGATCCCGTCTTAAGCATTGCTGAAGTGTTTTGGATATTCAACAGATCGTTTTAAAGAAAGACACAGAAGGCAGGCGGCTACGTTTATTAATGGTATGTTTCATCAATGCGCGGGTGTTACTGAAATGTTTCGGAAACTCAAACGGAGGTCGCTGGAGAAAAGGCAATGTTCAGTTTGAGAAATACTGCTGAAGAGATGTAGAGGGCAAGAATTTGAAGCGGACTGTCTATGCCGCCATCCTACATTTGCGTAAAGACCATAAAGATACGACCAGATAGATTAGGATTCGTACAGAAGGGTACAACCATTCGTTTTTACCTCGTTCCATATGGGAGTGGAAAAGAAAAACAAGTAACTAGTAGTAGTGCTGAGTACCCTACGCCATGCACCTTTGGGTGAACTTCAGACTCTGTATGTACATGTAGATCTTGTACAGAGGATTTCTTCCTGCACCTCACACAGAGTGCCTTTGATGTTGCAAAAGGACTGGGCACATGCAAAATAAATAAACTAGTTGAACCTCATTTACTGTTGCAAGGAAACAAGACTGACGTAAAAAAAAAAGGAAGTTTAGGTTTTAACGTCTCGTCGACTGCTTGGTAAAAAGACACAGGACACAAGGTCGGATTGTTTTCATAAGGATGTGAAAGGAAGTCAGCCATGCCCTTTGAGAGGAACCATCTGGGATTTGCTTAAAGTGTTTTTTTTTTTAGAAAAACACGGAAAACCGAAATCTCGATGGACGGAGTTCGATTTGAACCGCCGTCGCTCCCGATGGGAGAGCAGTGTGGTACCTCTGCACCACCTCGCTCAGGAAAAACAGAGATACGTTGTTCATACAGAAAAGCGTTCAACAACATAAAATGATGGAAGATGTCGACATTTTAAGAAAAAATGATTAAGACGAGAATACACAATATATTTCTAAAAACTAATAAAGAAGAATGAGAATACCAAAGTGCAGTCTCTTTCTCCTACTGTTGAATCTGTACACCATAGAAACAATTACGAATTTATAAACAAATATTCAGGTGTACGACTTTGTGGTGTCGCACAAGTCTAAAGTGCGCGCCACCTACTTTCGCCGCGCGCCGCCATGCACGCACGGCGCGGCGTTCTTACGACGTCAGCCACGAGCGCCCTGTGCTACGACTCCGCTCGTGGCCACCACTGAACGACATCGTTCACTTGGGACTCAGATAGGAACCAGTTAACACTTGGGAATCAGATAGGCACCAGTGAAGACTTGGCTATCGGACAGGCACTAGGCAGGCCTCTAGCTCAACTATGTATCAGCATTCTGCAGTACTGAGCTATGTAAAAGATAAGTATTACTAAGTCTCTAAGAAATATATATCTCGTTCTAATTTACTCTAGTGTTTCTAGTTTGTGCTGTCCCACTGGCTGGTCACCTCCTACCTGCACAAGCGTGCATCCTTTATTCCTGTGTCGGTATTTCTACTCGGCCACCGACACCTACGACGCAAACGAGACACAAAAGCGGCGACGAGGCTGGGACACAAAAGTGGCGACGAGGATAGGATATAAAAGACTTAAAGTCAGAATCTATGACAACATTCGCATAATTTTCTGATCAGAGGCGCAAATGTGTCACATTTATGCTACTCTCCTGTATCACTGATTAGAATTCGTTACTGTAAATTGTGAACAAAATACTAGTTTCACAAGAATTCCGTGTGAGAAACGGTTGGAATACGTTTTTGTTACAGTTATCAGGTAATGCTTTCTTTGGAAAATACACGTCATGTCATTTTCTACCCTGTAGGTACATTATTTGAGAGTTTTTGCAAGAATATTTGTTTTCTATTCATCTGCCATGTTTACTGGAAGACCATTGATACATACCAAGACAGAAATGGCTCGCTCCCCCGCCCTCTTCCCTCTGGTTACAGTCACCTTCAAATCTCCTGTTTCTTCTTTCCTCTGAGCCCACAATTTTTGCAACTTATACATAAATATAATGTTTATAATTAAAAATAGCGTCCAGCCACAAGTAAGGTGTAAAATGTTTATTTATTTAAACCATGACCGGTTTCGGATTTATTTTTACAAACCCATCTTCAGATAGTTTACATCCTTTTCAGCTGCAGGTCGCTTTGCATCATAGTTTCGCAGCTCTAGGATATACACAAAATATGTATTTTACTGTTTGCTTAAGTTTACTTTCCCTACCTCTTTAGCAGCAGATTTATAAAGGAGTTTAACAGTTAAAAACACATGAAGTGTAAGGAAACTTACATGTTGTGTGCTTTTCTGTGACGAAATCGTACCGTATTCATCTTGTGTATTTTACACATGTTATGTTTTCGAAAGTGTTTGGAATGAGTACTGTTAATATTGCTAAGTGTTTCACACGACGCACTGCACGTTATGCGCACTATAATCATTCACAAGGCGTGGCCTAGTTTCACATAAACATTGTTTACAAAGATATTACAGTTATGAAGTTGTTCGTTTGTAGACGCTATGCGAGTGTGTAGGTAAGGATAAAATTTTTCTTTGGTTATTCAGAGAGATTAACATAAATATCGAAGTTTGTGAGTAAAATTATTTAATAGGGCTTTATACTTACTAGTTGAGGAAAGTCATACAACCCACATTAAGTTACGTATCAACAAACTGATTTAAAATACAGGGAAGATCAGGGGCTTCTTTTATATATGAAAAGGTGAATCAATGAAAAGAGGAATATTGCCTTACTTAAAAACTAATGAGGTGTATTCATTAATCCCTGTGTTTCAAACAGTTTTACTATCTACAGGTCTGCAATGAGCCACGGAAATTATACTCTCAATATAATTCCTATCATCATGTGCCTTTTTGTAGTCAGTGTTTCTACATGTGACTTTCTTATTTCAGGCTGCGTAGAACCTCTTCTTTCGTTTGAAGTTCACTTAATATTCAACATATTTCAGCAATACAACACCTCACAATCGGACATAAACTCCTTTTTTTCAAGTTTTCCCAACAGACAAAATCCACTTCCATAAAATACTGTAGTACAAAGGATCATTCCCATGAAATCCTATGCTGAATATTGTTAAGGAATGACTATGTAGCATAATACCTGTTTGAATGTTCATTAAAACTTACTGTTTCTCTGAGAGACTAACCTCAGGGTGAGAAAACGATAATAATAACAGTAAATGCATACAGCCTAAGATATGAGTCATCCGGTATAGTCCGTTTGCATACTGAAGAAAAGCAAAGTTTACCGTGGGAAAATTGGCCTTGACCGAAAGAATGTCCCCTATAATTTAGTGGCAGACTATACTCAATGCTGTTTTATGCCTGAGAATCGACAGTTTTTTGACTGGAAGTTTTGATTATAAGTGAACTGACAGTCCTGAGCCAAATAATGAGTTTTCAAAAATATATGAAAGTCGTAAATAATTTTCTCCGTAAATGAAAGAAGGACTATGTTTTATACAAATAGATTTCCTAAGCCATAATGTAATCAACGCATGTCTCTTACTCGGCTTCTTACATAACTTTTGTTTCTTCAACCTGATCATATCAAGTCTTTCAGATCTTCTCTCTCATCCACATATATAGTGTTGTATCACTACCCAAGTAATAACGTTAATGTCAATATGAACTAGCGGAGCTCCTAAAGATAGCACAAGAACAACTAGACAATTCCAAATTACCAAGCAGGCTTCCGCCGTAAGAGGTCATGCCTCAATCATAACTTTAACCTTAAAACTATTGTAAAAATGCCTCCATCATAACTTTAACCTTAAAACTATTGTAAAAATTACAGCAATCAAGTGGAAATCAATGTATAATCGTTGATTTTAAAAAGGCATACCTTTCTATAGATGGGCTATCTCATTGTAGTATTATAGAAGACAATAAAAGCCGAGAACTGATCGAACAAGGACTGACAGAAACCAAATCAAAAATTAAATTCACAGATGAAATTTCGAATCCATTCTGAGATAAAACACGAGTAAGACAAGTAGATGGGATCTCGCCACTATTATTCAATAGAATATACAACACGGTAATGAAAGAATAGCAAATGGAACTAAACAAACTTTTGGAAGTCAATCGAACTAGGAAGAGGTCAAGGAAAATTGAACGTTCTGTATTCATCATTTGAGGGTGACATAGAGATTCTAACCGACTCTGGAGAAGCAGCACTTAAACAAATTGAGACCTGTCATAGAGGTTGAAGGAGAAGGCGAAAAAATATATAAATTAAAGAAAATCAAGAAAGCATTCGCATTTATTCAAATTTTCTATAAAAAAAAAACAATAAAACTATGAAATGCACTAAAATGAGACACTGCAGTGCAGTAGGAATCAAAACGACATTAGCATATCAAGTACACATACTAACAATGAATCACAAACTACAATTAGCAAATTATGGGGCTACGCTACACATAAAATGGATACAGACTGAAAATCATGGAGCAACGGAAAAGGTATGAAACATCATAATTGACGTCAGAAAGAGATGAATGGAGTTTCCTGGAAACCTATAAAGATTACCTGAACGTCTCTGGGACTGTCATATCACAAATCATTCGAAATGCTCAAAATTACTATCGTTGCAGGGCATAGAAATAAATTCAATGGCGAAGTTGAAAATTTATTTCAATTCGCTGCAACGCACGATATGCTTAAATATTTCGAATTCCTAAATTTACGGAAATTATTGTCAATCAATGGATACATCCGAAAGAACACACACTACATCAGTAACTTGAAGCATTGACACCTTAGGTAAGTGAAAACGGATTTGATAAAAGCAAGAACTGACATAACAGAAACACATCTGACAGAATACATTCAGAAGCAACAGTGAGAAGTGGATGCTTTCCGCAGAAACAGAAGCAAAACCGAACCGATGAAAGTGGACCGTAGAAGAAACGAAGGCTTTCGGACAGAAAACGAAGAAAAATCGAGAAAATAAAAAAGGACATTAAGAAAGATTGAAAATCACCTGCTTATCGTTATCCAATGGGGACATTTCAGAAGTAGTATAGAAGTAGTAATAGTGATAGACAAGAGAAATATGTAGAGGCGTACAAAATGGATTTTTTCTAGTATACTGTGTGCTGGAGAAGGAAGAAGACGGCGCAGTGTGAAATTAGAATTGGGAAAAAAGACGTACGAGGAGAGGTACGAAGGACAGTGTACGTTGCTAAGACGGTAGAGGAGTCATTGTGTGGAAGTATCTATGCTTGTTTGAACGCAGTCAGTCCTTATATTGACGAAATACTGGCAAAGGATCGAACATCGAAATAAGTCGAACACATGCGTACCGTGAGCTTTCCTGAGAAAGACATTTGAAGACTAACATCCCTGTAAAGGATAATTGGAAGAATAAGTATTCCTACAACTTTCTGTTGAAAGGGAAGAACTATATTTGTGAAGAACTATATATGGAGAGATGCTGATGCCTTCAATATAGATTTTCATCTGTTATTAATCCCAGACTGTATTCTGAGGGCTAGATTTTTTTCTTTCTTTTTGTCAATTGAAGATTAAATAGAGTGTAGATTTCCGGTATTTCGGGCTAGTAAACCGACAATGACGAACCAGAACCCCTTGGATGAGTTTTAAACCTACATTCTTCGTCCATTTTGATAGTTCATACAGGTAAGTGTTGTTAAAATTCCCTATAGCACTTCTACTGTATTGGTTTTACACAACCATAGCTCACAAGCTTTACTGTGATATTTGCAGAAATACAATGACAAGTAGTAACACTGAGACATGGGCGACGTCTGACACTAACTGCATTTGACTAATACGGGAAGGAAAACATTAGCTGACGATAGGCACTGAAATAAATAAGTGGGTAAAGTTGAAAATTTGTGGCTGGCTGGCATTCGAACCGAAGGCTCCTGATTAGTACGTAACTACGGTGTCCACAACAGGGACACAGTGATCACCACACCTCCGCGGAATACCGTACCATGCTTCTCATCAGACCCAAATTTTCAACTAATCCTTACGTTACTGACGCAGTGTCGCTACCAATTTTACTAGTTACTCTCCCGTTAGATGTCGAGCACTGGTGGCTGAGGTATTTAATCCCTTTTTGGGTTAATTCTTAATAGTGTCTGTTCATTCATCGTACTTTGCGGCTGATACAAATGTTGAAGAAGTCCCTTAATGGTGTGCTAATTTGTTCCATGATAGGGATGTACCTCCTGCAAGAACGTTTCGCAGTATTGTCCACTGTTTACCGAAACTGGAAGTGTCTGAAGTTCGAGGTATTTCAGTTTTCAACAGCTTTTAGTTCATTTTTATTTTTTCCGATTACAACGCCGTTTATTAGACACAAAATCTCAAAGAAAACTCTAAATTTTTCAATGAGAGAATCTTATTACGGCTTCCATAACGAAACTTTGTCACGTAATTTGGTAGAAAATTTTAAGAACGTCTGGTCGTATGTATAGCAGACTAGCGGCAAAACACAATAAATACCTTCACTACGTGATATCAATGATGTTGCAACGAATGACAGCTATACTAAAAGACAATTTCTGAACACAGCTATCTGAAATTTCTTCACCATATTTCGAATCAAGAACAGCTGCAAGCGTGCGTAATTTGGAAATAGATATACTTGAAGTGTTAAAGCAACTTTTACCACGAGAAAAGTAAGTCTCCCGGTCCCGACTGAATACCAGATGGGTTCCTTTCAGAGTATGCTGATGCAATTGCCCCATACCTAGTTATCATGTACAACCGCTCACTCAGCGAAAGACTCGTATCCAAAGAATGGAAAGTTACACGGCTCACTCCAATATTCAAGAAAAGAAATAGGACTGATCCGCGGAATTACACGCCTACATCATTAACATTGGTTTGCAGCAGGATTTAAAAACTTACACTTTCTCAAACATTATGAACTACCTCGAACGAACCTTTTGACCGACACGGCAGGGATTCAGAAAGTATCGTTCTTGTGAAACACAGCTAGCTCTAATCTCACATGAAGTAATGAGATATCAGGAAGGCTTTTGAGACTGTACTTTACAAATATCTTCTAAATTTCATGCTGAAGAGATATCGCCACAATTGTGCGATTGGATTCGTGATTTCCTGTCAGAAAGGACACATTACGTTGTAATTGACGGAAAGTCATCGAGGAAAGTAGATCTGTCGTTCCACAGGGAAGTGTTATAGGGCCGCTACTGTTCCTTGGCTTTATAAACGATTCAGGAGACAATCTGAGTACCTCTCTTAGGCCGGTTAGTAAAGTCATCAAAAGAATGAAAGCAACTGCAAAATGATTTAGATATCTGCATGGCTGAAAATTGGCATTTTGCCCTAGATATTGAAAAGTGTGACTCATCCATATGATCAGTCAAATAAATCCATTAGACTTCACTTACATGATAATCTAAAGGACGTAAATTCAGTTAAATATACTCTGGAATCACAATTACGGACAACTTAAATTGGAAAGTAACACATAGCAGACATTGTAGGGAGGCGAACCAAAGGTTGCGTTTCATTGGCAAAACAGAAGATGCAACAGTTCTACTAAAGGAACTGTCTACACCACACCTGTATGTTTTATTTTGATGTATTGTTTCCTATTGTACGATCCACACTAAGTGAGACTGACGCAGGATATACAGACAGTTAAGAGAAGGGCAGCTCGTTTTGTATATCGCGATATAGGGGAGAGAGTGTCACGAAAATTATGCACGAGTCGGGGTGGAAAGATGTTATTCGTTGCGGCGAGATTTATTCGCAAAATTTCTTACACCAACTCTTCCGAATACGAAGATGTTTTATTAGCACCCACCTATATAGCGATACATGATCATCGTAATGAAATAAGAGAAATCAGATCGAAAAACCGAAGGATTTAGGTGTTCCCCTTTAACCCGCACGCTATTAGAAAATGGAACGACAGAGAAAAATCATAAAACCGGTTCTATGACCCCTCTGCCTTGCACTTCAGTGAGAGTAGCATAGTATTTATGTAAATGTAAATATCATGAAACGGGAAAAATGTTTCATACAAAAGTTACTTGTCGGAGAATCAATATATACAGAAAGACAATAGGGATTCCTATTTAAAATTTAAAATTCTCCCCTTTCACATTCCGTTCCCGTGAGTAGTGAAGGTGGGTCAATTTTTATTTTAATGGATGTCCCTCTTGGAGGTGAACAAAACGTTTTGCAACCTTTAAAAAAAACCATTTGTATTCTTGCAAATATTCCGATAAACAGTTTTAAGTGCCTCACCCTATACACAGAAAGTAAGGCTTAGACGGTCAGCCACCCCTCCATTATCGACATTTACCGCCCTCCAATTCCCACGGGAATTGGTTACGGACAACGGTGAAATGCCGCGATGAATAAAAATAATGGAAGGGGAACTGCTGTGTAGTGTGCGTATAAGTTGGGAATTTGCGTCTGACGGTATGCGAGCGAGAGTAGTACCTGCAGGTGTGATGATCGCTGTGTCCAGATAGCGTAGTGGACCGACGGATTGCCTAGGAAACTCGGGTTTCAAAACTAGTCCGGTACAAAAGTTCAAGTTTCCCCATTCCCGTATTTCAGTGCCCCGTGGCAGTTAATTTCAATTTCTGTGAAATGCATATCAAATGGCCAGGGCTCTCCTATATTGGAATAGCAAAGAATGTCAATAGGAACAATCACGCCTTGTTCCTAAGGCCGAGGTGATATAAATATCAACAAACAATACAGTTCGTTGAGACAACTTTGTCTCATCATACCACAGGTATAAAACATAAGGAGAGGCATTGAATTAAAATTTGTGTAGTGGCCGGGATTCAAATCTGGTACCTCCTGCTTACAATATAGGAGAGCCCTGGCAATTTGATTCGTATTTCCTACAGCCGGCCGCAGTGGTTGAGGGGTCTGCGGTATGCCAATCACGGTCTGCACGGCCGCTGCGGTTGAATCCTCTCTTGGGCATGAATGTTTGTGCCGTCTTTAATGTAAGCTAGTTCATAAGTAGTTTGTAAGTTTAGGGACTGATGACCCCGTAGTTAAGTCCCATAAGCTATACAAACATTTGAACATTTCAACTCGTCTACATCGAAGGAAACGTTATTGCGATCGATATATATATATAGAACGTTCGATTCTTGCTCGACATTCGATATGACAAACGTAAAGCAGTTGATTTATATTGTATTTTCGATTGCGTTGAATTTGTAATTTTTTCCTTGCACTTTTCCGATTCAATATGTGGTTGCCATTTGAAATATCGAAAGAAATTTCTGTAATTTCCAAGAATGGTATATATCCAACGTGCAAGTGTAAATCGATTTAGTGTTTCTGAACCACAGATTCGAGCACGATGCGCATTCGCACTAAAAAAAAAAAAAAGAGAAAAAAAACTTCTTGTTTAACCTATACCTAACCTTCTTAAGGCTACGCTACAGATCAATTTTTTAAGTGTAAGCTACGTTAGGTGTAGGTTAAACAATAAGTTGGTTTTTTTTTCTTTATTTTAGTACGTGTGCGTAGTGCCCGAATCTCCAGTTCAGAAACACAAAATCGTCAATAGTAGCGAAACGAAAGTCGAACGTTCGATATATATCGATCGCAATGCCGTTTCACTCGATGTAAATGGGTCCTAGGAAATGAGGCAGAATTAAAGTATGTGGTGTGGAGGGTGATGTGCTTTAAGACAATCTGTTGTTGTCGCTTTGTCCATAATGCTGTGTTTCCTGAGCGCCCTAAAGCGCCTGCCTAGTAAGCAGGAGGTCCCGGGTTCGAATCCCGGCCACTGCACAAATTTTAATTCAATGCCTCTCCTTATTTGTTCAATTTGTTGATTTCTGTTAGTCGGATATTAACACGGTATCGACACACGTTCGTGGTGCGGCATCACCGGTTGCGTGGTTAGGTAACGTTGCGCCTCACGACGTGGGTAGCGGAGCGTATTAGTAAGTCCATCAATAACGCGGGCGTCTGGTTTCCTCGCCGTTGGAAACCTGTCAATACAAGACGTCGAGTCGCACACGTACACAGGTAGTAGAGCGAACAGATGTCGATCTGGAGAAATGTGGCGGTATCGGGAATAATAAGTCAGAGAGAGCGCCGGAGCGGCGGAGAGTGAGAATTAGATGAATTGGAGACAAGTTGTGGAGCGGCGATAGCTGGAATTGGTGCGGCAGATTAATGGGTGAGGCGGGGGGTGGAGACAATAGCTATTGGCCGCGCGCTGTTAGGCATGCGGCCGGCTCATCGCCGCCTCCTCCTCCCTTCCTCCTCCCTTCCTTCTTCCTTTTTTTATCTCCTCGTCCTCCTCCTCCTCTTCCTCCGCTGCGTCGGCGGCGGCCAATCGTGTGTCGGTGGCCGGCCGCGCTCGGCTGCGCCGCTCCGCCCACCGACGCGCTCTGCTGCGTGCGTGCGTGCGTGCGTGTTTGTGTGTGCGTGTCGCGTGCGTGCGAGTGCGTGTGGACGCACGGGCCGCGCCGTCACGCACTCGTCCTGCAGTTGCGCTCCGCGGAGACGCGCGAACCAATTACTGGCCGCTGTAGTGTAGCTGCCTCGTGTGTGAGCTGAAGACATATGCAGGTGAGTCACCTAAAACGAGCACTTCTATTATTTTGTGAACAATTCCAAATGTCGGAACGATGTATCGGAAAATTATACTGCTCCGAGGGGCACATATCGGGTGATCAAAAAGTCAGTATAAATCTAATATACAGGGTGTTACAAAAAGGTACGGCCAAACTTTCAGGAAACATTCCACACACACAAAGAAAGAAAATATGTTATGTGGACATGTGTCCGGAAACGCTTAACTTCCATGTTAGAGCTCATTTTAGTATTTCTCTTTAAATGTAAACTGAAATAATTCGTGCAGACAATTGTCAAAATACCCAATTGTTTCGTTAGTATGTACTGTACGTCCTCGATTCACGTCATCAACGCCGGCCGCGGTGGCCGAGGAGACTGAGGCGCTCCAGTCACGGTCAGCACGGCCACTACGGTCGGGGGTTCGAATCCCCCTTCGAGCATGGATATTGGTGCCGTTCTAGTTTGTAAGTAGTTCATAAGTGGTTTGCAAGTTTAGGGACTGATGACCCCGTAGTTAAGTCCCATAAGCTTAACAAACATTTGAACATTTTTTGAACACGTCATCAACACAGATTTTCTGTGAAAGTTTGGGCACGAACTGTTGGTGAGTCTTGTTTGGGCCTCATGTTCTTCTACCTACGCTCGCTGGAGCACGTTATCATGATTTCATACGGGATACTCTACCTGTGCTGCTAGAACATGTGCCTTTACAGGTACGACACAACATGTGGTTCATGCACGATGGAGCTCCTGCACATTTCAGTCCACGTGTTCGTACGCTTCTCAACAACAGATTCGGTGACCGATGGATTGGTAGAGGCGGACCAATTCCGTGGCCTCCACGCTCTCCTGACCTCAACCCTCTTGACTTTCATTTATGGGGGCATTTTAAAGCTCTTGTCTACGCAACCCCGCGTATCAAATGTACAGACTCTTCGTGCTCGTATTGTGGACGACTGTGATACAATACGCCATTCTCCAGGGCTGCATCAGGGATTCCATGCGACGGAGGGTGGATGCATGTATCCTCGCTAACGGAGGATATTTTGAACATTTCCTGTAACAAATGTTTAAAGTCACGCTGGTACGTTCTGTTGCTGTGTGTTTCCAATCCATTATTAATGTGATTTGAATAGAAATAATAAAACGAGCTCTAACATGGCAATTAAGCGTTTCCGGACACGTGTTCACATTACATATTTTCTTTCTTTGTGTGTGCGGAATGTTTCCTGAAAGTTTGGCCGTACCTTTTTGTAACACCCTGTATAAAGCAGAGTGTCCTTATATTTGTACGTGTTGCATACAAATCTACAGTTTTGTTCCAATCTTTATGAAATTTTGTGCACGTAAGCTTCAATCCATGAGGAAGGTCGACGTAAGTGTAAGAATCACATACGATATATAGTTGATGAGATATGACGTCATAAACAACGAGATGCGCGAAAAACTGCTGCATTTTGCGACAATGCTGCTCGTTTTCTCCTAAACCATTGGGCCGATTTCAACCAAATTTGGTACACACATTCCTTACCGTGAGGTAATAATTGCTACATGGTTAACAATCACATACGGCACATGGTTCAACAGATATTACGTCATAACTAATAGAAATCGCAAAAAATGCCCTATAATGCGGCGAGACTTTCGAAATACGCTGTATGAGAATTACAGTACTTAGGGACTTGCTGGCAGCCATAGTAAAATGGTGAAAGGAAAAAAATTTCTGGCTTACTACTTTTCCGCTGTTTATGGAGTAAAACTACGGCATTCGGTATGACGTTACTATATATAATTTCTACACTACAAATTGTAGCCGCAGGAAATTATAAGACAGTATACCCACTCACATAGTTGAATTTACCTTCTAAATTGTATGACAGTACGACACGTAGTTAATGAGATATGAGCACAACAGTAACGTTCATGGAAAACCTCCCCATCACGCACTAGGTTTTAATCTGTTACGTCTTTACTACTAACTATATTGCCAAGAGATTTTACAGACATACAGCCCTTATACAAATGAATATAGAGCTGAAAAATGGCAGGAAGAAATAAATAAATACCCGGGCAACGCCGGGTTTTCAGCTAGTTTGAAAATATAAATCACGGAATAATGTAGATAAGTAAAAATTGACACACATGCTTGGAATGACGTGGGGTTTTATTACATCCACTTGTACCGTTATCGGGCCTATTTTCTTCGAGGAACTGCGTGATTCTGGTTTTGTAACTGCTACCGCGACGGGTGAGAGGTAGGCCGATATGTTACAGAATCTCATCATCCCCAGCCTGGCTATTAAACACCTGCTGAAATGTACGATATTTTTGCAGGATGGCGCTCCACCCCACATTGCTAGATACGTAAAATATCTATTGAGCGCGTCATTTGGTGATGATCGTGTGCTCAGCCGCCACTTTCGTCATACTTGGCCTCCCAGGTCCCCAGACCTCAGTCCGTGCGATTATTGGCTTTGGGGTTATCTGAAGTCGCAAGTGTATCGTGATCGACCGACATCTCTAGGGATGGTGAAAGACAACATCCGACGCCAATGCCTCACCATAACTCCAGACATGCTTTACAGTGCTTTTCACATCGCTATTCCTCGACTACAGCTATTGTTGAGGAATGATGGTGAACATATTGAGCATTTTCTGTAAAGAACACCATCTTTGCTTTCTCTTAATTTGTTATGCTAATTATTGCTTTTCTGATCGGATGAAGCGCCATCTGACTGGAATTTTTTTTGTTCTAATAAAACTCCATGTCATTCCAAGCATGTGTGTCAATTTTTACCTCTCTGTCTACATTATTCCGTGATTTATTAACTTTTCAAATTTAGACTGACTTTTTCATCACCCGGTACTTTGATATGTGTTAAACCGGTCGTATCTCTTTCATCGATCGAAATATTGAACAGATTTTTGTTTTGTTTCATGTTTATTTTGTATAAGTTTCCAGCCAAGAGGGCGTTTTTATTTTTTTTAGAATGAACAGTTTCGACGTTACTCAGACGTCATCTGTTCTCCCATATCTTACAATGTCATACATGGCTTTAGCTATATCATTTTATTACAATTTTCATGGTACAGTTGCATTCAGTAATATAAACGTGAATTATAAGCATTGATGGTGAAGTTAAACACATCATTAGATTTATTATATACATGTCCACACCGGTTGCACATGAGTCACTATGACCATGATAATTGTAATGAAAGCCGTGTATGACATTGTGAGATGTAAGACGCCAGATGGATGCGTATACTATTCGTTACTCTATTCCATAGCTCTTGAATAGACAATTACGAGGGGAAGTTAGAAAACAAGTTTCCCTTGTCGACTTTGGCTAGAGTTGCGTACGAAAGGAAAAAAAAATACAATGAGAAATTAAAGATAAAACATATCTTTATTTTTCTACATAACTTCCAAGTACATTGAGACATTTCTCATACCGTTTTATAAGCTTCAAAAAGCCTCCCAGTAAAAAATCAGGGTGTTTCATACGGCAGAAGCGTTGAACGGCTTGTTTGACGTCAGCATCGTTTCCAAAGCGCCTCCGCCGAGAGCTGGAAACAGATGAAAATCACTTGGTGAGATATCAGGTCTCACGGTACTTACCAATAAGAATTGCGCAATACATAACTCAGGGTAGTAAAAGGTTTAAGGCTCGTTGTCTCTGTTCATGCGGGTGTGTTATGAATGTCAGCTTCTATGCCCTAAATAGCTACCCAAAACTGTTTACATAAGATCAGCTAGTCTATCTGCAGATGGTGACGAGAAAAATATATTTAAATAAATTAAAGCTCTGAATAACTAACAAAATGAATTCTAAGATAATGTTTAGAAGAGAATTTCTCACGAAGTCACTGTTATATAAATGCAATTTATTACTCTTTTTGGACATGAAAATGTGGAGGTAGTCCTACTTCATACATAAGTAAATAACTGAATATTTCTCCATGTATTATTCATGAGAGCCACACTAAGTATCACACGCCTCGAGAGTAAAAATTCCATATTATCACTTGTAAATTAATGAAATCCATCGAACATTGCAGCACGAAATTAATCCGCGATTAATTACAGTATTTGTTGTAAAACACAGTTTGTAATCACACGAGTTCACATTGGTGAATTATCATAGTTCCACAGCCCTACTACCATCCATAGTTTACCACTTTTTAACCAGAGAATAAGTTCTGCAGTCACAGTCCCGTAAATTTTATGTCCACACATGCCTATCTCTTCAAATCACAAGTTTGTAACGTGGCTTCAGACCGCCCAGCGTCACAACCTTTCACCACCACGTCCAAGTTACGAGTCCCTCCTAAGCGTTCGAAAGCGTGCTCTCCCTGCTCCCAAAATTGTATCCTTCCGCGCATCCTAAAGCCTCATCTTTAAAATATAATTTCCCTTCCAAAATATTATACATTTGAATATCACAGAATTAAATGCTTTGACCACCTCTCTACAAATGATGTTTACACTTAACAAACAAATATTTATTTATCAATACTAAAATCGGTTGAGACTGAAGCTCTTTGCTCAGGTACCTATTAAGAGTGGCGTCTCAATGTTCAAATATACTGCCGCCGTCGAAATATAGCTACACAAATAACATTTAATTTAACATGGTTTTTATGCAAATATATTCAGTTCTTCTCCACAAATTCATATAACTGTTTATGTATAAATAATCTGCTGCTTATCTACTATTTTTAGTTGGCCATGAAATAATTAAGTGGCAGTCTACAACATCAAACGAACGTTACTAAAAATAATATTAAATATAATAAAATACATATATAAATGTAATTTGCTTTGTTGGGTTCATGTTTTATGTTTGTGTGGTGGAATCTATGTTCTGGCACAAGAATATTACTATCTCAACGAAAAGTAGAACAAGAGAGTAAAATAAAGTTTATTGATAGAATACGGAAATAAGGTGGTGCCTCTTTTAAGATAGGTAGCGTGGTGCAATGCTGCCCATTTTATTGTTACTGTAACTGATAATTTCCTGATTTTATATGGATTTTTAGAATACTGTGAGTCGCTATATTGTATTTCAGTTGCAATCTGGAATAGCCGCTCTCGCTCATCAAAGACACTCGTTTTCTGTTTCCGAGCAGATTAGGAAAATCCATTCACTAGGTCCAAACTGGTAGCCGGCCGTCTGGGGAACCCAACAGCCTGGCAAAACCCGCCTTTCACATGGAAACAATCAGCTTCCCCCTGTATGTGTGATGTCACAAGCTCCCAACCAAAAGTTACAATATGGTTTTGCGTTGCCGTCGCCGAGTGTGGTCTCGCTTTGTCATCCAACAACAAAACACCAGATCTGAGAAGGCCAGAGCGCTTTTTTGAATCAACTCTTTCAATTTCAGCAGAGTGGCACAGTACCGCGCAACATTCGTGGTTGCATCCTCCAAAAAGTGCAGCAGCAAAACTCCTTGGGCGTTCCAGAAAACGGTGAGTAGCTCTTTACCTGGGGACGTTTTGAATTTCTTTCGGACAGTATGCAACACCCTGAATTTTTCCTGGAAGGGTTTTTTGAAGCTTACAAAGCGGCATAACAAATTATGCAGAAAACTAAAGATATGTCTTACCTTTATTGTCTCATTCCATTTTCTCTTTCATACGCAACTCTGCCAACAGTCGACAGGGGAAACGTATTTTCCAAATCCCGCCCTTGTATATTCTTTGTTAATATGACGATTAAACTTTACGCAAACAATTGACAATTTAGTTTTGACAACGGCCAAGATTGCACTTTATTTCATTTTATTCACCACATCACAAAAGAAAAACTTTGAAAATCATACTATTCACGAACATTATTGTTGACTTGTCATAATGAATAAAATATCAAATGCTTCATGCTTTAATGTGATGTGCTCACACAAAGTTAAAACAACTAATACGGCAGTTTAATCTGCCGAAACCGGTCACCTCAATAAACATCATAAGCGACCTTAGCTGTTTTTCACAATAAATTAATTGGTTTGCGTCTCCAGAATGAAACCTTCACTCCGCAGCGGACTGTGCGCTGATATGAAACTTTCATACCAGATTAAACTTGTGTGCCGGAACCGGGATTAGACCGTGGGACCTTTGCCTTTCGTGTTCAAGAGCTCTACCGTCTGAGGTCCCAGGTTTAAATCCCAGTTCCGGCACACAATTTTAATCTGCCAGGAAGTTTCGTATTAGCGCACACTCCGCTTTGGCAAGTAAGCAGGAACGGTGAAGGCTTTAAATGGAAAACTGCCCGGCGAAGCTGTAGTTGTATCTACATAAATCTCTCAATGTGCGCACATTTGAATAGTTTTTCTAAGCCGCATTTGATTCTCATGTTCTTTAGGTCCATACGTAAAAATCATAGCTGATCCTGTATTTATATTGTATCGCTGTGTTTTTCAGCCTGTGGGTCGCGACCCCCATGGGATCAGTAATACAAAACGTTCGCCTAAGTGAGATATATTTAATGTTAAAATTATGGAGTTCCTTGAGTAACATTCATTCTGAATTGAATATATCATAGATTGTTTTATAATACAGTATGTTAACGATGAATAAGCGAAAAGTCTGAAAACTGTTATCAGGAACCAATCGATACGTAAAATAACTTGATACAATAAATAATTCTGAAAAATTCGAAAAAAAGATCTACTTCTTTATAAATTGTCTATACAGTGGAACCTTTCTTAACGACCATAATTCGCTTCTGACTCTCGCCTTAGTTATTAACAGTCGTTAAGCAAAATATATTTTTCTTTAATTATGCCTCATTTTCCCCTTACAAAAGACGTATCAAAGTTGCCGAGGCTCTCCAGTATAGGAACAGCACGATAGCAACGATCGTGAATGGGAACGATTGCAAGTACTGGAGGGCCTTGCCACCTTTGATACGTCTTTCGTAAGGGAACACTGAGGCAGAATTCAAGTAGCCTATGTGCTATGGAGGAAGACGTTTTTAGGCTACATTTTTCTGTCACAAAATCATCTACAAATACGATAATGTATGCTATTCCGAAAAAAATACAAAAAATAAAATAAAAACCTTCGGCCAACAATTTAAAAGAAAGTTGAAGTATAAGAAACAAAATCGAATTTATCAATATTTTTTTCGCAATAACGAATTTCACTTTGCGTCACTGTATAAAGTATAGATTCTCTACCAAATGGTGACATATGAAAATTTTTGCCGGGCCGGCATTCGAAGCCGGGTTTCCCGCTTTTTGCGAGCGGTCGCCTTAACCATTAGGCTACCCGAATACGGGTTCGAGTCCCGGCCCGGCACAAATTTTCATGTCACCATTCGGTAGAACATCTATACATTATACAGTGACGCAAAGTGAAATTCGCTATTGCGAAAAAATATTGTTAAATATATCAACACTGTAAATCGTCACCATACAGTAATTTAAAATTAAATTTGTTTCTTTTCAGGTAACATAGTTTTGATATTTGATTCCATTTCCTGGAGGTGTTCCACGACCTCACAATGATGAAGACACCAGATGTATTTCGCAGCATTGGCCGTTAATGTTTTCTTTTTAAAAACCACAGATCGATTTCAATCACCTAGTGATCATCTTCAGTGTCCTTCAAACAAGCATTTGAATGCCCTGAATGCAACTGCCTGTTACATTCAGGGCATTCATATGCTTGTTTGAAGGACACTGAAGATGATCACTAGGTGATTGAAATCGATCTGTGTTATTTTTTTTTAATAAAACATTAACGGCCAATGCTGCGAAATACATCTGGTGTGTTCATAGTTTTGTTAGGAAGGGTGGAGAAGGATGGGGGATGTCACCAGAATAATTTTACTATGATGGGGGGTCGCAAATACGAAAAGATTGAAAAACACTGTTGTATCGGGGATGACGTTTTAACTTAACTGCGCGGGCCTATCTCGCTGCATTGTACCTATGACCAGGTCTTTGACTTTGCTTGGTACTGTTTGCTAGGTAATAGCTGACTCCGGTCATATAGCTTTCCTATTTAGTATATCTTCTCGAATTATTATTCTTATTGCGTAATATTTAAACGTCAATATTAACAAGCAATGCATCACTCTAATTCCCTTCCTAAGAGGTAATGAACGCAGTTATGAAAAGTGTACGGTTCCTAGAAAAAAACCGTACTTTCTTCAGTGTCTCGATCGATAGTAGAATTACTCTTTGCCATATGCCGAAGTACGTGCCACTAGAGTACTACAGACTGCCAATAGTCTCGTTTGGATATCTGGAATCATTCACTAAACAAGAGGCATGTAATTTTAGGTGACTCACTGTCTATAGCCCACTAATGTCTTGATGTTCTTTGCGGTGCTTGTTTGTGTTTAATGTAGAATGTAGTTGTCGAGTGTTCTAATATTGTTGCTATGAGAGCGTTACTAGTGCTAGCATTTTGTTAGGTAAGTCATCTTCGTCTACAGCGGGTAGGCTTATTGACAATTGCAATCCGAGAGGCCCTTTCGGTTTATACTTATGGACTTCAGGGCAGCGGTGGAGTGTCCGAGCGCTCAAAAGCGCCTCGCTGCGGAGCGCGCGGCTGCTCGCCGTAGGAGGTTCAAGTTCTCCCTGGGGCATGGGTGTGTGTGTTGTCCTGAGAGTTGTATATTTGTTTGTAAGGTTAAGGACTGATGACCACAGCAATTTGGTCCAATAGGTTTACAAACATTGGGACATGTCGTCCCTGGCCAAACATTTCGGAAGAGAGGCGCGCTGTTTAAGAAGTGAATATGTCAACGTCTAACTCCGTGAAATTCTAGCGGAATATGAAATACAATTAATTAGTGGTCCTGCCAATAAGCTGGCTAGGTCGCAATTTTCTTTTACAGGTCACACTTGAAATGAGGTAAGACTTCAGTGGTAGTCTGCATATGTGTGTAGAATAAACTTTTCAAACTCCATGTATCTGCATAAGTGTGGCTGTCCTCACAAAACAAATACGAATCTGAATATGGTCATGTCCGTATAACGTCATTAAAGTACTATACTTAAAGTGACCCGTAATTTAAAAAAAGTTTCATAATACCCTTTCACGGCTTCATGTCACATTTACATGAAGTACAATGACGCGAGCACCTGCAGTGAAGTAGTGCCAAGCATTTGATTGGCCTCGTAGATAAAGTTGGTGATGATCCGACAAACGTCTGAAGCCTTGTACCATGTGGTTTTCATTTCGTATCCAAATTGGAAAAAAAAAAAAACTGGAAGGAAAAGAGATTTTCCAACGACTAGGACGTTCACGCAGTGATTTTCTAATGGCTCCTTGAGCGTAAAGCACTTGTCTGTCGTCGAAGAACTGAACGATCGCTGGTGGCATTTTCCTACCGTTATAGTGACTTGGTCACTACGCTAAAATATAATGCAAGCATCTGTGTCGCTTTCAAGTGAGATCCAGAATTTTCTACAAGTCACTAGATGTGTGATAATAATGTGTAAATGCGTAGTCCAAGCATTTTGCTGACAAGAATTGAGTCCCCTGAGTAAATAGCGCTGTATGGTAAGAATTTTCTCATATTTACAAAAACCCGTAAAATACCTCTGCTCCAGAAACATTATGACAGACCGGTTGCTTATCGTCTTATTTTCGTTTTAGATACAGTTGGTGCAAATGGCAGGTCTGGTTGTCCTAGATAATTCAGAGAAGACTTTTTTTATTATTTATTTACCTACTAAACCTCCCAGTGCAACCTTAAATATACGTCCTCATTCTAGTTTTCTGCAGTACCTGTCATTTAGATCATTGTTACATCGTAACGGAACAGTGCAAAACATTAGAGGTAAAGCAGTCACCAATCCGAAGATTGGTTAAAACACCACACTTTGATAGGCATGGTCCTGTTTGGAGGTGGTATCTCGTTGCCTTCGTCCGACCTTCGATCTGACATGGCCAGCGAGTTGCAAAGGGACCTACAGTTTAACGTGGATTCCTAACCACGGTGCAACTCGATATTTTTCACATCAACAACATTGCCAGAGGTGAAAGAAATGGAAAGTTAAAGATAAAATTCCTAATAACGGACGAGGATCGACCCCGTGACTTTCAGATTAATAAGCTGCGACTTCACCACTGTGCTACCGAGCCACACCGTTACTTTTCGTATTAAAGTCAGTGCCAAACTCTTTCAAATCTACGAGACTTTTACGTTTTAGGATTACAGACCGGATCTTGTAAATAACAATAGAATATGATATTTTGCTACAAAATACTCTCCACTCGATCGGAGCCGGCTGGTATAGCAACCTTTTCAAATTTACTTCTAATAAAAGACCTTCTTGATTACAAATATTTGTTCACCTTTTTGGGAGGGTTATCAGAAATATTATAATATTGTTTGACATGTCAGCTATGACAAAAAAAAAAAAAAAAAAAAAAAAAAAAAAAAGGTCCGTGTGTCAAATTCTTTAATATTTTATCTACATAAATACTCTGCAAATCACACTGAGGAACATGGCAGAGGGTTCTTCGAACTACTTTAATGTTATTTCTCTACCGTCCTATTCTCTAAGAGCGCGGCAACGGGGGAAGGGGGGGGGGCGAAGGAACCCGTTAAATCTTTCTATTTTCGATCTGATTTCTCTCATTTTATTATGATGATCATATCTTCTCATGTAGGCATGTCGGTGGGTGCATTCGGAGGAGGAAGGTGATGAAAGAAATTTGTCAAATAAATACCGTCTTTCTTTCAGTGATTTTTCACTCCTACATCATTTCCGTGACATCCTCTCTCCTGTACCGCAACAATACAAAACCAGCTGCCCTTCTCTGAGCTTTCTTTAAATCGTCCGCCACTCCAATTGATGTAGATCCCGCACTACTGAGCAATACTCCAAAATAGGACGCACAAGTGTAGCGTCGGCAGTTTCTTTAGTAGAACTGTTGCATCTTCTAAGTGTTCTGCCAGAGAAACGTATCCTTTGGTTTGCATTCCCGACGATCCTTTCTATGTGTTCTTTCCAATTAAGGTTGTTCGTAATTACAATTCCTAGGCATTTAGTTGAAGTTATCGACTTTAGATTTGATTTGCTGTGTGAATGAAATTTAACGTATTTCTTTTAGTGCTCATAAGGATGACTTCATACTTATCGTTATTTAGGGTTAACTGCCAATTATTTCACCTAGCAAATGTCTTATGTAAATAGTTTTGCAGCTGCTTTTGATTTTCTGCTGACTTTACTAACCGATAGATGACAAAATCATTCGCGAACAGTCCCAGCGAGCTGCTTAGATTGTCTCCTAAATCATTTATGAAGATTACGAACAGAAGGGTGGCCCTATAAACCTTCCCCGGGAAACGCCAGATATGACTTCTGGTTTACTCGATGACTTTCCGTCAGTTGGCTTCAGGGAACCCGTAAAACCTGAAACAAGGGTGCAGCGAAGACGACGATAGTGTAGCGACAGGCCCACATTGGGAAGATTAACAGCGCAGGTGACGATATTCTTCAAAGCTGTGTAGCCGCCGGTGTTAGACGTCCGAAGAGTGAGTAGACCTGTTTAAAGACCAGAAGATGATACTCATTTACTGTTGACATTGCGTCTATTGCTGGGGGCGATCTAATTTATGTTGAAAGGGATGCAGTGGTTGGGAAGGCAGTGAGACAGGGTTGTAGCCTTTCTCCAATGTTATTCAATTTGTACATTGAACAAGCTATAAAGGAAAGCAAGGAGAAATTTGGTGAAGGAATAAAAGTTCAGGGGGAAGAATTAAAAACATTGCGTTTTGCCGATGACATAGTAATTCTGTCAGATACAGCAAAGGACCTGGAAGAGCAATTGAATGGAATGGACAGTGTGCTGAAAGGTGCATATAAGATGAACATTAACAAGAGCAAAACTAGGGTAATGGAGTGCAGTGTAAGAAAATCAGGTGATGCTGAAGGAATTAGATTGGGAAACGAAGCAATAAAGGAGGTAGATGAGTTTTATTACTTGGGCAGTAAAATAACAAATGATGGGCGCAGTACAGAGGATATAAAATGCAGAATGGCAATGGGTAGAAAAGCGTTTTTGAAAAAGAGAAATTTGTTAACATCGAATATTGATTTAAGCCTAAGGAAGTCCTTTCCGAAGGCATTTGTATGGAGTGTTGCCTTGTATGGGAGTGAGACATGGACGATAAACAGTGCGGACAGGAAGAGGATTGAGGCTTTTGAAATATGGTGCTACAGAAGAATGCTGAAGATTAGGTGGGTGGATCGCGTAACTAATGAGGAGGTACTGAACAGAATTGGGGAGAAAAGGAATTTCTGGCATACCTTGACTAAAAGAAGGGATAGATTGGTAGGACACATTCTTAGACATCAAGGAATTGTTAATTTAGCGTTGGAGGGAAGTGTGTGGGGAAAAATAGCAGGGGAAGACCAAGAGATGGATACAGTAAGCAGATTCAGACAGATGTAGGTTGCCGTTCTTATGTGGAGATGAAGAGGCTTGCTCAGGATAGGGTATTGTGGAGAGCTGCATCAAACCAGTCTCCGGACTGAAGACCACAAGAACAACTCTGAAAAGTCAGAACTGCCGCTTCAAAATCTTTATTTATTACCGATTTCGACAGACTGCGCTACAATCATCACACGTTGCATACAATAACAAAAGTTCATGATTTTGGATATGACACAACGATCTTAAGACTGTTGCAGTAACTGCTGTTATGATGTTAAGCAGACAGGTTTCTGTGCCATCAGCGCAAAGTGATTCGTATTTTACATTTGTGACATTTTATAATTGTGATGCTGATTTTCGAGGCTAGTTGTTACTGCAGTTTGGAGCAACGTCACCCGTGTGACTTGCAAAGTCACGAAGATCTGCTGATTTATGCAAGTCATTTTATGGCAACACAGGTCTGACAAAATCGGTCACAAATAAAGATTTTTAAGCGATATTGGACAAACCATTCAATATATCGCCATAGAATATGATGATTTACATATGTTTTCAAAGGCCATGTTACTTTATACTTCTGCGTTCACACGGATAGTGGTTCAACTTACGCGGGCTTTCTGTTGTTGTTATTGCTCAGTATTTCCGTCTTTAAGGCTATAGTACGAATATAGCATCTACTGCATTACGCATATAACTAAACCCACGCAGCGGCATAAAAATGCAACCAGGGTTAATATTCTCACCCAAGGTGATGCTTCTCCTTTAAGTCGTATGCTCGTGATGTTTTTCCACCGGTCATGGTTAATTTTTTTTTTTCGTTAATTAATTCTCCTAGAGAGAGATTTCTGATCGCAAAAACCTGTTTGGGGGGTCGCGGTCAAATGAAAAAGTACTTGCACCATAAAACAACCACAGCAGTGCAGCCTTGGTACTTGTTCATCCCTAAGGATTTTTTATTTTATTTTTTATACAAGAAATGCGATGTTAACGATGAATAAATGAAAAACCTGTATTCTGTTTTCAGGAACCAATCGTAAGCTAAATTAATATGAGGCAATAAATAATTTGAGAATTTCTTAAAAACATCAACTTCTTTAGAAACTGCCTATACAATGGGACTTAAAGAGCATAATTCGCTTCCCAATCTTACCCGCAATGCGAAACATTCGTTATGCAACATACTGGTATATTTTTCCGTCGAAATTAATGTAAAAGTGTTCTAATTCGAAAAATAGACTAAAATTCAGTCTAAAACCTGACTTTTTTTTTTTTTTTTTTTTTTTTTTTTTTTACAAGAAGTTTTGTCAACAGAGGAGAATATAAAATTCGCTGCCAATCAGTACGCACACATAGCTGTATTACAGTGGGGCAGGGAGATCACAAGAATTTTTTTACGTGGAAACGGGGGTCGGGAACTCTATAAAAGTTTGAAAAACACTGCTCTAGTGGACACCGGGCAAAACGGTTGTCATGAATCACTTGTATATACCACGAGAACTATTAATGACGGGTGAGGTAATGGCATAGCAACATTACAAAAAACATTTTTTTAATAAGAAAAAAAAAATCCAACGTCAGACAAGATATTTCCGAGTGGTTTCATACAAAATAATTATTAACTACTTAGTGTGAACTACTGTAGTCATTCTTCAAGGCATGTATCCCAGCGCTTATGTTCAGGAAGCGTATTTCTAGTATTTCTGTTCTCTTAGATTTTTCCCCATTTCATCTGCCATTATCGCTTCCATATAGACTGCCTGTCATAGAAAAGAAGCTTTTTCTACAGTATGTGCTGTGTGGTCCGAAAAACATAATCAATTTTTTTTTCATTTGCCGCCTACATTATCATAACATATTCCGGATATGTTTCTTTAAAGAAAATGGTCGTCGCTGGGAAGAACCTGTGATTTGAAACTACAGCGAAACTACGTGGTGAAGCGGATGGCCGCAGTGGAGTAGCCGAGGCCCTTAGGTTAGTCTAACTTAGTTTAAGTAGTTTGTAAGCTACGGATTGATGACCACGCAGTTTGGTCCGATAGATTTACAGACATTTGAACATTTTGAAGCGGATGACGAAAGCTTGACCCTGGTCTTCGCGAGCAGTTTCGCAGTAGAATTTCTGTCAAGTTTGAAAGGCAATGGCAGAAGTAAAGCTGTGAGCAGGAATAGCTAGCTCGGTACAAGTTAGAGACTGAATGCAATAATTGGAGTCAGCCAAACAGACCTTTGGTTGCAGCGTTGCCTCGTCGATACACTATTGTCACACATACGCTGACAACATACAGAACAGGAAGGTGCTCAGAGACCTGTTTTGCTTTTCTTACAATACGGTCAAATGTTTGTAAGCTCATGGGACTTCACTGCTGGGTCATCAGCCCCTAAACTTACAAACTACTTATGAACTACCTTATACTAAAGACAACATAAACATCCATGCCAAAGAGAGGATTAGAACCCCCGACGGGAAACAGCCTCGCGCATCGAAGCATAGCGCCTCAATGCGCTCGGCCACTTCGCCGCGACTTTCTTACAAGTACTTCGACACTCAATCTTCTACCTACAATAGACTACATTCTCGATACTACCCCATAGTAGGGAACGATGGCATTCATTCGTTAATGGTAAAGTACGTTATATACGTTATCAATGATCTAGGAACTTACATCACTGTTGAGTCCCATTTGTATGTAAGTAAGAATTACATAAATTATCAACTACTTAGAGAAAGGAGTTATAGAAACCTGAACAACGTTAGGAAAAGCTTGTGCCCATGTCGGATAGGCTTGTTAATCGTGGATCCACTTGTAACATTAATTTTCGTTTCCATTTTAATCTGAATTCACCATGCTAACAGTGTAACACTGATTTATAACGCCACCAAATAGCAGCAGAAGCAATTAACGCCAATAACATGCTGCATTATATAATTTTCATATTTTATACAAAACATTTAATCATGTCGAGGATAATTTTAACAAATTGACATTTCAAAATTTTTGAAGTGTGACATTTGTAATGCGGGTAAACTACTATGAGCAGTACAGTGATCGCATTATCATTGTAAAGATAGATACGAAGCCAACACCGACAACAGTAGTACAGGTTTATATGCCAACTAGCTCTGCCGATGATGAGGAGATCGAAGAAATATATGAGGAGCTAAAGGAAATTATTCAGACAGTTAAGGGAGAGGAAAACTTAATTGTGATGGGAGACTGGAATTCGGTAGTAGGAAAAGGAAGAGAAGGAAAAATAGTAGGTGAATATGGACTGGGCAGGCGGAATGAAAGAGGAAGTCGCCTGGTAGAATTTTGCACGGAACATGATTTAATCGTAACAAACACCTGGTTTAAGAATCACAAAAGAATGTTGTATACATGGAAGAGACCAGGAGACACTGGAAGGTATAAGATAGATTTTATAATTGTGAGACAGAGATTCCGGAACCAGGTTATAAACTGCAAGACGTACCCAGGGGCAGATATAGACTCTGACCTTAACTTGTTAGTAATGAACTGTAGGCTGAAGCTGAAAAAACTGCAGAAAAGTAGGAAAATAAGGAGATGAGACTTAGATAAATTGAAGGAAAGTGAAGTTCTGGAGAATTTCAGAGGGATATTTAGGCAAAAATTGACAGAAACAGGGGGAAATAAAACAGTAGAAGAGGAATGGTAGCATTGAGAGATGAAACAGTGAAGGCAGCAGAGGACAAAATAGGTAGAAAGGCAAGACCTACAAAAAATCCTTGGATATCACAGGAAATACTAAATTTAATTGATGAAAGGAGAAAATATAAAAATTCAGTAAATGAAACAGGCAAACTGGAGTACAGACGACTAAAAAATGAGATTGACAGGAAGTGCAAAATTGCTAAGCAGGAGTGGCTAGAAGCCAAATGCAAATCTGTAGAAGAATGTATAACAAGGGGAAAAGTAGATACCGCCTACAGGAAAATAAGAGAGACATTTGAGGATAAGAAAAGCAACTCTACGAATATCAAGAACTCAGATGGGAAACCAGTTCTCAGCAAAGAAGGGAAAGCTGAAAGGTGAAAGGAGTACATAGAGCAGCTCTACAAAGGAAATGAACTTAGAGACGATGTTGTAGCAAGGGAAGAGGAAGTAGATCAAGATGAAATAGGAGATGCTATACTGAGAGATGAATTTGACAGAGCCTTGAAAGACCTAGGTCGGAACAAGGCCCCAGGAGTAGATGACATACCCTCAGAGCTACTAGAGTCTCTGGGAGAGCCAGCCATGACAAGACTATTTGAACTGGTGTATAGGATTTATGAGACAGGCGAAATACCCTCAGACTTTGAGAAAAATGTAATAATCCCCATTCCAAAGAAATCAGGCGCAGACAGATGTGAAAATTACAGAACCATCAGTTTGATAAGTCATGGTTGCAAAATTTTAACACGAATTACCTACAGGAGAATGGAAAAGCTGGTAGAAGCTGACCTCGGGGAAGATCAGTTTGGATTCAGGAGGAACATAGGAACCCGGGAGGCAATACTCACTTTACGCTTTATCTTAGAAGATAGATTAAGGAAAGGCAAACCTACATTTTTAGCTGGAGAAAGCATTTGTCAATGTTGACTGGAATACACTCTTTCAAATTCTAAAGTCATCAGGGGTAAAATATAGGGAAAGGAGAGTTATTTATAACTTGTACAAAAGCCAGACCGCAATTATTAGACATGAAGGGCATGAAAGGGAAGCATCAGTTGGGAAGGGAGTAAGACAGGGTTGTAGCTTTTCTCTGATGTTATTCAGTTGGAACATCGAGCAGGCGGGAAGGAAAGCAAGGAAAAATTTGGAATAGGGATTAAAGTACAGGGGAAGAAATAAAAACATTGCGTTTTGCTGATGACATTGTAATTCTGTCAGAGACAGCAAAGGACCTGGAAGAGCAGTTGAATGGAATGGACAGTGTGTTGAAGAGAGCGTATAAAATGAACATTAACAAGAGCAAGACGAAAATAATGGAATGCTGTCTTAGAAAATCAGGCGATGCTGAAGGAATTAGATTAGGTAACGAAACAATGAAGGTGGTAGATGAGTTTTGTTACTTGGGTAGTAAAATAACGTGTGATGGTCGCAGTACAGAGGATATAAAATTCAGAATGGCAATGGGAAGAAAAGCATTTTTGAAAAAGAGAAATTTGCTAACATCGAATATTAATCTAAGTGTAAGGAAGTCTTTTCTTAAGGCATTTGTGTGGAGTGTTGCCTTGTACGGGAGTGAAACATGGACGATAAGCAGTGCGGGCAGGAAGAGAATAGAGGCTTTTGAAATGTGGTGCTACAGAAGAATGCTGAAGATTAGGTGGGTAGATCGCATAACCAATGAAGAAGTACTGAACAGAATTGGTGAGAAAAGGAATTTTTGGTATACCCTGACTAAAAGAAGGGATCGCTTGGTAGGACACATTCTTAGACATCGAGGAATCGTAAATTTAGCATTGGAGGGAAGTGTGTGGGGTAAAAATCGCAGAGGGAGACCAAGAGACGCGTATAGTAAGCAGATTCAAGTGGATGTGGGTTGCCGTTCTTATGAGGAGATGAAAAGGCTTGCTCAGGATAGAGTAGGGTGGAGAGCTGCATCAAACCAGTCTCCGGACTGAAGACCCTAACAACACAACAATTTTATACATTTTTCTTTTACACCTTCAATGTTTTAAAACACCGTAGACATGTTGTAATTATCTTACCATATTTTTATATTTATATCACATACAGTTTTATAATTTTTATGTCTAAATATATTCAAGAACCCCACTTTTAGGAAAATATTCATATAACAAACAATTGTTCAGTATAAGACCCTAGCTTATTAGGGCACAAGCCATCCCCTACAATTCCCCTCCCCTCTGCTCTTTCCCTCCCCACCGCCACTTGGAACCAAATTTTAAATGCTTCCATCAAATTGTAAAACTCAGAACCAATCAATACTCCGTTAGACGAGTTGCGGACGCAACTAAAAGGTTCAATTAACCCTTAGTAAGTTTATAAAATTGTACATTTTTATTCTACTTTTGTTTTTTAGATCTGAAGATGATCCAAGTGATAGAAACATGTAATTAAAAAATATATTGTAACTGTTGACGGAAATATACATATTTACTGACTTATTTATTTATTTGTTTATTTTTGCTCACTTGTTTGATCAACTTATTGTTTGAAACTTCCTGGCAGATTAAAATTGTGTGCCGGAACCGGGACTCGCACCTGGGACCTTTGCCTTTCGCGGGCAAGCGCACTACCGACTGTTCTATCCCGACACGACACACGATGCCGCCTCACAACTTTACTTCTGCCAGTACCTCGCCTCCTACTTTCCAGACTTGTGAGGCGGCATCGTGAGTCGTGTCGGGATAGCACAGTCGGTAGTGCGCTTGCCTGCGAAAGGCAAAGGTCCCAGGTTCGAGTCCCGGTTCCGGCACACAATTTTAATCTGCCAGGAAGTTTCATATCAGCGCACACTCCGCTGCAGAGTGAAGTTTCATTCTGGAAACTTATTGTTTGTAGATAGCATATCATTGTCAGAGAGAATAAATATCGTTTTCCTTCATACCTATATTTTTCCTGTTATTGTCCAATTTGATGCAATTACCTAGATTTCTAGTCGAAAATAAATACAAATTACTGGTCATGAAAAAAAAACACGTTCTAATGTTTGTAATTCTATGGGACCAAACTTCGTTGGTAACCAGTCCCTAGTCTTACAAACTACTTAAACTAACCTAAGGACAGCACACACACATCCATGCCCGAGGGAGGATTTGAACCTCCGACGCGGAAGGCCGCGCGATCCGCAACGTGGCGCTCCAGACCGCTCGGCTACTCTTGCGTGGCTACTGATAGTGACAGTTGGATGTCAATGTAATGGCCAAAATGGTTCATCATTTCTAATGAAATGGAGATACCACTTACGTATTTTTTCGTTGTTGTTCAGCTTCTTATTAAGTACCCCGGAAGCAACTGCGAAGTGCGTATCAGAGGGCAGTTGCCACTATAGTATTTTTTCTAATGTCTTAAAGGAACACTGATGTGCGGAGAATAGGTTCAAAACAGAAAATTTGCGTAACAAAAAGTACCAAACTGCTAGAGGCACCTTACACACTACTTGAGGCTAACAAGGGAGGACTGGAACCTCCGGCGGTAGCCACCGCACAATCCGTGACAAGGCTTCTCGAACCGCGCGGCCATTTCCGAGCGTCTCGCGGAGATCAGGAAGTCGAAATGTTCATCTCATACGCTCCATTCAACAAACCGTCCTCCGTTGAACCGCTCTTCTAGGTTCTTTGCTGTCTCTGACAAAATTACAGTATCGTCGGCAAAACGAATTCCTTCCCCAAATTTCCCTTAGCTTTCTTTCACAGCTTATTCAATGTACAAATTGAACAACATTGCGTCCCTTTCATGTCCTTCAACTCTTGTAACAGCTGTTTGATTAATATTGTAAATAACTTTTTTTCCCTACATTTTACCCCTGCTTGCTTTAGAATTTGAATGAGTGTATTCTAATACACATTGTCTAAGCTTTCTCCAACCCTACAAAAGCTAGAAATGTAGGTTTGCGTTCCCTTGATCGATCTTCTAAGATAAGTAATAAGATGAGTGTTGCCTCCCGTGTTCCTACATTCCTACTGAATCCGAACTGATCTTCCGTTAGGTCAGCTTCTATCACCTTTTCAATCCTTCTGCAGATAATTTAAATTTTCCAAGCATGGCTTATTAAAGTGACGGTTCTGTAATTTTCATACCCATCTGCGCCTCCTTTATGATTTAGTAAATAGTGATGGATGTAATAATGGTACGGTTCTGAACACAGAAGATGCGACAGTGCTTGAGGTAAATGGTATTCCTTGATTCTTCTGTCGGGCCCGGCGGTATTGGGGTAAAGCGCTCAACTGGAAACAGAAAGGTCGCGGATTAGAAACCCACCTTCACCTCTCAACGATGTGAGGAGTCGACAGAAACGATACGTGGTTCGGATTCCGCGTTAAGCTGTAGGTCCCCTTTCCTTTCCCCCGTTGGATAACTGGGGTAGGCTAGGGACACGCAAGTCGCCGAAGTGGCGTCGAAAGACTTGCACCAGGTCAATGACCACGCGAAATTATTATTATTATTATATTATTGATTCTTTTCTAATGAATACATATATAGTCATCAGGATCGACTGTTAAGGTGTCAGTGGATTGATTGAAATCAGTCACTCCTTAGTAGTCTACGTCCACTGAGTGGCCAGTGCGCGAGGAACGAAGCACAGCCGCTGTGCGTGAGACGCCTTGGTCACTTTTCCGAACGAACTAGTTCGGAAGAGCGCTCCCACAGTCGAACTATGCGAACTAGTTCCCAGGTCCCACGCCTCTTAGTTCGTTCGCTCCTTCTCCGGAAACAGCGAGAGGACGCGAGAGCGCGCAGAATCACGTGATTCCCTTCTGCCAGTTACCGTCATTTCGAGCTGAGTCAGTTATTTATAAGAGTATTTTTATTCACCAAAATAAACGCAATTAGCATATTTTATAGCAAATGATTCTTCAATGCCCTAATAAATAAATAAGTAGCTGCTTGATTGATTGATTGATTTTTCCAGGGAAACCCGCCACTGCCCGCACAGAAACTAAGTTTATTGTGTGGTATTGCTCCCTGTATATCTAGTAAAGTGCGCCTCGGTTGCACAGTGGTAGAGTACCAGACTACAAATCCAAAGGTCGCGGGTTCGATCCCCGCCAGGTCCTGGATTTTTATCTGTCACTTTCCACTTCTTTCACGTCTGGCAGTATCACTCATGTGAAAAATACCGAGTAGCACCGTGGTTCGGAACCCACGTTAAACTGTAGGTCCCCCTTTACCTGGCTGGGTAAGTCAGTTCGAAGGTCGGAGGAAGGCAACGGCATACCACCTCCCAACAGGACCATGCCTAGTAAAGCACTGTGGTGTTCAAACCAATCTTCGGATTTTTGATTGCTTTACCTTATATCTAGTAAATCCAACCAATGCCCTTGAACAGTGCAAGGAGTCCCTTTACCAGTTCTTTATTAGACACAATTTCTTCGGGTCTGGTTGTCCCAAATATTCTGTGCCTTTTATTCTCCAATGCAATGCATTCAAGGATTAGATGTGATGCAGTTTCATCACCGTCATCACAGATCCTACATTTAGGGTCCTCTTCTGATATTCTCATTGTACGTAGGTGTTTTTTGAAATTACCATGGCCTGTCAGCAATCCAACCATGAGTCTAATCTCTCTCCTGTTCAGACCAAGGATTGCAGAGCTTCTTTTAAAACATGGCTTTGGCATCATTACCTTGCCATGTTTTTATCGATGGACTGTGGTCCAATATTCTACGTGCTGTCTTCTGAGCCAGTTACGTAGTTCCAATTTGGTGATTGTCAGGACAGGTTCCGGTCCAATAAATGGAGTCTCTGCCCCCATTCTGGGTAATCTGTCGGCATGTTCGTTGCCACTGATCCCCGATTGGCCAGGGACCCTCAATAGGTTTACTCTACTGCTTTCCCCTAGCTCCACCAGAACCCTGTGACATTCTGCAACAATTTTAGACCTTGTTGCAGGATCTGCCAGTGATCTCAGGGCTGCCTGAATAGATGCTACGATCTTTGTAGCACCTACGCAAATTCTCCTCCACACACGCCCTGATGACAGTGATTTCGGCCTGGAATACTGAGGCCAGTTTTCCTAGAGAGATGACGCCCTCCAGTCTTGGCTGCACCCCATATACCCCGGCCCCAACACCTTGGTCCGATTTTGACCCGTCAGTGAACCAGACAATAACCCCTCGTACGGTGTCGAACTATTTTCTCCCATTGCTCCCTACTTCCAATTGTTATATTGAAAGGCTTGTTGAAGCAGTATTCGGTTATAATATAGTCGGCTGGCATTTCCCCAACCTTTCCTATATTTACCTCACTCACTATTTTAGTGTGTGAAATAACTGCTTTGTTTGCCTATTTGATGTCTAATTGCCCAAAAATACGAGTAATAGCACACGCTTGGGCAACACTGAACATTATAAAGAAAGCTATCATAAGAAAAAAGAGCGCTTACAGCAGCGGTAAGAAACGCGAAAAAGCAAAACGATCTGTCTCGGGAATGGGAGCTGACGAACTAAAAAGAGCGACCTACTTCGCAACGGAGCTGCGAACTTAAACATGCACTACTGGTCGCGAACATGTGCTACCGATCGCGAACTAAAACATGCACTACCGGTTGCGAACTATTGTGCCAAACGTACCACGCTCCTTAGTTCGTTGGATTCTTTTCCGAAGATCGACGGCAATAACGAGAGGGTGCGCACCAGACTTAAAAATCGAATGCTTACCTTCTGCCGATGAGTGCTATTTCAGGGTGGGCGTCTGCCAACTACAGTTACATAGTTCAGCACTTTGCAGAATCTGACTAATAAATTCTATAATGCCAGTATATAAAGATAACTCTAAACTTAAACGCGACAAATTATCCACAATTTCTTTTGGTCTGCGTGATATCGTTAGCGGCTCACGCAACAAGCAGCTAGGTGGGGGAACTTCTCCCTCCACCTGCAGGCGCAGACCACACCGCTCAGCCGTCACTGGGAGCGGACGAACTAAAAGAGCGAACTAGTTCGCGGCAGAGCTGCAAACCAAAGTGAGTGCTCCAAGTATGCGCAAGACTATTGGCCACTCACTCCTCCAGCTAAGCTGTTGCAACGACGTCTAGAGTCAAGACTTGAGCTCAATCACGCCACGACCTACCCAGCAGGCCGCGACCACGTAGCTGACTGGTCAGCCGTTACGAGGCAGTGGGCTGTGCCCCAGCGGTCAGCCATTCAGACGCGCAAACGCGCTGATCTAATAGGAGCGCGGGCGCCCGCGGGTGCTCACACTGCTTGCCCGTGGTCACTGCCAGCGAGCCTACAGTTCCCACTCCACCTGCCTTCTAACATTGCTAGGTTGCTGGTACGAGCGCGTCATTACAATAGTGTTAGCGGGGCGAAACCTGTGTGGTTTTAGTGGTAGAACAAAGTTAGTGAGAGGGAGAAATTATTAAAATATTTTACAAGAACTTACATTGAGAATACTTCCGGCATATGCTTAGCCTCACTGCTCGAGTCTACACTATATTCGGAACTAAATGTGAGGCGTGGTTTTTTTTTTTTTTTTTTTTTTTTTTTTTTTTTTTTTTTTTTTTTTAAGTTAGTACCGTTTTGAAATTAAGAAAAGAATGCTAAGATATCTCAATACTTTTATGCGAACTGGGTACCTAGGCAGATATACATAGCAATGATCTCGGAAAGGTACCAGTTAGTTGAATGTAAAGATTTACTGTCACTGGAAGAGGAATGGTCAAGGTACAGGGACACATTACTGGAAGCAGGCACAGAATGTCTTGGAACAGTAGTGTGTAAAGGTAGACAACCTGGTGGAATGACACAGTCAAGGCAACCTGTAAAAAGAAAAAGAAGGCATTTCAAAAATGGCTCCATACTAGAAATAGCCAGACAGAGAACGTTATGATGAAGAAAGAAATAAAGCCAAACGGATAATTGCAGACTCCAAGCAGAAATCATGGGACGACTTTGGAAATAAACTAGAAACTCTGGGTCAAGCCGCGGGAAAACCATTTTGGAGCGTAATTAGCAATCTTCGAAAGGGAGGGAAGACGGAATTAACAAGTGTTTTGGACAGATCAGGAAAGCTGCTAGTCAATCCTGTGGATACCTTGAGCAGATGAATGGAATATTTTGAAGAATTGCTCAATGTAGGTGAAACGTTCAATGATGTATCAGATTTTCAGGTAGAATGGGATAGGAACGACGATGGAAACAGGATCTCATTTGAGGAAGTGGAGAAAATTGACAGTAAATTAGTGCAATACAGCAGCTGGGGTGGATGAAATTAAGCCGGAACTCGTCAAATGCAGTGGAATATCAGGTCTCAAATGATTACACAGGATAATTGAGAAGGTGTGGGAATGGGTACAGTTTGCGTCTGACTGGACGAAAGCGGTAATCAGGCCAATTTTCAAACATGGAAAATATTGTAACAACTATCGAGGTATCTCTTTAATTAGCGTTGTAGGCAAAATATTCTCAGGTATTGTTGAAAGGAGAGTGTATTAATTGAGGACAAGTTAGATGAAAATCAGTGTGGGTTTAGGCCTCTTAGAGGCTGTCAGGACCAGATCTTTAGCTTACGGCAGGCAATGGAAAAGTGCTATGAGTGGAACAGGGAATTGTATCTATGTTTCATAGATCTAGAAAAGGCTTATGACCGTGTCCATAGGAGGAAGCTACTGTCAGTTCTACAAGATTATGATATAGGAGGCAAACTTCTGCAGGCAATTAAAGGGCTCTACGTAGACTGTCAGGCAGCAGTTAGAGTAGATGGCAAATTAAGCTCATGGTTCACGGTAGTCTCAGGGGTAAGACAAGGCTGTAACCTGTCACCACTGCTGTTCATAATATTCATGGATCATATGTTGAAAACAGTACACTGGCAGGGCGGGATTAAAATAGGTGAAAACAAAATAAGCAGTCTCGCATATGAGGATGACTTAGTTGTAATGGCCGATTCAATTGAAAGGTTGCAAACTAATATTTCAGAGCTCGATCAGAGGTGCAAGAATTATGATATGAAGATCAGCATCTCCAAAACGAAAGTATTGTCTGTGGGAAAGAGATTCAAACAGATTGAGTGCCAAATGGGAGGAACAAAGTTATAACAGGTAGACAGTTTCAAGTACCTGGGATGTATTTTCTCACAGGATGGCAACATAGCGAAAGAACTGGAATCGAGGTGCAGCAAAGCTAATGCAGTTAGTGCTCAGCTAAGATCTACTCTCTTCTTCAAGAACGAAGTAAATACCAAGACTAAGTTAGCAGTGCACCGCTCTATCTTTCGACCAACTTTGTTGTATGAGAGTGAAAGTTGGGTGGATACAGGTTACCTTATTCAAAAGGTAGAGGTTACAGATATGAAAGTAGCAAGAATGATTGCAGGCACTAATAGATGGGAAAATGGCAGGAGGGAGTCCATAATGAGGAAATCAAGGAAAAACTGGGAATGAACACCATAGATAAAGCAGTTAGAGCGAACAGACTGAGGTGGTGGGTTCATGTTACACGAATGGGAGAAGCAAGGTTGCCTGAGAGACTCATGAGCTCGGCAGCGGAGGGTAAGAGGAGTCGAGGTAGACCAAGAAGAAAGTATTTAGATTCGGTGCAGAATGATTTTGAAGTAAAAGGCATAACATCAGACAAGGCATCAACGTTAGCATTGAATAGGGGATCATGGAGGAATTTTATTAGAGGTACTATGCTCCAGACTGAACGCTGAAAGGCATAATCAGTCTCTATTGATGATGATGATGGGTACGTACATCTGTTGTCTACGCACTGATGCTATTACAGTCTGATTCTTCCTTGTTTACGTTGTGTACTGAGTGTTTAAGATGCCTCCGAAAATCGTGAGTCCCGCCGGCTGTGAAGTACGGGCTGTTATAAAATTTCTTAGTGCTAAAGGCCTAAAAGACATCGATATTCATCGTGAGATCTGTGCAGTGATGGAATAGTAAAAAAATGCGTGAGAGCATTTAGAGATGGCCGCACGAATGTGTTTGATGAACAACGGAGTGGGCGTCCTTCGGTCGTTAATGAAAGTTTGGTACAGGAAGTGGACAATAAGGTCAGAGAAGGAAGACGCTTTACGATTTCCTCCCTGCGGGATGACTTTCCTAATGTTCCTCGTAGTTTTTTGTATGACATTGCGACCGAGCAAGACGATGACGAAGTCAAAACAGTTGTGATGCAGTGGTTAACAAGTCAGGCGGCAGACTTCTTTGAGAAGGATATTCAAAAACTGGCACAACCTTATGAGAAATGCCTCAGTATTGACGGAAATTATGTAGAAAAGTAAATTAAGATACAGGATTTCATGTAAAAATAAAATTATTGAGATATATTAGCACTTTTTTTCAGAACGGTACATACTTTTAAAAGAACCACGCCTCGTATTTGTGCAAAAGTATTGATTTCTATAAAATTAGATTAATGAAATTGAAGGTCAGCAGTAATCTTACTATTGTTCAACTGACTGGAGCAGTGCGGTTCATGACCAGTAATCACATCCAAACATCGAGAAGCTAATAATAATAATTTAAAAAAATAGACGTTTAAACAGAATTAGACACTTATAAAAACATTCGTTTTGTTCTTTTTCAGAAGTTCTGGTTCAGTTTTGTAAAATTATAAGTAATATTACATGTATTAAGTAATATGTATTGAATAAAAAGTTCATGTATTTATTCTTTTTATGCAAGTTTTGTGTTTGTGACCAGAAAGTTAAGTCGACAGAAAAGATAGTTAATTCTCCTTTATTGTTTAGTATTAGTCTCATAGTCTTGTCTTGCTCATCAATGATCAGAACGACAGAATTTTGAAGGTGACTCCTGTTAACTTAGGCAATATCTTAGACTGAAACACCAAAGAAACCGGTACACCTGACTAAGGGCGTTCGGGAGCTCGAAGAAGCCACGCAACACGACGTGGCATCCACTCTAGTAATGTCTGAAGTAGTAATAGAGGGAACTGACACAGGGCTGACAAAAAATTCGAGACAGGGTGGAGTTGTCTTCTGAACAGCGCTTTCAAGGAATCGCAGACAAGCTCAGTAACACTCCTGAGTTTGGTGGCCTGGAGCCACTCTGTAGCAATTATGTCTGCTCGAATTGTCTGCTCGAATTGCGCAAGTCTGTGAACATGGACATGAGTGGATGCAAGTGATTAACCAGGATGCGTAGGTACGTGTCAGACCGAGCGAGGTGGCGCAGTGGTAACACACTGGACTCGCATTCGGGACGATGGTGGTTCAAATCCACCTCCGACCATCCAGATTTAGGTTTTCCGTGATTTCGCTAAATCACTCCAGGCGAATGCAGAGATGGTTCCTTTGAAAGGGCACGGCCGATTTCCTTCCAATCCTTACCCGAATCTTCGAGCGTTAGCTCCGTCTCTAATGACCACGTTGTCGACGGGGCGTTAAACCATAAGATTCCTTCCTTCTTCCTTATGTACGTGTCACCTGTCAGAGTCGTATCTACATGTATGAGTGGTTCCATATCACTCCACCTGCACAAGCCTCATCCCATTACAGGATCGCCATCAGCTTCCACAGTCACCCGTTAACTTGCAGGGTCCGTCTGCATACCCGTACACGTCCATCCTCTCGATTCAATTGGAAATGTCAGACCAGCCAACATGTTTACAGTCATCAAAATTCCAATGACGGTGTTGAGGAGCCCAGGCGAGGCGTAGAGCTTTGTGTCCTGCAGTCAGCAAGGGTTCACGAGTGGGCCTTCGGTTCCGAAAAGCCCAAATCCATTATGTTTCGTTAATTATTCGCACGCTGAGACTTCTTGACGACCTAGCATTGAAATCCGCGGCAGTTTGTGGGAGGGCTTCACTTCTGTCACGCTGTCAGCCGTCATTGGTCCCATTCTTGCAGGATCTTTTTCCAGTCGTAGCGCGCCAGCGTCGGGGGTTCGAATCCTCCCTCGGGCATGATTGTGTGTGTTGTCCTTAGGTTAGTTTGCCTTACTTTAAGTAGTTTGTGAGTCTAGGGATTTATGACCAAAGTGGTCTGATCCCATAGAAATACAAACAGTCGACATTCCGGTCGTAGCGACGCCAGATACACTACTGGCCACACACCAAGAAGAAATGATATTGGACAAATATATTATACTAGAACTGACATGTGATTACATTTTCACGCAATGTGGGTGCGTAGATCCTGAGAAATCTGTACCTATAACAAGCACCTCTGGCCGTAATAACGGCCTTAATACTTCTGGGCATTGAGTCAAACAGAGCTTGAATGGCGCGTACAGGTACAGATGCCCATGCAACTTCAACACAATTCCACAGTTCATCAAGAATAGTGACTGACATATTGTGACGAGTCAGTTGCTCGGCCACCATTGACCAGCCGTTTTCAATTGGTGAGAGATCTGGAGAATGTGCTGGCCAGGGCAGCAGTCGAACATTTTCCGTATCCAGAAAGACCCGTACAGGACCTGCAGCATTATCCTGTTGAAATGTAGGGTTTCGCAGGGATCGAATGAAAGGTAGAGCCACGGGTCGTAACACATCTGAAATGTAACGGCCACTGTTCAAAGTGCCATCGATGCGAACAAGAGGTGACCGAGACGTGTAACCAATGGCACTGCATACCATCACGCTGGGCGATATGCCAGTATGCCGATGACGAATACACACTTCCAATGTGCGTTCACCGCGATGTCACCAAACACGGATGCGACCATCATGATGCTGTAAACAGAACCTGGATTCATCCGAGAAAATGACGTTTTGCCATTCGTGCACCCAGGTTCGTCGTTGCGTACACCATGGCAGTTGCTCCTGTCTGTGATGCAGCGTCAAGGTAACTGCAGCCGTGGTCTCCGCGTTGATAGTCCATGCTGTTGCAAACGTCGTCCAAGTGTTGGTGCAGATGGTTGTTGTCCTGGAAACGTCCCCATATGTTGACTCAGGGATTGAGACGTGGCTGCACGATCCGCTACAGCCATGCGGATAAGATGCCTGTCATCTCGACTGCTAGTGATACGAGGCCGTTGGGATCCAGCACGGCGTTCCGTATTGCCCTCCTGAACCCATCGATTCCATATTCTGCTAACAGTCATTGGATCACGACCAACACGAGCAGAAATGTCGCGATACGATAAACCGCAATCGCGATAGGCTACAATCCGACCTTTATTAAAGTCGGTAACGTGATGGTACGCATTTCTCCTCCTTACACGAGGCATCACATTTCACCAGGCAACGCCGGTCGGTGACCGAGGAGACTGAGGCGCTTCAGTCTCGGTCTGCAAGGCCACTACGGTCGGGGGTTCGAATCCCCCCTCGGGCATGGATATTTGTGCCGTCTTTAGTATAAGTTAGTTCATAAGTAGTTTGTAAGTTTAGGGACTGATGACCCCGTAGTCAAGTCCCATAAGCTTAACAAACATTTGAACCATTTGATTTGCAACGCCGGTCATCTGCTGTTTGTGTACTAGAAATCGATTGGAAACTTTCCTCATGTGAGCACCTTGTGTGAATGCTCTGAAAAACTAATCATTTGCATATCACAGCATCTTCTTCATGTCGGTTAAATTTCGGGTCTGTAGCACGTCATCTTCGTGGTGTAGCAATTTTAATGGCCAGGAGTTATTTCACCGGATTTCCGACACTGACGGTGCACTCTTGAAACGGCCGTATGGGAAAATCCCCGCTACCTCGAAGATGCTGTGCCCCGTCTCTTGTGTATCGACTATAACATCACGTTCAACCTCACTTAAATCATGATAACCTGCCATTATAGCTGCAGTGACCAATCTAATTCCTGCCCGGCCGCGATGGCCGAGGGGACTGCGGCACGTCAATCATGGTCTGCACGGCCACTACGGTTCGGGGGTTCGAATCCCCACTCGGGCATGAATATTTGTGCCGTCCTTAGTGTTAGCTAGGTCATAAGTAGTTTGTAAGTTTAGGGACTGATGACCCCGCAGTTAAATTCCATAAGCTCTACAAACATTTGAAACATTTCTAATTCCTGTGTCAGACACTTGGCGTCGCCGACAGCAGCGACGTCACCTGAGTGTTTACATATCTCTTTGTCTGCACACGCATGCCTATAACATTGGAAATATTGTTTCTTTATTTATTTTTTTCTTTGTTATTGGGGTCATGTTACACGCATGGGAGAAGCAAGGTTACCTAAGAGACTCATGAGTTCGGCAGCGGAGGGTAAGAGGAGTCGAGGTAGACCAAGAAGAAAGTACTTAGATTCGGCGCAGAATGATTTTGAAGTAAAAGGCATAACATCAGACGAGGCATCAATGTTAGCATTGAGTAGGGTCACATGGAGAAATTTTATTAGAGGTACTATGCTCCAGACTGAACGCTGAAAGGCATAAACAGTCTCTAATGATGATGATTATTATTATTTATTGCTTTGACATTGTGCTGTGCCAATATCTTATAGAAATGTTAGAAGCTGAAATTAGTAATTCATTTCACGGTACCTCTGTGTAACATCAGATTGGTGTTTAAGGCTATATTTCCTCCAGTACTATGCAAATGTTATATTTAATTGTAAGTATTCACTGCATTGTCATACTGTAGGTTCAGAAAGTAAGAAAAATATCGTAATGAGAGTGATTTGTGTTGTATATTCTGGAACAGCACATGAAAGCTATCGAAGGAACTGGATATTATACTATTGCTTGTAAGTGCATATATTCATCACTGAAAGTTATTGTCAATAGATCAGTGTACAATATCAGTACTAGAAATAAAAGAAGTCGACCAGAAATCATTTACGTGGGCCTCTGTTGTCCATTGCTGCCAACTGAAGCTCTATCTAAGTGTTGCAAAATGTTGTTGTATCGTTTGTCAGTGGAGACGTAAATGGCGTAATTTGTGTGTTGAAACATGAATGTGTCTATAGTCAGCTCTGACGAATTCTTGTTACTTCCGTGTGTTACTTATAACGTAGATACTGATCGGTAACAGGCGAGTGCATCAGTAATTTGCCAGTACCGATCGAGAAGCAAATAAACATGCTTCCTCTTGCCTTGTGTAGGCGATGTAATTTTTTCTTTGCTTCTTACATAACTTTTAGCCAAAGCGTCTTCATTCCCTAAATGCACGAAATGTGAATTCACAAAATAAATAAATAGAACTAAAAATAAAAATACAATGATCGAAAGTAATTATGGGAAGCACATCAAAATTGGTGATCTTGAAGTAGACGATATTGACCAATACGTCGGAAGCAAATAACACATTACTCTAGAAAACAAAAATCACACCACACTGACAGAGGGAATTTCAGGCCAAGAGACGTCTACTGGTATCAAACATTACCCGTAAATAAGAAAAATATGTGGCACGGTGAGTTTCGAGTATAGAACTGATAACTAGTAAACACGGAGTAGGGGAAACATTGTAGGCCGCGGTGGTCGAGCGGTGTGCAGGGCGCCAGTCACGTTCTTCACGGCCACTAGGGTCGGGGGCTCAAATCCCCCCTCGGGCAGGGATATTTGTGCCGTCCTTAGTATTAGCTAGTTATAAGTAGTTTGTAAGTTTAGGGACTGATGACCCTGTAGTTAAGTCCCATAAGCTCTACAAACATTCCCCTAAAGAAGATTTTAAAAAATCTAAATGATTCAATTGCAGTGACATAGATCAATTAGATGTAGTAACGAGGTAAGAACTGAGAGGCTTCTCTGTTGAATTGGCGAAGAAAGGAAGCCGAACGGGAGTAGCCGAACGGTCTGGAGCGCCACGTTGCAGATCGCGCGGCCTCTCGCGTTGGAGGATCGAATCCTCCCTCGGCCATGGACTTTTGTGTTGTCTTTAGTATAAGTTAGTTCATAAGTAGTTTCTAAGTTTAGGGATATATGACCCGCAGTTAACAAACATTTGAACATTTGATTTTGAAAAAAAAAAAAAAAAAAATGCAAATGTTTGTTAAGCTTAAGGGACTTAACTACGGGATCATCAGTCCCTAAACTTACAAACTACTCATGAACTACTTACAACTACGGACGGCACAAATATCCATGCCCGAGGGGGGATTCGAACCCCCGACCGTAGTGGCCGTGCAGACCGTGACAGAAGCGCCTCAGTCCCCTCGGCCACCGCGGCCGGCTGATTTTGAAGAAAGGAACGTACAGAAAACATTGACAACAAAAAGGATGATAGGACAGCTGTAGAGACACCATAAAACAATTCCCTTGGCACTAGTGGTAACTGCAGAGGGTAAAAACTGAAGGGTAAGACAAAGGTTGGAATACACCCAGCAAATGGTTGAAGACGTAGGGAGTAACCGATATTCTGACATGTGTAGTCGTTAGATATAGTGTAAAGGATGGGGAAGGAAATCACCCCGTGCTCTTTCAAAGGTACCATCCTGGCCTCCTTCTGGAGTGATTTAGGGAAAACACAGAAATCCTGAATCAGGATGACTGGAGCCGAATTTGAACTGCAGTTATGTCTTAGATGAAGAGGTTGGCACAAGCCCTTAATTCGTCAGTCGACGTATGAAACCAGCCAAAACACTAATTAAATGGGAAATCAGAAAGGAAATACCTGTCGTCTCCAGTATTCTTCGTCACGCCACGTCGTCGCCTGCTAATTACACTGTTTCACTGTGACACCTCACTCACAGTCTTTCCCTCTCAGTTCTGTATTTGCATTCTTTCTCGCAGATTTGATTCTCCCAACGACCTAGGGCTAGGCTTACCATACTCCCTCTTTTTTCCGGACACGTCCTCTTTTTGAGGCCAGAAGTAGTGTCCGGCAGGAATTTATAAAATTCTACAAAATGTCCTTTTGGGGGGGGGGGTTCCGAGAAAGAAAATTTATTTTTTTTGTCATTGGCGACAAAATGTTCATTCGCACTGCAGTTCTAAACTGTTCGCAACTATTACGCGCGTACACACAGTGAAATTTCCATTATCAATTTCGAACTCCGCATGCGTTTGACGGTTGCAAACAATTCGGATCTTCTCGGCGAAGGAACCCAGTTGTCTATCCTGTATTCAAGCAGTGCATTCTGTCTTCTGCATTACGTTCTACGGCGTTGCTTTTGATATACTTTGTGGTTTAGGTCAAAGCTGTGTTGTGTGTTCGAGATCGTAGGTAGCCTTTTGCTTCAAAATAAATTACGAACTTAAATATAACATAATACCGAAGAGAAAGTCAGTGTTAAATATGTGCTCCTGGAGAAATGGAAATCATTCAATAGAATGATCAAACGTATGTAATAATTAATGATACATTGTGCTCCGATCAGATTTGTAATTTTATAAAAAATTTTAAAGATTATCAAAGGAAACAGAACTTGCCATATTTAAATCCGTCACCTAGTATTGTTAGTTATTCTGAACTGCTGAAAATTGTAGACTTCTTTTTCCTATATAACTAGTCATAATGCCGACACAGAACCTGTGTTTTATTTTGTAAACACACAGTGTACAAAAGACAGGAATAGATTTAAAATATACTGTAATTATACTATTTGTGTACAGTATAATTTCAAACATTTGAAATGCCTTGTTAAAAAAAAAAAAAAAAAAAAAAAAAAAAAAAAAAAAAAAAAAAAAAAAAAAAGCTCTTGAGAGAGATTTCGTCGTCCACCAAATATAATTGGTTCAAAAGTGAATAAGACAAGACTGACACAATTGAGAGTAGTGTTCAGGAATAAGCTGGCAAGGTTCATAATATTACGTTTCCCAACAACCACAGGGTTACTGTTTTAGTTTGTAGTAGTTTTACGTGGTTCATTCATAAAGTTGTTGATTGTTGTTGTTGTTGTGGTCTGCAGTCCGGAGACTGGTTTGATGCAGCTCTCCACAATGCCATATCCTGAGCAACACTCGTCATCTCCACATAAGAACGGCAACCTACATCTGTCCGAATCTGCTTACTGTATCGATCTCTTGGTCTTCCTCTGCGATTTTTACCCCACACACTTCCCTCCAACGCTAAATCCACAATTCCTTTATAATTCCTTGATGTCTAAGAATGTGTCCTACCAGTCTATCCCTTCTTTTAGTCAAGGTGTGCCAGAAATTTATTTTCTCCCCAATTCTGTTCAGTACCTCCTCATTAGTTACGCGATCCACCCACCTAATCTTCAGCATTCTTCTGTAGCACCATATTTCAAAAGCCTCAATCCTCTTCTTGTCCGCACTGTTTATCGTCCATGTCTCACTCCCATACAAGGCAACACTCCATACAAATGCCTTCAGAAAGGACTTCCTTAGGCTTAAATCAATATTTGATGTTAACAAATTTCTCTTTTTCAAGAACGCTTTTCTACCCATTGCCATTCTGCATTTTATATCCTCTGTACTGCGACCATCATTTGTTATTTTACTGCACAAGTAACAAAACTACCTCCTTTATTGCTTCGTTACACAATCTAATTCCTTCAGCATCACCTGATTTTCTTACACTGCACTCCATTACACTAGTTTTTCTCTTGTTAATGTTCATCTTATATGCACCTTTCAGCACACTGTCCATTCCGTTCAATTGCTCTTCCAGGTCCTTTGCTGTATCTGACAGAATTACTATGTCATCGGCAAAACGCAATGTTTTTAATTCTTCACCCTGAATTTTAATTCCTTCTCCAAATTTCTCCTTGCTTTCCTTTATAGCTTGCTCAATGTACAAATTGAATAACAATGGAGAAAGACTACAACCCCATCTTACTCCCTTTCCAACCACTGCATCCCTTTCATGCCCTTCAACTCTGACAACCGCTGTCTGGCTTTTGTACAAGTTGTAAATAACCTTACGCTCCCTATATTTTACTCCTGATTGCTTCAGAACTTGAAAGAGTTTATTCCAATCAACATTGTCAAAAGCCTTCTCCAAATCCACAAAAGCGAGAAATGTACGTTTGCCTTTTCTTAATCAATCTTCTACGATAAACCGTAAAGTGAGTGTTGCCTCCCGTGTTCCTATCTTCCCCAAGGTCGGCTTCTACCAGCTTTTCCATCCTTCTGTATATAGTTCGTGTTAATATTTTGCAACCATGACTTATCAAACTGATGGTTCTATAGTTTTCACACCTGTCTGCACCTACTTTCTTTGGAATGGGGATTATAACATTTTCTTAAAGTCTGAGGGTACTTCGCCTGTCTCATACATCTTACAAACCAGGCGAAACACGTTTGTTATGGCTGGTTCTCCCAGAGACTTCAGTAGCTCTGAGGGACTATCATCCACTCCAGAAGCCCTGCCTCGACCTAGGTCTTTCAGGGCTCTGTCAAATTCTTCTCTCAGTACAGTATCTCCTATTTCATATTCATCTACATCCTCTTCTCTTCCTACAATATTGTCTCGAAGTTCATTTCCTTTGTAGAGCCCCTCCATATACTCTTTCCAACTTTCAGCTTTCCCTTCTTTGCTGAGAACCAGTTTTCCACCAGTGTCCTTGATATTCATAGAGCTGTTTTTCTTATCTGCAAATGTTTCTTTTATTTTCCTGTAGGCTGTATCTATTTTCCCCTATTTATACATTCTTCTACATACTTGCCTTCTAGTCACTCCTGCTTAGCCATTTTGCACTTTCTGTCAATCTAATTTCTTAGTCGTCTGTACTCCATTTTGCCTGTTTCATTTACTGCATTTTCATATTTTCTCCTTTCATCGATTAAATTTAGTATCTCCTGTGATATCCAAGGATTTTTTGTAAGTCTTGCCTTCCTACCTATTTTGTCCTCTGCTACCTTCACTATTTCATCTCTCAATTTTACCCATCCCTGCTCTACTGTTTTATTTTCCCCTGTTTCTGTCAATTGTTGCCTAAAGCTCCCTCTGAAATTCTTAAGAAATTCAGGTTCCTTCAATTTATCTAGGTCCCATCTCCTTATTTACCTACCTTTTTGTAGTTTCTTCACTTTCAGCCTACAGTTTATAACCAACAAGTTATGGTCAGAGTCTATATCTGCCCCTGGGTATTTCTTACACTGTAAAACCTGGTTCCGAAATCTATGTCTTACCATTATAAAATCTATCTGGTCTCTTCCACGTATACGACCTTCTTTTGTGATTCTTGAACCAGGTGTTTGTTATAACTAAATTGTGTTCTGTGCAAAATTCTACCAGGCGGCTTCCTCTTTCATTCCTTTTGCCCTGACCATATTCACCTACTATCTTCCCTTCCCCTCCTTGTCCTACTACTGAATTCCAGGCTCCCATAATAATTAAGTTTTCCTCTCCCTTAATTGTCTGAATAATTTCCTTTAGCTCCTCATATATTTCTTCGATTTCTTTATCATCGGCAGAGCTAGTTGGCATATAAACCTGTGCTACTGTTGTCGGTGTTGGCTTCGTATCTATCTTGACAATGATAATGCGATCACTGTGCTGGTCATAATAGTTTACCCGCATTCCTATTTTCTTATTCATTATCAATCATACTCCTGTGATACCCCCAATTGCTTTTGTATTTACAATCCTGTACTCACCTGAGCAGAAATCCTGTTCATCCTGCCACCGAACTTCACTAATACCAGCTACGTCTAACTTCAACCTATCCATTTTCCTTTTTAAATTTTCTAATTTTCCTACTCGATTAAGAGTAGTGTTGAGGAATAAACTGGCAAGGTTCATAATATTACGTTTCCCAACAACCACAGGGTTACTGTTTTAGTCTGTAGTAGTTTTACGTGGTTCATTAATAAAGTTATTAATTACATTGTGTTAAAGATGAAGCGTCCTCTTTTTTATATGAACTGTTCTCTCTTTTGGTGATTACCATGTGGTAACCCTACCTAGGGCACGCTGATGGCGCCGTGCTGTAGCGCCGCAGCTCGCGAGGAATACAGACCGGGCTGGGAGGCGCGGCTAATGGAGACAAATGCGCTCTGCGGAGGGACGGCCCTCTCCGTGTGACGTCACGCCAAGCCGGACCTCATTTCCTCGCAGCCGCCTGTCCATCGCCGGCCCAGCGCTGTTCGCCAGTGACGTCACACAGTGTGCCGTCAGTCAACGTCGGCAGGTGTGACCACGTGAACTGGCCGCGGGCACTTCTGCCGTCGTGCGTCGTGCAGTCATGATGTGGGGGCAGCTCGCGATCTCTCGCTCGCGAACAGCGCCGAAGGCTGCCGGTTATAGACGATCGACGCGCAAGTCTGTAACAATACGAAAAGTTAAATGCAAACATTGGCTTCCGCGGCTGTTGTCACTATCAATAAAATTCTTCCGGGTATAAGACCGCGTCGTCATTTTGTAAACTCCACCGACGTTTCGGCCACTGTTGCAGAGGGCCTTCATCAGGGTCTGTGTCTGACTGCTGAATATACTATAGATTGGGTTTTATATAGTAGCGGATGAGGGAGAGGAAGGGGGACGATAGTTTGCCTTTATTGGTGGTTATATTATTGCACGCCATTCGTGGAAAGCGGCAATGATGATTGGTGTTTTAGAAGCTGTTTTTCATGTGATTGGGGGTTGCATTCTTCCCCCTTATTGGTCAAAATGCCCTATTACCTTACGTGCAGGGCGTCACTGAGCATGTGGGCAAGGTTCTACGTCGGGCAGGCATCAAGCCAGTCTTCCGCAGCACCAATAAGACTAAGGATGTCCTAGGTTCAACTAAGGACGCAGTTGACAAACTGAGCAATGCCGGCGTTTATGAAATAAGCTGCGGGTGTGGGCTGGTTTATGTAGGAGAGACCGGAAGAGCAATCTCCACGAGGCTTCCAGAACATGAAAGATACATACGGCTTGGACAGCACATGAAGTCAGCGGTTTCTGAGCATCACAATCAGTGCGGAATACAGTTATCTTTCAGCGAGGCCCGCGTGCTGGCGAAACAACCATTCTCAACGAGGAGGGAGATTAGAGAGGCTATAGAAATAGCGAAGCGTCCCACCAGTATGAACAGGGAGGATGGCTACAGGCTGCAGGCGTCTTGGCTGCCAGCAGTTGCAACGCTACGTGACGGAATGACTCTGTCAGACTGCCCCGGAGACCACAGCGGCCGCGAACACGCAGAGCACCGGCCCGCCGCCGTCTGGGCCAGGCGACAAGTCAACAGCGGCACGCCACAACCGCCGTCCGTTCTCCCAGGTCCATTCCGCCAATAGCAGCTTGTAATGCAAAAGCCAATCGGCAACGTCCATTTTGACCAATAAGGGGGAAGAATACAACTCACAATCACATGGAAAACAAGCCTCTAAAACACCAATCATCATTGCCGCTTTCCACCAATAGCGTGCAATAATATAACCACCAATAAAGGCAAACCAACGTCCCCCTTCCTCTCCCTCGTCCGCTGCTATATAAACCCCAATCTATCGTATATTCAGCAGTCAGACACAGACCCTGATGAAGGCCGCCTGCAACAGTGGCCGAAACGTCGGTGGAGTTTACAAAATGACGACGCGGTCTTATACCCGCGGTCTTATTGAATATGAGAAGTGTTCCCACTATCATTATTATTACAGTATGACAATGCAGTGAATACTTACGATGAAATACGAGGCGCGTCCAGAAAGTAAGTTCCGTTTGGTAATAAAATGAAATTGTACACAGATACAGAAGACATTTCTATTGCACAAAATTCTACAACTCTTAAACTACTTTTCCACAAAACTGCCGAAATTTTGCAGGCATTTGTCATAGCGTGGCACCAGGTTTTGTATACCTTCTTCATAGAAATCTGCTGCCTGTGTCTTCAACCAGTTGGAAACAGTTTCTTTCAGCTCGTCGTCATTGTTGAAGTCCACAGCGAGAGCACTAATTGTAAACCTACAGTTCTCCTGGATCTTGTCATCAATCGCGTGAACCAGTTCTTCAGTAACCAAAGGTGGTCGCCCACTTCGTTCTTCATCGTGCACACCACTACACCCGCCATTGAACTGTCGGACCCATTTTCTCACCATCGAATCACTCATCGCATTTGGTCCCTAAACATCGCAAATTTGCCGATAAATTTCACTTTGATTCACTTTCCTCGCATTCAGAAACCGAATCACCGACCTGATTTCACAGGCGGCGGGATTTTCAATCAACACCGATATTTCAAACAAGCACAACAAAGCGCACATAGCTGACAGCGATCTCCAAATGGCGCACGTTCTTCTCCTCTACAGCGGTTGTGCGGAACTGCAATCGCAGCGCTGCAGCGGAGATAAATTGAAACGGAACTTAGTTTCTGGACGCGCCTCGTATAACATTTGTATAACATTTGAGAAAGTATAGCATTGGCGACCAATCGTATGAAAAAAAGCCACCATGGAATGTTCAAATGTTTGTTAAGCTTATGGGACTTAACTACAGGGTCATCAGTCCCTAAACTTACAAACTACTTATCAACTACCTTATACTAAATACGGCACAAATATCCATGCCCGAGGGGGGATTCGAACCCGCGACCGTAGTGGCCGTGCAGACCGTGACTGGAGCGCCTCAGTCTCCTCGGCCACCGCGGCCGGCACCATGGAATGAATGTCAAATTTTAGCTTATAACAATTGTCAGATATAGGAATAGCACAATGTCAGAAAGAACAAATAAAGAAAAAAATCATTTCGTAATGACAAAAGCAGCTTCGCATAATGCACTGAAGCGCCAAATAGGCTCCGAGGGTGGTGCTGCGGTCGAGAACAGGTGTCTGGTATAATCCTTATATCGGTTACTGCTGCTACAATAGCAGGTTATGACGATTTAAGTGAGTTTGAACGTGCTCTTAAAGCCGCCGAGCGAGACATGGGACACAGCAACTCCGAGGTAGCGACGATGTGGGGATTCTCTCACACGACCGTATCACAAGTGCTCTGTGAACATCGGCAAACAGGGAAAACACCCGCTGCGGCCGGAAAAAATCCTGCGGGAACGGGACCAACGACTAATTGAAGCGAATCGTTCACGTTCCGTAAATTGCCGCGGATTTCAGTGCTCATTTCATTCATTTCCGTATCCAGATCAAGTTTTATTTTTCCAATACTTAGCCACCGCCACGGCTCTGTCATTGGCTTGCAGCAGGTCACTGAAACTGCAGGGCTCCGGCAATAGTTGGCACGTAAGCAGATGTGCCTCGTCCTGAACCTCTCCGCATTCACAAAGAGCATCGTCATCGTTAGTCAGCAGGCCCCACCTGCGCAGATTAGTTCTACATCTGGGTACACCAGCCCTCATCCTGTTTAGTGTTCTCCAAACTGTATAGGGAAGCTTGTTTCCAGGTGCCATTTCCTCTTTTGGTGTTATTGGCAGTCCGGTTTTTACATTCTTCCATTTACAGACTCTGTTACCTTCCTGCGAACCGTCAAGGATCTTAGTTCTTGCGATGAAGATGTTTCTAGATTTGAGCCTCCGAGCCTGAGTGACGTGCCCATTCAATGGGTGTCGGTAATCATTCTGTTTCTTTGTTCTCTCAGCGTATGCTGCACCATGCCTTCTTATCCTGGGTGGGGCAATTCCAGCAAGAAGGTACATATCATCTGTTGGTGTGGGTCTGAGACAGCCTGTAACAATGCGCATAGTCTCGTTGACACTTACATCAACCTGTTTAGTGTGGGCGGATGCATCCCATACTGGTGCTGCATATTCTGATGCTGAGACACATTGAGCAAGTGCTGATGTTCTCAGTACTGATGGTTGAGCTCACCATTCATATAGTTTGGGGTACAAAGAAGGAGCCTCCTAGTAGACTGTGAACCAATAAACTGAAGGACACAATCGGGCGTACCCTGGAAACGGTGAAAAACTTCACCGGCTAAGCCTTCTAACACCATATCAAGTCAGAGCCAAAAGGAACATCAAAGATGCAACGGCCTTTATCAAGACCAGCCCTCGTGATAATCTCTATAAATATTGAGGGATTTTCTAGTCATGAGAGTATGTTATTAGCAGACATATGCAATAAGCATAAATGTATTATTGGTGCAGGAAACCCATTTCAGTACTGGGCATCAACAAGTATCAGTGTGGCAAGCATTCAACATCACCATTGTGGGGTTTGGTGCCGAAGACCCACTCGCGTAAGCTTGTTGACTGCGCGCCACAAAGCTTTACGTCTTGCTTGGTCCCATCAACATCGACATTGAACTACTGCTGACTAGAAACATGTGTCCTACCAAGCGATCCCTTCTTTTAGTCAGGGTATACCAAAAATTCCTTTTCTCACCAATTCTTTTCAGTACCTCTTCATTAGTTATGCGATCTACCCAGATAATCTTCAGCATTCTTCTATAACACCACATTTCAAAAGCCTCTATTCTCTTCCTGTCTGCACTGCTTATCGTCCATGTTTCACTCCCGTACAAGGCAACACTCCACACAAATGCCTTCAGAAAAGACTTCCTTATCCTTAAATTAATATTCGATGTTAGCAAATTTCTTTTTTTCAAAAACGCTTTTCTTCCCATTGCCATTCTGCATTTTATATCCTCTGTACTGCGACCATCACACGTTATTTTACTACCCAAGTAACAATACTCATCTACCACTTTCACTGTTTCGTTACCTAATCTAATTCCTTCAGCATCGCCCGAATTTCTAAGACCGCATTCCATTATTTTTGTTTTACTCTTGTTAATGTTCATTTTATACGCTCTCTTCAACACACTGTCCATTCCATTCAGCTGCTCTTCCAGGTCCTTTGCTGTCTCTGACAGAATTACAATGTCATCAGCAAAACGCAATGTTTTAATTTCTTCCCCCTGAACTTTAATCCCAGTTCCAAATTTTTCCTTGCTTTCCTTCGCCGCCTGCTCGATGTACAAATTGAATAACATCGGAGAAAGGCTACAACCCTGTCTTACTCCCTTCCCAACTGATGCTTCCCTTTCATGCCCTTCGAGTCTAATAACTGCGGTCTGGCTTTTGTACAAGTTGTGAATAACTCTCCTTTCCCTGTATTTTACCCCTGCTGACTTCAGAATTTGAAAGAGTGTATTCCAGTCAACATTGTCAAATGCTTTCTCCAAATCTACAAAAGCTAAAAATGAAGGTTTGCCTTTCCTTAATCTATCTTCTAAGATAAGACGTAAGGTGAGTATTGCCTCCCGGGTTCCTATGTGTCTCCTGAATCCACACTGATCTTCCCCGAGGTCAGCTTCTACCAGCTTTTCCATTCTCCTGTAGATAATTCGTGTTAAAATTTTGCAACCATGACTTATCAAACTGATTGTTCTGTAATTTTCACACCTGTCTGCGCCTGATTTCTTTGGAATGGGGATTATTACATTTTTCTTAAAGTCTGAGGGCATTTCGCCTGTCTCGTACACCCTACACACCAGTTCAAATAGTCTTGTCATGGCTGGCTCTCCCAGAGACTTTAGTAGCTCTGAGGGTATGTCATCTACTCCTGGGGCCTTGTTCCGACCTAGGTCTTTCTAGGCTCTGTCAAACTCATCTCTCAGTATAGTATCTCCTATTTCATCTTGATCTACTTCCTCTTCCCTTCCTACAACATCGTCTCTAAGTTCATTTCCTTTGTAGAGCTGCTCTATGTACTCTTTCCACCTTTCAGCTTTCCCTTCTTTGCTGAGAACTGGTTTCCCATCTGAGTTCTTGATATTCGTAGAGTTGCTTTTCTTGTCCCCAAATGTCTCTTTTATTTTCCTGTAGGCGGTATCTACTTTTCCCCTTGTTATACATTCTTCTACAGATTTGCATTTGGCTTCTGGCCACTCCTGCTTAGCCACTTTGCACTTCCTGTCAATCTCACTTTTTAGTCGTCTGTACTCCATTTTGCCCGTTTCATATACTGAATTTTTATATTTCCTCCTTTCATCAATTAAATTTAGTATTTCCTGTGATATCCAAGGATTTTTTGTAGGTCTTGCCTTTCTATCTATTTTGTCCTCTGCTGCCTTCACTATTTCATCTCTGAATGCTACCCATTCCTCTTCTACTGTTTTATTTCCCCCTGTTTCTGTCAATTGTTGCCTAAATCTCCCTCTGAAATTCTCCAGAACTTCACTTTCCTTCAATTTATCTAAGTCCCATCTCCTTATTTTCCTACCTTTCTGCAATTTTTTCAGCTTCAGCCTACAGTTCATGACTAACAAGTTATGGTCAGAGTCTATATCTGCCCCTGGGTATGCCTTACAGTTTAAAACCTGGTTCCGAAATCTATGTCTTACCATTATAAAATCTATCTGATACCTTCCGGTGTCTCCTGGTCTCTTCCATGTATACAACCTTCTTTTGTGATTCTTAAACCACGTGTTTGTTACGATTAAATCATGTTTCGTGCAAAATTCTACCAGGCGAATTCCTCTTTCATTCCTCCGGCCCAGTCCATATTCACCTACTATTTTTCCTTCTCTTCCTTTTCCTACTACCGACTTCCAGTCTCCCATCACAATTAAGTTTTCCTCTCCCTTAACTCTCTGAATAATTTCCTTTATCTCCTCATATATTTCTTCGATCTCCTCATCATCGGCAGAGCTAGTTGGCATATAAACCTGTACTACTGTTGTCGGTGTTGCCTTCGTATCTATCTTGACAATGATAATGCGATCACTGTGCTGCTCATAGTAGTTTACCCGCATTCCTATTTTCTTGTTCATTATCAGTACTACTCCTGTGATACACCCAACTGATTTTGTATCTATAATCCTGTACTCACCTGACCAGCAATCCTGTTCATCCTGCCACCGAACTTCACTAATCCCCACTATATCTAACTTCAACCTATCCATTTCCCTTTTTAAATATTCTAATTTTCCTACCCGATTAAGGGATCTAACATTCCACGCTCCGATCCGTAGAATGCTAGTATTGTCTTTCCTGATGACAACATCCTCCTGAGTAGTCCCCACCCGGAGATCCGAATGGGGGACTATTTTACCTCCGGAATATTTTACCCGAGAGGATGCCATCATCATATTTTCATACAGTAGAGCTGCATGTCCTCGGGAAAAGTAACGGCTGTAGTTTCGCCTTGCTTTCAGCCGTTCGCAGTAGCTGTGTGGCAAAGCCACATTACCTGATGTTACAAGGCCAGCTCAGTCAATCATCCAGACTGTTGCCCCTGTAACTACTGAAAAGGCTGCTGCCCCTCTTCAGGAACCACACGTTTGTCTGGCCTCTCCACAGATACCCCTCCGCTGTGGTTGCTATAGCTGGTACTTTTTCTTGACGACTAGTTTCAGGCTTACCTGAGCCCATTATCAAGTCTAACCTATGAGAGAACATAAGCATGTATTAAAATTTGATTTACATAACATGATCATCTTGTTTTCGACTTACATTGCAAATATAAAACATACCAACTCAGTGTCATCAGCAATATACAAACGATACTACATCACGGGTACTTCCTATGTCGGTTTGCGAGCAAGGCTTACTAGGGGCCGGCCGCGGTGGCCGAGCTGTCTGCGGCGTGCCAGTCACGTTCGGCACGCCACTACGGTCGGGGGTTCGAATCCCCCCTCGGGCACGGATATTTGTGTCCTCCTTAGTATTAGCTAGTTCATAAGTAGTTTCTAAGTTTAGGGACTGATGACCCCGTAGTTACGTCCCATAAGCTCTACAAACATTTGAACATTTGCTTACTACGATAGAGAGCGCAACATAGCATCTTTGTTTGTTTATTTCTAAGATTAACAAACTTCATAGAAAATTTTAATGTCAAAACTAAAAAACCCTTTTTATCACAATATTTTGGCCGAAACAACATAAGCATTGTATGCAATTAATTTTTCAAGTTATTCATACAATGTTTATGTTCTTCAGGTTAAAAATTTTGATAAAAAATGAGGTTTTTAGTTTTGACATTACAGTTTTGTATCAAGTCTTTTAGGATTAAACAAATAAGCCTTCCTGTCAAAACGACATAGGATGGCGTTACCAATTGATGTCTGGCGTTGAAAGAGGAATAATATGACACGTTTCCAAAAAAAGTTACCAATTGATGTCTGGCGTTGAAAGAGGAATAATATGACACGTTTCCCAAAAAAAAAAAAAAAAAAAAAAAAAAAAAAAAAAAAAAAAAAAAACACATGTAATGATGTATCGTTTGTATATTGGTGATGACATTGAGTTGGTATGTTTCATATTTGATATTTGCAATGTAAGTCGAAAACAAGATGATTATGTTATGTAAATCAAATTGTAATCCGTGATTATGTTCTCCCATAGATTTGAGTTGATATGAGCTCAGGTAAGCCCTAAACTAGACGTCAATAAAAAGAACCAGCTGTGTGCAACTTTGGCTGTATTTTGAAATTATTAATAAAAATCTTCATACTTGTAATACCATTTTAATCGTAAAAAAAATAGTAAGTTGCTGTCCTGAAACCATCCAAAATGTTGGAATTTCACAGATGAAGATTGTCATCGATTTCAACAAAATGCGATGTAGTTGTGTAATTTAAATTTATCCCGCCTAAATCAACTTTCTACCTAGCTTAAAAAGATAATCATATTTCGGCCATCTGCCTTACGTAACACCGTGATCAACTGTTGCTCGACCTACTCGTAACTCTTCCTCAGTGTCGCCAGGAAGAGGGTTATGAGACTCCGAGCCGTTTCGTAATAATTGCATCGCTGGAGTGTAGCCTGCCCGCTGTGCCAGCAGACGTTAAACATTCAGACGCCGAAGGCCGACCGGAAGTGGGCGAACGCGGCCCCTTCCCCTCCCCGTACCGGCGAGACAAAAGAACGCGCCACGTAGCGAGAACTGAACCCCGCCGCGCGCTGTAACCATCCGCAGCGCCCCTCCAGGCCGCCATTGTCCGAGTTCCAACCACCACCAGACGAGTGGAGCGCAGATCCAGGGCCCAGCCACAGGTTCCACTCAGCGGGGTCGTGGTTTGTACGAGGGCAAAATCAGGAATCTTACAAGTCACTGCAAATGTACATCCTATTCCACAGGTTTTATTTTTCCACATTTTCGCTCCACATGGGTTCACACGCCCCACAGTAGAAGTAATGCTACTCTACGGTAGAATTAATCCGTGTCCATTAAAATTATCCGGGCTGTTATGCCGTAGTCGGTTGAATTTGTTTTCAAAACCCAGCGTTTCGTCCCCGTCGGCGGAGTACATCTTCACGGACGCCTGCAGGATTGCGAGCCAGTGTGTGATTGGACCGACAATCCCACAGGCCCCGTGAAGATGTACTCCGCAGACGGGGGACGAAACGCTGTGTTTTGAAAACAAATTCAACTGGCCACGGCATAACAGCCCGGTTAATTTTAATGGGCATGACATTTGCGGCCGTGAAAGTCTACATTTTACTATCAGAATTCATCCGGCCTAGTGTGGAATCACCGTTGGACTGCTGTCTTTTCACTCCATCGTTACTTTCGATGCGCTGTTCTGCCAGGAACATATTCAGCAGTCCGAAAAATTGGAATCCACTAAAGGCGGGAACTGGGCAATATGGTGGGGTGTCCATAATCTCCCAGTGGAATGGCCGAATGATTTTGGCGTTTCTGACTGTTGCATGTTGTCTCACATGGTCGTTCGGCAGAATCTTGTTGCCCCCATCGAGAATTCCAATGTTTGTTTCTAAAGCTAAGACACAAAGTTGCTGAGGTCATCTGTCTTACTTATAACGAAACACACACACACACACACACACACATACACACATACACACACACACACACACACACACACACACACACACACACACACATATACACACGCACGTGGGAGGTCTCTAACCTCCGACGGGGAACGGCAGCGAAATCCGTGGCATGGCGCCTTACACCCCACAGCCATTTCCGCGCCGCCATCGAAAATTCCTAGCCTGATGGCAGCCCTCAGACATCGTGGAACAACAGCTGTCGGCATTGAGTTGCATCTTGGGGCACGAATCCAGCAGTAGTAGTCCAGAGTTGTCTGTATGGCCGATAACCTTTTCTAACAAATGCCGCTGAACGAAATTTTTCTTCACAGGTGAAGCGGGATGTTTTCACACCATTCTCAGCTTGAATCCCGGTGTGAAATGCAGTATCCACGATTCATCGTTTGTAATAATGCTCCACGAAACCGTTACTCTCCTTGGAGCATTCACTTGCCTTTCTTCATGTCATCCAGCTGTTTAGGCAAGCACTGATACCCTAAGGACACGTAAATGGCGTCGTAACCACTCCCATACGACATGTCAGGCTCGAGGGAAAAGGCAGTGATGTGCACGCACTGATCTGCTTTCATCACTGCATCGAAGCGGGAAATATTGTCGTCAGTCAGCTACAAACATGGCCTCCCCGTCCGCTCACTGTTATGCAAGATTTCACGGCCTTTTTGGAATTCAGAACACCATCGACACCTCACACTCTCAAAGCGAGAAATTTTCCCCATATGTGCCGGATTTCTCCATACATCCCGATGGCAGTCATCCCTTACTCCAAAGTAAAAGAATCACAGTTCGCTGCTCTAACGCCATCTATTACAGCTCACAGCAGCGGGTAAAGTGGCGGTTTGAACCATGAAAGGTCCAACGTTGGGAGTAAGTATATTGACTTCGCATTTCCACTTTACCAAAAATAAGAAAAAGGCAAAAACTTTTTCAATGGCTCTGGTATCTCTCCCTCACCATATCTCCTGCAACAGAATTCTTCCCATTGATACCACTTTTAACACACCAAATTAATGGGATGCATTTAGCCGAATAGGTACCACAAATTAAACATGCCAGAGCAGTTTTCGTTAGATCTAACCTGGCCTTAACCTCCACAGGAAGGAACTTTTAAACAGGCGTATGTTGTGGGGAAGGTAACCAAAGGCTATGTTTTATTGGCAGAACACTTAGAAGATGCAACAGTTCTACTAAAGAAACTCCCTACACTACACTTGTGCGTCCTATTTTGGAGTATTGCTTCGCATTGTGGGATCCCCACCAAATGGGACTGACGGAAGATATAGAGAAAGTTCGGAGAAGGGCAGCTCATTTTGTATTAACGTGTTAAGGGGAGAGAGTGTCACTGAAATGATACAAAAGTTGGGGTGAAAATCATTAAATGAAAGGCATTATTTATTGCGGCGAGATCTATTTGCAACATTTATGTAACCAACTTTTTCTTCCGAATGCAAACATGTTTTGTTAGCTCCCACCTACATAGGGAGACATGATCATTTTTATAAAATAAGAGATATCACATCGAAAACGGAAATATTCGATGTTCTTTGTTCCCGTGCGCTATTAGAGAAAGGAACGGTAGAGCAGTATCATACAAGCCCTTCGATGAACCTCCCGGTGAAATCTTAAACTTGTTTTGCCTAGAAAACTTCAGAAACCATAAGACGCAGTTCATCGAAGGTGACTTCAAGTATAAACCGGAGCAACAAAGAAACTGATGGCAATGACCAGATTCTAGAATAATGGATGGAAATAAATAACGTCTTTGTCGTATATGACTCAAAGCTGCCTTACTCCTCTATGAGCAAAACCTGGAAACGAGGTTACAACCCCGACTACTGCGTTGTCAGTAGCAATATCCAAGGCAGATGTGTGACAAATGTATATCAAGCTGTTCCAAAACTCAGTATAAACCCACTGCAATTAAAGTTTTCCGACAGTCAGATCTGTTAACATACCCTTTCGAAGAAGATTCAATTTTTTAAAAATCCAAATGGACGGATTTCTCAAAGGAATTAGATGAGGAAATATATATATATATATATATATATATATATATATATATATATATATATATATATATATATTTTTTTTTTTTTTTTTTTTTTTTTTTTTTTTTTTTTTTTTAAGAGGCTGCAGACAGAACTTCATACCAGAACTCTCTGAGATTGCTAAAACATTTTAGCGAAATACGAAAAATAGTACTCGAAAGATTCTATCACCTACGAAACGGTAGCTTGTGCCACGACTCTTATGATACTTCTGAGTGAAACAAGTCCGTAGAAACAGGTCGAAACCTTAGAGAAAGTGGGCATGACACACAGCAGCAAAACTGCACAGAATATGATTAGAAATCTCAACGGGGACCCAACAGAAAGCAAAGATACGGCTAGAACAACACCTAATCATACTGTGCACCAGCCGCTGCTGAATGGCAAGTCCAAGAAAAAATCTGAGACAGTCAAGTTAAAAACCGATATCCAGACAGAAATGCACAACTTCTCCTCTCCTTTCACACGAGAGAGGTCAAAGAGGATGTGAAGTCCAGGCAAAATGGAAGAGCGGTTGCTATCGATGACGTGTGGGTCAAATAGGTAAAGTATTTCTGACCAAATGCCAAAAATTGGGTGTTACACTCCTCTGTAGGTCTAACGTAATAGCTCTCATAAAACCAGGAAGACATCTGGACTCGCTAAACAACTAGAGGCCCATATCCATTTTGTGTCACCTTTTTAAACTCTGCAAAAGACTGGTCCTTGACCGATTTAATAACATAATTGATTCGAAGTTCATCCAGCAGGCCAGGTAAACCTTGTATTGGCCTGATGTTAGCACTCACAAAGCATATAGATGAGGGATATGAAATCAAATCTATTAATTTGTCACTGGTTCACATAACTGCCGCCTATAACTGTGACGAATATCCTGATATCTGTGTAGAAACAAATTATTATCTATGGACAATAAAACCCTAAAACAACTGTAGTTGTGGAGTTGCGCCGTTGCACGTAGGCAACCTGCACGCCTGTAGAGTTTCTGGGTATGTCGACTGGTAGGGGCGACTGGTCTGTCTGCGTATCATTGACGAAAATAGTTCGATTAAATGAATGAAAATGAAGTTTAACGGTTTTCTGAAATTCAGTTTCATTTCACCTGTTGATCGTGCCACGTTTCTCTTCGGGTTATCGCGAAATACGACAGCAGTAGTAGTTGCAGTTGAGTCCGCAGTATAAACGGGTGAAGCCAGTAGGGACTTGAGCTGTCGGCCCTACTCACCAGCGGTTGCCTGCCTTCGCTGACAATGGCTCTCGGATAAGGCGCTGGAGTCTTACTTAAGACATTGCGTACTTTACATGAAGACTCAACGACATATTGTTGAGAGATTTGAAATGGCCAAGTAGTCTAGGATACCTGTGAATTTATAACGGTTTCTATTCTATGGTACAGAGAACACTATTACGTTAAAATCACAAATTTAGATTAGATTAGATTAGTTATTCGTTCCGTAGATCCATGTTGAGGGGATCCTCGTGGATGTGGAACATGTCAAGAAACAAAATTTATAAGTTGAATAATAGATAATACTAATAATATAAATACAAATACATACACTTATAATATAAATACAGATACATAATTTTTTGCTGATGATATAATAATACTAATATAGTATGAGTGCATGCATCATTTGGTACAATTCACTAATGGAGAAGAAGAAGTTGGCCACTAGAAATTCTTTTAGGTTCCTCTTAAACTGATCTTTATTTGTAGCTAAATTTTTTATACTTGATGGTAAATTATTGAAAATGTGTGTTCCTGAGTAGTGGACCCCTTTTTGAACTAAAGTATGTGCTTTTAAGTCCTTGTGTAGATCATTTTTATTCCTCGTATTGTATGTAGGAACTGAGCTGTTTGTTGGGAAAAGGGCTATATTATTTATGACAAATTTCATTAAGGAATAAATATACTGAGAGGCAGTAGTTAATATACCGAGTTCTTTGAAGAGGCTTCTACAAGACGTCCGTGTATTTACTCAACAAATAATACGTATTACACGTTTTTGGACACTGAAGACTTTTAACTGACTTGAAGAGTTACCCCAAAATACTATATCATACGACATTAGGGAATGAAAGTAAGCAAAGTATGCAAGCTTTGTTATTTTTATGTCTCCTATGTCTGATAACACTCGTATTGAAAATACAGATTTGTTGAGTCGTTTCTGCAGTTCTGTGGTGTGCTCCTCCCAACTAAATTTATTATCAAGCTGTAATCCCAGGAATTTAATACTGTCAACCTCTTCTATCTGCTCTTCTTCATACTTAATGCATATGCTGTCAGGAAATCTTTTACATGTTCTTAACTGCATGTAATGAGTCTTTTCAAAGTTTAATGACAATGAGTTGGCTTTAAACCATTTATTAATGTTCATGAAAATATCATTAGCAGACCTTTCTATCACTATGCTTGACGTACTTTTTATTGAAATACTTGTATCATCTGCAAACGAAACGAACTCTATTTCTGGTAGTGTAACTGATGAGAGATCATTAATGTACACAAGAAAAAGCAATGGCCTTAAGATGGATCCTTGTGGGACACCACATGTAATTTCTTCCCAATCCGATGATGACAGTTGGCTTAATTCACTAATCACTTGCACTGAC